>CM057455.1:1252790000-1254040000 GCA_016271365.2 Neoceratodus forsteri | reverse complement strand
ACAAAGTCCAGGAGGGTAGCATCTTTCAGAAAAAGAGATGTGTAAGAACAAGGGGGCACAATTTAAAGATAGAGGGGGGACGGCTCAGGGGTAATGTGAGGATTTTTTTTTCATGGAGAGAGTGGTGGATACATGGAACTGCCTTTCTGAGGAGGTCATTGGGTCTAAAACAGTGGGAGAATTCAAACATGCATGGGACAGACATAAGGCAATTATAGTGGGGGATTGCAGGAAATAGGCTGCTGGTTAACTAGAATCTACAGCTTATCCAGTAGGTAGGGAAATGGGCAGACTGGGTGGGCCAAGTGGTCCTTATCTGCTGTCAAAGTCTATGTTTCTTTGTTTCTATGTAACAGGCAGGCTACAGTCTCATGGGAAAAAAACTCTGCCTACAAAAGGGAATAATATCTCTGATTACATGTAAAAAATCTGATACATTTAGCATACAGTGACCACCCAGATTTATACATTGAAAATATGGTAACTAACAACAGTACGAATCACTTATATTCTATAGCAAATATTTGGTATTTGCCCACTTATTATATTAAATCTGACAGTCTTTTGACAAAAAAAAATCTAAGTCTTTTGACAAAGTTTTACCAAACTAAATCGACACATAATGATAAAGCATGTATTTCTAGTGGACTTTGGGAACATCTAAATTGCAAAATAAATGGCAAAAGGCTAAATTTTCAAAACCTCAATTGTTGCAAGCCTTGGGTGCAGTGAAGATAGGGAGCATGGGGCTTGCGGCAATCATCTGGCCAGTGATTGGAATTTTTTATCCCGTGTGGCAGGTGCCTCAAATTAGACTAAGCTTTTCTGGTCTAGCTTGTGGCATTCCCAGGGGCAGTTTTTACAGAGCTTGTACCAGATATTTGGTGCATGCTGCTGAAAAACATGGAACTTTGTCCCTTGGAAACACTATGTGACATTCTCAGTTTAGGAGAGGGTGCCCAGTGCCCTTGGAAACACTATGTGACATTCTCAGTTTAGGAGAGGGTTCACTTGTGAACACTCTGTCACATTATCAGTTTAGGAAAGGGGTCCCTTGGAAACACTCTGTCACATTCTCAGTTTAGGAGAGGGTGTTCAGTGCCCTTAGAAACACTATGCGACATTCTCAGTTTAGGAGAGGGTGCCCAGTGCCCTTGGAAACACTATGTGACATTCTCAGTTTACAAGAGGGTGCCCAGTGCCCTTGGAAACACTATGTGGCATTCTCAGTTTAGGAGAGGGTTCACATGTGGACACTCTGTCACATTATTAGGTTAGGAGAGGGGGCCCTTGGAAACACCGTGTGACATTCTCAGGTTACGAGAGGGTGCCCAGTGTCCTTAGAAACACTATGTGACATTCTCAGTTTAGGAGACGGTTCCCTTGTGAACACTCTGTCACATTATCAGTTTAGGAGAGGGGGCCCTTGGAAACACTATGAGACATTCTCAGTTTAGGAGAAGGTGCCCAGTGCTCTTAGAAATGCTGTGTGACATTCTCAGTTTAGAAGAGGGTGCCCAGTGCCCTTGGAAACATGGTGTGACATTCTCAGTTTAGAAGAGGGTGCCCAGTGCCGTTGGAAACACTATGTGACATTCTCAGTTCAGAAGAGGGCACCCAGTGCCCTTGGAAACACTATGTGACATTCTCAGTTTAGGTGAGGGTTCACTTGTGAACACTCTGTCACATTATCAGTTTAGGAGAGGGGGCTCTTGGAAACACTATGTGACATTCTCAGTTTACGAGAGGGTGCCCAGTGCCCTTGGAAACACTATGTGACATTCTAAGTTTAGAAGAGGGTGCCCAGTGCCCTTGGAAACACTATGTGACATTCTCAGTTTAGGAGAGGGTGCCCAGTGCCCTTGGAAACACGATGTGGCATTCTCAGTTTAGGAGAGGGTTCACTTGTGAACACTCTGTCACATTATCAGTTTAGGAAAAGGGTCCATTGGAAACACTCTGTCACATTCTCAGTTTAGGAGAGCGTGTTCAGTGCTCTTGGAAACACTATGTGACATTCTCAGTTTAGGAGAGGGTTCCCTTGTGAACACTCTGTCAACATAATCAGTTTAGAGAGGGGCCTGCACCACTCTGTCACATTATCAGTTTAGGAGAGCGTGTTCAGTGCTCTTGGAAACACTATGTGACATTCTCAGTTTAGGAGAAGGTGCCCAGTGCTCTTGGAAATGCTGTGTGACATTCTAAGTTTAGAAGAGGGTGCCCAGTGCCCTTGGAAACACTATGTGACATTCTCAGTTCAGAAGGGCACCCAGTGCCCTTGGAAACACTATGACATTCTCAGTTTAGAGAGGGTTCACTTGTGAACACTCTGTCACACTATCAGTTTAGGAGAGGGGGCCCTTGGAAACACTGTGTGACATTCTCAGTTTACTGAGAGGGTGCCCAGTGCCCTTGGAAACACTATGTGACATTCTAAGTTTAGAAGAGGGTGCCCAGTGCCCTTGGAAACACTATGTGACATTCTCAGTTTAGGAGAGGGTGCCCAGTGCCCTTGGAAACACTATGTGGCATTCTCAGTTCAGAAGAGGGCACCCAGTGCCCTTGGAAACACTATGTGACATTCTCAGTTTAGGTGAGGGTTCACTTGTGAACACTCTGTCACATTATCAGTTTAGGAGAGGGGGCTCTTGGAAACACTATGTGACATTCTCAGTTTACGAGAGGGTGTCCAGTGCCCTTGGAAACACTATGTGACATTCTAAGTTTAGAAGAGGGTGCCCAGTGCCCTTGGAAACACAATGTGACATTCTCAGTTTAGGAGAGGGTGCCCAGTGCCCTTGGAAACACGATGTGGCATTCTCAGTTTAGGAGAGGGTTCACTTGTGAACACTCTGTCACATTATCAGTTTAGGAAAGGGGTCCATTGGAAACACTCTGTCACATTCTCAGTTTAGGAGAGCGTGTTCAGTGCTCTTGGAAACACTATGTGATATTCTCAGTTTAGGAGAGGGTTCCCTTGTGAACACTCTGTCACATTATCAGTTTAGGAGAGGGGGCCCGTGTGACCACTCTGTCACATTATCAGTTTAGGAGAGGGGGCCCTTGGAAACACTATGTGACATTCTCAGTTTAGGAGAAGGTGCCTAGTGCTCTTGGAAATGCTGTGTGACATTCTAAGTTTAGAAGAGGGTGCCCAGTGCCCTTGGAAACACTATGTGACATTCTCAGTTCAGAAGAGGGCACCCAGTGCCCTTGGAAACACTATATGACATTCTCAGTTTAGGAGAGGGTTCACTTGTGAACACACTGTCACATTATCAGTTTAGGAGAGGGGGCCCTTGGAAACACTGTGTGACATTCTCAGTTTATGAGAGGGTGCCCAGTGCCCTTGGAAACACTATGTGACATTCTAAGTTTAGAAGAGGGTGCCCAGTGCCCTTGGAAACACTATGTGACATTCTCAGTTTAGGAGAGGGTGCCCAGTGCCCTGGAAACACTATGTGGCATTCTCAGTTCAGAAGAGGGCACCCAGTGCCCTTGGAAACACTATGTGACATTCTCAGTTTAGGTGAGGGTTCACTTGTGAACACTCTGTCACATTATCAGTTTAGGAGAGGGGGCTCTTGGAAACACTATGTGACATTCTCAGTTTACGAGAGGGTGTCCAGTGCCCTTGGAAACACTATGTGACATTCTAAGTTTAGAAGAGGGTGCCCAGTGCCCTTGGAAACACTATGTGACATTCTCAGTTTAGGAGAGGGTGCCCAGTGCCCTTGGAAACACGATGTGGCATTCTCAGTTTAGGAGAGGGTTCACTTGTGAACACTCTGTCACATTATCAGTTTAGGAAAGGGGTCCATTGGAAACACTCTGTCACATTCTCAGTTTAGGAGAGCATGTTCAGTGCTCTTGGAAACACTATGTGACATTCTCAGTTTAGGAGAGGGTTCCCTTGTGAACACTCTGTCACATTATCAGTTTAGGAGAGGGCCCATGTGACCACTCTGTCACATTATCAGTTTAGGAGAGGGGGCCCTTGGAAACACTATGTGACATTCTCAGTTTAGGAGAAGGTGCCCAGTGCTCTTGGAAATGCTGTGTGACTTTCTAAGTTTAGAAGAGGGTGCCCAGTGCCCTTGGAAACACTATGTGACATTCTGAGTTCAGAAGAGGGCACCCAGTGCCCTTGGAAACACTATGTGGCATTCTCAGTTTAGGAGAGGGTTCACTTGTGAACACTCTGTCACATTATCAGTTTAGGAAAGGGGTCCCTTGGAAACACTCTGTCACATTCTCAGTTTAAGAGAGCGTGTTCAGTGCCCTTAGAAACACTATGCGACATTCTCAGTTTAGGAGAGGGTGCCCAGTGCCCTTGGAAACACTATGTGACATTCTCAGTTTACAAGAGGGTGCCCAGTGCCCTTGGAAACACTATTTGGCATTCTCAGTTTAGGAGAGGGTTCACATGTGGACACTCTGTCACATTATTAGGTAAGGAGAGGGGGCCCTTGGAAACACCGTGTGACATTCTCAGGTTACGAGAGGGTGCCCAGTGTCCTTAGAAACACTATGTGACATTCTAAGTTTAGGAGAGGGTTCCCTTGTGAACACTCTGTCACAGTATCAGTTTAGGAGAGGGGGCACTTGGAAACACTATGTGACATTCTCAGTTTACAAGAGGGTGCCCAGTGCCCTTGGAAACACTATGTGACATTCTAAGTTTAGAAGAGGGTGCCCAGTGCCCTTGAAAACACTATGTGACATTCTCAGTTTAGGAGAGGGTGCCAAGTGCCCTTGGAAACACGATGTGGCATTCCCAGTTTAGGAGAGGGTTCACTTGTGAACACTCTGTCACATTATCAGTTTAGGAAAGGGGTCCATTGGAAACACTCTGTCACATTCTCAGTTTAGGAGAGCGTGTTCAGTGCTCTTGGAAACACTATGTGACATTCTCAGTTTAGGAGAGGGTTCCCTTGTGAACACTCTGTCACATTATCAGTTTAGGAGAGGGGGCCCGTGTGACCACTCTGTCACATTATCAGTTTAGGAGAGGGGGCCCTTGGAAACACTATGTGACATTCTCAGTTTAGGAGAAGGTGCCCAGTGCTCTTGGAAATGCTGTGTGACATTCTAAGTTTAGAAGAGGGTGCCCAGTGCCCTTGGAAACACTATGTGACATTCTCAGTTCAGAAGAGGGCACCCAGTGCCCTTGGAAACACTATGTGACATTCTCAGTTTAGGAGAGGGTTCACTTGTAAACACTCTGTCACATTCTCAGTTTAGGAGAGTGTGTTCAGTGCTCTTGGAAACACTATGTGACATTCTCAGTTTAGGAGAGGGTTCCCTTGTGAACACTCTGTCACATTATCAGTTTAGGAGAGGGGGCCCGTGTGACCACTCTGTCACATTATCAGTTTAGGAGAGGGGGCCCTTGGAAACACTATGTGACATTCTCAGTTTAGGAGAAGGTGCCCAGTGCTCTTGGAAATGCTGTGTGACATTCTAAGTTTAGAAGAGGTGCCCAGTGCCCTTGGAAACACTATGTGACATTCTCAGTTCAGAAGAGGGCACCCAGTGCCCTTGGAAACACTATGTGACATTCTCAGTTTAGGAGAGGGTTCACTTGTGAACACTCTGTCACATTATCAGTTTAGGAGAGGGGGCCCTTGGAAACACTGTGTGACATTCTCAGTTTACGAGAGGGTGCCCAGTGCCCTTGGAAACACTATGTGACATTCTAAGTTTAGAAGAGGGTGCCCAGTGCCCTTGGAAACACTATGTGACATTCTAAGTTTAGAAGAGGGTGCCCAGTGCCCTTGGAAACACTATGTGACATTCTCAGTTTAGGAGAGGGTGCCAAGTGCCCTTGGAAACACGATGTGGCATTCCCAGTTTAGGAGAGGGTTCACTTGTGAACACTCTGTCACATTATCAGTTTAGGAAAGGGGTCCATTGGAAACACTCTGTCACATTCTCAGTTTAGGAGAGCGTGTTCAGTGCTCTTGGAAACACTATGTGACATTCTCAGTTTAGGAGAGGGTTCCCTTGTGAACACTCTGTCACATTATCAGTTTAGGAGAGGGGGCCCGTGTGACCACTCTGTCACATTATCAGTTTAGGAGAGGGGGCCCTTGGAAACACTATGTGACATTCTCAGTTTAGGAGAAGGTGCCCAGTGCTCTTGGAAATGCTGTGTGACATTCTAAGTTTAGAAGAGGGTGCCCAGTGCCCTTGGAAACACTATGTGACATTCTCAGTTCAGAAGAGGGCACCCAGTGCCCTTGGAAACACTATGTGACATTCTCAGTTTAGGAGAGGGTTCACTTGTGAACACTCTGTCACATTCTCAGTTTAGGAGAGTGTGTTCAGTGCTCTTGGAAACACTATGTGGCATTCTCAGTTTAGGAGAGGGTTCCCTTGTGAACACTCTGTCACATTATCAGTTTAGGAGAGGGGGCCCGTGTGACCACTCTGTCACATTATCAGTTTAGGAGAGGGGGCCCTTGGAAACACTATGTGACATTCTCAGTTTAGGAGAAGGTGCCCAGTGCTCTTGGAAATGCTGTGTGACATTCTAAGTTTAGAAGAGGGTGCCCAGTGCCCTTGGAAACAGTATGTGACATTCTCAGTTCAGAAGAGGGCACCCAGTGCCCTTGGAAACACTATGTGACATTCTCAGTTTAGGAGAGGGTTCCCTTGTGAACACTCTGTCACATTATCAGTTTAGGAGAGGTGGCCCATGTGACCACTCTGTCACATTATCAGTTTAGGAGAGGGGGCCCTTGGAAACACTATGTGACATTCTCAGTTTAGGAGAAGGTGCCCAGTGCTCTTGGAAATGCTGTGTGACATTCTAAGTTTAGAAGAGGGTGCCCAGTGCCCTTGGAAACACTATGTGACATTCTCAGTTCAGAAGAGGGCACCCAGTGCCCTTGGAAACACTATGTGACATTCTCAGTTAAGGAGAGGGTTCACTTGTGAACACTCTGTCACATTCTCAGTTTAGGAGAGTGTGTTCAGTGCTCTTGGAAACACTATGTGACATTCTCAGTTTAGGAGAGGGTTCCCTTGTGAACACTCTGTCACATTATCCGTTTAGGAGAGGGGGCCATGTGACCACTCTGTCACATTATCAGTTTAGGAGAGGGGGCCCTTGGAAACACTATGTGACATTCTCAGTTTAGGAGAAGGTGCCCAGTGCTCTGGAAATGCTGTGTGACATTCTAAGTTTAGAAGAGGGTGCCCAGTGCCCTTGGAAACACTATGTGACATTCTCAGTTCAGAAGAGGGCACCCAGTGCCCTTGGAAACACTATGTGACATTCTCAGTTTAGGTGAGGGTTCACTTGTGAACACTCTGTCACATTATCAGATTAGGAGAGGGGGCTCTTGGAAACACTATGTGACATTCTCAGTTTACGAGAGGGTGTCCAGTGCCCTTGGAAACACTATGTGACATTCTAAGTTTAGAAGAGGGTGCCCAGTGCCCTTGGAAACACTATGTGACATTCTCAGTTCAGAAGAGGGCACCCAGTGCCCTTGGAAACACTATGTGACATTCTCAGTTTAGGAGAGGGTTCACTTGTGAACACTCTGTCACATTCTCAGTTTAGGAGAGTGTGTTCAGTGCTCTTGGAAACACTATGTGGCATTCTCAGTTTAGGAGAGGGTTCCCTTGTGAACACTCTGTCACATTATCAGTTTAGGAGAGGGGGCCCGTGTGACCACTCTGTCACATTATCAGTTTAGGAGAGGGGGCCCTTGGAAACACTATGTGACATTCTCAGTTTAGGAGAAGGTGCCCAGTGCTCTTGGAAATGCTGTGTGACATTCTAAGTTTAGAAGAGGGTGCCCAGTGCCCTTGGAACATATGTGACATTCTCAGTTCAGAAGAGGCACCCAGTGCCCTTGGAAACACTATGTGACATTCTCAGTTTAGGAGAGGGTTCCCTGTGAACACTCTGTCACATTATCAGTTTAGGAGAGGGGCCTGTGTGACCACTCTGTCACATTATCAGTTTAGGAGAGGGGCCTTGGAAACACTATGTGACATTCTCAGTTTAGGAGAAGGTGCCCAGTGCTCTTGGAAATGCTGTGTGACATTCTAAGTTTAGAAGAGGGTGCCCAGTGCCCTTGGAAACACTATGTGACATTCTCAGTTCAGAAGAGGGCACCCAGTGCCTGGAAACACTATGTGACATTCCAGTTAAGGAGAGGGTTCACTTGTGAACACTCTGTCACATTCTCAGTTTAGGAGAGTGTGTTCAGTGCTCTTGGAAACACTATGTGACATTCTCAGTTTAGGAGAGGGTTCCCTTGTGAACACTCTGTCACATTATCCGTTTAGGAGAGGGGGCCCGTGTGACCACTCTGTCACATTATCAGTTTAGGAGAGGGGGCCCTTGGAAACACTATGTGACATTCTCAGTTTAGGAGAAGGTGCCCAGTGCTCTTGGAAATGCTGTGTGACATTCTAAGTTTAGAAGAGGGTGCCCAGTGCCCTTGGAAACACTATGTGACATTCTCAGTTCAGAAGAGGGCACCCAGTGCCCTTGGAAACACTATGTGACATTCTCAGTTTAGGTGAGGGTTCACTCTGTGAACACTCTGTCACATTATCAGTTTAGGAGAGGGGCTCTTGGAAACACTATGTGACATTCTCAGTTTACGAGAGGGTGTCCAGTGCCCTTGGAAACACTATGTGACATTCTAAGTTTAGAAGAGGGTGCCCAGTGCCCTTGGAAACACTATGTGACATTCTCAGTTTAGGAGAGGGTGCCCAGTGCCCTTGGAAACACTATGTGACATTCTCAGTTTAGGTGAGGGTTCACTTGTGAACACTCTGTCACATTATCAGTTTAGGAGAGGGGGCTCTTGGAAACACTATGTGACATTCTCAGTTTCACTTAGAGGGTGTCCAGTGCCCTTGGAAACACTATGTGACATTCTAAGTTTAGAAGAGGTGCCCAGTGCCCTTGGAAACACTATGTGACATTCTCAGTTTAGAGAGGGTGCCCAGTGCCCTTGGAAACACGATGTGGCATTCTCAGTTTAGGAGAGGGTTCACTTGTGAACACTCTGTCACATATCAGTTTAGGAAAGGGTCCATTGAAACACTCTGTCACATTCTCAGTTTAGGAGAGCATGTTCAGTGCCTTGGAAACACTATGTGACATTCTCAGTTTAGGAGAGGTTCCCTTTAGAACACTCTGTCACATTATCAGTTTAGGAGAGGGGGGCCTGTGTGACCACTCTGTCACATTATCAGTTTAGGAGAGGGGGCCCTTGGAAACACTATGTGACATTCTCAGTTTAGGAGAAGGTGCCCAGTGCTCTTGGAAATGCTGTGTGACTTTCTAAGTTTAGAAGAGGGTGCCCAGTGCCCTTGGAAACACTATGTGACATTCTGAGTTCAGAAGAGGGCACCCAGTGCCCTTGGAAACACTATGTGGCATTCTCAGTTTAGGAGAGGGTTCACTTGTGAACACTCTGTCACATTATCAGTTTAGGAAAGGGTCCCTTGAAACACTCTGTCACATTCTCAGTTTAAGAGAGCGTGTTCAGTGCCCTTAGAAACACTATCATGACATTCTCAGTTTAGAGAGGGTGCCCAGTGCCCTTGGAAACACTATGTGACATTCTCAGTTTACAAGAGGGTGCCCAGTGCCCTTGGAAACACTATTTTGCATTCTCAGTTTAGGAGAGGGTTCACATGTGGACACTCTGTCACATTATTAGGTAAGGAGAGGGGCCTTGGAACACCGTGGACATTCTCTCAGGTTACGTAGAGGTGCCCAGTGTCCTTAGAAACACTATGTGACATTCTCAGTTTAGGAGAGGGTCTCTTGTAGAACACTCTGTCACAGTATCAGTTTAGGAGAGGGGGCTCTTGGAAACACTATGTGACATTCTCAGTTTACAAGAGGGTGCCCAGTGCCCTTGGAAACACTATGTGACATTCTAAGTTTAGAAGAGGTTGCCCAGTGCCCTTGAAAACACTATGTGACATTCTCCGTTTAGGAGAGGGTGGCAAGTGCCCTTGGAAACACGATGTGGCATTCTAGTTTAGAGAGGGTTCACTGTGAACACTCTGTCACATTATCAGTTTAGGAAAGGGGTCCATTGAAACACTCTGTCACATTCTCAGTTTAGGAGAGCGTGTTCAGTGCTCTTGGAAACACTATGTGACATTCTCAGTTTAGGAGAGGGTCCTTGTGAACACTCTGTCACATTATCAGTTTAGGAGGGGCCCGGTGACCACTCTGTCACATTATCAGTTTAGGAGAGGGGCCCTTGGAAACACTATGTGACATTCTCAGTTTAGGAGAAGGTGCCCAGTGCTCTTGGAAATGCTGTGTGACATTCTAAGTTTAGAAGAGGGTGCCCAGTGCCTTGGAAACACTATGTGACATTCTCCAGTTCAGAAGGGGCACCCAGTGCCCTTGGAAACACTATGTGACATTCTCAGTTTAGAGAGGGTTCACTTGTAAACACTCTGTCACATTCTCAGTTTAGAGTGTGTTCAGTGCTCTTGGAAACACTTATGACATTCTCAGTTTGAAGAGGGTTCCCTTGTGAACACTCTGTCACATTATCAGTTTAGAGAGGGGGCCGTGTGACCACTCTGTCACATTATCAGTTTAGGAGAGGGGGCCCTTGGAAACACTATGTGACATTCTCAGTTTAGGAGAAGGTGCCCAGTGCTCTTGGAAATGCCGTGTGAGGTTCTAAGTTTAGAAGAGGGTGCCCAGTGCCCTTGGAAACACTATGTGACATTCTCAGTTCAGAAGAGGGCACCCAGTGCCCTTGGAAACACTATGTGACATTCTCAGTTTAGGAGAGGGTTCACTTGTGAACACTCTGTCACATTATCAGTTTAGGAGAGAGGGGGCCTGGAAACACTGTGTGACATTCTCAGTTTGATTAGGGTGCCCAGTGCCCTTGGAAACACTATGTGACATTCTAAGTTTAGAAGAGGGTGCCCAGTGCCCTTGGAAACACTATGTGACATTCTAAGTTTAGAAGAGGGTGCCCAGTGCCCTTGGAAACACTATGTGACATCCTCAGTTTAGGAGAGGGTGCCAGTGCCTTGAAACACGATGTGGCATTCCAGTTTAGGAGAGGGTTCACTTGTGAACACTCTGTCACATTATCAGTTTAGGAAAGGTCCATTGGAAACACTCTGTCACATTCTCAGTTTAGAGAGTGTGTTCAGTGCTCTTGGAAACACTATGTGACATTCTCAGTTTAGGAGAGGGTTCCTTGTGAACACTCTGTCACATTATCAGTTTAGGAGAGGGGCCCGTGTGACCACTCTGTCACATTATCAGTTTAGGAGAGGGGCCCTTGGAAACACTCTATGTGACATTCTCAGTTTAGGAGAAGGTGCCCAGTGCTCTTGGAAATGCTGTGTGACATTCTAAGTTTAGAAGAGGGTGCCTAGTGCCCTTGGAAACACTATGTGACATTCTCAGTTCAGAAGAGGGCACCCAGTGCCCTTGAACACTATGTGACATTCTCAGTTTAGGAGAGGTTCACTTGTGAACACTCTGTCACATTCTCAGTTTAGGAGAGTGTGTTCAGTGCTCTTGGAAACACTATGTGACATTCTCAGTTTAGGAGAGGGTTCCCTGTGAACACTCTGTCACATTATCAGTTTAGAGAGGGGGCCTGTGTGACACTCGTCACATTATCAGTTTAGAGAGGGGGCCTTTGGAAACACTATGTGACATTCTCAGTTTAGGAGAAGGTGCCCAGTGCTCTTGGAAATGCTGTGTGACATTCTAAGTTTAGAAGAGGGTGCCCAGTGCCCTTGGAAACAGTATGTGACATTCTCAGTTCAGAAGAGGGCACCCAGTGCCCTTGGAAACACTATGTGACATTCTCAGTTTAGGAGAGGGTTCCCTTGTGAACACTCTGTCACATTATCAGTTTAGGAGAGGGGGCCCGTGTGACCACTCTGTCACATTATCAGTTTAGGAGAGGGGGCCCTTGGAAACACTATGTGACATTCTCAGTTTAGGAGAAGGTGCCCAGTGCTCTTGGAAATGCTGTGTGACATTCTAAGTTTAGAAGAGGGTGCCCAGTGCCCTTGGAAACACTATGTGACATTCTCAGTTCAGAAGAGGGCACCCAGTGCCCTTGGAAACACTATGTGACATTCTCAGTTAAGGAGAGGGTTCACTTGTGAACACTCTGTCACATTCTCAGTTTAGGAGAGTGTGTTCAGTGCTCTTGGAAACACTATGTGACATTCTCAGTTTAGGAGAGGTTCCTTTGAACACTCTGTCACATTATCAGTTTAGGAGAGGGGGCCAGTGTGACCACCCATGTCACATTATCAGTTTGGAGAGGGGCCTTGGAAATACTTATGACATTCTCAGTTTAGGAGAAGGTGCCCAGTGCTCTTTGGAAATGCTGTGTGACATTCTAAGTTTAGAGAGGGTGCCCAGTGCCCTTGGAAACACTATGTGACATTCTTAGTTCAGAAGAGGGCACCCAGTGCCCTTGGAAACACTATGTGACATTCTCTAGTTTAGGAGAGGGTTCATTTGGAACATCTGTCACATTATCAGTTTAGAGAGGGGCCCTTGAAACACTGTGTGACATTCCCTAGTTTACGAGAGGGTGCCCAGTGCCCTTGGAAACACCATGTGACATTCTAAGTTTAGAAGAGGGTGCCCAGTGCCCTTGGAAACACTATGTGACATTCTCAGTTTAGGAGAGGGTGCCCAGTGCCCTTGGAAACACTATGTGACATTCTGTTCAGAAGAGGGCACCCAGTGCCCTTGGAAACACTATGTGACATTCTCAGTTTAGGAGGGTTCACTCTGTGAACACTCTGTCACATTATCAGTTTAGGGAGGGGCTCTTGGAAACACCTGTGACATTCCTCAGTTTACGCAGAGGGTGTCCAGTGCCCTTGGAAACACTATGTGACATTCTCAATTTAGGAGAGGGTTCCCTTGTGAACACTCTGTCACAATATCAGTCTAGGAGAGGGGGCCCATCTGAACACTCTGTCACATTATCAGTTTAGGAGAGGGGGCCCTTGGAAACACTATGAGACATTCTCAGTTTAGGAGAAGGTGCCCAGTGCTCTTGGAAATGCTGTGTGACATTCTCAGTTTAGAAGAGGGTGCCCACTGCCCTTGGAAACATGGTGTGACATTCTCAGTTTAGAAGAGGGTGCCCAGTGCTGTTAAACACTATGTGACATTCTCTAGTTCAGAAGAGGGCACCCAGTGCCCTTGGAAACACTATGTGACATTCTCAGTTTAGGTGAGGGTTCACTTGTGAACACTCTGTCACATTATCAGTTTAGGAGAGGGGGCTCGGAAACACTATGTGACATTCTCAGTTTACTTAGAGGGTGTCCAGTGCCCTTGGAAACACTATGTGACATTCTAAGTTTAGAAGAGGGTGCCCAGTGCCCTTGGAACACTATGTGACATTCTCAGTTTAGGAGAGGGTGCCCAGTGCTCTTGGAAACACGATGTGGCATTCTCAGTTTAGGAGAGGTTCACTTGTGAACACTCTGTCACATTATCAGTTTAGGGAAGGGGTCCATTGGAAACACTCTGTCACATTCTCAGTTTAGGGAGTATGTCAGTGCTCTTGGAAACACTATGTGACATTCTCAGTTTAGGAGAGGGTCTCTTGTGAACACTCTGTCACATATTATCAGTTTGGGAGAGGGGCCCGTGTGACCACTCTGTCACATTATCAGTTTAGGAGAGGGGCCCTTGGAAACACTATGTGACATTCTCCAGTTTAGGAGAAGGTGCCCAGTGCTCTTGGAAATGCTGTGTGACTTTCTAAGTTTAGAAGAGGGTGCCTGAGTGCCCTTGAAACACTATGTGACATTCTCTTGTTCAGAAGAGGGCACCCAGTGCCCTTTGGAAACACTATGTGGCATTCTCAGTTTAGGAGAGGGTTCACTTGTGACACTCTGTCACATTATCAGTTTAGTGAAAGGTGTCCTTGGAAACACGCTGTCACATTCTCAGGTTTAGGAGAGCGTGTTCAGTGCCCTTAGAAACACTATGCGACATTCTCAGTTTAGGAGAGGGTGCCCAGTGCCCTTGGAAACACTATGTGACATTCTCAGTTTACAAGAGGGTGCCCAGTGCCCTTGGAAACACTATTTGGCATTCTCAGTTTAGGAGGGGTCAGCATTTGGACACTCTGTCACATTATTAGGTAAGGAGGGGCCTTAGAAACACCGTGCTGACATTCTCAGGTTACTGAGGGTGCCCAGTGTCCTTCAAACACTATGTGACATTCTCAGTTTAGAGAGGTTCCTGTGAACACTCTGTCACAGTATCAGTTTAGGAGAGGGGGCTCTTGGAAACGCTATGTGACATTCTCAGTTTACAAGAGGGTGCCCAGTGCCCTTGGAAACACTATTGACATTCTAAGTTTAGAAGAGGGTGCCCAGTGCCCTTGGAAACACTATGTGACATTCTCAGTTTATGAGAGGGTGCCCAGTGCCCTTGGAAACACTATGTGACATTCTCAGTTCAGAAGAGGGCACCCAGTGCCCTTGGAAACACTATGTGACATTCTCAGTTTAGGTGAGGGTTCACTTGTGAACACTCTGTCACATTATCCGTTTAGGAGAGGGGGCTCTTGGAAACACTATGTGACATTCTCAGTTTACGAGAGGGTGTCCAGTGCCCTTGGAAACACTATGTGACATTCTCAATTTAGGAGAGGGTTCCCTTGTGAACACTCTGTCACATTATCAGTTTAGGAGAGGGGGCCCGTGTGAACACTCTGTCACATTATCAGTTTAGGAGAGGGGGCCCTTGGAAACACTATGAGACATTCTCAGTTTAGGAGAAGGTGCCCAGTGCTCTTGGAAATGCTGTGTGACATTCTCAGTTTAGAAGAGGGTGCCCACTGCCCTTGGAAACATAGTGTGACATTCGCAGTTCAGAAGAGGGTGCCCAGTGCCGTTGGAAACACTATGTGACATTCTCAGTTCAGAAGAGGGCACCCAGTGCCCTTGGAAACACTATGTGACATTCTCAGTTTAGGTGAGGGTTCACTAGTGAACACTCTGTCACATTATCAGTTTAGGAGAGGGGGCTCTTGGAAACACGCTGTGACATTCTCAGTTTACGAGAGGGTGCCCAGTGCCCTTGGAAACACTATGTGACATTCTAAGTTTAGAAGAGGGTGCCCAGTGCCCTTGGAAACACTATGTGACATTCTCAGTTTAGGAGAGGGTTCCCTTGTGAACACTCTGTCACATTATCAGTTTAGGAGAGGGGGCCCATGTGACCACTCTGTCACATTATCAGTTTAGGAGAGGGGGCCCTTGGAAACACTATGTGACATTCTCAGTTTAGGAGAAGGTGCCCAGTGCTCTTGGAAATGCTGTGTGACATTCTAAGTTTAGAAGAGATGCCCAGTGCCCTTGGAAACACTATGTGACATTCTCAGTCTCGAAGAGGGCACCCAGTGCCCTTTGAAACACTATGTGACATTCTCAGTTTAGAGAGGGTTCACTTGTGAACACTCTGTCACATTATCAGTTTAGGGAGAGGGGCCCTTGGAAACACTGTGTGACATTCTCAGTTTAGTTGAGGGTGCCCAGTGCCCTTGGAAACACTATGTGACATTCTAAGTTTAGAAGAGGGTGCCCAGTGCCCTTGGAAACACTATGTGACATTCTCAGTTTAGGAGAGGGTGCCCAGTGCCCTTGTGAACACTATGTGGCATTCTCAGTTTAGGAGAGGGTTCACTTGTGAACACTCTGTCACATTATCAGTTTAGGAGAGGGGGCCCTCGGAAACACTATGAGACATTCTCAGTTTAGGAGAAGGTGCCCAGTGCTCTTAGAAATGCTGTGTGACATTCTCAGGTTAGAAGAGGGTGTCCAGTGCCCTTGGAAACATGAGTGACATTCTCAGTTTAGAAGAGGTGCCCAGTGCCCTTGGAAACACTATGTGACATTCTCAGTTTAGAAGAGGGCACCCAGTGCCCTTGGAAACACTAGGACATTCTCAGTTTAGGTGAGGGTTCACTTGGAACACTCTGTCACATTATCAGTTTAGGAGAGGGGGCCTGGAAACACTATGTGACATTCTCAGTTCTGAGAGAGGGTGCCCAGTGCCCTTGGAAACACTATGTGACATTCTAAGTTTAGAGAGAGGTGCCCAGTGCCCTTGGAAACACTATGACATTCTCAGTTTAGGAGAGGTTGCCCAGTGCCCTTGGAAACACAATGTGGCATTCTCGTTTAGAGAGGGTTCACTTGTGAACACTCTGTCTACATTATCAGTTTAGGAAAAGGTCCATTAGAAACACTCTGTCGCATTCTTCAGTTTAGAAGCGTGTTCAGTGCTCTGGAAACACTATGACATTCTCAGTTTAGGAGAAGGGTGCCCAGTGCTCTTGGAAATGCGTGTGACATTCTAAGTTTAGAAGAGGGTGCCCAGTGCCCTTGGAAACACTATGTGACATTCTCTAGTTCAGAGAGGCACCCAGTGCCCTTGGAACACTATGTGACATTCTCAGTTTAGGAGAGGTGCCCGTGCCCTTGAAACACTATGTGACATTCTCAGTTCAGAAGAGGGCACCCAGTGCCCTTGCAAACACTATGTGACATTCTCAGTTTAGGTGAGGGTTCACTTGTGAACACTCTGTCACATTATCAGTTTAGGAGAGGGGGCTCTTGGAAACACTATGTGACATTCTCAGTTTACGAGAGGGTGTCCAGTGCCCTTGGAAACACTATGTGACATTCTCAATTTAGGAGAGGGTTCCCTTGTGAACACTCTGTCACATTATCAGTTTAAGAGGGGGCCCGTGTAGACACTCTGGCACATTATCAGTTTAGGAGGGGGCCTTGGAAACACTATGAGACCTTCTCAGTTTAGGAGAAGGTGCCCAGTGCTCTTGGAAATGCTGTGTGACATTCTCAGTTTAGAAGAGGGTGCCCACTGCCCTTGGAAACATGGTGTGACATTCTCAGTTTAGAAGAGGGTGCCCAGTGCCGTTGGAAACACTATGTGACATTCTCAGTTCAGAAGAGGGCACCCAGTGCCTTGGAAACACTATGTGACATTCTCAGTTTAGGTGAGGGTTCACTTGTGAACACTCTGTCACATTATCAGTTTAGAGAGGGGCTCTTGGAAACACTATGTGACATTCTCAGTTTCATTAGAGAGGTGCCCAGTGCCCTTGGAAACACTATGTGACATTCTAAGTTTAGAAGAGGTGCCCAGTGCCTTTGGAAACACTATGTGACATTCTCAGTTTAGGAGAGGTCTCCTCTAGAACACTCTGTCACATTATCAGTTTGGAGAGGGGCCCATGTGACCACTCTGTCACATTATCATGTCTAGGAGAGGGGCCCTTGAAACACTTTATATGACATTCTCAGTTTAGGAGAAGGTGCCCAGTGCTCTTGGAAATGCTGTATGACATTCTAAGTTTGAAGAGATGCCCAGTGCCCTTGGAAACACTCATGTGACATTCTCAGTTTAGGAGAGGGTTCACTTGTAACACTCTGTCACATTATCAGTTTGTAGAGGGGCCCTTGGAAACACTGTGACATTCTCAGTTTACGAGAGGGTGCCCAGTGCCCTTGAAACACTATGACATTCTAAGTTTAGAAGAGGGTGCCCAGTGCCCTTGGAAACACTATGTGACATCTCAGTTTAGAGAGGGTGCCCAGTGCCCTTGTAAACACTATGTGGCATTCTCAGTTTAGGAGAGGGTTCACTTGTGAACACTCTGTCACATTATCAGATTAGAGAGGGGCGCTTGGAAACACTATTGAGACATTCTCAGTTTAGGAGAGAAGGTGCCCAGTGCTCTTGGAAATGCTGTGTGACATTCTCGGGTTAGAAGAGGGTGCCCAGTGCCCTTGGAAACATGGTGTGACATTCTCCAGTTTAGAAGAGGGTGCCCAGTGTCCTTGGAAACACTATGTGACATTCTCTAGTTCAGAAGAGGGCACCCAGTGCCCTTGGAAACACTATGTGACATTTTCAGTTTAGGTGAGGGTTCACTTAGGAACACTCTGTCACATTATCAGTTTAGGAGAGGGGGTCCTGGAAACACTATGTGACATTCTCCTAGTTTATTGAGGGTGCCCAGTGCCCTTGGAAACACTATGTGACATTCTAAGTTTAGAAGAGGGTGCCCAGTGCTCTTGGAAACACTCATGTGATATTCCCAGTTTAGGAGAGGGTGCCCAGTGCCCTTGGAAACACGATGTGGCATTCTCAGTTTAGGAGAGGTTTCACTGTGAACACTCTGTCACATTATCAGTTTGTAAAAGGGTCCATTAGAAACACTCTGTCACATTCTCAGTTTAGGAGAGCTGTTCAGTGCTCTTGGAAACACTATATGATATTCTCAGTTTAGGAGAGGGTTCCCTTGTGAACACTCTCTGTCACATAATCAGTTTAGGAGGGGGCCCGTGACCACCTGTCACATTATCAGGTTTAGGAGAGGGGCCCTGGAAACACTATGTGACATTCTCTAGTTTAGGAGAAGGTGCCCAGTGCTCTTGGAAATGCTGTGTGACATTCCTAAGTTTAGAAGAGGGTGCCCAGTGCCCTTGGAAACACTATGACATTCTCAGGTTCAGAAGAGGGCACCAGTGCCCTTGGAAACACTATGTGACATTCTCCAGTTTAGGGAGAGGGTTCACTTGTGAACACTCTGTCATTATCAGTTTAGGAGAGGGGGCTCTTGGAAACACTATGTGACATTCTCAGTTTACGAGAGGGTGTCCAGTGCCCTTGGAAACACTATGACATTCTAAGTTTAGAAGAGGGTGCCCATGTCCTTGGAAACATTATGTGACATTCTCAGTTTTGGAGAGGGTGCCCAGTGCTTGCCTTGGAACACGATGTGGCATTCTCAGTTTAGGAGAGGGGTCACTTGTGAACACTCTGTCACATTATCAGTTTAGGATAGGGTCCATTAGAAAGACCTGTCACATTCTCAGTTTAGGAGAGCGTGGTTCAGTGCTCTTGAAACACCTATGTGATATTCTCAGTTTAGGAGAGGGTTCCTTGTGCACTCTGTCACATAATCAGTTTGGGAGAGGGTGCCCGTGACCACTCCTGTCACATTATCAGTTTAGGAGAGGGGGCCTTGGAAACACTATGTGACATTCTCAGTTTAGGAGAAGGTGCCCAGTGCTCTGGAAATGCTGTGTGACATTCTAAGTTTAGAAGAGGGTGCCCAGTGCCCTTGGAAACACTATGTGACATTCTCAGTTCAGAAGAGGGCACCCAGTGTCCTTGGAAACACTTATGTGACATTCTCTCAGTTTAGGAGAGGGTTCACTCTGTGAACACTCTGTCACATTATCTGTTTAGGAGAGGGGGTCTTGGAACACATCTGACATTCTCCTTACGTAGAGGGTGTCCAGTGCCCTTGGAAACACTATGTGACATTCTAAGTTTAGAAGAGGGTGCCCAGTGCCCTTGGAAACATTTATGTGACATTCTCAGTTTAGGAGAGGCTGCCCAGTGCCCTTGGAAACACGATGTGGCATTCTCAGTTTAGGAGAGGTTCACTAGAACACTCTGTCACATTATCAGTTTAGGGAAGGGTCTATTGGAAACACCTGTCACATTCTCAGTTTAGGAGAGCATGTTCAGTGCTCTTGGAAACACTATGTAACATTCTCAGTTTAGGTGAGGTTCCTTGTGAACACTCTGTCACATTATCAGTTTAGGGAGGGGCCCGTGGTGACCCTCCGTCACATTTATGGGTATAGAGTGGCCTTTGGAAACACTATGTGACATTCCTCAGTTTAGAGAGGGTGCCCAGTGCTCTTGGAAATGCTGTGACATTCCTAAGTTTGAAGAGGGGTGCCCAGTGCCCTTGGAAACACTATGTGACATTCCCAGTTCAGAAGAGGGCACCCAGTCCCTTGGAAACACTGTGTGGCATTCTCAGTTTAGAGAGGGTCTACTTCAGAACACTCTGTCAGCATTATCAGTTTAGGAATGGGGTCCCTTGAAACACTCTGTCACATTTCTCAGTTTAAAGAGCGTGTTCAGTGCCCTTAGAAACACTTATGCGACATTCCTAGTTTAGGAGAGGGGGCCCAGTGCCCTTGGAAACACTATGTGACATTCTCCCAGTTTACAAGAAGGTGCCCAGTGCCCTTGGAAACACTATTTGGCATTCTCTAGTTTAGGAGGGTTCACATGTGGACACTCTGTCACATTAGGATTAGGAGATGGCCCTTGGAAACACCGTGTGATATTCTCAGGTTACAAGAGGGTGCCCAGTGTCCTTAGAAACACTCATGTGACATTCTTCAGTTTAGGAGAGGGTTCCCTCAGAACACTCTGTCACATTATCAGTTTAGGAGAGGGGGCCTGTGTGACCACTCTGGTCACATTATCAGTTTAGAGAGGGGCCTTGGAACACACTGTGACATTCTCAGTTCTAGAGAAGGTGTCCAGTGTCTTGGAAATGCTGTGTGACATTCTAAGTTTGAAGAGGGTGCCCAGTGCCCTTGGAAACAGTATGTGACATTCTCAGTTCAGAAGAGGGCACCCAGTGCCCTTGGAAACACTATGTGACATTCTCAGTTTAGGAGAGGGTTCCCTTGTGAACACTCTGTCACATTATCAGTTTAGGAGAGGGGGCCCGTGTGACCACTCTGTCACATTATCAGTTTAGGAGATGGGGCCCTTGGAAACACTATGTGACATTCTCAGTTTAGGAGAAGGTGCCTAGTGCTCTTGGAAATGCTGTGAGACATTCTAAGTTTTAGGAAGAGGGTGCCCAGTGCCCTTGGAAACACTCATGTGACATTCTAAGTTCGGAAGAGGGCACCCAGTGCCCTTGGAAACACTATGTGACATTCTCGGTTAGGAGAGGGTTCACTCTAGAACACTCTGTCACATTCTCAGTTTGGGAGAGTGTTCAGTGCTCTTGGAAATACTATGTGACATTCTCCAGTTTGGAGAGGGTTCCCTTGTGAACACTCTGTCACATTATCAGTTTAGGAGAGGGGCCGTGGTGACCACTCTGTCACATTATCAGTTTAGAGAGGGGCCCTTGGAAACACTTGTGTGACATTCTCAGTTTAGAGAAGGTGCCAGTGCTCTTGGAAATGCTGTGTGACATTCTAAGTTTAGAAGAGGTGCCCAGTGCCCTTGGAAACACTATGTGACATTCTCAGTTCAGAAGAGGGCACCCAGTGCCCTGGAAACACTGTGTGACAATCTCAGTTTAGGAGAGGGTTCACTTGTGAACACTGTCTCATTATCAGTTTAGAGAGGGGCCCTTGGAAACACCTTGTGTGACATTCTCAGTTACTTAGAGGGTGCCTAGTGTCCTTGGAAACACTTTATGTGACATTCTAGGTTTAGAAGAGGGGTGCCCAGTGCCCTTGGAAACACTATGTGGACATTCTCAGTTTTAGGAGAGGGAACAGTGCCCTGGAAACATACCATGTGACATTCTCAGTTCAGAAGAGGGCACCGAGTGCCCTTGGAAACACTATGTGACATTCTAAGTTTAGAAGAGGGTGCCCAGTGCCTTGGAAACACTCATGTGACATTCCTCAGTTTGGAGAGGGTGCCCAGTGCCCTTGGAAACACGTGATGTGGCATTCTCAGTTTAGAGAGAGGTCTCACTGATGACTCTGCCACATTATCAGTTTAGGAAAGGGGTCCATTGAAACACTCTGTCACATTCTCAGTTTAGGAGAGCATGTCTCAGTTCTTTGGAAACACTATGTGACATTCTCAGTTTAGGAGAGGATCCCTTGTGAACACTCTGTCACATTATCAGCTTAGGAGAGGGGTCTGTGTGACCACCTGTCACATTATCAGTTTAGGGAGAGGGGCCCTTGAAACTCTATGTGACATTCTCGGTTTAGGAGAAGGTGCCCAGTGCTCTTGGAAATGCTGTGACTTTCTAAGTTTAGAAGAGGGTGCCCAGTGCCCTTGGAAACACTATGTGACATTCCTCTAGTTCAGAAGAGGCACCCAGTGCCCTTGGAAACACTTATGTGTATTCTCAGTTTAGGAGAGGGTTCACTCTTGAACACTCTGTCACATTATCAGTTTAGAAAGGGTCCTTGGAAACACGCTGTCACATTCTCAGTTTAAGAGAGCGTGTTTCAGTGCCCTAGGAAACACTATGCTACATTCTCAGTTTAGAGAGGGGTGCCCAGTGCCCTTTGGAAACACTATGTGACATTCTCAGTTTACAAGAGGGTGCCCAGTGCCCTTGGAAACACTATTTGCATTCTCAGTTTAGGAGAGGGTTCACATGTGACACTCTGTCACATTATTAAGTAAGGAGAGGGGCCCTTGAAACACCGTGTGACATTCTCAGGTTACTAGAGGGTGCCCAGTGTCCTTAGAAACACTATGTGACATTCTCAGTTTAGGAGAGGTTCACTTGTGAACACTCTGTCACAGTATCATTTTAGGAGAGGGGTCTTGGAAACACTATGACATCTCAGTTTACAAGAGGGTGCCCAGTGCCCTTGGAAACACTATGATGACATTCTAAGTTTAGAAGAGCTTTCCCTAGTGCCCTTGGAAACACTATGTGACATTCTCAGTTTAGGAGGGTGCCCAGTGCCCTTGAAACACTATCTTGACATTCTCAGTTCAGAAGAGGCACCCAGTGCCCTTGGAAACACTATGTGACATTTCAGTTTAGGTGAGGGTTCACTTGTGAACACTCTGTCACATTTATCAGTTTAGAGAGGGGCCTGAAACACTATGTGACATTCTCCAGTTCACTTAGAGGGTGTCCAGTGCCTTGGAAACACTATGTGACATTCTCAATTTAGGAGAGGTCTCTCTGAACACTCTGTCACATTATCAGTTTAGGAGAGGGGGCCATGTGAACACTCTGTCACATTATCAGTTTAGGAGAGGGGCCCTTGGAAACACTATGAGACATTCTCAGTTTAGGAGAAGGTGCCCAGTGCTCTTGAAATGCTGTGTGACATTCTCAGTTTAGAGAGGGTGCCCACTGCCCTTGGAAACATGGTGTGACATTCTCAGTTTAGAAGAGGTGCCAGTGCCGCTTGGAAACACTATGTGACATTCTGTTCAGAAGGGGGCACCCAGTGCCCTTGGAAACACTATGTGACATTCTCAGTTTAGGTGAGGGTTCACTTGTGAACACTCTGTCACATTATCGGTTTAGGAGAGGGGCTCTTGGAAACACTATGTGACATTCTCTGTTTACTAGAGGAGCCCAGTGCCCTTGGAAACACTATGTGACATTCTAAGTTTAGAAGAGAGGGTGCGTGCCCTTGGAAACACTATATGACATTCTCAGTTTAGGAGAGGGTTCCCTTGTGAACACTCTGTCAGCATTATCAGTTTAGGAGGGGCATGTGACCATCTTCACATTATCAGTTTAGGAGAGGGGGCCCTGGAAACACTATGTGACATTCTCAGTTTAGAGAAGGTGCACTGTGCCTTGGAAATGCTGTGTGACATTCTAAGTTTAGAAGAGATGCCCAGTGCCCTTGGAAACACTATGTGACATTCTGTTCAGAAGAGGGCACCCAGTGCCTTGGAAACACTATGTGACATTCTCAGTTTAGGAGAGGTTCACTGTGAACACTCTGTCACATTATCAGTTTAGAGAGGGGCCTTGGAAACACTATGAGACATTCTCAGTTTAGGAGAAGGTGCCAGTGCTCTTAGAAATGCTGTGTGACATTCTCCAGGTTAGAAGAGGGTGCCCAGTGCCCTTGGAAACATGGTGTGACATTCTCAGTTTAGAAGAGGGTGCCCAGTGCCCTTGGAAACACTATGTGACATTCTCAGTTCAGAAGAGGCACCTAGTGCCCTTGGAAACACCATGTGACATTCTCAGTTTAGTGAGGGTTCACTTGTGAACACTCTGTCACATTATCAGTTTAGAGAGGCTCTTGGAAACACTATGTGACATTCCTTCAGTTTGACGAGGGTGCCCAGTGCCCTTGGAAACACTATGTGACATTCTAAGTTTAAGAGGTGCCCAGTGCCCTTGAAACACTATGTGACATTCTCAGTTTAGGAGAGGTGCCCAGTGCCCTTGAAACACGATGTGGCATTCTCAGTTTGGGAGAGGTTCATTGCAGAACACTCTGTCACATTATCAGTTTAGGAAAAGGGTCCATTAGAAACACTCTGTCACATTCTCAGTTTAGGAGAGCGTGTTCAGTGCTCTTGGAAACACTATGTGATATTCTCAGTTTAGGAGAGGGTTCCTTTGTGAACACTCAGTCACATAATCAGTTTAGGAGAGGGGGCCCATGTGACCACTCTGTCACATTATCAGTTTAGGAGAGGGGGCCCTTGGAAACACTATGTGACATTCTCAGTTTAGGAGAAGGTGCCCAGTGCTCTTGGAAATGCTGTGTGACATTCTAAGTTTAGAAGAGGGTTCCCAGTGCCCTTGGAAACACTCATGTGACATTCTCAGTTCAGAAGAGGCACCCAGTGCCCTTGGAAACACTATGTGACATTCTCTAGTTTAGGAGAGGGTTCACTTGTGAACACTCTGTCACACTATCAGTTTAGGAGAGGGGGCCCTTGGAAACACTGTGTGACATTCTCAGTTTATGAGAGGGTGCCCAGTGCCCTTGGAAACACTATGTGACATTCTAAGTTTAGAAGAGGGTGCCCAGTGCCCTTGGAAACACTATGTGACATTCTCAGTTTAGGAGAAGGTGCCCAGTGCTCTTGGAAATGCTGTGTGACATTCTAAGTTTAGAAGAGGGTGCCCAGTGCCCTTGGAAACACTATGTGACATTCTCAGTTCAGAAGAGGGCACCCAGTGCCCTTGGAAACACTGTGTGACATTCTCAGTTTAGGAGAGGGTTCATTAGAACACTCTGTCACATTATCAGTTTAGGAGAGGGGCCTTGAAACACTGTGTGACATTCTCAGTTTACGAGAGGGTGCCCAGTGCCCTTGGAAACACTATGTGACATTCTAAGTTTAGAAGAGGGTGCCCAGTGCCCTTGGAAACACTATGTGACATTCTCAGTTTGGAGAGGGTGCCCAGTGCCCTTGGAAACACTATGACATTCTCAGTTCAGAAGAGGCACCCAGTGCCCTTGGAAACACTATGTGACATTCTAAGTTTAGAAGGTGCCCAGTGCCCTTGGAAACACTATGTGACATTCTCAGTTTAGGAGAGGTGCCCAGTGCCCTTGGAAACACGATGTGGCATTCTCAGTTTAGGAGAGGGTTCACTTGTGAACACTCTGTCACATTATCAGTTTAGGAAAGGGGTCCATTGGAAACACTCTGTCACATTCTCAGTTTAGGAGAGCATGTTCAGTGCTCTTGGAAACACTATGTGACATTCTCAGTTTAGGAGAGGATTCCCTTGTGAACACTCTGTCACATTATCAGCTTAGGAGAGGGGGCCCGTGTGACCACTCTGTCACATTATCAGTTTAGGAGAGGGGGCCCTTGGAAACACTATGTGACATTCTCAGTTTAGGAGAAGGTGCCCAGTGCTCTTGGAAATGCTGTGTGACTTTCTAAGTTTAGAAGAGGGTGCCCAGTGCCCTTGGAAACACTATGTGACATTCTCAGTTCAGAAGAGGGCACCCAGTGCCCTTGGAAACACTATGTGGCATTCTCAGTTTAGGAGAGGTTCACTTGTGAACACTCTGTCACATTATCAGTTTAGGAAAGGGGTCCCTTGAAACACGCTGTCACATTCTCTAGTTTGAGAGCGTGTTCAGTGCCTTAGAAACACTATGCGACATTCTCAGTTTAGGAGAGGTGCCCAGTGCCCTTGGAAACACTATGTGACATTCTCCAGTTTACAAGAGGTTGCCCAGTGCCCCTTGGAAACACTATTTTGCATTCTCAGTTAGGAGAGGGTTCACATGTGGACACTCTGTCACATTATTAAGTAAGGAGAGGGGCCCTTGGAAACACCGTGGACATTCTCAGGTTACGAGAGGGTGCCCAGTGTCCTTAGAAACACCTATGTGACATTCTCCAGTTTAGGAGAGGTTCACTGTGAACACTCTGTCACAATGTCATTTTAGGAGGGGCTCTTGGAAACACTATGTGACATTCTCAGTTTACAAGAGGGTGCCCAGTGCCCTTGGAAACACTATGTGACATTCTAAGTTTAGAAGAGGGTGCCCAGTGCCCTGGAAACACTATGTGACATTCTCAGTTTAGGAGAGGTGCCCAGTGCCCTTGAAACACTATGTGACATTCTCAGTTCAGAAGAGGCACCCAGTGCCCTTGGAAACACTATGTGACATTCTCAGTTTAGGTGAGGGTCACTTGTGAACACCTGTCACATTATCAGTTTAGGAGAGGGCTCTTGGAAACACTATGTGACATTCTCAGTTTCATGACGAGGGTGTCCAGTGCCCTTGGAAACACTATGTGACATTCTCATTTAGGAGAGGGTTTCCTTGTGAACACCTGTCACATTATCAGTTTGAGAGGGGCCTGTGGTGGACACTCTGTCACATTATCAGTTTAGGAGAGGGCGTCTGGAAACACTATGAGACATCTCAGTTTAGGAGAAGGTGCCCAGTGCTCTTGGAAATGCTGTGACATTCTCAGTTTAGAAGAGGGTGCCCACTGCCCTTGGAAACATGGTGTGACATTCTCAGTTTAGAAGAGGTGCCCAGTGCCGTTGGAAACACTTGTGACATTCTCAGTTCAGAAGAGGGCACCCAGTGCCCTTGGAAACACTATGTGACATTCTCAGTTTGGTGAGGGTTCACTTGGAACACTCTGTCACATTATCAGTTTAGGAGAGGGGCTCTGGAAACACTATGTGACATCTCCTAGTTTAGAGAGGTGCCCAGTGCCCTTGGAAACACTATGTGACATTCTAAGTTTAGAAGAGGGTGCCCAGTGCCCTTGGAAACACTATGTGACATTCTCAGTTTAGGAGAGGGTTCCCTTGTGAACACTCTGTCACATTATCAGTTTAGGAGAGGGGGCCCATGTGACCACTCTGTCACATTATCAGTTTAGGAGAGGGGGCCCTTGGAAACACTATGTGACATTCTCAGTTTAGGAGAAGGTGCCCAGTGCTCTTGGAAATGCTGTGTGACATTCTAAGTTTAGAAGAGATGCCCAGTGCCCTTGGAAACACTATGTGACATTCTCAGTTCAGAAGAGGGCACCCAGTGCCCTTGGAAACACTATGTGACATTCTCAGTTTAGGAGAGGGTTCACTTGTGAACACTCTGTCACATTATCAGTTTAGGAGAGGGGGCCCTTGGAAACACTATGAGACATTCTCAGTTTAGGAGAAGGTGCCCAGTGCTCTTAGAAATGCTGTGTGACATTCTCAGGTTAGAAGAGGGTGCCCAGTGCCCTTGGAAACATGGTGTGACATTCTCAGTTTAGAAGAGGGTGCCCAGTGCCCTTGGAAACACTATGTGACATTCTCAGTTCAGAAGAGGGCACCCAGTGCCCTTGGAAACACTATGTGACATTCTCAGTTTAGGAGAGGGTTCACTTGTGAACACTCTGTCACACTATCAGTTTAGGAGAGGGGGCCCTTGGAAACACTGTGTGACATTCTCAGTTTAGGTGAGGGTTCACTTGTGAACACTCTGTCACATTCTCAGTTTAGGAGAGGGTGCCCAGTGCCCTTGGAAACACGATGTGGCATTCTCAGTTTAGGAGACGGTTCACTTGTGAACACTCTGTCACATTATCAGTTTAGGAAAAGGGTCCATTAGAAACACTCTGTCACATTCTCAGTTTAGGAGAGCGTGTTCAGTGTTCTTGGAAACACTATGTGATATTCTCAGTTTAGGAGAGGGTTCCCTTGTGAACACTCTGTCACATAATCAGTTTAGGAGAGGGGGCCCATGTGACCACTCTGTCACATTATCAGTTTAGGAGAGGGGGCCCTTGGAAACACTATGTGACATTCTCAGTTTAGGAGAAGGTGCCCAGTGCTCTTGGAAATGCTGTGTGACATTCTAAGTTTAGAAGAGGGTGCCCAGTGCCCTTGGAAACACTATGTGACATTCTCAGTTCAGAAGAGGGCACCCAGTGCCCTTGGAAACACTATGTGACATTCTCAGTTTAGGAGAGGGTTCACTTGTGAACACTCTGTCACACTATCAGTTTAGGAGAGGGGGCCCTTGGAAACACTGTGTGACATTCTCAGTTTATGAGAGGGTGCCCAGTGCCCTTGGAAACACTATGTGACATTCTAAGTTTAGAAGAGGGTGCCCAGTGCCCTTGGAAACACTATGTGACATTCTCAGTTTAGGAGAGGGTGCCCATTGCCCTTGGAAACACTATGTGGCATTCTCAGTTCAGAAGAGGGCACCCAGTGCCCTTGGAAACACTATGTGACATTCTCAGTTCAGAAGAGGGCACCCAGTGCCCTTGGAAACACTATGTGACATTCTCAGTTTAGGAGAGGGTTCACTTGTGAACACTCTGTCACATTATCAGTTTAGGAGAGGGGGCCCTTGGAAACACTATGAGACATTCTCAGTTTAGGAGAAGGTGCCCAGTGCTCTTAGAAATGCTGTGTGACATTCTCAGGTTAGAAGAGGGTGCCCAGTGCCCTTGGAAACATGGTGTGACATTCTCAGTTTAGAAGAGGGTGCCCAGTGCCCTTGGAAACACTATGTGACATTTTCAGTTCAGAAGAGGGCACCCAGTGCCCTTGGAAACACTATGTGACATTCTCAGTTTAGGTGAGGGTTCACTTGTGAACACTCTGTCACATTATCAGTTTAGGAGAGGGGTTCTTGGAAACACTATGTGACATTCTCAGTTTACGAGAGGGTGCCCAGTGCCCTTGGAAACACTATGTGACATTCTAAGTTTAGAAGAGGGTGCCCAGTGCCCTTGGAAACACTATGTGACATTCTCAGTTTAGGAGAGGGTGCCCAGTGCCCTTGGAAACACGATGTGGCATTCTCAGTTTAGGAGAGGGTTCACTTGTGAACACTCTGTCACATTATCAGTTTAGGAAAAGGGTCCATTAGAAACACTCTGTCACATTCTCAGTTTAGGAGAGCGTGTTCAGTGCTCTTGGAAACACTATGTGATATTCTCAGTTTAGGAGAGGGTTCCCTTGTGAACACTCTGTCACATAATCAGTTTAGGAGAGGGGGCCCATGTGACCACTCTGTCACATTATCAGTTTAGGAGAGGGGGCCCTTGGAAACACTATGTGACATTCTCAGTTTAGGAGAAGGTGCCCAGTGCTCTTGGAAATGCTGTGTGACATTCTAAGTTTAGAAGAGGGTGCCCAGTGCCCTTGGAAACACTATGTGACATTCTCAGTTCAGAAGAGGGCACCCAGTGCCCTTGGAAACACTATGTGACATTCTCAGTTTAGGAGAGGGTTCACTTGTGAACACTCTGTCACACTATCAGTTTAGGAGAGGGGGCCCTTGGAAACACTGTGTGACATTCTCAGTTTATGAGAGGGTGCCCAGTGCCCTTGGAAACACTATGTGACATTCTAAGTTTAGAAGAGGGTGCCCAGTGCCCTTGGAAACACTATGTGACATTCTCAGTTTAGGAGAGGGTGCCCAGTGCCCTTGGAAACACTATGTGGCATTCTCAGTTCAGAAGAGGGCACCCAGTGCCCTTGAAACACTATGTGACATTCTCAGTTTAGGTGAGGTTCCTTGTGAACACTCTGTCACATTATCAGTTTAGGAGAGGAGCTCTTGGAAACACTATGTGACATTCTCAGTTTACGAGAGGGTGTCCAGTGCCCTTGGAAACACTATGTGACATTCTAAGTTTAGAAGAGGGTGCCCAGTGCCCTTGGAAACATTATGTGACATTCTCAGTTTAGGAGAGGGTGCCCAGTGCCCTTAGAAACACGATGTGGCATTCTCAGTTTAGGAGAGGGTTCACTTGTGAACACTCTGTCACATTATCAGTTTAGGAAAGGGGTCTATTGGAAACACTCCGTCACATTCTCAGTTTAGGAGAGCATGTTCAGTGCTCTTGGAAACACTATGTGACATTCTCAGTTTAGGTGAGGGTTCTCTTGTGAACACTCTGTCACATTATCAGTTTAGGAGAGGGGGCCCGTGTGACCACTCTGTCACATTATCAGTTTAGGAGAGGGGGCCTTTGGAAACACTATGTGACATTCTCAGTTTAGGAGAAGGTGCCCAGTGCTCTTGGAAATGCTGTGTGACATTCTAAGTTTAGAAGAGGGTGCCCAGTGCCCTTGGAAACACTATGTGACATTCTCAGTTCAGAAGAGGGCACCCAGTGCCCTTGGAAACACTATGTGGCATTCTCAGTTTAGGAGAGGTTCACTTGTGAACACTCTGTCACATTATCAGTTTAGGAAGGGGTCCTTGAAACACTCTGTCACATTCTCTGTTTAAGAGAGCGTGTTCAGTGCCCTTAGAAACACTATGCGACATTCTCAGTTTAGGAGAGGGTGCCCAGTGGCCTTGGAAACACTATGTGACATTCTCAGTTTACAAGAGGGTGCCCAGTGCCCTTGGAAACACTATTTGGCATTCTCAGTTTAGGAGAGGGTTCACATATGGACACTCTGTCACATTATTAGGTTAGGAGAGGGGGCCCTTGGAAACACCGTGTGATATTCTCAGGTTACAAGAGGGTGCCCAGTGTCCTAGAAACACTATGTGACATTCTCAGTTTAGAGAGGTTCCTTGTGAACACTCTGTCACAGTATCAGTTTAGGAGAGGGCTCTTGGAAACACTATGTGACATTCTCAGTTTACAAGACGGTGCCCAGTGCCCTTGGAAACACTATGTGACATTCTAAGTTTAGAAGAGGGTGCCCAGTGCCCTTGGAAACACTATGACATTCTCAGTTTAGGAGAGGGTGCCAAGTGCCCTTGGAAACACGATGTGGCATTCTCAGTTTAGGAGAGGGTTCACTTGTGAACACTCTGTCACATATCAGTTTAGGAAAGGGGTCCATTGGAAACACTCTGTCACATTCTCAGTTTAGGAGACGTGTTCAGTGCTCTTGGAAACACTATGTGACATTCTCAGTTTAGGAGAGGTTCCCTTGTGAACACTCTGTCACATTATCAGTTTAGGAGAGGGGGCCCGTGTGACCACTCTGTCACATTATCAGTTTAGGAAAGGGGGCCCTTGGAAACACTATGTGACATTCTCAGTTTAGGAGAAGGTGCCCAGTGCTCTTGGAAATGCTGTGTGACATTCTAAGTTTAGAAGAGGGTGCCCAGTGCCCTTGGAAACACTATGTGACATTCTCAGTTCAGAAGAGGGCACCCAGTACCCTTGGAAACACTATGTGGCATTCTCAGTTTAGGAGAGGGTTCACTTGTGAACACTCTGTCACATTATCAGTTTAGGAAAGGGTCCTTGGAAACACTCTGTCACATTCTCAGTTTAAGAGAGCGTGTTCAGTGCCCTTAGAAACACTATGCGACATTCTCAGTTTAGGAGAGGGTGCCCAGTGCCCTTGGAAACACTATGTGACATTCTCAGTTTACAAGAGGGTGCCCAGTGCCCTTGGAAACACTATTTGGCATTCTCAGTTTAGGAGAGGGTTCACATGTGGACACTCTGTCACATTATTAGGTTAGGAGAGGGTTCCCTTGGAAACACCGTGTGACATTCTCAGGTTACGAGAGGGTGCCCAGTGTCCTTAGAAACACTATGTGACATTCTCAGTTTAGGAGAGGGTTCCCTTGTGAACACTCTGTCACAGTATCAGTTTAGGAGAGGGGGCTCTTGGAAACACTATGTGACATTCTCAGTTTACAAGACGGTGCCCAGTGCCCTTGGAAACACTATGTGACATTCTAAGTTTAGAAGAGGGTGCCCAGTGCCCTTGGAAACACTATGTGACATTCTCAGTTTAGGAGAGGGTGCCAAGTGCCCTTGGAAACACGATGTGGCATTCTCAGTTTAGGAGAGGGTTCACTTGTGAACACTCTGTCACATTATCAGTTTAGGAAAGGGGTCCATTGAAACACTCTGTCACATTCTCAGTTTAGGAGAGCGTGTTCAGTGCTCTTGGAAACACTATGTGACATTCTCAGTTTAGGAGAGGGTTCCTTGTGAACACTCTGTCACATTATCAGTTTAGGAGAGGGCCCATGTGACCACTCTGTCACATTATCAGTTTAGGAGAGGGGGCCCTTGGAAACACTATGTGACATTCTCAGTTTAGGAGAAGGTGCCCAGTGCTCTTGGAAATGCTGTGTGACATTCTAAGTTTAGAAGAGGGTGCCCAGTGCCCTTGGAAACACTATGTGACATTCTCAGTTCAGAAGAGGGCACCCAGTGCCCTTGGAAACACTATGTGACATTCTCAGTTTAGGAGAGGGTTCACTTGTGAACACTCTGTCACATTATCAGTTTAGGAGAGGGGGCCCTTGGAAACACTGTGTGACATTCTCAGTTTACGAGAGGGTGCCCAGTGCCCTTGGAAACACTATGTGACATTCTAAGTTTAGAAGAGGGTGCCCAGTGCCCTTGGAAACACTATGTGACATTCTCAGTTTAGGAGAGGGTGCCCAGTGCCCTTGGAAACACTATGTGACATTCTCAGTTCAGAAGAGGGCACCCAGTGCCCTTGGAAACACTATGTGACATTCTCAGTTTAGGTGAGGGTTCACTTGTGAACACTCTGTCACATTATCAGTTTAGGAGAGGGGGCTCTTGGAAACACTATGTGACATTCTCAGTTTACGAGAGGGTGTCCAGTGCCCTTGGAAACACTATGTGACATTCTAAGTTTAGAAGAGGGTGCCCAGTGCCCTTGGAAACACTATGTGACATTCTCAGTTTAGGAGAGGGTGCCCAGTGCCCTTGGAAACACGATGTGGCATTCTCAGTTTAGGAGAGGGTTCACTTGTGAACACTCTGTCACATTATCAGTTTAGGAAAGGGGTCCATTGGAAACACTCTGTCACATTCTCAGTTTAGGAGAGCATGTTCAGTGCTCTTGGAAACACTATGTGACATTCTCAGTTTAGGAGAGGGTTCCCTTGTGAACACTCTGTCACATTATCAGTTTAGGAGAGGGGGCCCGTGTGACCACTCTGTCACATTATCAGTTTAGGAGAGGGGGCCCTTGGAAACACTATGTGACATTCTCAGTTTAGGAGAAGGTGCCCAGTGCTCTTGGAAATGCTGTGTGACATTCTAAGTTTCGAAGAGGGTGCCCAGTGCCCTTGAAAACACTATGTGATATTCTCAGTTCAGAAGAGGGCACCCAGTGCCCTTGGAAACACTATGTGGCATTCTCAGTTTAGGAGAGGGTTCACATGTGGACACTCTGTCACATCATTAGGTTAGGAGAGGGGGCCCTTGGAAACACCGTGTGAGATTCTCAGGTTACGAGAGGGTGCCCAGTGTCCTTAGAAACACTATGTGGCATTCTCAGTTTAGGAGAGGGTTCACTTGTGAACACTCTGTCACATTATCAGTTTAGGAAAGGGGTCCATTGGAAACACTCTGTTACATTCTCAGTTTAGGAGAGCGTGTTCAGTGCTTTTGGAAACACTATGTGACATTCTCAGTTTAGGAGAGGGTTCCCTTGTGAACACTCTGTCACATTATCAGTTTAGGAGAGGGGGCCCGTGTGAACACTCTGTCACGTTATCAGTTTAGGAGAGGGGGCCCTTGGAAACACTATGTGACATTCTCAATTCAGGAGAAGGTGCCCAGTGCTCTTGGAAATGCTGTGTGACATTCTCAGTTTAGAAGAGGGTGCCTAGTGCCCTTGGAAACATGCTGTGACATTCTCAGTTTAGAAGAGGGTGCCCAGTGCCCTTGGAAACACTATGTGACATTCTCAGTTCAGAAGAGGGCACCCAGTGCCCTTGGAAACACTATGTGACATTCTCAGTTTCGGAGAGGGTTGACTTGTGAACACTCTGTCACATTATCAGTTTAGGAAAGGGGTCCCTTGGAAACACTCTGTCACATTCACAGTTTAGGAGAGGGTGTTCAGTGGCCTTAGAAACACTATGCGACATTCTCAGTTTAGGAGAGGGTGCCCAGTGCCCTTGGAAACACTATGTGTCATTCTCAGTTTACAAGAGGGTGCCCAGTGCCCTTGGAAACACTATGTGGCATTCTCAGTTTAGGAGAGGGTTCACATGTGTACACTCTGTCACATTATTAGGTTAGGAGAGGGGGCCCTTGGAAACACCGTGTGACATTCTCAGGTTACGAGAGGGTGCCCAGTGTCCTTAGAAACACTATGTGACATTCTCAGTTTAGGAGAGGGTGCCCAGTTCCCTTGGCAACACTCTTGTCACATTCTCAGTTTAGGAGAGGGGCCCCTTGGAAACACTCTGTCACATTCTTAGTTTAGGACAAGGGTCCCTTGGAAACACTATGTGACATTCTTAGTTCAGGAGATGAGGCCACTGGAAACAACTTGTGACAATCTCAGTTTAGGAGAGGGTACCCTTGTAAACACCTTGTCACATTCTTAGTTTAGGAGAGGGGGCCCTTAAAATCACTAAGCGACACTCTCAATGTATGACAGACCCAGCAGGTGACATGTAATTGCCTGCTGGAATAAAACCGAGACACATGTAATACACTATATACATATATATATATGTATATCTATATACAATATATAGTATATACAGTGAAGCCCACCAGGATCAAGTGCAGTGTCACAGTTTCCTGCATGACAAAAGGGACTAATTCCCATTGAAATTGCAATGTTTACTACATTAACTGTGCCTCAGCATGCTGCAGTATGGGTTTAATCTGGCAAACTTCACTGTGTGTGTGTGTGTGTATATATATATATATATATATATATATATATATATATATATATATATATATATATATATATATATATATATATATATATATACACACACACATATATATATTCATTACAAAAACTTTGTTAATGCATCAGTTAGGGATAAGTGACAAAAGTAAGGAAATGAGATGTTAGGGTTGAGACCCTAACCCCCATCCACCCACCCTACCACCCCACCTCTCCACAGACCAACAGGGCATGGGGTGTACCTTAGGGTCCTTGGGCCTAACTCTCACCCTATTCCATGTACAAGAAAGCTGACATGGTAGAGTATAAGAGAATGGGGTGAGAGTTAAGCCTGATGACCCCAAGGCACACCCCATGCCCTGTTGGTCTGTGGAAGGTGAGGATGGGGTGGGGTAGTAGATTGGGGTGTTAGGGTCTCAATCCTAATTCCTCATTTCCCTACTTTTGTCACTTCAACCCTTGTTCGCACCTGTGCAGCTATCAAAAAGACTGAACTGAGCATGCTCAGAACCCAACATTTCAAAATCGAATAACTTTGGAATAGATTAATATTTATTCATCAAACCAATTCTGGCTTGTTCTTTGTTGCAAACTCTTTCTACCCTGAACATTTCATGCTGAAATTCTGAATGGTGGGTGTGCAGCATGATCAGGAAAAATCAGAAAAAATGGGTGAAAAAAGCAAAAACACACTTTTTCACAAAGCGCTGCGCAGAATCTGCCCATCTGACCCAAATGAAACTTGACACTTCAAGAGAGCTACCCCACGGGACAATGCATACCAAATTTTGTGCAAATCTGTTGAATGGTTGCAAAGTTATTAATGTGCAAACTTTGGGGGTTAACATTAAACTGCCTACTCAACCCTAACTATAGTGGCGCTACTGTGCCTATATATATATATATATATATATTCATTGTGAAAAACTACATTAATGCATCAGTTAGGGTTTTTATTAAAGCATTAAAAGCTGGGAAATTCAATATTAGAGTTACCAACCCTACAACCCCCCACCCTCCACACACCAGCAGGCGTCAGGAAGTGCCCTGGGGTCATCAGCCCTAACTCTCACCCCATACCATATATAAACAGGATGGGATGGTACAGTATAGGAGAATGGGGTGAGAGTTAGGCCCAGTGACTCCATGACACATACTAATGCCTGTTGGTGTGTGGAAGGTGGGGGGCGGTAGGGTTGGTAACCCTAATGTTGAATTTCCTAGCTTTTTACACTTTAATAAAAACACTAACTGATGTATTAATGTAGTTTTTTGCAATGAATTTCCCTTCTTTTTGAGAAAGTGTAATGTAACTGATATGTGGTTGTGGGAGCGAGGGGCTCTCCGGGCCCTGTGCTCCCTACACGCAACCCACTGTTGCATAATTATATGCATAAGTGGAAGCACGGACCCTCTGGGCCCTATACTCCCACTTACACATCAGTATGGACATACCGCAGCCCTATAGTCATGAAAAGTAACCCTTGTAACACTAATCTGGCAATATCTCAATAACCATAGCAACTATGGAAAAAATTCCACTACAGTTGTAATCAAGACTTCCAAACCTCCACGTGTACTTAAGGTGGACTAAGTTGCAGAGAGCAAATAATCTGTATCTCGAATCATTTTCAAGATATGGGTGCTGAAAGGCACTGCAGGCACCACAATTCAATGGACGTGCATAACTCGGGCATTTTTAGGATTTTTCCACCCAGTTTTCAGCATGGCATTTTGGGGACCCCATCTCATGAACAATGTCAATGTAATTTTGTTAATCTGTCCTGAAAGTTGAGTTTGCACAGTGAACATGCCATTCTGTGCCACAGGTGTGAAAACATGTTTTGGGCAGGATGTGAAAATGACAGCTATATAATGTTCATGACGAGGTGTGGAGAAGGGTAATGTTGAAAATCAGGAGGGAAAATGTGAAAAATTGGTGACGCTACAAGCGCACGTAGAAACTGCACAATGCACGCTCATAACACATCCATTTTTGAGAATTTTTTAACCAAATTTTCAACATGGGCTTTTTGGGAAATCCCCTCATGAACACTGGCACTGTGATTTTGTTACTCCATCCCAAAAGTTGGTTTCACACAGTGACCATGCCATTCTGCGCCAGAGAAATGTGAAAACACATTCTGGGCAAGATGTGCCAAATGACAGCTGTACTGTTTATGAGGAGGTATGAAAAAATGGCAATGTTGAAAATCTGGAGTGAAAATATTAAAAATTGGCGAACTTACTAGCGTGTGTAGAAACTGCTGCAGGAACGTGTGTAACACAGCTGTTATTTTGATTTTTCACACCAAATTTTCAACATGGGCTTTTTGGGACCTCCCCTCGTGAACTCTGGGACTGTCATTTTGTTAGTCAGTCCCAAAAGGTGATTCCGTGCAGTGACCACAAAGTCACTTTTTGGGAATGAGTGACGAGATGACAGTGACATTGTTCATGAGGTGGGGTCCCAAAAATCCCATGTTGAAAATTTGGTGCTAAAATCTCAAAAAATGGCTGATATCAACATAAGCTGACCCCCCCCCCCATTGACTGCCATTATATGGCTTACCTTTGATTCCTTAGTTTGCGGTTTGGCTTTGAAGAGTGCAGACATGCCCCGGTCCACAGAAGATGACAATGCCCGACCTCCGGAGGTAAGTATGGGGTAAGGGGTGTGTGGGTAGGTGGATGTGCAGAGAGAGGTTCAGGATTGGGAAGGGGGGATGTGGGGAGACGATGAGGAACCGTTTTCTTTCTTTCAGTTTTTTTTTTTTTTACTAAAAGATGTCAGGAGACTGTTTTCTTTATTTCAGGCTCTACTGCTGACCATGGAGAGGCATGCTCTAACTGCGGACACTGGGAGTGGGCTTCCCAGCATCCTGCTTTGCTGGGGGGATACCACCAACATGGGGATTGGGCACCCCATTGTTGGACATGATTTATCTTTTTAGGGGCTACTGCTGACCGGGGATTGGGCACCCCATTGTCGGCCATGGTTCTTTCTGTTGGGGACACTAGGAGTGGGCTCCCCAGTGTCCCATACTGGTGGGGGGGGCTTTAGTACTGACATGGGAATTGGCACCCCATCTCATGTCAGCAAAAGTGTTTTTTAAGCATTTTTTTCCTATTATCGAGTCACAACCTAGGATCCTAGGTCGTATCTCATGCATACTAACTAGGATCCATGGTCGTATTACGTGGCTATGAAGTAGGATTTGAATGATTAAATAAATACATTTCACAGGCATATTTCATCCCATAAAGTATAGACTGCATCAAAGGGGGTCCCAATAAACAAACTACATGTGTTGGTTCCTCCCAAGAATATCATTTTGGGAAGTTTCTAAAAAATATTTTGGGTAAAACTGAAAACAAGGTGGCGCCATATGAAGCAGAAATTTCTCCATGTGGAGCAGGATTCCTACTTTGTTTCATACAAATATATTGAAGTGCCTACTGAGCATGCTCAGAAATGATTTTTTCAAATGTTTTAATTGCAATAACATAAAAACGACTTATTCTTTTTGCACGAGACTAGGAAAAGGCACATCTGTGGGTTAGTCCCTTTCTACCCTGCACATTTCATGCCAAACAAGCAAACCCTCTGGGCTGTAGGCAAGTTCAAAGAAAAATCCCAGCAAAGTCAAAGGGTAAAAACATGTTTTTTCACCTCTCTGTAACTCGGAGACCGCTCATCTGACCAGAACAAAACTTGCAAGATCAAGAGATCTACACCACAGGAAGGCACATGCAATATTGCATGCCAATCCATTTAATGATTGCAAAGTTATTAAAGTGCAAAAGTTTGAGTTTAACATTGAAGTGTCTACTCAACCCTAATTATAGAGGTGTGACTGCGCCCCTATAATTAATATATATATATATATATATATATATATTCATTGCAAAAAGCTCCATTAATGCATCAGTTAGGGTTGATGTCACAGTGACAAAAGTTTGGAAATTCGATGTTAGGGCTACCCCCTACCCCCACCCTACAGGCACCAGCATTCATTGAGGCATACCATGGGGTCACCAGGCCCAACTCTCACCTCATTCCATGTGTAAACAAACTGACACTCTACAGTATAGGAGAATGGGGTAAGAGTTAGGTCTGATGACCCCATGGCATGCCCCAATGCCTGTTGGAGCCTGTAGGGTGGGGGGTAGAGGTGGTAACCCTAACATCGAATTTCCAAACTTTTGTTGCTGTGACATCAACCCTAACTGATGCATTAATGGAGTTTTTTGCAATGAATGTCCCTTCTTTTTGAGAAAGTGTAATGTAAGTGGTTAGTGATAAGTGTTTGTGGGAGGATGGGCCTCCCAGGCCCTACGCTCCCTTCACATTGTCAAATTTTTTGCATAATGGTATGTGTATGTGGGAGCATGGGCCCTCCAGGCCCTGCGCATCCACTTACACATGAATACGGAGCCATACAGTAGCCCCATAGTACTGAAAAGGAACCCTTGTAACACTTATTTGGCAATATCTCAGTAACCGTAGCAAGTATGGAAAACATTCCACTGCAATTATAATCATGACTTCGAAACCTCCATGCATGCTTAGTCTACCTTAAGGTGGACTAAGCTGTGGGTAGTGAAAATCCATATCTCACATCATTTTCGAGATACGGGCTCCGAAAGGTGCCTCGGGCGCAGCAATGTAATCCTATGGGAAATTTCTCAACTTCGGAACGCTGTAACTAAAGGCCCTTGAATGTTTTGGGACCACGCCACCACAAGGCACATCTGTGGGACCAGGGCTTGCCACCCTGCAAATTTCAGCCCAAAAGCGTAATGCACCTTGGCACAATTAAGTGACAAAGAAAACAACACATGGGAAAATGTTTTCGAACAGTGTTTTTGCAATAACTTTAATGTGTTCATGGCACTTCTATCTCTATAATGGGAATGTTTTCGAGCACAAAAATATGTTGCTGAGCCACCTTTTTTTTGTGTGCGAGGTCATTGCCGTGCACGCAAAAAATGTTTTCGGGGCAACAAAATGGGAAGATGGTGGAAAAATGTTGAAAAGCGTATTTCCAGGCTACCTGCACAAAAACTGATGGGAGGGTCATGTTCCTCAGCATCCGATAAGGTAAACAAAAGTGGTGGTGTTAAGCAAAAAGCAGTATTTTTTGATTTACAATGTTTTCTGTCTCTCGCTAACTGAAAACAAGATGGTGGCAGCATGAAAACAAAATTCCAGAGCATAACAACAAAAATGTGTTCACGAAAGTTTTTACAGTGCACATATAAATTTTCCCATAAGATAAAATGGGACATGAAAAACTTGCATAACTTTTGAATGGATTAATATTTTTTCACCAAATCTTCAAAAGGCACCAGTTTAACCCAGGCCACATATAGACATGCAAATCTGAATCCACTCAGACGCATTCTTTGGCCCTTTAAGCCCGACCGAAAAATACGCAAACGTTGAGGATTTTGTCACTTTTTTGACACTCTACCATTCCACAACTGCACATCTGACCAAAACAAAACTTTCCAGGTCCAGAGATCTATGGTTGGGCGCCGAGCATTCAAAGGTTTGAATAATCGGACAAACAGTTGCAAAATTATTAAATTGCAAATGTTGGGGTTTAACATTAACGTGACCCACCAACCCTAACTATAAATATATATATATATATATATATATATATATATATATATATACATGTATATATATATATATATATATATATATATATATATATATATATACCATAGTTAGGGTTGAGGACCATTCTATGTTAAACCCCAAAACTTTCCTACTATACTCTTTCAACGTTTGATAGATTGCCTGAAACTGGAATACATGATCAAAGCATAGGCCTTGGCATCTGCCAAGTTTTGTACTGGTTGGATACACAACTGTGGAGTTATTAAGCGTGATTTGCGCACGCGTTTACGCTTTTTCTGGAATTCTATGGTCGCGCGTACAGGTAGTACGGTTTGCGTGACCAGCCCGGAATCTTCAGGGAATGTGTGGCCAGGGTCCCTGATGTGCCTTTCAATGATTTGGTGAAAAAAATTAAACGGTTCAAAAGTTATTCAAAAAACAATTTCCCATTATAAGTCAATGGGAAAAGTTAACAAAAAGTTTGACAGTGTCGCAAATGCATTTTTACTTTCTCAAACAGGCCTGTTACTTTTGCAAATCAGCCATTTTGTTTTCAGTTGGTGATCAGAAAAATGGTTGGCATTTAAATTTGGGACCCTCTAGCAACCTAATTCTTTTTGTGTTCACCTAGTCGGACCCTGAGGATGCTTGCCATGTCTTTATTTTGTGGTAAAACACCCCAGAAATATGTTTTTCAAATTTCTGGAAAAAGTACTTTCGCAGATTACTTTCGTGCTCACGAAAGTGTTGAACTTTTTTGCGAAAGCTTTTGCAAATTGCGACAGTAGTTTTCTATCTGTGGGAAAGTGACAGCAATTCTTTGGCACTGCGCTGCAAAAGAACGGTTGGGAGTTTTGGGCTGAAATTTGGAGGGAACGCAGTCGACATCTCTCAGATGTGCCTTTCAGTGTTGTATTGAAAAAATATTACATGGCGGCAAAGATACAGCACTCCAAAGTTGACGGTTTTTCCCATAGGATAACATTATGGTGCCCGACGCATTACAGGAATCCTTTGGCTCCCTGCTGCAAAATAACAGTTTGGTCTTTTTTCCTGAAATTTGGAGGGAAGAGAGCCAACAGCCCACAGATGTGCCTTTTGGTGGTTTGGTGAAAAAACATTCTTTTTTCCCATAGGATAACATTATGGCGTTCGCCGCACCTTTCAGGGCCTGTATCTTGGAAATGGTGCGAGATACGGACTTTTCGTCGGAAAAATACTTAGCCCCCTAACAGGGGCTAAGAACAAAACTAGCCAGGATAGTCATAAATCATATGACTTTTAAATTTTTTTTCTACGTTTTACGGTTCCTGAGATATAACCTATTTAGTATTCCAAGTCCTCATTTTCTGCTCCAATACCCATTATTATGCATACATTCTTTGTACTCACTCTCTTTCTCTATGTAGCTTTTGGGGAAAACCAGCCTGTGTGCTTACATTACTGTTACCGTTGCTCTTTCCGCTTGCGGTTCCGTACCGTTTCACTTACCGTTGACGTCTACGCCACCATGTGCGTTATCCTTTGCTTTTTCATTTGCGCTTGCATTTGGCGCGGGGCCCTATGTGTGTTATCCTTTGCGTTTTCATTTGTGCTTGCGTTTCTGTTATTTTTTGCCATTTGTGTGTACAGTACTGTTTCTGTTTCTGTTTCACTTTGCATCACCATGCCCATTGCCATTTCCGTTTGCAGCCACCATGTTACTATGTGACAACACATCATGTGGCAGACCGTTGCTGTCTGCGCCACCATGTCCGTTACCCTTTCTGTTCTCATTTGCACTTGCATTACCATGTGCACTGCTGTTAGCACTTCTGTTTGGGCCCCGCGCTCCCACCGCTGCATTACATTCACTATTTCTCGTTATCATTCTCAAAAAGAAGGGAAATTAGAGGCAAAAAACTCCATTTAATGCATTAGTTAGGGTTGTTCCACAGCGACAAAAGTGAGGAAATTCGCTGTTAGGGTTGAAAACCCTAACTCCGAATTCACCCCCCCCAGCACCACACACAGACACACACACACACATGCAAGTATGGGGAGGACCAAGTCAACACAACCAATGACAGACATCCAGCAGCAGGTGACAGAAATAACAAACAATTGTCTAAATGTACTACAAGACATCCCCACCCACCTGACCAGGTACTGCATGCTCAGTGGAGATCAACAGCAAAACTGAGGCCATGTACCAAATGTACATCCCTGATTGCAGCTGCACACAAGCGTACCACACTTAGTAGTTGTATGGCCTTACCTACCGATGCTCACACCACACCACACCACATGTGGTGGCCACCTGAGCAACAGAGTTGAGCAAAACCAAGGAGTTGTACAGGTATAATATCTCTGATTATAACAAGGGTTTGAGAAATGCAGCTTTCTAATTGACTGTAAACATTGTAACAGCCTTATGTTTAGTTTTTATTAAGATATATGTAGAGCCTAACCATATGATGAACATGGTTTAATGTTGTTTAAAAAAACAGTTTTATTATGATAACAATAAGCCACTCCCAGGTATTATGTTAATGGTCAGTTTATCACTGTCTAACGACATGTGGCTCTTGGCTATGCCTCATTCAACATTAACCCCCTACAGGGTGATTAACAAACCATTTAACATAACTGTTGGTCATGCCTTATTGCTTAATTGTCTTTATGAGTAGATACTCTCCCTCTGCTAGGCACTGCAGCAGCTTTGCAACACAGTGTCCCACCCAGTTACACCATACACTGTCTAGTTACTGGAGAATGGCTGTGAACATGAACTCATGAAGATGAACAGTGTAACTTGATCATTACAGTCATCGAAACCTTAGTGTGATTATAACTGACAAAGTCAGTGATAGAGAATAACCCCTGCTGTCCTAGTATGCTTACCCCATTGTGAGTTAAATCAATACTAAAAGACATTCTGTTTATATATACACTATACCTACTTGATTCCTGTTGTACCACAATTAACATAGTTATCACTTTGATAGCATCAGTGACAGAAGTGTGGCAAACCCAAACACTAGGCATACAGCCTGAGTATGAAACAACTGTTAAAAAAATTACACTGTGTCCATAAGTGGCATAGATCACTCATTGCAACAATAGTAAATGTATCACTATTGAATAAGTTAGTCATCACAGATGCAATGAGATTGTCTTTCTCAGGTACAACATACTCAGTAAGTGCCTACAGGAAAATCTATCCTAGACATCTCGATACAGGTATGTCATTGTTGGCTCAAGTAGTGCTATGATATTTAGAAGTTGCTTGCCCTGATCCATGCAATTACACTGTTTCTTACAAAGAATACTTACTGCATCTTTAGTATTGAAACACACTGAAGGTCTATGTATAGTCAGCAGTACACCTTCATCAGTAAGAATGCATCTGATACTGGCAGTACGAATTTCAGAGCGTTGAACAGGCAAAGCTTTTCCATACGTTTACATCAGCCTCTCTATCTTGAGTAAACAATTGCAGTAAATGTACTACTATGTAAATCACATACTAAATGTAACACTACTTTTATCTTGAGCATGTTAGTGTCTTGTAGTTAATTTATGTACTTCTCTTAATTAATGTATACTCACTAGTGTTAAAACTTTTCTACAACTGTCATCATGCACCTTCAACATTTATATTGACTAACGGCACAGTACCAGTTGTGGTGTGGTGTGGGACATCGATGAGTAAGCCATGCAACTACTAAGTGTGGTCGTTGTGTGCAGCTGCAATCAGGGATGTGTACATTTGGTGTACATGGCCTCAGTTTTGCTGTTGATCTCCACTGAGCATGCAGTACCTGGTCAGGTGGGTGGGGATGTCTCGTAGTACATTTAGACAATTGTTTGTTATTTCTGTCAACTGCTGCTGGATGTCTGTCATTGGTTGTGTTGACTTGGTCCTCCCCCATACTTACATGTGTGTGTGTGTGTGTGGTGCTGGGGGGGGGGGAATTCGGAGTTAGGGTTTTCAACCCTAACAGCGAATTTCCTCACTTTTATAAGCTGTGGAACAACCTAACTAATGCATCAAATGGAGTTTTGCCTCTAATATATATATATATATATATATATATATATATATATATATATATATATACATATATATGTATATATATGCATCTATATATAGAATATATTGGGGCAAAAACTCTGTTTAATGCATTAGTTAGGAATTACCAATAGTAACTAAAAACTCGGTGTTGGGATGAAAAGCCACTAGTCTAGCCCCACCCCCAACCCGACATTAGGTGCACGTTGGGGTTGCTGGCCTAACTCTCACCCATCAGATGAATGAAGAAGCAGAGGTATAGGAGAATGGGGTGAGAGTTAGGACCGACAACCCCAACACGCACCCCGATGCCGGTTGGGGGTGTGGTTGGGGGGGTTCAAGTGGGTCTTTCATCCCTAACACTGAATTTCCTCATTTTTGTCGCTGTGGAACAACCCTAACTAATGCACTAAACTGACTTTTTGCCTCTAATTTCCCTTCTTTTTGAGAAGGATAATGAGAAATAGTGAATGTAATGGGCCGGCGGGAGCGCAGGGCCCGTCTTTTCACATAGTAACACGGTGCCCGCAAACGCAAATGGTAATGCGCATGGTGACGCAAAACAAAACAGAAAGATAAACAGTACTGTAGACACAAATGGCTAAAATAATGCAAATGTAAGCGCAAATGAAAACGTGAAGGGTAACGCACATGGTGCCGTAGATGGGAACAGTAAGTGAAATGGTTACGGAACCGCAAGCAGAAGCAGTAAGGGTAACAGTAATGTAAGTGCACAGGCTGGTTTTCCCCAAAAGCTGCATAGAGAAAGACAGTGAGTACAAAGAATGTATGCATAATAATGGGTCTCAGAGCAGAAAATGAGGATTCGGAATACTAAATCGCTTATATCTCAGGAACTGTACGACGTGGAAAAAAATGTAAAAGTCATATGATTTATGACTTTCCTGGCTAGTTTTGTACTTAGCCCCCATTGGGGGCTAACTATTGTTCCGACGAAAAGTCCATATCCCGCACCGTTTCCGAGATACGTGCCCTGAAAGGTGTGGCGAACGCCATAATGTTATCCTATGGGAAAAAAGAGAAGTTCGGAGTGCCATAACTTTGGCTCCCTGTAATATTTTTTTCACCAAACCACTAAAAGGCACATCTGTGGGGTGCTGGCTTTCTTCCCTCCAAATTTCAGCCCAAAAGACCAAACCGTTATTTTGCAGCAGGGCGGCAAAGGATTCCTGTACTGCGGCAGACGCCGTAATGTTATCCTATGGGGAAAAAGCGTCAACTTTGGAGTACTGTAACTTTGCCGCCCTGTAATATTTTTTCACCAAAATACTGAAAGACACATCTATTAGATGTTGGCTGTGTTCCCTCCAAATTTCAGCCCAAAAGACCAAACTGTTCTTTTGCAGCAGGGTGGCAAAGAATTGCTGTCATTTTCCTACAGCCTGGAATAGTACTGTTGAACTTTGTGAAAGCTTTCGCAAATTCACGTGACAGTGTCGCAAATGCGAAAGTACTTTGCGAAAGTACTTTTTCCAGAAATGTGAAAAACATATTTCTGGTGTGTTTTACCCCCAAATAAAGACATGCCTAGCATCCTCAGGGTCCGACTAGGTGAATGCAAAAAGAATTAGGTTGCTACAGGGTCCCAAATTTAAATGGCCAAGCATTTTTCTGATGACCAACTGAAAACAAAATGGTGGATTTGCGACAGTAAAAGGGCCATTTGTGAAAATAAAAACTGCATTTGCGACGCTGTCAAACTTTTTGTTAACTTTTCCCATTGACTTATAATGGGAAATAGTTTTTTGAATAACTTTTGAACCGTTTAATATTTTTTCACAAAATCTTCAAAAGGCACATCAGGGACCCTGGCTGCACGTTCCCTGAAGATTTCGGACCGATCGCGCAAACCATGTGACCTGTAGAAAGAGCAAAGAATTCAAAGCGGCGAACGCCCGGCCGCTAACGCAGCGATTTGATTTCCGCTTTGACCTTGGCGACCCTGGTTCGGAATGGACCCGGTCATTGGAGGGCCGGCCGGGGAGAGTAGGATCAGGCATCCGACGGACAGCTCTCCTTCTCTGGGGGGAGGGTGTGGGCAAGCATTCGGCGCTTTGGGGACCCCTGGCGGAGGCCGGGAGTTCCAGGCAGCCGACGCTAGAAGTGAGAGGGTCGGAGGCGGGGCGGATGTCTGACGTAATTGCATGGCCCTGCCTCCCTCGAAAACCAGAAAATGGACGGCTGCCAGCCGCCCTCAATGAAGCCCGCCACGGCTTCAATTAGCCCCCCAGGCCAGCCCTCCGCCCTATCCCGATGTCTGCGGTGGTGTCTCCCCTCCGTATCCCGCAGCCCCGCTGTGGGGGGTAAGCCACGGGGTACCGGAGGGCCTGAGGCCGATTTGGGGGGTGGAAGCCGTTGGCCCATGACCAAGCCGAAAGTACCGGGTGGCTGGCAGCTAGGTTAGGTGGGATAAAGATCGAAAATAAAAAAAATTAAAAAAAAGCGTAAATGCGTGCGCAGATCACGCTTAATAACTCCGCAGCCATATATCCAAACCATACGAAAGTTGGCAGATCCCAAGATGTATGGATCATGATTGCGTATTCCAAATTTCAGGCAAATCTGTTGAACAGTTGCAAAGTTATTAAGGTGCAAAATTTTAGGTTTAACATGTAAATGGCTCCTCTACCATAATATATCTATATACACACACATATGCATATATATATATATCTATATATATATAGATATATATATATAGATATATAGATATAAATAGAGGATACATGATAGGCAGGAGTGTGATATGGATAATATTCTCACTCCTGCAGAGTAACTATGGATACTCATGAGTGCGAAAGGCACAGTGAAATATCAAACTGACTCTGAAGTGAGAATTCTTCCATAGCACACAATCTACATCTTATGTGCTATTTATACAATGGGGTAGGAGCTTCAGAAATCATTGTTATGTTTTCCTGTTTATTTTCCTGTTTCTGTGTGCTGTCTGCTCTTTGTGTGTGTGGTCTGAGTGTGTGTGTGAGTTTTTCTGAATGGGATGGGAGTCTCAGAAACACTATGGAAAACAGCTGAGTGTCCTTTGCAATGCTAATTGAGTTAGCTGCAGGTAACAGTGAGAAATAAACTGTTTTGTGAAGCAGTATCATTTAGAATACAGCCTGTAGTGAAGCTGAGAGTAGCATAGTAATGGGCTGGGAGTTTCAGAAACTCTATGGGAAACAGCTGACTGTTCTTTGCAATGCTAATTGAATTAGTTGCAGGTAGGAGTAAGAAACAAACTTTTGTGAAGCAGTGTCATTTAGTATGCAGGCTGTAGTGAAGCTGAGAGTAACATAGTAATAGGCTGGGAGTTTCAGAAACAGTATGGGACACAGGTGAATGTCTTTTGCGATGTTAATTGAATAACTTGCAGGCCTTAGTGAGAAAGAGAAACTGGTAAAGCAGTTTCATTTAGAATGCAGGTTGTAGTGTGTGAGTGGTGACATCAGCACAGTATGGATAAATGGCATTTATCATCACAGTACTGATGTCATTGTCATTTATCACACTTCAGTGAAGTTATCTCCATTTATCACACTCCAGAAGCTCCCACCCCTATTGTATAAATATATATCTATATATGTAGATATACATTCTTATATAAAACAAAATAAAACTGTCTCATCAATGGACAGAAAAAATATAGCTGGATAAAGGGGTTCTAGTCCTCTTCCTCCTGGGAATCGTTTCTGGATCCCTATAGTGTGGCAGGTGTGTACCCCCTCTTCACCAGCACCATCCTTCTAAGCAGTCCACAATTGTGCTGAAATGAGAAGAACACAGTTGGCAGTCTTGAGGTGGCTTCACATACATGCTTGTATCTGTATACAGTTGGCACTCAGTGCTCCCCACCACAAACATACATTTGATGACTCCTCCATGGCCCACAACTCCCCGTATCATCTTTATAGTGGGCATCCCAGTTGCCCATCCTCCAGAACAGGAAGTCTGAGATGAAGACTGGCCACGGCCACTGCTGCCTCCAAACCACCATCACTGAGACTGTCCTGTCAGGTTGGTCCCTCCTCCCTAGGACTATCCGTCCCAGACATTCATAGAAATTCTGTGGTGACATAAAGATGGAGATGTCATCAGTGATGATGCACACATACACAAGCACATAAAGCATGCACCATCAACCCATTAAAAGTGTGTACTGTGCTTACCTCTGCAGATTCAGTCACCTGCTAGATGATCCCACCAGGGAGTCCTGATATGTGGAGAGGGACACCCTCTACAACATTTGGGGTTATACCTCAAGCATCCCCATACTAGTCACTGACACACCATGCACTTGCATAACCAATGTGGTGCAAAGTACTGGACCAAACTGGGACAGCATGGTGAATGTCAAAGGCCATGCTGGTAAGATGCTCTGTGGAATTCACATTGCAGAGGTGACATTTAAGGGGAAATGTTTTTATCAAAGTTAAACACAAGCATCCAACAGAATATCACAATAGTGGAGCAGTTCAATGCCTTTACCTCTATTGCAGTAACTACAAATGCTTGCACCTGTCCCAGCATCCCCCCTTCCAAAATATAGTAGGTAGAACTGGATTCAGGACCAGCATCAGCAGCCAAGAGGCACTAGATCACTGGGCATGGTGTGTGTAATTGCGTAGTGTGCAAACATGGGACATTGCTTCTACATCACAGTCAGAGTTGGTATCACATAATAATAGTGACCCAAAATGAGCGACTACAAAAATAGCGACTCCTTTTAGGCACTATTATTCTGGGCTACCCTGCAGAATAGCAAGGGTAAAGGACAGCGACTATGGGGAAAGGTGAATGGAAGGGGGGAATAGTGAGGGGAAGGAGAGAGACAGGGAAGGGGTTGTCAGGGACTGGAGTACCTGCTGCTGCCAAGCTAGACATGTAGCATAGTGGTGTGGGTGGCTAGCTCTGGCACAGCAGCTACTGGGATCAGGACTGGGAGTGGGTTACATTTTGCCACAGCACTTAATTTTTGCTGACATCCGGATTTTGCCCCCTTCCCGACATGCACCCCATGGGGTTGAGAATTCGAATTCATCGCAGAAATACTTTTTTAATATCCGGATGTCGGGTCACTTTAAAGTGTATATCGCCGATTTGCTATTTAGCAATATACACTCGTCATAATAGCGATCACTGCTTTGCAATCACTATTATGACATGGAACCATCAGAGTTACATCACTCCTGGAGCTGGATTCAGAGATTAAATTTGACCTTGTGTATGTGAAGCAAATTGCTCTTTGTTTGCATAGTACATTTAGCTGTTGTACACTGACCCACATACCCCATTTAATTAGAAATTAAGATGATAAATGCATAGAATTCCAGGGTTTAAATTAGTTTAAAATGATGCCAGAACTGTCAAAGCAGAAATGAGTAAACTACAGTAACTGCATTTTTTGAAGAGAGCCCACCCCCACAGACAGGATTAGCAAAGCTGCAATCACACCTCGAGATGATGGCCAGCTTGGTGTTAGAATGTGACATTATATCACAATCTTGGTTACTATTCCATTGCTCTTCTGAATTTGAAAAACATTTATCAAAGAATTGCATACCTTTCAAGTCTCCCTATTTTCAGGGAGTCTCCCTGATTTTGCCATTTTTTGGACATTCTCACTGCCTTTTATAGTACCAGTCCACATTCTTAAAACCTTTAGAATTAAATAAACTGTTTTCTCTGTCTTTAAATGACTTTAGGAATGCATTTATAGCACCTTAGATTTAGTTAGGAATATACATTAGGGCCCAATGAAAATCTCCCTGTATGCGTGGTAAAGTTTAGAAACAGGATGTTGGATAAAAAGTACCCTGTACCTTTCCAGCTTTACCACCTTATGAAGTATGAAATAGCAGAAACAGGGGTGGGATGTCATGGGCTAATGTTAGTTAAAAAGTAGGGGCTAGACATTCAAAAAGCACTAAAGTGGAGAGCAAAGCATTGTGCTGTCCTTGCACCCAACCCAGAGGGTGAGATATTCAGTCAGATAGTGTATGGTGCTATCCAGCTGAATATAGGGTCAAGTCAGTGCAGAGGTAAGGCAGGCTGCACTGCCCTGACATGGACCTGGGCTGTATGCAGACCACAGGGTTTTGTGCCCCCCAACTGGATAGCAACAGGAACTGCGGCACGATATTCAGCCATAGAAAACAAATGAGTCCATTTGGCATGCAAGATGCTAAGGGGCCATATGCATACCATTATGGGCTCATTTGCTTGGGATGTAGCTGCAGGTTTAAGTTGTCCCTTGGTCACCTGTCATTTCAGTCATGGTGGCAAATGGTCCCCTATATCCTGAATGCCTGTCCCCTCTATGCAAATGTATTCCCTGGAATCTAGTGGCACCCCCCACACTCCAATTCCCTGTCCTGGTATTGATCAAGATCTCCCTTGTGTCTAGTGGCACCCTCCCACACCCTTCAGTCACCAGTCCCACTACTGACCAATGTCTCCCTGGTGTCCAATGGCACCACCACCCTCAGATCACCAGTCCTGGTATTGATCGAGGTCTCCCTGGTTTCTAGTGGCACCCCCCCTCAGATCACCCACACATGTATTGAGCAAGATCTCCCTGGTGTCCTGTGGTACCCCCCCACCCTCCAATCACTTATCCTGGTCCAGTGTCCTGGTGCCCTGGTGTCTAGGGGTCCTCTGCACCCTCCAATCCCCTGTTCCAAAAGGCATAGGTAGTCTGTGGTGTCTAGTGGTAGCCGCACACCCCAAACACACATCCGTGAAATGCTTAGGTGGTCCCTGGTGTCTAGTGGTACTCCCACTTGTCGAACGTGTGATTCTTGTCATCCCATTGAGCAGCCAGCCAAGGAGGTGAGAAGAGAGCTGTGCAGATCATTGTAGTATGCTCCCTGCATAGCACTGCCATCATAGGTATGGGGAAGGTTGGCTGGGTGGTGTGCTGGGTTGGGGTGGTTTAGGGAGTCTGCTGCACCACTATTGTTTACCGGTCCAGTTGGTGAGTGGTAGTTGGGATGGGGATAACTGGATACCTGGGATCACTTCAATGCATGGACCAGCAGCTGGGGGGAGTTGCCACTGGACCTCTGGGTGACAAGGGACTGTATGGATTGAGGGCCAGTGCATGGGGCTGCTAGCCATTGAGGTTTCGGAGGTAGCATCAGATCAGGTGCTTGGTGGGTGGGAGTACTAGATGCCAGGGACCACCTGAGCATTTTGAGGAGGGGGATGGGGTGGACCACTGAACACTAGGGATTACCTATGCATTTTGGGCCAGCGTCTAGAAAGGCAGGGAGGGCCCCTAAACACCAGGGCACCAGGACAGGGAGACCTCAATCAATACTGAGGTGGGTGAATGGAGGGTGGGGCTTACCACTTGACACCAGGGCATCCATTCTTTCACTGGGATGGGGTTCAGGAGGTGGGGGGCAGGTGGCTACACTAGCGCTGTTCTGCCACCAGGTCCTTTCACTCCATTAAGACCAGGTTTGCAAAGGTGGCAACTAGCATCCATTTGGGTGACATTTACTGCTGGTGCAAACCATTGAATTTGCCACTCATTTGCATGAGTGCAGCAGTATGTTAGTGCTTGGGTGCTAATGGGTTTTGCCCACACGGTGGGGGTCTCTGAATATAGACTCCACCCACAAATTAAGTATAAATCCTGGTTAGTGTGGGCAAACACCCCTTAGCACCCATGCTAATCTTTGAATATCTGGCCCCAGGTGTTTTCTTCTGATAAATAGACCACTGACTGTTTTATTATATTTTGATGAGTTTGTAGTTACTTTTTTTACATTTTATAATGCAATAATTGATAGGTCTGACTGTACTGTCTGTTCTTTGATGCTGATGATTCTAGGGACTTGGAGATATTTCTGACTGGACTTTATATTTCAGTCTACAGTCTTCTTCTGAATGATTCCTAAAACCTTTGTTTTCCCCATCCCTACAGTCAGGATTAGCAAACCTGAATTCACACCTCTGGATGCTACCCTGCTAGGTGTTGGAACATTACACCTCAACCCAACACTATCTATTCAGTGTTTCCTCAGACTCTTTGATATCGATTCCCCACAGCTGTGATTTGCAAACCTGAGATCATGCCTTAGGATGCTGTGAGGTAAGGTGTTTAGCTAGAGCAGGTGTTACATACTGACACAGCAAAGATGTGGGATACAAAAAAAGAAAAAAGAAAAAAGCAAACCACTTACTGCTGGAAAAACAAAGTTCAATCTTATTATCATTATTTTTACATTACAGTTGCACCATTATTGTTGTGAATAATTGCTGGCATCAGTTTTTCCATATGATCCATATATGTATTGCAGTCTTCAACTGTCAGCACTCTCCTCCAAAAGTGCCCTGTTCCCCAATATTAACTGAATACTGTTCCTTGGTTTAACATGCCTCCTAATGTAGTGCTTCATCTGATGCCACACCATCTCTACTGGGTTCAGGTGTGGTGATTCTGATGGTGTCCTGACCCAATTCACTCCCTGTTCATTTATGTACACCCCAGATGCTGCATGCTTTTTTGGGTCAATTATCTACACAAGAGAAAGAACACATGTGTAAGTAAGCACATATAATACTGTGTTGTAGGCTGGCCCAGTGGCACTGAGGGTTGAGGCACTGGATGCTACACCTTGTGCCATGCCGGTGACCTGGGTTCAGGAATGGATTTGGGCCATCAGGGGTTGGCTGGGGAGGAGAGGATTGAGAGTCCAGAGGACTGCTCTCCTTTCCTGGGTAGCGTTGGGGTTTGTGTCCCTGGGGGTTGCTGCAGTCAGGGACACCTGCAACTGGGATCGGGGCAGTGGTGGACATCCTGCGGGCAAGCACGGGAGTGTGCTCACTGCACGCTGCACATTATTGCACGTCCATACCCCAGAAGCTTAAGTAGAAATGCCCCTCTCGGTGTGCGCTATGATGCCCTGATGGGCCACCGATTGCCGGTAAAACAAAGCCTGGCATAAGTCGGGCAGGAGCTCAAGGGTGATTCTGTCTCTCCTCCTGGACCTGTCCCTCACTGGAGAGGGGCCCCTCTGTGGGGGATAAGCCATTGTCCTCCCCACTTTGCAGTTGTGGCAGAGGCTGGTAGGATAGTCGCTGAGGGCCTACGTAAAGGGCTGAAATGAAGATGGTCCCCAGTTGCTGAGGAGGAAAAAATAGAATGTACAAAAATAAAAAAATAAATACTGTGTTGTATATCCCCACCATAAACACAGAGAAACTGTAATTGCAAATTGCTCAGTCTCAAATCTTGGAAAAGCTGATGTCCATTTGCAAACACTTGCTCAATAAAGGGCACCAGTGTGTTGGATACTATCTCCTCTCTGAAGAAATCATCCTTTAGATGCCACTGAATAGTAGCATCAGCCCTGGCCTGTGGTGAGGGATGGCACCCCAGATGTGTACTTTCAAGGGGAGTCAGTAGCTTGCTCTTTTGAGGTACAGTACAAAGAGGGTGGGATATTCAGACTGTACCAGACAGAGATGCAAGCCTGGGCGCAGCACAACTGGGCAGCGCCAGGGCATGGACCAGGTGATATTCAACGGTGCTGCATCATGGCTCAGCACCATTGAATATGGCACTGAGGGTGCATGCACTGCACACGGCACAGTGGCACTGCACCAGTCTAAGTGGCAGGAGGGAAGCTGGGGGATGCACCAGCACAAGTACGGTTGCACTAGGTGCATCAACAGCGATATTCAGCACTGGGCATGCAAATGAGGCCATTATGCATGCAAGGTGCAAACGGGGTCATTTGCATGTCATTATGGCCCCATTTGCATGTGGTGCACCGATCCCAGTCGACTTGCGCCTGGTGCCCTGCCAGGCTGCAGTCATCGAGGACTGACACCCTGCAATCCCTTGGTGAACCCCGCACCTGTATGCTGATCGTGGGCATATGTTCAATACATCCCTGGTGGTCCAGCAGACCACTCTCCATCGCCCGATCACGGGCATATGTAATGAATATCCCTGGTGGTTCAGTGGACCAGTCTCCATTGGCCGAACACAGGCATGTGAAAATTAAAGCCCTGGTGGTCCAGTGGACACCCCCCAGTGCCTGATCGTGGGCGGATATAGCGAAACCAATCTGGCGGTCCAGTGGTAACCCCTCCCCACCCACCACCCACTGGGGTCCTCTACCACCCAGCACCCCCAGTCAGTGGCAGGTGGCGACACCCCAGTTGCATGCCGCCTGGCCGCCACCGACTGACAGCGTACAGTACTGTCTGTATGCCTATTGGTCCACTGCGTGGGCCAATGGTTACCACAGACCATGTTGTACTACACAGGCCGATATGTGAATGAATGCGTTCATTTCACATATTGAGACCTGTATCTTCCACAATATCATATGCCCGATAGCCACACAGGCTGAACAGACAGTACTGTATGCTGTCGGTTGGTGGGTGGCACACTGCGGCATGCGGGCAGGGTGTCACCGCCCCACCACTGACAGAGAATACTAGTGAGTGAAGACCTCAGTGGGCAGGTGAAATGGGGAGAGGCTACCTGGACTGCCAGGATTGAACTTCATATCCCTGCAGTCGAACACTGAGATGTCCACTGGACCACAAGAGGCTTTATCTTATGCCCATGATCAGGTGATGGAGGCGGTCCACTGGACCCAAGAGATGATATTACATATGCCCGCGATCGGTCGAGGCTTGAAAAGCACAATGCTCCCAGGGCAGGGAGCTTGTGGACAGTGTTCTAGGTGGGTGGGTGGCCACCCACAGCTGGCAGCTGCTGTGTTGCACCCTGCAATATGGCAGCTCACCTGTGGGTGGCCAGAACTTGCTCCTGGATTTACCAGGCACAACTTTGCACCCCCTGAGCAGCGCAATGTGGTGTTGTGCCTGGATATGCGCCGCACATCCCGGGCTGAATATTGGGATGTGCCGCATATGCATGGGCACACCCCACACTTGGGAAACGCCGTTACTGATGCACCCTGGTGCATTGGAGTTTGCAGGCAACATGCCTTTTGAATATCACGCCGGGGCGCATTGGTGGGTTGCACATGGTGCAACCCTTTTGAATATCCCACCCAGAGAATACTAGATGGGCAACCATGCTGAACCAATATGTTCTGCCACAGAGGGGTTAAGATTCCCTGTGACCTCGAGAGTGAAGCTCGAGAGCTCCTTGGGAATCAGAGCCCTGAGGTGGCTGAACACACTGGTTCAGCATATGGTTGCTCATTCAGTACTTTTTATAGTGTATGGTGCCCCCCTAAATAATTTAATAAACCTTGAGCAATGTTTACATTTTTTAGATGTAAAAAAGAAATTATTCGGTGCCCAGTCTTATTTCGGGAGTTAGGGCTGGTTGCTGCCATGAGTTGTCTGGTTGCTAGGGACTAGACGTCCCTATGTTAGCGGTGCACACTCCCATTGGTTGTTTATCGGGCATGGGAGAGATTTTCAAGGGAAAAAATGGCTATGGTATTTTCGCTTAGCAAGGTCGTGGGGGCTGGGGAAGCAACTGTTACTTAGTAATTACTGTAATTTTAGATGTCTGGTTGACCTTGCATTCATGTTTATATATAATTGTACGTACACAACAGGAGTGGGGGTGAAAATGACCAGATGAAAAATATATCTTAGTTAGTGACATCAGTAACAGCAAGATATCAAAAAATATCATTGTTACTGTTGTCACAATGGATATTTTTTAAGTTACTGTCATCACAATGGAATACTGAACCAATCAGAAAGCAGCTTCTAAAATGCTGATGACATCACAATGTCTAGTGCAGCACTGAAGCAAGCAGTTAATATCAAAGAAAAACAGCACAATCTCCAGGCAAACTGCAGATTTAAGAGCTCTAACTTGTAAATTACTGTTGTATGTATCAAATATACTATAGCCTAACTCAAAATAGTCAATTTGTCATCACTTCTGAGTGGGCAGGACTTTCATAACTCACTTGTGGCTCTGCCACTTGTGAGTTATGGTCCTAACCCCTCACACTTGTAGATAAATTACATATTTTGAATCAGCCCATTGTATATCCCATAATATCTGGTTGATCCTGCATGTTTCTATCTGATTGATCCTGCATCTGCATTGTGCGGTTGTCGCATCATTTATCTGATTGATTCTGTGGCTTCTGTTGCCCAGGTGGTCGTCTCTGCTTTTTTTAAAACTCTGTGTGTGGCTCATGCACTTCCAAATCTTACTGGAATACCACAGAAGGGTTGAACAACATTGCATGACCTTTCAACTGTGGTAGAACAACATTTCAGTAGAGATGGAAATCGAGGTGGAACAACGTTCCATCATACACTATAGTAGATTACCTGCAGTACATAAGGTACAACACATAGATTCTTACACAGTTGGTCAGTACATTAACAAAAGATGACAAGCTTACAAAAATGGGCAGGCTTTAAATTGCTTTTCTGGCACACAGCACCCAGAAAAATCAATTACATATGTACATGCAGTGGCCACAGCACTGTACTTACCGTGCTCTGCCATAATGCCATTTTGGTGTCGAGTTCATCTTACTGATGATTCGGATACTGAGTACCCCACTTCTGCCAGTTCCTGATGGACCTGTATTGCACTGCTCCCATCATTCTCCATTGTTAGCTGATCTACAATTTGGGAAACCTCACTGCAAAAGACAGCAATTCACATTAGTTAATGACACTCCTTCGTGTTCCAAAAGTTTCCTGTGAATTAAATTATGAAAATTGACATTAAAATTGACATGTATGCTTGCTGAAGGTCACAGAGGCAGACTGGAACATTTCATTATCTTGTAGTGTACTGTACCTTGCTCAAAGATGCCCACCTAGTGCCAGAACTGGGCACACTATTCCAGGTAAGTTCTTAGTGATCTGAACAGGGCTGATATCACTTCCTTTTTCCTACTGTCAAAACCCTTCAATACATGCCAGCATCCTTTCTGTCTTGTTGTAGGCCTTATTACACTTAATGGTTTGTCTGAGGGAGTCACTAATAATGGCTTCCAGGTCCCGCTCGTCTGTTGTAGTGGTCAGCCTAATCCCTCCATCCAGTACTCCACCTGTGGGTTCCTCTTCCCAAAGCGCATCACCGTGCACTTCTTGGCATTGAATCTAAACCACCATACTTTCAACCACTTCTCCAGTCTTTCAGGATCCCTTGGTAAATCTTTCCCCCACTTCACTGTTCACATTGCTGCAAAGCTTTGTTCATCTTCAAGGGTACACATCTTGCCTTGTATACCTCCTCCATGTCATTAATAAGCATATTGAATAGGACTGGTCCCAGGACTGACCCCCATGGCACCCCACCCACAAATCGGGTGCAAAACCTGGTCCCCTTATTTAACCTAGTTTACTACCACCCTCTGATACCTCCACCCCAGCCAGTTCCCCATCCACCTGACCAACATATTCCCTGCTCCCAAGTCCTCCACCTTTTTCAGCAGCCTCCTGTGTGGCACCAAATTCAAATTCAGAGGCTATGCCTGAAGTTCAGTGGGTTGGAGCAACCAGCTACACCCACTTCCTGAGGTATTTAAGCCAGCTTCCTCCAGCCTCACTCAGAAACACTTTTTCACTGCCCCACCATCCTCCCCTCCTTCTCCAGTGGTGCGCCTCTCTCCTTGGGGCACCTTCCTAAGGTACCTTTAGCCTAAAGGAATTCTGTGCCTATGGCACCTCTAGGGGTGAAACCCTCCTCAAGAGGGTTCCTTTGCCTTCACAGTACCCTGATAGGGTGGTAGTTCATCATGGGACAGAGAATGTGAACAGCTGAAGTATCCACATATAACAATTGACAACACAGTTCATTCAAATACTTTCACACTATCAACAATGTAGCACAAACATAACTCCTCACTAAGTTACATATGCCTATTGAACCCAAGTCTTTGCTGACATGGAAGTGGAGTAATGTACCTCCAGCCCTCTAGCCACCGTCCTTGTTACCCAGTCGAAGAACACTACCAGGTTGGTCTGACGTGAGTGACCTCCCTGCCACAAAATTGTGTTGCTTGCTATTCTGCAGCTTGTTCTCATCTGTGTAGATCACCAAACTTGCCTTCATCAGGGTCTCCATCAAATTACTGTACTTACTATGGCAGTAAGACTGACTGGCCTGTAGTTCCTTTGATCCTCCCTGCCTCCTCCCTTGTGGAATAGGGACACCTCTTCAGTTTTCCAGTCCCTCAGCACCACACCAGATTGTAGTGAACCATTTAATAACTCAGCCAGGGGCTCAGTCAGCTCTGAAGCAAGTTCCCTGAACCCGGTCCCTCGGGTGTAAGCTGTCTGTGCCTGGAGCCTTATCTACTATCTACTTTTAGGACAGAAAGCCCTTTTGTAACCAGCCTCTCTACTTAGCCGGCTTGAGGCACATTACCAGAGAGTATGCAAAGGGTTAAGCCAGATCCTGAAAGCTGTTCTCTGGAGGAGAAACTGCCACTGTACAGGATGTCTGGATGTTCATGCTTGAGTGGCCTGACTTAGTTAGGAGTGGGAAACTGGAGAATGGATATGCATAGTTCTGCCCTTCCCCCGATACTCTATAAAAAGGAAGGCACTTGGGCAATGGCATGCGAAGTGGGGTGTTGGAGTCTGGAACAGGTGCAGTCCAGCCTCACTGGCTACAACTGGCCATTGGGGGGCCTGCAGCCCCCAGAGACTGACAGGGTTCCTGACATCAGGTTTATTTATTTATGTCTTTGGTAACCAGGTAGGTGCACTGATCCAGAGGACCATTTTCAGTCATGACCTGAGCCACAAACATGGTGCATTAAGCAATGCAAATACAGGTAAACACACAGTAGTACAGGCTTCAACCATGAGTGTAGGAATTACAGTACAAGTGGTTCTTTATGTAAAGAAGTTACATAAGATACATGGTGCCATTTAAGGCCAGCAGAGAGGTAAAATACATAGTCTCAAAAACACAGATATCATACATATGGTGGCAAATTATCGGATACGATAAAATAAAAATAAAATGCAATTGCATTCAGTTAAACAGTCAGCATTCAGGTAAACAGTAGTAAACAGGTCATCAGGCAGATGAGTACTCATAATACAGTGCAACAATCTGCCTTAAAATAAGTGCAGTGACAAAGAACAGTAGGGAGGCAATATCCTTAGCCACACTGGGGGAGGGTGGAGGGCAGGAGATGGAGGGGAGTCTCAGGACAGGGTGTGACCCAACCATAGGTGGGGGGAGGATGGGGATGCCCGGGATTATCCAGGTGCACAGTGGCATTTGACATCAGACTGTTGCCAGGCTTTGAAATGTTTTTTGAAAGAGAAATGGGAGGTGGACAAGCAGATCAATGTAGGGAGTCTGTTCCAGAGGGAGGGGGCAGAGACAGAAAAAGCTTTGCTGCCCATGGTAGAGGAGATTTTAGGGACTACCAGTGGGGACTGGTGACTCGTGGAGGCTCCTAGATGCCACTCTGACCATGAGGAGGGATGAGTATGGGGACAGGTGGCCGCTTCACAGGGTGTTGTCAACTAAGCAGCTAAGGGCATAATCCAACTGGCCTTGCAGAGGGAGCCAACCAAGAAACTGGTACAACACACAATGATGGGTCGAATAGGGAGCATTGAGGATGAAGTGACAGATACTGTTGTAGACCGAGTTCAGTCTTGAGCACAGGGCTGATATGGGGGAATAGACGGGAAAGCAGTAATCAATAAGTAGCAGAAGGTTGCCTTGCACGATTGCTAGGCATGCCTCAGTAGACAGGAATTGTTTTTGACAGTAGGCAGCCCCTAGCTTTTGGCTAACTCTGTGTACGGAGTTGGTAATATGTTCAGTGAAAGTAAGGGAGGGGTCCAGGGTAATGCCTAAGTATTTGAAAATGGGGACATTTTCGAGGGGGCCTACAGGTATGAATGCAAGGAGAGAGGAGTTTGCCTTGGTGAACTTGGTAAGGAATGATTTGGGGCCAAGTAGCATGGATTTAGTTTTCTTTTCATGTACCAGGAGCCTGTTGGAGAGAAACCAATTGTAGATAGCACCATAGTTAAGTGTAAGAGTAGAGGAGATGTTCGCAAGTGACTTGTCACTGTGGTAAAGAACAAGGTCTTCTGCAAAGAGGAGTGCCTCACAAGATAGACTCTGACCTGGAAGAGCATTTATAAAAATGGAAAATAGTAGGGGGCCAAGGATGGAGCCTTGGGGGACCCCATGGAGACAGGCAGGGCAGGAGTGGAGGCTGCACCAATTAAAACTGACTAGGGAGTCACGTGATGACAGCCTAGGAAGAGCAGCTCAACCAATCAGCTCTGCTTGCAACCCGGTTTCACAGCCCTCAATTAATATAAAATCGTGTCTTTCTCTGTGGTATTTACTTGTGGAGTGCAAGAATCATCGCCGAACTTCGAAAAACTGTCAAAAATGGAAGCGTATATGAAAAAATAGATGGCGAAGCATACGCCACCTCCATCTCCAGAGAAGGAGCAGACTGCAAAGCGCCCTCGCCAGGGACCTTGCAAATCAACCTCGGGGCCTTCGGCACTTACAGAGGAGAGATTTCCCAGAAATAATTGCTCCACTGCAATCATCGGTCCAAGAGATTTCCACTGAAATTCAATGTTTCAAATCAGCGCTTGAAACCATTAATATGAGAGTGGGGGATAATGAGATTAAAATCAAGTCTGTGGAGCTCAGAGTGGACAAGTACGACCTTGAGAGAGCCCCCTCACTAAGCGAATTAAGAAAATTGAGGAAAAGCTCAAGGATTTGGAGGGTCGGAGCAGGCGAAACAATTTGGTCATTTTCAGAATTCCCGAAAAAGAAGAAGGTACAGCGCCTATTCAATTTGTCCAGAAACTGTTCGACAAGATCACGGGCCCTCCGCCAAATGGTAGCTATATGGTTGAAAGTGCCCACAGATCTCTTTGCCCCCACCCCACCCGGTTCACAACCAAGACCGATTATCTGCAGGCTACTGAATTATGTGGACAGACAACATGTTCTGAGCAAAATTAAATCCCTACAAGAAATAACATGGGATGGAAAGAAAATTAGAATTGCTCAGGACCTACCTCACTCTGTGCGGCTTAAAAGACAAGGTTTGCACCCCATCGTCTCTAACCTGATAGCTGCTGGTATCCAATTTCAGGGTGAAATACCCGGCTTTGCTTCAAGCCAAGATAAAAGATCAGTGGCACTCCTATGAATTGGTGGAAGTAGCGCAAGTTGAGCTCAAAAAAGCTTTACCAGATTTGTTCAAGTGAAAGTATCGGATATTTCAATAAATCAGACAGACTAGCTGTGTGTCTTGTTCAAGAATGCGCGATACAGAAGAATATGCGTGAGAGAAATGCCGGTTTCTCGCACTTAGTTGTTCATATTTAATATTCCCCTATGTCCTGCAATGTGTGCTCTCTGTACCCCGTTCTACAATATGCTCACTCATGGCTGACCTTAATTTTTACAAGAGGTGAGCAGAAGAGCACTCGTAAATGGTGGAAGGAACTGCCAAGCTTTTTTCCTGGCGAGCCCTGCACAATCGCATCTACAGCTCTGAGCAATCACTTGTGAACATCAATCATTAGAACTAGAGCTAAACAGAGATTATACACTGAGGCTTTCTTCTTCGGTCACCATTACCAAGCTACTGAGGACTGATGCTCTTTTTCACGGGGGGCACTCGGTACACCAGAGTCATAATTTGGGACGATTGCAAATGGGATCCAGAAATGTGTGAGGACAATGTCAACCCTTGTTATCTGAGAGAGGTTGCATCAGTTCTTACATGATGTTTTCCCTGTTATTAGGGGTCATAAAGATGATTATAATTGTTAGTAGGTATTGGTTGCCCTGGGAGATAATGATTGCTAATGCTTCCTGCCAGAGACAGCAGGAATATCGAGGCACTATGGGACCTTCTTCCTCTCGTGATTATTTTCATCTTATAAATTTTTAAGATATGGGGCGAGCTCATGCATTGACGAGTGTTTAATGAGAACTTAGTAAATCAATACCAGGGCAGTTTTATTTCATTCCTGTCTTATTCATTCGCCCAGTTAAAGATTGTTTGTTACAGCCTGTCATTATTTGCAATATGGTTACTTTTCCACTAGAGGGGGATGCTGATTAAGAATAGGTTGGCTTGATAGTTGAGAGGAATACCGTTATATGCTTCTAATGATGCTTGACAGAATAAGGGAAAGTAGTTTTAGTTTTTTTTTTGTTTTGTTTTGTTTTGGCAGTGACTTTTCTACTATATAGCATACTGTTTTCTTTACTAGTTAACTTATGAGGGTTTGGATCAGTAAGATTAATACTTTGTCAATTAAACCGGGGGCTGGGCTGGGGTTGGGGCTGTCATGCACCTAGGTTGGGAGTAGCATCACACGACGTGGTTAGTAACAGTGCAGTTTTTTTAGAACTGGGGGTGATAGTAGAACTGAAGGGGGGGTCTGCATGAGAATAATGGGGATTGGGTGGGACAGCATCCACACGCCATTATTTCGGGATGCCATGGAACTGATGTCGATAGGGCAGCCCTTATTAAGGGAAATAAGTAAAGAGATAATACTTCTAATGCATGGAGAATGATGAAAAGAGGTATCAATCTTGTGAGCTGGAACATCAAGGGTGCCAGGGTAGATGTAAAAGACAAGTAGTACTGAAGCACTTATTGACTCTTAACTGTGATGTAGTATGTCTACAAGAAACACATCTCTATAGAGAGGATATTAGGTTATTTACCAAACATTGGGTGGGCCAAGCATTTGGCGCAGGTATCTCCTCGAATAAAGGCGGTGTAGCCATTTTATTCCACAAAAGGACTTCCTTTCAGCTGGAGAGGGAGGTATGGGATTCACATGGCTGGTATATCCTTCTTGTTGGAACCTTAGCCTCTGAGAAGGTGGTTATTGGTTCAATTTACGGCCCTAATATAGATTCCTCACAGTTTTTTATACAGTTGCTGGATGTCCTGAATAACTATGCATCCCTGAAATTATTGATAGGTGGAGACTGGAACATTATGCCTCATTTATATCTAGACAGAACTGATAGCAAACGTGTTGGATTCTCCCCAGCTGAGAGAGCCCTGAGAGAAATAATGAATAGTCTGGGCATCATAGATGCTTGGAGGTTGATTAATGGGGAAACACGGCAATATACATTCTTTTCCACCCCACGTAAATCATGTTCAAGAATTGACTATTTTTTAGTTAGTATGGATGTTCTTCCTTCAATTACAGATGCCAGAATACACAATAGGGTTATATCCGATCACTCCCCAGTTTCTATTCAGTGGGTACCGGTTCAAAATATCATGCGGGACTTTATGTGGAGATTTAATAACCACTTACTACAGATACCCTTCATTCAGGAACATTTGAGAAACTTTATAAGACACTTCCTGGTTAGCAATTTAAACTCAGGTCCGAAAATAGATATTGTTTGGGTAGCTCTAAAGTGTGCACTCAGGGGTGAATGTGTCCGGATATCTGCTACTAGGGCCAGAAAGTCCAAAATACACCTAACTGAAATTAGGAATGCTATTAGGGATCTAGAAAACAATATCACACGACATTCCACTGAGGCAGACTGGGTCAAATTACACCAGCTTCAAGCCCAATATTCAGCAATGATGATGCAGAAGGCGGAACTAGCGCTCCATAGAACCAAAATAAAGTATCTGGAGTCAGGTGAAAAGGCAGGTAAATTACTGGCTCTTAAATTAAAACAGTTAAATTCCAGTCGATTTATACCTGCAATACAAAGGGATGGCGGAGATGCCATAGTGAGGGATCCAAGGGAAATTGTTGCCAGTTTTAGAGAATATTTTCAGCGGGTCTATTCTACGGAAGTAAAGGACAGACCTACTTCTGCTGAAATTCAAGAATTTCTAGGCTCGGTTCCTTTGGTCAGAATTGCAAATTCTGAGACGAACCAGTTAGGACTCCTAATCCAGGAGTCAGAGGTGAAACTCGTGATCTCCCAGTTGGCTGGGGATAAACCCCCGGGACCAGATGGTTTATCCACCAACTTCTACAAGGCCTATACGGATATAATGTGCCCCATCATAACTAAGGTATATAACCACTGGTTCAGGGAAGGTATCTCGGATTCAACTTTTCTAGAAGCCCTTATCACTCTTATTTCTAAACCTGGACGAAACCCAGTCTTACCTGATAGTTATCGCCCTATATCACTGCTGAATGTTGACATTAAAATTCTGGCCAAAATATTAGCTAATCGGCTTGCTCCACTGATGAGTATTCTGGTTAGTGATGTGCAAGTAGGTTTCATGAGTGGAAGATTATTCAGTGACCATTTATGCAAGATCCACCATCTAATTGTACAGGCCCAAAGTTTACAGTCGCCAGCGGCGCTGTTAGTGTTAGATGCCGAAAAGGCATTTGACCGAGTGTCCTGGGATTTTCTCTTTGCAGTACTTGATAACTTCGGTCTGCCTAAAGAATTTCTGAACTGGGTCCGGGTCTTATACTCTACCCTCACAGCATGAATATGGTGCAACGGTATACTGTCAGCTCCCTTCCCCTTGACAGGTGGTACAAGACAGGGTTGCCCATTATCTCCGCTCTTGTTTAATCTATATCTTGAACCCTTGATTCGTAAGCTCATGGCTTCACAAGATATTAAGGGAATCAAGGTAGGTAGCAGGAGATATCTTATTTCTGCATATGCAGATGACCTGCTTATGCATTTAGAAGAACCGGAGATGGGTATACCTATAATACTGCATGAAATTAAAACATTTTCTAGAGTTTCCAATTATAAGATTAATGTCTCCAAGACAAAGCTTTTCCCACTGAACAACAGGTGCTACCCTAATGTAGCACGAGAGCAGGGTTTGTCCTGGGAATCGAAAATGCTGACCTATCTTGGTGTTAAGATCACCAGAGAGATAAGTTCAATGATTAGGGAGAATATCCACAATCTCGTGAAAACCATTAATCAGGATTTAAATAGATGGGAACGAATGTCCCTATCACTATGGGCTAGAATAGAAATGGTTAAAATGAACGTACTACCTTGGATTTTCTATCCTCTAAATATGCTGGGATATTACCTGCCTAAATCCTGGTTTGAGAATCTCCAGAAAATGATTAATGTCTTTCTATCGAAAGGGAAAGCAGTGAGGAGATCATACCAGAAAATTACAGGTTTGAAAAAGCAGGGAGGCCTCGCCCTCCCTTAATTCTTTAAATACTATATTGCTTCACATGTAAGCAAAGTAGCGCAATGGAATAAGTCGAACACACTACCATCTCTGCAGTCTTACATTCCTCCCTGGATCCTTATTGAAAGAGACTTAGCTCTCAAATATTCGCTATCATTAGCTGCGATTCCATATCTCACGGTTAAACTCCTCCCTAGGCCTTTAAAAAACACACCCATAGGATGGTCGCTAAAAGTTCTTCAACAAGCCCGAAAGCTCTTCAGAGTAAACTGGCAGAATTCACCTGAGCAACCTTTATCACAGAACGCCCACTTTCTAATACAGCGAGCTCCGATACCTACCAGGCTTTGGAGGCCATTAGCGGGACTAAAGCTGGGAGATCTGGCTCCTCAGGGGAAATTAATAACATACGAGCATGCCTGCACCAAATTTCCAAAATTAAAAGGCCATATCTTCAAGTTTCGACAAATTTCAGATTCGATAAAAGCCCACCTGCATAAAAAAGGATTACAGGTAGAAAATAGGATGGAGCTATCTGCCTTGCTTAGAATAGCTGATCAACCCCACTCTATTTCTAGAACTTATAACACATTGCAAAGGCTAGACATTAACCTCCCTTCTGGTGTCTGTTACTACTGGAAACAAAGACTCCGAATGACAGATGATAAGGCAATATGGAAATGAATATGGACATATAATCATAAATATATTAGACAAGACAGGTACAAACTTCAACAGTTTTTTATTATGCATGACATGTATTACACTCCAGTGAAACTTTACAGAATGGGCAAATTAGCATCTCCCATTTGTAATAGATGCGGAATTATAGAGGGTGATATTTATCACGTACTATGGGAATGTGCTAAGGTTCAACCCCTCTGGAAGGCAATTAGTGCTGCATTATCACAGATTACAGGTTTGAAGGAGTTTTTTATTCCAGAAACCTGCTTGTTGAATAATTTTCATGTTGGGATGACTGAAAAGAACAAGTTGTATATGGCCATAATATCAGCTACGGCAAAATCTGTCATTCTGAGACATTGGAAAGACACTACTACACTGACAACTATAGAATGGTACAAAGAAATAATGCTGGCATTACAGGTGGAGTCACATATAGCCAAGATGGCTAACAATGGTTTGTCATTTGACTCCATGTGGGGCCTCTTGGAAACCGTTTTGGGTGCATGGCAGGTCAAGAGCTAAATATAGGAACTATCCCATAGCCACATATACTTACCTATCCAGGTCTTCCCCTTTCTATGGTGTCAGTTAATCAAAGGTTAAGTGGCGTGTGGATGCTGTAGTGGACGTTGGGGGGGGTTGGGATAACTTTATCTGTTGGGTCAACTTGCTGTAGGCTTCTTTAATACAATGTATCTTAATTAGAACAGTGGGTTCAGTGTTAATATATTAAACTACTTTAATTGGTATATGCCTACCAGTACCATGCTTCTCAATACAAGTATTGTTAATGTGATGATAATAACAATAAAATAAAATGAATAAAAAGATAAATAAATAAATAAAACTGACTGGGACCTGCCCTCAAATAAATCATGGGTTGTCTCAGAGGAGCAATCAAGGTGACGGAGAGTGGAGTGGAGGAGGGGGTAGTTGACGAGGTCAAAGGCCTTAGTCAGATCCATGAATACAGCACCTGTGGCCTTGCCCAAGTCCATGTTTAGGAGGACATGGTTAGTGAAGTGGGCTAAGGCTGATGTGGTGCTGCAGTGCTTATGGAAACTGTGCTGTTGGGGGCACAGTAGACTGCACTTTCCAAGATGCTCGGAGAACTGGAAATGTACAGTTCTCTCCAGCAGCTTGCTCAGATGGGGGGAGGAATGAGAAGGGCCTATAGTTACCAGATAGAGATGGGATCACCAGCTTTGAAAATAGGCACAACATTAGCATGTTTCCAGGAGTCTGGCATGGTGCCTGTGGAGGGGGGAAGGTTAAATATGAAGGTGAGGAGTTAAATGGTTGCAGGAGAGACGAGCCTCAGGAATGAGGGGAAAAGACGAATACTGCCAGGGCTACCTTTGGTGGAGAGGGACTTCAGGAGCTTGGTAGTAACATTTGGGCCGATGACTCTAAAGTAAAAGGGGGAAGTGGGGCAGAAGATGGAGGAAGGGCAGCTTGCCTAACTACTAGATCTAGGGGGTGGCTGGGAGGGAAGTTTACTGAGATTGACAGAAAGATCAGAGAATTTTTTTGTCAAAATCTGCCAGCCTGCCAGTGTAGTGGCAGGGCATCTGCTCGCGAGGCCGACGACCTGAGTTCGGGAACAAACCCATGAGTTAGAGGGCTGGCAGGGGTGGAGAAGGATTGAGTGCTGTCTGGCAACCCTCTTTCTCTGGGGGGGAAGGGGGGATGAGCATTTAGTACATTAATGGCCCCTGGTGGAGGCTGGGAGCCGCAAGTACCAAGGCCACACATCAGGTGCACCCATTTATGTCATTGCATGTCCCGCCTCCAGGGGAACTCCAGCATCTGAAAAAATCCGACCCCATGGGTGATGCTCCCACCTCTGCCACCTCTCCTACATGACCAAAGTTCCACTTTCATGGTCCTGTCCTGGGAGGTAGGCCAGTGCTACAGTAAGTGTCCTGGGGAGGGGGTGCCTGCCCAGTGGCCCCACCCAAGGGGGAGCAAGCCTGGGGGGGTAGAATGTGGGGGCTGAGGAGCCTCAACCTGTCAGGGATGCGGTGTAGGGTCTGGGCCAGAAAAAAAAATCTACGCAACCTCCAAGGGATCAGTCAGTGGGCCCGATGGGGAGGTGAACTGAGTGACTTGGCTATGGGTCTTGGGGTTGAACAAGGACCCAATAGATGCCCAGAAGCAATGGGGGTCACCGAGGTTGTTCCTCTGTAAGTTTAGGAAGAAATAATACTTTAGGGATTTGGCAGTTTGCTTACAGGTGTTTCATACGCATCTGTAGGCATTCCAGATTTGGGGGAAAGGGGATGCTTTATAAGCTTTCCACTTACTATCCCTCTCTTTCATCAGGGACAGTAGCTCCTTGGATATCCCCCTCACCCTCCGAGTAATAAGAGGGAAGTGGAGGTACTGCATCCTGTTGCAGGCATCTGTGAAGAAATTAACTGCATATGACACGTTATTGATGAGGTAGAGGGCAGACCAGTTCACCGCTCTTGCATCTTCACGGAGGTTTGTGGGATCCAAGCAGCTGAAGTTTCTGAATGACAGGTACTTGGGGGGGTACTTGGTTTTAGTGGTCAAGATGATGAAAGTAGGGGAGTGGTCACTTATAGAATCCAACAATGTACCCACCTGTAGGACCAAGTACACTTGATTAGTGGCCACGCAGTCAAGTAGGGAGTGGTTGAGCATTCGGGGGTTGTGTCTGGTGGGGTAGGAGATGACTTGCTCAAGGCTGTGTGTTTTTAGGAGGTCTGCATAGTTGGTTTCCTGGGCGCTTAACCAATTAAGGTTGAAGTCCCCAAGTAATATAGTGTCCCTGGTTGGAGAGAGTAGCCCTAGGCTGTCTAGGAAGTTGGATAAGTCAGGGATGCCTCCAGTAGGGGGGTTGTAGCAGCAACCCAGATAACATTTCTTTGAGGAAGCCGGGATCTGCTCAGCAAGGAGCCATTCACTTAGGGAGAGGGGGGTTGGAATGGCTAGTAATGTTGGCTGAGATGTGCTCCTTAACATATAGAGTGACTCTACCACCCTTCTTTTTCCCCAAGTCTATCGAGATGAAGGAGGGAGTAACCCAAGAGATGGTAAGAGGGATCAGAGCTGTAAGGTTTAGACAGGTTTCAGGGAGTCCTAGTACATGGGGCTTATAAAGTGACATCCAGTCCTCAAGGTCACTCGAGGTGGCACTGGTCCCCATGTGCCTGGTCTCCAGAGATGGATACCATCAGAATCAACTGGAGGGATGGAGGCCCCTGAAATCACCTTGAGATTTGTGGAGAACAGAATCCCCGAGACACCTAAGGGGGCTAGTGGGCTACTCAAGGGACATCACCGGAATCCTTACAGCTTCACTCCCAGCTTTAAGGAGAAAATGGAAGAAGTTTTTGTCCAAAGCAACAAAAGGTTTGCATTGCTAGATTGTAATGCTCAGTTCTGAAAGTCCTACACAGTTTGTCTAGAAACCCTTGACAGGTAGCTAAATGAATGGGCATCGAATAGAAGGGTTGAGCCTGACAAGGGTTGGGGTTGGTAAGTTCTGAGAATGGGGCCAGACATGGAAGTCTGCTTTTTTTGGCTACTAGGGTTATCAGTGTTGTGTCAAAGAGAGGCATGCACGGCTGAACCAACTGTGCCTCCAGCTCTTAGTAGTGATATCATAATGCTGATACACTGTTTATACTTGTTGTCCAACTGGGCACATGGAGACATGTACACAACACAGTTTGCCCCCCAAGGAAGTACTGGCTGTAATACCGCTTGAGTGGTCTTGGGAGCACCAGGGTTCCAAGGACTCCACAAGGGAGGTCAGGGTACTGCAGGGGGTTGAGATTGACCCATAGTTCAAGGGGTAGAGTCTAGAAAACAAGTCAATCAATCAATCAGTCAATCAAAATCTTTATCATCCAGGTGAACATCATTGAGCAGAGCTCTTTTACAAGATGAATCTGGTTAGAACAGGGTCAGGTAACATTCATCATGAAAACATACACTACCAGACAAAAGTTTTAGAACACCCCCATTTTTTCAGTTTTTATTGAAATTTAAGCAATTCAAGTCCAGTGAATAACCTGAAATGGTACAAAGGTAAGTGGTAAACTGCTAGAGGTTAAAAAAAAAGTTTAGGTCAGCAAAAACTGAAAAATAATGTAAATTTCAGAGCTATACAAAAAGGCCTTCTTCAGGGAACAAGTAATGGGTTAATAACTTACAGCTGTTCTGCAGCAATGGAAGTAAATTAAGCCTTGAAAGTTGATGCAAACAATTCCTACAGGTGTCTCAACTTTTGTTGATTACTTGATTACAAACCCCCTGTATGTATAAAAGCAGTGTTGGAACAGACTGTTATTACACCCTGAAGCATTATTTGGACAATATTGCACTGCAGGAAGTAGTATATTGCTATCATAATGGCGAAAAGGCAATTAACAAAGGAAGACAGACCATTATAACCCTTAAGTGTAGGTCTTTCCTTTAGAGAAATTGCAAAGAAAGCCAAGGTGTTCAGTGAGTACAGTTTCTACACCATCAAAAAGGCACTTGGAAACTGGAGGAAACTCTGACAGGAAGAGGTCTGGCAGACCCAAAGCCACAACAGAATCAAAAGACAAGTTTCTGAGAGTCAACAGCTTGCGTGATAGGCGGCTCACAGGACAACAGCTTCAAGCACAGCTTAACACTGGTCGAAGTAAGCAAGTCTCAGTTTCAACTGTGAAGAGAAGACTTCGAGCTGCAGGTTTGACAGGTCGAGTGGCAGTAAGAAAACCATTGCTAAGATGGCAAAATAAGAAAAAGAGGCTTGCCTGGGCCATGAAGCACTGCCAGTGGACTACTGAAGACTGGACCGATGAATCAAAATTTGAAATCTTCGGTTCATCACGCAGGCTTTTTGTACGCCGTCGAGTAGGCAAAAGGATGGTTCCTCAGTGTGTGACACCAACTGTCAAACATGGAGGAGGAAGCATGGTGGTCTGGGGCTCTTTTGCTGGATCCAGAGTCGGCGACTTGCACAGAGTGACTGGCACCCTGAACCAAAAGGGCTACCACAGCATTTTGCAGCGCCATGCAATACCCTCTGGTCTACGCCTAGTTGGTCAGGGGTTCATCCTACAGCAAGATAATGACCCAAAACATACCTCCAGGCTATGTCAGAACTACCTTCGAGGAAAAGAACAAGATGGTAGGCTTCAAATCATGGAATGGCCAGCACAGTCTCCAGACTTAAACCCCATCGAGCTGGTTTGGGATGAACTGGACAGAACGGTGAAAGCAAAGCAACCTACTGTGCAACACATTTGTGGGAACTTCAACAGTGTTGGGAAGAACTTCCTAACAATATTTGATGTCCATTGTAGGAAGAATACCACGAGTGTGTTCGGCGGTTATATCTGCAAAAGGTGGCTACTTTGATGAGTCAAAAATTTAGATTAAATTTTGTTAAACAAAATGATTCTATGATTTCTTTTTTATCTCCAATTGTTTATTTGTTCTATGCTTGAATTTCAGAGTACATTGAGACATTAAACTGCGTAAATTTCAATAAAAACTGGAAAAATGGGGGTGTTCTAAAACTTTTGTCCGGTAGTGTATAAATACATGTAAATAAGTATATAAACACAAACACAGTGGTGCAGTTATAGGGGAGTCAAATGATAAAAGGAAGACAAGGCAAGCCATAACAGAGGAGGATTCAAATACAAGGGGGCAGGTCCACCACTGAACCATGCAACTGTGTATAAACCATGTTCTCTGTATAGAAGTACCAGTTAGTTCATTTACCAGGGGCAGTCACTAGTACTAGCCATGAAAATGGCTTGGAGAACCACTAACTAATGGCAGATGGGGTACCAGGAGGGGTATGTAATATGTAAGCGAAGGATAATCATTGTGAGAAGTGAAGTCCCAAGGACAGACAAGTTAGACGTGGTTGGGCAAATACAGCCCACAAGTATCTGAGTACCATCAGAGAGTACGAATTAACAGCAGTCATAGTAATATGACTAGATATGGGGAAAGATATATGAAGTCCCAGGGATACTGTAAATTAGTGTATATATAGGGCATGGACCAGTTGGAGAGTGTAAATTAGTGTGCTCAGGTATCACTGTGAAGGGAAGTAATGGACAGGGGAATGCACACAGAAATGTGACTCATCTGACAGCTAAATAATAAAGATCCACTATTCTTGATCCTGGCTCTGGTATGGACATCACAGTTTGTGTGTGGTCACATCCTAATGGAGCTCCAGAGTATGGCTCTTATGGTGCTCCTGATCCCCATCACCTCTGACCCATAATGGCAAGGTAACTAGTGTTGGTGCAGTATTGGTGGCCATGGCTTAAGGTGGGTGGCCTCCTGGATGAGATGCCATCCAGTACCCTTAGATTCAGAAAGGTGACAAGGCCCTTACATGTGGGGGCTTGTACAGGATTTGGGGGATGGTGGAATTAAAGTGCACCATGCTTTGGGTACCCTGAGATCTCCTGCATCTTTTGCAGTACATTTGATGCCAATTGGTTCAGAGATTATAAAGTTATTGGCCCTGAAAATTTGCTGCCTTTGAAAAAAAGTGTCATTTTCTGAAGCTTATTTTCCCAGTTGATTTTCTGCAAATGAACTATTTGGAGAAAAGCACGCCTGAACATGTAACTCAATTTAGAATGGGGTCCAGTGATTGAAGACTGCAGTCTGGAAGCCTGCCCTGGTATGCAAATGAGCAGGGTTAAAAGAGGGCCTGCACGCTGGTCACATGCATGAGGAGTCACACACACATTATAGATGCAGCATGGCAATTCTGGCAGCGACACAGAGACCAAAGTGGAAGGCCCCAGCAGATCAATGAAAGCAGCAAGACAAAGTGGCAAGATGATTTAACAGCAATATACTATACCATTTGACCCTTCTGACTGATCCTTGAGGACAGCAAGGAACCAGCATTGGCTACAGCTACAGTGACTGTGCCCTCGAAGTCATCATCCCCAAAGAACATTCTTTACTCTTGTCGCTGCTTGCCCAGAAGAGGGAAGCCTCTCTGAGGACCTCTGCCCACCTTTGCTGTGCATCAGCAATGAAGGACTGCTGCCTTGAATCTGCCCTCTGAGGATTCGAATCAGGTACCTTTTGAAGCTGTAAAGGGAATAAGTGCAGTGGACACAGAATGAACAGCAGTAAAAGTAACTTTGCAAGAATTGCATCAAGCTTTGGGTATGTGTGTGGTATAAGCTATGTCTTTTGAACGTGACTGAGCTTTTGCAGCAAAAAAGAAACAAGATCAGTATGTCAAGGGGAGAGGAGCAATGTATAGAGCTGCTAACTCTTGATGACGGCATGGGTGAGTGGTTGTGCCATCAATATATGAATGCCCTCCTCATGTAAAGGGAGAAGAAAGCCCTAGAACACTATCTGAACAAGCAGACCACAGGCCTTGGAGGGTTGCTAGCCAATGTGTCACCTTTAGCGTACTGTGACCACTGTTTTGGTCACATATGCAAAGTGTGGACAATAAAAGCATGTGACATTTGTTATGAGCATACCATAATGGGAGTGGATGTTGGCACTGCACCTTTTTCCCCTGGAGGGACACCTAAGCTATGGACACTTGGGAACTGTGACTAGAGCAAAGCAACCACTCTGGCCCCAGCTGCTATGCAGCTGACCCCAGAAGAAACTGCAGCCCAAGCTGAGGGCTTAGCAGAAATGGAGCAAACTTTAGCCACTGACCAGCACCAAGGAAGAGGTGCTCATCTGGCTAATTAGGCTGGAGTGATGGAGGCAACCATTAGGATGCAGGGAGTGAAATTCCACCAATGCACTGGAGATCTGGTGCAGTCCCCGAGGGGGTCTGGAGTGTCATCCCTGACTGATTCTGCACTGGAAGTGGAGTGTGGTGAGTTTGCCAGTGTGAGTGGGTTGTGGTCAAAAGTACAGTATGTCTGACCGGCGATATGGAGTGGTGTAGCCGTACACCAGGCCACTGATGTCTTCTGATTTCATGGCCTTGCTCAACAGCGCAGCTGCCATTTCTGTGACTGGTAAAGATGTCAGTCCCCTGTCAGCCCTGCCAGAGCTGAGAAGATGGAAAGCAACCAGGCTGACACTGAAGAGCCAGATGTGGTCATGGAAGCCAAAGAAAGAGATGATCAAAATAATAAAGCAAAGCCATTATGTAAAAATCTTCCACTAAGAGCACCTCTGTATTCTACCTGAGCATTTTCAAGCTACTGCACCAGAAGTCCCCAGACAAGAACCTGTGAAAAGTGCAACAAATGTGCCCCCAAAGCCCCAGGTAGAACAAAAAACTGAGAGCAATTAGACTTATAAGATGAAGTAAGAAAGTGGAATCATGGACCTTGGTTACCACTGGGCCATGAAGACATCCACAAGCTTGGAAAAAATGTGTCAAGCTGATAGAGCCATCAAAATATGGATAGAGACAAAATATGGTTTCTGTTTCCATACATGCCTGCCTGGGTCTGGGAGATTGTGGAAGCTCACTGTTAGAGAATTTAGCTCAATAACAAAGAAAGACATTTCTCAAGGGGACCATATGTACTATTTGGCTGACAAAGATCAGATAGAATTGCTAGAACTAAAGTTTCCACATGGGACAATGGACAGAGCATCCGTATGCATGAGGTCATCTACAGTGATATGAATAAACAATAAACTGGTTATTTTGTATGGGTAGTCAGACCTGATGGAGAAAGAGTCTGAAAGCCTCAACCATACCACTATGTGTGAACAAAGGGTTGGACTTTGTGTGAATAAAAGCCACTGTTTATCTCTAAGTCCACAAAAGTCAGAGGGGTACTGGCTGTAACCAAGGAGTACACAGGTTTGTAAAGTTTGCAAGATAATTCCTGTGCCTTCTTCCAACGAGAACAATGGGGAGAAAGAACTTTGCTACTCCACAATGGGAGAAGTGCATGGCCTTTCATTCCAGGTGGCTATGGTTTGCTTGGTGAGTCCATGAGAGGCGAGGCAGCAGAAGGTCACTGTGATACGGTGGCCCTGAAGTGCAAAACACAAACAAACAAAGTCATTTACATTCCAATAAGTACAGCAACAACCAAAAAATGAAATGTAAACAAAAAAGTAAAATAATAAAAAAATAAAAGGTAAACCAAAAGCTACAGCATAACTATAAAATGAATGCAAACAGAAATTAACAAAATATATAGCAAACCTAAAAAATGCAAACTGCAAACAAGTACAGCACAATTAAGTAATGCAAAGAAACAAAAAAAATAGTACTAAACAATTTAGACAAAATAGAAAAATAAGTCAACTGCAAAAAATAAGTCTAACTAAACAACAAAAAGATGGAGGGTGCAAAACAAAATGAAAGCAACTAACTAGATGAAGCACCAAATAAAACAGTAAAACAATCCAAACAAGAAAACTGCACATCAAAAACTGTTGAACATCAGAAATGCTAAACAAGCCAAAAAAAAAAGTAATTGACAAAAAGAAAAAAAAAATGCACGCAAGAAAAACTGCAAATGGAAGCTAGATCCACAATGGAAATGAAATATTACACAACCAGAGAAGGACAGTCCTTTTTCAATTTTGTTTGCTGAAATCTTTCTTTTATTAAGGTAAAATGCAGCCTCCTGCTTTACGGTTAGCTTTGGGGGTAAACTACCCATCAAGAATGCCTTTTTAAACACATCTTTGCCTTTGTAAGGCAGCTTTTCTGATTGCCTGCCTGTTCTTTGCTCGTCTCCTGTATGTATTTATATTAACGAAGCCCTATCAGGCACTTCAAAACTTAGCTACTTGCTGGGCTACTTGCTATGTGGTTTTAATTGATGCCCCTGTACCTGCTCCCCCCCCCATAGTGTCAGTTCCCCCTCCTCCATGCAACGAGAGCAGGAGATGCCAACCCTGTCCAGTGTTCCTGAGCAGGAAGGAGAGACAGACTGCATGGTTTCCCATGACAAATTGCCCCCACAGCGTCCCTCCATGTGCAACAGTGCATCCAGTGAGACAGTCGGAGCTCTCACATCTGTCCCCAGCCTGACAGAAGTTACAACAATGTCCATGTTAGTGACTGGGTGTGTGAAAGAGAGAGAGAGAGAGGGACAGAGCAGTGCAGGCACTTGCTTCTCTGTACCGGAGCCACATCTGTTATGGTAAGGGTCATTGGAGTTTGAGTCGACAGTGACATGTGAGGGCAAATTGCTGCAGTTTTGTGTGTGTGTGTGGGTCTGTCTGTCTCTGTCTGTCCAGTTTGTGTTTATTTATGTATGGTGTATTTCTTGAAGTCCCTAGGAAGCCGTTTCTGCAGTGAGATTTTGAAATAGACAGAGAGAGCAAGAGAGGGACATGCAATGCTGAATGCCAATAGTCCCGTCTGTCTCTGTTTGTCGCACATCGGGCCGGGAGGCAGTTGCAGTGTGAGAGACTTGCAGCACAGCGTGTTGAGGTCGTACCACCCACCCACTGAGCACTGGTCACCTGCCCAGCATCTGCACCCAGACAGTGACAGCAGGGCAGTGAGCGCAGCACACTGAATTCAGATGTCCTGCAGTTGGCTCACAAGTTTTCCTTGTGCTCCTTTTTGTTTTGCGGTAGCGGATGCCCCCAACCCTGATAGACAGTGTCCCCTGCTGTGGCAACGGGTAGGAAACATCATTGCATTCCATGTTGCTGATGGTTTGGTACCTGTGGTGAATCGAGGCACAGAAGGTAGTGGCTGGGAATAATGGACATAGGATCCAGCAGCAGTCGCAGCCTCCCAATCTTGCTTGGGTTTGTGTGTGTGTGCAGTGCGGCAAGAAAGAGAGCAGGAGAGACAAAGTGTAAGCATGGCACATGCTGCAATCTTTTCTCTCTGTCTCTGTGTGTCTGTCTCTTTGTCACTCTCTCTCTGTCTTTGTCCCTGAAAAGTGAGTCACAAAAGGCAGGACTGTACATAAACGTGGTACATGAACAAAACGTCCCAATGTTGGCCCTCGAGACACTCTGTCCTCAGGCCAATTTGACTCTTTCTGTATGTGTGTGATTGGCAGTGGTATTTGCTCTATCTCTGTGCAAGGTACTGTTGGGCCAGGGAACAGAGAAAGAGAGACAGAGACACAGACAGCGAGATACGGAGAACTGCAGAATTTCAACATTGTTTGTCTCGTGTGTGTGTGTGTGTGTGTGTGTGTCTCTCTCTCTCTCTCTCTCTCTCTCTGTGCGAGTCCTGCTGTGGGCAAAAAAATCTTGTAAGTGTGCTGAGAGAGACACACATACAGACAGCAGTTGGGGGGGTGCACATAGGAAGTGGCCTAGGCACAGTACCACAGCATCTTATGCCCGAGAAATGTCACAGATCATGTCACTAGGGTATCTGTGACATTTCAAAATCATGCATAAGAGCAAGGAAATATGTATTTTTTCCTTTGTAACTATTTTGTAAGGTGGCAGGATGCAGTAACTTTTTTGGTGTTCAAAAAACCTTGTTTGTGGGTTTTCTCATGTTTTTGAGGTAATCAGTGTTATAAGTGCAATAACCCACTCCAGGGTTTGGGTTTCTAGGCATTTAATGAATGCCTGGAGTGCTGTGAGGACACTCGGCCTGGGGCCTTGTGCCCCACAACACACCCCAGACGTACATTAAATGCCTATAAACCCAGACCCTGGAGTGGGTTATTGCTTATGTGTTTGGACCCGGTGTTCAGTGAATGGGATGAAGAATAAATTAATCCTAAGGCATCTGGAAACAAGCAACTCTGCTCAGTATGCCTTTCCTGGTGAAACTTAAATAAATAAATACGAATGGAGCCGGAGAACAGGGGGTAAGAATTATATTAATTCCTGGTCTATGCAGATTAGAACTGTTGTGTTATATACTATTAGCAACTTCAAGTAAAGCTGTTTTATTTTTATTCAGAATTGAGAAAATTGACTTACAGGTCAGAAAACTACTGTGTCATAGTCATATTGAAATTGGTACCCATCTAGTTCCCACTCTAGGTTAATTGCTCTGCTCCCAGTCTGTGTTGCACAACTGAGTACCCAGTGTTTGTACAACAGATGGGAGGACAGACAATGAAATGTACCTTGGCAGTTTCCCAGTCAGTTTCTACATGTGGGCGATGGTTGTTCCTCGGCTTTCACAGGACTGCAGTCTTCAGCCCCCAGGCTCAGCCCAAGAGACACCTTGCTGTTATATGTGTGTGTTATTGTATAGGAAAGCAGTGCACTACAACCCAGAGTGCAACCTGTTCCATCCCTGGTATGCCATGCCTGCCAGTCTGCAACGTATACTTGCCAGCTGTTCACTGGGCTGTGCAAATTTAAACTCTAGGCTTAACCTTTATTTACCTGAGTGTTTGAATCTGTCAGCTGGTGAAAGTGATGTCACATAAACTCCTGAGTCTCTAGTCTATTACTAGGCTGGAATTTTAAAGATTTTCTAAATTGTATGCTGTATTCTGGAGCAGTAGCCCAAGGAATCCTAAAAGAGAATGGAAAATATCTTTCTTCATGCTGCATGTTGGTATGTTGTTGAGCAGCCGTATCCCAGGGCGATGAGCAGTGCATCTCAGCAGCTGTGTGCAGATGCTGTTTAGATGCACTGCATATCTTCCTGGTACACTGCTGTGCCTGTTTTTTTTTCCGGAATTATTTAGCTTTCTTCATGTACCGTTTTGTTTATGACAAATGATGCAAGATTTTTCATGCAAAGCTTTGAAACAGCCTGATGCCATATAACTCAGTGACCCCTATGTGCTGACAAATAATAGGGAGCAGACAATGAGAAAAATAAATTAAGAACATGTTAAGAAAAAATTGAAAATGTGCAGTATGAACTATGACTGTAGTCCCCCAAATGCCATGTCCTTCTGTTGAAACCCTACAATCTGGTTCCTTGCTTTTATGCTAATAGGGTATGGGTGGAACATAAGTGTCTCCGAAGGGGGTATTTTTAAAAAGTGCAGATGAGCATGTGTACCACTTTTTAAAGAGAGTGCCACCACTGGGAGGGAGGGGCTCTTGCACTGGCCTCCTTCACCTCCCAACAAGCTCATGTCTTCCCATCTCTTGCCTGCACGGAGCAGGCTGCAGCCTGCACTCCATGGGGGCTGGGGGTAGAAAGCACCCCATGGCACTTTTAGTGTGGTCGCTTGCTCTACCTGCAGCAGCAGCTCCAACTTGTCCTCTTACACTCCTGGCTAACCCTCCACCTTCTAGCTTCCTGCCAAAATTATACCTGGTCCCAGTGACCCCCACCACCACAACCACCAGACCCCAGGGAATAGATTCTTAATTTATTAAACACATTGGCCTCTGGCCACCAGGGAAACTAGCCCACCAGGGCTATTACAAAATTCCCCGACTTTCCTGGGATGACTCACCCCCCTCCACTACTAATCCTAAATTATTTTAATAATGCCTGGCCACTAACCCAGAAGAGTTCCCAGTAGCCCACCTGAGCTACAATTTTTTTCCCTTAGTGATATTTCTTTCCTGCTGTAGCTCATTAGTGCTGGGATATACCCTGGTCAGGTCAAACCTGGTCATCATGTCAATATCGTGTTTTTCTCCCTTTTTAATATCTTCTTTTCACCCCTTTTGGGAATGAGTGCCTGTAATAACTGTGCACAGCCACAGTGTCCCCCATGCAGCAGGAGCAATCTCTCTGGCCCAGCCGCAGGGGTCTCTGTGTTGGTGCAGAGGGCCGCCAACCCTCCCGGACCGAGACCCACTGCCAAGAGGCAGCTGTATTGGTTATGGCCTTCTGACATGACTTCCTGAGCTTGCTTCTGAATCCATGTCATCAGCTCAGCAGCTGAGCTACTATTTTCCTGGCCACTAGGCCATTTGGGGGGAGTGATAAATGATTTTGCTGTGCCCCCCAGCAACACTTTAACTTTTCCTTTCCTGTCTACTAATTTTATTTCTTTCTCCATATCTCTGTCTCATTCCCTGTTTCAGTATCTTCCTGTTTTGCCCTAACTAAATTATCTAAAGCTCCCTTTTATTTTTATCTCCTATGCTGTCCTATACCCCTTTTCCTCTCCCTGTCTCTGCTCTTGCTACTGTGTTTTCTCCATATTAATCTATTTTCTCTTTAACAGGTCTGACAAGATGTTGACTCCTTCCCCATCACATAAGTATTACTCTGCATCTAACCTGTCCTATCCTTCCTATTTATTTCCTAAGAACTACAGATCCTTTGTGATCCCTTTCCAATATTTTATTTTACAGGTCCGACAGATGTCCTCCCTTCCAGACTCCTGCATCTGGATCCCTAGTGCCCAGGTAAGAGACAATTTACATATTTACTACACTTGTTGGGTTTACTGTAATGGTGCAGCCACTCCTGTTACAGTGTGTGTGTGTGTGTGTGTGTGTGTGTGTGTGTGTGTGTGTATTAAGGTGAGACATACTTCAGCATTTTAGTGGGGATGCCTCCAAACCAAGCAACTATTGGCCCATCTCCCTTCTACCAATCATGGCAAAACTACAAGAACGTCTAGTACTCTCTCGCCTATCTCCCTTTCTAGATTCCTCCTCCTTCTTCACCACCTACCAGTCTGGCTTTGGGAAATCCCACTCCACCACTACTTCCCTTCTCAGGCTCACTGACTCCATCCTCACTGGGATGGATGCTGGCCATATCGCAGCTGCCATTTTCATCAACCTGGCCAAGGCATTTGATACTGTCTCCCACTCACTCCTCCTGACTAAACTTGCCAACTCTGATCGGTCCAGCTGGGCCATTAGTTGGGTCCACTCATACCTTGCAGGCAGGTCCCAATCCATCAGATTCGGTTCTTCCACCTCGGCACCCCTCCCTGTCACCACAGGGGTACCATAAGGCTCAGTCCTAGGTCTGCTCCTGTTCTCCATCTTTCTAAATGACCTGCCTTCTGCCTGCCCACACACCTCAATCCACATGTATGCGGACGACACTGTGCTGTATACATCTGGCCCCTCGGCCTCAGAGGATCTGACCAGATTGCAGCTGGACTTTATTACAGTCCAGCACTGGCTTCGCTCTAATCAACTCTTCTTCAATGCCAAGAAAACAGTCTCAGTAACCTTTTGCACAAGGCAGAGACTTTTGAGGCTCCCCTCCCCAATCACATTCCCCACCCTGGACGGGATGCCCCTGGAAGCCTGTACCTCCTTCAGATACCTTGGGGTCTGGTTTGACCAGCACCTCAACTTTTCTGCATATATTGACTCCATACTGAAAAAGCTACACCCCAGGCTCAGTGCACTTTACTGCAACCTAGACAGCATCTCTTTATCTTCCCGTAGGGCCATTGTGCAGAAAATGATCTTCCCCATCTTCGACAATGGGGACGTAGTCTACAGTGCTGGTCCTAAGTCCACCTTAGCCACACTGGACCCCTTTTTCCACTCTTTCTGTCACTTTGTCCTGAACTGTCCATATGCCACACACCACTGTGCCATCTACCCGTGCCACCCTCCAGCTCGACACTGCAACAGCTACACTCGAAAAAAGACCATTACAGTGACAGTCGCTGTAATGGTCCAATTTCAAGTGTAGCCATCCCCCAGTGTTCTGCCCCTTCCCTGGAACAACTCCGACCTGACCTTGACAATTTTAAAGTCCGGTGGGTGCGGGGGCAGAGCCCCCTTCATGGGGGGTGTTGGGGGCACAGCCCCCCACAGAAAATACTCGTCGTTCCGACGGCACAATACCTGTGATGGTATTGTTCTGTGGTTAAGCGGGAAGTCAGCATTTTCACTGTCGACCTCCCTTGGTGCTTCCGCCCTTTACCAATCAATGAACCTCACCTCTCTAGATACCCGTAGGCAGTCCCACTGTGCCAAGATCCCAGACAAGTACTGGTCCCAGTTGCTCCCCTCTTACCTTGCCACTGCTCTAGCTAACCCCAGCACCCTAGCATATTTCCTCAGAAACATTGACTCACAGTCCTTAGCTGTCCCACATAGGTCCACTGCTGCTGACCAGGCAGCATTCAGCTACTGCATACTAATGTTGTGGAACTCCATCCCTGCAAACATTTGTCACTTCTCTTCCTCCCTCCAGGCATCTTAACTCCATGCTCCAAGCTCATTTCTCCTCTACCTGCTTATGTGTTTAGGCAGTTTTACAGATCACAGAGTGGCAGGACTGTTTAATCATTCTGTGAATATATTAATGTATGTTCTACCTATCTGACTATATTTATGGTAATGTAACCTGCTCAGCATGCCCTCCTGGTTAAACGCTTAAATAAATAAATAAATAAATAATAAAGCTGTTTGACTTGGAGGTCAACACAGCCAGGCTGTCAGCCCTGTTCCCACCTCTACCGGAACCACAGTGCCCAAAGTCCCACACAGATTGCCCCCTCATGGGGAAGCCGGGAAGGGGAGGACTGTCCTTCCCAACTCCTGGTGACTCACAGCAAGAATTGACCTAGTGGTCCAACTGATGGCAGGGATGGTTCCATTTTCTCCACTTGGATCCATTGCCATGGCAGCACGTCACTGTGCATACATGGTGGTGCGCACATACCACAGAACTGCGGCCGCTCCCTTCAATGTTGCTCAAATGTCCTGTCCTACCCTCAGGTCTCAACCTGGGGGCAGCCAAGGGTCAAGTCACCATGCTGCCCCACAACACCTCTTGTACTGCTGCTCTCTGATGTTTTGTGATGTCAGAGTTTGGGGAGCACAGAGATTCCTCATAGAAAATGGTAGGTGTGTCTTTTAAAGGGGTATTTTTAAAGAGCCACTGACTCCTCAAAAACAGCTTTGAAAAACATAATCAAAAAACCAATCAATCAATTAAAATCTTTATTTATCCAGGCGAACACCGTTGAGCAAGCTCATTTACAAGATAGACCTGGTTAAGTCCAGATTGTATTGCAAACAAGCAGCAATATTTACATTTGGGGTAAAACACAATCGAAATGCAAATCAGGATATACAACATACATGATATAATGGTTGATTCTAGAGCATCAACGAGACCAGTGAGCAGTTGAAGCTGACAATTCCACAGAGATACAGAGATGGATATTGTTACAGAGTTTTTCATATGGAAAAAAAGGGACAGGTGAGACCTGGGTATCGCTATCATGGCAGACAGACAAACAGAAATAAGTGACAACAGTTTTTTCTTGACCAGTTCACAATGAATAAAAGAAAAACAGGTATAGCTATGTATAATATGTATAATATTTGGACACAAAGCAGCTCATATTTCTTATTAGCTCTCTATGTTGTATCCCCCTTACTTATAACTGAGGTCATGAGCATGAAAGCAGGACAGTTGTTCCTTGAGGGTTCATCAGCTCCTATTGCTTCTTCCCAACCTGATGCCATAATACTTTGCTTGTGACATCACAATAATTCTCATGGCAACAGACTGTGATGTCAAAACGGTGCATTATAATTTCAAGTAAGGAGTAAGGTATAGTGTTCCCAGCTCTAGAGGCAGATGAACTCAAAGGGATAAAGATCATGATTTTCTGTGGGAATTGCTACAGTAATGAATAATGGAAAGGAAAAATATATTGAAGATATATAACATACAATCTTAATTGTGAGTAAATATTATGTTTTCTAATGTTTTACCTAATGGCGTCAGCTGCTCTTTAATATTTTAGCAGCTACTTTCAGTCAAGTCAAAGCCATGGCTTAACTAACAAGGCTTTTGATCTGCTTGCTGGTATGTAATTGAGTATTACAATAAATACTTAAGGTTGCAGGGAGTATAGGCTTGTCTCAGCTGAAGAATTCACTCAGAGAGCAGAAATCACATCTTATTCTTTTTATTTTTGATTCCCCTTATGTTTTGCTCCTTAGAGCTTGTTCACAGGGCATTTTTCTTTCATCTGTTTTAAAACAATAGTCATATACTTTAATACCATCACTTACTTAAACATATATATTCATAATTCATAATCATTTGGAATATTGTTTAACTTTACCAAATCCATTTAGTTGTTTGTTACTTTTTCATTATTACATCACATAAAGCTTTTACAAATCATCTCCTATAAATAAAACAAACAATTATTTATTAGCAAGAAGCCACATGTGTTAAACCTGAGCAAAATGCTACATTTTACATCAGTAATATACTTGTCTCCCCATAACTGCTCACATACTGCTTTCTTTTGAGCATCAAACTTTAAAACATCTTTCTTCTTTACAAATAACCTTAGTATTAAGCATTTGCTGTACCATATTCAGTTAATTCACTGTCTTGAACACCTTTAAATGACGCAAACATATTGTTTTAATCATTCAAATATTTTTATGTTGCTTGCACGCATGTGCAAGAAACATAGTGCCATCATCTGAGTTTTCGGAGGTGTGGCAGCCCTCTTCCAATTCAGTCAGTGTGTTTGCAGGTGCGGCCGCAGTTCTCCAATGGCTGCTGGAGCTGTCTATGACAGCAATCGAAAATGCAGTGGAGTACAGTTGAAAGGGGGAGCTACACTTCAGTGAGCAGCGATAAGATATCACCTGCTCATGCGCGCTCTCCCTACACACACACACACACACACACACACCGCATGCATACTGCGTGCTTGCCCCCCCCTCGCACACACTGTATAGCCAACAGGGGTGCCCAATCCCCAGTCAGCTGTGCTGCGCTCCCCCCCAAACAGAGTTCCACATGCTACGTTGGTGCCCACCCAGCTGGCTACATATTGTATAGCCGACAGGTGCCCAATCCCCCATCGGCTCCACTGTCCCCCGAGTACAGGGTGCCACGCTGGGAACCCACCCCAGCATGGCAACAGATGCTATTACCAACGGGGTGCTCAATCCCCCATCAACTCCATGCCCCCCCAAACAGCCGTCCTTGTGCCATGCTGGGAGCCCACCCCAGTGTGGCAAAGGTCCTGCGTCGTCATCCTTTTTAAAAAAACAAAACAAAACTGGAACACAAAAATGGTCCCTCGCTGTCTCTGCCCCCACTCGCGCCCACCCACTGCGCACCTTGTCTCCCCCCCTCACCCCATACTTACCTCTGGACTCCGGTGCGACGACGATCTTCGGTGGACCGGGAACACGTCTACACTCTTCAAAGCCGACCGCAAACTGAGGAAATGCCGGTAAGCTGTATAATGTAATAAATAGGGTTTTCTTTTAACTTTGCTGCATATCTCAGGCATTTTTCGAAATTTTTGCACCAAATTTTCAAGATGGGGTTTTTGGGACCCTTTCTCATGAATGCTCTCACTGTCATGGCATTAATCAGGCCCGAAGGGTGATTTTGCAGTCACTGTACGAAATCACCTTTCGGCACTGATTAACGAAATGACACTGCCAGTGTTCATAAGGTGGGCTCTCAAAAAGCCTATGTTGAAAATTTGGTGGAAATATTCCTAAAAATGACTGTTTTACAAGCGTACATTGTGCAGTTCCTGTGCACGCTCATAAGTTTGCGAATTTTCAATATTTTCACTCCAGATTTTCAACATTGTCATTTTACCACACCTCCTTATGAGCAGTACAGCTGTCATTTTTCACATCTTGCCCAAAATGTGTTTTCGCCCATGTAACGCACAATGGCGCAGTTGGTGTGCGAAATCACTGTATGGGACACAGTAAGAAAATCACAGTGACACTGTTCATGAGCAGAGGTCTTAAAATGGCTATGTTGAAAATTTGGTGACAAACTTCCTAAAAATCACTGTTTTATGATCGTGCGTTGTGCAGTTCCTACGCATGCTCGTAAGTTTGCAAATTTTCAATATTTGCACTCCACTGACTTCCAAATACCTACACAGCACATACAAGCAAGCAACATTTGGCATTGACAAATGCTTGTTATATTTTCTTTTTCTTGACTTAACTAAGTCCTTTATTGTTTTTATTTTTATTAATCTCATGAGATCGCCTACCTAAACAAGCCATCTGCTTTATTTCTCCTAAGTTTGTTCGCTATCTTGTGCTTTCGGATTTACTTCACTTTGCCTGGACCTTTTGTTCTGTTGCTTTTCCTCAATGTTTAGCTTTAACCTGAATGAGTAAATATATTTTTTTCATTAAACTGAATTTTTATTCCTTTTAATTTGTCTCTGTGTGCTCATTCCTTCTAATAATGTTACCTCCAGCCGGTATCTTTATCCACGCTCTGTTACTTTTTCTATTTAGCTCAAAAAGTTTTTTCTTTTCTGACGGCTTGTTCAGGTAATGGCATTCTCCACTCTACCTTAGCTCTTAAGAGGTGTGGCTTACCTCTCGAGCCTGTTTGTTTTTACTGACAAAGTGACGTGGCACTTCGTGTACCTCTCAGAACTATCTGAGAGTGTTGCTTAGCAACTGTACATTCTCCCCTATGTATGAGGAGACATGGTATCTACGAACAGGCTCACATATCTTTTGCTCTTTGTTTAGCTCTGTGGGGCTAATGTTGCTAAACACAATCCTATCAATTATTTAAGCTGAAGGGTTTACCAGCAGCTCTATTACTGAGATGGGTTTTATTTATTTTACTTTATACCCATTTACTGAAGCATTTCCCAGATGCTTTTAATGTTATTTTATTTTATCTTACTATCTTAAAAGGACTTTTCAGTCACTAGTTATGAATTAACTACTCATTGCTTAAAGACTGTATGTTTTCTATTTATGGTTTTAGATGTGTTTTTCTATGGACAGAGAAGGGGACTGCAAGGTTTATCAATACTGTTTATGTTTTTACTTATACACTTAGAAATGAACTACCCATTTTACCAGCATTCTGGGGTGCTTCAATATTTGTACTAACTTATTGTGATTTTAGTTTTAAAAGCATGACTGCCAATTACTCTCTACATTCATTCCAATATTAGGGTCAAATGTATTTAATAGAACTATCCATTTAATTTCTACTTAATTTAAAAGTTCTTTATAATCTCCACCTCTAATTGGGAGTCTGACTATTTCCAACCCCAAAATCTTAAAACTGCTCCTGTATGTGCTTCTTTATTGAAATGTACTGCTACTGGTGAATTTTCATTCCTATTTCTAATATCTCCCTTATGTTCTAATATCCTTTTCTTTAATGCTCTTTTTGTTTGTCCCACATACAATTTATCACATGGACACTGTATTATATAAATAACCCCTTCAGAGTTACAATCTATATGATCTCTAATTTTGAATTCCTTATTAAAAAATGGATCTTTAAAGATGTCCTTCTTTGTAGTATTATTGCAGACTGTGCATCTGCCACATCTTACCATTCCTGGCTGTAATGGACCTAATACCATTTTAGTACTCTCCTTATCTGGTACTAAAAAGTGAGAATGTACTATTCTGTCTTTTTAAATTTGAAACTTTTTTCACTACTACTATAGGTTTCTGTTGTAACACAACATTTTGCTTATTATCCTGTGCCACCATGTGTCAATGTTTGTTAATTATTCTATGAATGTCATTTATTTTCTCAGTATACATAATTGCTAATACTGTTTTTCCAAACTCCTCTTTAATTTGTTTTTGCTGTAGCAGCTCCTTTCTTGTTTTAGTCTCTATTTTACAGTATGCTTATTTCAACACCCTTGGCTTATATCCTCTATTTTTAAATCTTGTAACCATGTGTTGTTGATTCTGTTGGTAGTCCTTCATTTTTTGACAATTTCTTTTAACTCTTATCATTTGTGAATATGGTATACTATTTTTTAATTTGGGCTCATGGAAGCTAGTATTATGTAATATTGTACTTCTGTCAGTTTCTTTCTTAAAAATGGTGGTGCTTAATTGCTTTCCATCCTTAAATATCAACAAATCTAAGTAAGGAATTTTTTCATTACTACCACTTATAGTGAATTTTAAATTATTGTCCCAACCATTTAGGGCCTGATGAAATTCTTGTAATTCTTGCTCTGTTCCACCCCATAAACAAATCACTTCATCAATAAAGTGTTTCCAAGATATTATTTTGCCTTTAAATGGATTTATTTGTTCATTTAGTATTTTTTCTTCCTCAAAATTAGTCATAAATGCATTAGCATATGCTGGGCCATTGCACTCCCCATTGCTGTGCCCCTAGCTTGTTGGTAAAATTTTCCATTGAATTCAAAATAATTGTACTCAAGAATAAACATAGCCAAATCCTGTAACATCTCTGTTTTGGGTTCTTTAACATTACCTCTTTTATTTAATATTTTTCCCATAGTTCTAATCCCTTCTATATGTAGTATCGATGTATATAAATCAATCACATCCCATGTGACTAAAATAGTGTTACTAAGGTCCATTATTTTGATAACCTATCTAGCTGTTGCATTATATCTGTGGAATCCCTAATATAAGCATCACTTTTCTCTGTTAGAGGCTGTAAATGAAAATTAACATAACTTGATATTGGGTTGAACAGAAAGCCAATTCCTGACACAATTGGTCTCCTTGGGGGATCCAATATACTTTTATGTATCTTAGGGATACTATAAAATGTTGGGATCCTATGGTATTCTTTTATTAGTAATCTCATTTCCCATTCATTTAACCAGTTAAGATCAACATATTCTGCTAACATTTCTCTAATCTTTCCTTGTAATTTTAAAGTTGGGTCTTCCTTTAGTTCCAAATAATTCTCATTATTATTTAATAATTTGAGACACATCATTTTGTATTGTTCCCTGTCCTGTATAACTATTCCCCCTCCCTTATCAGCCTTTTTGATAATTATAGTGCTGTCTTTACTTAATTGCTCTACTGTCTGTCTCTGTTCATATGTAAGATTTTTTTGTTTAGGTAAACATTGTTCTTTGTTTTTATATAATTGCATTATTTCTTTTTCTACAGTTAAACAGAAAATTTCAATACCATGATTTTTCCCAATCAGTGGGGGAAAATATGATTTGACATTTAATGCTTGTTTTAAATTACTCTAATGAGCACTACCACCAAACCCAACTGTGAATTGGTGTTTCAATCTTAATGTCCGAAAAATTTTTTGAAGATCCACTTCTAGTTGAAATAAATCAACTGACTGGAAAGGGGCAAATGCTAGGCCCAAACCTAGCACTTGTTCCTCAGTTTTAGTTAATGATCTATTACTCGGGTTAAAGATTAGGATCATTTCTGGTACTGTCTCGACATTCCTCTGTCCATGTGTGGCATTTTTATTTGCCTTCCACCTGTCCTGCCTTGCTCCCCACCCCCTCTGCCTCCCTGAAAACCCATCTGTTGTCTAGTACCACTTCTATTTGTGTTACTGTTCCTAAGGTCACATCTATTCTCTACTACATCTGTAGCTGAAGTACTAGGTTGTTGTGATTCCCCTGTAAGCTGATATTGATCTTCCTCTTGTCTGAATGTCTCTCTAGTATAGCTGTTATCACTATCAGTTCCACTTTCCGTGTTATAGTTTATTGGTCTCCTTTTATTGTACTGTTCATAAGTATAAACTCTATTATCTTTATAATCATTAGTGTCTCTAATACATTTTTTATCTTTTGTTGTTTAAATTTTTCTTCATATTCTGCTAATTTCTTTTTAATTTCTTCTAAATTACATGTAAATTCCTCTGTCTCCATCTGTAATTTTAACAAACTTGTGTTTTCTGTAAATCCTCACTTATGATCTTTCTCTCATCAATAACCACTTCTATTGAAGCATACATAAAGTCAGGACTTGCTCTATTATGTATTCCATCCCATTTTGTAAATAGTTTACTAATATTAATACCTATATTCAGCTCTGCTGCTATTTTTAGTCCTCTTGGTATTCTGTTATGTTCTATATACTGTGTTAACGTAAGGCCATGCCACTCTAACCTTGTATCCTTAAACTTCAGATTCTCTATTTTCTGTGCTAGATTTCTTGGTGTTTCTCCCTCTGAGTAGATAGGTCCCTGGCCCCCCTCATTGCTTGAAATAACTGTTTTCTCTCCGTCTCTGAAAAAGTCATAAAATGTAGTGTGCTTTGCACACTATTTGCTATGTCTTGTAATGCTGCTATAGTCTCATTCATTTTTTCTGGTAAAGTTTACACAAATTCCTATACTTAATAAACATACACCTAGTAGAAGACAAACTTTCTTTCAATAAATCTTATACAAAATTTTTTTTTCATAAACCAACCAACATCCAAAGATATGTTACCCACCCTCTAGGTACATATACAATACTCAAAACAATGGAACAACTGGTTGTATTAAATAATCCCACTTGAAGGTGTAGAACGCTACAATAAATACTTTAGTTTGCAGGGAGTATAGGCTTGTCTCAGCTGAAGAATGCACTTCGAGAGCTTTGAGAGGTACATGAAGTGCCACGTCACTATGGCGGTAAAAACGAACAGGCTTGAGAGGTAAGCCACTTCTCTTAAGAGCTAAGGTAGAGTGGAGAATGCCATTACCTGAACAAGCCGTCAGAAAAGAAAAACCTTTTTGAGCTAAATAGAAGAAGTAACAGAGCATAGATAAAGATACCGGCTGGAGGTAACATTATTAGAAGGAATGAGCACACAGAGACAAATTAAAAGGAATAAAAGTTCAGTTTAATGAAAAAAATATATTTAATAATTCAGGTTAAAGCTAAACATTGAGGAAAAGCAACAGAATGAAAGGTCCAGGCAAAGTGGAGTAAATTCAAAAGCATGAGATAGCTTGCAAACTTAGGAGAAATAAAGTGGATGGCTTGTTTAGGTAAGCGATCTCATGTGATTAATAAAATTAAAAACAATAAGGCACTTAGTTAAGTCAAGAAAAAGAAAATATAAAAATATTTGAACAATTAAAACAATGTGTTTGTGTCATTTACTGGTGTTTAACAGTGAATTAACTGAATATGGTACAGCAAATTCTTAACACTAAGGTTATTCGTAAAGAAGAAAGATGTTTTAAAGTTTGATGCTCAAAAGAAAGGGGTATGCGAGCAGTTATGGGGAGACAAGGATATTACTGATGTAAACTGTAGCATTTTGCTCAGGTTTAACACGTGTGGCTTTTTGCTAATAAATAATTGTTTCATTTATAGGAGATGATTTGTAAAAGCTTTATGTGATGTAATAATGAAAAACTAACAAACAACTAAATGGATTTGGTAAAGTTAAACAATATTCCAAATGATTATGAATTATGAATATGTATGTTTAAGTAAGTGATGGTATTAAAGTATATGACTATTGTTTTAAAACAGATGAAAGAAAAATGCCCTGTGAACAAGCACTAAGGAGCAAAACATAGGGGGAATCAAAAATAAAAGGAATAAGAAGTGATTTTTGCTCTCAAAGTAAATTCTTCAGCTGAGACAAGCCTATACTCCCTGCAAACTAAATATTTATTGCAGTGTTCTACACCCTCAAGGGGGATTATTTAATACAACCATTTCCCAGTTGTTCCATTGTTTTATGTAATTGAGTATGCATGCATACAGTGGAAACTCATTCACCAGTGTCCTTGGGCAGGAAAGAAAACGAAGGAAAACTCTGTCCTACAGGATGGCGCCTAACACACTTGCCCTACATAGCCTCCCATTGCCTCTACTTGCCTGTGCTCAGAAAGGAATCCTGAGTAAGGGGGAAAGCCATGAAGATGGAAGAGGTGCTTCTGGTAACAGGTGATAGCGGGGCAGATGGGTATGGCCAGTAAGGTAGTAGGGGTCAAAACTGGCACAAACCCACCAGCCATATGCTGGTAAAAGTTTTTTTTATTGAGCTAGTAGTAAGTGACATCTGGCAAAGGACTAATAATGAGGCTGCAAGCAGTTGGCAGACCATGCAGTGAGGGATCTAGGTCTAGGAAGAGGAGTTCTACTGGACTGGAGGTAGTTCCTAGGATATAGGAAGTGGGGGAGTAATGGGCTAACTGTGAAGATCAAAGGGCCACCAGAAAAATTATTTGAACAATAATCAAGAAGCAATCCTCAGGAGAGCAGGTGAGTGGGAACTTCCAGCGGCACTGCCAGTCCCTGAGAATTTCTCATTTGGCATGGTTTCATTCAACTATATAAAGCCATAATTTATTTGTGGAATGGATGTGATTTTGTTATTATTTTTTTTCCTTCCCCTGGCAGTGGGTTCTCCTCTCTTTCCAGCCATATATGGGTCCATACAATTGCCCACTGGGCTCACTTCAGAAACCAGTGCATGCCACCTGACTTCCAGTGTTATCCCTAGTCAGGGTCTATCCCTTCCTGGGGTCCCCAACCCCTCTGTGGCACCAAGGATACAGGAGATGCTTCTTGAGTTCTGTGAGACCAGGAATGGGGAGCATGCACATTGCCAAGCAGGGTCTGGTGGCTTGGGTGCATGATGACAGTCGTTCAGAAAAGCTGGACCAGGGTAGCATGAGGAATGAGGTTGCATAACTATAGAATGTTTAGTAAGGTATAGGGTGAGCAAAGGCAGTGTTTCTGGACACCAAGGACTGCTTGGCTCAGGATGTGATGATATAGGAGGGGTTGTCATCAGACACCAAGATGTGCTCGGCATGGAACAGGCTGAGGGATGAGGCCTAGGACCCAAGGGCATGCTTGGCAGAGAATAAGAACAGGGGGGAGGTGGTGCTACTGAACACCAGGAACTGATTGATACAGGATTGTGATGTGGTACTGCCACTGGGCATCAGAAATTGGCTTGGCAGGCAGTTGAGGTAATGAAAGGGGGGTGCCACTGGACACCAGATAATGACTGGCATGGGAGAGGAACTGATTGCCTTTGGATACTACAGAGTTCTTGGTATTAGGGAGTCCTTGGTAAGGGAGGAGAGTGCCAATGGGCACCAGGGAATGTTTGGTGCTGGATACATTGTTAGGAATTACCATTTTGGGCCAGCTGTTTATGGCACCAGCCAACTCTTTTCACTTTTTTTGTTTGCATTCACTTTTTTGTTGTGATGTGCTTTTTTGTTTGCACTCACTTTTTAGTTGTGTTGTTCTGTGCTTTTTTTGTTTGCATTCACTTTTTTGTTGTGTTGTGCTTTTTTGTTTGCATTCACTTTTTTTTGTTATGCTGTACTTTTTTGTTTGCATTCACTTTTTTGTTGTGTTGTACTTTTTTGCTGGCATTCACTTTTTTGTTGTGCCGTACTTTTTTGTTTACATTCACTTTTTTGTTGTGCTGTGCTTTTTTGTTGCCATTCACTTTTTAGTTGTGTTGTGCTTTTTTGTTTACATTATTTTTTTGTGCTGTGCACTTTTGTTTGCTATCACTTTTTTTTGTTTGCATTAACTTTTTTGTTGTGCTATTCTTTTTTGTTTGCATTCACTTTTTAGTTATGCCATGCTTTTTGTTTGCATTTACTTTTTAGTTGTGCTAAAATTTTGTTGTTAAATTCATCATTTTTAGATGTACTTTACTGTTTTCACTTGCATTGAAATTTTTTCATTTTCTTATGGTTGCACTTCAAATATTTTTGGTTGTGTTACTTTATTTTTGTAGCACCACACTTTACATTAGCTTTTGTTGCATTGCATTTTTGTTTGTATTCCATTTTTTGGCTGTTGCTTGACTTATTTGATTATATTTTACTTTACTGTTTGTTTGTGTTTTGCACTTCAGGGCCACCGTAATTAACTACCTCTTGTTACTTCATGTAAAGCACCTCTTGATCCCTTGATCTACATGAAGTGAGCTGCTGCACTCACAAAGACTGTGTTCAATAATGGACTACCTCATTTACCTAGTTTAGAGCAAAAAGTTTTATATTTTCTTTGAAAAAATAATAACATTATTTTGGGATTTTGCTGTGTGTGTGTGTGTGTGTGTGTGAGAGTGTGAGTGTGTGTGTGTGTGTTTTCTTCTGTTTTCTTACAGGTGGAGCTGAGCCTCACCATCATGTCCCTGGAAAGAAATGAAGAAATGAAGCAAGATAGGCAGGAGGAACAGAGGTTGGTTAATTAATAAATAATAATAATAATTCTTTCTTTATAGTGTGCCTTTCAAAGCCAAGGAGCATAACAGTCAGAACAATTAAAATATGTAGAAACATCATCACGTTCAATAAATAGAAACATGACAGCCAACATCTTCACTATATGCCTTATTCCACGGGAAAGTTTTTAGAGCCTGTTTGAATCCCCCCACAGTCGTGCACTCTCTGATCCGATGGGGTAGAGTATTCCAGAGGGTCGGGGCCACGAACATAAAAGCCCAGGCTCCTACAGATTTTAAAGTCACCCTTAGAATCTCTAGCAACCCCTTGTCAGCCGAGCGAAGTGGTCGCTCAGGGTGATAAGGAACCAGGAGTTCTTTCAGGTAATTAGAATTCAGTGGAGAACTGCCTATGACAGAACTTCAAGGGAAGTCCCCTTGTTTCATTTTTCTCATTTACTTCACAGAAGTGGTAGAGGCTGTCGAGATTTCATCTAGCTATTGAGTGTCTGCCCTGCAGAGTTGAAATGCAGTTGCGGCTGCAGTCAAAATGGACTTAATTTTCTGGAGTCTGCCAAGACTGTTATTGCAACAATAGATTGTCTTTAGCATGAGATTGTTGTTTCCAGTTTTCTTCTGTTATCATTTATTACCAGAAGAAGAAGAAGAAGAAGAAGAAGAAGAAGAATCAGCATTTATATAGCGCTTTTCATACATCCAAAGCGCTTTACAAGCAATGCTAGACTGGTAGTGAAGTGACTGAATGTGTGGTAGCAGCCATATCGCACATCATCACCCACACACAGCCTGGATAATTGCATGAACCAGTTTATGGGAAGGGGAATGTTGACCAGGACACCGGGAATGTTCCCTACTCTTTGCGAAAAGTGCCCTGGGTTCTTTTACTTCCACCTGGACACCCACCAGGACAACACCAGGATGGGCAGAAGGGACCTTGGTTTAATGTCTCATCCGAAGGGCGGCATTACACCCCAGCAGTACAGCACCCCCCAATACTGCACTCGGATGCCAACGATTTTTAGGTGCACGTCCAATTCCCATGTGGGACGAGAACCCACGACCTTCTGGTCCAGAGGCGGATGTGCTACCAACTGAGCCACGCTGACACTGACACCAGAGATGCAGACAAACACCTTTCTTGTTGGTAGCCTAATGCTATGGTCCTTACTAAGTTTGCCGCTGGAAGAAAAGGGACACATTTATTGTTAATGCTTCGGAACAAAGTTCTACTAGAATGGAAACCAAGTTCTATTATTGATGTGGCTACTGACATAATAAAATAAGAACATGGAAAGAAGAATCAAAATGAGATCAAAGCATCACCATGATCATATCAAATGTATACTGGTATGCTTGAATTGAAGTTTGCATAAACAAATAACAGACTGAGGTGAAGAATCAATTGTAATACAAACTTTTTCAGTGCAAATTGCAGAATTAATAAATTAGGATGCAGCGACTGGGAGTGGTGATCCCAGAGGGTAGCAGACTACAAGGGCTGCATGTAAGGCAGCATGAAGGGATAGCTAGGAGGTGTCAGAGGCATTTGCAGAAATTAGTCAAGAAGTCTTGAAAGTAGTAATAGAGAGGAGAAAGAGAGGATCTTTGCTGCCAGCCCTTCATTTGCAGTTCAATGCTGCTTTATACACCTCTATGGCTTGTAAGCAACCAGCTTCCTTCCAGTAATCATAGACCTCCTTTTTGTTCAGATTTAGCTGCCTTAGGTTCCTGGCAAGCCACAGGGAACCCTTTCATGCTGTTTTCCCTTATTACTTACAAGAATGTAGAACTCTGCAGCTATTTAAAGAACTTTCTTCAATGAGCACAACACATGTGCTTTATTGCAAGCCTCTCCGGACACTTGGACACCAGGGGCTGGATTTTCAAACCATGAAACAGGGCTTGCATCCTGCCCTACACTACGGGACTTAGGTCCTGCCAGTGTGCTGAACAACACTGCAGCAATTATACCTGATTTTCCATTCCTGGGCATAGTTGCGACAGTTTCCATGATTTATGTCAGCCTGCACCAAATATTTGGTGCAAATCGGAGGCCCCAAGGAGTGACCCAGGCTAGACCACAAAAATGTGGTCTAAGGAGCTGCGGTCAGTGCAAGGAATTGAGAATCCCAATTGCTGACTGGAGAATGCCACAAGCTCTGTGCACAATATGTTCGGCATACCGGGGGGGGGGGGCTTGCGGCATCCCGGCAGTTTCGAAAATCCAGTCCAAGGTCTTCATCATGGCAATGTCTGCCTTTCTAAAGTTTCTGGTCCTTGTGGATGAGGTCTGGCTAGTTCTCTGTTACCCGGGAGAGGGTAACTCACTTGTGGCCACTGCCTTCCACTGGTTCCTTGACTTTTACGCTGGAGATGACCCCATCCCTACTGTAAGAACAAGGTAAAAGGTAGCCTCAAGCCTAGTGCCCTGTTAGATCATTAAAGGTGGACAGGAATTCGGTCTGAGTCTTGCCATTAACTCTCCCAAAATGCCAGTCTATGCCTGGGAGATTGAAGTCCCCCATGAACACCACTGCATCTGTTTTGGGTGCTCTCTGAATTTCACCACTCAGCTGAACATCATGCTCTACTGAGTTGTTTGGGGGCCTGTGGCACCCCCCCCAACAGAAGACTCTTTTCCCCCTTTTCTCTTAGTTTAATGCAGAGGAACTCTGTGACATTGTTTGCCCCCCTTATGTCCTCCTTGCCATGCTATAGCATTTCTCCATCTGTACCAGTCTGGCTGCCTTAAATAACACTTTTCCACCACCTGCCTGTTATGTCTCACTATGGCTCAGGGCACAGTACCTCTGTTACCCTCTTTTTAGAACCACTGCTGGGGTAAAGATCCTTTAGTTATAGAGCCCCACTTTGGATGAATGCCCTTCCTACCACTTTACTGGCTACTCCAAGACTGGGACCCTTCAAGTCTGAGCTACAACAGCTGTTACTTGCCTCCTCTAATTGTGACTGCCTTCATGCCCCCCCATAACCCTGACAAACTTAGTACACTCGGTACTCAAACCTTCCCCGTACTGGCCTTGCACATCCCTTCTCCTACCTTGTATCTGACAATATCCCTTGGATTGCTCCCCTCCTGCCCCTCAGTTGTTTACCAGTTACCCAACTGGGTAATGGAAATGAGTATGCTTGTCTTTTATATAACTTTATTGTTATGACCATGTCACAAAGTGGGGGCAATTATTGTACCCTAAGTCTTGTACAGTATGTCTTTCTTATATTTACTGCCCACTGTCTGTAACTGTTATTTGGATGCAGGGTCTTTGCAAAAGAGTCTCTGACTCAAAGGGTTGTAATTCCTAAATTCTAATAAATAAATATATTTAAAGTTTTTGACACTGTCTCTGTTTTTCTTTTGCTAGACAAACTCTCTGAAGGTGGCCTACCTGCCCCTGTGGTCAGTTGGATCCATTCGTACCTGTGTAGCAGGTCCCAGTCCATCTCAGTTGAAGGAGCCCTGTCCCCCCTTCCCATTGGGTGCAGGGAACCGCAAGGCTCTGTCCTTGATTTTCATTAGTGACCTTCCCAAGGTCTGCAGCTCCTCTAACATTTATTTGTATGTGAATGATACAGTCATGTTTGCATCTGGCCCTTTAGCCCCTGACTCGGAGGTGCAGCTTCAGCATGACTTCACTTATGTTCAAGGCTAGCTCTGCAACAACTGACTCACCCTTGATGTCAAAAAGACAGTCTGCATGACCTTTTCCACTCAGAAGTGCCTGGCAGGCAGCTAAAGCTCTCCTATCTTCATGACCCTGAATGGCTCTCAATTAGATGTTGTCTCCTCATTCAAGTACATGGGTGTATAGCTTGTCAGGCAACTTGACTTCTCGGTTCACATTCCTATCAACTTCAAGCTTATTCCCAAGTTGAGAGAACATTACATAGAGGAATAAAGCCTGCATCCTTCCCACTGCCTGACATTAGATCATCACAAAAAAAGATCCTCTCTGCTTTTGAGTTTGGTGACTTTTGTAGCTTGTGGCCTTGTGACTGAACCACACCAAGCATGGGTAAATCCCAACGTAACCCTCACCCTGGAGTGGTTTATTGTTTAAGTACCCCTCTCTACAACTGTCTCCTTGCTGTCGCCAGGCCAATTAACAATGCATTGTGTGTATACCTTGTGTACATCACAATGGTTTACTTTTACTAGAAGCTTATCATGTGTCACAGAATGTCCAGATTGACTATGTCTAGAGACCTACCCTCTCCACCTTCCTGATCACCCCTTCAAAGAAAATGATCAGAATGGTTTGGCATGCTCTGCCTTTCATAAAGGCATGCTGAAGGGGGTGGTAAACTTAAGCAATAAACCATGACAGGGTGTGAGTTATGCTGATATTTACTCATGCCAGGTGTGGTTCGGTCGTGAGGCTGCAGGCCCTTGTATAACTTAGAAGGAAGCGAAATCACACATACAGTAATATGCTGTGATATTTTTTTATTTTGAAGAGAGAGTATTTCTTTTTCAGAAAGCCTTCTAATAACAAATAACTGACAGACTGTCTGGAGCGAGTGTTAACATAGAAACATAGAAGTTGATGGCAGATAAGGACAGCAAGGCCCATCCAGTCTGCCCATTTCTTTTTCTACCTTATAAATGTGCCATCGGCCTTTGCTCTGTCAATGGCCTATCTATTCATACTCATCTGTATTGCTTCCTGTGGTAGTCGAACCCCCCCCTACGTGAATAGTGCTTAGCTGAACCTGGCATTTTCTTCTTCTCTCCTATATCTGTTCCAAAGACTGTTGCTTAACAGCACTCTTATCCTTCATGTTATGTCTTCCTGTCTCTTTCTAACCCCCTTTTCTGTGTGAAACATGCAGAATATGCTGCAGTCAGACTGGCCATCTGACGCTGTGTATTACAATTGAAACTATTTTCTTCCCCTTCCTATTTCTGCTCTTCTACGTCATGGTCCAGTTAAATATAAGCACTTTTTCCTGCATTGCCCTTAAATGTGCAGAAATGGTCTAAATGAGCTGCACAGACTTAAAGAATGAAACTAACTAAAGGTCTGTAAACAGACTTGGTAGGTAAAGGTTTTTTCACAATGTAAAAAGCAAGATGGGATTGACAGTTAAACTAAGAAATTACCAATGCCAGTTTAAATGTTTTTCCTTAAGATATGTACAGGTGCAGATTGGAATATCCTGTTCTTGAAAAGGTTAAACAGTTAGCAAATTAACTAAAAACAGGATAATAGAGAAGAAGAACTAAAATGTAGTCTACTTACACAACTCCCAGGAGTTTCATGTCTCCAATCAGTGCTGGTGTCCTTGCAAGGTGCTGTCTCCTATAGAAAGTCAGCAGCACCTTTCTCCCTTCTTTTATATGCTGCAGCTCCTAGGTTACCTTTAGAAAAGGGGAGGAGTTGTCTATAATGCAGCCCACTCTGCAAGAAATGTGCAATCATATCTGATAGAGCATTAGGGTGTTTATGTTGATGTCATAATAATGGATTATTTGTTATGCCTTTCATTTATGTAAATTCTATGTAATTGATTGTACAAAGAAATAAGAAATTTTCCTGTAAATAGCTTAATAATTAGGTGGGGCTTTGAGCTAAGGGTGGAGCTCCACTCTTTAAAGAAAGGCAGCCTAGATCCTCAGGTGAGATGCTGTTAGGGAGAGTTCGTGAGGACCTCCTGCTCTCTGTTATTCTGCACAAGATTATGTTCCACTGCTAGACCCTTGGCAGGGAAGCTGTGCTGTTTTCAAGTTTTATTTTGTTTGTTTATTATCATAAGTTCGCTGCTGTAAGCTGTTATTTTTTTTTGGATTTAATTTTTTTGTTTGTTTGTTTAATAAAAATCATACCATTTAGGTATGTTGTACCAAATTTGTTGATTCCTGTGTGACCTGATTTGTTCAACCCATGACATTTTGGTACCAGGAGTGGGGTTGATGGGAGATCCATAAGGAATAGGTGGACTCCAGTAAAGATACTGCACATAGTATCCAGGTCACAAGTGGTTTTCAACAGGTACATGGCACATAAACCCGAGGAAGCTGGTGCCTTATCAAGGGTTTTGACCAGAACCCAAGTGGCTGCTGTTGGTGAACCACTTCTTGAAGGATTACCTGCTGCCACACATCCTAAAGTTAAACAGGCATACAGAAGATGGAAGAGGCGGGTGTGAAGAGACCAGAAGAAGAACAGCTGGAACCCCCCCCGAAGACCTCAGGGATTTACTCCGCTGGTTAGCTATATGTCAGATGGAGATGGAACGCCAGTGAGAGGTAGATCTGAGGGAAAGAGAGGTTGAAAGAAAGCGACAAGACCAGAGGTGGGCTGACACAATACAAGCCTTACAACTTATTGGGACTGGTCAAGGGGCGGCCCATACAAATCCCAGAGACATAAAATTAATGAAAATGACTCCCTCTGATGATATAGAGGCATATCTTACAACATTTGAACGTGTAGCACAGGCTTGTAATTGGCCTGCTACCCAATGGGTGGTAAGACTTGCCCCATATCTATCTGGCAAAGCTCAATTGGCATACACCTGTATGGATATCCAGATTGCTAATGATTATGCCTCTGTAAAGAAGGAGATACTAAAAAGATATGACATTAACACAGAAACATATAGACAAAGGTTTTGATCTTTAAAGCATTTACCCCATGTACCACCTCGGGAGACCTATACCAGATTGAATGACTTGTGTCACAAATGGCTACAACCTGAGGCAAAGACTGTACTAGCCATCATTGAGCAGTTTGTGTTGGAGCAATTTGTACAGATTATGCCTGTGGATGTCCAACTATGGGTAAGGGAACACCATCCTGATAATGCTGAAGCTGCAATTACCCTAGCCGAGGATTTCTTATCTGCACGACAACCGGTACAAAAAAAGGTACAGGAGAACAGAAAATGTCATTCCTACTACAACATCTGCAACCACTACAGTAAGACCTATTGTTTCATCAGTTGGGACAAGGATTGCTAAGACTAGAGGGGAAGGTCGGGAGATGGCATAAAAAAAAACTGAATCCACCATAGAATGCCATTATTGACTGGGACACATAGCCCGTTTCTGCCCAAAGAAAAATTCTGCATACCTAGCTTCTATGAACTTGAGGAACTTTTTCATAAAGACTATGGTAAATGGAACTCAAGTAGAAGGGCTAGTGGACTCAGGGAGCCGCCAAAGCTTAATACGGGCTGACCTACTGGATAACAAGTTATTAAGTACTAAACCCACTGGTGTAATTTGTATCCATGGTGATGTGCATCAGTACCCAACTGCACAGACACAAGTATGTATAAATGGACAGACATGTGATATGACATTAGGAGTTGTACCCACTTTACCTGTGCCTTTGATTATTGGTCAAGACTTTCCAGCCTTTAATGACCTTTTAACCTCATGTGACACTGCCTTATCAGCTGTAACCACGAGGGCTCAGTCACAACTAATACAACAGGACCCTATATTTTCTTTTGATGATTCTTTGTTTGAAGAGGGTAAAGGGCCACAAAAACAAAGGCCGAAAAGAAATTATTACAGAAAGACTGAAACAAAAACAAAATGGGACTGGTGATGTCATGCCTCAGTATCATATTGTAGATATTAAACTGAACAGCAAAATGACAATACACTAACCCTTTCTTTTCACAGCTTAACAAACAAGTACCTTTGGGTTCACCATATGTTGCACAACAGAATGGAATTCTATATAGAATATGTATAAATCCTAAAACACAAGAACAGATAGAACAATTGCTGGTACCAGAGAAATTTAGAAAAGATCTTCTATTTTTAGCACACGACATCCCTAGTGCTGGACATGCAGGACGAGACCGAACTTCTGCTAGACTATTGCAATGATTCTTCTGGCCTGGTCTACAGGAGGACGTTGCTGAGTATTGCAGATGTTGTTCTTCCTGTCAGCAAATCAGCCAGATAACTCACAGGGACAAAGTACCCTTAATGCCCCTACCAGTTGTAGCTCAACCCTTTGAAAGAATAGCTATGGATGTGGTAGGACCATTAGTAAAAAGCAGTAAGGGTAATAGATTCATACTTGTCCTTTGTGATTATGCAACCAAATATCCTGAAGCTTTTCCCTTGAGAACAGTTACAGCCTCAAAAATAGCAGAAAAGTAGTAGAATTCTGCAGTCGTATGGGTATTCCTAAAGAGATCCTGACGGATTGTGGTACAAATTTTAATGCTGCACTACTCACTGAATTGTACAAAGCTTTAGGAATTACTACATTACGAACCACCCCTTACCATCCACAAACTGATGGTCTTACAGAAAGATTTAATCAGACATTAAAACGTATGATTAGGAAATTTGTGGATGAAGAAGGTAAAAAGTGGGATCAATATCTTCCCCTATTCCTGTTTGCATACCGAGAGGTCCCACAAGCCTCAACAGGATTTTCACCATTCAGTTTTCTGTATGGAAGAAACCCCCAGGGACCTCTTGACATAGTTAAAGAAACTTGGGAGGGAGAGACCACAGTGAAATATATCAATATCCTAGACTATTTGGTTAATCTTAGAAAGCGACTAGTGCAGTACACAAAAAAGGCACATGAACAAAATATGACAGCCCAAACTAAGCAGAAATGCTATTATGATAGTAAAACTTGGGGAAAAACAATTTCTTCCAGGGGAAAAGGTACTGTTATTATTGCCATCCAATGACAATAAGCTTTTAATGAAATGGCAGGGACCTTACTCCATTGTTTCCCACTGGTCCTGTCACTTACCAAGTTGAGATACCGGAGGCGAAAGTGTACACCCATCTATCATGCAAATCTCTTAAAGAAATGGCATGAGAGACTTACTTCTGATGTTAAAGCTGACCTTTATGTTATGCTCAGTAGTTCAGACACTGAATTAGATTCTGCCTATAAAAGGCTTGAATCAGAGGAAACTATTAGAGATGTACATATTAACTCAAATTTAACCAGTCAGCAACATGCAGAATTGGAAAATGTACTACAACATTATACAAAAGTTTTCACAACTATCCCAGGTAAAGCCATTGATGTAGTACATACGATTAAAACTGATTCTGTTCCAATAAGGCAAAATGCATATCAATTGCCAGAAAGAAGTGGGTCTGAGGTTGTACAGGAAATTGAGAAATTATGGAAATTAAATATTATTGAACCTTCTAGAAGTCCATGGTCATCCCCAATGGTAATTGTACCTAAAAAGGAAGGGGGTATCCATTTATGTCTCGATTTCCGTAAACTCAATCAAGTATCTCAGTTTGATAGCTATCCAGTTCCTAGAGTGGATGATTTAATAGATCACATTGGACAGGCAAAATACATCTCTACTCTCGATCTCACAAAGGGCTATTGGCAGATCCCTTTGGAAGAACAGTCTAAAGAAAAAACAGCTTTTAGCACTCCTAAGGGGTTATACCAGTTTGCTTATATGCCATTTGGCTTACATGGGGCCCCTGCCACCTTCCAAAGATATATGGATAAATTGTTGAATGATCACTCTTCATATTGTTCTGCTTATTTGGATGATGTGGTGATTTTCAGTTCAGACTGGTCAACACATCTTACCCATTTGTCTAATGTGTTATATACCATTGAAAAAGCTGGTTTAACTATTAATCCTTCCAAGTGTACCCTAGCCATGAATAAGACAAGATATTTGGGCTTCATTTTGGGTAATGGAATAGTACATCCAGAAATAGAGAAGGTGGAGGCAGTAGCCCAATGTGCAGTCCCAGAAACAAAAAAACAAGTGAGATCTTTTTTGGGTTTAGCTAGTTATTATAGATGCTTTATCCCTGATTTCACCACAATTGCAACCCCATTGACTGACTTGACTAAGAAACAAGTCCCAAATAAAATCCCATGGTCACCTGCTTGTGATTTAGCTTTTAGGACAATAAAAGCTATACTGTGTTCAGCACCAGTGTGTTACAATCTCCAGATTTTAATAAACCTTTTGAATTACAAACCGATGCTTCAGAAACTGGTCTTGGTGCTGTATTGTGTCAAAATATCAATGGAGAAGAGCACCCCATCTTATTCATCAGCCGGAAACTATATCCCAGAGAGCAGAAGTATGCTACAATAGAAAAGGAATGTTTAGCAATTAAATGGGCTGTAGAGACATTGAAATTCTATCTATGGGGGGGTCTCATTTTACTCTAATTACGGATCACAACCCTTTTTGCTGACTTAACCAGATGAAGGATAAAAATGCACGCATTCTCCATTGGTACTTGGCTCTACAGCCCTATCATTTTGAGATTAAGCATAGACCAGGCAGCAAGCATAAAAATGCAGATTTCCTTTCTAGATATGGTGCTCAAGGAAATTTAATCTAGAATGGGATACAGTATCCTATTTCAACCCCAGGGCAAAGTATGACGTATGACAATGAATGATGTTAATTGTATTTATTGTTTTTGTTTATAGGGTGCCCTGGGGTGGGACTTTCTGTGAGGTGGGTGGAAGTCCCATCCCATTCCTTAGGTTTATGTTGTAGAAAAGGAATGGCCTTCAAACCAAATTATTGGTTTGTTCTTAAAGAGGGGGAAATGTGGTAGTCGAACCCCCACACGTGAATAGTGCTTAGCTGAACCTGACATTTTCTTCTTCTCTCCTATATCTGTTCCAAAGACTGTTGCACAATAGCACTTTACTCCTTCATTTTATGTCTTCCTGTCTCTTTCTAACCCCCCCTTTTCTGAGTAAAACATACAGAATATGCTGCAGTCAGACTGGCCATCTAACGCTGTGTATTACAATTGAAACTATTTTCCTTCCCCTTCCTATTTCTGCTCTTCTACGTCATGGTCCAGTTAAATATAAGCACTTTTTCCCTGCATTGCCCTTAAATGTGCAGAAATGGTCTAAATGAGCTGCACAGACTTAAAGAATGAAACTAACTAAAGGTCTGTAAACAGACTTGGTAGGCAAAGGTTTTTTTCACAATGTAAAAAGCAAGATGGGATTGACAGTCAAACTATGAAATTACCAATGCCAGTTTAAATGTTTTTCTTTAAGATATGTACAGGTGCAGATTGGAATATCCTGTTCTTGAAAAGGTTAAACAGTTAGCAAATTAACTAAAATACAGGATAATAGAGAAGAAGAACTAAAATGTGGTCTACTTACACAACTCCCAGGAGTTTCATGTCTCCAATCAGTGCTGGTGTCCTTGCAAGGTGCTGTCTCCTATGAAAGTCAGCAGCACCTTCTCCCTTCTTTTATATGCTGCAGCTCCTAGGTTACCTTTAGAAAGGGGAGGTTGTCTATAATGCAGCCCACTCTGCAAGAAATGTGCAATCATATCTGATAGAGCATTAGGGTGTTTATGTTGATGTCATAATAATGGATTATTTGTTATGCCTTTCATTTATGTAAATTCTATGTAATTGATTGTACAAAGAAAAAAGAAATTTTCCTGTAAATAGCTTAATAATTAGGTGGGGCTTTGAGCTAAGGGGTGGAGCTCCACTCTTTAAAAGAAGGCAGCCTAGATCCTCACGTGAGGACCGCCTGCTCTCTGTTATACTGCACAAGATTATGTTCCACTGCTAGACCCTTGGCAGGGAAGCTGTGCTGATTTCAAGTTTTATTTTGTTTGTTTATTGTCATAAGTTCGCTGCTGTAAGCTGTTATTTTTTTTTGGATTTAATTTTTTTGTTTGTTTGTTTAATAAAAATCATACCATTTAGGTATGTTGTACCAAATTTGTTGATTCCTGTGTGACCTGATTTGTTCAACCCACGACACTCCCTTATGTCTATCCCATGCCTGTTTGAAGCCCTGCATTGTATTCATATCCACCACTTCCTGAGGTAGGCCGTTCCATGCATCCACTACCCTTTCTGTGAAAAAGAACTTCCTCACTTTACCCCTTAATCGGCCTCCCTCTAATCTCTTGCTGTGTCCTCTTGTCCTGCTATTTTTCTTAAATTGAAACATGATAGACTCTTTCACCTTGTTAATGCCCTTAAGGTGATTGAATGTTTCGATCATATCACCTCAATCCCTCCTTTGCTTTAGGGTATACATATTGAGCTCCGTTAATCTGTCCTCATATGTTTTCTGATGCAGTCCCTGCACCATTTTAGTTCCCCTTCTCTGTACTGCCTCAATTTGGTTAATGTCCTTGTGAAGGTGTGGCCTCCAGTACTGCATGCAGTACTCCAGATGGGGCCTAACCAGTGTCTTGTAAAGAGGGATTATTACCTCCCTCTTCTGACTTGTGATACCCCTACTAAGACGCCCCAACATCCCCCTAGCCTTACCTACTGCTTTAGTGGTCTGCTTGGATGATTTCAGGTCATCTGTGATGATGATGACCAAGTCTCTTTCTTCCCTTGTAACTGCCAACAACTCCCCTCCCATTCTATAGGTGGCTTCAGGGTTTCTCTTCCCTATGTGCATGATCTTGCACTTCTTTGCATTAAACCCCAGTTGCCACCCTTCTGACCATTTTTCCAGTTTATCCAGATCTCTTCTCATTCTGCCCACCCCATCTGGATCATCTACTCTGTTGCAGATCTTGGTGTCATCTGCAAACAGTCAAACCTTACCCTCCAGTCCATCTGCAATGTCACTCATGAAGATATTGAAGAGGACTGACCCCAGGACTGATCCCTGAGGTGCCCCACTTGTGACTTGCACTGTGACAGGCCACCATCTCAGTTTATCTATGGAGATGTGAGTTTTCCTATGGATATGGAAGGTAGCTAGTTGCGGACACTGAGGGTGTCCTGACAGGTGAGGAGTCAGAACCGTGGTAACAATTGTAATGACACATATTTCTTTAGTTTTTTAAGTGGGTTTGGCAGCTTTATTTCCAGCTTACTGAACTCCTGGAATTACGTTGCCAACTGCCAAATTGGTGGGGGGGTAATAAAGTAATCTATAGTCCTTTTTTGAAACTCCCACTTTGGTGTCATTTTAGCAGGGACTTTATGGGGGGGGGCTTTTAGTTTGATGTTTCGGGGTTCCAACTGATCTAGTAAATAGGGATTACAAATGCTGCTGACTGGTACCTTTTCCATGGGTAATGCCAGGATTTACCATGGCTGAAAGGTGCCAGTCAGCCAATCAGAATCCTCCATTCTTGGACCTCATTGTATGATTGGCCTCAATCAAATGATCCATTATTCTGTCCTGACTCCTTGGTTATGAATTCTAGAACATAACCTAGTGCTGATTCTGGGCTGACCAGCCTGTAGTTGCTCAAGTCCAACCTTGCCTGCTTCTTGAAGATGAGGACCAAACAGACCAATTTCTTGTTCTCCAGCAACTCATGGGTATGAACACAGGAATGAAAGGTTACTGTAAGTGGCCCATCTTGTCCTTCCAGCTTCATAATGATCCTGAAGTGTGTTTCGCCTGCCACTTGGGATTTATCTGGCTTATCTTCAACAGGTAGTCAGTTACCAGGGCAGGCAAGATGTCTGCAGCTTTCTTCATGTCTACCTTGATTCCATGGGCCATCCCAGTCAGCACCCCTCAGGCCCTTTGATCAACACCAAAGTGAAATACTGTATTTATTCAGCATTTCAGCCACCAACATGGCTCTACAGGTTCCTCCCCCTTCCCTTGTTTTAAGGGGCCTTTTTCTCTTCTTCACCTTTATCTTTTCATTTATGTACAGGAAGAAGACTTTGGCATTATACACAGCTGCTAAAGCTATCCTGGATTCCAGCCCCTCATTGCCTTCTTTGATTTAGGTATTGCTGTTCCTTCTGCTCTGCACTAATTTCTTGCCTGGAAAGAACCAGTTTCCAGTAGTTATAGACCCTGTTTTTGTTCAGGATTAATTGCATTTGGTCCCTGTTGAACCAGGTGGACAATTACTGGACATTATTTCCTTATTGCTTACAGAGGCTGCTTCAAGTACCTTCTTCATCAAACCCACATGTGCTTTGTATTATCAGACTCATGCAGCTGGACCATGAACACCAGGTCCTTCATTTTGGAAATGTTCACCTTTATGAAGTGTAAGCCCCCAAATGGGCTTACCTTATGGGCTGTTTGGAATCAGCTCTCCACTCTCTTAGCAGCATCCTGAGTTGCTGTGGTGGGGCTCGAGCCTGGCCACCCCATTGCTGCTCCGCGGCCATGGCCGCTGTCATTTTGGGACATCAGCCCATGTTCTGAGTGAAGCTGAGTCCTAGCTGCTGTTTCTATGCCTCCAGGCACCAAGGGTGTCTCCTAGGAGCTACAGAAAAACCCTAGATCAGAAAAATGTAAACAAATATGGTGACTGCACCTTTACTGATCATGCACAGCCACCAGGGCTAAAAATTTAAAGAAGCTGTGGCTCCCTTACTAGAAGCACCTTTAAAGATGTTGAATGGGGGAAGACAATGGGATCCCCGCTGAATGTATAGGAGTTCCCAGAAAACAAATATCAAGAGTCATGGCTCCCATTTGGCTAGCGGAGCCAGGACAAATATCTGTTAGCCTAAGAAAGGGCTTAATGTTCAAGTTATTGGGCTCTATGTATTGAAGGTTGTAATGCAAACAAAGATGGCAGCCCCCACAGAACTACAAAAATGAGGGGATTGCTGGGAAATAGTGTGAAAAAGCAATAGTAAGCCCGGGAAATTAACATCCAATCAGAGAATGGGACCATAAAAGTTATTTAAGGGACTGTTTTGCCTGCTGAAGGGGACATCAGCCAGAGTTGGAGTGCAGAAAAGACTGCTTTGGGCTACCAGCCCTACAACTGCAACCTTGCCTCAATGGCCTATTCGGACACTATTTGGCAGCTAGGGACAGAGTACCTGAGAGAGACCCTGCTGCTGCCTAGAGGAAGAGAGAATGTTTGTGATGTCTTCTTATCAGAAAATAGGTGCTTTGGTGCAGAAGCAGTGGAGACAGCCAGATTGATTGTGGCTGCAGTGTGCTAAAAGAGGCGTTGCATGTGCAGCTTAATTGTCCAGATGCTGCAGCCTCAAGCAAAGACTGAACTGCTGTGTTCCCCCATGGAGGGGTAAGTTTAGAGAGTGCAAATTTCAGCAAGTGGAGAGCCTGAGTGTGTGTTGCAGCTAGAGACTGTGCAAGGGCCCAGTACTGCTGTGTATAGAGAAACCAAAAGAGAGAGAGTGCTGGGGTAAGAAACTGTGAAAAAAAAACAGTTGTAATTGTGTGTCCAGGGTGTGCAACAGAAGGGTCTAGGGAACACCACCTGCCTTGTCTCTAAACTGAAGAAAAGGAAGACCAGTGGAGGAAGATGATGAGAGGCCTGCCTCGTGAAAACTGTCTACAAAGGCCTTTGAGGCAAACATGGCATGGCCAGGCAGGTGAAGACCAGTGTGCTACATTTTCTCCAGTCATCCAGCTCGGTGGCCTTGTGGTGCACTACCATCAACATACCTCCATGGTACCATAATACCTCCAGCCTCATGACCCCCCCCCCGAACTGCTAAACTGTAAGTATCCGAGCTATGGCTTTGGGGAGCCTTTATTTAGCTAGACAGCAAGGATGAAATTGAAGGGGGTTAAGTCCTATGCAGGACTCTGCCAGAAATTGCTCCCAGGCCTGAAAAATTAAAGTTAAGAGTTGTGCATTAAAAAGTTTGAGCCCCAACAGAAGATTCCCCTATCGATTTCTGCACCACGGTGAGGTACCCCCCGAAAATACTGTATTGACTTTCTGAGTAGGCTGGCAAGGGAAAGACAGGTGCATCTGTAGGTGGAAGGTGGGGATTGTTTGGGGCAGAACTGTTAGTCAGTTATTCTTGTTGCTGCTTTAGCTCCCCTTTTTCCTCCTCCTTTATAATAAAGTATTGTTGTTAAAGTTAATTGCTGCTATACGGTGTCTCTAAGGAAGGGGAGTATTGTCACTGTGTATGCAGAACTGTTTGGGGGGCAGCTAATGTATTTTCCTGGGGGGTGGTAACCTGCTATTTGCGCACAGGTATTCCCTACCATTTCCTCCAGTGGAGACACCGCACTGATCTATACCTACCTGTCCTAACCCAGGCTGGCCCACTCAAAGGCTATTGCTGTGAGGACCTCAAGGGCCCTGGAACAGCCAAAGGTGAGTCAAAGAGTTGTTACAGAAGTTTTTGGTCCTGGTGGCTGATGCCCGACTGATCTTCTATGTCACCAGAAAGAAGGCTACACAGTTTGTGTCAGTGCCTCCCACTGGTTCTTTGACATTTACATTGGAGATTACCTTTCCCCACTAATACAAACAAGGCCAAGGGTGGCCTCAAACCTAGTGCCCTATTAGATATGCTGGTCTAGAAAGGAGCCATTGAAAGTGGACAGCAACTCTATTTCAGTCTTACCATATGTCTTCTTAAGATACCAATCTATACCCAGGAGACTGAAGACCCCAATGATTATCACTGCATCTAATTTGATTGGTCCCCCAATTTTCCCAAGCTGCTGGCCTTATTTCTTGATCTGCTTAGCTGTTTGGGGTCCTTCAGTGCACTCAAAAGTGAGTCTTTTCCTCGGTTCCCGTAACTGGACTCACATGGACACTGGCACCTGATGTCCTACTAATCCTCCACAGTGAGTCCCTCTCTTATGAAGACAGTCACCCATCCCCTTTGCCTATCAGTCCTATCCCATTGGAATAGTTTGTGTCCCTCTATGCTGGTTTCCCTGTAGTTTTCTCCCCCCACCAGGTGTCAGTGACTGGCACTAAGTTCTGTCCTTCACAATGCATCAGACAAAGAGTAAAAATGTAATTTTGGAATTAGTTAAGAGAGAGATGGAGCTAGTCATGGTAGGTGATACCCCCTGCACAAAGTCTAAGTTACACCACACCTGGAGTACTGCATCCAGTTCTGGCTGTAGCATTGTAGAAAGAACATTGAAGAGGTCAAGGAGGCCCAGCACTGGGCTGTCAAACTAGTTAGTAGCTAAGGGCAAGAGCTATGAGAAACAATCAGATATATTTAAATTATTTAAACTAGAGAAGAGAAGGCTGCAAAGGGACCCCATCATGGTGTTCTGCATATTAAATTGGATATGTGGGGTGGAGCATATAGCTGTTTGTACCTACCCTCACTTGCTCAATACCACAACATTTAAAGACATTGGTGCCTCTGTTGCTCTGAGCACAAATGTGATTAGCCAGTGCATTAGAGCAATCTTTTCTGTCTATTCTGTGAAGGTGTTCACCTTCATGTACCTTGAAGCTACGTGATGTCATTCCTACATAAAATGCAGCACAGGTGCAAGTTGCTAGATATACAATACTCTCAGTATCACAATTAATAAAATACCTTATTTTAAAGGTCTTGGTGGCATTGACATTTGTAAAGAAGGAAGCCTTTGCTATATTCTGACAGAACTTGAATCGACCACAATGGAATGTACCATCGGGTAAGGGTAGTAGGAAATAAAGTCTTTTATTAATTGTGATACTAAGAGTATTATATATCGGGGAGGGAATTTAAATACCCTGACCCTAAACAGCGAGACCATGTGGATGATCCAAATGGGAGCTCTGTTCAAATCAGGACTCAATGATAGAATAGAGTCCAGAACCATAAATAAAAGTAGAAGCAGAAAATGAGTATGTTATGTTTTCAGTCACTTTTTATGAAGAAGAAGAAGAAGAATCAGCATTTATATAGCACTTTTCATACACAATGTATCCCAAAGCACTTTACAAGCAATGCTAGACTGGTAGTGAAGTGACTGAATGTGTAGTGGCGGCCATATCGCACATCAGCACCCACACACCGCCTGGACAATTGCATGAACCAGTTTTATGGGAAGGGGAATATTGGCTAAGACACCGGGAATGGCCCTTACTCTTTGTGAAGAATGCTCCAGGTTCTTTTACTTTCACCTGGACAGCACCAGGACGAGCAGAAGGGACTCCGGTTTAACATCTCGTCTGAAGGACGGCACACCCGAACAGTACAACACCCCCCTAATACTGCACTCAGGTGCCAGCGCTTTAGGTACGAGTCTAATCCCGGTGTGGGACAACAACCCATGACCTTCTGGTCCAGAGGCAGATGTGCTACCAACTGAGCCATGCTGACACCTCAGGCTGCCAACTACTGGCTTATTGGAGTCTCTCTTTCTTCCTTTTTTCCATATAGCATTTTTAGGATTTCTGCACCTACACTTGGACTTCCAATGGATGTGCAGAATCTATTTTGAAATTTAATATGAAGAAGACATTTGGAGACCCTTTGGAACTTCATAATTCTCTTCATTATTCATTCTTTCTGCTATTTCCACATTAGTCCATTTTTAGTGTAGTTTGTGTAATGTAATTTCATTAGTGTGTTTTTGTCTATTTCATGGTGCTTATTGTTCATAAATTCCAATAGTTAATTTAATTGTATGTTACAAATTAGAGCACTTATGGTGTATTGTCACTTTAATGGAGTTTTACTATTTAAATGGTACACCAGCAGTTGGCAGACACCCCCGACAAAGCCTAGTGTGAAAACAGGGGAGCTTACTCCGTCGTATGCTGTTGCTGCTGTTTTAATGCTGTTGCCTTATCTGTGAGTATTTTATTATAATAAACATGTATTTATTTTATTTTTATTTATTTATTCATTTATATATTTATTTAAGTCTTTGGTAACCAGATAAGTGCACTGATCCGATGGACCATTTTCAGACACGACCCGGGCCATAGGAGTGGCACAGATAACATAGGATACAAGTACATTACAGTAGAAGTGAAGCATACAAGCTGTAACATGGGTTCAGTGCTAACAATAACGAAAAATGAAATACATACAAGCTACAGCACAATTCCAGAGATTGCAGTCTATGAGAAGATGCATGGGTGATAACAATACAGTACAAATAAAAATGATACATTGTGTGGGACAAAAGTGCAAGGGCTAAGTGGAAGTGGAGGTTAGAGTCCACCCAGCGATATAAAAGTCACTGGGAGGAGGGTGTACACGTAGGCGGGGGGGGGGTTACTCTGGCAAGGAGGAACCGCTGACTGTGGATAATAGCCAGGTTTTGAGTAGGGACTTGAAAATAAGGTGAGAAACGGCTGAGCGGAGGGGTGCAGAGATACTGTTCCAGAGAGAGGGTGCAGCGAAAGACAGTGTTTTACCACCCATAACTGAAGAGACTTTGGGGACCATTGGGGGGAGACCGATGATTCATGGAGACACCGTGTTGGCACCCTGACTGTGAGGAGGGAAGTGTATGGTGAAGCCACACCATCCCGCAGGGATCCATCAATGAGGCTTCGTGAGACATAGTCATGATGGCCCTTGAGCGAGAGCCACCCTAGTGACTGATACAAGGAACAGTGGTGGGTTGCATAAGGAGCCAGTAAAGCGAAGCGGCAAGCACTATTATAGATAGAATTGAGTCTGTGGTGAAGGGTGGAGGAAATAGTGGGGGAAAATGGGGAGCAGTAGTCCAGGATGGGGAGAAGGTTGCCCTGAGCTATAGCTAGATGGGCATCTGAGGTTAGGAAATTCCTTAGTCATTAGGTGGCACCCAACTTTTGGTTTACCCTGTGTACGATAGTGTTAATATGTTCTGTAAAAGAGAGGCAGGGGTTGAGGGTAACACCCAGATATTTGAAGCAGGTGACAGTCTGCAGGGGAGGACCAGATAGAGAGAGCACAGTGAGAGAGGAGTTGGTTTTTGCAATACCAGCCAGGTAGGGCCTGGATCCAAATAACATTGCCTTGGTTTTCTTCTTGCTGACAAGGAACATGTTAGATAAGAACCAGTTATGGGCAGTGCTATAGTTGTGGGTGACTACTGAGGATATGTTTTGAAGTGACCTATCACAATGAAAGGGGACTAAGTCATCTACATACAAGAGAGCAGAGCTGTGAAGGCTGTTGGAGGGGGAGGGAGTTGATGAATAGAGAAAATAGTAGGGGGCCTTTATCGATCATTAGGGGACACCCATAGAGACAGGCAATTCAGGGGAGGTGGCAGCACCAATAACCACCACCTGGGAATGTCCAGTTAAGTAGCGATGGAATCATCGCAAGGTCTATTAGAGCATCCAAGCTGGTGGAGCTTGATTTGCAGTAGAAGGTGGTTGACCAGGCCAAAGGCCTTGGTCAGGTCCACAAACACTGCGCCAGTAGCTTTTCCCCAATCTATATTTCTGTGGACATGGTCTGTGAAGAGGGCAAGGGAAGAAGCAGTATTGTGTTTTTTGTGGAAACCATGTTGCTACTCACACAGAAGGTTGTACTTATCAATATGGTCAGAAAGTTGGCGGTGCACCATTTTCTCTAGGAGTTTGCTGTGGTGGGGGAGAATAGAGATTGGTTGGTAGTTATAGGGAGAAATAGGGTCTCCTGCTGTAAATATAGGGACTACTTTGGCTGTCTTCCAGGAGACAGGCATGGTGGTAGTGGTCAGAGCAAGGTTAAAAATAAATGTCAACAGTTTGGATATGGCAGGGTGGTGTGGGAGTTTAAGTTTATAATCGGGTTATGGGACTTTGGAGAGAGGAGGGAGCCCAAGGAGCTCCAGAAATGACGTGAGTTTGCAAGGTTATCCGTTTGCAGTTTCTTGTAGTTTCTGGGACTGGGTGGCTTGCTTACATTTATTATGCAGTCTCTGATATTCATTCCAGAGGTCAGGAGTGGGCTCGCGCTTGTAAGCGACCCATTTGGAGTCTCTGTCTTTCATTAGGGCCAGAAGTTCTTTGGTAATCTATCTGGTGTAGCCAACTCTCACCATCCTAGTGGTGAGTAGGAAGTGGCTTTCTTGAATCTTAAGGAGGGCATTGGTGGGGAATTTTACGGTGGTAGACACATCAAACATAGGGTAGAGAGCCAACCAGCCAACAGCGTTGACATCCTCAATGAGTTCAGTGGTGTCAGTGCAGTGAAAATTACGGGAAGGACAGGGGTTTGTGGAGGGAGGTGGGTACTTAGTTTTAGTAGACCCGATCAGGTAAGTTGGGGAGTGGTCACTGATGGAGTCAGGCAAGGTCCCTGCCTGGAGCACATTGTCCTCCCTATTTGTGACCATCAGATCAGGAAGGGAGTGATTTTGGGTGCACATATTATGTCTGGTGGGGATAGTGATCAGCTGTACTAGCTGGTGATGTTTGAGCAGATTGGTGTAGTTGACTTCCTGGGAGCCTAATCAGTTAAGGTTAAAATCTCCCAGGAAAATGGTATCTCTGGGGGTAGTGAGTTGACCCAGTTCAGGAAGGTGACTGAGGAGACCTGGTGTGCCTCCATTTGGGGGCTTATAACAGCAACCAAGGTACAGCTTTTTGGATGAGCCTAGCATCAGCTCCGAGATGAGTCACTCACTGGGGGAGTCATGTTCAGAGGAGAGGACAAGGGAGGCAGTTAAGGGCCTCCTGATGAAGAGTGCAATGCCACCTCCTTTTTTTACTGGGTAGTCATGGCGCAACAGAGAGTATTCCAGGAGTTGGTAGGTGTCATCTGAGATATGTGGTTTCAGCCTCATCTCTGTGAGCCCCAGGACATTGGGCTTGTGGAGGATAACCCAAGCTTCGATATCTGTATATTTGGATGGGAGGCTACATATGTTATAGTGAGCCATCTTTAGCCCAGCGGGGCTAGCCCACATAGTGTGGGAATGGGCAATTGGGATGTTTAGGGGGCCAGAGTTCATTTCTATGCCCCCTGCCAAAAACAGTAGGGAGAGAATTGGGCAGTAGGGAAGGGATAGAAAGGGGGAAGTAAAAGAAAGGGAGAAAAAAAATCCAAGTTGCTGATGTTCTAGGTTGGAGAGAAAAGCAAGATGAGGGCCTATTGGTGTGAGTTTCCATCTTGTTATTTGTGGGGAGGGAGCATCAGGGCGTGTGGTGGGTATGCAGGAGGACTTGTTTCATTGCTCAATTGCAAGTATGGAGGCACAAAAATCAGTCAACAACAGAGTGCCTAGAAAGAGAGGCTGCCAGCAAAGGGAGCATTACATGCTTCATAATCCATACTATATCTTACAATCACCACAAAACAGGTTAAGACAGTGTTGGCCAAGTGGATTAAGGCTCTGCCTTTGGAACAGTGAAGTAGAGGCAGACCAAGGTTTGGTTTCCAATGTCCCACACTAGGAGAGTTACAGTGCCTTGACAAGATTGGGTGGGGGGAGGGGGATGGAAAAATGGTTTGGGAGGTGGAATAGGGAGCGGCTAAACTGTTACTTCAGAGTGAGGTTGGGAGAAACCAAGAGACGGTTAGGATGAGGGTGCAAAAATGTGCTGATAGGCTCAGGCAGAAATAAAAGGAGGACCACCCCTGGGTGGGAAGTGCAACCCCAGTGCCAACACCCCCACAGTCTGACAGGACACCTGGATGTAGCAGGCTGGATTGGGGAGGGTGGAGAGCTTAGGGCTGCTGGCTACCCTCAAATGCCTGTGAGGCAGGATGGTGCAGCTCCGATGGTCCGAGGGAAGGAGAAGAAAGAGAAGAGGGGTTAAATAGGGGAACTAGGTAGGTAACCGGGGTTTAGGTAGTGTGATAAACAGTTAGGAGTCTGCTCAGGAAACCCCCAGGCTTGCTAGGCCCCACCGAGCAGCAGGGAGCCTGCTAGCAAAGAACAGCAGAGAGGTCAAAAATCAGTACAGGATGATGCAGGGAACACTATGCAATCAGCAGATAGAAATAGCTGTAAGAACAACAAAGCAGTACTCGAGAAATTAACTACTCTGACTGACCCTGGCGGACAATATACAGCTGAAATGAAACACTAGGGTGTGGTTGGCTAGCTCTAAACAGTGAAGACATTGAAAGTCAGAGTAAATACTCACAGTAGTTCATTACACAGAGAAAATGTCCACTTGCATACAGGAATGGATCCCTGTAATTGAGAACAAAATGGGTAGAAAACACAAGGGCTAGCGCTTAGTCCATAAAGTATTTACAGTCGATTCTGGTGCATGGCCTTTTCTGTTTCCCTGTGTTTGTTTAGCTGGTACACAGAATAGTCACTTGTGGGGTTTCTCTGGTTGCACATTCTAGTGGCCATGCATGCTGCCAATAAGGCAGCGGGCATGGCCACTAGAATGTTGGGATGCAAAGGGGACTCAGCAGTAGGTGCAAGGAGGTGATACTTCCCCTGTACATCTCCTTGGTGAGACTACACTTAAGAGTATTACAGTATTACATGCAGTTCTGGAACCCTCACCTGAAGAAGGATAGGGGTCACGTGTTGTTAGTCTAGAGGGCCACCATAATAATTTAGGAGTAGCAGGGTAGTCATATGAAGAAATGATAACACACCTTAAAATGTACTTGCAAGAAATGGGGAGGGCTACAAGACAGAAGCATTCATGTTTCTACAGGAAATGCTATAAGTCAGAGGGCGGACCAGGGTGGGTGGGGTGGGGCAGGGCAGTTGTCGCAAAACGATGATGGCAGGGTAGCACAACAACAGCAGGTTGATGAGAGGACAGCAAGAGTTTTAAATCACCTTGTGTTTGCTGAAAACAGGCTCCCAATGGCATGGTGTGGTCACTCCATGTGGCATGAGTCAGCAACAAAGCCTGTGGGGGAGAGGAAGTGGTTTAAACAACAGAAACACAAAGGGCATATCTGAAACAAAAAGGACAGAGCAACAAGGGAAGTCCTGCGCGGGAGGGGATCACACTGTGCATGTGCGGGCAGAAAAGCAGACAATGGCAGTGAAACGTAAAAGCAGAAGCAATACAATTCAAAATTAGCAGGAAACACAGCAACTGGCAGATATTAAAGCACTTTGACAAAACGATAGAAAATTAGGTTGCACAGAGCAATACTTTGGTGCAGCAAAAACAATCAGATGCTTTCTGCTGATGGAAATTAATTAAGGCACCTGAGCAGAATGGCAGAGAGCGTAGAAAAATACAACAAAGTACTTTTTCAGGGTAGCACAACAGCAGGTTGATGAGGAGGACAGCAGGAGTTTTAAATCACCTTGTGTTTGCTGAACTCAGGCTCCCGATGGCATGGTGTGGTTGCTCCATTGGGAGCAGTCTGCAGCAGAGCCTTGTGTTTGCTGAAAGCAGGCTCCCAATGGCATGGTGTGGTCGCTCCATGGGGGGCAGTCAGCAGCAGAGCCTTGTGTTTGCTGAAAGCAGGCTCCCGATGGCATGGTGTGGTCGCTCCATTGGAAGCAGTCAGCAGCAGAGCCTTGTGTTTGCTGAAAGCAGGCTCCCGATGGCATGGTGTGGTTGCTCCATGGGGAGCAGTCAGCAACACAGCCCATCTGCTCCAGGTCCCGATTGCCTCTCTGCGGTTCCCCAGCTGCTCAGCTCCTGCACTCTGTACCCCTGCAGCTCAGTAGCAACCATTATTTCCCTCAGTGACCACTGACACATTATGTAGGTTGGCTCAGAGACAGGATCAGGAGCTTTACCTGCATGGGGGTGGTATACAGACCACCAGCACAGTTGGAGAAGTTAGACAAAGTTTTGGGGGAGGCCACTGGCAAAATTGCAAGCAAAGGGGAGGTATTGATTATGGGTGACTTTTATCTGCCAAAATATAGACAAGAGCATTCTGGCCACAGCTACAACATGAATCAGGGCCATCCTTGACTCCCTACAGAGGGCATTCCTCAGACAGCTGGATACAGAACCCACTAGAGATGGGGCAGTGCTATACCTTGTACTTATGAACAGGGACTACTTGCAGATGTCACAGTCAGTAGTCCCCTGGGTACAAACAATCACTGTAGTGTTCGGTTTGGCATTCAGATTGGGCAAGAGAACTACCACACTAAGATGAGGGTCCTGCACTTTAGCAGGGCAAATTTTAAAGAAATGGGAGACTGTCCTTAGTAAATACCTTGAAGAGGAGTCATGGCAGGAGGGGTGAAGACCCAATGGAAAAAGATCGAGGAGGGTATAGCTAAGGCAACAGCATGCTTTTTGAAGGAAGTGAGCATGGGTAGGAGGAGGAGGAAGATGCCACTATGGCTCTCAAAGGAGGTGGTTGGTGGTAAGGCAGAAAAAAAAACAATGTTCAGGAAGTACAAGGAGACCCAAATGGAGAGGGGCATAGAGATATATTTGGATAAACAAAAGAGAGATGACTTTCTTCATTACATGACTGAGAAGAGGAAAGCAAGAGGTGGAAGAGTGAGGATTAAGGGGTGGGGGACTGTGCAGAATAAGATCAAGAAAAAGCTAAAATTTTAAATGAGTACGGTAGGGTGGGGAGACAGACCAACATGTATCAACAGGCACGGGGGTGGGGGGTGGACACAAGTCAATTTTCAGAGGAGAGAGTTCAAAAGGGATTGGATACCCTAAATTAAAACTCAGCAATGGAACCAGGCGGAATTCACACATAGGTTCTAAATGAACTGAGCAAGGTGCTAGCTGCCCAACTGGTAACACTATTCAGCACTTCATTGAACATGGGGGTAGTTCCAGAAGAATGGAAGACGGCCAATGTGGTCTTTCTGCACAGGAGTAGCAGCAGGGAGGAGGCTAACAATTACAGGACAGTCAGTCTCACATCAGTGGTGGAGAAATTAATGGAGACCCTGCTGAAGGAGAGAGTGATGGAATACCTGGAAGCAAATGGGCTGCAGGTCCACTGACAGCACGTTTTCACAGGAGGTCATGTCAAACAAATCTCGTAGACTTTTTGACTGGATGACTAGGGAGGTGGATTGGGGAAGGCAGTGAATATAGCCTATCTGGACTTCAGTAAGGCCTCTGACACTGCTGCACAGGAGGCTAATAAATAAACTTAGCAACCTGGGGGTTGGGGAGAAGTTGGTAAGCTAGGCATCAAACTGGTTGAAGGATAGGAGGCAGAGGGTGATGGTAAATGGCAGACTCTCAGGGGATGAGGAGTGACCAGTGGGGTGCTACAGGGATCAGTACTGGGACCTGTCTTCTTCAATGTCTTCATAAGTGATATTGCTGAGGACCTGGAGGGGAAGGTGTGTCTTTCTGCATGTGATACAAAACTCTACAACAGGGTGGACACTCAGGAAGAGGTGAACAGAATCCTATGGGATTTGGGAAACCTAGAGGAGTGGTCTAGGGTGTGGCAGCTGGGTTTCAATGTCAAAAAGTACAAAGTCATGCACCTTAGATGGGGAAATCCAGGAGCTGTGTAAGATGGGGAGGAGGTACTTACAGTCACCAAGCAAGAAAGGGACCTTAGGGTAATCGTATCTGATGATCTCAAGGTGGCAGAACAGTGTGACAAGGCAGTTGGCAAGGCTGGTAGAATGCTGTGTTGCATAGGGAGGGGGATTGCTAGTAGAAGAAGGAAGGTGGTGTTGCCACTGTATCACTCACTAGTGAGACTCCACTGGTGCACTACTGTGTCCAGTTCTGGAGACCACACCTCCGAAAACACATTGACAGGATGAAAGCAGTCCAGAGAAGAGCTACCAAAATAGTGCAGGGGTTCCTTGAGAAAGCATACGAGGAGAGACTGTGGGAGCTCAACATGTACTCCCTGCAGGAGAGGACAGCAAGAGGGGACATGATTGAGACCTAGAAGTACCTCATGGGGGTGAACAAGGTGCAGGAGAGGAGTCTCATTCAGAGTAGAAGGAACACCACAACACAGGGTCATGCAGTAAAGTTTAAGAGTGATGTGTGGAAGTACTAATTCTCTAAATATTATATATGCAACCGTTGGCTTACCAGGGTCCTATATACAGCCAATGGTAATAAGTTCAAGTTTCTAGCTTCATATTTAAAGGAAGGGTTTTAGGTCCTAGTAATGATTGAGACCTTTTGGAGCTGTGGTTCCTATGCTGAAACTCCAATAGCTTTTCCTTTGTAGAAGTTTTTTTAACCTGTCCACACCCCTTTTGTCCATTTTAACATGTTCAGTCCTTGTAAATACAAGGTCCTGAGGATTTGTGCCTTGATATTCAAGAGTTTCTTGAGTTTCGTCTGGCCCATACCAAAGACAACTATAAATCACAATTTTCCTACCTTAACAATAAAAAAATAAATAATAGACACATGGGGCCCTTATGTATACATGACACAATTATATCTACAGACAGAGATATGGCAGACACATTTAACAAGCAATTCTGCTCAGTATTTACCAAGAAAGAGGTTCCTAAGTGCTTCAAACATACTAACAATGTTACCCCCTCTTACATCATCACCGAGGATGATACACTAAAAGCAATTGTATCCCTAAAACCCAATTCCAGTCCAGGCCCTGATAACATCAGCCCCCGATTTCTAATAGAGACAGCCGCCGCTATTGCTAAACCACTTTCAATTATATTCAACAAATCCTTATATGAGGGAATTATCCCTCAGGACTGGACAATGGCCACTGTGGTCCCAATCTTTAAGAAGGGTAATCATTCCAGACCAGAAAATTATCGTCCGATAAGTCTGACTTCCGTTATAAGCAAGACCATGGAGAAAGTTATTAAGAAACTACTAGAGTATGAATCTATTGGGGGTAACTTGACTGACACCACACAACATGGCTTTAGACAGGGATACTCTTGTACTACTAACTTGGTTTCCTTCTATAATCATGTCAGTATGGCATTGGATGATGGCATCCCTGTGGATGTGATACTTCTCGACTACAGCAGAGCATTCGACAAAGTCCCTCATGACATCCTACTCGACAAAATGAATGATATGGGTTTTTCTTACTACATAATTAACTGGGTCTCAGGTTGGTTGAATGGAAGATATCAGCAGGTCAGAATTAATGGCACACTTTCCCACTCACTGAGTGTGACCAGCGGGGTCCCGCAGGGGTCCGTGTTGGGACCCACCCTGTTTAACATCTTTATTAGTGATCTGCAGGCTAGCCCCGAAATTGTTCTCTCAAAATTCGCTGATGACACCAAGCTGTGTGGCTCTGTTCTTACATCGATAAACAGAGATTCCATGAGGAACAACTTAAAATCCATTGAAGAATGGGCAGTTTTAAACAAAATGACACTCAACTCAGACAAGTGTCATGTTGTACACTTTGGTAAGAACAACCCCAGGCAGACTTATTTTCTGAACGGTGTTGCCCTTCATGTGTCACCATTAGAACGAGATCTCGGGGTAATCATTAATAATAAATTGTCATCTAGTGATCATTGCAGGATGATAGCTAGGAAATCTAATGCCTTGCTCACTCGGATCCAACGTTCATTTGTGTCTAGGACACAGGAATGCATAATCCCCTTGTACAGGGCTTATGTCAGGCCCCATCTGGACTATGGATCCCCCTGCTGGAGTCCCTACTTAGGGCAGGACATTGATAGAATTGAGAGGATGCAGAGAAGAGCCACAAAAACGGTCCCTTATTTATCCAAACTTGACTACGAGGAAAGATTAAGAGTTACAGGGTTACACTCACTATGCACAAGACGTGCCAGAGGTGACCTTCTCCTATTATACAAAATCCAGAATTCTCAGGAGTTAATGCACCACTGTGGCTTACATTTCTCTACCAGTTGGACTTCCCCACGGTATCATAACAACCAGATATTTGTATCTAAAGCTAAAACAACAAAAAGGTTAAACTACTTTACAGTAAGAACCCCCAAATTGTGGAATCTCCTCCCACAATACTTAGTGGACAGTAGTTCTAATATAGTCTTCAAAAAAGGGCTGGATTGCTGGCTCGAGTTTAACAACTTCAAGGTATAATTATCCCACCAATGTGGTGGGGGACAATCTCGATGGGCAGTAGCCTGCTTTTGTCCTTTGAAACCAAGTAAACCAAGTAAAATGTGCCCTTACTAGCGTATCTTCTCTTCTGTTTTTACTGGGAAAGGTTAGTGGGCACCTGGAACAGTCAGTCAGAAGAGGTGGTGGAGTGAAGACTGTATGAAGCTTCAGCATGCATAGGTAGGTGCATGGGCATAATAAGCAGAAGAAAGTGAGAAAGGAGGGACACTAGCAACCAAATAGGGTCCAGGGTGTAGCAATAGGCAGAGAAAAACAGGGCAGACCATATGAGCCTACTGGTCCTTTTCTGCTGAAAAATTAATTTTCTGTTTTAACTGATGCAGCAGAACAAAGCTTTATCTCTCTCCTTGATCCCTTGTGCAGTTTGCAGCACCTTCTTAGCCTTGTCCTGCCTGGCCAGCCTACTAGCCTCCTTAGCTTTCTACAAGTAGGTTACCCACCATCCTCATCCCTATAGGACTTCCTAAATTTCCTGTACACAGCCCTCCTTTCCCTTACTGCCTGGTTCACCTTCCTATCAAGCCAAGTTGGCCTTCTGACTTTGGAGTTTTGCCCCTTCTGATTAATGTAGATGATAGTGGTAGCCACTATTCCTTCCCTGATTACTGTCCACTAATGATCCACTCCTATGCCATTCTTATGGCTAGCAAGGTGTTCCCTCAGTATCTTTCTTATCTTACTATAGCCAGGCTTCCTCAAGTCAGGCATGTTCGTCTTAGTGCTTGTTGTTTCCTTCCCCATATCAGCCCTGAATCACAAGATTTGGTGGTCACTGCTCTCCATGGGCTCCTCTGCCTTGATGTCCCTGACCTTGTCCCCACTTGTTAATACCAGGTCCAAGATGGCTCCCTCTTATGTAGGTTCAATCACCCCCTGGACCAGGAACGCATCCTGGAATGTGTCAGTTTACTCCTGGCACAGGAGGAGGATGGGACACTCCAAGCCACCTTAGGTAAATTGAAGTTTCCCATTACTACCACCTCAGTCTTGTCTGCTGCCATCCTGTTCATGGTACCCAGCTCCCTATCCTTGTCCTCATCTTGATTCAGTGGCCTGTAGACTACACCCATCTTCATTTTCCTTCTCATTGCTGTACCCATAGTGCCTCCATGTTCCCTTCCATCATTTCCTCCCTGGTGGCAGTGATGCCCTCCTTGACTTACAGTGTCACCCCGCCCCCTTCCCTTTCTCTCTGTCATGTCTATAGAGAATATACTCTGGTATGGAGAGGTCTCAGTCATGGCTCAGTGTAGCTCATGTCTATGTGACTGCTGCCAGAGCCTCCTTCCACTCTGCTATCATGGCCTACAGGTCATTCATTTTGTTCCTGAGACTTCTTGCATTTAGGGATACTACCCTCCATCAGCCCTGATTTCCCCCTACTTTTTCAACCAAGAGCATCCCCTCTCCTCTGCCTGGCTGCCTGGCACTTCCCTTTTCTTCCTCTGGCCCTCTTCCTTGCTGTTATACATCTTTTGTACTTCTTCTGTTCCTCCTACTTCCCTCTTCCAGATCCCTCTGTACTTTCTATTTGACCTCCCTCTCCCTTTGAAATCTCCACCCCATGCTACCCTTCCACTTTCCCCTTTCCTTTCCCTTACTACCCCCTTGTGTTTTCAACCTGGGCAGGCTTGGCTGCTCCCTCTTCTGGGAAACCGAGGGTACTGTGAATATTTCTGGCCTCCCCTTCAGTTCAAAGTCAAGTTCTCTCTTAAATCCTGTATTTCCAAATCCGTTCCCCAAGTAGCCTGAATCCCCTCCAGATTAGGTGCAAACTATCAGATGCATAAAGGGTTTCATCATTCCAGGATTTCTCCCATTTTTCAATGTAGCCAAATCCTTCCTCCCTGCACCATTCTCTCAACCAGCAATTAAACTCCTCTATTCAGAGTTTCCTAGCTGTGCTGGCTCTAGGCTCTGGCAGCACTTCCAAGAAGGGTATCGACCTAACCTACCCCCTACAAATGTGCCCCACAATCCTGAACCTTCCTGCATTATCCCTACCTCACATCCAGTGAGACCGTTGGTACATAGATGAACTATTACATGTGGCTTTCCACCTATCTGCTGAGTGAGTGTGCTTATGCATTCTGCTGACATTCTTGGGAGGCACACCATCCTCCTACATTGCTGCACACCCCACCTCTTATTCTGTCTACTCATCTTCAGTATTGAATCCCGCAGTACTATGACCCTACCACCACCATTCCTTTTTTCCACTCCTCCTGTTAGGACTACCGTTTCCTGCTCCACCTGGCCTACTGTTCCCCTTCTTACTTCCTCCCTCTCCCTCTTCATTCACTACCACCTATGCCTGCCTATTATCCCCTTCCTCCTTCTTAACTACCTTTGCCTCTCCTGCTCCAGTAGGTCTCTATCCTCCCTGTCGCTTCACTCCAACCTCCTCCCTACCCCTCCAGGATGCTCCCTTCTGCTCCTGTTGCCCTCACCCCCATATCTACTGCAATTTCCCCTGATTCCCCCCTACAGACAATGTTTCCCTGTCATCTGTGACCCCCCTAGGTCACTCCCATCCCCTACAGTACTCAGTGGTTGGAAACGATTCCTTACTGGTATCACAATAGGTGCACCCACCCCCATCCCCTGCTTAGTCCTTCTTCTCACACCCCCTGGTCCTCCATCATATCTCTACAGGCTTCTTCTCCATCTGGAGTAGAGGGTCCCAATGCATCTGGACTCCCACCACCCTGCCTTACCCCTGCTTCTTGTTCCTCCCTGTGCCCTGAGTAGCTCTCCTGACTCCCTGGCCATATTCTCATATACTTCCTTAGCATCTACACCTCAGCCATCAACAAACTTAGCTTCCTACACACTAGGCAACAACTTGCTTCCCACATTGCTCACAGGAACACTGCAGCCCAGCACCACCTAGCATACCACACTGATCCTTCCTGCCTAAGCAGTTTCCCTTTTATACTCCTCTCCTATCTACCCTTTGAGTCTATCCCTTGATAGTGGATAGCACTAATCCTTCTGCTATCGCTTTAGCCTCCTCTAGATAGGGAGTACTCTGAAAACTCCCCACCTCCCACCTGCCTCTGCAGGTCTCTCCCAAGATAAATAGTAGTCCAAATACTCCTTCCTCATGCCTCCATAGGACTACCCCAGGTAGGGATTAGTGCCAACACTACCTCCACTTGCTTCTGCAGGCCTACCCCAGTCAGAGAGTATCCCCCAAACATTACCTCCTCCTGCCTCTGCAGGCCTACCCAGATTGGGAAAAATCCCAGATAGGGAGTAATCCCAAACAAGAATCCCACCTGTCTATGCAGGCCTACTCCAGACAGGAAAGTAGTCTGAACACTACCTCCACCTGGCTTCTCCGGCCTAACAGATTTGGGCCTGTTTTTTAATCAGTACTCTGATCCCACTTTCTACTTTTATCCTTGATCACTTACCTGTTCCCTGTTGGGCAGTGTCCTCTGTGGGCCTGCATTCAGCCCTGAGGAACTCCTGCAGATGTCCTAAGATATGATACCACACTCCTGCTTCGTGGCACTCATGTTATGCGTTCGCTCACATGAGGAGTCACTAGGAACTCTGGGAAATTTATACTGATCTACAGCCATGCTATATAGGAGAATGGTCAGTTCTTTTTCTGTTCAGTCTCTCTTCAGCATTTGACACCCTTGACCATGGGTTGTTGTTGGATCACCTAAGGGAGTACTGTGGACTTGCTGGTGTGGTCATCAGCTGGTTTCAGTCCTTCCTCAGGGACAGAATGCAGAGGGTGGTGATGGGGTGATGGGAAATTTTCCTCACTCCCGTAGCTCTGCTCTTTGGTGTATCTAAGGGCTCAATCTTCTCACCTATGTTGTTTGCAGTGTGCAGTACATGCTGCTTCTGGGCAATATTATCAGATGCTATGGCTTGGGTTCTCACTACTATACAAATGGTGCCCAGCTGCAACTTCATTTGCACTCAGGATGCCTGGAGTGGTCAATGTACTTAATTTGTGCTTGACCAAGATTCAGGACTTGATGTCCTCTAACTGGCTGAGACTCAACCCAGAGAAGATGGAGGTAACAATGAATAAGCCTGTTCGATGGCAGGGTGTGGGGGCCACAGTGGAGAAAACCATCTTATGCTTGGTTCCTCTAGTCTGGTGGCTTCTGCTAAGGTGAGGAATATGGGTGTCATTCTGGATGAAAGACTGACACTTGCGGCTCAGGTGTCGTCCATAGTCTAGAGTGCCTTTTACCATCTTAAAAGCCTTGATCCCACCGAAAGACTTGTCCTCATTGATACATGCTTTTGTGACTTCCAGATTAGACAACTGTAATGCTCTATATCTCAGGGTCAGCGGAGGGGGTCCTACAATGCCTGCAGCTAGTGCAGAATGCAGCAGCCAGGTTACTGATGGGTCTCCCGAGGTCATGTTATGTGATCTGCACTGGTTGCCAGTGAAGTGACAAATCTCCTTCAAGGTCAGTCTGATGACCTGTAAAGCCCAAAATGTACTGGGCCCAGGCAATCTGAGTGATCCTATGTCCCTTTACTGCCCTGGCTGCCCTCTCTGCTCCTCCGAGGTGGGCCTCCTAGCAGTTCCCAGGGCTAGGCTTAAGACATCAGGGGATCACACTCTTGAAGTGACTGATCTGGCCCTGGGGAACTTGATTCACAAATCTCTGATGGTGGCCTACTCAGTGGAGGCCTTTAAAGAGTGGCCTAAAGACTTTCTTGTTTAATCAAGCCTTTAATCTAAGCTAGTCCCATGTATCTGGTTGTAGCTATTTTAGCTATTTATGCTGATAGATTTTTATCTTATGTTCTATGTATTCATTTACGATATCTGTTTTATTTTGTACTCTATGACTCGTTACACACAGTAATAGTCACAAAGAACAAATCTGGAAATAAATGAAGGATTGTTCCATTATGTATAAAGTTTTGGGAATTGAGGGCAGCTTGCATGCAAAGATCTCAAACCATCATTCCTGTGGTGACTAGTAATACAGCTCTGGGCAGGTCAGACTTGGCTGTGGCAGCCCTGGGGGAGATTCTGTAGGCTTTGAGAATTTGAGAATCTGGGAAGGATTATCCGCACCATCAGAGAGCTATAAGGCTCCTGGCAACCAACCAACCAGAAAAGCCATTAAGTAGGACCTCTCATTGCCCTCCTGGAGTCCGACCAACCTGAGGTTAACGTGCATTTTCAATGGCCTCCAAGCGATAATGCAACTGGCCATTTTCTTGTATAACTTACTCGTAGTGGAAAGAGTTTTAATTGCCAGAGCTTCTGCAAAGGAGGCAGTTTTGGTGGAACAGGCAATTTTAATGTCCTGGTCGCGTATGCATTTTAATAGCCCCTCTACTTTCTCATTGATGGCCCACATAGACATCGTAAGTGATTGCCATGGTGGCTCAGTAGCCACCAATGTCCCCACGGGCTGTACTGGGGAGTGCTACTCCATGGGTGATTGATTTTTGGAGCCCCCTCCTCCACCATTCCGCGAATGTCCCATTATAAAGAGTAGTATCCATCCATTCCTCTCCACACAAACTAGCAAAATCTGTAGTAAAAGTTCAAGTTTTATGGCAAAAAAATAAGTATTTTAATATATAGAAGTCACAGGGCTGTAGAGCTGAAACAAAGAAGGTCTGTTCACTGACCGTGCTCTACAGTGTCTCCAGTCTTTGAGATATTTAACACCAATTTGTAATCCTTGAACCATGAATGAATCACATTGCAGCCTAGCTGAAGTGGGACAAACCATGGGTTGGAAGACTAGCAATACTGTATGTAGAAATTGTTCCAGTTGAAAAATGTTGCTTGGATAATGTGGCAATGTCTGGTGTGTCCCCTGGAGTGCTGGAATCCGAGGACAGAAGAGTGGAGTAGGTTGGAGGCATGGGAAAACAATAAGGAGAAGACCGGAAGAAGATTAGAACTCTGAAAGTTGCTGCAGCCACTGCAGCTGTACAGTTGTATCAAGGGGTGTTATAAAGTTAGCGTCGGCATAATGACGCTCCCTAAATAGAGTGGAACTGAACTGTGCTTTCACTATGATTATACTCAATGCTGCTTTTGTAAGGGCTGTTGAGCCAACAGTTTCATGCAAATATTAGGTGCATGTGTGGTGTGCAGGAGTTAGTTGCACTGCTCTGACACTAAAAAAACATGTAGAATCTGTATCACTTGAACCAAGCATTATAACTGCATCGTGGCAGACACAAAGGAACAGAGTGGAAAGCATTGCATTTCAGAGACACACTGGGACCTAGTAGCAAATGGCATTCTGATGTACTGTATTTGGTGCATATTAGAAGTTACTCATCTGTTATTTTTACATTTTATTATTGCTATTTAATGTTTATGTTGCCATCGGGGTACTCAAACTAGGATTATCAAGCAGGAGAATTAGTGTCATCTCCTTATGTTCCCTCAGAAGTTTTTATATTGTCAAGGGGATAGGACCATGTTATTCCTTATTTAAAAAAAGGAAAAGAGCATGCCTTTTAAATAATTATCACTAGTTATACTATTTAAATGGAGTAAATCAGCTCCTGGATTGGCTACGTTTTTATTGGTGACATCATTTGTTCAGAGCCTTTAACCCAGAGCAGTGTGTTTAATTATAGAACTGCTCTGGCTACAGTAGATGAAGTATAGATGCCTATTGATAAAGAATGACTGCAACTGTCTGCTTGTTAGATGGGAGATGGCATCCAAATTTCTCCTCTGTAAGTAACTTTTTGCTTTTACCCACTCTTGGTGAAGAAAATATCAAGTCAGTACAAAAGCAAAAGTAATGCATGATTTTGCTTATTACACTTTTGGAGATCACATATAGAATAATACATGGGTAGGTGTGGCAAAATTTTACACACACCTGAGGTGTGGGATGCTACATAAACCCTAGAGGAGCAAAGCTCGAGGGTTTATAAACATCCACACTAAGGTGTATGTAAAATTCTGTCTCTACACACACCCACCCATGTTTTATTTTTTATAAGTACTGGTTATCATTTTTAATCGGTGTGGATTTGCAATGCATGCTTGAAAAGAGAAGGCGGCAGTTGTTTTGGTAGCACTCACATCTATGTGAGTGTGAGAGTGATTGACAGCTGATGATTACAACCACTATGCTGTAATGCACAATAACAACCAGGTGGTTGTAACACGATCTTAAAATCTGATTATCCAGATATTAAAAATGATCATCAGTAATTATTTTTCGGTTACACTAGTAAGATAATCTATTAAGCAGGTTGGATATAAGGAAATATGCTAAAAGATGAAGTAAACCAAATTTCTGTGATTGAGAAGCACTATTTTGAGTATTTTGTACCATGGCCCACTCTTGGATCAAAATGTTTTTACATGAAATTATGTGAGATCATTTGTATGGAAATCATTGAAATTGCAAAGGTTTTCACTTGTTACTTTTTAAGGGGCATGACTTCAAATCAAATCAAATCATCTTTATTTTTATAGTACCTTTCAAAACCAAGGCACTGTACATAAAAACCATATACATAAAGATAAAATTTTAAAACACAGACATTAAAACAAATCATCCATAGCTAGGGAAAGCTAAACTAAATAAATACGTTTTTAACTCTATTTTAAATCTATCGACAGTTGGGCATTCTCGCAACCAACGAGGTAGAGAATTCCACAGGGTAGGCGCTGAAAAAGCGAAGGCATGAGATCCTGATGTTTTCCATCGTACCCTGGGAATCTCCAGCAATCCCTCGTTTGTGGAATGGAGAGGACGGAGGGAGCAGTAGGGTACGAGGAGATCTTTCAGGTAACCTGGTCCCTGATCATGTAGGGCTTTAAAGGTTAACAAGCCAACCTTAAAGGTGATCCACCACTAAACAGGCAGCCAGTGCAGTTCGCGGAGCACAGGTGTAATATAACTGCTTCTAGAAGCCCCAGTCAAAAGCCTGGCCGCCCCGTTCTGCACCAGCTGCAGGCGGTGGATATCAACCCCGGGTAGCCCTAGATAAAGAGAATTGCAGTAATCAAGATGGGTAGTGACAAAGGCATGGACCAATGTTGGAAGATCACCCGGAGGAACCAGGTGTTTCACCTGGGCAATATTCCTCAGATGGTAGAAAGAGGATTTGACGACAGCTGACACCTGTGATTTTAGGGTCAAACCATCATCAAAAATAATGCCCAGGTTACGCACCTGATCAGAGGTAGTGAGCGACACACCACTAAGTAATATGCCTGATGGTTGTCCAGCCCCCAAACCCACCCCCCGGATGACCTGAGTCCACTACCAGCACCTCAGTCTTGTCCAGATTCAGTCTCAGCCAGCTAGAACTCATCCAAAGTCTGATCTCAGCGAGGCAGTTATTTAGCAAGGAGAGTGCATCATCTTTTCCGGGCAGAAAGGACAAATACAGCTGAGTATCATCTGCATAGCAGTAAAAACCCAGACTGTATTGCCTGATGATATCTCCCAATGGCAGCATATACACTGCAGACAACATGCGGACTAGAATAGAACCCTTCGGTACCCCACAGGGCAGGGAATGAGCACCAGAGGAATAAATTCCAGTGGCAACTCTCTGAGACCTGTCCATGAGGTAAGAATGGAACCATTTGAGGACTGTGCCAGATAGCCCACAAAAGAACTGCAGGTGCTCCAACAGCACACCATGGTCTACAGTGTCAAATGCAGCAGAGAGAGATTGAGAAGGACCAGAATGGTACCTGCCTTTCAATCTCTGGCCATTAGGAGGTCATTCAGTATCCGGACAAGGGCAGTCTCCATGCTATGCTTCTTCCTAAAGCCAGACTGGAGAGTATCATAGACATTGTGAGTTGTAAGATGATCATCCAATTGCAACGCAAGCGCCTTTTCAATAACCTTACCAACAAATGGCAGGTTAGAGATAGGCCGGTAGTTAGCTAGACAATCTGGATCCCAGGAGGGTTTTTTAAGGAGTGGTTGAACGACCGCCTCCTTGAGGGGGTCAGGAAAGATCCCCCTCTCCAAAGACTTCCAGACAATGTCAGCAAGGATCGGGCAGATCACTTCTACACATCCCACTAGAAGGGGTGTAGGACCCGGATCCAAACTACAACTGGTTGGTCACAATGTTTGGATGATCTTCACAATGTCAATGAACTCCAGCCAGCGAAAATCTGACCAGACAGGCCAGGTGCATGCCACTTTCTGTCGACCACTGCAATCCCTCATAGGGGAGGATGGACCAATGCCAGACCTGATGCTGGCAACCTTATCTGCAAAAAACTGAGTGAACTCCTCGCATCTCAGCTGAGAAAAAGCTTCTCTGGGCTGGAGACAGATTGGATTGCACAATCTGTTAACAGTCCAGAAAAGCTGAGCCGGTCGATTCTGTGCAGCAGAAATCTCCCTGGACAGGAATTCTGTCTTCTTACGGGTGATTTCTGATTGATAGTCATCATAATGTGCCATCAACCTCAGCCTGTCAGCATCATGGCCGGACTTCCACCAGGCTCTCTCCAACCTTTGGCCAACTCGCCTTAACTCCTTCAAGGAGCCATCAAACCAAGGGCTCCTTGAACGAAGGGTGAGAGGCCGAACACGAACAGGAGCAATCTTGTCCAGACCATCTCCCACAGCCTTATTATAGGCTAGTACGAGATTATCTGGACTCATCTTGCCAGATGTGCCAGTCTTTAAGACTACATAGGATCTTTATATTGAATTCTGCCCTGTTTCATGCTGTATATATTTTAGATGTAATAGCCCTACCATATTTATACATTTTCTAAGTGTTAGTCAGTTAAAGGATATAAGTGATAAAAGTGAATGATATAATTTATTTTAAAAAATATTTTTCTTTTTGGGGTAAAGTGGACACTCAATCAAATTCCCAACACTTAGGGTTAAATTTGTACGTTGTCCCCAGCTGATATAGTCTCAGGACACTAGACAGTGGTTGGGTAGCTTTTGGATAAGTGTCAAGTCATCAGTCACAGATTGAGCAACATGATATTTTTTTTCCCAGTAAGACACATAGCATTATAAATTGTGGTGTGTAAAGCAGAATGGGTTTATAAGCAGATCTGCTTTCTGGCACCAAGTATGTGCTGTCTTAAGGTCATGTTTCCCAAGCATTGGGTGTTTGTCTTCTGGTGGTGGCTTTTAAAAAAGTTACTCTTGGCTTTTTTCCCCAGGATGAAATTAGTATTTAGGCTTAGTACAGTAAAATAATATCAAATGGGGGTGTGGCACCAATTGATGGCCTCTAAGGTAACAGTTGTGGCTTGCTCAACATGGCACAGTACCAGTAAGACGTGGAACAATATGTGCTGCAGGGTGTACACTGGAATAGGACCAGGAGCTGAAGTATTGCCTGGTGGCCACCAGGTGCTATTCCAGAGCACTGATATCTAAATATCGGGGGCTCAATTTTCAAAAGTAAAACTATGACACAAGGTGCCTGTGCCAAACAGGTATGACACAAGTGGCACCTTGCATCATAGTTTGTGGCTATCCTGATTTTCAAATGTTGGCTGCTGTGAAATCAGAATGCCATGTGGCAAAGCCTCTCCTACATTACCCTTGTGGCAAAAGTGCCCATGTACCAGGTCATAAGGGTGGTTGCATCATAGCGGGGCTGCACCATCCCCTTGTTTGCCATTTTAGAATCCCTGCTGTGGTTTCAATAGGGGGCTGATGTTAGACCAACCAGAATGTGGTCTAAGAACCCTGCACTGCTGCCAGTGGGACAGCGATTGAGGGGACCTGGAAGGTGGGGAGCGGGGGCTGATGGAGCCCTGGTGGTGCCATGGGGGGTGAAGGGGGCACAGTCGGCAGTGGGAGGAATATATGGAGGCACTGGTGGAGATACCATGTGTGATGTCACACAGCTGATCAGGCCAGGTGGAGGGGGTAAGGCTGGACCAGTATGTTCCAGATCTCATGAACAGCAGTGCTGGTGCCTGCCTCACAGGACCCAGTATTGTCATCGAGCATCCTCCTGCCACCACATGGAAGGTTCTGTACATGGGTAATGTTGTGGTGCCCTGGACATGTCTCTAACCACCACATGCACTCTGCAACCTGCACCCACTGCCACTCATTGCCTTTATGTGCCTGCAGATCCTGTGGGGCACATGCAAGGGCTGCTGTCCATGGGGGTCTGAAACATGCTGGTCCAGCAATGCCCTCACACCAGGCCCAATTGGCTGTGTGGCATGGCACATGGCATCTCCCCCGGTGCCTTCACATGTCCCTCCTACTGCCATCATGCCTCACCCCCCATGGCACCACCAGGGCTCCTTTGGCCCCTAGTCCCCACCTTCTGGGCACTTCAATCCCCCAACCTCCCAGGGTCAGCTAGGGTTTTGCCAAGGGGATGACGGATTCCTCTGTCAAACCCCGCAGGTGCGCCACATATGTGGTGCAACCCTGCAGCTGTGGCAACTCCTGGGGCTTTGGCGCAGGGACTCCTATTTTTACAAAATTAGGCACAGGGTTCCTCATGCACCCAGAGTTTTCTGCAGCCCTAGATCACCACAAATTGTGGTGATCACAGAACTCTTTGAAAATTGAGCCCCAGGTGTTTAAACACTGGCAGTAGCATTTCTGAAGAAGGGAGGTAAGTGAGCTATACCTTTTGCCTCTTTGACAATGGAGTAATAGCCCCCACCCGAGAGATCTATGGTCACAGTCAAAAGACATGGTCAGATATTTACTGAAATTTCTGTGATATTTCTAGAGAAAATAGCCTTCTTTCTGCATTTCCACAGTAGGTGCAGCAGAGAGAAACTCTTTAGAGATTTCATGAAATATCTGGAAATATCTGACCATGTCTGTGGCTACTACTGTATATCTGACAAGGTGTTTAAAATATGGAAAAGCACCAATAGGAGTTCTATAAAGGTGGAAAAAATTATTTTATCCATTAGTCTAGCAAGGAGAATTAAATGTTAAAATATGATCATGTCTACTTTTAAAAAAAAGATAAACCTCATGAGGTCTGGGGATACTGAATATTGTTTTTATTTTAAATAGGGCTTTCCTGGACAAATTGTTGTGTGGTATTTGTATGCACTGCAGAATTATTAACTGTATAGCTGCATTTAAAACTACCATGAAACACTACACATACAGGGATATGTAGTGTCATAGCACCCTAGTAATATTGAAACTTGACTGAATTGTCTATAGAAGCACTTTAAACTTTTTTTGATTTTGTAATTTAATTAATTGTAAATGTATAATTTGTAAGGGTTTAACAACCAGACCAAAAAAAAAAAAACTGAACCACTGCTAGCAGAATCGAGAAAGAAATAGAATTCTAGGCCCAGAGGTATATATAACAGCATCATCATCATATAGAAGGACTTCAGCATCGTTGTAAGTGGATGATAAAGAGTTTAGAAAAGGAGCTTGATGTTATTTCAGTTCAGTGACACATTTAGGTGATAGAGGCCAGGAAGCTGACATCCTCTACCTTGATTTCGGTAAGCCTTTGATTCCGTGCCGCATACAAGAGTGGTCTTGAATGGAAAGCTCATTGATGTCCGGGAGGTAACTAATGGGATGCCTTAGACGTCAGTCCTGGTCCACTACTCTTTACCATGTACGTTTTGATATAGATGTGGGATTGCAGGGCAAAGTGAGTCTGTTTGCAAGTGACTTGGAGGGCTAGTGTTAACTGTAGATAATAAAAGTTCAAAAAGAGTGCCAAAGTACCAAACACAGAAAAAGGCCAGTAAATCAGAATAATACCATTCGCAAGAGAAATTCCAAACACGTTTTGCACCAGAAAAAGGTACTTTGTCAAGGGCCTAAGAGCACTGTTCGAATTAGTCCTTTCATACTCCTATTTTAGAGAGGAAATATGTCAGTTAAGTACTGATTACTGGAGGGGCCCACAAAAATTAAAAAACATGCTGAGTAATAACGTCATAAAGTGATAGGTGCAAAAAAATGTAACAAGTACTATTTAAAAACAGATATAGGAGCCAAAGCAATCATCAAATTGAACAGAAATCTTAACTCTAAAGTCACATGTAATGCCCCAGCGGAATTCTCACTGAAAGAACAGGAAAATAGAGAAAGTTAGTACATTATGTAATATGTGAAAACCCATTGTATATACACAGTTATACCAACAAACTCTGGCCAGAACCAATAGGGCTGCAGGTGAAGAATTTGGGGGTTAAAATATTGTAATTTATCAAAGTTAGGAGCCTGCATTTGAAAAATGTAACATAGGCTCATAAATGTGTTGTGTTGTTATATTTTTTCACCACATTTTCAACATAGCTTTGATATGACCCTGCCTCATGAAGGACAGAGAAAATGTTCAACTCCTTGCCAAAAGGTGATTTCACGCAGGGACTGTGAAAGCAACTTTCGGGATGCAAAAACACATTTTGGGCAGGATTTGAAAAATGATAGCTATCACACTCATGAGGTGCTGTAAAGATGTGGCTATGTTGTGAATTTGGGGTAAAAATATTGAAAATTACCAAAGTTATAAGCCTGTATTCAGAAAATGTAACATAGGCACATAACTGTTGGTTTTGAATATTTTTACACCAAATGTTCAACATAGCCTTCTTATAATCCCACCTCATGAACAAGAGCAGATAATATTTTCAACTACTGCTTGAAAGGTGTTTTTTCACAGGGATCACAAAAATCACCTTTTGAGATATATAAAAAAAAACATTTTAGCCATGATTTGAAAAATGACAGCTGTCACACTCTTGAGATGCTGTAAGATATGGTTATGTTGTGAATTCTTGGGTAAAAATATTGAAAATTACCAAAGTTATGAGGGTGCATTTTCAAAATAGTAGGTAGGCACATAACTTTGTTGGTTTTGAATATTTTCACATCAAATTTTCAACATGGCCTTCCTATGACCCCACTTCATGAACAAAGACAGAGAAAATGTTCAACTCCTGTTCGAAAGGTGACTTTGCACAGGGACCACAAAAATCACCTTTCGCGATGTAAAAAAAAATGTTGGCCAGGATTTGAAAAATTACTGCTATCACACTCATGAGGTGCTGTAAAGGTTTACTGTAGCTATGCTGTGAATTTGGGGGAAAATATGGAAAACTACCAAAGTGCCAAGGCTGCATTCACAAAATTGTACGTAGGCTTGTAACTTCACTGTTTTTTTAATATTTTTACACCAAATTTTCAACATAGCCTTCTTATGATGCCACTTCATGAACAAGGGAAGAGAAAATTTTCAACTCCTGCCCGAAAGATGATTTTGTGCAAGGTCTACAAACTTACCTTGCAGGACAGCTCTGCCTACTGAGAGTGCAATTGTTCATGAGGTGGGGTCCCAAGGAAGGCATGTTGAAAATCTGGAACAAAAATATGCAAAAATGGCCAAGTTACACCACTAAGTTCAAAACTCCATTGAAATACATTGAACCGCATACCTGTTTCCTCAATTCACGGTCAAGCTTTGAAGAGTGAAGATGTGTCTGTGGTCCTGAGAAGATGACAGCTCTGGATCTCCCTGAGGGTAAGTAAGGGTTTGTGGGGGGGGGGTGTCAAATAGCACAAAATACATCAATGGATGGTTTTCATTTTGCAAGGGGAAAAAAAGGGGGCACAAGACATCAATGGATAGTTTTCTTTTTACAGGTATTGACCCCCCAAAAAAGAGGACCCAGGATTCCAGATCATGACACTGGAGGACTGGGCACCCCCAATGTCACTGTAATGTTTCTGGGGGGTTGGATCATGACACTGGGGGACTGGGCACCCCCAGTGCCACTATTATGTTTCTTGGGGGAGGTGGGGGTCAGATCACAACACGGGGGGTAGGGCACCCCAGTGTCACTGGCCCCCAAAAAAGAGGACCCAGGATGCCAGATCATGACACTGGGGGACTGGGCACCCACAGTGTCACTGTAATGTTTTGGGGGGTCAGATCATGACATTGGGGGATTGGGCACCCCTAGTATCACTATTATGTTTCTTGGGGGGATTGGTGTTGGATCACAACACTGGGGGGTTGGGCTTCCCCAGTGTCACTCTTACGTTTCTGGGTGGGGTGGTGGGCACTGAGAAGGAGGTTCAGATGAGGGGATATCTGTAATTTAAAAAGAAGAAACAAAAAGTGGTCATGGTGGAACACGGCACACGCCACTTTGTCCAAGATGGCTGCCACATTCTACTGTGCATGCGCTACTCATTGCACTGCGGTGGCCATCTTTGACATGGCAGAGTGTGTCATGTTCACCATGACTGCCATTTGTTTCTTCTTTTTAAATTACAGATATCCCTCTCGAACCTCCATCTCAGTGCTCACCAACCCACCCCAGAAACATAAGAGTGACACTGGTGGTGCCCAACCCCCCAGTGTCACGATCAGGACTTTTTAGGGCTGCAGTGGTAAATAGTGCTGTTGGATTGCTCCATAGTCATGGAGGTGACTGTGGTGCATGTCTTAACAGGTTGTTCAGTTGGAAAGAATGCCAAGTCCTTTTTCTGAAAGCAAAAGGACTGCAGGGCTCTGCCCACTGCAGCCCTAAAAATGGGCTTCTTGCCAAATTTCCATTTAAACCTGACCATTTATTGGGCACAAGTTCAAAAATCCAGTAGTTGTTGCTTCTTAATCTGTTGCCAAAATCACTTCCTCTGGAATATCCAGGATACCCCGGATGATGGCAACTGCATGTCCAGCTTTTTGTGTCAAGAGCAGATACTGTGGTATTCAGGTCATTAAATGGATACATTATCCAGATTATCTGGGACAAATAGTTAATTTGTCACTATGTTCCAGGTTGCAACTGTAAACTGGCTACACCCAGTCAGCTCACTCAGTTATATATCAATATGTCCCACTGAGCCACTTGTTGCAGTATAAGAATGGTTTCACATGCATTCTGCCTGAGAGAGAACAGTGAAGCAATGCTGAGCTGTTCTGACTCTAGCAGAAGGCAAGTGAAACCCAGTCTTATACCGCAACGAGTGGCTCAGTGGGACATATTGATATATCATAGATTGAGCGATTAATGTTATTATTTTTATTTTTTTTAACTGTTCCAGAATGTACCTGTTTACAGGGTATCTGCATGTGAGACACTCTTCACAGAATAAAAGTGTCTCACATGCAGGGGACAGGAGTGCTCCGATTGGTCGCGAGTGCTCCCACGATCTATGATACCAAAAAAAATACCTGGAAAAACTTATCTGATAACCTGTTCTATCAGCCTTGCACATATGAATACTTGAACAATATGCATATGATGATCCAGGATGATCCAGAATGGTTAATGTACAATCTAAGTATCTCCAGCCTTTAGTCTTTTATAAAGAAGGCCTTGTTTGCATGTGCAGCAAACATTTTGTTACAAAGAACCATATTTCAGAGGTGTGTCACTTTTGAGTCCAATGCAGCTTAAGCAGCAGTGGGCTCAACAGTTATAAGCCAATGATCAGCCAGGCTGAACATGACACTGGTCAGTACATGCATGGTGGAAACTTCTTGTAGTTGAAATGACCAAAACACTCCTAAGAGAGAATGCCTTAGTGCCTTTATCTGCATGATACCACCTAGCAAGCCAGCTGAGTGGCATCATAATCAGCCTGCTGTCATCCTCTTTTCCCATGTAAAAACAGTCCCACCCACCAGCCCAGTGGCACAGAGGGCTGAGGCACTGGTGCCTTACCTCGAACCATGCCGGTGACCTGGGTTCAGGAATGGACTTGGGATGCTGGGGGTCTGCAGGGGGAGGATAGGATTGAGCATCTGAAGGACTGCTCTCCTATCCTGGGGTGGGGTTGGGGACTGCCTCACTCAAGCAGCAGCCCCCAGTAGAGACTGGAGGCACTGCAGGAGCAGCGCGATGAGGGAACCTAGACAAAATGGAAATACCACTCGCTGGTGGCCGCCGGATGACAGCTCTCCATCCCCAGATTCCTCTGGTGCCTTTGATGGGCCTCCTTCCCTTAGCAGCATCCCTGGGCCCTACTGAAGAAGAGTGCGCTGGACTCTCCACTGGTGTCTTCCCTCTCGGAGGAGGGGGACCCACCCGACGAAGGGTTACGTCCGGGATATCCCGGGGACCGGCTGCGTTGTGAGGTGAGGGAGCTCGGGTAAGGCCGGTGGGGTCGGTGAGGACTTGGAAAAGGGCCTGAAGGAGTGGGGGTCACCAGGAGCATGGAGGTGATAAACAAATAATGCAAAGAAAAAAAAATAATCCCACCCTCTGCCAAGTATTCCTCCCATCTCCTCATCACTTCCTGTGCCCTTTCAAGCAATACCACCCTCTGCTAAATATCCCTCCTACCTCTCTGTTTGCTTTCCATGCCAGTGCCCCTTTTGAAAAGATCCTACCCTCTGCCAAGTGTACTTCCCACCTCCCTATCACTTCCTGTACTGTGTAAATAAGAAACCTACACTGGAGTACCCAATCCCAAGTGTCAGTACCTGAAATAAAGAAAACCATCCTTCGATATCTTAAATTATTTTGCACACTGCAAAAAAGAAAGTGGTCCATCAATGTCACCCCATCTCTGTTACCCTTCCTCACCTGATCCCCCCCATTCAGCACCCACTCTCCCACACACCTCTATCTCTTACTTATGTACTGAGGGTCCAACACAGCAATCCTCTCTGGACTGGAGACACATCTTCTCTCTTCAATACTGGACCGGGAACTGAGGAAATCAGGTAAGTATGGTCAATGTATTCAATGCATTTTAAACTTGTACTCATACTGTACCTTGGTCATTTTTCTTATATAATCTGTTTATTGAAAGTTAATGGTTCACATACCACAACACATACAAGAAAAAAAAATGTAACCCCACATTTCCAACATGACCTTTTTGGGATCCCCTTCCCCAAACAAGGTAGGTGAAAATTTTCAAATGCAGCCAAAAAGGGATTTCGAAGTCACTATGCAAAATCACCTTTCAGGCGGGATTGAAAATGTTCACCTACCAACTACATGAGGTGGGTTTATAAGAAGACGATTTTGAAATGTGGAGTCAAAATATTAAAAAACAACATTATGAGGGCATGATGGCATTCTTCAACTCTCTCGCACACCGTTGGTAATTGTAAATATTTTGACCCCAAATTTTCAATATAGCAATTTTTTCACACACCTCACGAACGTGACTAGTGGTGTTTTTCAAATCCTGGCCAAAATGTGTTTTTGCACATGTGGCACAAAATGATGTTTGGGATAATATTTAATAAATGACACCTGTCATGTTAAAGAAAGCATAAAAGCAACAGAAATACAGAATATTCGAAGGGGGCAGAGGTGCTGTGGGTCACCCTCAAGTTGATAAATGGAGCCACTATTCAGACAGGTGTGATCTACCAGCAATTGGAAAATTGGCAGAAAAGAGGGAGGTGTTGCTGGTGGGTGTACTTAAATCTGCTGGATATAGATTGGAGCCTCCCTACTGCAGCTTTAGCTAGAAGCAGGGACAGCCTGGACTCCCTGCAGGGGGCATTTATCAGGCAACTAGTCAGGGAAATCACTCGTGATGGGGCAATACTGGACATGGTGCTCACTAACAGGGACAGTGTTGCAGAGGTCAAGTGGGGAAGCCATCTGGGGATGGGTGATCATTGTACAGTGTGGTTTAACATAAGGATGGCTGCTGAATCCAACACTGCACAGTGGCGAGGGTTATGGACTTCAGGAGGGATGATTTTGCTAACATAGGAGAATGCCTCTGGATGACCTGGTAAGGTGGAGGAAAAGTGGGTCAAACTAAACGAGGGCATAGTGGAGGCAACAAACCTTTGTGTCACGCAAGTAAGCAACAGTAAAAGAAAGAGGAGACCACTATGGTTCTCGACAGAGGTAGCAGAAAAGGTTGTTACACGAGGTTCCTGCACCCTAATTGGTACCCCCAGAGGTACACTGCAGACAGCTAGCATTTAGGTATATGTTATACTAACATATAGGGCTAAAGGCATCTACCGTATAACAATAGATGTCGGGATATGTATGCACATAATTGCTATACACTTTACTTTCCAATATACACATGTATTTCTTGCTTACAAGATGTTAGGATACCTGTGTCCTTGTAATAATATGATATATGAGTCGGCATTGCCATTTTCTAATGATTTGTATTACTACACTGCTATGTACAAACTGTACTTCTTTGTTTCCACAAAGTGATGACTATAACAAAATTGTATGTTATCTAGGACTGAGGAGCCACCTCTAATTTAACCAACAGGGTTCATCTTTGTAACTAGAAATGTTTCTATCTTACAGTAACCATAGTAATTATCTTAGGTATATAATGTAAGACATTACGTCTTCTACCTCGGAGACCCCAGGAGACACAGAGATTCCTCGAGGTATAGGGAATGCTTATCATTGGCTCCCAGTTCCTAATGGTAAGAACTGCTTAGGGCAACTGTGATTTTCCTTTTGGTAGTAATAAACAAGCTTTATTACTCTTATGCAATGTGTCTGTGATTCCTTGCATTCCCACTATTGCCAAGAACCTGAGAGTGAGGTTTACACCTCCTGACAATTGGTGACATTGTGTAGGCAATATTTGGCATTAGCAAAGTTTTCACTTGTTGTTACAACTTTCCCTTCCCAATGGGGACAGTAGATGTGCATACCTGCATCACCTCTCCTGTTTTTCACCCACTTTGTAATCACTTGCAAAGTATGGCTGCTTACTGGATGTGGTCGATGCTGACTCACCTTACCCCACCGCAGTTTTAAATTGCAAGCTTACAAGTGCACAGTAGCCTGCCTGTGAGTTAGTGCACCTGTTGTGGATCGATACATAGCACGGCGCCTTTCCACAGTTTGATTTTTCATTTCCTCCCACACAATGGCCACCGTATCAAATATCTGCGCAGACCTGAGACTCGATGTCTTGAACTTCCTTGCCTCCCATGGAGGATGGGCTGACTTTGCACGGGACGCAAGTCAATCTGAAAACCCCATACTGGGGATTTCAACCCAGTACTCAGAGATGAGACAAACAGCCAGAAAGCGAGAATCTAAAGGGCTTTTGGTCATGGCTCTCTAAGCTGCTTTGGAAGCCTCCAAAGTGAGGTTTCGAACCCTTGAACTGCAAATCTCATCTCTTAAGCAGGAGATGGGACTGCAGGAAACTGAATGTGCAAGACGCGAGCAGGATTTGGAGTCTGAGCTCCAAACTCTGCAGAATGAAAAGGATTCCCGTTTGCATCATTCTGTACAGGTAAATGAGCAGGAACTTTGTATGTTGAAGCAGGAGTGTGAAAGTTTGAGATAGGATAAGGGACAGGCTTTGCAAACGAATGACTTGTTAAGTAGAATGAATGATCAGATGCGTGAGGAGTTGGGAGAGTTACAGGTTGAGATAAACCAGGTACGTAATGACTTAAGAGTAGCTACCAGGGAGAATCGAGAATTGAGCGCTGCGTATAGAGTGTTACAGAAGCAGTTACAGGATGATGTGGATCAGAATGTTGCAAAAGTTAGTCATGAGGATTGTAAATATAAAATGGCAAAACTGCGCCATCAGCGTGAGGTGCTGGCTGGTCACAGTCACGTCAAGGCGATGGGAGGAGGAGGAGTCAGATGACGACATCTTCCAGTACAACGTCCAGTCACACCCCTACTATGGCCCACTAACCCCACCCCACCATCCACAGCATGGCGGACCCCATCACATGACACCATGTCCCTACGTCATCAACGACATGACGACCATCATGGATGATGCAAACATAGCAACCCCCATGATGGGGGGGAGCAGGCCCAGGCCTAGTCCCAACAGCACCACTGATCACCATTATTACTGTGGACGATAAGCAGCAGATAGAGAAAATAATTGAGACTGCCTTAGGCAATGTGACCATCCCTGAGAGAAACAAGCGGGTTCTCTGAACCCAGATTAAGCAACTGCTACAGGAGGCTACTACCAAGGAGGGAATGGTTCATTCTGTGGCTGAAGCTGCAGCTCAGGCAGCCCTGCAGGGTGCCCGAGGTAATCTACTTCCGATCGATCATCTCAATAATCTCCTACAGAGGGCGCACTTTGTTCAGCAAATAGCTGACAGCATTGGTCAGATGAGCCCATCCAACAACCTCAGTTGCCACTTGGAGAAGGTGCGTGCTAAATGTGACATGCTTAGTCTCACTGCAGACTGCCAGGTCCAGATCCTATGCCAGACCATCGATTCTGGCCTGTGGAAAAAACTCCCTGATGCTGTCCGCCAGTATGGCCATGTCACCTTTGAAGAAGTGCATCTGAACTCATCACTGCACACAACCCAAGTGTGGTAGGTGTGATGCTAGCATACCCTGTGAAACAGAATGTGAAGGAAAGTCCAGCGACCTTCTACCAGAGGCTCTGGATGGCCTACCGAGCAGGGAAGCATCTCGCAGGAGAAACTGCAGATGTGGACCTCATTGAATACAAAATCCTGTTCCTCCAGAACATGATCCCTGCAGTGCGAGAGAAGGAAGAGCCAACCACCTATCCCACCATGGAAAGGTTTGCCGATATTCTTCGGAAAACAGAGAGAGTTTATCAACTCTACATCCGTGATGCAAGCTCTGGCTCCAAGAAGGTAGCTGCCATGGAAGTCATTCAAGAGGCCATGACGCACTACACGGCGGAGTGGCAGGCCCAAGAGAAACAGCCCCTCCCCACAGATAACCAACACCCCCAGCAGCCCCAACAACAACAATCCTGGGGCAGGAACCGGAACTACCAAAAAAATAAGAAACACCATAAAAACAAAAAGGGTAAACAACAGAGACCAGGCCCTTCTTATAGGGAAATAGCCGATGGGAACCGAAATCTCTGAGACCTCCTTGGGAAAGTGCGCTCCTTAGTGGACGCTTTTCCAGTACAGGCCCTTGCTGCAATACAACCAGGAAAGCAGGCCTCCACAGGCCATGGAGATAAGGGAAGTCCAGGCGCTCAGGCCCCTACAGGCCTGAACCTGGAAGCTGCTCCCTATATAGCATCAGTACCTGTGGTGAGGTGGTCCACAGGAACCAGGCCCAGACTCTCTTTCAAGAGCTTCCCCATGTTTCACTGGTACAAATCGACAATTACAGGCCCCAGTCCATATTGTAAACAACTTGGTCTTGGATACAAATGGAATGCCCTGCACAGAGGCCGAGGTTGGGGGCTGCCTACTCACAGTATTGCTAGATACAGGTGCGGCTGTGTCTGAATTACAGGATGACAACCCAGACACATCATCTTGGTCTACCCGGATGGAGGACCAATATGTCTGGTGTAGATGGAACTAGGATACCTGCATACCACTCCCTGCCACTACCTGTGACACTGGGACACCTGAAGGCATAGCACACCTTTCAACTAATGGTATTGCATGATCACCCTAGTATAATCGGAATTGACATTTTGGCACCACACAGCTGTGTGGTAGACCTAGCCCAACATGTTACCGATACAAATTCAGGGACAATATCACACCATCATGATCCCTGATTCACATGTGGCTGCAACAATATCCGCTAATGACAAAGAGTATGACGTCATAGATTTGTTTAAGAACCATGAGCTTTTCCCAAAGCTCCTTCCCATCCTACAAAGACATCTGGAGGCATTTGCCACCAACAAGCATGACTGTGGCAAGATGCACACTGTCATTGAAGTGACAGGCCCAGCACATGAGAGGCAACAGAAATGCCCCTTCCCATCTGAGGCCTTGCCTTCTCTTAGGGAAATGATTAAATCACTCCTCAAGCAAGGTGTAATCAGGACATGGGTTTCCACTGCAAATTCCCCAGTGTGGCCTGTGAAAAAAAACATGAGTACCTGGAGACTGACTACTGACTACAGGAGACTAAACCAGGTCACCCATAGTTGTGCCCCAACTGTGGCATCAGCACCAGACATGCTATGACTACTGACCCCTGACCAATAATGGTTTCGTTCCCTGGACATCTCCAATGGTTTTTAGTCATTGCCATTGGCCCCCAAAAGTCAATATAAGTTTGCCTTCACCTTTGAGGGCAGGCAGTACACGTCGACCTGCTTACCACAGGGTTTCTATAACAGCCCCTCCCTGTTCCATCTGCATATTATGGATGCCCTTGAGGGTTTTTCTACACCCCAGTGTCTCTTGCAGTATGTGGACAACCTGTTGCTGGTCACAGCCACACAGGAATAACATCTGGATCTCTTAGGCGAATTACTGACCCTCATCCAGAGGACAGGCCTCAAATGTAACCCAGTAAAAGCACAACTATGTCAGAAGGAGGTACTCTTTCTGGGCCTAGGATAACAGAACAAGGCCAAAGCCCTACCTGGAAGAAAATACAGGGATTGCAAGATTTGCTACTGCCCACCAGTGTGGCCACTCTTAGAAGGTTTCTAGGTATGGTAAATTATTCTAGAGATTTTATTTGTGATGAAGGCCACCCTTCTGTATGAACTACTGAAAAAGGATGTCCCTTGGACTTGGGGCCCCATTCATACCCAAGCTGTGATGTCACTGAAGCAGGCCCTGGCCTCAGCCCCAGCTTTGGTCAACCCCAATCCAGCCTTGCCATTCCATCTGGAATCTGCCACCTCTGACATTGCTATGTCTGCAGTACTGGCCCAGAAGGTCCATGGCACCTTGAGACCCATTGCATATGCATCACAGCTCTTGACCCTAGTGGAACAGAAGTACAGCCTTTGTGAAAGGAACCTTCTAGCCACCTACTGGGCGGTCAAGCACTTTCTGTATATCATTCGGTACTCCCCCCGATTATAAATACAAACCACACCCCAACAACCTTTTTGCTATCAGACAGTATAAAGGATGGGTCAGTCTCTAATACCAGACTGACACAATGGTCCCTCCTTCTCCAGGACAGAGACATCAAGGTTCACCCAACCAAAATGCTATCCATGCTGCACATGGCCTCCTTTTCCAAGGAGAACCCCATGACTGTACACTACAGCCACCTGATCTACCAGATCCAGGACCTTTCCTTCCTGCTACACCACAACTACTTGAGAACACCCCATTGTGTCATGTCTTCACAGACGGATCAGCTTCCTATTATCAGGGAGAACAGATAGCAGGAATGGGCATATTTATAGTTTACCCTTTTGGTAACACTGTTAAGATTTCTAAATCTTGCAGTGTGGCATCATCACAGTATGCAGAAATGGCAGCTGTGGCCTGTGCCCTCGAGTTCTTCCAGCATGGAAGCGAGGATACCATCATTTTCACAGACTCTAACTAGGTTTGTTGCTCTCTTACATAATTCCTTCCTTTCTCACAGAAGAACTCCTTTACCTCTTCTGATGGCACCCCGGTGAAACACAAGGAACTGGTAATATACATTCACTCACTGGCACAGAAATTTGCACACAAACTCTATGTACACAAGGTTAAGGCCCACTCTATACATAATCCCTATCATGCCTTCAGTGACACTGCTGACACCCTTACCAAGGAAGGGGCCCGAGGGGGGGACACCTGGTTGATGGACCATCCAGAGGCCAGAGCAGCTCTGCACATAGCAGCAGTCAGGAAGAAACCTGAACCCTTCTCCCCCTTGGATTTGTCAGAGGCCCAGCATGTTGACTCTGAATTCAAAGATGTGTTCAGATTTCTGGACAAAGGTACTGAGAAGAATTTACCTACCCATAACCCCTAGCGAAGGCATGAAGGTAAGTTACACCTGTCCCCAGATGACAAGCTCATTTGTTACCAACCAGATGACACCCCCACCAAATTATGGGTGGTCCCTCATCATCTCAGATTCAAATTTCTGCACTAAGTGCATGATACCCTCACTGGTGGACACTAGGGAGTGGAAAACACATTCCAGAGGCTCAAGACCACTGTATGGTGGCCTGGTGTCACCAAGGATGTCAAAAATACATAGACAACTGCCTTGTTTGTGTGCAAAACAACCCCATCCCTACTAAACAAAATGCCAAACTACTACCACAAAGGCATTCTGGCCCTTGGCATGCCTTACAGATTGATTTTATTGGTCCACTCACCAATACTAGTAGAAACAACAAATACGCCCTTGTGGTAACTGATTTATTCTCTAAGTGGGTTGAAACTTTCCCCACCAAGACATGCACTGCAAAAGCCACTGCCAAAATCCTGGTAGAACAGATTTTCTCCAGGTGGGGCCTACCTGTTAAGGTAGACTCTGACAAAAGAACCAGTTTTACAGGTGAGTTGATGAAAGAAGCCCTTGAACTCCTTGGAGTTCATCAGACGTTCCACAAACCATACCACCCACAATCATCAGATCAAGTAGAGAGGGCCAACAGAGGGATTAAGCAAATGCTTTCCAAATTCATTGAGGACAATCCCAAGGATTGGGATTCCCTACTGCCATTACTCCTTATGGCAATTAGGGGCACACCCTCAGCCACCACCCAGTTGGCACTCTCTGAGGTGATGACTGGTAGAAATATGAGATTACCTGAACACCTGTTGTTTGACCTGCACCCCCCCATTGCAGACCATGTGTCTGTGGACCAATATGTGAAAAACTCAGAAATGACCTGATACACACTCATTTGTATGCTGCAAACTGCATGGGCAAGGCCCAGCAACAGTACAAAATTCAGTTTGAAAAACACGCACAAGAACTGGATTGGCAAGTTGGAGATCAGGTAATGGTTCTCAGATTTGTACACATTCGTTCTCCAATAAGTGGGAAGCACCCTATCCAATTGTCAACAAGCTCAGTCCAGCAGTCTATCAAGTTAGACTCATGCAAAACAACAAATTGACTGACAAATGGTTACACACAAACCAGTTGAAACTGTATGAAGGAGTATAATTACTTTTCCTCACCCCATTGGGCAGAATAGTACTAATTCGCTAATGTTTTATTTTCCTTTTCAGATACACTGACAAGATGATTATCTTGTTCCATTTTCTCCTCATCTCAGAAGTTATCTCCTGCATCCAAGGCATGGTAAAGCACCTCCTTCCTCACCTTGATCCACCTGTAACTACCCCAGAGGGAGTCTCCATCAATATTCCCGACAATTTGATTACCGTTCAGGAAAGTTCAGATGCCTACCTCACTGCCTCGGTCGTTGCTCCTGATAAATCTACCCTATAAATTAAGTGGCAAACCAAGTCTCAAGGACAAATGCCCCCCTTGGCCAAACCCTCCAAGGGAACTTTCCATGGATGGCCCAACACAAAATGATCCTTAAATGGCACTTTGTCCTTGCACCAGACCTCTCTTAGACATTCTGGTTTATATAATATCACTGCCTTAATTAACCCCTCATATTCACTATCTAAAGATTCTGCCAGGAAATTTTGTACTGTACACAACATGGCCTCCACTGCCATGCATTTATCTGTGTTACCCCCTACTGAGAAACAACTTTTGGAATGTCCAAAACAAACCCCTCGTCCTTGTAGTGGTCTTACAGCCACTGCTTTACCTGAATCACTGATTAATATATATGCATATACCTGTTTTGTTTAACTTGACTTACTGTAATATGAAAGAATTTAGTATGTGTCATATTACTAACACATCATTGTTTTATAGTACTTTGTTACTTCATAGCTTAGCAGCTTTTCAGATTCGTAACCAAGACCCTATTGCCGGGGTATACGCCACTAAGCATAGAGGCAATTTTAGAAGAAACCTCAAACAGATGATCAAAGTCAATAAAGAAATAAGCGTGACACATCTGATGTCACTAGTGCCACGGGTACCATCACTGGTGTCTTTGGCATTGCAATGTCTATCTGGAATAAAGTGGACATTGCTACTATCAAAGCACATTCACAGAAGTTTGAAACTGGTATGATCAATGACATCATACCCTCATTATTGCATGGTGTGGATGGCCTTAGAAGAAAGATACACTGTATATAATACGCATGACATTGCTAAGGCATTTACAGATTCTAAAGATAAAATTAATGCCCTTATTGCACAGAACAATAAGGAAGCAGATAAGCAATACATTGCCCGTGGAATATTATGTTCCGCCTATGGATCATATATTATCACCACCATCAACAATCTCTTCCATGATATGGAATCCGGATGAATCCCTGATATCATATATGATAGACACATCTCTCAATGATATTTTCCTCAGTGCAAATCCCCTAACTGTGTTGCCATGTGTATGTTACAGTCTCTTACTATTCCTATGGCCACTGCTAGGAATTTAAGATTTGTGACTAGGCACCCTAACACTGGTCCTTGTTTTACTTCTAAAAAATGTTCAATTAAGGATACTATGTTTGTGTCTTTTACTGTTTCTTTACCACTTTTGAGCCTACTACAGCTATATTTGATAAACTAGCATCCATACACTCCATTGGGTACCTTGATGATGACATCTACAGAGAACGCCTTGACTTGCCTCCTCTACTGGTTTTCCATTCTCTTCTGGGCACGTAGGTCACTTCGCACATGAACTGCTGTGCGAAGAAAGGGTATATTTATATGTGTCAATGTGATGTATTTGATGTTATTGAACCTGAATGTGGATATTCCCCAGACAGTATTGATTGAAACTTTTCCATGGACAATGACATCACCACCAATGGCACAAAATATCAGGACTCAACATCTATCCAGACGTTTCTCAATAGTACCAGTCTAACAAGACGGAGGTTCACCGCCTGTCAACATGGATTTCCAAACAGCCATATACTTGCCCAGTACAACTACAAAAATGGAGACTGACAACTGTTAAAATGCAATATAATTCAGATGGTGAATTTTGTGTGGTAACTAATTTTAAACAGTTTACTTATGGAGAAAAGACATGTACTATTACTGATTCTAACTTCTGCTTTGTCCCTCATCAGACAACTATTATTGGGCACACAGTTATTACCCCTGTTCCCCTTGTGGAACTTGATATCATTGATGGTAACCTTGATTATCTGCTTACTCTTTCAGAGTACTTACCCTATTTTAATGTACACATTGACCCTTGGACCTTGACTTTAAAATCCCTTTTAGACAGGAAGGACACCCATCTCATCCACATCAGCAGTAATATTTCCAAAGCAGATCAAGCAGTATTTTACCTTATTGATGGTGATTTTAATAGTGCACTTACTAACACTTGGTTAGAGATTACCTTTAAAGGTTTTGTTATTATACAAGCATTTTTGATATTTTTCCTTATTATTATGCTTTGCTGCCTCTGCGCACACTATGCCAACACTGTAAGCAGCTGGAGTTCCTTTACAAGGATCGTTCATCGAGTCTGTGAATGACACCTGCTCTCTCTCCACTTCCTTACTCTTGCTTGTGTTGCCCTTTTTGAGGCAACAAGGGGGGATGTTACATGAGATCTCTGCACCCTAACTGGTACCCCCAGAGGTACAATGCAGACAGCTAGCATTTAGGTATATGTTATGCTAACATACAGGGCTAAGAGCATCTACCGTATAACAGTAGATGTCAGGATATGCATGCACATAATTGCTATACACTTTACTTTCCAATATACACATGTATTTCTTGCTTATAAGATGTTGGAACACCTGTGTCCTTGTACTAATATGATATATGAGTAGGCAATGCCATCTTCTGATGATTTGTATTACTACATGGCTATGTACAAACTGTACTTCTTTGTTTCCACAAAGTGATGACTATAACAAAATTGTATAATGTTATCTAGGACTGAGGAGCCACCTCTAATTTTGCCAATAGGGCTCATCTCTGTAACTAGAAATGTTTCTATCTTACAGTAACCATGGTAATTATCTTAGGTATATAATGTAAAGCATTACGTCTTCTACCTCGGAGACCCCAGGAGACACGGAGATTCCTCGAGGTATAGGGAATGCTTATCATTGGCTCCCAGTTCCTAATGGTAAGAACTGCATAAAGCAACTGTGATTTTCCTTTTGGATATAAGTAATAAGCTTTATTACTCTTTTACAACATGTCTGTGATTCCTTGCATTCCCATTATTACCAAGAACCTGAAAGTGAGGTTTACACCTCTTGACAAGGTAAAGGCTAAAGGAGTGGCATTTGAAGGTATAAGGAGACCCAGAGAGATGAGGATAGGGAAGTGTATCATGAAAACAGAGGGAGGCAGACAAAGCAGTAAGGAGTGCAAAGGCACAAACTGAGGAAAGAATAGCTCAGGGAGCATCAAAAAGGGACAAGACATTTAGGTATGTTAGTGAAAAAAGGAAGACAAAGGGAGGGACTGCATCACCAAAGAGGATGGGGGTGACTGTATGAAGGGGATCAAGAAAAAGCAAGCAACTTGAACAAATACTTCTGCTTAGTGTTCACAGTAGAAGGGGAAGGAGAGGGACCATGAATAGGCAACAAGAGCTTTGATGGGAGGGAAATGAACGCTAGTTTGTTTTCTGTGGAGAGAGTCTGGAAAGCACTTGCTAACCTGAAGGTGGACAAAGTTATGGGGCCTGGCTGGGTACATCCAGGGGTGCTGAGAGAGCTCAGGGAGGTACTACTGCACCTCTGACAGACCTATTTAACAGATCACTGGAGACTAGCTTGGTCTCGGAGGACAGGAGATGGACAGATGTTGTCCCACATCCCAAAAGTAGTAGCAAGGAAGAGATGGGCAATTATAGGCCTGTTAGTCTGACATCAGTGGTGAGTTGATTAATGGAAACACTATTAATGGAAAATATTGTGGGACATTTTGTATCCAATAATTTACAGGACCCAAGGCTGCATGGCTTCACAGGGGGACAGTTATGCCAAACAAATCTGATAGATTCCTTTGACTGGGTGACTAAGGAGTTGGATCAGGGAGGAGTGGTGGATGTGGCCTAGCTGGATTTCATCAAGGCTTTTGACATTGTTCCTCATAGGAGACTGGTAAGCAAGCTGGGTAACCTGGAGGTGGGTAATAAGGTGATAAACTGGGTAAGAAACTAGTTAGCAAATAGCACACAGAGGGTAGTGGTAAATGGAGTTCACTCCAAGGAAGGGAGGGTGACCAGCGGGGCACCTCAGGGATCAATGCTGGGACTGGTTCTCTTCCATGTCTTCATAAGTGACATAGCAGAAGAACCGGAAGGGAAGGTCTGTTACTTTGTGGATGACACCAAGGTCTGCAAAAGACTGGACACTTGGGTGTGGAAAGGGTGGGCAGGGATCTGAAAAGTTCTAATGCAAAAAAAGTGCAAAATAATGCACCTGGGCCAGAGAAACCCAAGGGGCAGAGTACAAAATGGGCAGAGTGATACTCACAAAGACCAAAGAGGAAAGAGATCTAGGGGTAATCATATCAGATGACCTAAAGGTGGCCAGATAGTGTGATATGGTGGTTGGACTGTCACTAGTGGAATGCTGAGGTGCATAGGAAGTGGTATTATCAGCAGGAAGAAGGAAGTGGTGCTGTCCCTATATAGATCGCTGATAAGACTCCACCTTAAACACTGTGTCTAGTTCTGGAGATCACATCTCAGGAGGGACATAAACAGAGTGGAGGCAGTCCAGAGGAGGGCAACCAAAATTGTGCTGAGTCTGCATCAGAAGCCCTAAGAGTAGAGGCTAAAGGAATAAAATGTGTACACCCTGGAGGAGAGGAGGAGGGGGATATGATAGAGACTTTTAAATATCCAACAAGGGTTAATAAGGTACAGGAGGGAGGTATTTTTCTGAGAAAAAGGTGCTCTAGAACAAGGGAGCATGTTATGAAGATTGAGAATGGTAAATTCAGAAGAATGTGAGGAAATACTTTTTCACAGAAAGGGTGGTAGATTCATGGAACAGCCTTCAAGTGGAGGTAGTGGGGGCAAAAACAGTGGTAGGGTTCAAAAATGGTAGTGGGGCAAACACAGTGGTGGTGTTCAACAATGCCTGGGACAGGCACAAAGGAATCATAAGGGTGAGGGGGGAAGGAATTGAGTCGTAGATCAAGTAGGGTCTACAGCCCCCCTCAAAAAAAATGAAGGTTAAAAAAAGGGCACACAAGGATGGGCCCAGCACCCTTTATCTGTCGTCACATTGTATGTTTCCATGTAGAGGACCCCAGCAGAGGAGGAAACAACTTCTGGGAACAGGAAGGGAGGGAAGAGGGCACCATGGCTTGGAAGGATGGAAAGTGGATTCTAAGGATCATTGGGGTAGCAGGACAGGAGGAAGACCTGGATGTCACTGTCCACCCAGGGACTAATGACCTGGCTAAGGACAGATCTGGGATTGTGTAGGGATATTTTAGGGAGCTGGGGAGGAGCATAGGCAGGTAGCACACATGATGGCTATTGCTGCAATGATGCCTGTCTATGACTGGTGGGGGAGGATAGGGTTCTCCATACCAGGAGCTTTAACTCATGATTGTAACAGGGTAGACACTCTGGGTGTGTGTGTGGAGAGAATGTGCAGAGACCGGAGAAACTCAAGGAGTGGTCAAAAGCATGGCAGTAGTGTTTTAATGCAAAAAAGTGCAAAATCATGCACCTAGGGCATAGAATCCATGAGACAGGACAGACAGGAAATGGGAGAAGAGTTATTGATGGTCACCAGACAGGAAAGGGACTGTCGGAACAAAGGCTTATAATGTCACTTTTTATAATGATGCACTTAGATCCACCTCGGGCCTTATCCAAAAATATTCATAAATTACTCAAAATAATAATTCAAATATGATATTATCCTATGCTCTCCAGATTCAAGTATAATGGCAAATGACACTGCTTACCACACTTACAATCATATAAAAAAAATATTTTATTTACTCCTATACAATAATTCTAAATATTCCTCATTAGCATAAATATCAAGCATAATACTGTAAACATCTACAAAATTGTTTCAGATAATCCAGCAAACTAATAAAACAAATTTTAGCAAATAAACAATGCAACGGAATAAGCAATACTCAGCATAATAAATGGTAATTGTTATACTAAACTTGTATCATACCATCATGCATAAGAACATGCAAACTCATAAGATCAATGTCATAGATTATTTCTGTATAAAACTTGTTTTAAAACTTTATAGCATATAAAATTTATTTTTGTATGAGAACTGGCAACAACTCGTTACATCAGTGATTTGTGTTATACTTTTATAAAACTCAGTTTTAACTTTTCAAATCATGCAGAATATTTTAGTTCAAAGCTTAAACTAGATACCCAGATTCTATAGTTAAAAGTAAGTTTCTTTCTTACGTTCCCAGATAAGCTAATTTAAATTACCAAGACTATTAATTACAATTAGTGAAAGTAATAAAATAAATACATTTTGGCTAGCCTTAAACTGGTCCCTGCATTCCAAACAGGCATAGAAACATAGAAACACAGAAGGTGACAGCAGATAAGGACTGCAAGGCCCATCCAGTCTGCCCATTTCTTCTTCTACCTTATGAATGTACCATCGGCCTTTGCTCTGTTAATGACCTATCTATTTATACTCATCTTGATTGCTCCCTTATGCCTATCCCATGCCTGTTTGAAGCCCTGCACTGTATTCATCTCCACCACTTCCTGAGGTAGGCCGTTCCATGCATCCACCACCCTTTCTATGAAAAAGAACTTCCTCACATTACTCCTTAATTGGCCTCCCTCTAATTTCAAGCTGTGTCCTCTTGTCCTGCTATTTTTCTTATATTGAAACATGTTAGACTCTTTCACTTTGTTAATGCCTTTAAGGTGTTTGAATGTTTCAATCATATCACCTCTCTCCCTCCTTTGCTCTAGGGTACATATTGAGCTCCGTTAATCTGTCCTCATATGTTTTCTGATGCAGTTCCTGCACCATTTTGGTTGCCCTTCTCTGGACTGCCTCAATTTGGTTAATGTCCTTGTGAACATGTGATCTCCAGTACTGCATGCAGTACTCCAGAAGGGGCCTAACCAGTGTCTTGTAAAGAGGGATTATTACCTCCCTCTAATGGCTTGTGATACCCCTACTAATACACCCCAACATCCCCCTAGCCTTACTTACTGCTTTAGTGGTCTGCTTGGATGATTTCAGGTCATCTGTGATGATGATGCCCAAGTCTCTTTCTTCCCTTGTGACTGCCAGCAACTCTCCTCCCAGCCTATAGGTGGCTTCAGGGTTTCTCTTCCCTATGTGCATGATCTTGCACTTCTTTGCATTAAACCCCAGTTGCCACGCTTCTGACCCTTTTGCCAGTTTATCCAGATTTCTTCTCATTCTGCACACCCCATCTGGATCATCTACTCTGTTGCAGATCTTGGTGTCATCTGCAAACAAGCAAACCTTGCCCTCCAGTCCATCTGCAATGCCAGTGATGAAGATATTGAAGAGGACTGGCCCCAGGACTGATCCCTGAGGTACCCCACTTGGGACTTGCATCTCTTCTGACTGTATACCGTTTACCACTCCTCTGTTTTCTGCCCATCAACCAGTTTGCCACCCAGTTGACCAACTACTGACCCACCCTGAGCCTACCCAGCTTATTAATCAATCTTCTATGTGGAACAGTATCAAAAGTTTTTGCTGAAGTCAAGGTAGGCGGCATCAACTGCTCCCCCTTGGTACACCACCCTGGATACCCAGTTGAAGAAATCTATGAGATTAGTTTGACAGGACCTTCCTGTTGTAAACCCATGCTGTCTTGGATCCTGTGCTCCTATGGATTCCAGGTGTTGCACTATCCTTTCCTTAAGGAGTGCCTCCATAATCTTGCCCACTATTGAGGTAAGACTGACTGGTCAGTAGTTCCCTGCCTCCTTCCTGTTACCACTCTTGTGGAGCGGGATCACATTAGCCCTTTTCCAGTCTTCTGGGACCTCTCCTGTGCTCAGAGACTCAATAAACAGTTCTGATAATGGTTCTGCTAGTTCCACCCTTAGCTCCTTTAGTACCCTGGGATGTATGCCATTAGGTCCCATTGCCTTGTCCACTCTGAGCTTATCGAGCTCTTGTAGGACCCTTTCTTTTGTAAAGGGACTAGTGCACACTAACTTCCCCCACCTTCCTCCCCCCTGTGTCCATGGTGCTAAGCTGTGGGCCCTGCCGTACCTTCTGTTCAATAAATACTGAGCAGAAGTATCTATTTAGGACAGATGCTTTTACATGGTCCTCCTCACACGCCCCTTATCCCCTTTGATCTTTATACCTTCTCTGGACTTTCTCCTTTTACTAATGTATCTATAGAAAGTCCTGCCACCTTCTTTTACTGTTTGTGCAAGTGTTTCCTCGGTTTGGACCTTTGCCTGCCTTACCACCTTCCCTGCTTTCCTTAGGGAAGTTTGGTATGCCTCCCTATCTTCATCCCACTGCATTTCCTTATATTTCCTGAAGGCCAGCCTTTTGGCTCTGTCCTTTTCTGCTACTGTTTTTGAGAACCAAAGTGGTTTCCTTCTTCTTTCGCACTTCCTTTTCTGTCTAACACAGTGGGATGTTGCTTCAAGTATTGCATCCTTAATGCTTGCTCACTTTGCCTGTACTCCCCTCATCTGTATTTCTTTTTGCCAGGGCTAGCTTAACTCTGTTAGCCATCTTATCAAAATCAGCTCCTCTGAAGTCCTATATTTTTGCCTTGGAATGGGATGATTTAGTTCTAGTAGCCAAATTGAACCATACCATGTGATTGTCACTGGCCCCCAGGTGACCTTCTACCTGGAGATCTGTGATCCTTTCCCTGTTAGTCAGTACTAGATCTAGGATAGCCCTGTCTCTTGTGGGTTGTTGTACCAGTTGTTTGAGGTCCTCCCACTGCATGGAATCCACTATGTGTCTAGTTCTGCCAGATGTTCCTGCTGGTATTGACCAATCTGTATTTGGCATGTTGAAGTCTCCCATTATCAGAACCTTCCTTCAGCTGTCATGTTTTGTATAACTTCTAACAGTAATGTGTCTGTGTCCTCCCCCTGGTCTGGAGGCCTGTAGACAACCCCAGTTTGTATGGCTGTCCCATTTCCTGTTTCCAGGGTGACTCACAGTTCTTCTGGCTCCTTATGTGTATTTTGAATTTCTGTAGCTTTGATATTTTCATTGACATAAAGGGCCACTCCACCCCCCTTTTTGCACCTCAGTCTCATACATAGCCAGGTACTGAAGTCTCCCAAGTGTGGTTACTGGTAAACCATGTCTCGCTAATGGCTATTATGTCCAGTTTAGCCTCTGTCATTATTGCCTGCGGGTCTGGGATCTTGTTTCTCAGACTGCGATCATTTGTGTACATGATTTTCCATTGGCCAGATTTCAGTGTGTTAGTTGTTGGGTGAGGTCTGGCATTTCCCCTGTGTGTCGTATGGGGAGCCAGACCTTTTTCCTTACCTGGTGATGCAAATGAACTACAGACATGCTGAACTCCTGTTTGACCACTAGCTGAGGGGGGAAGGGTGTTCTTCCCATTTGATGTGGCGGGTGCTGCACCCCTCTCCCCATTTGCTAGTTTAGATATTCTGCAAAGGCATCAAACTTCTGCCCCATTGCACTGACTCCCTCCTTAATCAGATGCAGTCCATCAAATTTAAAGAACTTTCACTCCTAAAACTGTTGCCAGTTCCCTACAAATTTGTGTCCTTTTTTCTGGCACCAGCCCTTGAGCCACATGTTTAGCTCCCCTATCTCCCCATCTCTGATCTTCTGTCCATATGTCCCTCTCCCAGACTGGCAGGATCTCAGAGAAGTAGATGATGGATGAAATAGATGATAGTTTGCCACCCAGCCTGGTCAGGTGTTCCTTGGTCTCCACAACTGACTGGCTGATGAGTTGTTAGTCCGTATGTGTACCAGGATATCAATGTTTTCTACTGCTTCCTGTCCAATTTTAGCAATGCGGTCAGTGTCGCTCCACACTGAAGTACCTGGGAGACATCTGACCATTACCCCCAGCTGGAGATAGGTATCAACTCCCCGAATTATGGAGTCTGCTATGATCAGAAGTTTTTTGGATTTCCTTTTTGCTTTTTTTGTTTTGGTTCTTGTTTTGGGTGAGTTTTGTGGTGCTAGCTCCTGTGCTGCAGTGTCCTTCTCTGCAGTGTTCTCCGCCCCTTTGTTTGATTTCAGAGATAGAGACAGATACCTGTTTGTAGTTTTTATATGGTTTGTGGAGGTGCTATGTTGGAGAGCACCGAGTGATGGGGCATCCAATTTGCCCCTCCTAACCACCTGCCAACCTCCCGGACCAACTACCCTCTGCGGTTGAGGTCCTCCTGAATATGCAATTTGAGGCATGCAGTCTCTGCCCATGCTACCTGGAGCTGAGCCCTTAGATCTTCAATAGCCCAGCATATAGGACAGTGTCCTAAATCCTGTAAAACTGCCCTTATGAAAAGTGTCCCACAGTACCTGCAGTTAATAATATCCATTCCAGATAAGTTGCTGGGTTTATAACCTGGTCAGAGTAATTGGAGGAAAATGAAAGCAAAAGTTTGATTTTGTGTTTTGTTTCTTTTTGTATAACTTGTTATAAAAAGTTAAATTACTTGTACCCCTGTAAATGAGGTCACTGTGTGGATACCCCTCTGATCTGCCCATTCTTGCTTTGCTACAGGAAATGTCATGACTGTGCTACCCTATAAAAGGACTGTAGTGTGGGGTGGTTGGGGATGAGGGTGTGAGGGTGGGCTCTTCCCCTGCTGAAAAAGAAGAACCACGGATGAAAGAAACAAGGAGGTAATAGCAGAAACAATCAGCCAGCAACAAATGCAGTAGCTCTGAAAGCTTATCCTAATGATAGATAAAACTGTAAAATCTGTAAAGCACCACCTGTAATAATTTCCCAGAAGATATACCTTGTAAGAAACACTTTGCTACAGAGAAAAATAAAGCAGTAACAGAAGATATGCCTTGTAAAAGACAATTTGAATCTGAAGATTACAGCAGTAATCTGTAAACACACACCTGTAGGCACACCCTGTAATAATGCAGCAGAAGGTATACCCAGCAACAACAATTTGAATCAGAGAAAAATAAAGCAATAAAATGTTAGCAACAAACAGTAACAATCCCTGTGAGTACACAAGAAAATAATAACACACAGTAAATCTGCCTAGCCAAAAGAAGCCTTAATCCTTTTCCTTGCTCTGGTAAGGTTCTTTGCTCTATCCTTTCAAGCAACCTAGAAGAAAAGAGCTCAGGTGAAACTAGGTACCTTTGCCAGCCAAAGGTCTTTGGACTAGCTACAGCATAAAGGCTTTAGAATTATTATTTAACCTACAGTAGATGTTTTTGCATCAATGTTTTTCTCCAGACTGAGATGTGTCCATACAAATTCACTAATACAAAACTGCTCTAGTGATGACGTCACCATATTTTGATTGGTCTGAGTCACTAGAAAGGCAGGACATCTCAGAAGATAAATGATGACATACAGACATGCCTCCTAAGCTATCCCCTTTTTTCCTCAGACTTGTTTTTGGTAAAAATTATTTTCCTTAAATAACATTTTCATTTAACCTAATTTAAACATTAAACTTATATATTCAGGTGTTTTACCTTAAGCCAATCATAGTGGTATGATTCTGATATTTCTACTTTTTAAATTACACTATTAAGGTTATAACTTTATAATTTAAATCAAACATCTTAAAATAAAATTATAGCCTTGCTCTAATTATTCTAAGCTACATAATGATACAAGATTTGTAAGAAAAATCCATTCTTAAAGTTTTTAAAACATTACCTTTTTATAGACACACATGAGGTTCTTTGTTCTACTTAAAGAAATAAATCACAGTCAGAAAAGTTAATTTACTATAAACTTTTAGATGATATTTATCTCTACAGCAACAAAATACAGATTTAAGATTCACACTGTTAGACTGCTTAAGCTGCGAGCTATTATGCGACACTAGATTTATTTAGTTTCCTAATGAGAAAATGATATTGAATAAATTTTATTTATAACTCCTGAATTCTTCATTCTGCAGTAATGAAATTTGGTAAGCTTATTTATCATACTAATGTCCAAAAACTGCCTAATTTTCATAGCAATGAGCTTACTCAATGGTGCTCGCCTGGATAAATAAAGATATTGATTGATATTGAATAAAGATATAAAGTACATTGCATCTTTAAACTATGAATAAAACTTCTTATTTGTATACAAAGTAATGGGACTCAAACTAATTTCCTAAGACAAGTTTTTTTTTCTTGGTTGTAGCAGTCACATGATCTCCTATCTGATTGTAGCCATGGACACCCAGCTCGAGCTAGGACGTCCTTGTTCAAAACACCCATAAATCTGTCATGATCACAGGGATGTTTTTTGGAATGTGACTAGGCCCCTAAGAACAACATTGCTCTACAGACTTAGCTTGAAAAGTGTCCACTTATATCATGGCTTAAAAAACCAAAATGGAGTCTCATCTTCATTTTCTCAGACCTCATTTACCATATGGCAAAATGATGCTTAGGGAACAGAGATATTTTTTCCTTAAGAATTAAAGCCAGAAACCTTGTCTTAAGGTTTTGTGTTTTTTTTCTTTTAGGAATGTATGCAAATAGTACTCTTAACCAGAAATTAGTCCCATATAAAAATCACATAAAATAATAAATATAATAATAAAAAAATCAATTCTTAATAATAAAAATAAAATAATTTTTTCATCAAGGGTTTTGTCCCTACAGGACCTTGGAGTAATCATATCTGATGAACTCAAAGTGATGAGACAGTGCACCAAGAAAGTAGGTAGGGCCAGTGGAATGCTGGGGGGCATAGGGAGGGGTATCACCAACTGAAGGAAGGAGATGGTGTTGCCACTGTATAGACTGTGGGTGAGACCCCACCTTGAGTACTGTATCCAGTTCTGGAGATCACATCTCAGGAAGGATATAGACAGGGTGGTTACTGTCTGGAGGAGGGCTACTAAAATGGTGCAGGGGCTGCATCAGAAGCCCTATGAGGAGAGACTGAGGAATCTCAGTATGTACACCCTGGAAGAAGAAAAAAAAGGGTGTGGACATGTAGAGACCTATAAATACCTCACCATGTTGAAAAAGGTACAGGAGGGGAGTATTTTTCAGAGGAAAAGATGCACAAAAACAAAGAGACATGCAATGAAGCTGGAAGAGGGAAATTTAGGAGAGATGTGAGGAAGTGCTTCTTCACTGAAAGAGTGGTCAATGCCTGGAACAGTCTTTCAGTGGAGGTGGTGGGGATTAAAAAAGTGGTGGGCTCAATCATGCATGGGACAGACACAAGGGAATCTTAGTTGGGACATGGAGGTAGTGGATCTGGAGATCAGGTAGGGTCTGCGGTGACAGTATCTAGGCAGGCACAAATGGGCAGACTGGGTGGGCAAACAGTCCTTATCTGCCATCAAATTCTATTTTTCTATGTTTTACCAGCCAACTTAGTTTAATTGCAGATGGCTATCTAAGCAAATGCTGAAGAGGTTTGCCTGATGCTGGCACTATTACTTGTATTTAATAGTACTGCCCCTCACTTAGGAGATTTTGGCAAGATATTTTGGCCACACACCAACAGACTGTTGCCAAGCCATTAAAGGAGGCCTCAAAATTAATTCTTCTGGGAATATTCCAAGAGGTCTTATCTTTCTCAACAGCAAAAAAGTGGGTGGGAGCTGCTATTATGACAGCAAGAAAAAATGTCATTTAAGGCATTGGATATACCACATAACCTTCTGTTTTAGAATCGGTGGAGGACATGACACTCCCTGCTAGTTATGAGAGGTTAGCTTATCTCAGTTTGCATAAACTGGAAATGTTTAATGACATTTGGTCCCCCTATCTAAACTCTTCTATTTGCATGTATGCACACTCATACCAACCATACTTGACAATGTACATTTTTAGATGTTTTATTTATCTCCTTATGCAAGTCTTGTGTTTATGTATATGGTACTGTTTGAAGAGTTGAATATTCAACAGTTTCTCTGTAATATCCCTCTTCTGTTACAAGACTTTACTGAACTTAAGTCTATGACCACCCGGTAGAACAATGTATTTCTTGCCCATTTGTAGTTAAGAATATTGTGTAATCTAATCAGTTTATCTCCTACTTGTACAATGCAATTGATTTATGAATTATTTTTAATTTCCTGTTTTATGAATTTCTCATACTGCACAGTATGTGACAGGGTTGAATAAGACCCTGCCCAAGTTGTTATGCAGAGAGAATGAAAAGCACAGTTATATTCTGTCCTCTCCTATTTCTGCCACTTCTCTGCTTGTCTGATTGCACAATCATATATTTTTGGGGGTCTCCCCAAGGAACTGGCCACACCAAAAGGTCCCAAAGTCTTCTGCTATCCCCCTGCTATCGCTTGCTGTTTTTATTCTTTCCTTCACCCTTGCTTCTCTGTGGTTAAAATATATGTGAATCTTTATGTGAAACTGAGATCCCTTGGTTTGCAAATGTATATAGTTATATTGTTTAAAATGCATTGCAGAAGGCTTTGTGGAGATTATTAGAAAAGGCAGAAATCTTTAAGAGTTGACCTTGAGAAACCTTTTGACCTCCACAAGCTTGTTAACCAGAATTGCCAACTGGAGAGCAGACCCAGACATAATGTTCTATTTTGTAACATTTTTGTGAGAAACAGGAGACCAGACCCAGACAGACTGTTCTCTTTTAATGCATCTGTTGAGCCTGGATGTATTCTGGTCAGGAAAGAAATTGACAAACTTGTTACATTTTATGATAAATGGGAATGCACAGTTAAACTGCCAGAAGAAGAGATTTTATAAAGACAGCAATTTCTGGGTTTCAGATTTAGATTTGGAAATGCACTCAGAAGGATTTTTATTGAACTGCCTGTATTGAAAATCCATCCTTACAATCTTATTTTTTATTGTTATCTATCATATTAATAATAATAATAATAAAACACTATTTTGATGTTATGACTGCTTCTGGTTTGCCCATGCTTCCTGACCATTGCCTCTACAACATAACAGAGCCAGCCAGGATTTGTTGCAGTACCTTGCAGTAAATACATCACATGATACTGATGACAAAGGGCTTAAGGCTTACAGTAAGTGCTAATGAATTGCCCTGTTCTCTGCAGCATAGTGAAGCCCTCTGCAGTAATACTGCCAAACTATGTAAGCCCCCTCTCTTTGGAGGGGCTTATGCTCCCACTAGGGACCCCTTTCCCCCTCTTACCCCCTCCTCAGAGCTAGGGAATTTATTAGTGTTCTGGGGGTTAACCCCTGCTGGATGCCTCAAGGTGGCAGCAGAGGGCAGGTTATGGAATATATATCAGGAGTGGACACAGGACGTTCAGGGCCTTTTCCAGCCCAGACACTAGGCCTGAGGTTGGGGGGGAGGCTGGAAGAGCAGGAGAGGTAGGCAAGGAGTGAACTCGATGGTCCGGGTTCAGCCTGTGGGGGAACCCCTCCCAAGTTGTCAGATGGGGACAGCCTCTGCAGTGACATGGTGTCAAGGAGCTGGGAAGGGAGCTCCGAAGGTGGGATGGCAAGCCAGATACCTGCATCATTGGGATGAGGGAGGACTAGGTGGGAGGAGAATGCCAGGATAGGCAGAAGCCCATCTGATCCCATACAAGAGTGTTCTGGTCTGCCAGGGCTGTGGGGGCAGTGGCAGGGTTACCATAGGGGAGGGGCCAGTGGCGGGGTCCTCTCCCATACCCAGGGTGGTACAGCAACTCAGGCATAGAGGGGTCAGAAGTGTTCCTCACCCAATCAGAGGGACCTGCGTGGAGGGGCAGGTCCTGGGGCACCGGCATCTAAGGGCTGGGCAGGTCACAGGTCTTAGGACAGGCCCTGGGGGGCATTACCTGGTTGAAGCTTAGTTCAAGCTCAGGATGTGGTGGCAGGGATGTGGACTGGAGGCTGGAGCCATCTCTTAGTGGTTATCAGTGAGCTTGGTGAAAAGGAAGGGCGCCATTGTAGAGGAGTGGGCTGCTTGGGGGGCCTGAGCAGTGGCAGTGCTCAGGTCTCTCTCGTGGCATGACAGTCTGGGGGTGCAGCTCGGGCACTGGAGCAGGGCCGACTTTGAGCGACTCAGCACCAGTGTGGAGTGAAACAATGTACATGGCTGTAGTCAGGGGATCAGTGCGAGAAGTGATTTGTGCACTGGCAGATTCGGGTTCCATGTGAGAGGAGAGTTTTCAGGTTACAGGGCCTGGGTCAGAAAGGAAAAAATACCGGTACCCCTCGAGATTTGGGCCAAGGTCCAGGGGCCAGGTGGGGGAAGCAGCATGCTTCTCCATGTTGGAGACAGGTCACCCAACCAGAACCAGACCAGCTAGAGTGATGAAGAAAAGGGTAACCCAAAGTAGGAAAAGAAAGAGTTTGGCTTACTAGCACCAGTAAGCCAGGAGCCTGTTGATTCTTCGAGTGAAGGATCTGCTTGGGTAAACCATCTAAGTTCCAGAGGTGACAATAACCTGGTTGTACTGCCTGTATAACAATTAGTCTGCTTGACAGGTCCAGCTTTGGGTGAACTGTGAAAAGTTTAGATAGCCCCATGGAGCTGCTTTATTTCTTGGGTGAAGAATGGGACCCCTGTGCTCCTGAAATCATTTGTGGTGCAGGTACTAAAATAAAGAAATTACTTGGGAAGAAACTTAGTAGTGATTTTCCCTTATTTATAAGGTAGAAAAAAAACAGGCTGACTGGATGGGCCTTGCGGTCCTTATCTGCTGTCAACTTCTATGTTTCTATGTTTATTTAAGTAGAAAGGGGGGAAAATTTAAATGAAAACCCCTTGTATTTAATTTTGTGTCATAAACTGTATTTCCAGAAGGTGTTCATCAAGCTGCACCAGGATCAGGGGCTCTGGAGCTCAGAGGAGACAGGAGGCTGCAGGTTTGGAGATCCTGCATCTGGTGGCCAGAGGTTTGGGGCAAATCCAGTTCACAGAAGCAGAGGTCGAGAGTACATGGTGTGATCAAGCCATCGAGAGATAGGACAACTGCTTTCCTGTCTTTATTTCGGGTGCACTAGATCAGTTGTTTCACATTGTAATAATCCTTCTTTTTCCCCCTGAAACATCTGCAATGATAAAATTATGCCCCTAGACAGAAGGGGAAGGGGTGGTTACAACTGCATCCTGGCTGGCTCCACTGTATGTTACAAAATTCTCAGTGAAACTTAAATTATTAAATAAATTGCACACCATCATGCATGATCATGAGCTGACTTTAAAACTGTGTTGCCTGGACTAGTCCTGCACCTCCAACTCTATTCTTGCAATTGTCAGCCACATGTCTGCCTGTTTTATAATTACAGTACATATCTTTTCTTAATTGATGACCATCAGCTGACTTCACAAACATATTGGCCGAGCCTGCCCTGCACCCATCCATCTCCGACATCACATTCTCCAGCTGCCTGGTCACCTGTTTAATACATTTGTACATCACTATTCATGACCACAAACTGACTTCTTTGGTGGCCAGTACTGTCTTGCGTATCCCGTCAAGTTGCCGACTGAGTTTTGGTGCTGCAATTAGGGCGCCGCAACAAGGGCAAGAGTGACAGAGACAATCTTGATTTTTGATTGCCCTGCACTCTCATCGTCCTTGGTGCCCTAAACATTTTATCCCTTTCAGGGCATGCACACCCCGGAGTTTGTCATATTTAGTTATGGGGGGTGCAGGGGATGTGGGGCGCGTAGCTCCCTGCGAAACAGGAATGCTTTCCTGGACAGTGCTTTGGCTTTCTGGCTCCCGGGAGGTGCAATGCCTGGTGCTGCAGAGCCAGGTGGTGTATTGCCTGCACCAATATTGGTGTAGACAAAATGACTGTCACACTGATATTGTATGTGTTACTTTTTATTTATTTATTTATTTATTTTTTTATTTGAATATTGCATTTCAAACAATAATGTTTGTTAGCTGCAAAAATGGCAACATAAAGTTTTTCTTTAATAATGATGTACTTCTGGCAAGAACATCAATATACTTATTTTGCTTTCTATTTTATTTCATTCCTAAACTGAAATATCTGGTTTAGAGTTTTAAAAGTTCCCGTACTCTGGTCATACTCACCATTAAAAACATCTTGGTGTGATGCTGTGCTGTTTACATCAGAAACACGTGTTTGAACCAGCCTGATACATCCACAGTATGAATCTAGTATGAGTAGTGAAAACATAGCCTCAGCAGACGAGATCTTTAAAAATGGCCAGTGGCAGCCATCTTTATTGTCATGAATCGTTCATTACAAAAGGAATATTAAAAGTTGTTTTAAAAACAGTTGATGGGGTTTAAAATACACAGATGACGAATGCAAGGTTGTGAGGAATACATTCCTGCTAAAAACTAAATGATAAATGTTTTGATGACTATAATGTTTCTGCTTTAAGGGATGAACAAAAAGATACACAGTGCACAATTAAAGAACTTATGATTCAGGACAATTTACATTTGTTGTGGGATCATTATTCCCGTACATCTTATCTCACAATTAGGTCAGGGCATGTGGGAACAAGTATCATAAATGTGGCCTGTTTCTAGGCTTTGACACTATCATTTTACTGTAATGTTCTCCCTCAAGTAGCTTTCCAGTGTGTCCTTTACTGTATGTACTGCTGACATTCACCACAGACTTCCTTTACTGGTGCCTGCCTACCTCTTTTCTAGTCCTGAAGAGCTGATTTGCCATGTGGTCAATGCCATATGTACCACCATCATACGTTGGTTTATACTTTGGTAACTGAGATAGAGTTTAGACATATTTGGCCTTGTTTTGTCTCTCTCTCTCTCTCTCTCTCTCAAAAGTTGATTAAATATCCCCTGAATTTTCCAGCTTACATCCATTGGTCTAAACTCTATTTAAACTCTTCAGAACTTTTGGTCTTTACTAATTCTGCTGGTAAATTGTTCCATAATTGTACTACCGTCGGTGTAAGAAAATGTCCTAGTATTAATCCTGAAAGGTGCTGCCCTTAGTTGTTTAATGTGACTTCTTAATGTGTAATGTTCTTATCCCCCATTGAGATTTAACTCCTTCATTAACTCCTGGGCCCACATATTCAAAGGGGATGTGTGGCCCAAATGGAGATGCGTGGCACATCCCAGAAAATGCGCAGAAGCATGCTATTCGAAAGGGAGAGATGCATCACGCATTTCTGAATGCTTGATCATGCAGAAATAATGTATGTGGTGCAAAAAAAGTGGGCAGGCACCTCAATATAGTGTGCAAGTATATATTCAGCCAAAATGTGTGGCACGTGTGGCACGCATCACAGAAATTTGCTGTGCAAAGTTAGGTATGTAAGGGGAATGGCCTAAATTGGCCAGCGACCCACAGGCAGGCTGCAGAACTGCAGACATGCGACCCTGATACAGCCCTTGGAGGTGCACCAGGATGTTCTCCAGGCACTCACACACAGCAGTCATGCCAGGATGGTACTACCCAAAGCCATAGCCATGCTATGCAAGCTTGCTGGGCACCTGCTGGGTGCCACTGGGTGACACCAGTGGCACTGTCCAGTCAGCCACCCCCTCACCACGCCTGGGTAGGGGATGCCCAGCTGCCACATGCTAGTCAGGCACTCCCTTAGCACACCAGTGAAGCAGACAACTACAATGTGGCACATGTACCAGGTGCCATGGCCTGCACCCATGTGGCCATCAGAATGCCACCCAGTGGAGGCCAGGGACAGCCCAGTGGCACACACCCATGGTGGAACACCATAGGTGCACACAGCATGCCTGTGACAGACCCATGCCACCAGGAACCACATACATGTCACTGATGCCATCCCTACATTGTGACAATGTCACAGGGGCCCTGGGTTTGGGTCACTGTGGTGTACTGGTGGTGGACAGTGCATGACTGTCAGACCGCTGGGCAGGGGTGGCACCACCTGCAGCCTGGACGCAGCAGGGGCATGCCCCAAGGACAGACTCTTCCAGTGTTGTGCATGCGTCCACTTAGGGCACGGACATTGCCATGGGTAGTAGCACTGTGAACCTCTCAGCTGTCACACAGTATGGGTTCTGGCACTCATTTTATCACTCAGACACCCTCTGACCCCCGTAGAGTGGGTGACATTACATACCGAACACTGGGACTGTTATGCAGAATTGTATGATAATATGAGATACTACAGTAGGTATCAGCACACAGTAGTAATATTGGTGCACTTATTTCCACAGTCTTCCAAGCTTGCACTGTCATGTTTGCTGCTGCGTCACACATTCCGACCAGTTGTCACACACCTTGGCACACATTTGGGTGTTAAAGGGTTGGAGGTATGTAGCACTGTACTCAGGCCAATGCAGTCCACCCACAAACAAACATACATTCTCACTTGCCTGCTAGGCTGCAGTACCTCCTGATCACCTTTGTGGAGTGGTGGTGCTGCCATGTAATTCTGGAACTGTACATGCTAATGGTATGCAAATGGCCTGAATACATGCCAGTAATGAGATGCAAATGTGCTGTTTGGGCACTAACTGTGCAATGAGACCATTTGCATATCCTGGCTGAGTATTGCAAATCTGCACGCCATGCAAGTGGCTTTGCATTGTGCACTTCTGTATGCTCTGCACTATGCTCTGGGCACCTGCCATGCCATGCATCTTCCACTACGTGATTGCGTATGTTTGGGATATTCAGCTTCACATGCACGATTGCATATTACGGTGCAGCTTCTGAATATACCATTATTTTGTGCCAGCGCAGTTCAGTTGCATGGCAGAAGCACTTGCGTGATGCAGCCTGCCACTTTTGAATATGGGGCCCCAGATCTTTATATGTAGTGAATGACATTAGCAAATTACCTCTGATTCTTCTGTGTCCCAGATTGTGTCAACCCAAGTATTTCAAGCTTACAAGCTTTCCTCATCTGTTATGTTTTCAAGATCTGTAACCATTTTTGTTGCCTTGTGTTGTATTCTTTCTATCTTTATATTCTCACCCATTGAAAGTCCACTACAAAATTGTGACCTATAATTAATTAATGGTCTAATATACGACTTATATAGTGGTAATAGTACATCCCTGGACCTGTGCTTAAAGTGCCTGTGTATTGTAGTTAATAAATGGTTTGCCTTTCCAAATACTGCATTGACTTATCTTTTATTGTGGTGAGCTTTTGAAATGTATTCACCAAAATCGTTCTCAAAATCAGTTATTTTCAGTTTAACTCCAGTTAGGTTATATGGCTGCTCGTCATTATTTTTCACTAAATGACTTATTTTACATTTTGCACAATTAAATGACGTGTGCTCCTCCTTAGCCCAAGTTCCCATTTTAGTTAGACCTTCTTGAACTATATTCTCAGTTGTGTTCAACTTTCCACCTAACTCCTGATCGCCTGTAAATTTATATCTTTTTGTAGATCACTTGTGAAAATAGCAAACAGCACCGGTCCTAAGACAGAGCCCTGCAGCACACCACTAGTCACCCTTCTCTCAGCTGGCAAATCACTCTTCACTCTTACCTTTTGTTTCTGGTCTTCCAGCCATTTTGCAACCCATTTTAGGAGGTTCTTGTTTAACCCAAACAGTAATATCTTTTGGACGAGTTTTTCATGTGGCACCACATTGAAGGCTCTGCTAAAATCCAAGAATACTACATCCACTGCATTACCCTCTTCAAGTTCCTTACTTACTTTCTCACAAAATATTAGCAGGTTAGTTACATGTGACGTTCCTGTCCTAAATCCTTGTTGTAAACTGTCTCTTATCCATGTTTTACAACAATTCTCCTCCACTTTAGCTTTTATACGTTTCCATAATTTTTCCTACAACTGATGCAGGACTTATTAGTCTACAGTTTTTAGCATTATGTTTATTTCCCTTCCTGAAAAGTGGCATTACCTCCACCACTCTCAGTCTTGAGACACCGCACAATGTTGTAGTGACATAATGACTACATGAGCTAATATGTATGTTAATACTCCATGGAGACCACTCTGAATGCTTGTAAAGTGGTTCATGTGCATTCTTAGGGTATGAGAACTGTAACTGAAGGTAAGTAGTTCTGATACCCTAAGAATGTGTTGTCAGTATAGTCTAGTGGTTAGAGTAACAATCTGCTAATGAGCTCTGTCTGTACATCCAGCAGATGTGGGTTTGATTCCCACAACCTCCACTTGCATACTGTGTGACTCTGAGCAAGTCACTTAACCACCCCAGTGCTCCCAGGTTGCTCCCTTGAAAACAGGCACATGTGCCTAGTGTGCCTTACCCGTTACCAAAAGAATAAAATAAATTATTAATCAAGATCGAGCAATAATAAATATATTTTTCTTATTAAAAACTGTTTCAGAATGTGTCTGTTTCAGGGCATCTGTGTGTGAGATACTTACACAGAATAAAAGTGTCTCACGACAGAGGTAAGGGAGTGTCGATTGGTTGGGCGCTCTCCCTCAATCTATAATTTCAGATATCTCATACACTGTTTATTTTAATCTTGGTATTATCTTGTCAGGTCCTGCCACTTTGTCACTCTGTAAAGTTCTAAGGTGTATTAAGCCCTAATCATTTTTGATTACCCCAACTATTTCTCTGTTATCTGCTACTTTTACTATGTTCCCTCCTTGTTGGAAAATATAACAGAAATATTTGTTTAATTCATTAGCTATTTCAGTGTCATTTGTTATTAATGTGCCTTTTACCATTGGCCCAATATTAGTTTATCCTTTTTTTTCAAAATATATACCCATAGAATGCTTTCATGTTTTGTTTATTTTTTGCTAACCTGACCTCATATTTTTTTTTCACTTTTCTAATGGTTTGTTTCAGTACTTTGTGAACTCTCCTAATTTGGATTTATTTCTTGACAATGATAAAGTTTTGATAACTTGTATGCCATCCTTTTCCTATTCGATAAACTGGCTAATTTTTATTTTCCCATTATGGATTTTCCCTACTTATAATGCTGTACGGATGGTATATACTTGTTCCTTAATTGAATTACATATATTGTGAAGTATTTCCTAACATTCATATTTTATTTATTTATTTAAATGTGATAACAGGAAAGGCACTATGAGCAGATGCTCGTTTCCAGGTGTGACCCGAGGGGGGGGGGGGGAGGTACAAAACAACAAGATAAAAAAAATGCAAGTTACATAGTAATACAGTGTACAAAAAAGAGCAGTTTGTACAAGCAATAATTCTATGTATTGTACAGTATTTACATTAATATACTATATATTACATATATACATATATATATACACATTATTGGGTAGCATAGAAAAATAACAGATAAATCATAGATAACAGCTATGTGGTGCAAATCATATAGGGAGCCTGCTGATGCAGAGATGGAGTAAAGCCAGCTGACCCAGAGATGGAGTAAGGGAGATGCAAGCCAGAGGCAAAAGGAGAAGAAGCATTAGGGAGGGGGCAGATGTAGGATGTGGAAGGGGTAGGCCTGAATAAGTGCTTAAGGGCCAGAAAGGAGGGGGTGAGGTGGATTTTGGGGGGAATGCTATTCCAGAGGAAGGAAGCTATAATTGAAGGCCAGTTTGTCTGCCGAGGTGCAGACATGCAGGAAGGCAAGGAACGGGCACTGATTGTCTATGAGTTATCCGAGGAGGAGGAGGTGGCAGGTTTGAAGAGAGAAGCAAGGTATGTTGGGAGAGTCCCAAACCAGAATTTAGATATGAAGCTGGTGCAGTGGGAAAAGTGCCTCTGGGAGAGGGATTGCAGGGATAGGGAGGAGTAGAGGTTGCAGTGGTGAGTTAAATGGGAGAGTTTGAGGCAAACCTGCAGAAAGCATGGTGGGGCACATCAACTTTGAAGAGGGAGGTATTAAGGGCAGCACTGGAAACAACGGCTGTGTAATTGAAGGCAGGGTGGATCCATTTAACCAGTCAGTCATGTCTAACAGAGAGGGAAGGATAGCCTTATGATGATAGCGTAGCCTAGTTTAGGCGAGTTTAGAGTGGAGAGTGATAAATGGGAGGAGAAGTTGAGTGAGGGATCGAGCGCACTCCAAGGTAATTTTAGGTGTGGACATTTTCATGAGAGTGGATGCTCTGAAGAGGAAGGAGGGTAAGACATGAAGCTTAGCCAGTTTTTGCTTGGTTTTGAATGTCATAGCAACAGTTTTTTTATATTTAGTTTCGGACAATTAACGTTGAACCAGGAGGTAACTGATAAGAAATAATTTTGCAGAGGTGTTTGGATAGCTAAAATGGATGGGTCAAAAAGGAAAAGGATGGTATCATCCACATACATGTGGATCTTGCATGGGAGCATGCAGAGGGGAGGTTATTAATAAACACAGAAAAAAGAACAGGCCCGAGGATCGAGCCTTGGGGTATGCTGACAAGGATAGGGAGGGGAGTGGATAGGACATTACAGACTTTTACAGACTGAGAACAACCCGTCAGATAAGATCTAAACCAGGACACAGAAGATGGAGAGAGGTCCAGGGCACTTAGTTTATTTAGGAGGAGGAGAAGGTGGGACATGGAGTCAAAGACCTTTGCAAGGTCAATGAAAATGGCTGAGGTGATCAGACCTTGGTCCATGGCTGAATGGATGGCATCGGTAAAGCTTAGAAGGGAGGTAGTGGTAGAGTGATGCTTTCTGAATCCTGATTAGACAGGGGATAGAGTGTTAGAGACCAGGAGGAAATCATTTAGCCTAGAGAGGACTAGGGACTCTGGACCTTGGCAATTGAAGGGAGAAGTGATATAGGGCGGTAGTTGCCAGAGACAGTGGCATCTCACCCTTTGAAGAATGGGAGGATCGTGGCCTGATGCCTTACTTATATGTTGCCTTACTTTTCATATCTGCTCTCCAGTCTCACCTATTTAATTTGCTTCTTATGTCACTAAAGTTACTAGCACTGTAGTTATACTGTATATAGCTGTTTTCAATTTGTTGCAAGTTACGTGTGTGTCAATACATATTTCTGTTATGTCATGGTCACTAGTATATAATGGTTTACTGTTATTTTATGATCTATGTTGTATGTGCTGTTTGTTGGTACTAAATCTGGGATATAAGTACCCCTTGCTGGTGTTAAAGTCTTTTTTTAACTCAGCTTTATTGATACTCGTAGATAGCCTCAATAATACAGGTAAAACAATGTGAATGTACATAACTTGATAATCAGAGCTGATCCAAAGGACATTGTTTAAGACATACAGTATGCAAAGTAGGTTGTGACATTACAGGAATATTGCCAGCTGGCCTGGCATTTCCAAAAGAATAGCCTTAGGCCCAAACTTCAATTAAAACCTCAGTTACCTAAGCTGGTGTGAAACTTTAATATAACAATCAAGACCTCAAACTAGGCCTCGTTATTATTTTTTGCTGCGTGTAATAACTCTCCTCACATCCCAAATATAACCTCTACCAAAGGGTAACTAATAAGGTATTAGCAGAGGGACACTGGTGCATCTTCTCTAAGTGGATCATGTAGCAGGGGGGAACACCGATCCTGACCACAAAAAGGGGCCAACAGATTATTCCCAATCAAGCCTGGATAGCAAATGATGGGGATCGTGCCAACCTGCCACATCTCTCCCTGCAGCATCTCCACCTCATCAGCATGGGTATTCAAAGGCCACTGGAATCCTGCTGGACCTGTCATCCAGATTAAAGCCTCCTGGCTTCCCACTGCTGCCAATAAAGCATGTGACGGTCATGCTGAAGTCTCAACCTGGCCATGAGAGACTCCATCAGCACCACATTCTTGACCCTATTTACCCGATCTTGTAGTGTGGGGGGCTCCTTGCTGAGCCATTTGTCCATAATACATTTTAGTCCCACTGCTACTAATGTAAGCAGCACTTTTTGTGTGTCCCCATATAGGTGGACTATAGTTGGGATTCCAAGAACCCAATCTGCAGAAATGCTAGGTATGTCCACACCAATCACCTCTTTTATTATCAAATCAAATCAAATCATCTTTAATTTTATAGCACCTTTCAAAACCAAGGTGCTATACATAAAAAACATACACATAAAGATAAAATTTTAAAACAAGCATTAAAACAAATCATCCGTAACTAGGGAAAGCTAAACTAAATAAATAAGTCTTCAACTCCATTTTGAATCTATCGACAGTTGGGCATTTTCTCAACCAATGAGGCAGAGAATTCCACAGGGTTGGCGCTGAAAAAGCGAAGGCATGAGATCCTGATGTCTTTAATTGAACCCTGGAAATCTCCAGCAATCCCTCATTGATGGAAGAGAGAGGATGGAGGTGGCAGTAGGGTACGAGGAGATCTTTCAGGTAACCGGGTCCCTGATCATGTAGGGCTTTAAAGGTTAGTAAACCAACCTTAAAGGTGATCCACCACCAAAGAGGCAGCCAGTGCAGTTTGCAGAGCACAGGTGTAATATGACTAGTTCTAGAAATCCCAGTCAAAAGCCTGGCCGCCGTGTTCTGCACAAGCTGCAGGCAGCGGATATCAACCCCAGGTAGTCCTAGGTAGAGGGAATTGCAGTGATCAAGACGGGTGGTGACAAAGGCATGGACCAATGTTGGAGGATCACCCGGAGGAACCAGGTGTTTCACCCGGGCGATATTCCTCAGATGGTAAAAAGAGGATTTGATGACAGTTGATTATCTCTCCAAGTTGCCCCCAAAAGATAGTCAGCTTGGGGTAGTCCCAAAAAATGTACCAGTGGCTACCCTCCGTTCCACACCCCTGCCAACATGAGGCATCACTGCCTGTGTAATGGTGTGTAACCAAGGATACCCAGAAATACCAGATAAGAATTTTCCAATAAAACTCCCTCCACACAGGAGAGGAGGTTGCCTTCCAACCAAATTTTAGTCTATGGTTCAATTCAGCTTCACCTATATTTATATTCGCCTCTCTTTCCCAGGCTTTTCTGTGATCTGCTAAGGAGTTCTCCCTCATCTTCAGCAGCATTTTATACAGGTTTGTCACAGGCTTGATCTGGGCAGAAATTGTGATCACCCATACAGGAAGTTTTTCCAACCTGAGAATGATCTGGTTAGTCTCAAGGTGATCTGAGGAGTGTATGAAGTGCCTCACCTGCAGATATCTAAATAATTCTGCATTACTCCAGCCAAAATTATGTTTTGCCCTCCGAAGGAAATACATCCACCCTCTTCTATCAATTGGGTGAATCGGTGACCCCATGCTTCCCATCTTGCAAACCCTGCATCTAACATAGGGAGAAGAAGTTTGTCTCATTTTAGAGATAAGAGACAGAGACCTACTCCTCTGGTGTTTCCATCAACTTTCTGACCTTCTGAAGTATATGAAGCCTCTGCCTGACCCATCTGTTTCTAATGAGGCGTGAGTACTCCCGGGATGGCAGAGTCAATGTCAAGGTGTACAATGGTCTCCCCTCTGGTAACTCATTTTCCATCTCATACCATTGTGATTGAACTCTCTGTTTAGCCCAAGTTAGAACTGGGCCCATTTGTGCTGCTAGATAGTATACGTGGAAATTGGGTAAGGCAAGGCTGCCTCTCTCTCTCGAGGAAGGAGAAGAAAGCGCCTGGCCACCTTGGTTTTTTTGTGTTGCCAGATGAACTTCTGGGTTTCCCTCACCAGTTTATTCCAAAAGGAAACAGGTAATTTCAATGGAAGACACTGAAACAGAAATAAGAGTAGTGGTAAAATGTTCATTTTGATCACTGAAATTCGTCCCACTAAGGCAAGGGGCAAAAGTCACCACCTTGCCATATCCCTCTTGACCTCCTCCCATAGCTTCCCATAATTGAGGGAAAATAACTTCGATAGATCTACAGAAACCTGTATACCCAAATATCTGATTTGGCCCCTTGGGGCCCACTTGAAGGGGAAGTTATCTCTAAATCCCTGAGGTGCCTTTTCACTTAGGATAAGAGCATCTGACTTTGAGAAGTTGATTTTGTACCCTGAGGTCTCCCCAAAAGCGCGTAGTGTATCACACAGCACTGAGGTGGATTCTTCTAGAGAGGATAGAAAAAAATATAGAATCGTCTGCATATAAGGAGAGTTTTTTCTAATCCCCCTGCCATAACCCCAGAGATCCTTAGGTTATGTCTGACTTTGATGGCAAGGGGTTCCAGGCACAAGGCAAACAGCAGAGGGGAGAAGGGACAGCCCTGCCTAGTCCCTCTAGTTAGAGGGAAAAAGGGGGAACTTACACCATTTACTCTCACCAGTGCCTGCAGCTGGGAGTACAATCTGGAGATTGTATATAAAAATTTGGGTCCGAATTTCATTTTTTCCATGGATGCCTTTAAAAATTTCCGATTAACCCTTTCAAATGCTTTTTCTACATCCATGGATATGGCTATCTGAAACTGATCTTGCATATTTTGGGAGGAAATGATGTTAAACAACCTCCTAATGTTGTTAAAAACATACCGCCCTGAGATAAAGCCAGTATGGTCTTCATGTACCAGAGAGGTGACATGGGCTTATATTCTACTGGCCAGCAAACCCGTAAACAGTTTTAAACCAATATTTAAAAGAGAGATGGGTCTAATAGGCCCACACTTCAGAGGGTCTTTGCCAGCCTTGTGGATAACTGAAATATGAGCTATTTGCCAAGAATCAGGGTTCACTCCTCAGTCCATAATTTACTTGGCACACTGGTAGCAGGAAAGGTATGAGGAAGTCTGAAAATGTTTTAAAAAATTCTGAGGGAAACCCTTCGGGCCCTGGGGCTTTACCATTCTTCAGATTGATGCTGTGAGCAAAAAGTTCCGCTTTGGTGATAGCCCCATCTAAGTGGTCAATTGCCGGTTGGGAAAGGGATCTTACCTTCAGTCCTTCGGAAAAGGCAGAGAGTTTTGCATCATAATTTGGGATCAATTCCTGAGTGTATAGATTTTTGTAAAAATCTGCAAACTTCTTAGTGATTGCATCTGGATGGTAAATTAATTTACTGCTATTACGCTGGCCCCGAAGTTGGGGGACTAGCCTGCTGACCTGTTGTTGTCGCAGAGTAGCCGCTAATAACTTCCCTGCCCTATTACCACTTTCATAATAGTTCTGGTGGATTCTTCTACAGGAAGCCTCTATTTGGGAGGTGAATACCTTCTCCAAAGCTAGACATTTCTCTGCTAGAACTTTCTGCATCTGGCTATTTCAGTGAGATTTTATGCTGAAATTCTAAATCTGCCAATTATGTCTCTAAGTCTACTCTCTTCTGCTCCCTGCACTTTTTATCCATGGAGGAGTACCTTGTGATAATCCCCCGGAGGACTGACTTTAAAGCATCCCACCTGAATGTGTGCTAAGTCTCTCCCACCGGATTCTCTCTGTCATAAGTTTGGATCAAAGTGGTGATTAAACCTTTAAATTCTTGGTTGTTTAAGAGGCCTATATTGAAACTTCAATGGGAATTTCTGGTTGAAGGCGAGAGTTCCAACCTTAACCTGACTGAGGCATCGTCCGAGAGTGTGCGAGTCATTATTTGGCATGACGACCCCTTATGCAACCAATCTTCGGTGAGGAAGAGCTTATCTATTCTTGTATAGCAGTTGTAGCTATCCAAAAAGTGAAAAGTCCTGTGATGTACCATTAGCCCTTCTTCAAGCATTGACCAGACCCAGGGTTTGAGACCAGTGAAGCAGGGTTTGCCCCGCCATCCCCATTTTAGCTTTTAGGATTCTCCTTCTATCCAGAGTGGACAATAGAATAGTGTTAAAGTCTCCCCCCCAAAATGCAAAGTCGATCTGTGATTTGAAGTGTATTTGTAAAAAAGCTCTTAAAGAAAGAGGTTGCCTCCCTGTCATCATTCGGGGTGTAAAGACAAGCAATGGTACAGGGTAACCCCCAACAGGGCCTGAAGTATAACGTAACACCTTTCTCACTCTAGCTGGATGGAAGTAACTTGAATTAGGCATGACTTATAGATAAGAACAGCCGTGCCTCTACGGTGAGGGTGGTCTGAATAAGAGGAGGCATAAACCTGACCTACCCATCTGCGACACAGTTTCTGGTGCTCACTGTCTGTGAGGAGAGTCTCCTGAAGTAGAGCTATTTGAGTTCCCATCCTGCTCAGTTGATGAAGTACCTCACCCTTTTAAACAGACTATTAAGTCCTCTAACATTAAATGTTGTAATAGTTAAGTCACCCATAACACCTAATCTGAAAAAATTATATGAATTATCAGTGGGATCCCCCCCGTGTCGAGGCAAGCCCTCCAGGAGGGTGAGCAGAAGGAGACACGCAGCCAAAGAACACATTTCATAACACAATGATGAACATTACCATTTAAAACTGTTAAACTAAGTTGGACAAAATGAGTCTGTGTATCAAACAACAAGAACAACAAAACAGCAATTTGCTTCAATAGTGGCACGCAGATCCCCTCACTCTGAGAGTGTAAGGTGGTGAGGGGAGGTGCTGGATTATATCCTGCACCATGTCACTTGACCTCTTCTTGTGGTCAAAGAGCAACTTGCGTGGAGTCACACCTGCCATGGCACAAGCACTGAGATGTCTTCCCCACAATGATGAGGAATTGTAATAAGTCAAGTGGAACAAGGGTGATGTTATTCCATGAGTGTACCCATCCCTCTGAACCTTGTTCCTCAATGTCATAATGCTTCCCAGAAAGATATGATTGATCCCAGCCAAAGATAACAGATAGGAAATGGAAAATGAGATAGTGAGCCCTGGAGAGCGCGATAGGGCGGGCTTAAAGACTAGGTTTATGTTCCTGCCCATCAGGCCAAGGAAGGTCTTTCTGTTGCCCCCTAGCCAAACATAAAGGGGTGGTATCATGCTGCCCTTCTATGGGTGTAACAGTAAACATGGGGCTAATTGGGAGGGGAGTAGAGGGGCCCCAGGGGGTGCAGTGCACTGTTACCGTGGAGTCAATTAGAAACAGAGGAAACCCCTCCTGCACAACAGAATCACTGAAAACATGCCCCTGCCCCCCATCCATTCTGCAAAGCAACAGTCCTGCTGTACAAAAACTGCCAGTGTTCAATTAAATGCTATCAAGTTCCCTCCCAGATAAAGCCTCAGTCCTTGGAGGTGGTTGTGGCATCTTCCTGTGACTCATTGACTGGGTGTCCTCTCTGTTTTTTTCCTCATGGTAGCGTTCACTTGTAGTTTGAGATAAGGACTATTGCCTATGCTCGAGAGGGCCTGAGGAAACCTTTTGTTTTCTGGGAGCCACTGCTGGCATTCTATCTCCTTTAGCTGTCCGGGATTAACAAGTTCATCTGCAGCAATGTCCAGAGTGTTGAGATACTTTTGCTTCAGCCAAGATTTCAAATATCTTTACCCTGTTGTCAGAAGTGATTCTTAGTTTTGCTGGAAAGCCCACTGGCTTTTAGGCCTTTAGCTCTGAATTCTCTGAGCACTGGAAACCACAGCTTCCTCTTAGCCATAGTTGTAGGGGGAAAGTCTGGCTCAATGAAAAGCCTAGTGTCTCCAAAAATTATCTCTCTCTGTGACCAGGCTTTGCATAGGATTATCTCCTTGGTGAGGTAATCCAAAAATGCTATCACCACTGAATGCAGTCTGACTTTTGGGTCTTTATGGGGAGAAACTAAGGCGCGATGAGCCCGAATGATATTAAGATATAAGTCCTTATCCAGGTTCAGCAGCTCTTTTAGTAAACTTTTAATAAATTCAGCCATGTTCCCAGAATCCGTGTGTTCGGGTAGCCCGTGGATATGTAGGTTGACCCTCCTTGATCTGTTTTCAAGATCCTCTATTTTGTTTAAGAGGAACTGTGATCTATCATGGAGCTGCAATATGGCCCCATTTTGCTGCTCAACGGTTTCCGATTGTGTCGATAGAGTCTCCTCCATCGACTGGATCTTCTGGTCATGTTGGGCAAGTTTTTCTTTTGTTTTATGCCACCTCCTCTCAGAAAACTTCCAATGTTTGGGTAAGGTGACACAGCTCTCTACAAAGTTGTCAGGAGGTGATAGTGATGTTCTTCTTGTCCTCGGCTAAGCTGTCCTCCGACTCAATCTTCATGGCTTCTGGTGGCCTGGTTCGTGAGGTAGCCTTGCTCTGGCCTCAGTAGATGCAGGTCGAGCTTGTTGCTTTTAAACTGCCAGATGCACCTGGTTTTGCCTTAGGTCGACCTGCCATACCGCCAGATAACATTCAGACCATTTGAGAGGCTGATTTAGTGCTTTGGGAAGTGGTTTAATTATTTTAAAAATGGGGCACAGACCTCTGTTTCAGTGCTGCTTCGTGGATCAGTGACATCACCAGAACTCCTGTGTTAAAGTTGTTTTAAACTGTTTTCCTTACTGTATCCAAAATATATTCCCTACTCTCGATGCTTCCTGTTTAACCCAGTCTATCTCAGGTATATTAAAGTCACCTAGTGTTATTGTCTGTCCTTTACTAGTTGATTATTAAGGTCATTAATAAGATTATAATGTTTCTCTGTTAATATTTAGTGGTATGTGACAATTACCTACTGTGATGTTATAAGGCTTAATATTATTGCTACCCAGACTGACTCCATATTGACATCCTTATCCTCTTTCCTATGCAGTAGACAGTCTTTAACATACAGGGCAACTCCTCACCTCTTCCTTTCTTGTCCTTGTGCATTGAACTATATCTTTCTATATTCTTTTTGCCATATATCTTAAGGGTCCCACCATGTTTCCATAATGGCATCTTTATGTGGCTTTTCAGTAGCTAAAAATGTTCTGAACTGGTCCATTTTATTTCTCAGACTCCTTGCTAAGTGAAATTATTTTAAGCTTCATGTTTGAATTTTCACTTTGCTAAGTTTCTTTCTTCCACCTGTTCTGGTGCCCCCTTGCCCCCTTTATTTTTTTAATTCTTATTTATTGCTGCATTAAATCTCTCAGCTAATATTGTTGCCCCATTTGTATTTAGATAGAACTTGTTCTTTGTACATAGATGGTTTTTACTTAGGAAGAAATCTCAGTGTTTGAGTAGAACCAAATCTTCCTTGACTGCCCAATCATTCAACCAGGCATTTACTTTTATAATCTCTTGTAGTCTTCTCTTTGATGCGCTTGGTACTGGCAGAATTTCCAAAATTATTGTTTTATAGCCTAGAGCTTTCATTTTCCTTCCCAGCTTCATGCAGTCATGTTTTATTTTATTTTCATTACTTCCCCCTATATCATTTACTCCCACATGTATGAAAATTTGTGGTTAATCTCCTGCTGCTTTCTGTATGTTTTCTAAATTATCATTTATGTCTTTTAATTTTGCCCCTGGTAGGCTGGAGACCATTCTTTTAATCTTGTTTCACTTACATACTCTTCTATCCATAATCCTCACCATGCAGTCACCTATAACTACCACATTATCACTTGCTTTTCCTTTCTGGCTATTCAGACTCCTGCTGGGCCAGTATATCATAACTATTGACAGGGGCAGACTGAGACCCATTTGGGCCCTGGGCTACATTTTTGCTTTGGGCCCCTCATGAAGTAGATGGGGTTGCTGATGGTGGTGCAAATATTATAAACCATAGTCTAGGATTCTGGGGGCCTCCTAGGCCCCCAGGAAATTTTTTAAATTTGGTGCATTCTGGTGTGTTTTGGAGGTAATTTCCAACAGATTTTGCTATCTTGTTACTCCCTCTCCATGCCCAGTAAGTTGCACCCTTAAGAGTCTAACCACTGGAGCAGCCTCCCCCCATCCTGCCATCCACTATGCACCTTACACACCTACCCAGCACCCAAACCAGGCCCCCCCAGCAGATCACCCTCCCTGCACCCAGCGGATCAGCCTCCCTACTGCTGGACCACACTCCCAAACCAGCCACCCCCAAACCAGCCACCCATCCACCCTGCACCTAGACAACCCTCAGACCAGCCTCACCACCCCCCGACCACAGCCAAATACCCTTCCTTCAGCTGAACCATCCTTCCAGTCCCCAGACTAACCCCCCAACCTCTCCGCTGATCAACCATCCCTACATTGGAACCACCAGTCTAAGCCCCCTGGATCAGCTTCTTCTACCCAACTAACCTCCATGCTTCTGAACCACCCCCCATGTAGTCCCCAGGCCAGGCAGCCTCCCTCTCCACAGTTGATCACCATCCCTGCAGTTACACCACCTCCCAGTCCCATTTACCAGCAGTGCATGGATATCTGTTCCCGATCTGGTGCTCTCTACCTTGCCTGCAGTTGTAGCTGTTGCTTGACTTCATGTTCCAATCGAGCTGGCTGTTGATCCTCCAGTACTCATACTCAGGAGTCAAATCAACCACCATCCCTGCAGTTGCACCATCTCTCAGTCCCATTTACTGGCAGTGCATGGATATCTGTTCCCGATCTGGGGCTCTCTACCTTGCCTGCAGTTGTAGCTGTTGCTTGACTTCATGCTCCAATTGAGCTGGCTGTTGATCCTCCAGACAAATCAACCACCATGAAAGCTGGAGTGCTGTCGCATCCTCATGATTGGCTGACCGGCTTTACACAACAGCCAATCATGTGTAAAGTCGAAAGTTCCATCCCCCTTATAGGATACTAACTTCTTCCTCCTGACACCAGCTGCTGACTATGAGTCCTGCTGCAGCCTGCAGGCTGAACATTTTTGTTTAAATTAAAGTTTTTTTTGATCACTTGGATTTGGCTGGTTAGGGAGAGGAAAATATTTGTGCCGGGCCCTCAGTCTGTGCCAGGTAGCCTGCCTGGTCAGTCCGCCCCTGGCTATTGGAACAAGGTATTTCATTGTCTATAATTGGTTCCACTCTCCCCACTCTCCTTTCCCTCTTTGGCCCCTTTCTAGGCTGAACAACTGCTCATTCATCCTCCTTCTCTTCACCTTCCTGCTCCACCGATCAATTTATTTTTCTATTACTTATAGGTGCCTGTTCAAGACATGCTAAGATGCTATGAATTTATTTTCTGCTGGGCTAATGTCCCTTAACATATTGTCCATGAAATCCTCAAGTTTCCTAATTTCTTGCAAATATTTTAGTTCTAATCTAAGGGTGGACTGTTTGCTGCTTAATAATTTGATCTTTGCTCAGTGTACACATGAGAAGTTTTCCCTCTTTTTCAATATTGCGTTTTCTTTCCTTGTTATTTGTTAGCAATTTCCACATTCCAGTCCCTCTCCTGCCCTGACAAACTGCAACGTAATGCTGTAAATGTTACTTGCTCTTTGTAAAAAGATGAACAGAGTTGGGTGATTTGATACCTTTTATTGAACCAACAAGAGATTTACAAAACACAAGCTTCAGGCTACACAAGCCCTGCATCAGGTAAATGGCAGAATCTGCAAGTACAACCTTAAAACATTCGATAGAACTGATAAAAACTTTTACACATGGATGTGATAGTTCTGTTGATAAGGAAGTAAATAATTGGATATGTGCAGTGACAAAATTTAAAACGTCTGGAATCCTAGTTGGTTATAAGACACATTAGAAAAGTAGGCTCCTCTCCACGGATGGGATGTGACAGCAGGAGACCTATAAACTGTTAAAGACTCATGTTCTAAGAGCCTCTCTAAAGACAGACTGTGTGTGTGTGTGTGTGTGTGTGTGTGTGTGTGTGTGTTGTGTGTTGTGTGTGTGTGTGTATGTGAGCATGTCACAGGGTGCTTCTGTGAAGGGTTTAGGGCCCCTGAGTTAATATTCATAAAACTGGGAGGGCTACTTGAAAGCCCCGTTTCATATTTTCCTAAAGGTGCTGTCATGATTCTTCTTGTTCCACAGTCAGGCTGTCTAGTCTGGGTTTGTGCATTTAGTTAAAAGGCAGCTGTCATTTAGTGACATTTTTCAAAGATAGAGTGAATACAAAAAAAAAAAGAAAAGGAGAATGTATAATAAATGACAGGAAAGGGTTACTTTAATGTGAAGGCTGAGATGGAATCCCTTTGTGGCAGTATTCCTAAATTCCCCACCCCCCAGGTAGCTGTAAATGTATTTGTGGCTTCTACCTTTTGTTAATTCTGCTCAGGTTCAGACATAATTTCCCTTTTTAGTATTTAGACGTTTACGCGTTGTTGCGATTGCGATCTTTGATGGTGGCTGCTACTCTTAACTCCTAAATGTTAGTTATTCTGTTAGACCCCTTTTGTTTGAGGTGAGAGAGAGGATTTTTGGGCAAGAAATAGTGGTTTCAATTTAGTACGTTGGTGCATAACGTTGTTTAAAATGTACTTAGTATATTATGATGGCAGGAGAAAATTCTGAAGTAAGGGACTGATTTAGTGTTTGGTAGCGTTTTCTTTTTAATTAATCTATCAATCACGAATATGTAAGGGAATGAAATATATTCTTTATCTGCTAATTGTAACTTATAATTAAATAGAAGGACGTTACATTGTATTAATGTCTTTGTGATGCCCGTCGGCATTTCTGTGGGTTTATGTAGGTTGGAAGACAGTGGGTAATTATTTGAGCGTTCCCCTTGCTTGTCTATGCCCTTCTTTCATGTTGAATGGCTATTTCAAATCATACAGGCGAGTGCCTTCTTTTGTTCTGAATTTGCCCTTTTTGTATTAAAATTGACTAGTAGCTCTTTTTTCGGGTGTTGTGGCGATGTGGATTATTAGAGTGGATTTAGTGAGAGTGGGCGCTTGTGTTACGCTATGCTCTGGTTGCGGGGTGTGTATAGACTAGAATAAAATCAAGAAATGGGATTTGAAAAGGCATATTAATGCCTTTCCATTAGTTATACAATTGAAGTGTTTTTTTTATGTATTTTCTGAGAAAGTGTGCACGGCTTTGTCTTTTTAATAAATCGCGAGCTCCTTCTCGATAGTGTGGACCTTCGTGACTTACGCAGCAGTAAAGTATCGTTAGATTTAAGTTATAATGAACATTGGCAGTTGTATTAATGTATTCTGAGTTTAACTAACCTTCCTGGAGGTAGAGTGAGGACATTTAGAGTTGAATCGGGGCTTCCTCGGATGAAGATGTTCGTGTGTTTGGTGAGGTCCCGGTTTGGATCCTGGCAGCCGCTTTTTTCTACTAAGAGCCGCCGGCCTCATTCACTTCCCTTTTATCAAACATAGGAAGGGGAGGTGCTTTCAATTGTTAGAACTGATATTTAAAACATTATTAAAAGGGTTTAAATTGTTTATAGGAGTGAAAATGTTTTGTTATGATTATTTAAAGGGGCAATGTGTTTATAAATAAAATAAATATATAGTAACTAAAGATTTAAAGTATATAATTATATGCTGTGGTGGAGTTAAATAATCACATGACCCCTTCTGGGTATAAATTTAGACTGTATGGGTTGAGAGACAGATCTTCTGTTTGCTGTGGGTCTGGAGGTGTACTCTGGATACTGCTGAAAAGTGCTCTATGGAGTTTTAATGAACTGTGGTATTTACTGCTCTGAAGTGAAGACTTAGAATTGTCAGAATATTTTGTCTACTGTGGTATCTACTGTCTGGAATGGAAGATTTATAAATACCAGATTATGCCGTCTGTTTGATGTCTACTGTCCGAATGGAAGTGTAAGCTGCAAAAAGTACTGTGCCATGCTGAAATAATTTTTGGTTGAAAAGAAAATCTAATTAAAATCGAAAATCTTTCAAAGAATGGAGATGCATTTTATTTATATGACCACACACATACAATCGCCTATACAGAGCACTAAAAAGCACTTATGCATTTATGCAGCATAAACACACATATATGTCCACAACAACACAGCACACAGTGCAATCAAACATATAAATAAAACTATATTAATGTATAAAGGCACACTAAAAATATATATTAAATGTAAGAAATAATGTAGATAAATAATATGCACAGGAAATGTACATGCACCTAAAGCAAGAGAAAGGCAAGTGTCAGTTTGAATTCTGTAATGGATCAGGAAACTAAGGTCTACATTCTGTCTATTATTTTTAGTGTTGATAAGAAAAATAAACCTGAGCTTACAAGCCTGCCTTTCTGATGTATTTCTGAACTGTCCTTTCAGAATCAGGACAGAGAGGTCAGGCTATGTGAGAGAAACCGGGCAACTCCTTTGAACCCCAATTAACTCACACAGGCACAACATAAAGGAGTAAAAGACTGAAAAACCAGTGGGACAACATTTCTCTCACTCTAATCACGCCATCGCTTAACTTTTATTTTTCACTTGCCTACGTCATCCTCTGACCCAAAATGACAATCAACTGATTGACATCCCATTCTGGCCAATCCCACAAGGAATCCAGACACACAACAGCCAATAGCACTCCTCTTTAGATACTGAAATCCCCATTCACTTTGCTATCTTGATCCCCCACTTCACTGTAATGTTCTCAAAAAAAAAGTCATAAATAGCAGCAGGTTTTTCTGTCCGTGATGTGTGAGCACTATATTCTTCCCCTGCCGTATCATTATTTTCTTCCTCCAGCTTGCTTTTTAAAAAAGAGACTGACTGATGTTTGCGTTCATACACTCTGGACCACAGATGTTGCAACTTTGAAAATGGCCAGCTTTAGTTCAAGATCACTTGGTTAAGTCTCCAATTCTAGCTGCAACCAGTCGCTCCTACTCCTACTGCGACTGACCACTTAAGGTACAACAAGTACAGACCTTCTTTCTGTGTAGGGGGGTGGGAGTGGCAAAAATATATTTTCAGTGGTGGGAGGAACTCCCGTCAGACAGTACAACAATAATAACAATGGGGGGGAAGGGGGTACTACAGCTTACACAGCACTTATAGTTACAAGTCAGTTCACCCTGTAATGTAAACAAAACAATCAAAACACACACGCGCACACACACACACACACACACACACACACACACACACACACACACACTCACGCACGTTCAAATATGCCATTGTGTTGTGTTTATAACCATGGTAATCCAGCCTTTACATCATGGGTTCCAGCCCACCTGATGGGCTACTTGATGCACATGTGACCCAGGGTCACATTTCAGTGGTATATCCTGGTCCCAGGAGCCCTTATTCTCCAGCTCTTTCTGTGCATCTGAGTAGGCTGTAGCACACCAGGAGTCCCTTTGTCTGATCCAGATTGACTTTTTTTCTTAAGGTAAACCATAGTTTATTCAGCTGAACCACAGTGTGCTGGTTGTTCTTAGTCAAATTATTATGTGATTGCTAGTAGCGCTTTGTTGTATGGCTTTAGCTAGCTGTAAATGGTCAGTGGCACTTGTTTTGTATGGCTTTATCTAAAGGTAAATGCCTAGTAGTGTGGGGTGTAGTGTTCACAAAAATGGTTTGACCACAGATCTCTGAGGGTTAACCATTGATTATAGCAGTAGCTACGGTTATGGTCCCCCCCCCACACACACAGACCTGTGTTTTTCACAGTTTTCTGAGTTAAACAATGAGAGAGAGAGAGAGAGAGAGAGAGAGAGAGAGAGAGAAAGGAAAAAAAAGTTTGCCGTAGTGCTAAGAAAGGAGGCTTTAGTTGGAAAGCATGCTTGAAAAGTTCCTTGGACTACTGCAGCACTTGCTGCATCTGCGAGCATTTGAATTTCATGCCCTATGCTTGGCTGGCCATGCTTGGTGTTCCTCCCTCCCAAGCGGGGACTCTGTTCTGCGCAAACCCCTATGAGCAACCAAATTTGTGAGCTTTAAAGCTCTGCTCCCTATCTTCCTCCCAAGTGGGATAGCAGAGCATAATTATTGGGACACATTTCTCTGGATTATACAACAGTCCCACAAGCAGTGCTCGCTGGCCCCTCACTAGTGGCTGAGCTGAGCCTTGACTCGGTTAAAAGGTGTCCTTTGCTGAAGCAATGCTTGCCAGCTCCTCTCTAGTGGCCAAGCTGAGCCATGAACTCCCTATAAGTACCTTTATTGTTGCCACTACTTACCGCTTCATGGATCCTGTAATGGACAAAGCGTTGTAAGGTACAGATCTGCAAGGTGAAGAGGCCTCATCCATAGGGGGAGAGCAGGGTGTTTTTGCCTGCTTGGTGCCATCTTGGCTATCCCCTTGTCTTGTTCCTGGGGTCATTGAACGGGCAGGTGGTGCATGTGCAGTCACACCTGATCTGCCATCTTGCTCATGGCTCCCAACACCTGGAGGACCGCACACATGCTCCATGCATCCACCCTTCCACCATCTCAGTCATGGTGCCAACTGCATCTAAGGTTGCCATGCATGCTTAGTGCAATAATGGCCATCTTGGAAAGGTCAGCCTTAGGTGGGCATCCTGGCCAGGCGGCCATCTCGTGTGACTCATCACCCCTACTACTGAAACACAAGACAGCATATAGGAGTGTCTGTAAAGGTGGGGAAGAGTGTTTGAAAAGTCTTTAGCAGCCCTTGTTTGACTAGCTCTTGTACAGACTGGGGTGTTTTTCACAGAAAGGTGTCTTTCCATTTCAGCTGTCTGAACTGTTGAACAATGAATAAGACATTAACCCCAGTGGGATTGAACAAACAAGTGCACTGCATAACTGTTTCAATATTGGTTGTCTAATGGGGCATGTGTGTTGTCCTCATTTGAATCTGTGTCTCACAACCCCCTTCCCATTGGGTGATGGAAATGATTATGAAAGAGGCCTCACTCATGATGCCACTCTCGCACTCTCCTCTGTTCCCAGAAGGTAAAGACAAAGAAATACAATACCCATGGCACCACATTTATATCCCACCACCCGGGGCCTCAATGCCCACCTTGCCAAAATGAGGAGGAGGAGGAGGCCTCACTGGAACAGTCCCCCTCTCTGAAACCCAGTAATCCTGGCACAAGTGGTTCCAACTGTATGGGAAACTCTGAGACTCTGCTCTCCAGAAGCAGCAAGCCCTGTGGCCATGATGGAGAGTCAGCAGAAATTCATGCTGAAGGTGATGGAGAGGCTAGAAGCCATAACCAACTCAAGGCCAACACCTACAGCTGGGCCCACCCTTCAGCCAGAACCTAACCCTCCCAGCCCACAGATGACTAGGTAATGAGCCCTGAGAATCCTGAGGACCAGCCTGATCAGCCCCCCCCCGAGGACGAGGGCAGCGTGATGGGAAATCTAGACAATGACTCAAAGTCTGACTCAGACAAGGAAGAGACAGAGCCCATGGAGTCTGAGTCCCTCTCCCTCCTTCAAAACTATGCCCCTTTGACTTAGTCACGGGCCTCATGAAGGCCATCAAAACCACTGTGGGGTTTGACCTACTACCACCTCTCAAATCTGAATCCAAACTGGATCCAACAAAAACATATGCACAAGGGCGTATTCCCAATTTGTCCCACAATAGATGACATCATCAACAAAGATATTGACCCCCAGATTGCTGCCCTAAGCAAGAAGACTGTTTTGCCCTGCAGCACAGTCACCCTAAAGAGCCCAACAGATAAGAATGTAGAGTACATGTTAAAGAAACTGTTTGAGATGACAGGGCTGGCAGCCCAGGTGACCAAAACAGCTGTCTATGCCCCCAGGTCCCAGACCTTTTTTTTTTTTATTTTAATTATTTTTTTTTATTTATTGATGTCTTGGATGACACCTGTGAGCAGATGCTCATTGTGAGGTTTCATGTCAGATACATTAACACAAGAAGACACAATATAGTTACAGTAAATTATACATACAGAGTACAAAAAATTCAACAGTACATGGGTTGCAATGGCAAGCAGTTCTAAATTGTACTAAGGCATTTACATGGTATGCCAGTGTCCTGTGGAAGAGAGAGCGAGGCAGAGGCAAAATGTTAGGGTGAGGTAGGAGGGGTAGGGAGGGCAGTGGAGCTGGGATAGGGAGAGCAGAGGGAAAGAAAGAGCCAAGGGATAGGGGGTGGGAGGCAAGTGCTAGGGCAAAGGGGATGGGAGGCAAGTGCTTGGGAAAAGACTTAACCTGGTGAGCCAAGAGTTGGAAGTGCTGAGGCAGACTAAAGCTGTGGGTGCAGACTAGCGGGGGCACCTACAGGTACTGTTGTCAGTAAGGAGCTGACAGAGTTTGTGCTTAAAGAAACCAAGGGTTGTGGCTCTGGTGATGTCAGGTGGTAGACCATTTGTCCTGAGAGGGGCCCAGTGAGCAAAGGATTGCTGGGCCATAGTTGTTGCAGCACCTGGGCACATGGAATACTTGTGTAGTCGAGCTCCTGGTGTGCCTGGCATGTATAGGTGGTGATAGAAGACTCAGAACTCCTTGAGGAAGTAAGTTTAGTGAGACGTTTTTTGTGAATAGGCAGGTTTGATAAAATATTATGTCCTTCAGTTGAAGCCAGCTCGATCGCGCATAAAACTCACAGGTGTAGGTGAGTTTTGGGGCATTAGTGAGCAAGTGGCAGGCTTTGTTTAACACTGTTGAGAGGCGTTGGAGTGCTGTGTCAGTAGCGGAGCCATAGACAGCTCGGCCATAGTCAATCAAAGTGATGAGTGAACTGTTAATTGCCAAGTTCAGAGCTTCATAGGTCAGGCAATGTCTGTGCCTGTAGAGGATACAGATCCTGGTGTTAAAGGCCTTGGCCATGATGTCAATGTGCTGTGCATAAGACAGGGCAGTGTCCAATGTGTTTTCCAGGTACTTGAAATGGGGGACTAGTTCCAGAGTGTTACCAGAGTCATTATGAAATGCCAGGGGATATCCTTTTGGCTTGTTTTGGGCAGTGGCGAAGAGCATGGTCTTGGTCTTTTATAGTTCATGACCAGTTTTTGCTTTGAACCATTTTCAGCCACTGCAAAGCACTCTGGAGGTCGTATTCCAGAAGAGCGGGGTAGAGGTTGCTAGTAAAGATCACTGCATCATCTCGTGAGGAGCATGTGGCTTTGCAAGCAGCTGGGAGGTTGTTAAGGAAGACACTGAAGAGTAATGGACTGAGTCTAGATCCTTGTGGGACCCCTGATCTGACTGATCGACTTTCTGATAGGATGTCACCAATCTGTACTTGCTGTGATCGCAGGTTAAGGTAGCTACAAAACCATGCTACAGTTTCTAGGGCTAGCCCTATGTCCGAGAGCTGTTCAAGGAGGAGGGCATAATGGACCGTGTCAAATGCCTTTGATGGGCCAACAAAGGCCGCACCTATGATGTGCCATTTTTCAAGAGCACTATGTATGAATCTGGTAAATTCCAGAAGAGCCGTGATGGTGCTATGGCAGGCTATGAAACCATGCTGTTCTGGGCATAGGAGCTGATACTGATTGAAGTACTCCACCAGCTGGTCAGCCACAATTCTTTCAACGGCCTTGGAGAGCGAGCGGGGGGAGTATAGAGTTCGGCCTGTAGTTGTTTTGAAAAGACTGGTCACCACTTTTGTGTACCATGGTGACCGTGGCAGCTTTCCCGATTTGGGGGAATTTTCAGTGGCAGAGGGCTAGATTAATTATCTTTGTCAGTGGACCAAGTACTTTGTCTAGTGTTAGTCGAACAAATTTTTGGTCCAGAGAGTCTCCACTGTGCCTTGATTTGACAAGGGCTTTTTTCAAGATATTTTCTAGCAGCGACTTTGGAGACCAGTTTGAAATGGAAGAGTGGCCAGTTTGGTCATGCTGGGATCTTCTCACTGACCCCTGAAGCAGGGGTATTTAAGAAGTTCATCGGGAGCACACTACTGAGACCAAAGAAGGTGAGGTTCAGAAAGCGATGAGCAGAGGGTCCCAGGTAGGGACACTCTCAACATTTAGCATGGCTGGGGCTATTTTAGGGTCCTTCCCAGTGATATCATTTAGATTTGCCCAGAACGATTTGCTACTATTCCAGGTGTTAGTGAGAGCTTCCTTGTAGAATTTGCTTTTTGCCTCATGAACTGCCTTTGTGCACTCATTATGGGCCTTTTTATACCTTTGGATGTTAGTTGGTGTGCCATGTGCCCACGCTGTTTGCCAGAGTTGGTCTCTTGCATTTATTTGCGCCAATAGTTCCAGGGTAATCCAGGGATTTATAGGTCCTCTGGTTTTTCTCTCTGTGATGGGAGCATGATTGTCACATGCTGCATTAAATTTTGAGATAAAGAGATCTAGTGCAGTGTCCACATCCGTGGTTCCATACAGGTCCGACCAGTCCTGCTGCTTTAGGTCGTCCTTTAGCTGCGGAAGGTGGCCCTTTAGAATAGGCAGTTTTTACGGTTCTGGCAGGGGTTTGTGGTAGTTGTTGTTCCAGAGGAAACTGACAGGGGTGGTCACTCAGTGAGTCATGGAGCATAGTGAGATCTGTGATGTGGGAAGGGGCGGTTCAAAGAACCCAGTCCAGAAGTGTTCTGGTGCCCATCTCGTAACTGGTTCAAGTTGGTGTGTCCACCAGTTTGGAGAAGTAGATTGTGACAAGGGTATCTTTGATGGTGTTAGCAGCAGGTGAGACCCAGTGAATACTGAAGTCTCCCAGCAGCATGATTTCAGTGTTTAGGCTCAGCGTGCTGATGTAGTCCAGTAGGTTGCTGATGCCAGGAGTTGTCTGCTTAGGTGGGTTGTATATGGACAGTAGGGTGAGCACTCTGTTGTGTGCTCCTAGCATTAGTTTGATGGCTAGTAGCAGGAGATTTTCATTGCTGGGTGGTGGGGATATGACATATCCCTAGGGTGTATTTCTAGCATAAATGACATATCTCCAACTCTTTTCGAGTGCCGGTCTTGTCGGTACAGGGTGTATCCAGGCGGGGATATGGCAGTATCTGGTATTTTTTGGGAAAGCCATGTTTTCACAACAGATAGCACATCAGGGTGGTGTTGAGAGACCCAGGCCTTGAGACTGATCTGGTGGCTTGAGGAGGGGAAACAGAGCTTTGGAGTGTACTCTGGACACTTATTTTATTTATTTATTGAAAAGTTTCACCAGGAAAGGCACACTGAACAACAAGTTGCTCATTTCCAGGTGCGTCCTGGGGAAAAAGGAATGGGAGTAGCAACATACAATACACTACATTCATCAGGATATACATACTTAGATACAGCAAACAACAATACATAACCATACATATTACAATTTACATAATGAAGTGCTTATAAATTAGTTAATTAAAGCAAAGGAATACCGTACAGCTTAGGGAAGGGGGAGTAGGAGAACACACAATCTAGACACTTCCAGGTATACAAGTAAGAGAGGGTAGTGGATGCATGGAACAGCCTTCCTGATGAGGTTGTGGGGTCTAAAACTGTGGGAGAATTCAAGAATGCATGGGATAGACATAAGGCAATTCTTGTGGGGGGTAGGAAGAAATAGGCTGTTGGTTAACCAGGATCTGCAGCCTATCCTGTAGGTAGGAAATGGGCAGACTAGATGGGCCAAGCGTCCTTATCTGCTGTCAAAGTCTATGTTTCTATGTTTCTATGTAAGATATGATATTACATAAACAATATCTCTGAACTTTATATAGACGATTTACTGGTTAAACAACTAAAAACAAAAACAAGACAAAAAACATAGAAGTGCATAAGCAAGAGTAACAGTTATATGCAGGTTAATTTAAATGCAGAGATGGCCTCTCTGGACTTAGGAAAGAGGGACAGGTAGTGTTTCAGTACACAATAGAGAGACAATTGAGGGATTGACCTGGAGAGGAGGTGAGAGTACTTAAAAGCAGGTGTAATTGGGAGAAAGGAAGTGTGTAGGGATGTGGAGATGGACAAAGGGAAGAGGTGTGTCTAATTTGAAGGGGAGAGAGTTCCATAGTTTAGGGAAGTGGTGCAAGAAAGCTGCCTGACCTACTGAGGTTGAGCTGTGAGGAACTACCATGGTACGAGTGTCGTAGGATCTAAGGGAGTGAGAGGGAGGGGGAGGGATGGTTATAGAGGAGGAGAGGTAAGAGGGGAAGGAACCAAACCAAAATTTGGATATAAATTTAGCAGTATGGGAAAGATGCCTGTTTTCAAGAGGGAAATGCGAGAGAATGTTATGGTAGTGATCATAGTGGTGAATGAGGGGGGTAGGGAGTCCAGGGTGAAGTGTCAGAAGGAGTTGAAGATGGTATCCAGTCTAGTTAGGGAAGTCTTCATCACCGTAGTCAAAAACTGGGAGTATAATTTTCTGGACGAGTTCCCGCCTGGCCAATAGAGCTATGCAACTGCTGTTCCTGTACAAGGTGCTTAGCTTGGGGTGCATTTTTTTCAGGATGGCATCAATGCGTCCAGAAAAGTTGAGGGTTCAAGCAAACCCCTTAGGCAACTAAAAGGAGGTGTGGAGGTGTCCTCAAGGGTAGTCCTGTCAAGGGTGTGGAAGAAAGGAATGGAGGGGAGCCTAGAGTGTCTCTGCCTAGTGCCAAAGGTCATGGAGACAGCCTTCTTGGCATTTAGAAAGAGATGATGTGAGCATAGCCAGTGCTGAGCCTCATTAAAGAAATGCTGGAGTCTGGATGCTACATCAGTGGGAAAATGGCCTGAGGTATACAGGACAGTGTCGACTGCATACATGTGGATGGAGGTTGAGGTACAGACTGAAGGAAGGTCATTGAGGAATATAGAGAATAGATGTCCTAGCACTGAGCCCTGTGGCACACCAGTGTTAATAGGGAGAGGAGGGGCTATAGAGTCAGCAATTCTGATTGTGTCTTACCTACAAGGTAGGCCCTGAACCAGTTTGTGGCAGAGTCAGATAGCCCAGCTGAAGAGAGATTGTTTAAAAGGAGGGATGGGAGACGTGTTGAAAGCCTTAGAGGTCAACAAAATAAGCGGATGTGATTAGCCACGATCCATCCCTGAGTGGATGGAATCAGTGAGCCTAAGTAGGGAGGTTGTGGTAGAGTGGTACTTCCGGAACCCAGATTGGGAAAGGTGTGAAGAAGCAGGAGTCAGCGAGATAAGAGGATAGTTGAAAGAGAACCAGATGCTCTTGTAGTTTAGCAAGGACAGGGAGAAGACATTTAGGTTGATAGTGCCCAGGTGAGAAGGGTCACAACCCATTGGTAGTGGAAGGACAGTAGCATGCTTCCAGGTGGTTGGGACAGAAACGTAAGAGTGAAATTTATAATGGAAGACAGGTGAGGAAGATTGTGGGGCAGATAGGTAGGGAGCTTGGGATCAGGGCAAAGGCACAGGAGGTAAAATAGGAATTAAATTCAAAGGCGACTGAAGGGAGGGTCAGATATTAAAGAGTTGTTTGATTTGAGAAAAGAGGCAGGAGGTTTTGGGGGGAAGGGGACTAGAGCATGTACTACCTTTCAGAATTTAGAAGGGTTATTTATGTTTGTTTGGAAGGTAGATCGGAAATATTCAGCCTTGGCCAACCTGATGGCCTTGGTACATGACTTTCAAAGTGTGCGGTATAATTGGAAATCACTAAGCAATTTGGAGGCTTTGCAAACCTTCTAGGCCTGGTCTTGAGCATGTTGGCAGGCTAATAATTCTGGTGTGACCCAGGGGAAGTGATTTGCATGAACTCTGGAGCACCTAAGTGGGGCATGTTGGTTCCAGGTGTGGAGGAATTTAATAGGGAATAATCTAAGCTACATCAGCTGAGGTCACTGAAGAGAAGAGAGACCAGTCTGTGAGTGCCAGGTCATGGGGGTAAGGTCCAGGGATTTATAAGATCTAGTTAGTAGGATTTTGTGTGGGCCTTAAACCTGTGAACTTTATGAACCATGTAGATCATATGATGGTCACTTAAGGCATCAGGTAGGATGCCAGACTCGATGATTCAGCAGGGGCAGATCCAGGAGTCCTATAGATGGGGGAGCTCAAGTCAGATAAAAAATAATAGGCTGGGGGTCTGGTGGGCCGCCTAGGACCCCAGAAAGTTTTTAACATTTTGGCACATTCTGATGCATTTTGGGGGGTGTTTCTAATGCAGCTTTTACCCATTTCCTCCTTCCCCATACTTTATGAGTTGGTGGTCCATGCATACTCTAGCACCATTCCCAGAGTCCCCACAGTTCACATGACAGTATGTTGCCCAAGATACCCCCCCAGCCCAGAAATAAAACAAAATACTAAAAGACTGCAACTGGGCAGCAGCACATCCGAAACACATAAAAATGAGAAAAGTTAAAATAGACTTGGTGATAAAGACAAATTGCAGACAAATTAAATGATAATCCAAGTAAACAAGCTCACAGATGTCACTCACTCAAGCACATTATGACACTACCATAAAGCCAACCCATCCCAGTTTGTTCTGCAGTACAGATTAACCTATCCCTCAACCTTACCTCAGTAAAAGAAATACATATTATAACTATAGAAATATGGGAACAAAGTCGCTTTTGCTATCTAGTTTCTGAAAATATAATTTCAAGTTTGCTTGCTATTTTTGCAAAACAGATTTTATTCTATAGAGCAACTTATTCCAAAGAAAATACATTTTTAAATAAATAAAATATTTTTTATTTTAAAATTCCCTTTACTGGGATAACCCCATGATATGAGGCATCTCATTTTTATGATAGGCCCAAGAAGTCGGTAAGCAGACAGCAGAACACAAATGCATTTTTTTTTGATTAGCAACAGCACTTGCTTGGGTACATCACAACTTGCACCCCCTTCCCATTCAGCACATATAACTACATAAACTAAATATTTGATTCTATCACTTTTTTTCTTCGGTTTTGTAATTGCCTATGTCAATGTGCCAAACAAGATCTTATGACTTCTGTTGTTAATTTTGCTCTCCAAGCATGCAGAAACTCCTGCACATACCATAACATACAGCAGAACACCTTCAAAACCCTTATGTCTAGTACATCCTTTTGTGCATCATTCACACTGTACAACCACAACTGAAAAGACCACACAGATAAGCCATACAGTACATGCTGAAGTTTTTACCTCAGTTCAAAGATCTCATGTACCAGTTTCTGCCTCTCCTGGTTCATGCTGTTGCTGAGACCAGACCTGCCCCAGCAGTAGTTTTGTATTACTTCTAGCATGCTACTGGAGGGCCCTACCCTCCAACTCCCTCTCCTGCGAACCCATGCCAAAATCAATTTACCATATAGGACAAAACCAGCAGTGACCTTAAACTATTTTAAGGTCATGAATTTAGCTGTCCATACGATAAATTAATAACACTAGTACCACATTTATTACACACCTAGTTTGATGACCACTAATGTCCTGTCCCATCCCAGCAGCCACCTCCCACCCACTATAGTTTGAGACTGTAGAAAGTCTTTCTTTTTAAAGCAAGAAGTACCTGATTAAAAGAAGACTTGATCCATTTTCAGCAGGCTGAAGTCTATGTGCTCTTAGTTGAGTACTGGCACTGGTCACCTGGCCACCAAACTCTTTCTCTCTAGACAGCACACACTGACCCCATGACTCCTAATGAGCAGAGCTCTCAGCTACAGCTTGTTTCAGCTACCGGAAGATGACCTGAACCTCACTCCAACTCCTTGTGCTGATTTACCAAGGCCACACCGACCCCACATTACTGGACTGCTGCCACCTGAAAGCCCGGGCTCTGCTCTTCACTTGTGGGCTCTGCTGTCTCTCTGTCTGCTCCTCAGTAGTACACTCGCTCCTCTCTTGCTCCAACGTCAATCTTCTGAGTGAATGAATTACAGCTCAATCTTGTTTTAACAGCCTGGACATTTAAAGAAGGTGCCCGTTGCTAGCCACATCCACTACTGAACACAACAGCAAATCAGGAGCAGTGAGCACCAGGTGACCTGGTTGAGATCTGTATTGTTAAGGTCCACTGTGCTTTGCTGCAGCTGTACCCCACTGCACATGAACCCTCCCCCCCGTGCACGAACAAAGGAGCTGCACCAAGCCTGCAAAAGTAGAGAACGAATGTTCAGGCTCACCAAGGCAAGACCAGCTGCTGCCTCAATGCTGGGATCTGACCACATAGCACAGGATGAAAGTCAGAAATTCATGCTGGAGACTGGCTTTTCCAGGGGTGGGGGATCAACTATGTAATGTGGGTGGGGGTGGTTGTTTACTACACTACCAGGATAGTGGAGGACAGATGAGACCGTGTGGCTCAGGTGGCTTTCATTGAGGCATTAGTGCATACCGATTAAGAATGCAGCACAGTGTGTTACTAATAGAGGAGATCCATGATGGGGGAGCTATGCACCCTTAGTCCCTCTAAATCCGCCTATGGATTCAGTGCAGATGGAAAGTGAGGGCCCGATCAATGAGTGAATGATTTAGTGTTTTAGAATTTAGCTGGGTGGGTTCCTGAATCAATTGTGATAGGTTGTGAGCAGCTATGTCAGTTCAAGGTTTATTTAGGGTAGCGGACAGCCAATTTTGGTTGAAGTCCCCCATTATATAGAGTTCTCCTGTGAAGGTGTGGGATACAATAGTGGTTATGAGATTGGTGAAAGTGGAGGTAGGGAGCCCAGGGTGGCAGTAGACTCCTGCCATTAAGATGGTGACTGAAAATGGAAGGGATAGCCTTACTATGAGTGCCTTGTAAGCTGCTGCAAGGGATGTGGATAGACTGGTCATATATTGGATTGATGAGGAGATGTACATTGCCACGCCTCCATCCTTTCCTGCACAGTCTTGTCATGAGAGGGCGAAGCAAGGAATAAAGATAATATTGTCTAATATTTTAGTATTGAGCCAAGATTCTGTAAGGATAAGTATGTCAGGAGTGAGGGTTATGGTGAGAGGATGTAGTAGGTCATTTTTCGATAATAAGCTTCTTGTATTGAGATGGAGAAGTTTAAGTCCATGAAGGAGGTCAGAGGAGTTGGAGAGGGAGAGGCCAGGGTTAAGTATAATGCCACCATGAGGGAGGTCAGAGGAGTAGGAGAGGGAGGGGCCAGGGTTGGGATTAATGTCACCAGAAGATAGGAGTAACAGAGTTATAATGAGGTAGTTAAATTTGGCACTCCTGTACCATTTATTTATTTATTTAGTTTTTGTTGACCGGGTAAGTGCACTAGACAAATCCTGCCTATTTTCAGGCATGACCCGGGGGAGGGGATACAGATGAATGCTAACTGACCTTGAACCAGATTAAGCTGTTGGTGGTATTTTTAGTGAATGAGGGAAATTTGGCCAGGACACCGAGGAAATTTCCCTACTCTTTTCGATAAGTGCCATGGGATCTTTAACATCCACCTGAACTACCACCAATCCAGGCAGATGGGACCTCGGTTTAACGTCTCATCTGAAAAACCATGGTTGTGATTTGAGTGGGTGAGAATATGAGGGGGGAAATGTGAGAAAGTTAAATGTATTTTTAGTAGCCGCAATATGGCACAGGAACTAGGTACTGATAGGAGAGATGCACGAGGTGAGAAAGGAAAGTGCGACCAGGTCTGATGATTAGGTGCAGGGGTTAAAGCGTATGTGAAATTAGGACAAAGTAAAATCAGAGTACTGTACTGGGAAGGGGGATTGGGGTGGGGGTAGAGTCCAGGTGGAAAGTAGAAGGGGAGGGAGGTGATGGGGAGGAATTTAAGGAGCAGGCAGGGTGTGATTACGAGCATGATATGATAATGAGTATAGACCTACAGGGTAAACTGACAAGTTCAAGTGGAGGCAGAGAATGAGAATTAACTGACAGTTGACTAAAGGTGAGAGAAAGCAGCTAAGATTGTGTATGCAAGCAGGGGATGTATGATAAAGGAAGTTTAAATTAAAGAAACAGTAAAACAAGTTGTGAGGGTGTAGTACCAACTGCTGCCACATGGTATCAGAGTGGATATCAGCAATATAAGAGAGGGAACCTCCTAGTAGGCTGAATGGCCTAGTGGATAAACCCAGGGCATGCAACAGAAAAATGGGATGCTGGAGGCATAGGTTCAAAGTTGCCTTTGGTAGAGAAAGGGCTGTAAATGGGAAACAGGGAGAGAGAGAGAGAGAGAGAGAGAGAAAGGAGGGAATAATTTAAATCTAGTGAGGGTGTTTAAACAAGTGTAGAAAGTGGAAAATTAAAATGTTTCAACCCCTTGCAAGGTTGAATAGAAACCTCTAGTGGTTAGGAGGTATAACCTGTTAATGGGAGTGAAGAGATACAGAGTCAGGAAGAGGGGGAATCACGTGATGGGGCCAGCTATATAGGAAGTGACCACCCGGGGTGTGTGGGTGCATGGGGCAGCCGCTGCAAAAGTGGTGGCAGGTAGTACTCCACAGCTCTGCTGACAGAATGTGGACTGCAACCAGTTTTCAATACCTCTGTTCTGCAGGTTGGCAGATCTGATGCCGGAATCCTTGTGTGGTGTGGTGGGGGGGTAAGCCTTCAGCAACAGCTCCTGTGACCACCAGCCCCATATGCATAGCCTGAGGGGAGAGGAGACAATAGTGTGGTGAGTCCAGAGGGAGAGTGGTACAACAAAGGCTTGGGGGAAGGAAAGAGGAAGGAGTGGAAGTGAGCACCCAAAATGGCAGTGGACCATGTGTTAGGGACTTCCAAACAGCAGTATCAATAACCCAGATCACAAACACAATACCCCCCTTAGTGCGACTAATCCCGCAGTTCAACCTGTCTGATTTCACAGCTCTACACAGTACCATTAAGGTAACAGCACCATAGCACAGCTGCACAAATTGAATTTGGATTCACCCTTAAAGAACAGGTACACACACTTAATACAGTTAGAAGTGCAGTCGGCACAGAAACAATCTCCACAGCTCTGCCGACAGAAAGTGGACTGCAACCAGGTTTCAATACCTGCTGTTCTGCAGATCAGCAGCTCTGACTCCGGAATCCTTCTGTGGTGTGGTGGTGGTGGTGGGGAGCCTTTAGCAACAGCTCCTGCGACTACCAGCCCACAGCCCCGTTTGCACAGTCTGAGGAAAGAGGAGATAATGACACAGCAAAATACATGGGGGACATGGCAGTTGACACCCTCAGATTGAATGCATGAGGATCTATCTTAACCAACAGGGCTAGGAGGTCATTATGGCTGAAGCTCTGGGAGGCAGATAATGAGTCTGTCAGGGTGTTAAAACCTGTTCAGGTTCTTGGTGATAATAAACCAGCAGAAGGAACAACAAACAAGCAGCATATGCATTAATAAACTTGTTTATTACACAAAAGCAGACATTTGCCCTAATCAGAGTCTTACCAGTATAGACACTGGGAGCCAAAGTTTCCCACTACTCCAGGGTATGAAGATGGTCTTGGAGAGAAAACATAATGCAGTAACTTATATACTATGATAATAACCATGATAACTATTACTTTCATAAATGGATTAGATACATAAAATAAGCCCTATTGGCCTATAATTAGGTGGCTCCACAGTGTTATCTATAGACACACAAAAGTGTAAAATCAACTAAAATGAGAACAACGACTTATACGTAAAACAGAAAATAAGTGCGTTGTTACATAAATCTGCATGATGGCAGTGTTGGCTATACAATGACTTCTCAGAAGAATATACAGAGAACACAGGAAATTTATTCTCGGCACAATACTTATGCATTGTAATAACAAGCATAGTAATAATACTGGCAATAATCACAGTTATATCCCTGGTTACTTACACTTATATGGTAAGTACCAACACCCTATATGTTAGCAGTAATTATGCATATAACATAATAGATATTGTCAGCAGGGTATCCAGTGAACATGGCGACCGTGATTGAGTGACTGCAAAAAGGGTGACTCAGTCATGGCGCCTGTGTTCTGGACTACCTGGCAGGGTAGCGACAGGATATGGGGGTAGGCGACTACAGTGACAGGATATATACATGTGCATGGGGGGAGGGACCACACCGCATGACAGGCAGAAGGGGAGGGGGTATTTGGGAGGTAGCGTGCAGATGGCTGCCGTGCTAGCCATGTGGCATGGTGGGTAGGGAGGCAGGCTGGGGTTGGGGTTTGGGAGGGTGCTGGATTCAGGTTCTGCGCGGGATTGCTTTGCGTTGGCTGTTTTTATTTTTAGTAACTTTACACCCGTCCCAACATGCACCCCTGGGTTGAGAATCTTTAAGTACAGGGTGCGGGGAGCACAGCCCCCTGTATATTAAGGAATCCCATCACCGGTTTTGTGGTCGCTGTGAGTGTACATCGCCATTATTTATTTTCGGCAATGTACACTCGCCCAAATGGCGATTGCCATTTGGTGATTGCATTTTTGATGTATAACCTGTCAGCAGTGCACAGTGGGTTGCCAATAAGAGTGTGGGGACCAAGCATAACAGAGTCAAAGACCTTGCTTGAAAACCTACCTCTGAAAGGTAAACACATTTTTGTTGAAGGTCTTCAGGAATATCTGAAGCACAGAGATGAGGGAAAGGACCTGGTTAAAGATAAACACAGAGCAACCTACCTGCCATCCGGTCGGTGGCATTTTCGAAGCAACGACAGATTTCAAAACAACAGGAAGCAAGGTGGCAACAACAGTAGCTTTCAGAATAGAAGATACAACAGTGGCTATCGAGCCTCATACTTGCAACAACACTCCTCCTTTGAGGGAAAGAACCCAGAGAAAGATTTGGAAGCAGAGGCAGAGAAGGAAAAGCCAAACAGCAATGACTCCTGCAAGGATTTCAGACTAACACCACGGTAACCCCGAAGCCCTTGCTGAAAAACTATGACACTCCCCTCCGGTAGAATAGAGGTAGACCCTGTTTCAAGAGCAATGGTGTCACATAACCACAGACAGATGGGTTCTGGATCCTCTTCCAATTGCAAAGAAAAGAGCCACGCTCATCAAGTTCAAGATATCCTACTGGACTTACTCCAAAACAAGGCCATACAGGTAGTACCGGAAGAGGAGAGAGTGATGAGTCTATTCCATCTTCTTCCTGTCCTGAAAAAGAGATCTACAGCCATTCCTGGACTTAAAATTTCTATAAAATTTCTAAACAGGCCTATTGTAATGCAACGATTCAAGATGGAAACTCTCAAGTCAGCCCTCAGGAGCATTTGGGTAGGGGACTACCTGACCTCCATTGACCGGAAAGACACCTATCTTCACATACCGATAAGGCCAGTCCACTGCAAGTTCCTAAGATTTCATATTCTTGGCCAGCATTTCCAATACTAGGCCCTACCATTCAGCTTTGCGTTGGTGCCAAGGGTGTTTACCAAGATATCCATAGTCCTGGTGGCCTATCTCAGGGAACAAGGCATCAACATGATACCTTACTTGGATGACTGGCTGATATGTGCACAGAGCAGTACACAACCACAGAGGGACACAATCTTAGTCCTCTCAACACTAAAAGAACATGACTGGGTTGTCAAGTTTGCCAAGAGTTCCCTGATACCGACACAGTCAATAGAACACTTGGGAGCAGAAACCAACATGGTCGATGGGAAGGCAAGGCCATTTACCAAAAGAATCAACACCATGGTCAAGATATTCCAGGACCTAAGGGTAAACACCTTCCCAACAATCGGACAGGTAGCTAAGGTCCTAGGTTGCATGGCTTCCTGCATCGACTTAGTCCCGTGGGCCAGATGGAATATGTGTCTCCATCAGAACTGTTGCCTATGTCAGGGCTCACCCTCAGATGAAAACATGGGAATCAGAATACAGTTGATTAATAAGCTGGGTAGGCTCGGGGTGGGTCAGAAGTTGGCCAACGGGTAGCAAACTGCTTGATGGACAGAAAACAGAGAGTGGTGGTAAATGGTATACAGTCTGAAGAGATGCAAGTCACAAGGGGTACCTCAGGGATCAGTCCTGGGGCCAGTCCTCTTCAATATCTTCATCAGTGACATTGCAGATGGGCTGGAGGGTAAGGTTTGTTTGTTTGCAGATGACACCAAGACCTGCAACAGAGCAGATGATCCAGATGGGGTGGGCAAAATGAGAAGAGATCTGGATAAACTAGCAAAATGGTCGAAAGAGAGGCAACTGGGGTTTAATGCAAAGAAGTGCAAGATCATGAACATAGGGAAGAGAAACCCTGAAGCCACCTATAGGCTGGGAGGGGAGTTGTTGGCAGTCACTGGGAAGAAAGAGACTTGGGCATCATCATCACCGATGATGTGAAATCATCCAAGCAGACCACTAAAGCAGTAAGTAAGGCTAGTGTGATGTTAGGGTTTATTAGTAGGGTGTCAGAGTTGTAAGAGGGAGGTAATAATCCTCTTACAAGACACTGGTTAGCCCCATCTGGGTACTGTGTGCAGTACTGGAGGCCACACCTTCACAGGGACATTAACCAAATTGAGGCAGTCCAGAGAAGGGCAATCAAAATGATGCAGGGACTGCATCAGAAAACATATGAGGACACATTAACGGAGCTCAATATGTATACCCTAGAGCAAAGGAGGGAGAGAGGTGATATGATCGAAACATTCAAACACCTTAAGGGCATTAACAAGGTGAAAGAGTCTAACATGTTTCAATATAAGAAAAATAGCAGGACAAGAGGACACAGCATGAGATTAAAGGGAGGCTGTTTAAGGGGTAATGTGAGGAAGTTCTTTTTCACAGAAAGGGTGGTGGATGCATGGATCGGCCTACCTCAGGAAGTGGTAGATATGAATGCAGTGCAGGGCTTCAAACAGGCATGGGATAGGCATAAAGGAGAGATACAGATGAGTATGAATAGATAGGCCATTGACAGAGCAAAGGCTGATGGCACATTTATAAGGTAGAAAAATAAATGGGCAGATTGGATGGGCCTTGCGGTCCTTATCTGCCGTCAACTTCTATGTTTCTATGTTGACATCAGCAGTAAAGAAGTCCTTGCTATAGTGGACCAGGAAGGACAAATTAGCACGGGGTGCCCCACTGGAGCAATTATATGACGTAATACTAGAGACAGACAGGAGGTTGACAGGATGGGGAGCTCCTCAGCCCAGAGGCGATGGACGAGGTCAGAATCACAACTCTCCATAAATGTCCTAGAGATGATAGTAGTGTATCAGGTACTGCAGGCCTTTCGGGAGACATTTACAAGACAGTGGGTATTCATAAGGTTGGACAACAAAGTGACAGTTGCCTATATCACCAAGCAGGGAGGCACCAAGAGCTGGGCCATGCAGAGGGAAGTAGCATGGGTAATGGAATGGCCCAAGCCAATCTCACTCACATTCATGCTGTTTACTTGGCAGGGAAACTGAACGCCAAGGCAGATTGGTTCAGCAGATAGCAGGTGCACCCAGGAGAGTGGCAACTGCATCCGGAGCTTTTTTCAGTCAATACACAGAGATGTAGTCCTATGTCTATAAACCTGATGGCATCAAAGCTCAGTGCTCAAGTTAACAGATATTTCTCACAATACAGGGAACAACAGTCTCTGGGGATCGATGCGCTGTCTCAAGAGTGGACGCTCAACCGGGCCTATGTTTTTCCCCCAATTAACTTGATTCTACAAGTATTTGTCAAGATATGTCGATCCAGGAGGCCGATAATATTGATTGCCCATACTGGCCAAGAAGAGCCTGGTTTACATCAGCAGCAGCAATGGCATTAGATAAGTTGCACAACCCATTCAGACAGGACATCCTAACTCAGGGTCCAGTAATCCATCTGGACCTGAGGAAACACAAACTCATGGCTTAGCTCCTGAAAGGCAGAGACTGCTAAAAGTGGGATATCATGACTCCATCATCTCAACTATCCTACAATCCAGAAAACCATCAACTACATCCACATATGGTAGGCAGTGTAACATCTTTTCATCTTGGAGCATGGCAAGAGGTGTAGACCCAGAAAGGGAAGATATGGCACTCATCCTTCTATATCTACAGCAGGGCCTAGACAAAGGACTGTCACCATCCTCACTGGGTGCAGCTGTCTGCCATGGGTGCAGCCTTGGACCAGGTTGGGCAATCCCTACCGGGTTTGCACACTGATGCCCTCAGACTCCTAAAGGCAGCAGAAGCCATCCTCCCTCGTAAAAGATCATCAGTAGCCCCTTGGGACCTCCCCTTGGTGCTTGATTTACTCACTGGTCCCCCACTCAAGTCCATTCAAGAGGCACAGCTATACTGGACAGGCCTCAAGACTAGTTTTCTGGTGGCAATATGTTCTGCTCGAACAAGAAACGAGCTGGGGGACCCTCTCTTGTAAGGAGCCTTATACTGTTTTCACCCTGGAGGGGGTATCTTTGAGAATGGTACCAGCTTTCAATCCAAAGATCATATTCACCTTCCACATTAATCAAACTATTGAATTACCTACATGTTACGAGGATGCAGTGGAAGGGGAGACAGATTCCCACTTCAGCTCAACGTAAAGCGCATGTTGGTCACTTACATTTCAAGGATCCAAGCAATAAGAAAAACAGAAAGACTGTTCATTGTCACCCAAGGACACATGTAGGGCTTGGCTACATTGAAATCGACAATAGCAGGATGGTTAAAGAGGACTATTCAGGAGGCTTACAAGAGTAAAAGTCTCAGCACCCTGGAAGGCATAAAGACCCACTCAACCAGGGCAGTGGCCACATCCTGGACTGAGAGAATGTTTCCACCAAAGACATTTGTTGAGCAGCAACATGGACTTCCATTCAGACCTTTTCAAGACATTACAGACTTGATACACTATTCAGGCAAAGAGACTCGTTTGGAGCAAAGTTACTGTCAGCAGCTTGTCTCATGGGTTCCTGTACTGATCAGTCTGGCCATCCCTGAAGGGCATACACTGCTACTTACGAAACCCATTATGTAAAGACTGGAGTGCCATGGATATAAACATAACACAGAGTATGTTTACTTACATGGTAAAGGTGATTGTATTAGTTTATATCCATGGCACTCCACGGCCCACCCTTATCTCGCAAGCGCCACCGGGGACCTGCTTATTATGAACACAAGAATTTAATCCTAAAAGACTTTAAAGTTTTCTGAATTGGAATTTGCCCCCTATGGGCATAGGATTCCATTCTAAAGACCTTGACGTATTCTGATTGCATGTTTAGTCAGTTGCACTAGGCGACTGAGATTAGAATTGTAGCAAAAGTGTAAAAAAACAGCACAATTGAGTTTAATGCCTACGGGTATTCTGTTCTCCCTGTGGCTTTCTGCTAGGGGTTGCTATGGCTAACTATCACTTTCAGCTCTGAAAGCATCTAACTGGAGAATAAGGGTTCCTGGTCCTGGGGCATACCACTAAAATTTGACCCTGGGTCACATGTGCATCAAGTAGCCTATCAGGTGGGCTGGAACCCACGATGTAAAGGCTGGAATGCCATGGATATGAACTAACACAATCACCTTTACCAGGTAAGTAAACACCCATTTATTTCCGTTCATGATGGGGCGGGACTTTCGTAACTCACTCATAGAAATAAAATAGAGAATTATGGCTGGGTAGGGGGTTATATCAAGAATTTTACCCCCCTACCGAGGTGTGGCATGCCACATAAACCCTGAGAGTAAAGCTTGAAGGGTTTATTAAGGCATCCCACACTGAGGGTGTGCGTAAAATTTGAGTTTTACACACCTACCCAGCCTTTATTTTATATAATTGCTAACCAACATTTTTTCACCACAGCAATTATATAAAATAAACAGAGAGAGCCGTGGACTGTGGTCAGATTTCAGCGCAGTCTGCAGTCCGAAGGAAGTGTCAGAAAATAAAGTTTCTGTTTTTGTTTTTTTAAAGTGTCAGAGGAGAAAGAGACTTTTTTTTTTTTTACATAAAAATGAACTTACCACCAACTGCAAGGGAGAGTGAAGTCTGCCACATTAGGGAATTGCTCAGGGGAAGGTTGCAGAGTAGAGGAAGATCAGCGATTGGTGCATGCGTGGTCCGAGGGAAACCCGGCATGTGTTTGCCGTTATAACCAGCTGCTTATAATGGCAAATCATAACCGAGTTTCTCTATGGGAAACAACGCTGGCCAGTAACTATCGTCATATTTTAACAGAAGCTGTTGTATATCCCCTATTTATACAGCATAGATACATATTCTATATATTAGACACAGCCTGTCTTTATTGAGGCTCTTAAAACATAAGCATTTAACAGTTTATACGTCTCCTGTTGTCACATGCCATCCATGGAGAGGTGCCTCCTACTTTTCTAATCTGATTTATAACCAACTGGGATTCCAAAGACTGTTTTTTTTGTCTCTGCACATATCCATTTATTTATTTCCTTATCAACAGAACTGTCACTACAAAGGGTATTTTTTTTCAGTTCTACCCAATGTATTTAAGGTTGTTCTTCGTCGATTTTGCCATTTACTTGAAGAGTTCTCTGTAACCTCAAAGCTTGTGTTTTGTAAATCTCTTGTTGATCCAACAAAATATATCATCACCCATTTTGTTCATCTTTTGTACAAGGACCACTACAGATACAAACAATTCTTTTGCTCTTTGCAAAGTATTTGTAATTCCAGCGAGTGATTAGATGTTTCTGGCTCCTGGCCTGCCATGGCTGACACTGGTAAGACATGTGCCTCAGCCATGAGCTCATCAACGCTCACATTGGCATCGGCATTTATGGTCCTCGCTACTGGACATGGCAGACTGGTCACTTCCGGTCCAGTACTCCCAACAAAGATGTTTCTTTGTTTAAACTTACTGGCTTTCAAGCCTAAAATGGTCCCTGGTCTTAAAAATAGGCTATAACTGCCTATGCTGCTATGTAGCCCCTATAAAGGCTATCTAAAAGAACAATCCCTTGCCACCTTACAGGAAGCCTGGCTAGGCTACCCCTCTAGACGTAAGTGCCACAGACTGGGGATATATAGTTTTGTGATTTGTTTTTGTTTATTTCTGGGGGTATAGACACTAGGAGAGAGTGACAGAGAATTTCAGGGTACACAAACATAAATGAGTTGCAGGAGAGTGACAGAGCTTGCTGCTGCTGGTATCCTGTGAACTCGGCTAGCTGCAAGTGGGCACCTACCAAAACAGTGACCCACTTTGGCTAAGAGATAGACAGGGGCAAGGGTGTGAGGAAGGTGAAAGGATGGGGGTTGCTCATGCATGTAGTGACAGGTCATCGCAATATGTATACACGCGCAGGGGGGCGAGCATGATGGAAGGGAGGGAGGGTTGGCCTGGCGTAGCTGGCATGGGGCTGTTGAGCTGGCCCCGTAGTGTGGTGGGTGGGTGGCAGCCTGAAGCTGCGAAGGCTTTTATGCGCCCAGCCTGAAATTTACTTTTTTGCAGAATTTGCCCCTCCCAACATGCACCCCACTGGATTTAAAAATCCTTTAGTAGGGGTGTGTGGGGCACACAGCACCCCAATTAACATTAAATTCTAAGTCCCCGGCACCATTTTCCCGTGCACTGGGGGTATATATCGCTGAAATTGAATTTTTGCGATGTACTCGCCATAATGACGGTCACCTTCGCAATCGCCATTATGACATAAAACTGCTGCTACCAGTATCTCAGCCCCATCATGCAGCATAATGCCTTCCTGCTTTTTCCAGTGGGCTAACTTTCCATTAACATTAGAAAAGTCTGATTGACTGATTTTTTTAAGCCCTCTGAACATCATCATAACTGTGCCCAATACATAGTCCTCTTCTCTTCCATGTGAATGTTATTATCCTTCCTTTCTGGCTGCTTCCTCTGATCACACAACTAAACTGCTAAAAACATTTTCATGTTCTACAGTGTGAAACTATCCTGACTTTGGTTACCTGCCTGTTTGCCATCTTGCTCTGGCCTGTGTCATCACCATTGTTTGACTGCATGTACCCTGTTAGAAAGTTACCACCAAATTCAACTTACTATTATAAAATGGTAAGAAGAATCCCTGGATTCTGATTGGTCAGTTTGGGGCTAGATCTATGATGTTATCCCAGCACATCTTTGATCTATTCCCAGCATGCACATAACCATATAAGATGTCAAAAATCAGTCCACAGCCTATGTCTAAGTTGTCTACACTTGGCATGGCTCCTGTGGCTTTTGCCAGTACTTAAAACATTTTAAAACATGAACCCCTCCTTCCCACAGACATAAAACAACCCTGAAGACCATACATTAATGAAGCTACTCTGTTCACTAGACAGCAGGCACATTTGTTTTCCATTTGTTTTGTTTTTACTAATTGAATTAAAAGTAAAAATAAAGCTGTCATTGTAATCAGCTCACAACATAGTTTTCTTGCTCCCACCCAAAAGAAATAACCCTTCCCTCATTTGTCAGGTTCTCTGCATATCACAGATCCCATTTTTTATTTTATGTCTTAAAGGAATTTTCCGACTACACGTGGGCTTGGAGTCTACTTTATGACAGCAGTAGCCAATTCCTGCCAAAATTGAAATTTTAATTTTATCCTTTTCAGGAGGGAAGGATTGAACCGTAACTGAACTACTGGCAGTCATTCCTTTCCACTTCCCGATCTGCCAGCCACACCTCTGGGTGACAGATAGTTTTAGGACGTCTGCCAGGAGAGCTTTAGGGCATGCCCCATACAGCTATGGGGATTTCCAATGCCTTTATACATAGCTTAAGCAGCTTAGAGGGAATGAAAGCCACCACTCAACTAATAGGGCCCCTATTAGCTGAGTGGTGGCTTTCATTTTCCTTTAAGATTGCTTAAACTCACGTAAAAAGGCATTGAAAAAAATGTCCTCATAGATCTGTATGGGTCACAGCCCTACATTCTCCCTGCTTAGACATCACAAAACATCTGACTGTTGGGATGGGGCCAGTAGACCGGTACGTGGAAGGGATTGGCTGGCCAAGGGTTCAGCTGCAATTATGGTCCCTTCCCTCCTGAAAAGGAAAATGTTAGAAATTATAATTTGGCAGAAAGTGGCTAATGCTGGCATAAGGTTTTGGGCTACGAAGCCCAAACTGTGTTTGAAATAGGTCAGAAAAATCACTTAAAATATTTAATGTATAAGTAAGAACAAAGCAGTCATCCCGATCAGCTTAACAGCACAGTCCCAGCTCCTGTCCCTGCTCTTGGCCTGAACAGAGTTAATGTGTGCACACCATGCTCGGAGCTCCCTTTACAAAACAGCAGTTACTGATGAGCAAATAAATAGTGAGAGAGAAGGAATATGCATATTATGGTTTGTGAGTAAAAGGGATAGGGAGCAAGAGGGACAGAGACATAACTCAGACCTGTAGATGTAATTGGGGAAAGAACAGGGAACATAGCTTCATTACCAGCATTTTAAGAGAGTGACAAGTTTGTAGGTGGGGAACAATAGCACACCAACAGCACATCAGCTCCATCTACTGGACAAAACAAGAAATCAGCACTATTTTCTATATAGGTATACCTACCCATTTAAAACATGACTAAAAATCTAGTTTAAACTTTTAAATCTTTTTTCTTATTTTTTCAATACTCGGAATAATGTACTTCAGGGTGTGTGCTGTACGTGGATAATGCCACTTCTCTGGTGCTGGAAGCATTCAGCCTGTGGCCTCATACCCAACCACACAAGCTGTGACATTATTCCAGCACAACACACACCCTTTCTTGCATTATTCCTTAAATAATCAATGTAACTTTACTTGTAGCCCATATGCTTGACACTGACAGAACCAGAATAACAGATAATGAACCCTAACTAAAGAAAATGATCATTGTTTGCTGCTTTACCAACTAGGATGTTGATCCCATCAATATCTCAGAAGCTAAGCAGGCTCAGTACTGGTCAGTAGTCAGATGGAAAACCTCCAAAGAATACCAGGTGCTGCAAGAAGTGGTATTGGCAACTGTGCAGCGGGCATGTGCTGGCATGATGTTTGGAAAACACTGTGCTGTTGGAGGCGACATCTTTCAGTTGAGATATTAAACCAAAATTCTGGTTTCTTATTCAGGAGGCAGTTCAGGTGGATATTATCTCCCACTGTACTTCTCAGAAAGGAGTAGGGGAATTTTCCGGTGTCCTGACCAAATGTTCCCCATTCACTTAAACCAAACAGCTTAACCTGGTTCAATGTAAGTTGGTTTGAATCTGTATCACCGTCCCACAGAATAAGGTTGAAAATATATAGAGAATATGGATAGGCAACTGTGTGTCATGGATTTGTTTTGCATTACCCAAGGTGTGTGATGACTCATAAACCTCGAGAGTGGAGCTCGAGAGGATTATTAAGTCATCACACACTGAGGGTATATTAAAAAAAACCCCATAGCAACACAGTCTGTCCTTTATTTTTATAATTACTGGTGCAGGGAGTAAATGCAAAGAAAGTCACTGAAGCTGTTCAGTTGCTGTCCTACACACACACACACACACACACACACACACACACACACACACACACACACACACACACACACACACACACACACACACACACACACACTCTTCTTTCTTTTTTGTTTTTTGAACTGAACCACACATAAGTAGTAGTACCGTAAAAATCCTAGCCTAGGATTTCTATGAGCAGAACAGAAAGGCACGGTCCTGTTGCCAATTGAACTCATTTGAATTCACTATATCGTGAATTGGACACACAGCAGGATTAACCAGATAAGTGGTAAATGCAGGATCAACCGAATAAATATGAAAAAAAGAATAGGAAGGAGAGTCTTACCAGAGGCAAATTTTGACTTGTACAAGCGGCTCATCACTTAGTGACAAACAGAGCCGCCATGTTTGTGGAATTGTTCAGCCCACCCATACACAGAATGACAGCCACGAGGTATGGCCACAAGGAGCTGAAGTGAGAGTGAAATAAGACGCCATAATAACCAGGTAACCCAGTTATTATGGCATTTAAAGCAACATGTCAAACCATGCATTTAAGGGGGTCACCAGTAATTATAAAGCTTTTCCTAGCTCTCCTTTCCTGGGCAACAAAAACAAAATAACTTGAATATGAAAATTTGACCCAGAGCAGATGACCACTGGATATGATTAATCACCAGATGGCAGAGGAATCTGGTGGAGCATGCCTAGTTTGGTTAATGCAGAACTTGAACATCCCATTTCTTATGCTGTTGAATGGGCTGCCCTGAAAAGGAGACAGAATAGCCTTTCACCCAGGGTACTAGTTGAACTTACATTCTGAAGCCTTCAAATGCATGATGAATTTAATGAATGAATTTTTTTTTATATTTTAACAGGATTAGACTGCAGCATTCAATCCTCTTTTCAGGATAGCCAGTCTTAAAAGATGATGCAGGGTCAATTAATTAGTATGGCTGCATGCTGGAATGAAAGAGAGAAGGGAGAAGATCCATACATTGCTGGAGGACCTACACTGGAGATTGAAAGCCAAATGGCAGCAGATGCATTAATTTCTCTAGGAGCAGTTGGCTCAAGGGAATGCTTAATTAATTCCTTAGGGAGGAAGCTGAATTTGCCCTCAGGAAACCTGAGGTATGTTATATGGATGTGGGAGAAAGTCTGGCAAACGACCATCTAATTAAAAAAGAAAGAGGGCATTTTATTTATTTTCAAGATCAATCTTCCTAAATGTGTTAATCTACTTCTAAAATGTCAGGGATTTGTGTCTGCTTTGCCAGTTTCGCACTCCAGTGATAATCCCTTCAAGGGAAGATTTGTTGTCAGCCCTTTCTGTAAATCTGAATCTTCCATGCTTTAATGCAACTGAGGCAGACATGCTTCAAGTCTATGAAATCTAAAGCCCTGGCAGTAATTAAATGCACACTACTGGATATAACCTCAGGCCTAAATGGGTGTTCCTCAAATTTCTGTAACAAATTTGGAGACAACTACAGCATCAGTAATGACTGATGCCTGAGACTCCAGATTATTATCCTTAACAAACTAATGCGAGACCACAGGTATCACAAATGCAGTTGTTTTATTCTTTTTGTACATCAACAGAAACAATATACTGAAGTGGATATTTAAATCATTGCAAGGACTCAGTAACTCAAGTACTGAATTTGTTTTAGAGATAGGAACATTCAGCTACAGGAACAGTTACTTTAGCCAGTAAGGGATAGTTTGATAACCAACGTAAACCAAATTATAAGTACAGTTGCTTAAGTACTGCATTAACTTCATCATTTATGCTCTGCCAGACAACCTAGATATCTGGTGGTTAAATCTGTCCAGGGTAGGGCTGCTCTGGGGAACATTTTCAGGACCATTTTTGTTAGAGATTGATGAACCTCTCAGTGATTGCTTTGTGAGAGGTTTGAAAAGTTCAAGAAAACACTAAAAGGTTCATGTTTATGAACCAATAATTCAATACATTTCTATGGCTAATTAATGGAAACTGTGTCATATGTAGAGCAAAAAATTAAACAGTGTCACTAGCAAAATGTTGCAGGCCAATAGCATGTTGTGTGGCGGGGTGATCATAGTTATGAACCAAGGGGACATGTAGCTGGTGGGTTAATGGTACTGCTTGAAATCCTACTATTTTAAGTAGTGATTGCATTGCAAATGAGGAGCAAAAGAGTGAGGCATTAAAGTTAGATCCAAATAACACAACTACATCACGTTCAGTTGTTGCTGTCACAAACGCACTCCGCAGGTCAGGCCCTGTGCTCCCACAGTGCCAACCTCAGAGCGCAAATAGTGTGAACAGGTAACAGACAGGATAACCCTCCTATCTGATTTGGGTCCTAATCTCCTGTTAGCCTCAAATTCTGGAGGGATTCAAACTGCAAACCTTATGCTAGCATACCAAATTACAAGCTCAGATAATATTCTCTTCAGGGACTGTAATATATCTTCCGCCTAAAGGCACATAACCAGGTATCCAAAATGAACCCTTAAAACTCTATAAGAGTCCTTAGGTATATTCTTACCTTTCTCCAAGCTCGGTAACACCATCAAGCCTTTTAAACCGTTGTCAGACTTAAAAATACAGGCACTCCACATGCAAAAAGAAAACTGGGAAGACACAGGCAGTATCTTAAAAAAAGGTGGTTTACTAAAAATTGTAAAATAAGTAATATTAAATACAGAACAAATATCAAGAGCTTACAATCTATAAAAGAAACAAGAGAAAATTATAGAAACAAAACTCCTACAACAATACATTTAGATCTTTGCTATCTAAGGTATTACCTCTGGAAGTGCATTTAAAGTTAGATCAGAGAACTGTTTCTCTCTTAAGAGTCCGCAAAAGATATGTCATACTTTTCAGATGCAAGTGTCAGTTAACTGTGTCTCCACATCCCCTTTGTGAGTCATCTAGCTCCTCCTTTTTAGAAATAAAAATTACAAACATGATTTTCCTCTCAGGCAATATGTTAAATAATGTAACATCAGAAGAAAAACACATTTCCTAAATATGACATCCTTTCTGTAAACATTTCTCTTTCATTTTATTGTGGGTCCTGTTCCCAAGGCAGATCAAAGGGTTTAAGACCTTTAACACAATGTTGTTACCAGATATGTCTTCTTACAGCAATCATAAACATTTACGAGGCTTATCCTCTGGCAGATGGCCAGAGCCTTAATTAAGAACAGAACAGAAAACTCTAGATTTTCCCTTTACTGGTCAATTTCACACATCCTCTGGTCAGTTTACATATCCTATAGCTTCACTGCAACCTGTATGGGGGGGCGCCCATGGAAGCGCAGGCTGACTTATGTGAGACAATCACATACTATATTTTTATATTACAAATATCATACATAATCATAAGCAAGGGGCAGAGTGTCACAATCCTCCCCATCTAGACTGAATTTGGGGGCTCTATCCCCTGCATGGGATGAGCTCCCTAAGTCAGTTCATTCCTCATATGTACGTGACAAGCCATTTGCATTCTGCTTGGTTGCTCCAGCCCTATGTAAGATTGTCATGTCATATCCTTGCAAGGCAAGACTCAATCTTAATAGTCTACCATTTGTTTTTCCTATTTGTGTCAGCCAAACCAGGGGGTTGTGGTCAGTTTGTACCTCAAAATGCTGCCCGTTAAGTATGGCTCTAACTTCTTTAGGGCCCACACCATGGCAAGACACTCTTTTCCACAGTAGAGTAAGTCTGCTCCTGGGAAGTAACTTTTACTCAGGTACACCATGGGTGAGCCGTCCCTTGTTGGATGTCTGGCTCAGTACTGCCCCAATACCCATGTCTGAGGCATCAGTCTGGACTATAAAGGGTCTGCAATAGTCAGGACTTGTCAACACAGGAGCACTGCACAGTGCCTCCTTCAGTTTGGTAAAGGTTTTTTCATAGGCTGGTTCCCAGGTAATTTTCTTAGGCATCCTTTTCTTTACCAGGTCAGACAGGGGAGCAGCCAGGGCACTGTAATTGGGTACAAATTTCCTATATTACCCTGCTGTCCCCAGAAACCTCCTGACCTGCTTCTGCATTTCTGGTGTGGGCCATGCCTTGATCGCCTCTATTTTCACTTGGTTAGGATGGAGCTGTCCCTGGCCTACAACATGCCTGAGGTATGCCACTTCAGCCATGGCCACCTGACACTTCTCAGCTTTGACAGTGAGCTTTGTATCCTGACCAACACTTCCCTAAGGTGGGACAGGTGTTCCCCCCAGCTGGCACTAAAGATGGCAATGTCATCCAGGTATGCCATGGCGTACTTCTCAGAACCATTTAACACCTGGTTCACCAACCTTTTGAAAAGTGGCTGGGGCATGCTTCATTCCAAAAGGCATTACTTTAAATTCAAATAAGTCTATCGGAGTGATGAAGGCTGACCTCTCCCTAGCTCTGGCAGTTAACGCTACCTACCAATACCCCTTTGTCAGGTCAATAGTTGTAAGGTAGGTCGCCCCTCCCAACTTGTACGGGAGTTTGTCCGTCCAGGGCATCTGGTGGGCATCTGACTTCGTGACTGCATTCAGTCCATGATAGTCCACACAGAAATGAGTAGAGCCATCTGGCTTGGGAACAAGGACTACAGGTGAGGCTCAGGAGCTATGGGATCTCTGGACTACCCCTAAATCCAGCATTTCCTCCATTTCCCCCTCCTAATGTCCTTTTGGACAGCCTCTGACAGCCAATATGCTGTCCACCATATGGGCGTCTGTGTCCCTGACTCCACATCATGTGATGCTAAGAGGGTTAGTCCAGGCTTGGCCCTAAACAATGGGGTAAAGTCTGCTAAAACCTCCCTTACTTCCCGTATCTGGTCTGGGGCCAGCTGGGGTGACAATGTAACTGCATCCACAGAGGACTCCCACTTGCTTTCTTCCAGCAAGTCCAGAAGGGGGTTTCCTTCATCCATCCCCTCCCCAAGACTACACACTGAAAACACTATGTCAGCCCTATTAGCATATGACTTCATCTTGTTGACATGGTACATTCTTGCTGTATGTCTTCTGTCAGGTAACTCTATGATATAGTTCATGTCATTTACCTTTCTAACTACTTTGTATGGTCCTGCCCCTTAGCTTGCAGCTTGTCTTTTGGACCAGAATGAGGACCATGACCTCCAGACCCACCATGTATGAGTGAGTTTCTGGCCTGTGGTCATACCACACTTTTTCTTTCTGTTGGCAGCTGCCAGGTTGCTCTGGTCTGTCCCGATAAGCTCCTTCAGCCTTTCCCTAAACCTAAGGACATAATCCACTATGGGAGTTCTCTGGGTGGTGTGCTTGCCTTCTCAGTCCTCCTGGATCAAGTCTAGGGGCCCACGTACCCAGCGTCCATATAAGAGCTCAAAGGGGGAAAACCCTGTCAACTCTTGGGGCACCTCCCTGTATGTGAATGACAGATGGGGAAGGTATTTCTCCCAGACCCTCCCATGCTGCTCAGTAAGTGCTTGGAGCATTGCCTTAAGGGTACCATTAAATCTTTCCACAAGCCCATTGGCTTGTGGATAATTAAGGTGTCGTGAATCTCTGCACCACCCCACACTTCTCCCGCAAACACTTCATCAGGTCCGACATGAAAGAACTCCCTTGATCTGTGATAACCTCCTGCAGAAACCCAACAAGGGAGAAAATCCCAAGTAAGGCATCTGCCACTTTGTCTGTCTTCGGTGAGGACAGGGCGACTGCCTCTGGATACTGGGTGGCATAATCCACCACAGTCAGGATGAACCTCTTCCCGGAGGAGCTGGGAGTATTTAATGGCCCCACAATATCCATTCCCACCCTCTGGAATGGCTCCTCCACTATGAGCAATGGAATTAGGGTGGGTTGGGTTTTCTTACCTGCCTTCCCTATTTCTTGGCACCAGTGACAAGACCTGCAATACTCCTTCACCTGCTGGGTGAAGTTGGGCCAATAGAAATTCTGGGCCATCTGCTGCATAGTGCGCATGATTCCCAGATGACCAGACAAGGGAATATCATGTGCAATCTTGAGCAACTGCTCACGGTACCCCTGGGGAATGACAAGCTGCCTACCTATCACCCCTCCCTCTGTCTTTACAGCCTGCATATACATCAGTCCGTTTTCCCAGTAAACCTTATGTTTTCTGTCACCTCCCTGTGCTCCATCAGAGTCTGCCCAAGCCCTCAGCTTCTGTAGACTAGGGTCACTTTTCTGAGCAGCTGAAAACTCCTGACACCTTCTCAAGGCATGAGACAAGTCCCCTTCAGTCTCTAAACTAGGGTCCCTAGCTTTAGCATCAGGGCACTCAGGATCACTGCCATCCCTAACCCTCTGACAGTTGTTCACCCCCCTTTCTTCAGAGTAACCCTCCGTAGCTGTTGGGTTAACTGCTATTGGGGAAATTTCTACACCCCTTTCATTAGTCTCCATCTCAGGAGGCCCAGGCTGGGGAACCAGCCTCCCAGTGGTTTCCAGAGTGGCTTCTATGGGGTCCAGGGAGCTACAATTTTCCCTTGCTGCTTGGCTATGGGTAACTGCACACACCATCCCTTGTTTGAGATTGTCGCCAATGATGATGTCAACTGCTAAAGGTTTGGCTACAGCAACCTGTTGCACAGTTCCCCCTGTTTCACCCCAGTCTAAGAGAACACTAGCGAGTGGCAATGTTTTCTCTTCCCCAGTGAACCCTTGTACGGTTACAAATTTATTGGGTATAAGCTGACCGGCTCTACCAGATCCCCTTTTACCAACGTCAAGGATGCCCCTGTGTCTCTTAACCTTTGTATCTTTACACCATTCACCATGATGGGTGCATGTGTTCCTTCATGTTTACAGGCATGCTTTCAGGGACACACAAACAACCCACTTCTTTCCTAGCACCACTTTGCTTATTGCTCGTCCTTTTGGGACACTGTCTGGCAATATGCTCCATTTCCTTACAAACCCAACATTCATTTCTTTTCTCAGAAAAATCTTTTCTTTGAAACCTGGGGCTACTTGGTTTTGGTGGAAGCAATGAGGGGTTTTAGCTACCCTGAAGGCATGCTTTTACCTTTCTGCACTGACATCCTTGTCCCATTTGCTCTCAGAGCAGGTCTGCTCTTGGCATAGTGGTCCAAGAGTTCAGCAGCCTCTTGCACTGTTTGGGATCTTGGTCCTCCAGCCAGGTTTTCAGCTCTGCTGAGCATGCCAAAAAAACTGCCCTAGCAATACAGCATTTTCAATTTTATCTACAGAGTTTGCTTCAATTCCTTCTCACCAATGTTTTAAAAACTGATGTTGTTTCATGACTAGCTCCTCATAGCTCATGCTTCTCCTGAGCTTACGGAATTTAGCTCTGTATGCTTCTGCTGTTAATTCATACTTTTTTAAAAGTGCAACTTTAAGTTTGCTGTAATCATCACTGTCCTCATTGTCCATTTGACCCAATGCATCCCAAGCTTTCCTGGTAAGTAGCAGGGATAGCTGGAAGCTCCAGGACTCTCTAGGAATACTGGCCTGAATACAAACTTTTTCAAAGGAATTTAAAAAGACATCCATATCCTCCCCACTCTTTAAATTCAGCTATCAGTTTGGAATTTAATTTGTAACCTAGTCCTGTAGTTCCAGTTAAACCCAAGCCACTTACCCACTCTGGTGCTGGTGGTTGGATTCGTAGCTTCTCTAATTCATGTTGTCTTTGGTGCTCATGCTCTTCACGGTCAGTCTCGCTGTTCACAGTCAGCCTCTCACTGTTCACACTTGTCTCTCCTCTGTGGCTCATTGCTCTTGCCTCTTGTCTCTGAACTCCAACTCCATCCTCCACAACTCCATCTGCAGCCTGATGGCTTTGCCTTCAGAATGCTGGTGACCTTCCTGCTGCTGTGACCCTTGGCTTGCACTGGTCCTGCTGCTCCTCACTGATCCAGACACTGCAATGGACATTGGCCCTTCCATGCCCAATGTTCAGTCCTTTTCGGTCACAGACTTTGACTCAATGTTCTGGGCATCTGTTGCCATCAGGGTATCTATGAGGTTCTGTTTGTTGGCTTTCCCCTCATACTGGACTCCTCTGTCCTGGCACAGCTGCCTCAAGTAGTCTGCAGTGCACCCACTGTAGTCGGAAGCCATCTTCTTCCCTAACTACGGCTACTCTAACTTGCACTTTAGAAAAAAAAAAAATAAAACAGGTAGGAACTTTGACTGTAAGCAAAATGATATGGTTCTGTTTACTTTTTTTAAAAAAAATCACTGCCTTATGTTGCAAGTGAGCTGTACAGTATTAAGCTGACACACTGAACTGTTAAAGCTTGTGTTACCAATATTTTAATTTTACCGCTGCCAACCAAATCTAGTCACAATGCACTCCGCAGGTCAGGCCCTCTGCTCCCACAGTGCCAACCTGAGAGTGCAATAGTGTGAATGGGTATCAGACAGGGTAACCCTCCTATCTGTTTTGGGTCCATATCACCTGTTAGCCTCAAGTTCTGGAGGGATTCTAACTGTGAACCTTATGCTAGCATATGCAATTACAGGCTCAGATAATATTCTCTTCGGGGGGATGTAATATATCTTCCACCTAAGGGCACCTAATCAGGTATCCAAAATGAACCCTTTAAACTCTATAAGAGACCTTAGGTATACTCTTACCTTTTTCCACGCTCAGTAACACCATCAAGCCTTTTAAATTATTGTCAGACTTAAAAATACAGGCACTCCACATGCAAAAAGAAAACTGGGAAGACACAGGCAGTATCTTAAAAAAGGTGGTTTACTAAAATCTGTAAAATAAGTAATATTAAATACAGAACAAATATCAAGAGCTTACAATCTATAAAAGAAACAAGAGAAAATTATAGAAACAAAACTCCTACCACAATACATTTAGCTCTTTGCTATCTAAGGTATTACCTCTGGAAGAGTGTTTAAAGTTAGATCAGAGAACTGTTTCTCTCTTAAGAATCCCAAAAAGATATGTCATACTTTTCAGATACAAGTATCAGTTAACTGTGTCTCCACATCCTTTTTGTGAGTCATCTAGCTCCTCCTTTTTAGAAATAAAAACCACAAACATGATTTTCCTACCAGGAGGTATGTTAAATAATGTGACATCAGAAGAAAAACACATTTCCTAAATATGACATCCTTTCTTTAAACATTTCTCTTTCATCTTATTGTGGGTCCTGTTCCCAAGGCAGATCAAAGGGTTTACGACCTTTAACACAATGTTGTTACCAGATATGTCTTCCTACAGCAATCATAAACATTTACGAGGCTTATCCTTTGGCAGATGGCCAGAGCCTTAATTAAGAACAGAACAGGAAACTCTAAGTTTTCCCTTTACTGGTCAATTTCACATATCTTCTGGTCAGTTTATATCTCCTGTAGCTTCACTGCAACCTGTATTGGGGGGGGGCACCCATGGAAGCACAGGCTGACTTATGTGAGATAATCACATACTATATTTTTTATATTACAAACATCATATATAATCATAAGCAAGGGGCAGAGTGTCACAGTTGCATCTTTTTTATTTCATAAAATGACCACCCAGTATTGCATGTTTTGTTGTTTAATGCTTATTCATGAATTGTAGTCCTCAGACCTGATGATTCCTGAGACAGAAACACAGGTAGTGCTGTAAGCACTGTTGTACTGTTACACCAACTGACAATCAATCAAACCCTCACAGAAACTTCAACTTCCTGTGCAAAGTCAATTTATTGCCACTCATTACTTGTCCAAACACTAGACATAAATGTTTGTATACATTACCATGTTTTTCATCAACACCCCTCAGGATAAAAGCACTGGTAGCTTTCATATTGCACTTTAAATATAGCTGTACTTCTAAGGTTAGCCACTAGAATTGCTTTTAAGTACCCATCCCAAACTGGAACAAACTGCTATTTCCTCTTTTCTCCTCAGCAGGATTCAGTTGAGGGATTCACAGGATGCGTGCTGATCACATGCGTGCATAGACAAGCTTCACGTATCACCAGGTGGAAATGATCAGAGCTGAAATCTTGTGCCATGGGGATACTTCCTTTAGACTCAGAAACCTGAGCACAAAAGTGATCCCTACTGGTCCTTATTGGTTTCCACCACCATAACCGATCAAGTGTTTCAAGATGGTGTGAGGGGTACCATATAAGTAAAACTAATGGTGCATGGCAGCATAAGTTATAATACACATCACAAGCAACAAATTTAAGGTATTCATAATGTGCATGGCGACACATGCAAATTGATTTTTACAGCTTGTTCCATGTTTAAAATAACCTATCTCATGTGCAGTGGAACAGACCATTTGTAAAACATCAAACAACTGTGCACAGTGGCACTGATTAACCCAATTAGATCAACATTTGTTTTTGCCACTTGTACCATATTCAAATATCAGTTTTTTTTTATTTCTCATACAATATCATAAAAAATTACAAATTGCATCAAACAATGGTGCACAACAGCACCTATTAACCCAATTTCATCAACATTTAGCAGCTTTAGCCATGTGTTCAGCTTCAGAATGTTATCTAGTCACTTTCTATGGCATCAGTAGCACTTCAGAGAAGGTCACTGTTACTGCTTCTACCTTTAGCTTCCCACCTAATAAACAAAACAATCAATTACCCTCCCCATACTAAACCTAGCCAGGTCATTGGTCCCTAAGTGAATGACCATGTCTGACTTCCCTTCCCAAACTCAGGTGGGTTTCTCCACCCTAGGAATGACTCTTTTTACTGTCATCCTTGAGAGACAACATACCAAACTTTCACTAGGATGTACAGCACACACCACACATTCAAACAGAGACAGCCAAAACTGCAGGACATTACTTAAACTGCTATATCAACTTATCAGCTTATTCAGAGGTCTAAAAGATCTTTTTAATGAATTCTGAAATCGAGGTAGTAACTCTATGCTTTTTGCATGAAAATGCTACCAGTCTTAGCAGTTTTGGTTCATGTATTTTTGGAGAGTGAGTGTTAGAGCCTTTGTTTGGGCTGTTCTTATGCAGCAGTAAACAACAGTATGAATTACATGATGTACTCACGAGGATTCATTAAACTAAAAGACCATACCCACCATGGAGAGAGGTCACTAGAAGAGACATAGCCCCCTTCTGTGTGGAAGTGGAAAATTCAACTGTTAACACACAAGAAGAATAAAGTAGTCTGTTGTCTTTTGGGAAGGAACATTTGCATGAGATTATCCTTATTTTTGTTAAAGATTCTTCGGACTTTTATTTCAAGTGACTTGGTGAGACCTCCTAGCCCTAAAGGGCATATTTATAAAATAAGATTGCTGAAAGCCATATTGTACCCATTTAGAAGCTAATATATATTTGTTATATGCCTTTTTTTCATTTTTGAATTGTAAATCTAACTATGGGAAAGATGGGTGGTATGAAACTTAGAAATGATAAAACAAAGAAGCCAAATAATAGACCTGAAAGTAAGAATAGAAAAATGACAGAATTTATAAACAACAAAGGGGGGAGAGGAACTATTGGTAGCCCGTGACATGGGCATCAGCTATTGGGCACCTACAATAATGGTGACCCAATCCCCGGCGCATGTCATCGAGGCTATGGTAGGGTAGGGTGGCCGGATGGGGGGGTTGGTGAATGTAGCAACAGGATGTCGCTATACGTACATGTCCGGGGGGAGGAGATTTGAGGGGTGGTGCTGCAGTTGGTTGCTGAGCTGACGTCATGGCATGGTGTGTGGGTTAGCAGCGTTGGTGGGCAGGGTACTGGGTTTGGGTCTAGGTGCTGGTGTGTTTTTGTTGCACCCAGCCCGAACCTTTTTTTTTAAATGTTTTTCACCCTGACATGCACCCCCTGGAGCTGAGAATCCTAAGTAGGGGTGTAGGGCACCACGCCCCAGCATAAAACATTAAAACGAAGTCCTCGGTGCTGTTTGTTGTGTTGGGGTGTCAGAGTGTCAAATAAATTTTGCCTCTGACTGCGATAACGGTGATCATCTTTGGCTTTATTATCACATAGAATCAAACTATTCAGTGGAATAGCAAATGGGTAACAGGTTTTGCCATTGACTGCATCTCCCTCAAGTTCTGAGTTTGTGTTTAAGAAGGATAATGAGGATAATTACCTATCAGATCTTATTAAAAAATTAGAGATGCAGCAACCAAAGGCTATTACATACCATCCACATCCTCTTCTTAACCTGGTTGTTTTAGTACTTGTAATTAATACTGGTGGCGACAGGGCTGAGATCGTACCCCAGCATGTTGGACCCTCATTAAAAAGTACTATCATTGCTAGAAAATTAACAAATCCAAATGAAGCTAATGGCATTGCCCTTATACTAATCAATCAGCCTTTATTTTTAAAAAGGCACTTTTCCTAAGATCATAGCGCCCATTACAATAAATAAATAAAACATATAAAACCAACATTATTAAATAAACAATTCAGAGATCAACACCAAAGGCAAGCTCAAACAGGTACGTTTTTAAGGCAGTTTTGAAGCTCTCCACTGTCAGGCACTCTCTTATCCGATGAGGTAGAGAGTTCCACAGGGTAGGGGCCGCAAACATAAATGCTGTGACCCAGATGTCCTTAAATGAATCCTGGGAACCTCTAGCAATCCGTCATTGGCTGAGCAGAGTGGTCAGAGGGGGGAAGTAGGGACACAAAAGATCTTGCAGGTAGCCAGGTCCCTGTCCGTGTAGGGCATTATAGGTCAGCAAACCAACCTTGAAGGTGATCCGCCGCTGAACAGGCAGACAGTGCAGTTTGCGGAGCACAAGAGTAATATGACTTGACCAGGAAAGCCCAGTCAGCAACCTGGCTGCAGCATTCTGCACCAGTTGCATGCAGTGGATATCAACCCCCCAGAAGCCCTAGGTACAGGGAGTTACAGTAGTCAAGATGCGAGGTCACCAAGGCATGGATCAACATTGGAAGGTCACCAGACGGAACAAGATGTTTAATCTGGGTGATATTCCTCAGATAGTAAAAAGAGGGCTTGACAACAGCTGACATCTGTGAATGAAGCATCAGTTCATCATCAAATATAACACCCAGATTCCGTGCCCATTCGGAGGTCAGTAGCTGGTGACCCCAAGCCAAAGCCTGAGGGACAACCTGCCTCCGACTTCTATCCTATGACCCAGATGCACCACCAACACCTTAGTCTTGTCAGGATTCAACTTTGGCCAGCTGGCATTCATCCAGTCCTGTATCTCAGTGAGGCAGTTGCTAAACACTGAGACCGCACTATCCTGGTCAGGCACAAAGGACAAGTAGAGCTGGGTATCATCTACATAACAATGAAAACCCAGCCCATACTTCCTTACAATATCCCCCAATGGCAGCATGTACACTACAAACAACATGGGGGACAGCACAGAGCCCTGTGGTACCCCACATGGCAGAGAAAATGATCCAGAGGAATAAATCCCTGACACCACCCTCTGAGATCTGCCAGTGAGGAATGAATGGAACCACCTGAGGACCATTCCAGACAGGCCACAGATGAATTGCAGGTGCTCCAGCAGCACCTCATGGTTCACTGTGTCAAACACCACCAAGGGATCAAGGAGGACCAAGATGGAATGGGTCCTCTGGCCTCTCACCATCAGGAGGTCATTGAGCACCTGAACACAGGCAGTCTCCATGCTATGCTTCTTCTGAAACCCAGACTGGAGAGGATCATAGATATCATGGATGGTAAGATGATTCTCCAGTTGCAGCACAACCACCTTCTCAATAACCTACCCTACAAATGGGAGGTTAGAGACTGGTTTGTAGTTGGCAGGACAATCCGGGTTGAGAAAAATTTTCTTGAGGGACATCACTACCACCTCCTTCGGGGAGTTCGAAACTCACCTGACTCTAACGATCTCCAGACTATCTCTGCCAAGACCGGCCGATGACATCAACAAGACGCCATCAAAGGTGCATTGGGCCCAGGTCTAAACTACAGCAGGTTGGCTGCATACTGTGGACAATCTGCATGACATCTATGATCTCAATCAGTCAAAGTCCATCCAACAGAACCGAGGAGTCGTAACCTTACACTGACCACCGCCGCCCCCATAGAGTGAGTTGAACGGATCTCAGACCTGATGTTGGCAACCTTATCAGCAAAGAACCGAACAAACTCATCACACTATTCTTTGAAAAGTCTTCAAACCTGCAGACAGTCTGGATTGCACAGTCTGTCCACAGTTCGAAAGAGCTGAGCTGGTTGATTCTGGAGCCGCAGCAAACTCTCCGGACAGGAACTCTGCCTTCTTACGAGATTGCTGATTGATAGTCCCTATAATGGTCCATCAATCTAAGTCTGTTGACCTCAAGTGAATTGTCAGCCAACAACGCCCAACTTTCATCCAACACGCCACAATCTCCTCAAGGTCCCATCAAACGAAGGGGACCGAGGTGAAGAGTGAGATGAACTCGGACAGGAGCTATAGCATCCAGAGTGCCCACCACAGCCCCATTATAAGCCTGTAACAGGCGATCTGGACCCTTACTTGCACACAGTAATCCTGATAGGTCCAGCACTGCCAATAGGCCATCTGGGGTCAGTCCCCTCAAAGGGCGGTACCGGACCACCTCCACAGGAGCAGGCCTATGCGGGGTGCACGGAGGTTAAACCTTACAGTGTGGTGATCTGACCATCCAGCTAGTCCCACCACCAAATTGGAGGCCTCCATCCCTAGGAGGAAGACCAGATCCAGAGACTGTCCACGATTATGGGTCACAGAGGCAACTGCCTGTGTGAAGCTCAAAGAGTTCATAAGTTGGAGGAAGTCCTGACCAAATTGCGAGAGTTCATCATCGATCCAGGCATTGAAGTCACCCAGCACCATCAATCTGGGCGACTCCAACACCATGTCGACAACGAAGTCCATGACATTCTGCAGGAACTGCTTCTGCCCCTGGTGGATGGTAGATGAGAAGAATCCTGTACCCCACACCTGTGACCACTGTACACTCAAAGGACCTGATCTCCTCAACTGGCACAACTACAAGGTCCAACTCTGATCTAAAACAAATTGCAACCCCCCCGATCTGACCTCAAGAGGTGTATCACAGAGAACCAGGCTGGAATCGCTGCCTGTAAAATGGGGCCAGCATTTTCATTCAGCGAGGTCTCTGTGATGGCCAGGTCTGTTGGACCCAAAAAGATCAGCAATAATAGTTGTCTTGTTTTAATTGACCTGGTGTTGCACAGCACCGCCGAGTCAGATTAGACATCGGGGCTGCCTGGGCTACTGGCCCACTAACAATGGAGCTCTTGGGTATGGGTACCAGGCAAGGAGAACCTCATTCTGGGACCCATTTCACATGAGGGCATCTCTTGCACCTCACTACTCTAATCTGGCCGCTCAGCTCTCCCCACCCGGGACTGGGCCCCCCCTTCCATCTTCTACCCACTATCCCCAAAGCCCTACAGCAACCACACACCACTGCTTACAATGGAGCACAGTTAAAGGGGTGGAGGTCTCGGAGCTCAGAAGGGGAGTAGCACCTGTCAGGGAGAGCAGTCATCAAACACATACTGGCAAGCCAAGACTCCAGCCCCCAATTATCCCAAAATAAATAAAAAAAAAACCCACATAAAAATAACAAACAATAAAACTCCCACAGTTCAGGCAAGAATAAACAGTATATGCAAGAAAACAGTTCAGTCAGTAATCCAAACAAAGAGCTGCTATGCTGGGCCTCGCACCCCCAACTAGCTGGTTGATAACAGCCAACTAGAATACCAGACTCTCACTCTGGCACTTCTTCCAAACTATGAGTATGTTCAAACCACTTATCAGGAGGTACTCTCCCCACCTCACCACCAGAAACTAAGAAGCAGGAGTGGAGCAGTCAATGACACCTCATAGAAGAGTTTCAGGTATCCATGGGTCCAGGAAAAAAGGCACAACCAACATAAGATCCCCCCCCCCGTAATAGAGACCACTCAATGACCTGGCTGGGAAAAGCAGCCCCCTGGATAGTATGAGCCCCCCAATAGGAGTCCCACCAGCTACCAACCGGGGAAGCCCTAGGGAGCAGGTCCTGCCACCCTTCAGCTGCAGTTCCCCTGCACCTTCCCAAGGAAGCCACTCAACCTACACCTAGCCACCAAGCAAGCTCATGGATCGGAGCACACCGAACAGCCGAAGAGTCACAAGTGCAAGTCATCAGGCTCGATTTTCCCAGTGGGGAAAGAAGTCACATATAGCCCCAGATGGCCAGAGACTGGGGTCTGACCTCCCAACCATCATCCAACAGCCACCAGGCCAAATCCCTTCACTGTAGAGGCTTCCACCCTCCTGCAGAAACCATCCACAGCAAAACCCCAGCCACCCAAGAGCCTCACACAACCCCCCAACCCACATGCAATCAAGAGCCCCAGAGTCACAACAATCCTCTGAATCTCCAGAAATAAGTCCAGTTCACAGCAGGCTCATATTTCAGTACTCACAACCAGCCCAGCTCCAACTCCTTAGCTGTTTTTCCTTGGTTTGACCCCTCTTCCTGATCCTCCAGAGACAGCAGCCAAAAGATGTAAAAACAGGTTGCGAAACCAACTGTCTGCTCCAACAGCTGCCTAAAATTGAGAGCTGCTAGTGACTGAATGAAGTCACAAGCATACACTGAAAATGGGGAGCTAACTATAAATGTAAAAGCACCCTGAGAAAATGGAACACAAAATGCATAGAAATAAGGCGGTTACCTAACAAGGTACTGCCAAGATGTTAAAACAAAAGTCTCAGATAAGACCAAGAAGCAGTCTGCCACACTGCAACTCAGTCTAACACTCACTCCACCTGCATTCTGAGACTCCGAAATGCATTGAGAATCTGGCTAAATGCCAGAACGCCCAAACAAGATAAAATAAAACCACCCCAAAAAAATGCTCCACACCCTAAACTTCCTCACTGCTTCAACCCTCACTAAACTAATAAATTAAAACAACTAAAAACAAAAGCAAAACATATAAAAACAAAAAAATATAAGAAATACTCAGAGCTAAAAGTCTGGCTGGCTCACAGCGGCCGCCATCTTAGGCAGATGCTCAGAAGTGCATCTGTGGGTGCATGCCCACCCCACTCACTCCAGGGTCAAACTGCCTTATGCTGTTGAAGAGGCATCTAATGTGGGAAGGCTGTCCAGTCAAGCCAGATTTAGCTTATTAGGGCCATCGTCACAGTACTTGGGGAATTTTTGATAATTTTATCACTCCCTACTTTAAAAATGTAATTTAGAGCCACCACAGAATAGATTGGACTTGCCTCACTTATGGTTCCAAAGTGGGGAAAACTGTCTAATTGATCTTAATAGTGATCTAGCGAGTAATAAAACTGAACCAGACTCTACTACAAAGGTCAGAAATGCATCAAATGATAACAAAGCTCTAGGACCTGGAAACTTTGTACTAATTTGCAGGGTCACTGCAGGAGAAATTAAAGAAATAAAATGTGTGATGCTACAAAACAATTTTTTACTTAAAGAGATGCTGACGCCTCAAACAAAACCTTGAAAAGCAAAATATTTAGGTTCAGTTCAGCTTGCATTCCATATATATTCTATAGATTTCTCCTCAACATTATTTATTACTGAGGAAATTTGCAAGGATACATGATCTTTATACCTCAAAATCCTTCTGCCTCTATAACTTACTCCCTACTTCAAGACATAATCCTCTGTTGTGACATTACAATCTGTTGCCATGGGAGTAACAGTGATGTCATGAGCAGTGCATTATAACTTCAGGTAGGGAGAAAGTAACAGCAATATATGAACTCTTCATCACCAAACAACCTATTTTCATGCAGATTACATCAGTAATAAATAATGGGGAGGAGGAATACAGAACTAATGTGAAATACAAGCTGAACTGTGTGTCTAAATGTTATGTTTTGTTGAAGTTCTCCTGAAGGAGTCAGCTGCTCATTAAAGACATTTTAGAAACATTAAAAGAGCAAACTGCAACATTTAAGGTCTTATTTTGTTGTAGCCAATCAGGTTCAAGGTGAGGTAATGGGTTTGGAAGGTTTTGATAGAGAGCTGGCCCATATATCTAGTCTGGCTGAGGCTGTGAATGTACCCCAAAAATCTATCAAGGAAATTATAAAGAAATTTAGCAGAAAGAACTGGAGGAAGCATTCAGAGTGATTCAAGAGAACAGAATAGGAAACTGGGCAATGAGCCCAAAAATAAAACATTAAAATATAGACAAAAACACAAAATGGGCCAGTCAACAAAAAGGTGGCTGAAGAAAGGATAGCTGTATCCAAAAGATGTAGATTGCACTTGTTAGCTATTATATGGTGTAGAGGAAGTCAGAAAGAGAGCAATAAAGCATCAGGAAGAGTAATGTGAGACGTGGATGAACAAACGTCTAACAGTTTATCTAAATGATGCTTCAAATACAAGGGTAGAATCAATATGCTTGTCAAAAACTAAGCAGTGAAGCACCAGAAGGCACTATAAGAGGAAGGAAAGGACACATCATTAGAATTAATTCTAGTGTGGGTGATAGCATTGACTGCAGTACTTCCTCAAATGACTTTAATGCTGAATATTGTGCTGATTTTTGTGTAGACAATAGATTTCAAGTGCTTGATTCCCCAGTAGAGGCTTGAACTGTAGCAAGAGGCAGCACCTCTGTGAAAACCCCTGAGATAACATTATTGAGTTGGATATTAAAGTGGAGTCAACCGATGCCTAATGGTTGAATCTTTTGAGTAAATTTGATGCTGTCCTTCTACAAGAGACCTGAAGGGGGAAAATACAGGTCTCATCATAGAGGGATATTTCAATATGGGAATTAAAGGTAATAGGATGGACCAGTGGGGGTAGAAATAAAGGAGGGATGCTATCTCTCTTTTCTACTAAATTGTTTCATAACCCAGCAATATATTATTCAGATGAAGAGAAGAGAATGTTATGTTATATTAATCAGGGTTGCAGGATGAAACATTTATTTTTAATGTATACATACTCCATCAGTGGATACTGCCAAATTTGGGAATGTACTTTGTAAAATCTCTGCTATTACAAGTAACCTTACTATATCCAAGCCACAAGCGGATTTATTCAGGTAGAAAATTTCAATGCTGGGATAAGAACTGCTATGGAGGTATTTGGTGATCTGCAGAATTTGGGTGAGGAACTTAGAATTCCACAGAGGACTTTGAAGGATAGTAAATTAAATAGCAAAGCTAAACTGTTCTAAAATGCCTTGCAGACTACTAAATGGGAGAGCCAGTAAAGATGGGGTGGATGAGATTACCTTCCCAACACTTTTGGGGCCTCAGTCCTGCACTACATTTGTATAAATGCAGAGTCAGTGGCTCAGTAGGTAGCACACTCGCTCTGAGGCTGGGAGATCAGAGGGCTGTGGGTTCAGTTCTCACATCTGGCATTTGAGTTAATATCCCAGTACTGACACTGTACTGCAGCATGAGAGCGTGCTGCACTTCTGAGGTGCCGACTTTGGATGAGACGTTAAACCGAGGTCCCATCTGCCTGGATTGGTGGTACTTCAGGTGGATGTTAAAGATCCCATGGCACTTATTGAAAAGAGTAGGGAATTTCCGATGTCCTGGCCAAATTTCCTCATTCACTAAGAATACACCAACAGCTTAATCTGGTTCAAGGTCAGTTGGCATTCCTCTGTATCCCCTCCACTGGGTGGTGCCTGAAAATAGGCAGAACTTGTCTAGTGCACTTACCCAGGCAACAAAAACTAAATAAATAAAATAAATATATTCTCATATTCTAAGGTATCCTATTTTGAAATTTTGAAGAATTTCACAAGTGACCACCTTCATTTAAGTTTTATATATTTTTTATCTCATGTATAGATAACCCATCATATTTTAATAGCTGGCAACAGGAAGGGGCTGATAATAATAATCTGACAATAAGGAATAACTGTAAAATTAAATGGAAGGAGGGAGCTACAGAACAATGTCAAAAAACAATTGACTCTCAAACTGTGGACACTTTAAAGAAATAATTCTGGGTAAAAATTGGTCAGTAGACTACATTCTAAAAGATTTGAGTAACATTGGAGCCATTTTAAAAACAGCCTTAAAGGGACACTCTCATCCCCCCTTAGGCCTTAAAGTGTCCTGAGTTAAAAAAACATATTTTATGATGGCTCACAGCCTGTAAAGATTGCTGATGTAACTGGTTGCTTGATTTTGATTCTGTTACAGACTGCCCACCATAATACCACACCAAAACAGGTTTGTTTACATTCCTTGATCAACTGCCACTGTATCTTTCCTGGACCTGGGAACACCCCCACACAGTCTAGCCACTCATGATGCAGTGTGAGGAGAAGAGACTATTGCATCATGACAGGCTGCCCTGTTTGAGGGTGTTTATAATGCTCAGAAAGTGGGCCATAAGAGTTCTTCAAGGATTTGAAACAAAACAAGTTTGTTTATATGACTCTGTTACCGTGCATTTCAGTTCTACTAAGAAAGGAAACAATGAAAACAAACAGCAATGTCAATGAAGTTTAGAGAAAGTGAGCAATCATAAAATGTGGGTTTTCTGCTAGAAATAGTATGATGCAAAGAGGATTGACAGTGTCCTTTAGTATCTGATGTGAATTATGCTGCAAAAAATGGTCAAGTACAACAATTTAGATCACTGTGGTATGACCACGAGTGAAAAAAAAGGGAGACAGAGAACGCAAATAAATAAAATGTTGAGATGCTCCAGGGCTACGGATTTCATTCACTATAGAACAATATTTTTATCTTAAAAAAATATATAAAAAGCTCTCAAAGAATGAAAAAGGGTTATCAAGAATACCTCTGGGCAAATTTACAGCAGCTGCACAGGAGAAGGATGTGAGGGTGTTCTGTCTCTAATTATAGGGTCAAATAACCAGAGGTCAAATACTGAGGCTGTTATTCTGGCTTATCAATGGTTTGAACATTACAATAAAGTATATGGGAGTGAGGATGAAGCTTATAGCCATTATAGAATTCCAGTGGACCTGGATAAGCTATATAACTAGCATCAGATAGCACCTGATGCTGTATCGTGTTAGGGAGGACTGGTGAGCCTCACTATTGGCCACTTTGTTTGAAAAAAAATTAATGCTCCATTAACTATCCCAAGTCAGTGGCTGAACTGGATTATTGTCCTTTTTTTCCCTTTAAAAAGGAGAGCTTAATAACCTGGAGTGTTACAGGCCAATCAGACAAAATAGAAAAACAGGCACACCACTAAAGCTGAAGGTGCTGCCCTTAGAAATTACTGCCAAACTTCCTCAGATAAAAAAAAGGGTGCACACACCAAATGAATACTGCCACTGTTATTTATTAAGCATACATGGGATGGCAAATACCGCTACATAGCACCTCTAACCAGATTCTTCATCAGGGAGTGATACTCACACCAAAATTAATTATATCATTCAGTACTTAATTAGAATTTAAAGGTCCGCTTCACAATTTAATCATTTACATGTGAAAAAAAGAAGCCAACATTTACCACACAAACATTCAGGACACCAATAAGTATAAAACATTTAAAAAACACATGAAAACACATGAATAGAACATTCAATTAATATGTGCAGCCACTTATCATAATTTAATTCTGTGCAATGCCCTAACCTTTTGAAATTTTGGAATCAGCAATTCTGGCCAAGTACTCAATGATTCACTGCCCGAGAAAGAAATGTAAGGGTGGGGTGGGGGGTGGCAATTTCTTTTAAATCAGACCTGAGCCTCACGGCCATCCCGATAGAAACAACAAGATCCTTTGAATGTGTGGCAGCTCAATGGTCTGCAGGTGTGGGTTGCAAGATCCTTCTCATCTACTGTCCTTCTGGAGATGGGAAGGAATTGTTGCAGGAAGTTGAGGACTTCATCATTGAACAGGTATTGGAGTCACCCAGATGGCTTATTCTGGGTGACTTCGATGCCTGGGTCAATGACAAACTCTAGCAATTTGACCAGGCCTTCCTCCCACTGATGTGTTCATTGGGCCTAACACAGGTTGTTACCTCTGCAACCCACATGTATGGCCACTCATTGGACCTTGTCTTCCTGCTGTGAATGGAGGTCACTGACCTTATGGGGAGCCGGTCATTTTGTCAAACCACCATACCGCGAGGTTCTCATCTGAAGCCCCCCCAATAGACCTTCTCCTATGCAGATGGTCTAGTACCACCCTTTAAAGGGTTCGACCCCACAAGATGTAATGGTGGTTGGACCTATCAGGTATGAAGAGTGCATGTGAGGAGCCGAGGGAGTTGGTTCTAGCCTATAATAGGGTGATTACTGAGGCCCTCGACTCCATCTCACCTGTTTATGTTTGACCCCTTACTTCACACCAGAAATCCCCCTGGTTTGATGAGTCTTTCAGGGAGATGAAGATGAGGGGTCAAAGGTTGGAGCAGCACTGGCAGAAATCCAGATCTGGGGAGGAAAAACTTAAATTGATATCCCATTATAGGGATTATCAATCAGCAATCTCCTGTAAGAAGGCAGAATTCCTGTCCAGGGAGATTGCTGCAGCAATTAACAGACTGGCTCAGCTCTTCCACACTGTTGACAGGATAAGTAATTCTGCCTGTCTTCAGTCCAGGGGAGCATTTTTCATGATCAAAGTGTGTCAAGTTTGCTCTGTTCTTTGCTGATAAGATTGAATTTGCCACCATCAGCTCGGAGATCCAGTCTGCACCCTATAAAGAGGCATACAGTGATCAGCTAGAAGTCATGGGTAGTCAGTCTTTCTGGTCCGACTTTGATCAGGTGGCTGTCATGGATGTTGTGAAGGTCATCCAGGAGATGAGGTCAACTTACTGTAATTTGGATTCAGGACCAACACATCTCCTAGTGAGGTGTGTTGATGTCATTGGCCCGGTCCTAGCCGGGATAGTCCAGTGCTCCTTAGTGATAGAAGTCTTCCCTGAGCCCTGAAAAGTGGCAGTGGCAAGATCTTTTTTGGAAAAAGCTTCACTGGACCTGGACTGCCTGACCAATTACAGACCTGTCTCTAATCTTCCGTTTGTGGGTAAGGTTATTGAGAAGGTGGTGTCCGAACAACTGGATTCCCTTTTATTAACTCATGATTGTTCACTTGGGAACATAAGCAGCAGGCTGGTAAGGACAGAGGTCTGGGGTTTTATTCTGTTTTAACTGAAATATTTGAATAGTTTTGTACGTGAAATTAGTTCTATGTGTTAAAAATTATTACCTTGAGTTAGAACTGTTACTTGGGCTGTGATATTGTAACTTTGGAGGCTTGGGAACAGTTGTTTGGCAGAGATAATTAGAGTGAAATTTAAATGTGTTGTTTGCCTGGTGTTAGGGGGAGGGACATTAGCTGGAATTACCTTGTCTTTAACAGGAATTACCTTGGCCTTCATTGTTCATTTGGGAACATAAGCAGCAGGCTGGTAAGGACAGAGGTCTGGGGTTATATTCTGTTTTAACTGAAATATTTGAATAGTTTTGCAAGTGAAATTAGTTCTATGTGTTAAAAGTATTACCTTGAGTTAGAACTGTTACTTGGGCTGTGATATTGTAACTTTGGAGGCTTGGGAACAGTTGTTTGGCAGGATAATTAGAGTGAAATTTAAATGTGTTGTTTGCCTGGTGTTAGGGGGAGGGACATTAGCTGGAATTACCTTGTCTTTAACAGGAATTACCTTGGCCTTCATTGTTCACTTGGGAACATAAGCAGCAGGCTGGTAAGGACAGAGGTCTGGGGTTATATTCTGTTTTAACTGAAATATTTGAATAGTTTTGTAAGTGAAATTAGTTCTATGTGTTAAAAATTATTACCTTGAGTTAGAACTGTTACTTGGGCTGTGATATTGTAACTTTGGAGGCTTGGGAACAGTTGTTTGGCAGAATAATTAGAGTGAAATTTAAATGTGTTGTTTGCCTGGTGTTAGGGGAGGGACATTAGCTGGAATTACCTTGTCTTTAACAGAAATTACCTTGGCCTTCATTGTTCACTTGGGAACATAAGTAGCAGGCTGGTAAGCACAGAGGTCTGGGGTTATATTCTGTTTTAACTGAAATATTTGAATAGTTTTGTAAGTGAAATTAGTTCCATGTGTTAAAAATTATTACCTTGAGTTAGAACTGTTACTTGGGCTGTGATATTGTAACTTTGGAGGCTTGGGAACAGTTGATTGGCAGGGATAATTAGAGTGAAATTTAAATGTTGTTTGCCTGGTGTTGGGGGAGGGGACATTAGCTGGAATTACCTTGTCTTTAACAGAAATTACCTTGGCCTTCATTGTTCACTTGGGAACATAAGCAGCAGGCTGGTAAGGACAGAGGTCTGGGGTTATATTCTGTTTTAACTGAAATATTTGAATAGTTTTGTACGTGAAATTAGTTCTATGTGTTAAAAATTATTACCTTGAGTTAGAACTGTTACTTGGGCTGTGATATTGTAACTTTGGAGGCTTGGGAACAGTTGTTTGGCAGGGATAATTAGAGTGAAATTTAAATGTGTTGTTGGCCTGGTGTTTGGTAACTCCCACCCTGTTTTGTAGGCTTTCTTAAGTACTGAAAAGCCACTGGGGGTTGCGATTGAAGGGCTGAGAATTTCTGTTTGGCACTGAAATTCGAAGCAACAGGAGGTGGTAGGCCTGTGACATGATACGGTACCTGATGTCTGCATACACACACTGTTAGTGGGACTGAACACATTCTGGACTGTATGTGTTTGTGAGACTTGGGAACTTTATTGGTAGGGTTGAAATTGGGTTTGTAAATAACTGCAGTCAGTATAGAGAGAAACTGTATTCCAGGGGAAAGGGACTGAGAAAAGGGGGTGTGCCATTATAAACAGAGGGGGATAAATAGGGTGGCCATATTCCACCATGGCAGGCATCTTCGGAAGGGTTGTAGGCTGCACAGGCTGTGGGATGGCAATAATTCTAAATTGGGCCTGGAGAGAGGGAGGCTGCCCACTCTGTAGATAGCTATCTTGTATCAGGAGTGAGGTATATTGGTTAAGGAGTAAGCTGGGGAGCTGGGGGGGTGTCCAAGGATAAGGGGTGTGGATATGGGAGCAGAAGGGTGGGTCTGAGGGAGGTGGGGGCAATGCTCTGAAATTACAGGACGTTATGTTACAGCAAGCAGGAGGGGGGATATTAGGGACAGAGGACCCTTAGATAGGGATGTTGACGCTAAGGGGAAAGTGTACAGGGTGAACATTCTGAATACAAAGAGAGTGGAGGGAGAAGAGTCAGGAGGGGCTGTTGTGCGGAAGCCTAAAACAGCAGACTGTGGGAAGGGAGCTCCTAAGGTGAACAGAGCAAGAGGGGAAGAAGAGGGTCAGTTTAGAGGTGCAGTCAGGGGAAACTCAGGTTACTTGATGGAGGCTGACATAGAGTGTCACACTAAATTTGAGCTACTAAGCAACCTAGAGGGGGAGGAAGGGGTTGGTGGAAATGAGGAAACTTATACAGAGGCCGTGGGGAGGGAGTCGGATACCCATAGGGCATCACAGACTGGCTATGGAAAGGATAGAAATAGTCCCAGAGGGAGAAGGGAAACGATATGTTAAGCAATGGGGAGATGCAACATATTGCAGACATGAGGGAGGAGAGCATGATTGGAGAGAAACTGGGAGACAAGGAGGTGGGAGAGGAGCCCCCCTTCAGCAGGGGGGTCAGTACCAAGGATGGGGCCCTAGCTAAAGGGGACCCACAGAGAGCCTCTGGAGGCAGGGGTACTATTACGAGGGGAGGATGGCGGTGTGGGGGAAGGAGAAACCATCAGGGCCAGGATAAATGGTTCAGATAAGAGAGGGTTAAAGGGGACACCTATTCAGAGGGGGTTTGAGTTAAGTGGGCAAAATAGCGAGGGAGGCAGAAAGGGGAGGGTGACAAGGGGTCTCTAATAAGGCAGGAAGACTCCATGGAATTGAGATCATGAATAAAGGGGAAGGGGGCTGAGAGGGCATAGTGGAGGTAACCATAAGGATGATGGCGGTGTTAAGGTTCTGTTATTGGAGACTCTATGATTAGGGGTATCCAGTGGAGGGACAGGGGTGGATGCCTTAGCCAGGTGAAGGTAGTGAGTATCTTTGGGCTGACAGTGCACAGAGCAAAGTTCATGGTGTATGAAATGGTTAGGGTTTGTGGAGGGAAACCGGATTTCCTGGTGCATTTGGGAACTAACGATCTAGAGGGAAATAGCATTTTGGAAATCCAAGCAAGGTTCCAAGAACTTGCCAGAGTCTGTCGGGATAATGGATGCAACATTTCCTTTTCGGAGATATTGCCAGTACCAAAGGCCTCAGTGGAGAAAAAAATGAAGCTCACAGAGGTTAATGACTGGCTCAGGAAGTGGGGTGAAGAGAGTGGGTTGGGGGTGTTAGGGAACTGGAAAGGAGTTTGGGAGGATAAGGGACTATATGCCAAGGACAGGCTTCATCTTGCCCCATTACGGAAGGAAGTCCTTAAACAGGGGATGGCTGACTACATTCAAGAAAGTTGGGGTTTAAACTTGTGAGGGGAAGGGATAAGGGAGGGGCTGACCAGAAGCCCTCTCCTCCAGATGAGGTGTAGCCTTAAGCCCCAGGGGAGGAGGGGAAACAGACTGGGGTGGAGGTTTCAGGAGGAGCAGAGGGAGGATGAAGTATAAGGAATCTGGGTGGGGTTCGACAAAGAGAATCAGGGATAAGGGGTGGGGTTGGTGTTAGTAAATGCCAGGAGCTTGGGAAAGAAGTTGCCAGAGTTCCAGGCCATGCTGTTCGGGGTGGATGTGGCAGCAGTCACGGAGATGTGAGCCAACAAAAACCATGACTGGGACCTAAACGTACGGGGGTCCACTATGCTTAGGAAGGATAGAAAGGAGGGCAGAGGGGGTGGAGTGGCTATGTTCATTAGAGATGACATAGAAATTGCTAGGGTTGAAGAGGCAGAGGGAAACGTGGAGGCCTTATGGGTCACCTTACGATCCCCAGCAGGAGATAAGGTCAAGCTGGGTGTAGTATATAGGCCCCCCGGGATGAGTGATGTTCTAGAGGATGGTTTGCTGGACAACATCATTGCCCAGTGTGGACCAAAAGGGGAAGGAGTGGTGTTGATGGGGGACCTTAATATGCCAGGTATAAACTGGGAACCATGTCCTCTAAGGTGGCCAAGGAGCAGAGGCTGCTGGATGGCTTCAGGATGTGTTCTTAACACAGCATGTGATGGAGCCCAAGGGAGGGCATGTCCTGGACATGGTACTGGTAGATGGGGATCTGGTAAGGGACATGGTTGTACAGGACCCCTGACTGGGAGCGACCACAATACTGTCTGGTTTCAAATAAGCATGGGGGGTGAGATCTAGGACACTGGCAGTGGACTTCAGGGGCAGACTTTATGGGCATGGGAAATATTCTCAAGGATCACTTGAAGGGATTACATCAATGACAGGTGTGGAAAGGAGATGGGAGGTCATAAAATCGGGACTTCATGAGGCAGTCAGCATCTGCGCTAAGTTGAAACGTAAGGGAGCAAGGTCACATAAACCATGCTGGTGGTCCAGTGAGGTACAGGTAGCGGTCAGAGAAAAGAAGGCAGCCTACAAAAAATATAAAACAACAAGAGGGGATAGGGATAAGGAATGTACCATCTTGCACCTAGAAAAGTCACCCGTATGGTGAGTGGAGCAAAGTCCAGTAAAGAGCAGCGGCTGGCACAGGGGATACATGGAGGGGAAAAGGGGTTCTTCCGGTACATAGGGGAGCGGAGAAAAACTAAGGGCCATCTCAGCAGATTGAGATCAGAAGGAGGGTGGGTGGAAGAGGTGAGGGACCAGGCAGAGGTATTTAACGAGTACTTTGCCTCTGTGTTCACTAGGGAGGGGGATGGGATATCTACAAAGCAAGGCATGAAGGGGATAGAAGCGGCAGTAAGTGGGATCAGGGGAGCAACAGAAATGGTGCAAGAGGGAGGGAGAGGAACCCCAGGGGTGTCACATCAGGATAAGGATAAAAAGGCCAGTAAGGTGGAGGGGACTGATGATGCTATCTCCACCAAAAGGGTGTGGTTAGCCCTCAAGGCCCTAAAGAAAGACAAATCTCCTGGGCCGGATGGCATTCATCCGAGAGTACTATGGGAATTGGCGGACATACTGGCTGCACCCCTGGCGGAGCTCTTCAACAGGTCACTTGAGACAGGGAGGGTACCTAGGGATTGGCGAGAGGCACATGTGGTGCCAATCCATAAAGGGGGTCGAGGAAGTACCAGGTAACTATAGACCCATCAGTTTGACCTCGGTGGTGGAAAATTAATGGAGAGTATACTAAAGGAACAATTGGGGTGTACTTGAGGAGGTGGAGATCTGGATAGTCGGCAACATGGGTTTGTGCCAGGTAGATCATGTCAAACCAATCTTGTGGAGTTCTACGAATGGGTAACATCAGAACTGGACAGGGGAAAGCCTGTGGATGTATTATTCTTGGACTTCAGCAAGGCGTTTGACTCTGTCCCCCACAATGGTCTGGTGGAGAAACTGATGGGGTTAGAAGTAGGCCCTTTGATGGTCAGATGGATTGAAAACTGGCTAGCTGGATGCACCCAGAGAGTAGTGGTCTGTGGGGAGCTGTCGAACCCTAGAGAGGTAGGTAGTGGGGTACCGCGAGGGCTCGGCCTTGGGTCCCGATCCTGTTTAATGCATACATATTGGACATCAGGGAGGGTACAGGGTGTGAAATGAGTCTCTTCGTGGATGACTCCATGATGGGAGCAGTAGTTGAGGGAGAAGAGGGGAGGTTGGCCCTACAAGGGGACCTGAGCACCCTGGAAAGCTGGGCTCACACATGGAAATTAAATTTCAATGACACCAAGTGCAAGGTGTTGCATCTTGGTCGGGGAAACCCTAAACACAGGTACACCTTGGGAGGGGAGGCGCTGGATGCCTCAATAGGGGAAAAAGACCTAGGGGTCATGGTGGATGCATTTATGAATAACTCTGAGCAGTGCAGGAGAGCGGCTAGCAAGGCAAACAGGATGTTGGGATGCATCGTAAGGGGGATCACCTCTAGGAGCAAGGAAGTGATTCTGCCACTGTACAATGGACTGGTAGACCACACCTTGAGTACTGTGTACAGTACTGGAGACCACACTTGAAGAGGGACATACAGCTCCTGGAGAGGGTACAGAGGAGGGAAACAAAGATGATACGAGGGCTAGGGGATCTGACGTATGAGGACAGACTTGAGGAGCTCTGCCTGTTTTCATTGGAGGAGAGGAGAGACAGGGGGACATGATTGAGGTCTTCAAGTACCTCAAGGGAATAAATAGGGTAAACATGGAGGGGATCTTTAGACTAAAGCAGGGAGGTATCACCAGAGGGCATGGTTTGAAGTTGGAAGGTGGAAGGGTGAGGGGGAAAAGAGGAGGAGGTTTTTCACTGAGAGGGTGGTGGACCCTTGGAATGCACTGCCTGGCGAGCTGGTTCAGAGATCCACAGTGGAGGGCTTCAAGACAGGGTGGGACAGACACAGAAAGTGGATGTATCAGATGATGGCCTGTCCCAGGGGGGTGGGGATGGATGATAGGGGTTTCTGGAGCACAAGGGATGGGAGGGCCTCGGCACCCAACTAAGGATCTAAGGTTCGAGCAGACTCTATAGACCATAAGGCCTAATCTGCTGGCAAATAGTATGTTAGTATCTACAACCCTCTCCAGTTGGGTTTCAGGCAGGGCGTAGCACCAAGACTGCCCTTCATCGGGTGCTAAATGATCTCCTGGTGGTGAGGATCAAGGAAATCACTTCATTCTTATTCTCCTCGATGTCTCAGCTGCATGTGACACCATGGACCATGGGGTATGTTCGAGCACTCTGCGGTTTGTTGTGGACTGGCTGGTACAGTCCTCAACTGGTTTCAGTCTTTCTGGCAGGATACAGATGGTGGTGTCTGGGAATCTTTCCTCAGCACTCCTGCCCTTGTCATGTGAGGTTCTCCAGGGCTTCATTTGTCCCCATGTTGTTCTCATGTGTATATGCTACCACTAGTAGATGTTATAAGATGGTATGGGCTAAGTTTTCACTGCTATGCAGATGATACTCAACTAGAGCAGCAGGAGGTAGTGTTGATGTTTAACCAGTACCTTTCTGAGAGTCAAGACTAGACGAGAACCAACTGGTTGAAGATGAATCTGGATAATGCTGAGGTACTAGTGGTAGAATCTGGTCACTTGGGGTGAAGATACAATCTGGTCGAGCCTTTGGGTTGATGCTTGGGGCTCCCAGTTGTTTACCTCAACCAGTGCAAAGAACATTGGCATTGTTTTGGACTGCAGCTTGACACTTAAATCACAGATGTCGATTGTGGTCCAGAGTGCTTAATAGCACCTGAAAACATATTGCAGGGTCAAACATCTGGTCCCTCCTAGTGATCTGCCATCACTGGTCCAGGTGTTTGTGACTTTGTTGCTGGATTACTGCAACACCCTTTAACTAGGGCTACCAGGTGCTGATCTTTGCTGCCTGCATCTAGTGAAGAATGCGGTGGCCAGGTTGTTGACCTGTCTTCCGAAATTGTGCCATATTACACCTGTGCTGTGCTCTCTACATTGGCTGCCAATTAGGTGGTGAATCACCTTCGAGGTCAGTTTGCTAACCTACAAGACCTTACATGGTCAGTGGTCCAGTTACCTGAAAGACCTCCTGTGTCCCCACCGCTTAGTCCATCCCCTCCGCTCCATTGACGAGGGTTTCTTGGAGATTCTCAGGGTTTGCCTAAACACATCTGATGTTCATGCTTTTCCTTCAGTGCACCTACCCTGTGGAACTCCCTCCCTCGTCATGTAAGAGAGAGTCAATCTCTAGGAATCTTTAAGCGAGAGCTGAAAACATTCTTGTTTAGCCAGGCCTTCTTATCTGATTAGTTAGCTGACTTACTATCAATTTTAGTAATATTTATTATATGTTTTTATTGTTTTATGATTTTTTCTGTGTAAAGTGCCTTGAGTCACAGTTGGTAATGTGTTATATTAAATAAAAATGATTGATTGATTGAAAGCATAAATACTGTAGAATAGAATGAAACAATCCTACAATATACCTCTTTTCTATTCTTGTATGAATTTGTAGGTATCCATAATAGTCTGACACATAAAGTATGTCATTTGATTAACTTCAATGCAACCAGTTCCATTTAACCCCCCACCAGCAGCCATTGCACTTACACCCTCCCAAAACTAATATTTATTCACAAGAAACACAGGAAGTCTTGCTAAACTAAAAAGGAAAGGATATTCTATTATGCAGAGTGTTACTCCATATCAACTTCACCACTCCTCCCTCTTGCCCAATAGACAGAAATGACAATTAACAGAGACTTCCTAATGCAGTTCTTGAAATATATGTGTGGAATAAGTAGGTACATAGTTCCTGTTTATGGAATCAAAAGTGCAGCTGAATTCAACTCCTCCCCCAAGCCAAAATCCACTTTGAGAATAAATAGTGACAGGAATGCACCTTTGAAGAGTTTGAAATATTTTCCAAATGACAAGCTTGTAAAAGCACCACAACACACACCCAAGTTTGAATTAAATGGGAGACAGCTATTCTTCAGTCTGATCATATTCATTTTGACAGTCATAGAATCCTTGCTCCACCTGGACAGATGACAATCATATTAGCAGCCTTTTAGTATATACAACCCACAGACACACAGATGCATGTAACAAAAATATGCAAAGCCTGTATCAGAATAGTCTGCATTCGTACTGTAACCACCTGATCCCCCAACAAATCTCATACAGAAAAAAAAAGAAATACTGTACTGGAATACTGGAAATGTTTTAAGACTGTCATAAGAACTCAGTGTCAAAAAAATTTTACATGAATAGCCATACAATATGAAAGACAATTTCAGTAATCAAAATTAAAATGGTATTAAATAGTACTATCTGCTTCCTATGCTAAAGGCAGTACAGTTGCAAATAAGACAGCAGGTTCACACTACGTGACATTTAAAATAATGCTAGTGCTTTTGGAACTACATGAAAATGAAACTGCCATGGGCATCATATTAATAAAAAATATGACTCGGGATAATTTGTTGTGCGATAGTAAAGCATATGCCAATTGCAATATGTTTATCAGACTAAAAATAGTTACCATTTCTGATACACAATCATTATTTTGAGTTGGCATCCACACCATACTATCTGCTGCTCAAACAGAGACCTCACCTAAAACACCAGCTTCTTCATGCTGATCTCATGCATGAAAAAGAACTCTAAGAGATGGAGTGTCAGGCAAAATTCAGTTCTGAGAGAAGACAGTGACCAAAAAGAACAAACACAAAAAAACAATATGACTCAGTAATCAGGTTAGGACCTCAATCAGAAACAAAAAGGAGGCTTATTGGACTATAAAAGAAGTCAGGAAGTGCATGGGAAGCCTATGTTCAGAAGAACAAAGAAGCAAAGAGTATGCCGAAATGAGCTGAGGCCGCAACAAAGCTTCGTCTTGCGGAAGGGGTTAAAGAAGGGAATAAACACGTTTTCCGATAATACAAAAAAAAAAGAAAGAAAAGGGGAGGAATAATTAAACTCAAATATGGTGACAGAGTAGTAGAAGAGGATAGGCAGAAGGCCACTGTTCTGAACAACCTTTTTGCTCTGTGTTCACCGAGGACCACAAAGACCCAGTACCAGATAGTGGCATCAAGGCTGCTGACAAAGGTGTTCCACAAATGGAAGCACCATCGATGACCAACAGTAGTGTTAGAGGCCCTGGATCAACTCAGGGAAGACAAGTCACCAGGGCCTGATGGAATACAACCAACGGTGCTAAAGGAGCTAGCAAGTAAATTGGCAGGTCCCTTAGCACATTTATTCAGGAGATCACTTCAGATGGGGGTAGTGCCAGGAGACTGGAGAAGAGCTGATGTGGTACATCTCCACAAAGGAGGGAGATTTCAGTAAGGCCTTTGATTTGGTGCTGCACAACCACCTGCTGAAAAAGTTGGAGGACCTAGGTGCAGCCAAGTGCATAGTCAGTTGAGTAGGTAATTGGTTTAGGGACAAAAAACAGAAAGTAGTGGTCAACTGGGTGAGATCTGATGAAGGCACGGTCACTAGTGGTGTGTCCCAAGGCTCAGTGTTGGGGTCAGTTCTGTTTAATGCCTCTGTAAGTGACATTGGCATACGTATTCATGGCAAAAGTGCCCTATTCATGAACGATACCAAGCTAGGAGGAAGTGTTTACAGCTAGAAGGTGGTTAAGGACCTACAAAAAGACCTAGAGAGGCTGAAAAGATGGTCCAAAGTCTGATAGCTGAAGTTCAGTGCAAAAGAATGTAAGGTGATGCATTTGGGTAAAGGAACACAAGGACAGAGCACCACCTCAATGAAGTCCAGCTCAGCACCATGCAGGAAGAACGGGACCTAGGTGTCATCATAAACAGCACCTTTAAACAGACAAGCCAATGCAAGAATCATATAGCAAGGCCAACAAAATGCTGGGGTGCATAGGGAGGGGATTCGACAGCAGGAGGAAGGAGGTAATACTACCACTCTACAGGTCCCTGGTAAGGCCCCATCTGGAGTACTGTGTCCAGTTTTGGAGTCCATATCTGAAAAAGCATATAAACAGGTTGGAGGCTTTTCAGAGAACAACGACCAAAATTACCCAGGGCCTTCAAAGGCACTCGTACGAAGAGCGTCTGGAAGCATTAAATATGTTCTCACTGGAGGCAAGGAGGGAGTGGGGAGATATGATCGAAACATACAAGTTCCTGAGAGGAGTAAATAAGGTGCCATCTTCTGACTTGTTCAACAGAGTCTCTGACTCTAACACTAGAGGGCATGAGTGGAAGTTGGGGGGGTGAACTTCAAGAAGGAGTTTAGGAAACACTGTTTTACAGAATGAGTCATGGAGCCATGGAATCAACTGCCAGCTGAGGTAGTGGAAGCAAAGTCCATGACATCATTAAAGCTGGGGTGGAACAAGGCTAAAGCACGATCAATAGCAATAGGAGCAGTATCTGAGAAGGTCCAAGAAACAAATGGGCAAATGAGACAGATCCTTGGTCTCTGTCTGCCATCTTTTTTCTGTGTTTCTATGACAGCACAAAATGAAGACAGGAGGCACAAGGATATGAAAAAATAATGGTTTAATGTCAATTACATAATATTAACACTCTATTTAAAACTTAAATGAATTCATGTCCCCTTTAACATGCTTACTATTGTTACATTCGGCTTCTATCCAGCAACACTCCATATTTCCTTTATATGCCCCTTTCTGCATACAAAATAAGTGGATGTGCAAGGTGTGGGTAAAATGTCTGAAGAAGCAACATTTTTCAGAAGTACTCATCTTGGCAGTTATTCTTTTTTCATATGAAGTCTTCCTTTCTTTGTATGGACCATTTCTTTTTTCATATGCATATAGGAAAACATAAAACCGGCTGAAGAAAAAGGATTTTTAAATGTTAAAAAAATACATTTCTGGGTCATTTATCCACAAGCTAGCATAGAATCCACATAATGGGGTTCTGATGAGCAAGATATACATGTTGGTGTGTGTGCAGGATGCCATTTTTGTGGGTTTTGAATTAAAAAATGGAAACAAGATGGCGGCCATACAAAAAATATTTTTTCCTCATGGAAAAGGATTACCCACATATGAAAAAGGATCCTTTTTTTGTATGGACCAAATTCTTTTTTTTTGTTCCAAGTAGCTATCTAAAAGACTGTAGTGAGCATGCTCAAAACTGAAATTTCAAAAATTTTATAACTTTGGAATGGATTAATATTTTTTTCACCAAACCAGCAAAAGGCACATCTGTGGGTCAAGCCCTTTCTACCCAGAAAATTTCAGACCAAAATTCCAAACAGTCTCAGCTGTAGGCAATGAAAAACAGCAAAAAAAAAAAAAAACCCACAGCAAATGTGTTACTTTTTTCTCTATCCGCATCTCAAAATCTGCACATCTGAGCTAAACAAAACTTGGCACATCAAGAGATCTATCCACTGAGGCTGCCCATGCAAAATGTTGTGCAAATCCATTCAAACGGTTGTGAAGATATTAAAGTGCAAAATCTGAAGTTTTTACATAGACCTCCCCACTCACCCCTAACTATTGTGGCACAATATCTATTGTTAGGGTTGGATCAGCACTTCTATGTTAAACCCCAATTTTTTGCACCTTAATAACTTTGGCGCACTTCAATGAAATTGCCCAAAATTTGGCATGTGCAGTCAGGCTGTCAGAATCTCAAGACATGGAAAGTTCCGTGACGGCATCTTGTATGGTTTTTGAGATGTGGCGTTGTAAAAACAGAAAAAAAATACTGTTTTTCTATAATCAACATGGAGATATTTTTCCCTCATCTACAGCCCAGACGGTATGAAAGTGTTTTCCTGAAATTGTCAGAGATGATGGGGTCTGTGCCAAGGGTGTACCTTTGGATGGTTTGATGAAAAAATATAATATCATTTTTGAATTGTAACAATTTTTGTGATAGCCTCTAGACAAACAGGTAATAAAATGATTGAACTGTTAATAGTAAAGGATTTACTGTTTGCGCTCAAAGAAATACTGTTCATGATGGCAGCCATCTTTTTCCCATTTTTAAAATGGTTTCATAAAGAAATACTGCTTGGTAACCAATGAACAAGAAGCGTATTAAGGTCTCAGTCACATATTTAATTCAATTTTTGTCTTACAATTTAAAAATGTACAGGACAAATATGTATTTTTGTGGTGAGACTCATTTCACCCATCACTCACTTATGGAAGGATTATTTTATCGGTAAATGACCATTCACACTTTTTTACAATTCAAACTTTACTGTTCAAACAGAAAAGACTGCAAACAGTAAAGGTCCATAAAAATTTGAATGGTAATAGGGCCCTGGTGTCTAGTGGCATCCTACACCCACTGATTGCTGTCCCTGGAATAAAATAATATGTCCCTGGTGTCTAGGGGCACCCCCCCACCCACCAGTCGATGTCCCCTTGATAAAATAATATGCTCTTGGTGTCTACTGGCACCCCCAATCACTGTCCCTGCAAATATATAATGTTGGCCTGGTGTCTAGTGGCACCCCCCCAACCTTTGATGTCGCCCCACCCCTTGTAATGAAATAGCCCATACATATTTGTACTGTTCAGATATGATAGAGATACATGGGCTGTGGTTCAGAATTAAGCCACTGGCCCTTTAAACATTCTATTAAAAAAGTTCTTTCAGAAAACCTAGATAACATCACTAAGTGCTGAGATTTGCTTTTTGGTATAATTTGGCCAAGTGTTAGCTTTGGGTAGTTTGCTGGAAAAGAACTACTGATAGTGAGAGAACTTTGCCTCACTGAATAAGACAGAAACACTTTTGGGAAAGGAGTTTTTTTTTTCTCTCTGAAAAACCCTGAGTTTTGCTGAAGAAGAAAATTCAGAGACTGACATCATCTTGCTGAACTTTTTGAGAACAGTTTTCAGAAAAGTTGAAGAAGTTTTCTGGCAGATGGGACTTTTCATACCTTGGACTCCAAACATCAATAAGGTAGAACGTTTTTTGCATTCATAGTGTGGCGGAGTTAGGCTACACCCTCGGCTGTGACTGATGGACCACTTTTCTATCTCCTTATTTCCTAGCAACTGTTAACGCTTTTCTCTTTGCTTTTCTTCTTTTTTCTCCCTACCCTAGGTTGGCCACCTAGTGTAGCTCTTCACTGTCCCTACTAAATGTCCTACTAGTTCTCTCTTTTCATTCTTTTTCCATTTCCATCCATCCAGTCCCTGGAATGATGCCAAACACCCAGAAACGTGTTGTGTAAAGTGCATAACTTTATTTTGTGTACAAAAAAGCATGATGGATATTTTAAATAGGAATAAATACAGTTACTAAAGCCTTTTTAAATAAAAAGGATTCAGAAGCCATATAAAACAATAATAATTTCATAATTTGTACAGTTATAAGAAATTCTTGGGATATTTTCATAAATTCACACTATAAACCTGTTACTGTATAAGGTTTTATGTAGGAGGCTGAATGACATGCTTCATAAAAATGCTTAGTCACTGTGGATCAGAGATTTAGAGAATAAATATCTGTGGAGATATACACTGTACCTTTAACTGAACCAGGAAATCCCCTGAAACAACCCCGGTTTTGAAACAACATGTTCAGACATGAAACAGCATTGTCCAGACATGTAAATAGAAAAGGAATCAGTCAGGTGACCCCACCAAAAAGATATAACAACCTCTTCACTGAGTTCACTTCAGTTCAGTCCCATGGGGCTCAGCCCTGAGAGGGAGTAGAGAGGCAGACAAGCTGTTGAATGAAGATGAGAAGGGTCTTAGGAACTCTAAGATTCAGGACTGCATTATGTGAGAAACTACTGATGCTAAGTAGTGATTTTCTTTGCAATTTTTTTTTTCATTTATTGTTTTCCTAACTTTTGAAAAATAAATATCACACCGCGGAGTGTTTTAAACCTGTAAATTTGCCTTGTCTGAAGTTTATTCTCACACGCTATGACACATAGTGTGTAGGTTTATTGTTTAATTCCACATTTGTTAACATTGTAGTCTGCAGCCCAATACCTAAAATTGTGTAGAATATTTTAATGTGTTTTCTTTCTTGAAGTAAACTTTTTATGATTTACTTATCAACTTTGCCTGGGTCTAATTTGTGTAGTATACATTTTAAGGAAAAAGGTTTTGTCAGACTAACTGTTCCAAGCACTTTCTTCCCCTAGTCTCCCCTTGCTTCTTCCCTTGGTCATTTTCCTGCCAACCTGTTCAATGGGACCTGCACTGGCTATTACTGAACTATCCCTTTAGTCCCATATCTGTGATTGCACTCATATGTCATTGTCTTACTCTGTAACCTGCTGTTCATAACTTCATTGCACTATTTAACACTGTACTCTGTCTTAACCTGTTATCCTGTATGATCTGTCCAGGAATGTACCATTCCAATTGCTTATACCCTTACTATATGTAACTAATCTCAGGTCACCCCTGAGAAAGGGACCTTTGGAGCCCAGCGGGCCTACCCGATTAACAAAATTTAATAAATAAATAATGCCTCATTTTAGTAGGACCACTCAACTACTAACTACCAAATTTTAGAAAGAAAGCGCTCCTTGGATAGAAGGAGGGGAAGCACTCTCTCTTGCAATTCAAAGTCACAGGGTTCATCAAGGGAGGTCTCCTGTGAGTTTGAGGACCAGCCATGCCTAGAGTAAGCTTGTGACACCCCTAATAAAATAATATTTCCCTGGTGTCTAGTGGCACCCCCCACCCACTGATCGTCATCCCCATAATACAATAGTATTTCCCTGGTGTCTAGTGGCTTCCCACACCAAGATTGATGTCCCATAATAAAATATGTTACTGGTGACTGTAGTGGCACCCCCACCTGCTGATTGGCATCCCCATGATAAAATTATATGTGCCTGGGGTCTATTGGTACCTACCGATTACTGTCCACGCCTGAAACAAAAAATGCTCCCTTGTTTTTTTTTTAAACTGCAAAAAAGAAAACAGTCCCTCACCAATCAGACCCCCCCACACCTCTCACTTAGCAACCACCTCCCCATACCCCTTATATACCCTCACTTACCTGAACAAGTCACAGGGCAAAGATCCACTCTACAATGGAAGACATGTTTTGCTGCTGGAACCGCCGACTGCAATATGAGAAACTAAAGTGAATGCGGTTCAATGCATTTAAATGGGGTTTTCAGCTTTGTTGCATAACTTGGCAATTTTTGCATACTTTGACATCAAATTTTCAACATGACCTTTTGGGGTCTACACTTCATGAATAATGTCAGTGGAATGAGGTAAATCCCACCTGAAAAAGATGATTTTGTGGTTGCATAGCAAAATCACCCTTCCCAGCAGTATTTGAAAATTTTCACTGCCCTTATTCATGAGGTGGTGTCATAAGAAGGCTATGTTGTAAATGTGGGTTCAAAATATGTAAAAATGGCAAAGTTATGGGCATCCATTGAATTTTGCTATGCACACTCATAACTTTGGAAATGTTAAATATTTTGACCCCAAATATTCAACATAACCTTCTTATTACCCCACCTAGAATGTCACAGCTGTCGTTTTTCAAATCTTGGTCAAAATATGTTTTTGCATCTGTGGTGCGGCATGGTGTTGCAGTTGCACGGAACTACATTTTGGTGGGGATTTGAAAATTTTCAGTACCTGATACATGAAGTGGGGCAATAAGATGGCTATGCTGACAATGTGGTTGCTGTTGTGCTACAAATGGAAGTGCAGTGTCTGGAAGGCCCTGCGCTTCCACAGCAACATACATATATGCATCTATGGAGAGATGGGAGTGCAGGGCCTGGAAGCAAATAAGGATACGATTACTCTGTCTCTGAAACTATGAATGGATGGGAGTGCAGGGTCCACTGAGCTCTGTGCTCCCACAGGCAAATAAGGATATGATTAGACTATCTCAAAAAGTAAGGCAATTCTTTGCAAAAAACTGCATTGATGCATCAGTTAGGGTTCAGGATAAAGTGACAAAAGTAGGGAAATGTGATGTTAGGGTTTCCAACCCTAACACCCCCGCTCCATCCCTGAAGTGAATGAGGGGTAAAGTCTTCCTTGGGGTTGTCAACCTAACGCTCACCCCATTTTATGAACTCATGAAACATACTTATACTTATCTCCATCACATCTCAGCTTTGACAACCCCAAGTAAGACTCAACCCCTCCATTCGTTTCAGCAATAGGACACAGAGTGTGGTGGTAAATGGAGTTTAATCCAAGGAGAGGAGAGGAGAGTAACCAGCGGGGTGCCACAGAGATCGGTGCTGGGGCCAGTCCTCTTCAACGTCTTCATAAGCAACATAGTGGAGGGTCTGGAAGGGAAGGTATGCCTCTTTGGGTATAACATCAAGATCTGCAATAGTGTTGACACTCCAGGGGGTGGAAAAATGAGAAGTGACCTAGACAAGCTAGAGGAGTGATCAAGAGTGTGGCAGCTTAGATTCAATGCAAAGAAGTGCAAAATCATGTACTTGTGGCACAGAAATCCAAGGAAGGACTACATGATGGGGGGAGGTATTGATGACTACCAAACTGGAAAGGAACCTGAGTAATCATAACAGATGACCTAGAGGTGACCAAGTAATGTGACAAGGCTGTGAGGAGAGCCAGTGGGATGTTGGGGTGCATAGGGAGAGGTATCACCAGCAGAAAACAGGAGGCGGTGGTGCCACTGTACAGATCTTTGGTGAGACCTTATCCAGCGCATTTTGTCCAGTTCTGGAGGCCACATCTCTGAAAAGACAGACAGAGTAGAAGCAGTTTGAGAAGTGCAACATAAATAGTGCAAGGACTGCACCAGAAACCATATGAGGAGAAACTAAAAAACCTCAATATGTATTCCCTGAAGGAAAGGAGGGAGAGGAGGGAATGTGATAGAGACATTCAAGTACCTCCAAGGTATAAATAAAGTACAATAAGACAGCATCTTTCAGAAAAGAAGATGTGTAAGAACAAGGGGTCATAATATGAGGCTAGAGGGGTGTAGACTCAGGGGTAATGTGAGGAAGTTTTTTTTTCACAGAAAGAGTGGTAGATGCATGGAACAGCCTCTCTGCGGAGGTTGTGGGAGAAAAATGGTAGTTGAATTCAGAAACGCATGGGCTAGACAGAAGGCAACCCTAGTGATAGTAAAAAAGAGGGTAAGCTGCAGATCAGTTAGGGTCTGGGTATATGCGGTAGGTAGGGAAATGGACAGACTAGGTGGTCCAAGTGGTCCTTATCTGCTGTCAAATTCTATGTTTCTATGTTTCTAAGATTAGTGATAAGTGATAAAGTATTAGTCTTTTAATAAATATATAGACCAAAGTTATGATTCAAGGATGAAAATAATATTAAAACAAGCATTTGTCAATGCTGAATGTTGTCTTGATGGCATTGGCATTGGTAGTGCAGGAGTTAGAGAGATACATAATAGGAATGGCAGTGAAATATGGAACTGACATCAACCCCACCCCACCCTGCAGTGACTGACAGGCATTGAGGTGTGCCTTTGGGTCGTCGGCCATAACGCTCATGCCATTTCACCTCATCCTACCCTGCAGACTCTGACAAGTGTCGTGTTGTGCCTTGGGGTCATTGGGACTTATGCTTACCCACATTCCATAAGGAAATACATTGAGATGGATGCAGTATAGGAGAATGGGGTGAAGTTTGAAACCAAAGAGTCCAAGGCACACCTTGTTTCCTGTCACTGGCTTCAGGGTGGGGGGGGGTGGAATGGCGTGAGCATTACACCCGACAATCCAAAGGCACAACCCTGATGCCGGTCAGTCTCTACAGGGTGGGACGTTATGGTTAGAAACACTAAAGCCCCGGGAGTTTGTTTTATATTTGCACTCCAAATTTTCAACATGGTCTTTTTGTGGCCCCACCTCATGAAAGCGTTTGGGACCTCAGCTCATGAACAGTGTCACTATGATTTTCTTAATCTGTCCCAACGTTGATTTCCACAACGACTATGCCATTGTTTGCCAGATGTGCAAAACACATTTCAGGCAGGATGTGAAAAATGACAGCTGTACTGTTCATAAGGAGATGTGCAAAATGACAATGCTGGAAATCAGGAGTGAAAATACTAAAAATACTTGAAGTTATGAGTGTGCATGGAAAATGCGCAATACACCTCATAACATAGTCATTTTGTGGACTTTGTCACCAAATTTTCAACATAGGCATTTTGGGACTTCCGCTCATGAAGTGTCACTGTTATTTTCTTAATCTGTCCTGAACATTGATTTCCCACAGCGACCGCACCATTGTGCGCCAGATGTGCCAAAACACATTTTGGGCAGGATGTGAAAAATGACAGCTGTACTGTTCATAAGGAAGTGTGAAAAAATGGCAATATTGAAAATCTAGAGTGAAAATATTAAAATTGTCGAACTTATGGGCGCAGCGGCAGTCATGCAGCACGCTTGTAACACAGTCATTTTTTGAATTTTTTACCAAATTTGCAACATAGGCTTTTGGAGGCCACCTCATGAACAGCAGCACTGTCATTTCGTTAATCAGACCTGAAAGGTGATTACATGCAGTGACTGCAAAATCATCTTTCGGGACCGAATAATGACATGACAGTGACTGAGTTCATGAGGTGGGGTCCCAAGAATCCCATGTTGAAAATTTGGTGCCAAAAGTCACAAAAATGGCTGAGATATCCATCTAAGTTGACCCCCCCATTTATGCCATTATACAGCTTACGGGCATTTCTTCAGTTCGTGGTCGGCTTTGCAGAGTGCAGACGTGTTCCCGCTCCACCAAAGATCATTGTGCTGGGCTCTGGAGGTAAGTATGGGGTGAGGGTGTGTGGGGAAGTGGGGTGAGCAGAGGATGGGTGCGGGTTGGGGAGGGGGCACCGCAGTCAGCGAGGGACTGTTTTCTTGCTTACAGGTTTAAAAAAAAACTTCAAGGGAAGGTTTTCTTTATTTCAGGCACATTTGGCACGCTGGAGTGGGCTCCCAGTGTGCCACCTGCGTGTTTTGGGGGGACTGGAGCTGATGGAGATTGGGCCTCCTGTTGGCAAAGGAAAACAGGTCTGTGTTTGGGGGGGCATGATGCCGAGGGGGATTGGGCACCCCCTGGCAGACAAATTCAAAGTGACATCATGCCAACAGGATTGGTCTCTCCCATCTGTAAATGAACTGGGAAGGGGGCATGCTGACAGGGAGACTGGGCCCCCCCAAATGTTGGCTTTTGGGACTATGAGAGGTGGACAGCAACAGCTGCCATGTTTATTGAAATGTTACACCAGGCAAGGTATGCCCTGCAATGATGGGTCGCTCCCTCATTGCAGAGGCAAAATTGTTTCAAGTTGATGGCATGCTTTTGCACTGCTGTCATAGACAGTGTGCTATTTAATTTGTGCCACAGAGCCCAGCCCGAAAAAGCAGTGGCACCAATGGCCACAACACGACTGCACCTCCAAAACCTGCTATTCCAAGCCACCACAATACGTTTGCTCTTGTGAGCAAGACAACATAAAAACAAAAGTGGTTAAAATGTGTAAATCTTTTATGTAATGAAAATATTGATCCATGATGCCACATTGACAATTTCATGTCAATATGACATTTCCTGATACCACTGTCTCAACCTCAATTGCAGTCAGCATTGTGCTGTGGGAGACAAAGGTAGTTTTTTTTTGCCAGGAGCTGTGCCACCCTCGTCCCCTCTAACTTAATATAAGAAAACTCAGAGTTGGAGCTGATTCAGGGAGGGGTGCATGACCTTGGGAAAGAGTGCTGGGGTCCTGAGTGGACTTTACAGCGATTTGTCAATGTTGTCAGGATCGATGACGTTGCTGTAAAGTTGTCGCTGTAGAGACAGCATACAGAAAATATCATTCCCTTATAAAACCACTACAAGAAAATGCAATTGGCAAATAACTTTAACATTTCTTATAATCACACATTACACGCAAAAGAGCTTGTGGACATACTGTTATTGTGGTACTATAAACACAAAGATTATGGACAATGTCCCAAGTTAATAGTGTTTGGACACCAAACTGATTATTAATTGACTCCTTTGGATCTCTGTTGTCCCCCAACCTTGTGATTGATGTTAAATAAATTGTTTAATAGCATTTTATAATTGGGAATATTCCATAGCCACGTCATTAGATTGAAATTTAAGTCTGCACATAGGATTCTAAAAAAATTAACAACTTGATTTAAGATACTATGTATGCCGGTTGGTAACAATTAATTGTGTGCTGCTGACAGATTATTTAATTGTTATCTCTTCTGTGGTGTGTGTGTTCTACAAAAGTTTTATTACAGACACCTGTATATATGAATGCAATAAATTTGGAAATGGGTGCATGACCAGCCTCCTGAGGAAGCGACCAGTGGGGGGCTATTAGTGAGAGCTGTTTGACTCCCAGTGATGGTGCTGGAAAGTGCAATGCATACGGAATAAAGTTTTAAATTGCAGCCTGTTTAGGTGTCAGTGCCGTTTTTTTCCTACAATTGAAGCAATTGACTGTAAGCTGTGCACGACAGTGAATGGAGCACCTTTCTTCCTTTTTAGAGCAGTAACAACCCCGTAGGCATCCTGGTACAGCAGCCATACAATTATTATGAGGGAAAGCAACACTCTCTCTCCCTTCCAGTCAGCACAGTGCTTGTTACCCACCTCTCCCACCAGTACACACTGTGGTGGCTGCACCGCTTTCCTCCCTTGGTGCCAACACCTTGAGAAGAGGCAGCTTTCCTTTTTGCCAGTTTTCCACATGCAATGCACCTGCCACTGGTGGCAAGATGTTGCATGTGCTGCTGATGTTGTGCCCACCTCAATGGGCGCTGGAGAAACTTGCCCTGGATTTAGCCTGATATGAGTTTTGCGAGGACAGTAAATAAATATTTCCATAGTGTGAGAGAGATCTACAACTACGTATATTTTGTGGGTATCTTCTGAAGATGGTGGAAGGGGGAGCTTTGGCCATGAGAGAGGCTACTGCCAGTGCCCTGTGTAAAGAGGAGAAGGAGGAGGGGGGAATGGTTGTGGAGCATGAGATATGCACCGAGCCGGCTGAGGTGGTGATGATGAGCGGCTGCAAGACCGGGATGTCCCTGCACACAATGGTGACAGTGGGCACTGAGCATGTAACCCCTTCACAGCTGATGGGGATAAATAATTTTAAAGGTAAGTGGAGTGGGGTGCCCACCCGGTACCTTTTCTTTCTCCCAATCCCTCCAGGTTGTTTGACCACCCACCCTTCCAATCTTTATAAATATATATATTTTTTAATGTAAGCCATCCAGGGAGCCCACCTCTAGTACTACTTTTCTTGACTCTCCCTCCCCCTCAAGGTCATCTGCCCCATTCCCCAAAAAGCCAGACACTGGTGTGCACAATCCCAGTGTCAGAATACATCTTAAATAAAGAACACTGTCCTTTGCTATTTGTTTTTTTTTTGCAACCTATAAAAAAGAAAAATGTATCTGCCCCCCCACCCACTCTACCCTGACCACCCATTCAACAATCAAAACCCCACACATCCCCACACACCCTCACTCATCCGAACAGGTCCCAGTGCGAAGATCCACTCTCCAGTTGAAGATATGTCTTGCTGCTGGAACCGCCAACTGCAATTAGAGATGCAGCAATTTTAAATCCACTGCTAAGTGAACGCTGGGGCCACTTCACATTGGTGGAGCACAACGAGAAGTGGGCACTGCAAAGTGCTTACTTCGCATTCTCATTATTACTTCGCATTGTCATTATACCTTAATGTGAAGTAAGGTGAAGTGACAGGTAAATAGGCAGCCCCACACATCACATGGCTTACAGTACTGAAAGTCACATGCTTTAGCCAGGCAGGAAGGACGTGAGTCAGAGAAGTAGTTTCACTTTCTCCTTTGCAGTCGTAGAGGGAGAAGGCTTTGTGGAGAGGAGAGCAGTTTTGTGTCACTGTTAGAAAGGGCTTTATTGCCTTTGTACCTGAAAACAACAGCTTTTTTAAAAGCTATATCTTTATTTAGTTTTTGTATTGTGTTTATCATTTTTTTTTGGTAGTTAATTTTTTTTATAAGTTTTGTTTTGTTGTGTGTGTGTGTGACTGTGTGTGTCAGTGTGTGCATGTGTCTGGGAGTGTGGGAGTGAGTGCGGCCGCTGGGTGAAGGCTAGGCGTCGACTGTGGTTGGACTTGTTTATAGTCGGGGTCAGGGACTTGTGTGGGAAGGATGGACCATGGAGAAGGAGAGTTGCTGGCCTATGGGCTCGGTCAGAGGAGGGGAGTGCGCACATGTGGGGGTGGTCGTTGTGTTGCTGGACCACTCCTGACTCTTGGGTGTTGCTTCCCCCCTATGGAAGCAACAGCAGCAGCAGCAGCAGCACCACCAGTGCCACCGTTGGCTGCTGCACATCCACCTACTCCACCACTACCACCACCACCAGTAGCAGCTGTAGGGGCTCCAGCAGCAAACCCTCCACCACCTCCACAGCCACAGGAGGTGCCCCAGGAAAACATAGGTGGTGCTAGGACTGTGTCTGGTCCCCCCCGCAGCTCCCCAGTGTGGGAGTTTTTTAACTCTGTGGGGGGAGACAGCACAGTCATGATGTGCCATCTGTGCAGTGTGCTGGTGTGCCGTGGCCCCCGGGGGACACATTTGGGGATTGGTGGCCAGCACATCCACATGTTGAACCACCACAAGGCAGAGTGGCAGGCTGCCATGGAAGGGGCCAGGTGTCCACCTGTTGGCCCTTCTGTGGCAGTAGCCGAGGGTGCTGCTGGGGTTGAAGTTGTGCTCTCCACTGCAGCAGGGGTGGGTCGGTGTAGCAGGTGCACCACCACTACCACCGCCACCAAGGCCACCAGCTCCACCCTCTCCACCACCACCACTACCTGGGTTTCCACCTGCAGTGGACTCCTGCCACAGTCCCTGCAACAGAGACTGATATTGCCCTTGTGTGGGTGGCCCTGAGGAGAATAATGAGGGCAGGTGCTGTGCAGCAGCAGGTCAATACAATCCAACAACAGCAGCAGTAAATACTCACAATGCTGCACCTGCTGCTGGACCACCATGGCATCTCACGGCCACATTAAGGGATTGTTTTCTGGACCCTCCCACCCCACTACTGTGCTGTACTGTTTTTGTGTGTTTTTTTGTTGTTGTTTAATAATACACATTTTCCCTTCTGTAGTTGCAGTACCTCAGTAATGTTTACTTTTTGTGTTGGAGTGCTTGTGGACAAGCTGTTGTGAGCAGTGCAAGTATGATATGTAAAACTGCATGTGTGCAGTCAGTGTTGTTTCATATGTGTATGTGTGTGACATCAGACATTATGCAGCATGTTGCAAACATATATTGCTGTTGCTGACTTGTTGCAGGCAGTGTTTATGCTATAAAGAATAGCGAGCAGAATACGGTATATTTTATTGTCACCATCATCATCAGTGGACTAAGTGATATAATACTTTTTCAGAGGTGTCTGGCCAGAGTGCACCTTAGTCCCATTATATACTATACTGCACACATAACTTTTAGGAGAGCATGTGTTTTTTGTACTATAATCTCTGCAAAGTCATGTGTGCACTGTGAGTGACTGAGGTGCACAGTGACCTGATACCTCTAAAAAAATATCATATCACTTAGTCCGCTGGCGCTGATGGTACCAATAAAATATACATCAGATATTCTTTGTAATCTTTATTCTTGATAATGCAACAAGTCTTGCCATATATATGTTTGCATGAAGCTGTACAATGTATGCACACACAGGAAAGAACAGTGATGGCACACATGCAGTTTAGCACAACATACTCGCATTGCTCAGTCTTCATGCTGTTTGTGAAATACTTAAAATCTGATTCATGAGTCCCAACACAAAGTAAACATTACTGAGACTCTATAACTATTTTACTTGTGAAACAGACATGAAAGAGATTCACCGAGTTACAGCATTGCACCCGATATATGGAGGCCTTATTTCCAGGGGAATCTTTCTTGCTCCACATAGTGCAATACATTTCTGTGAAAACTGACTGTAATTTCATTACAGTGTGTCACGTGATGGAGGAATTCTCATTCAGAAAAGCCACCCACATTCTGCTCCCCTGTCTCAGCAATGTTAGGACGTGATGCCAGGGAGCACGCGGGTGCGTGCTTCATTATAGTGAGTGTCCAATTGTCCGGCAGCTTTCTGAATGTTTCTTTATGTTATAATGGTCAGTTTGTGGTGAAACGTGTGGGCACGTTTCCAGTAAGAAGAGCCTTGTTAGTGGAAATGTTCCCACATTTCACCACAAAGGGAACCGTATAACATAACGAAACATTGGGATAGCTGCCGGACATTCAATATAGTGGAGCACACACCTGCACCCCCTGACATCATGTTCTAACATTGCTGAGAAAGTGAGGCAGTATAGCGAGTGGTCTAAGGCTCTGAGCTACAAATCTGGTGACATCCAGCAGACCAGACCTGGGTTTGAATCCACAGCTTCCACTTGCATACTGTGTGACCCTGAGCAAGTCACTTAACCTCTTTTGTGCTCCCAGGTCGCTTCCTGTAAAAAGCTTTCAGCTTAGTGTGCTATACCTGGTTAAACAACTAAATAAATAAAAAGAATGTGGGTGGCTTTTCTGAATGGGAATTCCTCCATCACATGATACACTATAATGAAATTATGGGTGATTTTCACAGAAATGTATTGCACTATGTGGAGCAAGAAAGATTCCCCTTGAAGTAAGGCGCCTACATTTTAGGTTATGTGCATCACCATAACTATGTAACGTGGTGAATCTCTGTAAAGCAGCAGCGTAACAATCTGTTGAGAACTCTGACCTATATTTTTTAATGCTTTGTTACAACTTCCTTTACTTACATCCTGACTGGAATGATACGAGAATTTCCAGTAGTTGAGTCTGCTGTACTACCTTTTTTCATATGTGAAATAATGAAAGGAGCATTCCTTTTAAATTGGTGTTGACCGGGTCTTTGTCATTGTTTTCTTCTGTTTTTCTCCATCACATCAGTTAGTTGTTATATATCACTTCTGTTGTTAATTAACAGTTATACAGCAGGCAGTGTTTTATGACACCACGGAACAATATTTATTGAAAAGCAGCTGCAAATAAATACAGACCTGCTCAGAACAATATTGAAAGGCGTGCTCATTGTTTTTTCATACATAAAAAAAAGTAGTCAGCTAAGTAAAGCAGACAGAAATTGTGAAAAGAAGTATCATTTAGTCACGACTTGGAGATAACTAGTGGCTGTGACAATGTAAAGTAGCATAAAAGTACAGTTCAAAACTGACACAACATTCTTGGGTAATGTTATTTAATTGATAATGTCAGTATGACATTATGAGCTCACAATCACACAGCACACAAAATGCATCCCCAGAATTAATGGCTCACTCAGTCATGCATGCAGTGGTGGCACAGAGTCCCCAGATTTGTTCTGCATGCTGAAAATGCACCCGCCTTGTGTACAGAAAATTGACAAGTGGTGACACATGAAATGGGAGTGTTTCAGCACATACAAAGTCCCCCAGAATAAAATGATGACCGTGAGTGTACTGTTGCTGGTCCAATGTGTTCTGCGAGGTGATTCGAGCAAATGCAATGTGATCATCTCAACTGGATGAAAGGTGCCCTTTGTCTGTACACTAATAGTAGCCTTGGTGAATTGATATACAGTATACAGATATATGTTTGTGTATTTTGTAGGTGAGGAGGGGGGTTGACATGGACATGTACTCATGGTATTGTTCTGTATCACAGGTCACAGAAACTGTTGGTGTGCATATTCCAATGCTCAATGAGAATTATTTGCATTGAAATTGGAAATGAATAACTCTCAAGCACATGAAGGGAAGTATTTAATTTGGGGGGGTTGGGGAAGCATATTTGCAGGTTTGTCTGTAATGGTTTCTTATTTTGTTACTTCTTCACAGATTTCATCTGCATCCTTCTGGAGTCTGGTTGTTAATGATGGTCATGGTCATCTAATGAAATGACTTCTGCATGTTGCATGTGTGCCCAAGCCCGGGGGAAGGGGTGCCTGATGTTGAAGAACTTTTGATAAGACCACTTTGACAGAACAACAAAGCATCTGGAAGTTTCCTAAAAAAAGAAATGAATGACTTCTTACAACTTAATTGTAATTTGTCCCTCACTGGTTCTCAATCTCAAGTCAAGTTACATTTCAAACCCACATCTTGTCAAGTAACACAACCTGTGTGCAACTTTTTCAACACAGTCATGGTTATGGCTGCACAGCTGCAAGTTCAGAATACAGTGCATGAATGATATCTTACAGAAATAGTTTTGGTGACGTACACATGTCAGTTTATGAATCATAGTCAGTCGCATTTGCTGCAGTCTTTCCAAAACAATGAAACGAATGAAATAAAATCTTCATACTTATCAGAATGGATTTCACATGGATATTCCATAGGTTCCACTCTGTACGGTACAGCTGTAGTACCATTCACACCAAGTTTTAGCAATGGAGACTTTTTTTATTAACCTGTAAAAGAAACAAAATAAGTGTACTGTATGTGTTTGACCATTGCGGCTCTGAAAAGCTACAGAAAACAAAACATACAACTAAAGGAAGTGAAACAGCATAACAAACATGAGTACATACTCACTTTATGGTTTAAATATTAAGAAACTTTGTGTCTGTGGCTGATAGATGTGGTGGTCTGGACAGACTCATGCTCAGTGGTGGCAGTGGCTAACATCAGTAGTGGTGGTGGTGGTGGTCTGGGGGACAGACAGACTCATGCTCAGTGGTGGCAGTAGCTAACATCAGTGGTGGTGGTGGTGGGGGCAGACAGACTCATGCTCAGTGGTGACAGTGGCTAAAATCAGTCCCAGTGGTGGTGGTCCGGGCGGGTGGACAGACTCATGCTCAGTGGTGGCAGTGGCTAACATCAGTCCCAGTGGTGGTGGTCTGGGGGGGTGGACAGACTCATGCTCAGTGGTGGCAGTGGCTAAAATCAGTCCCGGTGGTGGTGGTGGTCTGGGCGGGTGGACAGACTCATGCTCAGTGGTGTCAGTGGCTAAAATCAGTCCCGGTGCTGGTGGTGGTCCGGGCGGGTGGACAGACTCATGCTCAGTGGTGGCAGTGGCTACCATCATTGGTGGTCCAGGGGGGCAGACAGACTCATGCTCAGTGGTGGCAGTGGTTAACATCAGTCCCAGTGGTGGTGGTGGTCTGGGGGGGGCACACCATCTTTTAACAACTTCAGTTAAAACCTGCCAACATTAACCACATCATCATCCTCATAAAGAAAGCTGTCCTCACAGGCATCTATATCTGAAGTCTGACCACTGGGAAATTCTTTCTCCATTGTGTCATCATCTACGTCAGTGGTGGGCCGTTTCAGGCAGCCACTGCCAGTGCCACCAGGATGGTCCATTTCCACATTACCAAAACCACCATGACTAGGCTGGGTATGAATACCAAGGTTGCAGTCTATGCTGGTATGTGCCTGTCATTCATTTTAATGAATGTTAGCAAACTAACATTTGCAGGAGACAAGTTTGTCCAACGATCCTTGACTATTGCACCTGCTGAGCTGAATACCCTCTCAACACTTACACTGGAGGGTGGGCATGTGAGATACTTCAGTGCCACTGCAGTCAGCTCTGGCCATTCACTGACCTTTCCACTCCAGTACAAAAGAGGATCTTCAGTTATTGTCAGATGCCTGTTTTCAGACAAATATGACTCAACCATTCTCTGAGCCGCACTAAGTCCAGTTGTTGATGCATCATCCTGTTCTCCCGAATCATTTATTTCACAAATACCAACTTGGGACAAAGCCTCCCAAAGCGGGTTGACACCAGCCACTTTGGATGACAGACCACCTGGAACTGCTGTCCCCTTCCCCTTGCAGGATATGCTTGATAGTCCTACAGGTACACCTTCAGCCGGATTATGCCGCTGAGGTTTGCTGACTTTGGCACGTGACTTCTGTTCCCCATGAACCAAGCGCAGCAGTTGACCACTGATATTTTTTACCTGTCCAGGCCCTTCCTCCAGTACTGATGCAATTCCACGTTTGTATCATGGGTCCAGCATTGTTGCTGTGGTAAAAATTGTCACTACGCTGAATGCTCACAACGTGATGATTCTGGTCGAATACTGTCAGCATGTGTTGCAGCAACAAGCTGCTACCACCGTCTCCGGCAACATCAAGGCCATGCTGTACATTCACCAGTGTCTGCCTCAGCACCCGCAGCAGTGGAATTGATTGGCTAATGGAGGCAGACTCGCCACTCACTGCCTATGTGGCATGTTCAAAAGGCCGCAAAATTGTTATTACAGAGTCCATGAGGTGCCACTGTTCAGTCATCATAGAGAAGGAGGCACTGGAACTATCACGGCTAGTGTGCATCACAAGATATTCTGAGTTGGCTTTGTATTGTTCATACAACCTCTCTGCCATGCATAAAGTGGAGTTCCATTGGGTGACAACTTCCAGCTTCAAGTGGTGCTGAGGCAGGCTTTTTTGTGTATCTGCAACTGCCGTAGTTGGTCATGGGCCTTTCCAGATCTTGAAAAGTGAAAGCAGCTATGTCATGCAATGGACAGCATTTCCTTTACATCAGGGTGCTGCAGAAACTCCTGCACCACAAGATTTAGACAATGGGCCATGTATGGAACAAGAAAAAAAAAACACCATTCGTGATGCATTTCACCACATTTGACCCATTGTCGCTTGATATGAACCCAGCTCTCAGGGACAGGGGGTTTAGCCATTTGTCAATATAAGTCAGTACCACGTCAAACATGTTCTCACCAGTGTGTGAACAGGTCACTGTAATAGGGTCTGTAACCCCCCATTTAATCGTTTCTATACTCCTGGATAGCGTCTCAGAATCCTGGAGTAATATTGGATTTATAGGCTGAGATTTTGTTTTGGTCACTGGGACTGTAAATATCTTTCTCAAAATCTGTTGCAACAGTATCTCCTTTTCTCTTGTCTCAGCTTTCCCTGTTATCTGCTTTATTCTTTGTTTCCCTACCATAGGGTGGCCTCCTATGTGTAGTCTTACTATCGCTAGCTTTTTCTTTCCTTTCCTTCGATATTTTAAGTTCCATGCCACTCAGAAACTCTCTTTGGTTCTCAGAAAAGCCATTTTTCAGTAAAGCTGCATGATCGTGCGCACATTCGTGCATCACGATTGTGCGAATGTGTGACTGTGTGATCGTGTGACTGTGCAATCGTGTGCAGATGCCGAAATCACATCAAAAATCCACTTTTGTCAAAATAATGAAAAAGAAGCAGTTCTTGCTATCCCTGGCTAGCGCTAGCATTTTTAGAAAGAAGAACACCCCTGGTGCCTTTCTTTGAGGGCTACAAGTAAAATTACTGCTGCTGTGAGCCCTATTCTAGAAATTCAATTTAAAGCAGTGTTCTGTTGTTTCAAAGTGTAGCCATTATGCCCAGCTGCTTAGACAAGCCTGCAAGTAGAAATATAAGCTAGTATAGCTTTTAAAACCTCATTATTTCAGCTTAGTTGCTGCAGCATTGAAATGCAGACTTGTACTGCTGAGTTGTTTGATGCATATGATGTTTCTATTAGGATTAAAAATAAAGGATAAACTTACTTTCAGCGGGTATGTGTGTAGCAGGCTCAGACCCTTCCTCAGCACTCCATGTTTGTTATAGAGCGGCCGGCCCCTCTTTCCCTTTTTCATAATGAATGCTGTTGGGAGGAGCCTGGGATACACAGAAATATTGTAAATAAAAGATATAAAGGTTTTTATGTTTTCTTTAAAGCTGATTATCATTCAACTACTTAAAGAATGTTTATTTTAGTTTTGTAATTGTATTTAAAGCTGTATAAACAAGTTAAAGTTCTGTCAGTGAGGAGTTAGCCCTGTCATGTGACCCTCCTTCTGTATAAAAGAGAGGATTTCAAGTGAACAGATCAGAGAGTGGCTGGAAGGAGCTCCTGCCAGATGCCTAGCTGCCTTCTAGGTATGGTTCCTGTGGAGATGAAAACTGCTGGAATATTAAAGTTTATGTATTTTTATTTATTTTCCGTACTAAGTCCGTTTATGTTTACCTGCTTAAAGGAATAAATTTATTTTGGTTTCTTCACATTCTGACTGCTTTCTGGACTCCTTTTTGATCCCATGTGTACATTTGGTGTCAGACGTGGGATTGATCAAAGGAAGGCGAGCCAACCTCCGAGTGGAAGTTGTCCAGTGTCAAGCATGGAAGAACCTAAGAAACAGGGGTTGAGGGACGCACTTGTACCTGAAGGTGCATGGACACAGACTATGGTGGATAAGTTTCAGCTTCCATTGTCTACCGGCCTTGGTGATGTTAGACGGAAAGAGACTGTGAGACATTTGAAAACAGAAGGTGCCTCCAGAGCTGAGGACACTAGTTCCACAGAGGAAGAAAAAGGTGTTACAGGAGGAGGTGAGACCTATGTGATGGAAGAAGAAGAAGAAGATACACCTCCTAATGAGATGCAGGACCTTCTCCGATGGTTGTGTTTAAAACAACTAGACCTGGAAAGACAGATAGAAAAAGACAGGCTTCAGTGTGAGGCAAGATGGGTGGAAACCCTTAAAGCCATACAAGCCATAGGGACAGTCAGACCCATCCCAACTAGTGGAGGACCAAGGGACATTAAGCTTTCGGAATTGATGGATAGTGATGATATTGAAGCCTATATCACCACATTTGAAAGGGTGGCAACTGCCTGTGGGTGGACTAGAGACCAAAGGGTGATACGATTGGCTCCATACCTCACTGGTAAGGCACAGCTAGCCTGCAGCCATGTGGAGACCCAGAATGCTACTAATTATGACCATGTGAAACAAGTAATTCTGAAAAGATACCACATCAGTGCAGAAACATACAGGCAACGGCTTCGGACATTCAGGTATCAGACTGCTGATTCCCCCTAAGAAGCTTACTTTCGACTGCAAGACCTCTGCATGAAGTGGCTCCAACCCACAACACGAACCATAACTCAAGTAATAGAAGTAATAGTACTTGAACAATTTATTAAAATACTACCTCATGAGGTCCAAATCTGGGTTCAAGAGCACAGGCCAGAAACTGCAGAAAAAGCTATCAGCCTAGCAGAGAATTTTATAACAGCACGTCCACAACGTCAGAAGGGATTTCATGGGGCCTTCCTCCACCACCAGCTCTACGGTAAGACATTCTACTACTACTTCTACTACTACCAGTCCTAGTGTAAATGAAAAACGTGTGCCTCATCCTTACAACCCTGACATAATTTGTCGGGAATGTCAAATAAAAGGACATATTGCCCGATTATGTCCCAAAAAGAAAACTGACTCTTCTCATTTGGCCTTAATGAATTGGGGACAGTATACTGTGACCATCAGCCTAGCAGGAAAGGAAGTACCGGCTCTAATTGACTCTGGGAGTAAACAAACCCTAGTATACACTGAAGTGATGAGGGAGATTCCTCAGAGTATATTGGGACAGACAACAGTGACTTGTGTACAGGGGGGACAACCATGTATATCCCTTGCAAGAAGCTACCATCATAGCTCATGGCTTGGAACAAAAGATGAGAGTGGGTGTGGTATCTTGACTGCCTGTACCTGTAATTCTGTGACATGATTTCTTTGGGTTTAACAACTTATTGTCACATGCCTTCACCACTTGTGCAGTTTCAACACGGGCTCAGGCCCAACAAGAACAGTTAGATGCGGATCTTTTTCCCTTTGATGAGACAGTGTTTGAACCCCTGGGTAAAACCAGGAAATCCAAGAAGCAAAAGAGACTGGAAAAATGGTCTTGGACTAAGACAAGGGACTCATGTACTGATGAACTGTTACATAATGCTAAAGATACACAGTCATTTGCAACTGACCAAAAAAATGATGAAACACTAACACCTTTGTATTCACAGGTTGTTCCAGAAGGGAAAGAAAGTACACCTCCTATGTATAGAATCCATCAGGAAAAAATATACAGGATGTGTGTAAATCCAAAAACAGGAGAACGAGTGGATCAATTAGTGGTCCCACAGAAATATAGAGAGCAGCTTATTTTTTTGGCCCATGATATTCCTCGTGGGGGTCATGCAGGAAGGGACAGAACATTGCAGAGACTCCTGTACAGATACTTTTGGCCAGGAATTCATACGCAAGTGGCTGAGTACTGTAAGAGTTGCAATGAGTGTCAAATGGTAGCCCCAGTGACAAAAAAGGATAAAGTTCCCCTGCAACCATTACCATTAGTTACAGCACCCTTTGAACGTATAGCAATGGATATTATAGGGCCCCTTCCCAAAAGTTCCAAAGGAAATAGGTTTGCTCTAATCATTTGTGATTACGCTACCAAATACCCAGAAGCTATTCCTTTACATACTGTAACTGCTGATAAAATAGCAGAGGAATTGCTGAAAGTATTTGGGAGAGTAGGCATTCCAAAGAATATACTCACAGACAGAGGAACTAATTTTTGCTCTGTTTTGCTAAAGCGTTTGTACCAGGCCCTGGGGGTGGAAGCTGTGTACACCTCACCTTATCATCCACAAACTGATGGCTTGGTCGAACGCTTTAATAAAACCTTGAAAAAGATGATTCAAAAGTTTGTAGAGGATGAAGGGAAACAATGAGACTTATATCTACCATTGCTTCTTTTTGCTTATCGGGAGGTCCCTCAGGCATCAACTGGATTCTCACCATTTGAGTTACTTTATGGTAAAAATCCCAGAGGCCTCTTAGATGTCATGAAAGAACAGTGGGAGGATACTACTGTATGGAAAAATCCAACTACCCTTGAATATGTCACTCAGCTGCGAGAAAGAGTAGCTCGGTATTCCCAGTTAGCCTATAAATGCAATCTAGAAAAACAAGTTTACCAAAAAGAACAGTATGACACAGGGGTTGGTGACAAACAATTTAATGTTGGAGATCGTGTGTTACTCTTTTTACCTTCTACCGACAATAAGCTGACCATGAAATGGCAAGGTCCTTATGTCATTCAAAAACGAACTGGTCCTGTCACCTATCTGGTAGAAATACCAGACAGAAGAAATAAGTTACAGATTTATCATGTTAATTTATTAAGGAAATGGAATGAACATCCCAGTAATGCTATGTATGTGTATCCTACTACCTCTGACGATGAGTTAGATGTAGCATACACCCTTAGAAGGTGATCATGCACTTACTGAATTAGTGATAAAGCCGTTGTTGACAAAAGACGAAAAACAGGACTTAGCTTGAGTAATAAGTCAGTTTCAATGTGTATTTACAAGTAAACCTGGTAAAACATCTGCTATAACTCATAAAATCCAGGTTCCCCAAACTGCTCCCATTAGGGTGAAGCCTTATCGAATCCCTGAGGAGGTAAAACTGAAGTTATAAGGAGATAGAAAAATGAAAGAAATGGGAGTCATAGAAGAGTCAAATAGTGAATGGGGTTCCAATGGTTATAGTTCCCAAAAGGGAGGGAGGCGATTTGTCTAGACTTCCGAAACTAAATGTCATCTGCAAGTTTGACGGGTACCCCATGCCACAAGTGGATGACATAATAGATCAGCTCAGACAAGCCCAGTATGTCAGCACACTCGATCTGACCAAAGGTTATTGGAAGATCCCATTAGAGGAAACAGCCAAAGAGAAAACTGCCTTTTGTACCCCACTAGGATCATTTCAGTTCACCATGATGCCTTTCGGACTTCATGTTGCCCCCGTAACATTTCAAAGACTAATGGACAAATTGTTACGACTGCGTTTGGGCTATAGAGCAGCCTATCTAGATGATGTTATTATTTATAGCCCTTCTTGGACAGAACACATAAACCATCTAACACAGGTACTGGATACTATTTCACAAGCTGGTCTTACTATCAACCCAGCAAAATGCTCCCTTGCTATGTAGGAAGCAAGGTACTTAGGTTTTTTGATTGGAAATGGTCAGATAAAACCTGAGGTAGGAAAGCTAGATGCAGTAGCAAAGAGTCCCCACCCTACCACTAAAAAACATGTGCATTCTTTTTTAGGACTTGTGGGGTATTACAGACGCTTTGTGCCCCAGTTTGCTACTCTAGCCAGTCCTTTGATTGAACTGACAAAAAAGAATAAACCCACTAAAGTTGTCTGGACCCCTGATTGTGAAGAGTCTTTTCTTGCTATAAAAGCTGCACTGTGTTCATCTCCTGTGTTAAAAAGTCCTAATTTCGATATACCATTTATTGTACAGACGGATGCTTCCAATGTGGGTATAGGAGCAGTGTTATCCCAAATTCAGGACGGAGAGGAACACCCTGTACTTTTTATCAGCAGGAAACTTCATGCTAGAGAGACTAAATACTCAACAATAGAAAAAGAATGCTTGGCCTTGAAGTGGGCGATAGAGTCTCTACGATTTTACTTATGGGGACATCAGTTTGAAGTTTGGACTGACCACAACCCCTTTGTGCTGGATAAATAACATGAAAGACAATAACCCAAGAGTTATGTGGTGGTACCTAACACTACAACCATACAAATTTACCATGAAACACAGAGCAGAAACAGCTAACAGTAATGTGGATTATATGTCCTGATTTAGAAACATAGAAACATAGAATTTGACAGCAGATAAGGACCGCTTGGCCCACCCAGTCTGCCCATTTCCCTACCTACTGGATAAGCTGCAGATCCTAGTTAACCAGCAGCCTACTTCTTCCTACCCCACCCCTAAATGGCCTTATGACTGTCCCATGCATGCTTGAATTCCACCACTGTTTTTGACTTCCACAACCTCCTCCGAAGGCTGCTCCATGCATCCACAACCTCTCTGTGAAAAAATACTTCCTTAAATTACCTCTGAGCTGCCCCCATCTTCAAATTGTGCCCCTTGTTCTTGCACACCTCTTTTTGAAAGATGCTACCCTCTTGGACTTTGTTGATTCCCTTGAGGTACTTGAAAGTTTCTATCATGTCCCCTCTCCCTCCTTTCCTCGAGGCTATACATATTAAGCTCCTTAAGTCTCTCTTCATATGTCTTCCGGTGCAGACCCTGCACCATTTTAGTTGCCCTCCTCTGGACAGCTTCCATCCTGTCTATGTCTTTGTGGAGATTGGGTCTCCAGTACTGCACACAGTACTCCAGATGGGGTCTCACCAGCTGTCTGTACAGAGGGATAATAACTTCCTGTTTTCTACTGGTGATGCCTCTCCCTATGCATCCCAGTATCCCCCCAGCCCTCCTTGCTGCCCTCTGGCATTGCTTGCCCACCTTTAGGTCATCTGATATGACTACCCCCAGGTCCCTTTCCATTTTTGTTGTTGTCAGTATCTCACCCCCCATTGTGTACTCTTCCCCTGGGTTTTTGTTTCCCAGGTGCATTACCTTGCACTTCTTAGCATTGAATCTAAGCTGCCATACATTTGACCATTCCTCTAACCTTGCCAAGTCCCATCTCATCCTTTCCACCCCACCCTGTGCATCAACTGTGTTTGCAGATCTTTGTGTCATCTGCAAAGAGACATACTTTTCCTTCCAGTCCTTCTGCAATGTAACGCTTATAGACATTGAAGAGGACGATCCTATCTGAACCCTGCGGTGCCCACTAGTAACCCCCTTTCTTCTGAGTGGACTCCATTTACTTACTCTCTGTGTCCTATTCTCCAGCCAATTCTTTACCCAGGCTGTCATCTTGGGACCCACCCCAGGCTGGCTAACTTCTATATTAATTTTTGTGTGGACTGTGTCAAATGCCTTGCTAAAGTCTAGGTAGGCCATGATACAGCCCCTCCTGATCTACTACTTTGACACCCAGTCAAAGAAATCTATCAGATTTGTCTGGCATGACCTTCCCGCTGTGAATCCATGCTGCCTAGGGTCCTGTGCCCTCTGACCTCTAGATACTCAACAGTTCTTTCCTTCAGAAGTGATTCCATCATTTTCCATATCACTGAGGTTAAACTAACAGGTCTGTAGTTTCCTGCTTCTGCCCTGCTCCCACTTTTGTGAAGGGGAGTCACATCTGCCCTCCTCCAGTCCTCAGGTACCACCCCATCCTCCCATGATTTGTTAAACAGGGTAGTCAGTGGTGTCACTAGTTCTACCCTTAGTTCTTTTAGAATTCTGGGATGAATCCCATCAGGCCCCATTTCTTTGTCCACCTTCAGTTTTAAGAGTTCTTTCATAACCCTTTCTTCTGTAAATGGGCTGGTATCAACTTCTGTATCCAGAGTGTTTCTACTGTTTGTTTTAGGTACCTCCCCACTTCATTTGTAAATACTGAGCCAAAATATTTGTTTAGTATCTCTGCCTTTCATAGTTTCCCTCTGCCCACCACCCTCCTCCCTTTATTAAGCCTCACTATCCCTCCTTGGTCTTCCTTGCTCCCTGATGTACCTATAAAGGTTTATCCCCTTCTTAACTGAGTTGGCTATCTTTTCCTCGGTTTGGGCCTTTGCTGTTCTGACTGCCTTTCCAGCTTCCTTTTGCTTTAACTGATACAGTTCTCTGTCCTGCTCCTTCTGCGATTCCTTGTACTTCCTAAATGCTTTCTTTTTCTCTTGAACCTTTACTGCCACTTCCTTTGAGAACCATAGTGGTTTCTTACATCATTTTGTTTTGTTTATTTGCTTCACACAAAGGCTCGTTACCTCTGTGATGGCAGTTTTTATTATTCCCCATTGTTCTTCGGCAATTTGGGGTAGATATAATGACAGGAACAGGAGTAGACCTCTGGGTATTTGTATGCTTATAAATTAGAAGGCATATTTTGTCTTCTCTGATGTTTAATAAATTCTAGTTTATAAGGGACCCCGAAGTGGAGCTTTGGGAGTGGGTGGGCTGAAGCTCCATCTCTCTGGTAGAGAGAGCTACATTTCCTGTCTCTGGTAGTAAGGATTTCTGTTAAGTGATATTTTGCTTAGAAAACCTGTGGTTTTCTCTTGAGTGGGGAGGACTGTAATAGGGTCTGTAACCCCCCCCCATTTAATATTTCTATACTCCTGGATAGCGTTCAGAATCCTGGAGTAGTATTGGATTTATAGGCTGAAATTTTGTTTGGTCACTGGGACTGTAAATATCTTTCTCAAAATCTGTTGCAACAGTATCTCCTTTTCTCTCTGTCTGTACTTTCCCTGTTATCTTCTTTATTCTTTGTGTCCCCTACCATAGGGTTGCCTCCTATGTGTAGTCTTACTATCGCTAGCTTTTCCTTTCCTTTCCTTCAATATTTCAAGTCCCATGCCACTCAGAAACTCTTTGGTTCTCAGAAAAGCCATTTTTCAGTAAAGCTGCACGATCGTGTGCACAGTCGTGCTGCACGACTGTGCGAATGTGCAACTGTGCGTTGTGCGCAGATGCTGAAATGCGCATCAAAAATCTACTTTGTCAAAATAATGAAAAGAAGCAGCTCTTGCTATCCCTGGCTAGCGCTTAGCATTTTTAGAAAGAAGAACACCCTGGTGCCTTTCTTTGAGGGCTACAAGTAAAATTACTGCTGCTGTGAGCCCTATTCTAGAAATTCAATTTAAAGCAGTGTTCTGTTGTTTCAAAGTGTAGCCATTATGCCCAGCTGCTTAGACAAGCCTGCAAGTAGAAATATAAGCGAGTATAGCTTTTAAAACCTCATTATTTCAGCTTAGTTGCTGCAGCATTGAAATGCAGACTTGTACTGCTGAGTTGTTTGATGCATATAATGTTTCTATTAGTATTAAAAGTAAAGGATAAAATTTACTTTCAGTGGGTATGTGTGTAGCAGGCTTCCAGACCCTTCTCTCAGCACTCCATGTTTGTTATAGAGCCGGCCGGCCCCCTCTTTCCCTTTTTTATAATGAATGCTGTTGGGAGGAGCCTGGGATACACAGAAGTATTGTAAATAAGATATAAAGGTTTTTTATGTTTTCTTTAAAGCTGATTATCATTCAACTACTTAAAGAATGTTTATTTTAGTTTTGTAATTGTATTTAAAGCTGTATAAACAAGTTAAAATTTTGTCAGGGAGGAGTTAGCCCTGTCATGTGACCTTCCTTCTATATAAAAGAGAGGATTTCAAGTGAACAGATCGGAGTGTGGCTGGAAGGAGTTCCTGCCAGATGCCTAGCTGCCTTCTAGGTATGGTTCCTGTGGAGATGAAAACTGCTGGAATATTAAAGTTTATGTATTTTTATTTATTTTCTGTACTAAGTCCGTTTATGTTTACCTGCTTAAAGGAATACATTTATTTTGGTTTCTTCACATCCTGACTGCTTTCTGGACTCCTTTTTGATCCCATGTGTACAGTCACATTGCACATAGCAATCATTGCATGCTGTCGAATTCCTGGAAGATTGCTACCGCGACAGTCCACCTTACTGCACTGATTATTCACACTACCAACATCACAAACAACCCCCGGCACCTGCACCCAATGTGCAGTTATACACAAATATGAACTCCCTGCTGTTTTGCCACTTGTCTACATATCCATACTTAAATGGACGAATGGAGAGGAGGAATGTTGAAGGGCATGTCTTACTGAGTCGGACACAGTGCGGAACAACTCGGGGACAGCACGGGTAGAAAAGTATGTCCTGGATGGGACTTTCCATTTTACACAGGGATGTGCAGCAAACCGCCGGAACCCAGAGTTCTCCACAAAGGACAAGAGCAAAAGATCAATTGCCATCATTTCTGTTACAGCAGCATTAAGTTCACGAGACACTGTATGATTGGGTGGGTACTTCTGCTTATGCGCAAAAACACTCTGTGATGTGGGCTGACTTAAACATTTTACATGGGGTGTGAGCACAAATGATTGTGCTCTGTGATGAATGGCATTGGCAGGGGTGGAGTGGGTGTTTGATGAAGATAGTTGCACAGGTGAAGATGACAAACCCAGAAATGCAGTTATTTTGCCAGATTTGCCAACTGGGGTTGATGTACCACTTACACTAGACATGCTGCATTCACCACCACCACCACCACCACCACCACCAAAACTGCTACTCTCACCAGCACTGGACAACATTTCAAAGTCATTATGGTCCTCCACCTCATCATGCCTGTAGTAATCCTCTGCTCTTATTAGCTCACTACTGCACACGTTTCATTTACTGCTGGACTTAACAGTTATGGAAGGGGATAACATGCTCACTATGGTTGCTGGCAATGAAGGTGAATGCCCCACTGTGGTATTAGTGGCCAGCTTGTGCTGGGTCCACAGTGCCATGTGCCTATTCTTAAGATGCGTATGCTGTCCTCCTGTGCCCAGATGGCTCCCCTTTTTACCTCGACTCACACGCACATGGCAAACCTGGCAGATTGCAACTGAATCATCATTTGCATCTTGAACAAAAAAATCCCAAACAAGGGATTGTGATTCTCTGCTTTTAACATGTCCATGATGTGGCTTATTTAAGACTGTTATTTTAAGCACTGAAGTGGGGAGGGGCACGTGATGTTTCGGGCACTGCACACCTGGACTGCAACTGACCACCACGACTAACTATCATATTTATTACTGGGTCATCATCATCAACTAAAACCGGTAAATCACAAGTTTTTACCGGGGTGGGATTCCTGCAAACAGAATCAGACACAGCCACTTTGAATTTATTTTTCTCCAGTTTCCAACTGGGTCAATTAATCATCATCATATTCATTAACATCACACACATCCACATCTTCTGCTTGGATACTAGCATGTGGACTGTATGTTGCAACAACAGCAACATCATTATCATCATCACATTCATCATCAAATTCATCATCATCTACATCACCATCACCTGATATTTTTTCACCACACTGTGAATCACTGCATGGAAAATGCATGACATTAACCGCCATGGTGGATGGAATATCACATTGTATGCTATCATTGACATGATTATTAGAATCCTCAGGTTCAGTTACTGGATGTTACTGGGAAGTATGACATCATTTATGCTACCACTCACTTGCACTGCTTCACACTCAATATTTTTGGATATGGTACACTGGTCAGAATTTGAACTTGACGCACCAATACTAATACTACCACCACCAGTAACACTAAATTACCGGCTAGGAAAACATCATCTCCAAGTATGAGTGAAGCTACTGATTGGGCTGTAAAACATTGCAGGAGAAAAACCTTTCCTCATATCAGCAATGCACTTCTGTGTCATGTACTAACATGCCCACAGACTATCTTACTGCCAACATTGCCATGGTGAGAACCAGATTTGCTTGCATGTCTCTTTGCGGGCATTTTGGGGATCAACAACAATATTATAACCAAATTTAGATTTTGATACATTTACTCTCAGATTGGGGGACACTGGATGTGAAGCCAAAAATCAACTGTAGCTTCAGCAACAGATAGAGACTGTCACGAATGAAAACAACTTTGGTAACCAGTGGTGTTGATGAGGTCACAAAACAATCCAATCTGGTAAAAATTCCTTTTGCCAGTGAGGGTGGAGGGGAGCACTGACTGCAGATGTTTACGGCAGTACAAGCAGCAAAACAAAGAACAGATACCACGATCGCAGTACAAAATCAAGCAGCTGCAGTGGCTAGCAGGTTCATACTGCTGTGTCTGCCCTGCAATTACACTAGTCTGTGGCACAATAAAAGGTGTATTATTTGATGTCACGCAACACCACTCACTCAATCATAGAACAGTTTCTCTACAATGGCGAACGAGTAATGCGAACCACATTGAAAAGTTCAGTAATATGACACGTATTGAATGTAAACAACCGGAAATTATGAACTGCTGCACCAGATCCACACAACACACAATCAGCAAGAACATTTCAACAATTACTGACAATATTACTGTGTGTACATTAACACAGTCAGTTATATAACAAAAATATAACAAAAAAAACAAAGAAATCACTATTTCTCCAACTTAAATCTACATACACCACAGATACGCCCTTCCCCCAAAGCACTCTTTTGCTGTTTTTCACTACACACACTCAGTGTTGTACATTAACATTCAAAATCCACACAAAAACAAAAACACTCAATGATATGAGCACAGGAGGGTTTCCTGCAATCGATGAACTAAAGGTGGAGCCCCCCCCAAAAAGCAAAAATGCTTTTTTAACAGATTTTAGAAGGTTTCAATCGCAGACAGCTCTCAGAGCACGCTGTCTCATACTGCTTCCTACACACACTACCCCAAGCTGAGGCTGTGCAGATCAATATAGAGCCCATGTGACCTGAAATCCCATGAATCACTGCAAAATTCACCTTCCGAGCTCAAAAACAAGGCAAAGTGAGGTGAAGTGTGTTGATCCCAATGCACTTCGCTTAAGATTTTGGTGGAGTGGTGGTCTGGGAAGGCGGAGTAACATGAAGTCAATGTTTTCAATGGACTTCGTGTTATCCATTATAATGCAAATTACTCCACTTCGTGTAGTGGAGCACTTCGTGAATTCGCCTTTGCTCCGTGAATCACTTCACAGAGTGGATTGAGCCCACTTCGCCCACCACTGACTGCAATGTGAGAAGTTAAGGTAAGTGTGGTTCAATGTATTTCAATGGGGTTTTGAACTTTGATGCATAACTTCGTAATTTCTGCATATTTCAGCACCAAATGTTTATGGTCTTTTGGGACCACACCTTATGACCAATGGTGGTGGAATTAGGCAAATCAGGCTCAAAGGGTGATTTCGTGGTCACGCTAGGAATCATCTTCGAGTGGGATTTGAATATTTTACCACCCTTGTTTACGTAGGTGGGGTCATAAGAAGGCTATGCTGAAAATCCGTGGACAAATAGGGTAAAATGCTAGGTTGTGACTGAATATTGCACTATTTCAGCGCTCACAAATAACTCTCACTAATTTTCAATATTTTGACTCAAACTTTCAACATAGCCATTTTTCCACACCACCTCATAAACGTAACATGTGCATTTTAAAATCTTGGATGAGATGCGTTTCACACCTCTGGTACAAACTGACATTTTGGCTAATGTACTATAAATGGCACATGTCATGTCTATAAGGAAATCCTAAAACAAGTATCTTCAAAAGTTGGGGTCAAAATAAAAGAAAAAACACACATTGTTTAACAAGCAGCAAACGTTCAATATTGACAACTGCTTGTTTTAATAGGAAACATACAGGTTTGGTAGAGTCTGGTCCAAGGTACATGCTTTTGCAAGCCGAAGGTTTTTAACTGATAGAGTTTGAAAAAATAAGTTAGAAACTGTGCCATTTTCTGAGCATGCTCAGTTAAAAACATGAATGTTAGAGACATAGGAAAATAGAATTTGTCAGCAGAAAAGGACCACATCACCCACCCAGTCTCTGTAGATGGTCCTTGCCTAGTCTGACTCCACAGATCTTAACTGGTCTCCCATGACCTTCCCTCCTCCTTGCCTATTTACTAATATTGTGCTATGTCTCCCCATGCATACTTGAAGCCTCTACTGTTTTAACCTCCATATCTTCTGCTGACAGAGAGGCTGTCTGTTCAAGGCATTCACCACTCTTTCAGTGAAGTAGCACTTCCTCACATCCGTCTTAAACTCCCCAGCTTCATTGCATGCTGTCTGGTACTGGTGATCATTCTCATTTGAAAGAAACTCCTCCTGCACCCTGTTCATCTCTGTGAGGTACTTGTAGGTCTCTGTCATGTCCCCGCTCATTCTCCTCTCTTTCAGAGTGTACATGTTGAGATCTCTTAGTTTCTTCTCATAGGGCTTTTGATGCAACCCCTGCACCATTTTAGTTGCCCTCCTCTAGACTGCCTCCACCCTGTCACTGTCAGTGGCTCAGTAGGTAGCACACTCACCTCTGAGGCAGGGAGATCAGAGGCTGTGGGTTCAGTTCCCACATCTGGCACTTGGGCTAATATCCCAGTATTGACACTGTAGTGCAGCATGAGAGGGGTGCTGCACTTCTGAGGTGCCATCTTTCGGATGAGATGTTAAACCGAGGTACCATCTGCCTGGACTGGCGGTAGTTCAGGTAGATGTTAAAGATCCCATGGCACTTATCGAAAAGAGTAGGGAAATTTCCCCGGTGTCCTGGCCAAATTTCCCTCATTCACTAAAAATACCACCAACAGCTTAATCTGGTTCAAGATCAGTTGGCATTCATCTGTATCCCCCTTCCCTGAGTCGTGCCTGAAAATAGGCAGGATTTGTCTAGTGTACTTACCCGGTCAACAAAAACTAAATAAAAAAAAAATAGATATCTTTTCTAAGGTGTATTCTCCAAAACTGGACACAATTTAGATGGGGCTCACAAGTGAGCAATACAAATGCAACACCACCACCCTCCTCCTGCTAGAGATTGCTTTCCCAATATGTCCCAGCATCACTCCTGCCCTACCCATTGCTTCACACACTACCCTCCCACTTTGAGGTCATCAGATATGATAACCCAATATCCCTTTTCTGCTTAGTGACTGTCAGTATCCATCCTTTACTCAGCTTCTGGGTTCTATGCCCTACGTGCATGATTTTGCACTTTTTGACATTGAACTCCAACTGCCTTGCTACTGACCACTCCTGGAGTTTTCCAAGGTCACTACACATTCTCTCCATTTCCTCCTGCATATCCATCCTATTACATATTTCTGTCTCACCTGCAAAAAACCCTTCCAGTTCTTCTGCAATGTCACTTACGAAAACACTGAAGAAGACCAGTCCCAGTACTGAGTCCTGGGTAGATAGAGGTAAATGGGTTTCAGTCACTGTTTGGTTTCAGTGGTTGCCCACACTGTAGTGGAGGAAAGCAAGGATATTTTAAGGACAGATGTTTTTTGCATTAGCAGTTTGACTGACAGTGATTTCCTTCAAACTGTTTTTGTCAGCCGGCTGACGAAAGCAGTCTGAAGGAAATCAAAGGGGGTTTCATTGAAAGTGACTTATTTTACACTGCTTTCATCCACTGGATAATGAAAGCAGTGTAAAAGTGATCACTTTCAGTCACACTGCTAACACAACAAACCCGCCCTCAGAACATTTCTCGACTGACGATGATGATGGTGCCCAGTCCTATCATTAGTGTCCCCGTCCCTCTTGACCAACATTAATGTTGAATTACCAAATAGCAGGTGCCCAATCCCGCTGATGGTCCCCCTAAGACATATTTGTAAAATTACCGGACAGCAGGTGTCCAGTCCTATCACCAGTATACCACCTCTCCTGACTCATTCTTTCACTAAAAACAGCTGGCAGGTACCCAGTCCCATTTGCTGTTACTCATTTTTTGTCAGCACCAGGGTGCCCACCCCATGTGAGCTAACATCAATCCCCCCACTGAATTAGAAGTGGATTGAAGTGCCCACCCCAGTACTGCTGATGCAAAGGCACCTGCTCACTTTGTCTACCCCCCCACATAGCTTGAAACACTAAGGTGCCCACCTTTGGTGCCACCTAACAGTCAGAAAACACTGGGGTACACAATAACCAGTATCTGTCCAGTCCCCCTGGAAGAAAGAAAACTGTTACATGCAGACCTTTTTTGTTTTTTCGTTTAAACCTGAAAAGAAGAAAACTATCCCTCATTGATATCTGACCTCCTGACCCCATCCACCCCAGTCCCCACTCAGCTGCCACCACCACCACCAAATCACTAAGCTACAGACTGTCCAGCACTGTAATCCACTCTCTGCCATGGAAGACATTCTCTTCCTGCAACTGCAGCTGCAAACGGCTGAAACAAGGTAAGTGCCATCAATGTATTTTCAATGTGTTTTGAGCCTTTACTCATAACTTTGTCATTTTTAAATATTTTTGCACAAAATTTACAACGTGACCTTTTAGGGACCCTAGGTCATGAACAAGGTAGGTGAAATTTTCAAATCTGGCCCAAAAGGTGATTTCACAGTTGCCCCACAAAACAACCTATTAGGTGGGATTTGAAAAAAATTCATCTACCAGATTTATGAGGTAGGGTCATGAAAGGACTATGCTGAAAATCTGGTGAGAAAAATATAAAGAATGACAAGTTCTGAGTGAACATTAACATTTTCTACATTCAGAAGTTGAACGTCTCACTCATAACTTTGTAATTTTAGTATTTTGAACCCAAATTTTCAACATAGCCATTTTTCACACGAACTCATGAACATGACAGGTGTCGGCTTTCAGATCCTACCCAAAATGTGTTCTGCATTTGTGGTTTGAAATGACATTTTGGTCAGTATTTTATAAATAATACCTGTCATGTTCAGAAGGGGATCATACACACACTATGTTGAACATTTGGAGTAAAACACACCTATGTGGATAGTTTTTAATAAAACTAAATTTAGTAACTCTTTGTATTTGTTTGTAATGCCAGAGATGATTCAAAACTGGACCTTGTGGAATATTATAAGTATTTGGGCATTTTCTTGGACAACAATCTTTAATTGTCGTATTGTTTACTTGTCAGGTAAATTAAAATGAATCTTGTCTTTCATTTACTGATACAAAACACTCTTTGGTAATTTTGTAAGGAAACAACTAGTGAATTGCCTGTTTATATCCCAGTTGGATTATGGTGACATTATTTATTGTAATGAATCTTCTACTGTTTTGAAATCTCTCGATATATGTATCACAGTGCCCTTCATTTTTCTCAGGGTTCCATGGCAAACACATTCCTGTGTTTTGTATTACTCAGTTGTCTGGCTTGTTTTGTATGCTAGAAGGCTACTACACTGGTATACCTTTGTATATAGTATGTTGTGTGGCAGAGTTCCTTTTTACCTGTCTGACCTGTTCATAGCCAGACATACCGACCCGCAAGCTAAGGACCAATGAGATATTTTCATACGCACTAGTAAAAACTTGAACAAAGGCTAACACAATGACTTTACCTTATTCTGTCACACATACATGGTTGCAGATTCAGAATGTTGCCAAATTTAAGATGTTACCGACTATTTCCAACTTTAAATCATTGTTTTGCAGACTGTTGTACAGGCACTGTGAGTGCTATAAAAGAAATTGTAATTATTAGGTGTATATGCTTCCTATACCTATTATCAGGGCCTCAGGTGGCATGCTGAATGTGTTTTCACCTTAGGAGCAACGGGTCAGAGGTTGGATTCCCAATGAGAATATATATTTACTGTGTTGTTTAGATATAAGGACCAAAAAAAAAAGCTTCAGTTTTGAGGAGAAGGGGACATAATTGACATTCAAGTATATCAAGGTGTAAATAAGGTAGGGGTACAGAAGCTCCTTCAGGAGAAGAAAAGCATCAGAACTAGAGGACACAATATGAGGCTCAAGGTGAACGATTCAGGAACAATGTTTGAAGTTATTCTTCACTGGAGGGCGGTCAACCCATGGAATTGTCTGCCCTGGGAAGTGGTGGAGACCAAAATAGTAAACAGGTTCAAAACTCCTGGGACAGCCACAAAGTTTTCATTTCCTAGAAATGACAGAAGTGGGAGAGTTACTCATATTGGACAGACTAGATGGATCTTATGGTCCCTTCTGCCATCAATTTCTATGTTTCTACGTTATTGTACATATGAATGCATGGTTTCAATTGTAAAGAGAAGTCTCCCCTAATTTGCTTACCATATAAAATTGAACTGAATTGAATTGAAAATGTAAAAAAAAAAGTTAAGAAGAAATGTAGTGTGCAGGGTCAGCTACTGGTCCATCAAGTAATGCGTTGCGATCCCGTGCCAGTGGTCTGAGTTCAGGGGCGAGCTCAGTAAGCCAGCTAGATGGGCTGAGGCTGGGGGATAGTGCAGCCATGTGGCACCATCCCCAGCCTGGCAAGAGATGGTATAGTTTTAGTTGCATGGGCAACAAATAATCATATAGTGAAAATAACTTTTCTCTTGACATACTGCCCAGAGGGTCCTGCGCCTCTGCATCCCTAGCTGCATAGAATTGGTTCAATGTGATGATGGTGATTGCTGAATTTCGATCACCGTTTGGATGAGTGTACATCACTGAAAATGAATTTTGACGATGTACACTCGCGGAGAACTGCAAGAGGGTGCCTGAGATCTATGGGTTTCTTTTTCATGCGGGGGGTTGTGCACCCTGCACCGCCCCCCACACCCCCCTACTAAAGGAGTCTCAACTCCAGGGGGGTGCATGTCAGGGGTGTGTGTAAAACTTAAATAAAATTTAAAAACCAGACTGACACAAAAACAGTATCACGCCCAGAACTGAACCTGGCACCCTCCCAACCCCAGATGGCCACCTACCCGCCACACCAGACAGCCAGCTTGGCAGTCCACCACTGCACTATGCCCCACAAATTCTCCCTCCTCTTCCACCCATTACACAGTGTGGTGCCTCCCCGTGTGTATACATAGCGACATCCCATCACTATATTTGCCTACCCTCCCATCCGTCACCCCCTGCTAGCTAGCGCCAGCACTGGTGACATGATTGAGTCCCCCTTTGAAAGTGCTTAATCATGGTCATCCTGTACATGGTATACCCATAGAATTGCAGGGTCCACAGGGCCTTGCTTTTCCATAGCCAGATGGACTCTTGGCCTTGCGCATGTGCCTCTGTAGCCACATGGAAGCACAGGCTCCAGAGGGCCCTACACTTCCACAGGCAGAGGAATTATCCCCTGGTACAGGGCCTAGAGGGCCCTAAGCTTCTGTATCTGTTCATGCAAGTCACAAAGGGACCTGCATGAATGAGGACACGATTCCACTATTACAAAAAGAGAGAAAATTCACTGCAAAAACTACATTAATGCACACATTAGGGTTGAAGAACATAAAGCAGACAAAGCAAGGAAATTAAAATCAATAGGGTTTGGAGTTTCTGGAGTCTTGTGAATCGGTAGTGTGACATTCCTTGGGGTTGTTAAACCTAATGCTTATCCCTTCCTCTCAGCAAACAATCATGATCTCTTGCTTCACTTCAATGAAGAAAGCTATGACTGATTCTGTTGTTTACATGCAGCAAGGAGGAGGGCAGAGACAAGTAAGAGTCGCTGAAATCAAATAACTAAATGCATGACTCTGCACGTGGTGCTCAGAAAAAGGACACTCCTTCATCGGCAACTGGAAGGAATTCTGGGAAAGGGCATACTTTAAATTCGACAGCCTTCATCTTACCAAAGAGGGTGCAAGGGCACTTGGACAAAAATTTGATGTATTCACTAGTAGTTTAAACTAGAAAGTGGGGAGGTGGTAGTCAGATGGGAGCAAGAAAGCAGAACCCCTGACACCCCCCCCCCCGAGACAGGCAAGAACACCTCCTATCGGTCACAAAGGCAAAAGCAAAAAGAACATGGTAACGACACTCATGGGAAACAAAACTCTTGGGAGCAAAGGAAGAAGGATACCAGTGTAGGGAAGGCGATGGTAAAACATGCCAGGAGTCTAGCTAACAAAGTCCCAGGACACTCAACCACAATGGCAGAAGCAGAACAAGACTGGGCTGCAGTAACTAAGACATGGCTAAATCAGAGCCATGAGTGGGATGTTGCTATCCCGGGTTACAGGTTATTTAGAAAGAATAGAGAGGAACAATGCGGGGGTTGCATTGTATATAAAGGAAGACATAAAGGCAATGGAAGTCCAAATAACTCAGGGAGAACCTGAGGCTGTATGGGTTACTCTCAAACCTGGCACAAACTGGGCCCTCAGACTGTAAATGATTTATATGCCCCCCCCCCAAACAAGGGGCAGAGGCAGACAACGCTTTGCTGGAAAGCACAGTAAAAATGGCAGGAAAAGGAGAAGTCATTCTGATGGGGGACTTCAACCTCCCAGATGTAGACTGGTCCTCCTGCACGGCATCCACAGCCAAAAGCAGAGATTTCCTGGACACCCTGCAAGGTACTGAACTCATTCAACTCATCACAGCCCCCACTAGGGAAAACGCAGTCCTAAACCTGGTGCTCATAAACAGTAGCAAGGTCAAGGAGGTGAAGGTTGGGTGCTACCTGGGGACAAGTGACCAAAGTCGGTCTGGTTCAAGGTCAATACTAAGGAGGAAACAAACCACTCTATGACACGGGTCCTGGACTTCAGAAGGACGGATTTTCATTAGATGAGAATATGCTTTAGAGATATTCTCAAGAGTAAACCAAAAGGGGGGTGGAAGTATGCTGGACTAAATTAAGAGAGGCAATAGCAGAGGTCACTGACAAATTTTCCAGACTGGTCAGTAAGACAAGGAAAAGGAAAAATCCTCTCTGGTTCACAAGAGAGGTTACAGGTGCAGTAAAAGCAAAGAGGCTAGCATTCAAAAATACAAGGGCTCAAATAGCAACAAGGATAGGGACGCTTACAAAAGCAGTTTGAGGGAGGCTGCTAGGTTGATTATTAGAGTGGCAAAGGCACAAACTGAGGTGGAAATTGCACAGGGGGTAAATGAAGGTAAGAAAGCCTTCTTTAGGTACATAAGTGACAAAAGGAACATGCATTTGTCAATGCTGAATGTTGTCTTGCTGGCATTGGCATTGGTAGTGCAGGAGTTAGATGCATAATAGGAATGGCAGTGAAGTACTGAACCGATGCCAACCCACCCCCACCCTGCAGAGACTGACAGGCATTGGGGTGTCCCTTTGGGTGTTTGGTAGTACAGTGTGGGAAAACATTTTGGGCAGGATGTGAAAAATGACAGCTGTACAGTTCATAAGGAGGTGTAAAAAAATGCCAGTGTTGAAAATGTGGCATGTAAATATACCAAATTTGCGAAGTTACAAGGGTGTGTGGGAAATATGCAATGCACGCTTGCAACACTGCCATTTTATGGGCTGTTGCACCAAATTTTCAACATAGGCATTTTAGCACCTCTGCTCATGTACAGTGTCACTCTTATTTTCTCAAAGTGTCCCAAGAAGTGATTTCATTGCTACCACGCTATTCTGAGTCGGAAGTGTAAAACACATTTTGGGCAGGATATGTGGAATGACGGCTGTACTGTTCATCAAGAGGTGTGGAAAATGACAATGGTGAAAATCCAGAGTGAAAATATCACAAATGCACAGCGGTATGAGTGTGTGCAATCTGCCAACACACGCTCATAACACAATCATTTTATGAGTATCATCTCAAATTTTCAGCATAGGCATTTTATGTTGTCTGCTCATGAACTGTGTCACTGTCATTTTCATAATCTGGCCCAAACACTGATTTCTCACAGCGACTGCGCTATTGTGCACTGGAAGTGCAGAAACACATTTCAGGAAGGATGTGGAAAATGACAGCTATACTGTTCACAAGGAGGTGTACAAAAATGGCAATGCTGAAAATCTGGCATTAAAATATTGTGAATTCGTGAAGTTACGAGCCTGTGTGGCAACTGCGAAACGCACGCTCCTAAAACAGGCATTTGTTGGACTTTTTCCACCAAATTTGGAACATAGGCTTTTTGAGAGGCCACCTCATGAACACTGGCACTGTCATTTTGTTAATGGGTTCCCAAAGGTGATTTCGGCAGTGACTGCAAAATCACCTTTTGAGGCCGATTAACTCCATGACTGTGATAGAATTCATGAGGAGGGGCTCCAAAAACCCCATGTTGAAAATTTGGTGCCAAAATTACAACAAATGCCTGAGGTATGCAGGAAAGTTGAAAAACCCTATTTATTCCACTATACGGCTTACCGGCATTTCCTCAGTTCACGGTCAGCTTTGAAGAGTGTAGAGGTGTTCCCGGTCCACCGAAGAGTGTTGCACTGGACTCCAGAGGTAAGTATGGGGTGAGGAGATGAGAGGGGTGTGGGGAGGCAGGTTGCGCAGTGGGTGGAGTGCGGGTGGGGGCAGGAGACTCGAGGACCGTTTTTATGTTACAGGAGGAAAAAAGCTAACATCGTGGGACAGTTTTTCAGGGACTTTCACGCTGGGATGGGCTCCCAGCGTGCCACCTAACGTTTTGGGGAGGGGTTGCTGCAGCCAATGGGGGATTGGGCACCCGTCGGCACAAAATGACAGCGGGGGAGGCAAGAGCCAAGGGGATTGGGCACCCCCTCAGCATATATGAAATGGGGGCTGCTGTAACATGCCAATGGGGGTGGGCTCCCCGTCAGCAAATGTGTGCAGCCACAGTAGTCAGGCTGGGGTATTGGGCACTCCAAAGTTGGCCGTTGCGGCCACCCACCATGCTGCTAATGTGGCGAGCACGCAGGAAGGATCCACTGCTTCTGACGAAGCTTTGCTCGGATTGCAGCGGACCTTTCCTTAGATGTGCTCCCACATTAGCATGCATGGTGTGGCTGCCGGCATGCAGGCTGATTGGGGAATGAGGGACGCACCTACTGATGCGTGCCCTGCATTCACCCAACAGCGGCCGCGCCTCCAGAGCTGCACTACTGCAAGGTGTTGACTTGCGCGCAGGCGTGGCAAGCCAACATAAAAATAGGGGGGTGGTATTGTTAGACTAATAAGCAGTGATGGGAAGAAGGTAGAAGAAGACAGAGAGAATGCAGAGGTCTTAAATGAGTACTTTTGCTCTGTCTTTACAAAGGAGGAGCCTGGAAATGGACACACCACTAAAGGAGTTAATAATTGCACAGAGGGGGTAGACACAAGTCCTTTCACAGAAAAGAGGGTAAAGACTGAACTCAATAAACTAAGGATAGATAAAGCCATGGGGCCGGACGGCATCCTCCCATGCATACTAGGAGAACTTAATGATGAATTCAAAGAGAGAGAGAGAGAGATCGCATACAGCATGATTATAACAATGGTAGAACTGTACAAGGGTGTATATGAAAGAATACCGGCACTGTATTCCCACAGTTACTTCACAGCCTGCAAGGTATTGTCGGGGGTAGGAAGCCAGGAACACTGCATATGGGTGTAGGTGACAGGTGTATCATCTATGTTGGGGAGGACGGGAATATAGGACAGGCTCCGGGGGTGGTACTGTATCTCTCTCTCTCACCTCAGTCTCCTGTCTCCCCACCGTAGTCATGATCCCTGTTGTAGCACTTTGCTGTTCCTGTCTCTCTCTCACTTGCTCGCCCACATTCTGTCCAGCGTGGTACCCCAACAGTGCCACAGTCATCTGCAGTCACCCTCGCAACAGACAGACACACTAAGACTGATTCTGACACACAGGGAATACAGGACTAATTCTGCTCCCGCACTAGTTGTGTCCCGAGATTTCATTGTTGCTGCTCTGCTTTGCTGTTCTCTCCAGAGAACGAGATCTAGCCGCAACTCTCATGAGCCACTCCGCAGAACCATGGATTAAATAGGCTATTTAATCCACAGCTATGCAGGGCTCCTACACCAATCAGGTTGTGCGTTTCTGCCAACCTATGCTATAAAGACATATATCCATATATTCATTTGTAATGGTACTGACATGTTGTAAAGACATTTTGTTTCTTCTACCCTACAAGAAGCAGTATATCTAGTTTCCTTAAAATCCTCTCTCCCTTCTGATCCTGTGGAATACTAAACAAATTCTACATTCTTTTAGCTGCAGCATGGAACTTCTAAGGCCAAAGGGCATGCTTACAAAGTATCAATCAGAGTGGACTAATAGTGAAAGAAAGAATAAAACTCAGACTTCAATGGAGCATTACTGTCTTTCAGACTAGAGAGAATGTTTCAAATCATGCCAGCCTCAAGCATCTCACTCAGTCTGCCTGTTGTCACTCCAGGCAGCTCTTCTGCAGTTCTTCTGTGTCATGTTGAGGTCTGAGGATGGCAAGCTGTGTATATGCAGTGAGTGGTGTGGGAACTGGGCACTCTCAGAGTTTGGTTTTACTTTTCTTTTACACATCTTTCCCTAACTTAGCACAAGTTCTTTGTCTGTTTCCTGGTGCCCACCATATACGAACAGATAAATATGTTACAGATACATACCTCTCAACTGTCACACATTACGAGGTACATCACTCATTTTCTGTCTCCCAAACCTCTGTCCCACTGAGAAGGTGACATCAGTCATTGACCGCTGAGACTTTTAAGCAGAACTTTATAACAATATAAGATGCTACATTATCAGCAAGCATTAGAAACATTAGTACACTTATTTCCACAGTATTCTGAGCTTGCAGTATCATGTTTCATGATTGGTCACACATTTTGTCCTGTGGTCACACATTTGAGTGAAAAAAGGTTGAGAGGTACTTACAGATATACAGACAGCTAGTAATGCTAGATGGATCAGCAGAATACACTGCCTTTATTAACTGCTTATGGAGCATATGAACATATGAAATTTACCAGCAGATAAAGGCGTAGAGGTCTATCAAGTCTGCTCGAATGTGCAGCTAGCACCCCTTATTCTGCAGCTGCCCCTCCCTTCCACCCTTCCTCTTCATTAACCCTCCCCCTTGTCCTGTCCCATCCCCTTTTGAAGCAGTCCACTGTTCTACTGGATACCACTTGTCAGGTAACGATTCCACCCAGCCACCGCCTTCTGTAAAAAGTGTCTCCTCATCTCCTCCTGAACCTTCCTCCTCCAGTCTCATATCATGGCCCCTGGTGTCCCTCCTCCCTTACTTTTAACAGCCCTCTGTACCTGTCTTGTTTATTCCTTTCAGGTACTTAAAGGTTTCAATCATGTCCCCCATCCCTCCTCTCCTTCAGTGAGTACATGTTCAACTCCCTGAGCCTCCTCTCATATGATAAGTCCCCCAGCCCCTTGATCATCTTTGCTGCCCTGCACTGCACCCCCTCCAGTAACTTAATGTCCCTCTTCAGATACAGGCGCCAGTACTGCACACAGTACTCCAGGTGCAGTCTAACTAATGACCTATACAGTGGCAGAATCACCTCCTCCCTCCTCGAGGATATACCCCTTGCAATACAACCCAGCATTTTGTTGGCCTTTGCAGCTGCCTTCCTACATTGTGCTGAGTTGTTCATTGACCCTGTAATGAGCACCCTCAGATCCTTCTCCTCCTCTGTCTGGGATAGCTGCACTCCCGCCAGCTGGTAACTCCTACTTGGGTTCTTCATCCTAAAATGCTGCACCTTGCACTTTTTGGCATTAAACCTCAGTTGCCAGGTGTCTGACCAAGTTTCAAGCTTTACCAGATCATCCTACAACCCCTGCCATCCCCCTAGGTCATTCACCACCGCTCCTACCTTGGTATCATCAGCAAACAGACTGATCGTGCTCTTGATGTGCAATGATATGTCTGCAAGGAATATCCCAAACAACAGTGGTCCCAATACGAGCCCTGTGGAACACTGCTCATCACTATCCTTGGGTGTGAGAGCTCCCACCCACCACCACCTCTGTTGCCTTCCTGAAGCCAGTTTCCTACCCATCTCACCAGCTTTGCACCCACCCCTTCGCCTACTAACTTACTTCCCAGCCTTCCGTGCAGCACCGAGTCGAATGCCTTACTGAAGTCCAGATACAGGACATCCACTGCATGGCCCCTGTCCAGTTGCCTAATTATCCAGTCATAGAACTCCACTAGGTTGGTTTGGCAGGATCTGCCCCGTATGAAGCCATGCTGTCTGCTGTCCTGTAGTCCTTTGGCCTCTAGGAGGGCCACCAGCCTCTCCTTCAGGATAGTCACCATTAGCTTACCCACGATGGATGTGAGGCTCACTGGTCTGTACTTTCCCGGTTCATCCTTGGGGTCACTCTTGTGGAGGGGCACCACATGAGCCATCCTCCAGTCCTGAGTTACACACCCTGAATGTAGTGAGGCATTAAATAGGTCTGCCAAAGGTCCTGCAAGGACCTGTGCCAGCTCCTTCAGTACCCTGGGGTGGATGCCATCTGGGCCTGGCACCTTGTCCACCCTCAGTGCCTTCAAACCATCCTGAACTCTGCCCTCCATGATTTCCCAAGCTGTCACCCTTCCCCTGTTTCTGCCATTTCTCCCCTTTGTGTCACCTCTCTCTCTTTAGTAAAGAGGAGGTGAAAAGAACAAGAATAAAATGAACATGGTGATCAGCATTGTATAACGAGGCAAAATAAGGACTTGAATTCCTCGTTGAGAATGCTTAACACAGGACATAAGCAAAACATTTTGGATTAGAAAGTGGACCATATTTACCCTGATGAAGCCTGTGTGAGGATGAAACAATGGGCAGACTAAAAAGGACATGGTCTATGCTTGAAGTGAACTTTGGATTAATAAAAATATGAAGATGTGTTGAAACTATTGGATCTGGAGTTGACTAGTGTTTTGTTTGGAATTTACTTTTCCAGCCACAGTCAGCCCCCAAACTGAACTTTTTATAAGACAGTGAATATTTAAGATGGCACAAAAGGGATACCCCCTTTATTCTAACAATTTGCCCACCACATATAAACAAATAACTATGTTACATACGTATAGACATGCAGACACCCACAAAATATGTATTAACACAATGTGCAAACAAGCAGAATATTAATAACAATAGTTAAAACACTAGTCCATACAGTGTTAAACAAATTTCCTAGACATCCGGATGGTTTTGAACACAAAGGAGTTCTTAAGTATTCAACAAGATTCCCGCATAATCCAGAGAAGCACAAAATAGAGGTTATTATTGTTGGATATGACATCCAAACTGGTCCGACGTCCAGATTTCTGAACAGTTCTTTGGAATGGCTGTGAAATTCTCACACATTTTCTGTGTGCATCAAAGAAATAAAATAGTTTTAAAACTGTTTCTGTGGGTTTCCATTTTTATGTTGTCTTGCGCTTGCACAAGCAACATTTTGTGGTAGTAGGAGAAATGCAGAGGTGTGTCAGTGTTGGAGAATGCAGGGCATGCTTTAGTAGGTGCCTCCCTCATTCCCCAATTAGCCAGCATGCTAGCGCTGACACAAGTATTATGTAAAGTGTACAACTTGTAAGAAATGCGATGCTGCAATCAGAGACAAGCTCATCATGCAGCAGCACAGATGACACGCCTCCCATAAGTGCCTTTCCTGGTGAAACATTTCAAAATAAGGTGGTTCCTGCCATCCACCACACAATCCCCAGAAAGCCAACTTGGGGTGCCTAATCCCTTGTCGGCATGCCCCAGTTCAATTTGTTTGCTGATAGGGTGCCCAATCCCCATCAACATAATGTATCCCCCCCATGCCTAATTTGTTTGCTGATGGGGGTGCCCATTCCCTGTCGGCTTCAGCCCCCCCAAAACTCATGTGGCAGACTGGGATCCCACCCCAGTGTGCCCAAATGTATTTTTTTGTAAAACCTGTAAATAAAGAAAACATTCCCCCGACGTGTTTTTTTTGTCCCTATAAAAAAGAAAACGGTCTCTCATCATCAGGATGCCCCTCCTCCCCCAACCCGCACACACCCTCTGCGCACCCCACTTCCCCGCAACCCCCACTCATCCCATATTTACCTCCAGAGGTCTGGCGTGGTGATCTCCGGCGGAGTGGAAGATGTCTGAACTCTTCAAAAGCCAACCGCGAACTGAAGAAAATCACGGTAAGCGGTATAATGGCATCAATAGGAGGGTTCAACTTAGGTGGATATCTCAGCCATTTATTTGAATTTTGGCTCCAAATTTTCAACATGGGATTCTTGGGATGCCACCTCATGAACACATGCACTGTCATTTCATTATTCAGTCCTGGAAGGTGATTTTGTAGTCACTGCATGGAATCTCCTTTTGGTACCAATTAACGAAACAACAGTGCCACTGTTCATGAGGTGGGGTCCCAAAGAGCCTATGTTGCAAATTCGGTGAAAAAATTAGACAGTTTTTAATATTTTCACTCCAGATTTTCAACATTGCCATTTGTTCACACCTCCTTATGAACAGTACAGCTGACGTTTGTCACATCCTGCCCGAAATGTGTTTTCACACATCTGGCGCACAATGGCGCAGTCGCTGTGGGAAATCAACTTTCAGGACAGAATAACAAAATTGCTGTGTCACTGTTCATGAGCAGAGGTCCCAAAATGCCTATATTGAAAATGTGGTTAAAAAATCCCCAAAATATTTGCGTCACAGTCGTACGTTGTGCAGTTTCTATGCACGCTCGTGACTTCACCAGTTTTTCATATTTTCTCTCCAGATTTTCAACACTGACATTTTTTAACACCTCCTCATGAATACTACAGCTGTCATTTTTCACATCCTGCACAAAATGTGTTTTTGTACCTGTGGTGCCAAATGGCGCAGTCGCTGTGCAAAATCACCTTTTGGCTAAAGAACTGATAGTGCCACTGTTCGTGAGGAAGGGTCACAAAAAGCCCATGTTGAAAAATTTGAGTGAAAACACCCAGGACATTAGGGTTTCCAACCATAACGCCCCACCCTGTAGAGACTGAAAGACATCAGGGGCTTGACTTGGGATTGTCGGCTGTAATGCTCACACCATTCCACCTCCACCCCCCACCCTGCAGCCAGTGACAGGCATCGAGGTGTGCCTTGGACTCTTTGACCCAAAGTTCACCCCATTCTCCTATACTGCTCCCATCTCAGTGTATTTCCTTATGGAATGGGGTAAGCGTAAGGCCCGAAGATCCCAAGGCACACCGCAACACTTGTCAGTGTCTGCAGGGTAGGGTGAGGTGAAATGGCATGAGCATTATGGTCGACAACCCAAAGGCACACCCCAATGCCTGTCAGTCTCTGCAGGGTGGGGTACAGTTGGCATCAGTTCAGTACTTCACTGCCATTCCTATTATGCATCTCTCTAATTGCTGCAATACCAATGCCAATGCCAGCAAGACAACATTCAGAATTGACAAATGCTTGTTTTAGTTTAGTAGAGTCCATTTCCTTTGCTTGGAGTAGAAGTAAAGCCATGGTTTTCAGCAGTTGATCTGTGATGTGTCATTTAGCCTCCAAATAGCTCTACAAGCACTCCAAATAAGGTGTGAATTGTCCAGATTTCAAGGAATTATAGCCTCCATCAACTACTTAATAGGATGTGAAACTGTTTAAAGAGAAACATTCCTTTTAACTGAATGACTATTATCAACATCCACATTAAGTAAATTGCAGTGTTACATACTTACATAGCAGTTTAAGGTCAGAAGGTACTCTAGGTCCATCATGTCCACCCCTGCTCCGGCTTCATAAACATGGATTAAATAAGCATGCTGTACAAAAGCTGCAATGGCTAGAAACTTATTTTTATTCCCCCCCCCAATATTCTGTTTATCTCCTTTCTTCTCCAGCTGCTCCCTTCCTACAAACCCCCCCCCAGCCCCGTCACCTGGCTTCTGCAGGACTTATCTTCCCTCCACTCTCCTCTGTCACAGGGCTATAGGGGTTCCTGGTCACCAGTGTGGGGTCTGCAAGGGATCACGCATCATCCTGCAGCAGGGGGTTTTTCACCAGTTTTCCACCCTGGGCCACACATATATGCAATGAGGTGAAATGCCATACTTTTTAATGGCCTTTTTTCCTCAGGAACTTCCACAGCTGCACTTTTTCCACAGTCCCCAATGTAATTTTTTCCCACAGCTGCAGAAGTTTTGTGTACCACTCAGTGCAATTCCCTTTTTCCACAGCTGTGGAACTTTGGGGACTTGCGGATGGTTTTGCACCTTCAGAGTGTTTTGAGACTCCAGCCCATAGTTTGCAGTGTATTCAGTTACAGAGACAAGCCTTGAAATAAAGCAAGTGCATCAATAAAGGAAATACATACATTTTCAGTGCATTCAGTATGTTGTGGAGAGAAAACAAAGTTTGAAGCACAGCAATGTGTCTGTAATGAAAAACCATCACATGCAGTGCATTCAGTATTGAGAGGTACATGAACACTGGGAAGGGGGAGTAAGTAATTTTAGACAAGACACTGCGAAGAAAGGGAAACAAAAATAGAAGCAGTATTCATAGACAGAGAGATTACATCAATAGGGTGCTATTGAACAAAGCTAAGTCAGCAAATGTTCACAAGAAAAAAGAGTGCCAAGTAGGGAAATTGCTCAGATACCATGACAGGAGCATTGTGCCTGGCCAAGTAGAGTTCTCGATACTTTAGACAGAAAGTACAGTAGTAGCCAGAGACATTGCCAGCTATTTCCAGATATTTTGCAACATTTCTGAAGAGTTTCTCTCTGCTGCCCCTATTGTGGAAATACAGAAAGCAGGAGATATTTCTGGAAATATCACAGAAATTTCGGGAAATCTCTGGCAGTGTCTGTGGCTGCTACTGCATGTAAAGAGGGGCAGTGTTGAATGTCTGGAGGAGGGAGTTCACAGTTTGAGGTTAGAGTAAGAAAGGACGCTTCACCTGCACATGTTTTAACCCTTGGAATATCATGCGAGGCATTTTCATTAGACCTCAGGGTAGCCATTTCTTACTGTCTGGGGAGAGAAAGCAAGGGGTGAAGGATGACTATTTAGTATTATGTTGAAGATAACACCTCCATAGCTATGATCATGCAGGAGAGACGGGAGAAGCCAACCCAGCTTATCATAGAGGGAGCATTGGTGAGTGAGTCTAGGAGACATTGTTGCAAAACAACAAATTTTATTGCAGGTAACATACCATTTGAGGAGGGTAAAGTACACCGGGGCTTCATAGAGAAGCTTGGGGAGGAGCATCTCCCTGGCAATGGCAAGGCATGACTGTGGTGTCAGGTCTTTGGACCACTTTCTATGAAGCACCAAGCATGGAGCTCATGGATTTGCAGACACTCATGACATGGGATGAATAATCAAGGATGGGGTCAAGGGTGATTCCAAGGTATGTTAAAGAAGAGGTTGTGGGGACCAAGGTACCATCTTGATTTGCTACGGATTGATGAGATGAGCATGCCCTGAGTTCGGAGGATGTGCCACCAAGCATGGATTGAGTTCCAATGATGCATGGTCTTGCTGGTAACAGTGGTGCTGCAGTGGTCCCAGTTGATGGGCTGTCTGCTGGTCTCTCTGTGAGTACTTTCTGCTGCATCTATGGCAAGACTGTCAAAGTCTGCTGCTCCAGTTAATATGGATCCCCTGTTGTTGTGCCTGCTGAGCCTTTTCCTTAGCTGCGGATCTGCACTTGTGAATTTTCAGCAGCTCCAGAAACAATTTAGCAGATTTTCAGCACTTGTGGAATTTTGCGACTTGCCGTTTTGCGATTTTGAGCAACTGCGGAACTTTGCTTTGTAAATAGACCCTGGGAGGAGACAAAATTCAAGTCATGGAGGGTGAGAGGGATCTGGGGGTAGTGGTAGATGTCAAAATGAGCAACTCAGAGACCTGTAGGAGGGCAGCGGCAAGGGCAAATAGGATGCTGGGATGCATCGCCAGGGGGATTACCTCCAGAAAGGCAGAAGTGATCCTTCCCCTGTACAACTGTTTGGTTAGGCCACACCTTGAGTATTGTGTGCAGTTTTGGAGACCACATTTAAAGAGGGACGTTACACTCCTTGAGAGGGTCCAAAGGAGGGTAATCAAAATGATCTGGGACCTTGGGGAGTGGACCTATGAGGAGAGGCTCAAGCAGCTCGACATATACACCCTGGAGGAGAAGAGGGACAGGGGGACATGATAGAGATCTTTAAGTACATAAAAGGGATCAATAAGGGGGGACCAGTTAGGGTACTCCAAAGGAAGGAGAAGGGGCAACGAGGGGGAACAGGTGTAAGCTGGAAGGGGGCAGGCTCAGAGGGGAGAGGAGGAGGTGTTATTTCACTGGAAGGGTGGTGAAGCCATGGAATGCGCTGCCCAAGGAGCTGGTAGAGGTGGAGACTGTGGACAGGTTTAAGAAGGGATGGGACAGGTACAGGGGGAGGGTAAATCTGACCAGGTCCAATGCAGGTAGAACATCTGGGACTGGGGACAGTATAACCCAAGGGGGAGGGGGGGACACTAAAATCGGTCCTCAGTGCGGGTGCTGATAATCAAGCAGACTTGAAAGACCATTAGGCCTATTCTGCTGGCATTTTAGTATGTAATATGCTGCAACTAAATTTCCACGGTGCTACAAGGTTTTTTTCTGCAATTGTGGAATTTTTGCTGTCTTTGTAAATCCTGCCCTATGTTCTTTCTTAATGGATGCTGTTGCTGTGTTCAATGTTCATTTTTTTTCCTCTGTATGTTGCAATACACTGTTTTTCCACAGTCTGTATTTTTGGTTGTAACCTCCTGAGCCACACCTGAAAATAGGCATTCGATGGCCTAGTGTTCTTACCTGGTAAATAAAAACTAAATAAATAGAAGAAGCTCTCAGACTGTGGCTGGAGGTGGCAGTTCAGGCTGGTTCATCTAGTGATGTCCAGTAATTGCAATGTGTCCAACAAAATATTGTCTAGTAGTCCATAAAAAAACTACTCCTGCCAAACTGTGAATACATAGAAACATACAAGCTGATGGCAGATAAAGAACCGCAAGGCCCATCCAGTCTGCCCATTTTTTCTACCTTATGAACGTGCCATAGGCCTTTACTCTATCAATGGCCTATCTATTCACACTCATCTGTATTGCTCCCTTATGCATATACCATGCCTGTTTGAAGCCCTGCACTGTATTCATATCCACCACTTCCTGAGGTAGGCCGTTCCATGCATCCACCACACTTTCTGTGAAAAAGAACTTCCTCACATTACACCATAATCGGCCTCCCTCTAATCTCATGCTGTGTCCTCTTGTCCTGCTATTTTTCTTATATTGAAACATGTTAGACTCTTTCACCTTGTTAATGCCCTTAAGATGTTTGAATGTTTCAATCATATCACCTCTCCCCCTCCTTTGCTCTAGGATGTACTTATTGAGCTCCGTTAATCTGTCCCCATACGTTTTCTGATGCAGTCCCTGCACCATTTTGGTTGCCCTATTCAGGACTGCCTCCATTTTTGTTAATGTTCCTGTGCAGGTGTGCTCCAGTACTGCACAGTACTCCAGGTGGGGCCTAATCAGTGTCTTGTAAAGAAGGATTATTACCTCCCCTTATGACTTGTGATACCCCATTAATACACCCCAACATCCCTCTAGCCTTACCTACTGCTTTAGTGGTCTGCTTGGATGATTTCAGGTCATCTGTGATGATGATGCCCAAGTCTCTTTCTTCCCTGTGATTGCCAGCAACTCCCTCCCAACCTATAGGTAGCTTCAGGTTTCTCTTCCTATGTGCATGATCTTGTACTTCTTTCGTTATACCCCAGTTGCCACTCTTCAGACCATTTTGCCAGTTAATCCAGATCTCTTCTCATTCTGCCCACCCCATCTGGATCATCTACTCTGTTGCATATCTTGGTGTCATCTGCAAACAGACAAACCTTACCCTCCAGTCCATCTGCAATGTCACTGATGAAGATATTGAAGAGGGCTGACCCCAGGACTGATCCCTGAGGTACCCCACTTGTGACTTGCATCTCTTCTGACTGTATACTGCTTACCACCACTCTCTGTTTTCTGCCCGTCAACCAGTTTGCCACCCAGTTGACCAACTTCTGACCCACCCCAAGCCTACCCAGCTTATTAATCAATCTTCTATGTGGAACAGTATCAAAAGCTTTGCTGAAGTCAAGGTAGGTGATATCAACTGCACCCTCTTGGTCCACACTCTGGTTACCCAGTCAAAGAAATCTATGAGATTAGTTTGATAGAAGCTTCCTGTTGTAAACCCATGCTGTCTTGGATCCTGTGCTCCTATGGATTCCAGGTGTTGCACTATCCTTTCCGTATGGAGTGCCTCCATAGTCTTGCCCACTACCCGAGATAAGACTGACTGGTCTGTAGTTCTCTGCCTCCTCTATGCTGCCACTCTTGTGGAGCGGGATCACATGAGCCCTTCTCCAGTCTTCTGGGACCTCTTCTGTGCTCAGAGACTCACTAAACAGTTCTGCTAATGGCTCTGCTAGTTCCACCCTTAGCTCCTTTAGTACCCTAGGATGTATGCCATCAGGTGCCATTGCCTTGTCCACCCTGAGCTTAACGAGCTCTTGTAGGACCCTTTCTTTTAGGAAGGGACTTGTAAACACCCTCCCTCCCCATGTCCATAGTGCTGAGAGCTGTGGCCCTGCTCTATCTTATCCTCAGTAAATACTGAGCAGAAGTATCTATTTAGGATAGATGCTTTTCCTTGGTCCTCCTTCACACACTCCCCCTTATCCCCTTTGATCTTAGCAATACCCCCTCTGGACTTTCTCCTTTCACTAATGTATCTATAGAAAGTCTTGTCCCCTTCTTTTGTTGTTTGTGCTAGTATTTCCTCAGTTTGGGCCTTTGCCTGCCTTACTGCCTTCCCTGCTTTCCCTTAGGGAAGTTTGATATGCCTCCCTATCTTTGCCCCGCTGCATTTCCTTATATTTCCTGAATGCCAACCTTTTGCCTCCGATCTTTTCTGCTACTGTTTTGAGAACCAAAGTGGTTTCCTCCTTCTTTGCTCTTGCTTTTCTCCTTAAGACAATGGGATGTTGCTTCAAGTATTGCATCCTTAATGCTTGTCCACTTTGCCTGTACCCCATCACCTGTATTTCTTCTTGCCAGGGCTAGCTTAACTCTGTTGGCCATCTTATCAAAGTCAGTCCTCTGAAGTCCCATATATTTGCCTTGGAATGGGATGATTTAGGTCTAGTGGCTAAATTGAACCATACCATGTGATGGTCACTGGCCCCCAGGTGACTTTCTACCTGGAGATCTGTGATCCTTTCCTCGTTAGTCAGTACTAGATCCAGGATAGCCCTGTCTCTTGTGGGTTGTTGTACCAGTTGTTTGAGGCCCTCCCCCTGCAGAGAATCAACTATGTGTCTAATTCTGGCAGATGTCCCTGCTGGAATAGACCAATCTGTACAGTAGTAGCCACAGACATTGTCAGCTATTTCCCAAAATTTCTGTAATATTTCTAGAGAAATCTCTTGCTTTCTGCATTTCCACAGTAGGGGCAGCAGAGAGAAGCTCTTTAGAAATTTAGTGAAATATCTGGAAATAGCTGGCAATGTCTGTGGCTACTACTGTATCTGGCATGTTGAAGTCTCCCATTATCAGAACCTCCCCTTTAGCTGTCATGTTTTGTATATCTTCTAACAATAATGTGTCTATGTCTTCCTCCTGTTCTGGAGGCCTGTAGACAACCCCAGTTTGTATGGCTGTCCCCTTTCCTGTTTCCAGGGTGACCCACAGTTCTTTGGGCTCCTTATGTGTATTCTGAATTTCTGTAGCTTTGATATTTTCATTGACATAAAGAGCCACTCCCCTTTGCACCTCTGTCACTTCTGAATAGTACATAGCCGGTACTGAAGTCTCCCAAGTGTGGTTACTGGTGAACCATGTCTCGTTAATGGCTACTATGTCCAGTTTAGCATCTGTCATTGTTGCCACCAGGTCTGGGATCTTGTTTCCCAGACTGCGGCATTGTGTACATGATTTTCCATTGGCCAGATTTTGCGTGTTAGTTGTTGGGTAAGGTCCGACGCTTCCCCGCGTGTTGTATTGAGGTTTAGGGCAGGTTGCAGGGTCCTCCTGTATACTGGCCTCCGGTGAGACAGGGACTTTCTGAAGGAAATTGCACACTTCATCATTGAGAGGAGCCGGATCTCAGCACTAAATTGAAACTACTGGGTTAAGTAATGTATGTAAGATATATATATGTATATCACTCTAGCAAACGCTTGATTCGTCTTTCACAAAAATGTATTACCAACCTCCTGATGCAAGTTTCAATAAGGGCAGCAGCAGCATAATAAAATGATTTAGTCTTCAACCTGCAGACAGCAGACAGATTAGACAACTGTGGCTATGCCACTAAATATCCAGTCGCAGTGTACTTGACAAAAAAGAGGTTTTGAAGCAGGCTTCATCAATACAGTGTATCTACCTATGTGCAAATCAAGCATGCAGTGCAAAAATAAGGGCATGTGTGACTATACCATTTATAATACAGGTCTGCCAGCAGTTTGAGCAACCTCCTAATGCCCCAGCACTTTGTTCCTCTCAAACTTCGTCAGGAGGTATGGCATAAAAAAAACTAACTCTTCCCCGAGTACCCAGAAAGCTTCCAAGGAAGCCCCTCTCACTGTATAGCCCCTACTGCCCCATAGGGAGAGGATCCTGGGGGGACTGGGAGGGATAAAACCACTTATGGGCAACAGGTCCCAGTGCAGATTGAGAACTCTGGGCAGACTAGTTGGCCCATTGGCCTTTTTCTGTCATCATTGTCTATGCTTCTATGTTTTTATATGCTGGGGCCACTGAAGACCACATTGCAGAACCCTTCACTTGCATATACTATTTTTTTCAAATTTAAAAGCATTGTTATTTAATATTCAGTTTGCAAACTCAAGCAGCATTTTTTTGTTCATACCTATAGTAATCTACATTTCCTCTAAATCTGTCTTCAAAGAAGCAAAACATTCTTGATGAGGAATTGACATGCATAAATCACACACATTTATTGTTACAAGTAAAGTATCTCTTATATCAAGATGCTGATTACTAAACATCTCCAATAACTACATAATATGCTTGGTATCGCTAATGGAGCATCGCCTATTCTGTACTAAAGGATTCATATAGAAGTCTACAAATTTAGCAAGGGGTTCCATAATGTATTGATCCACCAGGTGGGTAGGTTACATTTTGTGATTTTTAGGTCATGGTAGGAGGATGGTGTTTTAGGATCAACCTTGGTAATACTGTTCTAATCCACCCCAAATAACCCAAATTGATTCAGAAAGTTCATTGTGCAGCAACAGCAGGATCTTTTTTATTTAATGGCACTCAGTGCATACACCATGGGGTTTCTTCATGTGCCACAGCACATGAAACCTAACTCCCAGGCAGAATGTTCCTAACCAATGACCTGCAGAGATACCCTGAACTGGAAGGGACCTCCAAGGGGACAGGTTCACATAATCATTACTCTGATGCACCTCTTGTATACTGTAGCAAGAAAATAAATGGAAGGGCCACATAAATCTTTTGAACAAATTGATGGCATTACTAGAAAAGATAAAATTAATATCGCTGAATACGCAACACGGAACACATAAACACAAGCACAGTGGACAGAACACAGAGATTAGTCATGGGGGCTATTCCTGTGGCCACAAGGCACGCAGACCCTCTGAAATGGGGAAAACACTCTTTACTAGAAGGTCTCCCTTCCACCTTCTACAATGGGAGAACTCACCTGGCTCCTAACTCAGACATACCAAGAAGGCAGCTAGGCCACCCTGAGATTCATGCTACCACTCTGCACTGTTCCTGTGGCCCGCAGGGCATACAGACTTCATGAGAATGACCTGGTCCCTAATGTCATGGGACTTCTTAAGACCAAATGCCCTCCATCAGGCTCACCCACAGACATGAGTGGCCACTGCTGAGGCATACCTCTAACTTAATTTACCTCCAGCTGCCAAGGCCGATCCTTTGTATAGGCATTCCTTCTGCTCACTACAGGTATCTGGGTTATGCCAGGATCTTTCTATGCAGGCATCTTCTGATGTTTCTTCCATGAGCCCTCCACAGGCCTCAAGGCCCTTAAGCAGCCACATTAAAAGGGAGTAACTTTGGCTCTCACACTCTGCATCTTCCGCTCTTCAGGCATCTTTTCTTAGCAGGTCTTCCCCCTTGTTTTGGGAGGCACAGATCACCTAACAAGGGTTAACATGGGCAACTTCAGCTTTAAAGGGACAGGAAGCTCTCTTAGTAACCCATCATAATCCAGTTTGGGGGTTATACCAGCATGCAAGAGGTTAGTCATCACTGTTAGCAGTCTTTAACGTATTGCATTTTAGCTTGCTCTGACGTGCTGCTGCTCTCTCAAAATATTGGAGATGCAGTTACCTTTTGTTTTCTGTATAGATTTTCTCCTCAGCTGGTAGCTCATCTTTGCAGGGATATACCTTGTTCATAAGAGATATTACCTGGTCAGGCCATACATGGCCATCATTTAGAAGAGCTATCAGGTTTTCCACTCTGCTTTTCCACCCTCCCCAATGGAAGTGTTTCCTTTGACAGCACACACACACACACACACACACACACACACACACACGCTTTCCCAGTGGCAGAGCAAGCTCCATGGCCCAACTGCAGGAAACACGTTGGTGCCGAGCCCAGCCAACTTTTCCCTACCAAGACATAGTGGTCTTGCAGCCTCGCAATCCCTGGGCTTGCTTCCAAATCCAAGGTATCGGTATTTAACTGCTACTGTATGGAATGCCAGGGTTCAGACTGTCCAAGGCATCTGCTACACCAGTTAGATAACCCCAGCATGCTGCTGCTCTCTCACATGTGAGATATCCATCAACAGTTACTTTTGCTGCAACTGGGTAATGTGCTACCCACTATCTGATGGTGTAGATGTCAGATTCAGATTTAGCTTTATTGATCAGCCTGTTGGCCATTTCATAGCACATACAGACAAAGAATAATTTATTAAACACATACCACACATTAAAAGTAAATTGTGGCAATCTACTGTATAACAGCTAAATAATTCACTAGTACCTTGCTGTTGCACCAAGTAATGGCCCATGATATTCTTAGATGAAAACATGATTGTTGTGAATGTACAGGACAGCTTGATTCTACATCTGTAATTATTGCTTGCTTGCCCCTGGAATTGTTTTCCTTACTTTAATGGAACACGTGTACTTGACTATAACTTTTACATTTTCAGACACAGAAAACAGGATACAATTCAATGTTTTATCCTCTTTGATTCTATCTTCTTTAAGAGTTAATTATATAAATGTGTCCCTTAGTTGGGAATGGAAAGTCAACAAAACAGAACATGAGTTGACATTTCTATCTGATTAAGAGTACACGAACATAATCTGTTTTCTATAGGAACATTTAACAATCTGTCTCGAATTTATGCAGAATCAAAGGTTCCAAAGTGCAGAGCAGTAAAGGCTTTCTGTTCTTTTGGGTCCCTGATTAAAGCAAGATAGGGCTCAAGTCTGAGTGTGCTATTAGCTATAGTTAACCAAGAAGAAGGCTTTTAAGCTTTGACTGCAGCAATTTCATTTTAATGAGCAATATCTCTGTATCTAATAACCTCAGTTTAACTTGTTATTTCAATGAACTAGTAGACTGTCTGGAATTAATATTAACTTTTAAAAGCAGTCACCCATTACTTCTTACATCTGGGATAATGTTTTATTTTCCCATTTGATAATTAGAAGATTAGCTGCCTGACTGTACTTGGTGGGATGTGTGGAACAGTACTGTACCTAGAAGCTGGCATATGTAGTTTTATACCCCTTCATACCTCATGAAACCTGTGGCCTCACTAACTGTGACATCACAACTGAGCTAATTGAGTCAATCTCCTGCTGCCAGACTGGTCACTTACAACGTCACAGTAAGTGAGATCACAATGCTGAGGAGGTATAAAGAGGAAAAGAACTAGATATGTCACCTTCCAGCTATAATACTCATCTTCATGTCACACTAAATACTATAAGATAGAAACTTTCTACTGAGTGAATGGAAAAAGAAACATAGTTCAGAAATAAAACAAAGCCACTGGTTCCTTATAACAAGAATTTGGCAGCGCTAAACATGTTTGCTTGCATACTGTTCAAGTTAGAACAACAGTATTATGAGGCTACAGGCAGACCTTTCTCGTGAAAGATGGAGATAGGACAAAACATGAGAGTCCATGATCCTTGCTGGAGCTGGTGCAACTGTAGGTGCAGATCCTGTGGTCCAGAGTGTCAGCCCGCTGCACCTCTGAGACATGTTTGCTTGTAGATAGCAAATGCTATTAGTGTGGCTTGCCCATCTGAGGACTTGAAGCAGTGAGTTTAGAAAGAGTGCATGCTGGAGTTTCTGAGGGAGTAGGTGGAGGTTGGTTGGGGGTGTAAAGAGGGAGAAGAATTAACAGGGGAGGGCAATGAACCAAAACTTAGAGATGAGCGAGGCAGAGGTAATATACAGGTACCTTACCAGCAGTACTCCTTTAAAGGACAACTCCTGTCCTCTCAGCTCCCTAAATCATTTTTCCATTACCTCTGTGTAATAATATGTCTTCTGATGTGTCCGCCATTAATGTAAACACAGCTGGAGCAGCACAGTGCCATTTCATATGCTCAGAGCAACTCCGTGCTGCTCCACCGTATCACTTATCCAGTGGAACAGCACAGAGTCATGCTGCACATGTGAAATGGTGCTGCGCTACTGTGGCTGTGTTTACAGCAGATACATCAGAAGACATACAGTGGTAGCCATCACCATTTTCAAAGATGTTGTGCCATGTCTCTGGGCATTGGACTTGTGGTGTCTTGTTTTTGTTTCGATATCATGAGTTTTCAGACACAGAAAATTCTTTGGTGGCCTGCAGATGTCACTATTTAGTGTTTATACTGTGAATGTGTCACCCTTGAGCATGGTCTGAGGATAGCAGTGCAGAGACACAGCTAGTAATGGGTGATATAGGACATTGAACACTCCAATACACACTTTGTATTACTTTGGAACACCAGGGTGGGTGGGGGTTCCTTTGCAAATGCTCTGTGCCATTCCCATCTAAATGCTAATGATTCAGCAGGCCTGGGGATACAGATTCAAGTGAGGAGAGGTGCATACCTCTCAACCTTTTAGGTTCCCAGTTGAGAAGAGGGGACCTTTGGAAACATTATGTCACATTCTCAGTTTAGAAGAAGGTGCCCTTGTAAACACTATGTCACATTCTCAGTTTAGCAGAGGGGTCCCTTGGAAACACTATGTCACATTCTCAGTTTAGGAGAGGGGTCCCTTGAAAACATAATGTGACATTCTCAGCTCAGGAAAGGGTGCCCTTCACTTTGTGGCTTACTCTAACTGACATTTGCAGGAGGAGGAGTCAGTGCATATCAATGCACGTGGGCTAGACAGCGTTGCACCCACTGTCCTGCATCTCCGTCAGAATGTGTTTTATTTTTGTATAAGTAAGAAGTTTGCATATAGTCAACAACAATCAACACAAAACAGCAATAACAACAGAACATTTTTTCTCATACAATTCATCCATATGTGCATGATTTCTCCTAAAAAATATGACATTAACAGTTGATTTAATTCTACTTGGGTGTGACTAGGCACATGGGAGTTCCTTTCCAACAGGGGTGGGCAGTGGGGTGTCCCCTCCAAAGAGCAAACCACTTCCACCCCGGTGGATCCTCCATCCATACCAGTTACCTAAGCATCCAGGCCTTTCTGCATATCCTGGGCTTCTGCTGGTGTCAAGGAAGCCAGACAGGGTTCCTACATCCGGAAAAAACTTTCCCCTCTGCCCCTGACCGTAAGCGTAAGCTTCTCTAATGCCACGGTTTGTATAGACAGTGTATGCCACTGATTCAACATAGGGGCTGCATTTGAAACCCATGTATTTTGGATACAATGTTGGGCCAAAATTAGTAGAACCCTGGACCATCTAGGAAGTGGTACCCACTCTTCCGCCATCCAGATTCTCCAATCCAAACAGACATAGGAGAGGATCCAACTGGAATGGTCTCCCCGCCATCTTCTCTATATTCAGCAAGACAGCCTTCCAGAACACTTGCATGACTGGGCAGGTCCAAAAGCAATGACAGTATGACCCCACTTCCTTCCCGCATCTACCACAATTAGGAAATACCATTGGGTGGAATTTATGCACTATCAGGGGTGGGCAGTAAAGGCAGTGAATGAATTTATAATAGGATTCTTTTAACCTATTGCACACTACTGACCTTCAGAACAGTTTCTCCATTCTTGAGTCTTGTGTTCTCGCAAAACCAGCTGTTGCTGAACTATAACAAAACAAAGACAATGCATTACTGATACCAGCCAGCAAACCAGCCCACACACAGAGAGCTCCCTGCTGGAGCAGGACCTACACAGGTGCCGAAAGAGGTAATTAACTACCTCCAGAAGCAGCACTCTTGTGAGGGCAGTTAGCCCATCGACATGCTGTGTAGGTCGACTGCCCCACCATTTTGGACCAAACCCAGCCTGCTCTGAGTCCCCCAGAACCTGGATCCCCACTCTCATCCAGGTTCTAGTTCAACCACCCTACCAGGGTCTGAAACCTTGTACCCTGTCCACCAGAGTCCGTGACACTATTCCAAAGTGGTATCCATGCTTTCTGAGGGGCAGCCAAGATACTTGAGCCTTTCTGCCCTGCTGCTACCTTAGGCACTATGTTTATACACCTCCTCCTGAAATGTCTCCCCTTCATTTACATGCTAGTACCCACATCCCATCAGCCAGACATCTCCCCTGGCCACTTGTACCAGCACCTCCAACTCTCCCTGACTTAGTCCGATTCCACCCTACACTGACCATGTACCCTGGCACGTGGCACCCACCCCCTGGATGCCCCCCCACCGCCTACCCTGGCTCCCCATGGTTGCAACTCGTCCTCGCCCTCCCAACCCTTCGAACCCTGCCCATTCCTTGTTCCCCTATGGCCTCCTCCCCATCCCAGCGTACCCCCCAGAAGTTGACATACTGCCACCCCCTGGTAAGAACCTTGGTCTTCCTACTACTACTATCTGGTAATATACATCCAAACCCAGGCCCTGCCCCCTCCAGCCCACTTGCTGGGTCCACTGGTCTTCGCATAGCCTCCATGAACATATGCAGCCTACTGAAAAAATGTGATGCCCTCCAGTGCTGGGCCATGTTACATCAACCAGACATCATAGCCCTGGTTGAAACCTGGCTGTCCAAATTCACCCCTGACTCCTTTGTCTCCCTCCCAGGCTATAGCCTATACCCTATATCGGGAGGACCGAGTAGGTAAACGCGGGGGTGGCTGTGCAATCTATACCAGGGACACAATTATCGGACAAGTGCTCCCTGCCCCTGTTCTTGTAAATGAGGCCCAGGCCCTTACCCTCAAACTTACTCCTGACCCCTCCAGGGGCCCTCTCTATCTTATCACTGCCTACGTTCCCCCAAAGAACCAGAACCCAGCGCTGATATCTATAACAGAATATCTTGCCACCCTCCACCACAAGGCAGAACAAATCCTAGTGGGGGACCTTAACTTGAACTGGCTCAGCACCTCCTCTTCCACTACCGAGATTCTTTCGCTGCCCTAGACCTGACTCAACTCATCTCCTAGCCCACTAGAGTAAACCCAAAGAGAGGAACCAGTACCCTTCTGTAAGTAATTATCACCAACCGCCCCCAAAAAATCCATAACATCCAGGTCCTCCCAGACTCCCTAAGTGACCACTCCCCTATCCTATTCCTTTGGGCAGCCCCCACTCCCAAACCCACAGCCCAGACCACACTCCGCAGGTGCCTACGACCTGGTGGGCTGATAAAACTGAAACAGTTTCTTGCCCAGATTAATTGGTCCCCTATACATCATGCTCCCAACATAGACACTGCCCTCGCCTTTTTCCTCCCAAACCTTTAACAAGGCCTGTGACCTCTTTGCACCCCTCACCAGAATTCAATCCAAAAAACGTAATGCACCCTGGGTTACCCCTGCCCTACAAATGCTCAGAAATAGGGATAACCTCTGGCACCTCGCCACTGAAATGGGCCGGATGGCTGATAGACAGGCCTACAATGCTGCTCGGAACAGGTGCACATGGGCCGTCCGTAAAGCCAAGGCTGACCATTACCAGGCCACCCTCACCTCCTCCTGGGGGTGTGCCCGGACTTTCTGGGACAATGTTAAACAGCTAAATGGGAAATCACGCTCCCCTCCCCCATCCCAGCTCACTATTGATGGCTCTACCTCCACTGATCCTGCCTGCATTGCTAACTGCCTTAACACCTCCTTTACTGACCTTAGCTCTGTCATCCCCAGTAACTTCTTTGACCCTCCCCCCACCCTACCTCCCCCTGTCCTCCAACGCCCCAGCGTCCACCTACACAAGGTATCTGCCCAGGAAGCCAGACCTCTCCTAATTAAAGCATTAAATAGCAATAGTCCCGGCAGTGACTCCCTGGACCCTAGTATTCTCCGGCTGGTGCTGGAAGAAGTCCTTGCCTCACTCACCAGCCTACTTAACTGATCCCTCTGCCTGGGGCAATTCCCCACTGCATGGAAAACAGCCATAGTCACACCCATTCATAAAGGGGGGTGACAGGTCCTCCGCTGGGAACTACTGCCCAATCTCCATCCTCCCCCCCCTTCAAAGCCCTAGAAAAAGTGGTGGCCATTCAAATCACTGAATATCTGACTAAGCATAACATCTTATGCCCAGATCAGCACGGCTTCCATGCTGGTCACATTACCGGCACTGCACTAGTTGAGTTCTCCAATTTCCTACACTCCTCCCTGGACACCAGCTCCCTAGCTGGTGCAGTGTTCATTGACCTCTCAAAGGCCTTCGACACTGTCTCCCACCCTCTTCCGCTGGATGCCCTCTGCCACACTGGTTTCTCTGCTGGCCCTCTCGCATGGTGCACAAGTTGTCTATCCACTCGCTCCCAATGTGTAAAAATCAATGAGACACTCTCTGAAACTCATCCCATCCACTCAGGGGTACCCCAGGGCTCCATCCTGGGCCCACTACTCTTTCCACTCTATCTAAACACCCTGCCCAGGTCATGCTCTGGCAAAATTCTTATGTATGCAGATGATGCTGTCATTTTTGCCACCCACCGCAATCCCGTCTCCCTCCAGGACACCCTACAACAATCCTACAATGATGCCGAAGCCTGGTTTAAAAAGCACAGACTCATTAATCTCAAAAAAACCAAAACAATGCTCTTTGCCCACCCCAAAACAAAGCCTGCAATTTCCCAATCCCTATCCTCCCTAGTACCAAACAACTGCTTGAACAAGTCTGCTCCTACAAATACCTTGGGGTTACTTTTGATTCAGCCCTCACCTACCATACCCACATTGATGCCCTTGCATCTGCCACTAATACACGGCTTGGCATCCTGTACCGCTATAAAAAACCACCTCCCCCCGATGCTCTCTGACTTGCGGTTACATCTTCAGTACTGTCCCTTGTAGACTATGACCTGCTAGTCTATAGTGCTGCTGACACTACTGCCCTCAACAAAATTTGCCTCATCCTAAATAAGGCCTGCAGATTGATCACTGGTGCCCCCAGGCTCACACATACTTGTCAACTCTATGATGAGGCAGAACTACTTTTTTTTTTTTAAATTAAATATGCTTTATTCATTTTGTACGACAATAATAAAACAAAAGAAACACACAACCATCCAACAATAGTTACAGGGCATGGAACATTGACAAGACATACAATACAGGTTAATATTACAGTATGAAAATTGCAGGGAATGAAATTAACTTAACCATATCCCCTAACCAACGAACAAACATTCCCTCCCCCGCACCCCCCTGCCTCCCCCCTATCTACTAACCTGACCTCCCCCCACCCTACCAGAGCCATATCTGCCAGCGCCTAAGATGCAACTCACCACTGCTAGGTAAATCTACTACCACAGTGCACGACAGTAAAAAGGCAAAGGAACCACCTATGACAGTATCTCTAGTTTAGTGCGACAAAGGGCTCCATGTGATGTAACCATATACTACATTATCTACTCAACTACCTCCCCCCAGTCACTTTTCTCTTATTGAGAGGTTCCCTGAGAAACTGGGATCAAAGACCAAAGCGTATACAGCCTCTCCCATCTGGATTTGTACAGGGGGAGCTTACCTCGAAGACTCGCAATTGCTTTTTCCACCCTTCAGTTATATAAAAGCTCCTTCACCCACTTGAGATAGGAGATTGCATGTTGGTCCTTCCAATAGCGGAGAACAAGCCTTTTAACAGACAGGGATATAATGGCCATGTGATACTGCCTCTCTCTAACTGGAACAGTGGTATAGTCTCCTATAATACAAACTTGTGGTGAAAAATGCTCCTGCAGACCCAGCAATGGGTCAGCCTTTTCCTGGATAGTTCTCCAAAGGTAGGCCACTTTGGGACAGTCCCATGATATGTGAAGTAACGTCCCTTGTTCCTGATTACACCTAAAGCATGCTTGATTCTGCAACCTGCCCATCCCATACAATTTGACAGGGGTGTAGTAGATGTTGTACAATATATAGAACTGTGTTAATCTTAAGTGATCATTAGCGGTATATAAACAGACTCCTTTCCATATTTTGTCCCATGGGAAATTATAATTCGGGAAACTGTGGGCCCAATAGCTAGAGTAACCCAATACATCAGGATTAAGTTTCCCATACAGTAGCGAGACCAGAAGAGAGACTGCATGTGGTTACTTCACACATGCAAGAAGCTCCTGAAAGGGAGCCACTTGTTGTGTATTCCAGGCACCAAAGCCGAACCAATTTAACAACATGTGTCTAATCTGGAACACGAAAAAGGAGTATTTATTGGAAAGCTGGAAATGTTCTAACAACTCTGGCGTCGTCCCTAATTTACCATTCACCACTAGGTCACAGACTCGGGCTTGAGGGTCTGCACAATCTTTGGGAGCAGCAATTTTTCGGTTCCCCAATTTAAAGTTGGGATTACCAAAAATGGGCTGCGATAGGTCCTGTTGGTTATTGTATTTCAGGGATTTACAGAGCTGTAGATGGACCTTTAATGAAGTATATATGACCGAACCATGTACATTGCTAGGCAGCCTACCTGGAGCTAAAAACAGAAGACACTCCGGGGAAAGTCCAGCTAGCAAGTATTGTTCCACTTGTAACCAGATGGGAATATTAGAGAGGTTCTTCACATCTGGAGGAGTGACAATCCAGCGCATGTATTTGGCCATGTGACTAGCTAAATAATAATGATAAAAATTAGGGAGTTTGAGGCCCCCTAATTGTCTTGGAGCACTTAAGCAGTTATATGCCCTTCGTGGGGGTTTGTGCTGCCATAAAAATTGAGAGATTACACTGTGGAGCCTACGGAACCAGGTTAGTGGGAGATGAACATTCAACATGTTAAGTGGGTAGAACACACTCGGCAGGACATTCATTTTAATTACATTGACCCTTGCTTGGAGGGACAAATACAGAGAGGCCCATCTGTTTAGGTCTAGCTTAATCCCCGTTACTAAGTTGTCTAAATTCAGCTTTTTCATTAAAGATACTGAGGTAAATAGTATTATTCCTAAATATTTAAGACGGGTGGTCAAAGCCATGGATAGCGGGGCAATCTCTTTTTTAGAAAGCAAAGAATTAAGGGGCATCACTTCTGTTTTGTTAAGATTAAGTTTATAATTAGAGACCTTACTAAACTTTTGGATAATCTGTAGGGCTGCTTGAATGGAATTACAGGGATCGGTGACATGCAGGAGAATGTCATCCGCATAAACTGATAATTTTAAATGAAACAACCCTATCCTAGTGCCTTGTAATAGTGGGGATGCATTCAGTTGGCGTGGCAACGGCTCTAAGTATAAATTAAATAATAACGGGGATAGTGGGCAGACTTGCCTAGTGCTGGATTTTAGAGGAAAAGTGGATGAGAAAACACCATTGCAGTAAACTTTCGCACTAGGACAAGAGTATAAGGATCTAACCCAGGATATAAAAAGGGCTGGGAAACCCAATTTAGCCAGAGTATCAAAAAGGAAAGACCAACTAACCCTATCAAATGCCTTCTCCACATCCAGGGAGACAAGGGCCATTGGTTTATCTGCCTCCCTGGATATGGAGAAGATATGTGCCAATTACAAATGTGGTCGATGAAGCTCTCCCTGCAAATCCAATCTGCTCCGAACTCAAAGCCTCTCCCAGACTTTAGCCACTCTGGATGCTAGGATCTTAGCAAAGATTTTAATGTTGTAGTTCATCAGTGAAATGGGGCGATAATTTGTGACCTTGTCTTTTGCCTTACCTGGCTTCGGCAGCACCACTATAGTTGCCTCCAAAAGGGTCGAGTCTGTAACCTCATTCTCACAGATCAATTTAAACAGATGAAGGAGAATAGGGCATAGGTCTACTTCGAAAATTTTATAGAAATTGGATGGAAAACCATCCGGGCCTGGAGCCTTAACTTTGGGGAGGGACCTGATAGCCTCTCTGACCTCCTGCTCTGAAATGGGGTGTGGCAGAAAGTTTTACTGGGCTATATCCAGCGAAGGTAGCGGTATGGCTGACAGATAATCCCGGACTTCGCTGGCCGGGGGAGCAGAGTCAGGGAGACTATAAAGCTGTGTATTGTATTGCTCAAATTCACTGGTGCTTTGCCTAGGGGTGGTTAGGATAGCATTAGAAGATAGGGAAGACACTGAAGCAATAAGATGAGACTCTTCTTGCCTCTGAAGCCTCATCGCCAGGAGGTGACTGGCTTTATCCCCTTGCTCAAGGTACTTAGCTTGAGTTTTGAAGAGAGCATATTCTGCTCTCTCTGTTAGGATCTCTGCATACTCATTTCTCGATACCACCAGGCACAACATCTCCTCATTCAATGGGGGGGGTTGAACAGTGAGAACGCTAGGGCCCTAATTTCCTCCAAAAGAGCTTTGGATTTTTTAGCCTGCTTACGCTTTCTGGTGGCTGAGATTCTAATAAATTCCCCCCACAGAACACATTTCAAGGTGCACCATATTTGGTCAAAAGTTGGAATAGATCCTTCATTGTGTCCCATGATTTGCTTTATAAGATCTTTAATCCGAGCTACTGTATCTTCTTGGGCAAGGAGCTGAGAATTCAATTTCTATATAGTGTCTTTTTGGGTATTTGGGGCTAGGTTGGTTTCCAACCAAATTGGGGAGTGGTCAGATAGCACTCTAGGGGTGATCCCACATCCCAGCAGCCCTGTGATCACCTTCTGATTAACCAGAAAGAAATCAATCCGGGAGAGGGATTTATGTACAGGCGAATAAAAAGTATAGGCCCTAGTACAAAGGTTCAGTAGAAGGCAAAACTATTTAACCTAGATGAACGGCTATGCTATCAAACCTGCCTCCTCACAAAAAAACTCTACTCGGGCTCTCCCCTCCCGGGGTGACAGCCTCCATCCACCACACCCAACCCACTATCACAAACTGAACCTCCAACAAGACCACTCTACTGGTCCCCAGATCCAGGACCACCCATGGTCAGAGGTCCTTCTGCTACAGAGCCCCATCCTGGTTTAACTCTCTCCCTGCTTCCATCTCCAATGCCCCCACAATCTCCAACTTCAAAACCGCCCTTCGGAGCCAACTGTTTAACACTTGCAGCTGCTCCTGTCTGTAAATGTGGCCTCGATCTCTCCACACTTGACAATGCCCACTGGGCGGCACTCCACCTCACCCCCCCACTTCTCCCCCATTGCATCCTGCCTCTGTTAATTACCAGCATGTGCTCAGCTGTATCACTGTAATTGCTACTAAATTGTATAAATGTATGAAATCTTTCTGTGTAACTCTAAGTCAGTGACTTTTATGCTGTAACCTAAATTTGTTCTGTCTGTCCTCAATGTGACGAGGTACGTTTGGAAATGAGCCTCTGGCTCAAAGGTTGCAAACCGATTTGCTAATAAATAAATAAATACTTTATGCATCACACCAAAAAGAAGGCCCACCCTTGACCATCCGAAGTTACAAAGGTGATATTGTCGAACAGGTATCCATCTTCAAATACCTTGGTATCTTCCTAGATGACACCCTTACATTTACCTCCCATAGAGACTGTAAAGTTAAAGCCACTAACATTAAACTAGGTATCCTCTATAGACACAGACAGTATATGACCCATGACACCCTAAATATAGTCACACATAGTTCTATTCTATCAATCATCAGTTATGGCCTCTTGATTTACAATGCTGTCACCAAAACTGTGCTAACATGAGTAAAACTTCTACTCAATAAAGGATGCCACCTGGTCCTTGGAGCTAAACACCTCACACATGCATGTAGTCTATACAACACCACTGGCTGGCTACTACTTAACCTTAGGGCCAGATACCAAGCTTGCCTGCTTGGGAAAAAAGCTCTCCTTGGACTGACCCTGCCATCCTCAGCCACCCTGTTCCAGCATAATCAAAACCAAAACGTCACCAGGAGATCTGCTAAGGATGTACTACATGTGCCATTCAAGTGAACATCCCTTGCCCAGCATTCTCTTGCCTTCTGAGGACCCAAATGGTTAAATGACCTCCCCTCACCCCTCCTGGAATGCTCTAGAATCGGCCCCTTTAAGAAAGAATTATATTCCTTTCTGGCCCTAGATAACCACTGTGACTGTTTCACCTAATGGCAGTCCACTGAAGGCACTCCCACACAGCACCTCTCACCCTTCTGCTTCTTATTCTCTTTACTTCCACACCTATCTAACCTCCTTGTTGCCACCTCCTGCTAAATACTAACTTCTCTTCCCCCCCTCTATTTCTTTATCCTGTCCAGCTCCCTATCCCCCACTAGAGACAAAGCCTCCGTTGGTGGCTGGCAGAATGTAACTTAGCACTTAGCAACAATTGATGCCTATATTGTAACTTCTGTATTTTTTTTTCAAATTGAATATACTTTATTAAATTTTAAAACCCAAACACAGTTAGATTGAAACCACAGTAGAAACTAACACCAACATGTTGAATATAAACCGAGTAAATAAAACATGTAGATTAAGGAAAGGTGAGATACTGTATAGTACAGGTATAAACATTAAGTATGAACAATACTAACAATCCCCCTCCCCCCACCAAATCTCCCCATCCCCCCACCACCGGAGGGTCATATGAGTTAAAAAAAAAAAACAGCAGAGACTATGGAGATAATAACACATCAGGACTAGAAGACCTATGGGAGGAAAACACAGGACATCAACTCCCCAAACAATTATAATATTAACAGGGTATACAAAGGTTCTGAAATCTGCTGATAAGTGCGAAGATGATTTGACAAACTCGTTGTGGTCTGTTCAGCCTGTAAATCAAAGAGAATCTCCTGAAACCACTCGGTCACAGACGGAATATGTTGATCAAGCCAGTGTCACATTATAACCTTTTTTACACAAACAGAGACCAGGGCCATATATCATCATTGGTTGCCAATCGAGGTGTCTCCGTAATCCCCAATATACAAATCTCTGGGAGGAAGGCTTCAGACAGGCCTAAAAGTGGGTATAATCTGGACCGATCACATCCCAGAAGGGAGTAACTCTTTCACACAACCAAAGAACATAATAAAATGTACCAGGAGCCTTATTACATCTGGAACAGATATTCAAGGGACGCTTACCCATTTTATGTAATTTATCAGGGGTATAACAGAGATTGTGCAACACCTGAAATTGAAGAAGACGGTAACAATCCCACTTAATGTAATTGTACAGATGTTTCCAAAGCCGTGGCCAGTTACAGGGAGGATCAGTGGGTTGCAAAACCTGGTCCCAATAATTATATAACTGGCCCTCTTGGTTAGCCACGTAACTTCTGTATGTTAACGTTGCCCATGTTATCCATGTAATAGAATGGCTTGTAGGTGAGAACTATGTAACTCCATCTGAAAACAGTATGCAAAACCTCTGTTCAATGTACCCACCATCCTATAAACATTATGTTTTTGTCTATACTGTCAGTTTTTTGATTATTGACATGGAACCTCTGTATTAATCTGCATCTGAAATAAATAAATAAATAAAAAAACTACTGTCCTCATCCTTGGCAACTTAGGACTCCATCATGATACTTTGCAATGGTTCAATAGTTATCTCTCCAACCAGTCACAACAAGTGAAGACTGGGGACTCCCTCTCCTCCAAACTACCTGCCCAGGCTGGTGTTCCCCAAGGGTCAATATTGGGAACCCTACTTTTCAGCATCTTCCTAAACAATCTCCCTTATGCCTATGATGAAAACATTATTCTGTAAAGCTGATGATGCAGTGATTTTCTCTAAGAATTCTGACCCCCGCCCTCTTGGAATAACAACTGCAGGAAAGTTTCATGCAAGTTGAGGCCTGGTTTGTCTCCCAGAAACTAGTGCTAAATTACGAAAAAACAAAGACTATGCTGTTCCATGACACACATAACAAACATAAACACCAACTGTTGGCTATCAAAAACAGCTCGGGTGTTGTGATGTCATAGGAATTTAACATACTTATCAGATGGTCCCTAAGGTAAATGTAAGAAGCTGATGATTTGTAGACAGCCCCTAGATTGTGGGGTGTTATGGGAAGCTTGCTTGGCTGGAGCAGTGTGTTTAAGATGGCTGCACAATAAAGATGAATAAAAACTCATGCTGGTTTCATGATTACTAACAAGCAAAACATGGTGTCAGAAGCGGATATCAAAACCTGAAAAGATGGAAAAGAACATAAAAAAGAACTCTAGAAGAAGACAGTCCGGTGAAAAAACAGAGAGAAAAAAAATGGATAAACTAAATCCTCTATGAGGTATGCAATTATCTGGAAATGTAGCTGAAAATTGGAAGAGATTTAAACAAAGGTTTAACATGTATTTAACTGCTAGTGGCGCTGAAAGTGAAGATGACAAAATAAAGGCCTCGCTCTTTCTACATGTAGTTGGGGAAGATGTGTTAGACATTTACAACAGTTTCCAGTTCAATGAGGGCAAACACGTGGATCTTGATGTAATTATGAACAAATGTGAAGAGTACTTTGTACCGAAATGAAATGTAACCTACGAGAGATACAAGTTTTTCATATGCGACAAGAAAAAGGGTGATAGCTTTGATCAGTAGTTAACAGAGTTACGTTCAGCTCTGCAAAACGTCGCGTTTCGAGATCTGAAAGGATCATTGATTAAGGATAGAATTATATGCGGAATCACAGAGAATGGGCTCAGAGAAAACTGCTTAGAGAGCAAGATTTAACTTTGGACAAAGCTATAAACATGTGTAGAGCTGCTGAAACTACCAAATCACAGGTTAAAGAGCTGAACAATGAAAACAGGGCACTGTGCATGCACTAAAGAAACTTGAGATAAACAAGAAATATTTTTCAAAACAAAGCAGCAGAAGGAGCAGCAGCCTAATCGGAAAACATGTGGTAGATGTGAAATAACCATAAACCTAAAGCTTGTCCTGCATATGGGAAGTCCTGTAGTAAGTGTGGCAAAAATAACCATTTTGCTAAATGCTGCAAAACAAAAAGTGAACAAAATAAAGTTCACACTGTCGAAGAAGATGAGCCAGAAGAGTTCTTTGTAGATTCCGTAGAGCTGTTTATGTCTGAAAAAAAGGAATGGATTGTACCTTTAACTGTGAATGAGACTATCATACCATTCAAGATTGACACAGGAGCACAGGTGAACCTGATTTCATTGCAAGACTATGAAACCCTGCATGTAAAATCTAAAATTCACCCAGCCAAGATAAAAGTAACTGGTTATACAGGAGAGAATATTCCAGTAAAAGGGAGCTGCATGGTAGCTCTGAAGCACAAAGGCCAGCAGTTCAATGTGTCTCTGTTAATTGTAGAGAAGGATGTGCAACCAATTCTAGGCATAAGTGCCTGTGAGAAACTCAATTTAGTAAGAAGAGTGTTTGTCATGACATCACAGGCTGAAGCTAAATGTGAATCATTTACAGAGTATAGCGATGTGTTCAAAGGTCTGGGATGTTTGCCTGGGGAGCACAAAATAAACATAGATGACCAAGTGTCACCCGTAATACACCCCTGCAGGAAAGTGCCATTCGCACTGAGGGACAAACAGAAAGAAGAGCTGAACCACATGGAAGCTACAGGTGTAATCAAGAGAATTGATAAACCTACAGACTGGGTGAGTTCTTTAATCATAGTTGAGAAGAAAAATGGCCAACTTAGAATATGTCTTGACCCCAGAGACTTAAACAGAGCTATAAAAAGGGAGCATTTCAAGTTACTTAGCAGAAAAGAGATAATGTCACAGTTTGCTGGTGCTAAATGGTTTAGCAAACTGGATGCTTCTTCGGGATTTTGGCAAATGAAGCTAGATAAGGCTAGTTCAAAGTTATGCACGTTTAATACTCCAGAAGGGAGATACAGATTTCTTTGTCTGCCGTATGGGCTACTGTCTGCTCCAGAAGTTTACCATAAAAGAATGAATATGATTTTTGAGCACATTCCAGGTGTTGAAACCATGATGGATGACATCATTGTGTGGGGTTCCACAAAAGTTAACCATGACTTCAGATTGAGACAAGTGCTGGATCAGACAAGAAAAGCAAATCTTAAACTCAACAAAGAAAAATGTGAGTTTTGTGTAAAAGCACTGACTTTTGTGGGTGATATTGTTGCAGATCAGGGCATTAAACCTGACCTTAAGAAGACATATGCGATAGTGAATATGCAAAAGCCCAGCTGCAAAGATGATGTCAGGAGGTTCTTAGGGATGATTAACTACCTAGGGAAGTTTATCCCTCAACTTTCAGCATGATCAACCCCACTCAGATGGCTGTTGGAGCAGAAAAATGAATGGATGTGGTCACATGAACAGGAGCAAAACTGGAAAAATCTGAAGAAGGCTATTACAGAAGAACCAATGTTAAGATTCTATGATCCTGCTAAAGAAACAAGAATATCAGCTGATGCTTCACAGTTTGGCTTGGGCTCAGTACTTCTGCAAAATTATGAAGGAATCTGGCAACCTGTAGCATACGCTTCCGGAGCCTTGACGAGCACCGAGACAAGGTATGCCCAAATAGAAAAAGAGTTACTAGCAATAATTTACACTTGTGAGTGGTTTCATCAGTATGTGTATGGTCAGGCCTTCACAGTGGAAACAGACCACAAGCCTCTAGTAGCTATAATGGCCAAGTTTCTAAATGACTGTCCAATAAGAATACAGAGAGTGCTAATTAGATTACAAAAGTACGATGTTCAGTTGATCTATAGTACTGGAAAGTACATGTACACTGCCAACACACTTTCACGTGCTGTAGACAAGAGTGAAAGCCCGGAAAATCAAACAGACAGAGAACTAAAGGCATATGTTGACATGATCGTGACCTCTTTTCCTGTGTCCAATGAGAGACAAGAGCAGATCAGAAGAGAAACAGAGGCAGATGAAACAATGAGAATCCTGAGAAATACCGTATTAAAAGGTTGGCCAAAGCAGAAAAGTGCCTGTCCTTTGTCTATTCATGATTTTTGGACATGTAGAAGTGACCTATCTGTTGTCAATGACATTATTTTCAAAGGCAATAAATTTGTTATGCTAGGAAATCTTCACAAAGAAATGCTACACAAAATACATGAAGGGCACTTAGGAGAAGAAAAATGCAAGAGAAGAGCCAGAGAAGAATGTATTGGCCGAGAATGAATCAAGATATTGCCTAGGTAACTGCAACCTGTGAATTGTGTCTCACCTACAGACCAAAGCAGCCAAGCCAGCCATTATGTCTTCATCCAGTGCCAGGCAGACCATATCAGAAAATAGGTACCATTTGTTTGATTGTAATGGGAAAATCCATTATAGTTGTAACAGATTATTATTCAATTTATCCACAGGTAGCAACACTGCCTACAACTACCAGTAAAGCTGTAATCACCTGCATGAAGTCAATGTTTGCAAGACATGGTGTTCCAAACAAAGTGTTCACTGATAATGGTTCACAGTATACCAGTGCTGAGTTTAAACAGTTCGCCTATGAATGGGAATTCATACATAGTACTTCTAGTCCCAATTTTCCAAGATCAAATGGACTGGCAGAGAGCTCAATAAAAACTGTGAAAAGTCTCTTGAAGAAAATACATGATGGAAAAGAAGATTTTACAAAGCCTACTGATCTACAAGGCGCACCATTACAGAATGGGCTTTTCCAGCGCAAATGCTTATGGAAAGGAGGATCAGGACAAATCTGCCAATACATGAAGAGCTTCTGAAGCTCATGACTCAGAACAGGTGAAACAGAGCAAAGAAAAACAAAGGAAAAGCAAAAACAGTTACATGACAGGAGAGCAAGAAACTTACCTGATTTAAGGCCTGGAGATCAAGTAGCCTTGAGACTACAACAAAGGAATGTGGTTGCAAGGGGCACTGTACAACAAATTGCACCAAGGTCATACCAGATTGAAACAGAAAGAGAAGCAGGGTGAGAGGAATCGTGTGGATTTAAGACTTCTGCCAAGGTTAAAGATGCCAATTTGACTGTAGTTGACTTACCAACTTTCACAGCAGTCAGTCGACAACACCAAAAGAGTAATAGCAAGGACAATTCGAGACAATGTGCATCCACTGAAAAGTCACCAGAGAAGGAAGCGAGACCTAAAGAGAAATTCGACGTCAGAGAGACTGATTGAAACTTGTTAGATAAGTACAGTGGAGTGGTGGTAAAGACTAACTAGAGAGTGAAGTACTAGTGACCTCTCCTCTCAAGATTAGCTTTAGTTTAATTTGAAACTCAGTTTGTAAGAAGTTAAAATAATAATAATTCAGCCAAGTTACTGTAAGCCTATAATTCAGTTTGAAAATAATATAGAACTTTTCTTCAAGTGAGGAAGATGTGATGTTATAGGAATTTAACATACTTATTAGATGGTCCCTAAGGTAAATGTAGGAAGCTGATGATTTGTAGACAGCCCCTAGAGTGTGGGGTGTTATGGGAAGCTTGCTTGGCTGGAGCAGTGTGTTTAAGATGGCTGCACAATAAAAATGAGTAAAAATTCATGCTGGTTTCATGATTACTAACAAGCAAAACAGGTGTGACCCTGGATCAGAGGCAGATTTTCAAATACCTTGGTATAACCCTAGACCCTACTCTGTCCTTCTCCAGCCATATCGATTCAGTTGTGACATCCGTAAATATCCATATAGGCCTTCTCTATAAACATAGACACTGTCTGACACCTGATGCTCATAAGCTAACAATACACAGCTCTATTGTCTCCATCATTGATTTTGGGCTCATTATCCACGGAGTAGCCACAGCTACAGCACTACGGCGAATCATTACAGCACTAAATAGGGCCTGCAGACTCCTTACTGGTGCTGTCCACCACACGATACCTGCGACCTTACTAACAGTCAAACTAGGTACAACCTCAGGGAAGGATTACTTTCCAAACCTGCCTACTAGCAAAAAAGTCATTGATGGGACTTGTGCCCCCTGGGGTTCAGTCTCTCTTAAGCCCAGCCAACCACCCCCGTTACACAAGAAGCTCTGACAACTATTCTTTATTCCCCGCTGTTGCACCACCCAAGGTCAGTGGTCTTTTGCAGGTAGTGCCCCTAAGATATTTAACTCCCTGGGCAGTGAACTCACCAACTTAGGCACCCTCTGATTGTTCAAATACAAGCTACATCAAATTATTTTGTCCAGAACCACCTGTGACTGTTTCTCCTAACCTCCCTGGTAGTCTCTTCTGTTCTTTGCACCTCTCTACTATCACCACCTCTGCCTGCCACCACCCTCCACCCTCCCCATGTCTACCCCTGTCTCTCTTCCTAGCCCTGGTCCACCACCTTCCTCTCTTATCCTCCTTCAACTCTCTTCCTCTCTCCTTTTTCTAATCTGCTCACCCCACCCACTGTTGCACTTGTTCCCCAATCCTTGCCTGCCATCCACCTCTCCTTCTACCTCCCTCCCAGTTACCCCTCTACACCCACTCTCTCTTCCACTTTCCTACACTACCTGGCACAATTGGCAGCAACTCAGTTTTTCCACTCTACTTTTCCCTTTGACAATGCCCTTTTGGTAGCTTTAATTCATGTAAATATTATTTGTTGTGACTCATCATTCTGAAATGTATGCCTGATTGTGTTGTTCTAACTGTTATTTATATTACCTGTAGCTTTTAGACCATGTATATCCTGTACTGAATTTTGTATTCAAACTGCTGGCCTGCTAATCTCACATAAACTGTACTTCTATTCTTTGTATACTGGTGTGGAACCTTTGTAAAAGAGCCATTGGCTCAAAGGTATTTATCCAAAATTCATATGCAGGGTTAGCATTGTCCTCCAGTTTCCCTTCTCTATCTGCAAACCCAAATCCCTTTCTCATAACGTCCTGCTTTTTTATGTGAGATCAGGGAGATATTGCTCCCTGTCCATGCTGCCTTCCGGATGATGCCCCTAGGATTCCTCCAGGCCTGGTAGATCAATTGCTCCACTTGCTCCAATAGAGAAGTCCCATTCTTCCCCCTACCAAACCCCCTAACATAAGCCCAAACCTGTAGGTACCTGAAAAAGTGGGGTTTATGTAATCCCAGAGACCACTGTATGTCTGCAAATGAGCATAGGCCCCCTCTAGAATAAAGGTCCCCCACACTCCTGATTCCACTAGATTTCCACTTCCTAAACCTGGGGTCTTCAAGACCCGGCAAGAAGAAAGGATTCCTAGCCATGGATAACAACAATGTTTCAGTGTCCATTACCTTCCTAATTCATAAACGCTGTCCCCATCCATTTAGAACAGCCAGAACCAATGGATTCCTCATTCCCCTCCTCCAGGTCCATGTACGCCTTGCACCCTCATTTGGCTAAATAAGCCAACACTCTTCCAGGGGTGCCCACCTGCTCCATGTCCACCCAACTTGCTACCTTCAGTTGGTTTAGCCAGTCCTGAATATACCGATGTTGAATGGACAGACAGTGGTTATGAAGGTCCGGAAAATTCAAACCCCCTCTGTCAGTGTCTGCCTTCAGTCTCTGAAAGCAGGCCCTGGGTCTCTTTCCCTGCCATATAAAAGAGAAGAATGCAGCCTCCAGTCTCTTACTATCCCTCCTTTTAAGACCAATATGCACCATCTGCATGATGTAAAGAATCCTGGGTAGGATATTCATTTTAATTAAATTAATCCTACCCAACCAAGAGATGGACAAGGAACCCCATCAGTGCAGGTCAGCTTCTGTTGTTTTGCTCATGGGCATGTAATTTAACTCATATATAGACCCCAGGGTCCTACCACCTGAATACCCAAATATATAAAGCATCTGGTCACCACCTTCAACCCCCATGTCCCTCCCCACCTGGAAGGCACAGCAGCTCCAATTACCAAGGTTAATTTTGTACTCTGAAAATTGGGCAAGCGTGTCAATTAAATTGAGCAGCAGAGGCATTGAGATCTCGGGTCCCTTACAAATAGCAGCATATTGTCTGCATATAGGTAATTTTATGCATAAGTCCAGACACAGTCCATCTCCACATCATATTTCTGCAATGTCTTTATAACACTTTAGCGACAAGTGGTGTGATTTACTGCTGTCAACTCTGTTGTTTCTGCAATGATAGATTGTCCACCCTGCATGACAAAAATTATGTTCAGTATACAGCTGGCATCTGCATCTGTCGTCTCCATCGCACATTAGAGAGAATGTCTTCCCTTCGCTGTGAAATTCCATCCTCCATTTCTTTTCTCAATTTGGGCAAGTAGTTCTGCCTTAAGGTGGATACCTTTGGAGAGCACAATTCCTTAATGTTGTCTCCCATCCAGTGTCTTATGCATGGTTGATCCAACTTTCATGGGTATATTTGCACCACACCAAGCCCTTAATACACCCAATACAGTATTCTCTCGTGCTGCAGCTGCAGAAGTTGTGGCATTAAAGCTGGTGAAGCGTCACCTGTCTGTTGCTATTCTTTGCTTGCATTCTTCATATGTTTTTACTTTTGCAGTGATCCACCACTGTATCCTTCCTCACATAGTCAATGGGTGATCACAAAGTGACAAAAACATTTTCCTCCATCCTTATACATGCCTTCCAACTTGAATTGCAATGCACGGTCCTTAGCAGTGACACTGGAAAGTTTTGCCATTTTGCTTGGTGTTGCCATCACGATGCGTAGAACAGATGACTCCAAAGAACTAAAATGTGGAAACAAGTTGAGAGATATTAAAACAGGCTTTAGAACTACTTAAAGCTTCACAACAACGACATTAGGATTGAAATATCACAGATAACTGCTGCCCATGGATGAGAGTCTGGAGAACAGCAACAGAAAACACGCTTGATCTCAGCTGCTCACAATCCATACAAAAACAATACCAGAATCAGAATCTCACTGCTAATCCATGCGACCATGCTCAATCCATAGATGGCACCTTTCGGAGGAGCAGCTACAGAATCAAGTTGTCCTCAGTAGCTGTCACAGGCTTGACTATGTAATACAAAGTACAATATTGACATCCAAATATAGCCCTAGTCACAGCTGATGAGAAATCCTGATGACATACAGGATCCCGGCTTGCTTCCACATTGCACCAAGACCTTATCGGTCTCTCAGCTCAAACAAACTAAGACTTGAAAAAACACATGAATATGAAGATCACACCATACCTTTCAGAGATGATGATTATTTCCAGCAGAAATTCACACCAAGCAGGAATGTTGAAGCCTAAAATTCGAAAAAAAATAAATAATTATTATCTAAACAAAGGACACACACACACACCTCACCCCCAGATGCACAAGTAAATGACACCTAGTTAGACATGCCATCTGCCTCCTCTGCTGGGAGACAGAACCTAAAAGTCTGGCTGTGAGCCACCAGGACTAAGGTGTTACCAATATAGCCATGGTTGCAGCCACCATCCTGAATGCCAAGCAAAGGCCATATAGTTGGTTCTTATTGCAGTTATTCAGCTTGCCACCCACACTCCCCAGTCCCTAGCTACCACCACCCACAGGAAACACCTTTGTGCAAACCACCCAGGGTGTATAAAACTTAAAGCGGCAGATCCCCAAATGTCTGCATTTGGGGACAAAGCTCTGGGTCAACATCTGGCGGGTTGTACTAACAAACCACTTCCAGGAGGCTATTGATGCAGACATCCTCCATTCATTCAAGTCACTCATCATGGGCAACTCCTCACTCACTGGTTGTAGTACTCAGTGACTGGCACAAGGGCCATCACTGAAAAAGTGTCCAACCAAGGTTTGTGCAGTATCTCTGCAAGTCATTTTCAATTATTTTAATTGTGGTTGATGGTGGGGACATTACATGGTAGCCCAACTTGCCACCAACACTCCAAACCATTCAGTCACTAACCACCTGAAAATAAACTACCTCTAATAGCTACTGTTGCCCCCATACCAAGAAACTGAACCAGTCTTCACCAAAAAGAGAACGATGAGACATCCAAAATAAACTTACTTTTCTCAGCGGACAGGACATGTTGCTGTTAGCAGTGTGGAGTTCAGGCATCCACATTAGTCAACAGGCCAGGGTTGGGTGTGAGCTGAACAGCAGTACAGTCTGTAGCAGAGCACAGCCTTGAAAGCACTGAGAAGTCATTCAACTTCCATCTCCAGGCAAAATGGAAACCGCAGCCTTTCCTCAATATTTGACTGCAGCCCCCACCCATCCCCGTGTGACGGCAGCATGTGCAGCACTGCAGCCCCCACCCATCCCGTGTGACGGCAGCATGTGCAGCACTGCAGCCCCCACCCGTCCTGTGATGGCAGCATGTGCAGCACTGCAGCCCCCACCCATCCCGTGTGACGGCAGCATGTGCAGCACTGCAGCCCCCACCGTCCCTGCAGACGGCAGCATGTGCAGCACTGCAGCCCTCACCCATCCGTGTGATGGCAGCATGTGCAGCACTACAGCCTGTTGCCATGTACAAATCTGTCCAAGCTCAGACGTGAAGTAGCGAACCACCAGACGCCAAGGTGGACTCGTCGGTTCAGTCCCTATCTAATATATAGATGCCTGATTTGGTTTATTTGTAAACAAAGTGCATCCAACTTGAAAAATTCAAGTGATTAATGAGGATGCTAATGGAGAGATACACAAACACAATCTCTGCCAAAGAATAAACCAATCCAGAATCACAAAATAGCAATTTAGAACTTTCTGGCTATCTTCATGAAAATGGAGCTCTTAATTTTCATGTCGGAGCTCAAACTCAAGAAAGGAGTTCTGCCGGCAGTGGTGAAACCATGACAGCTGTTCTGAATTGGGCTTTGTCTCTCCTATCCCTCCTGCAGTTAGTATAGGTCAATGAATCTTTGCACCTGATCACTTATACCAATTGGTACATCCTCTGGAGCACCCAGAATGTTAATTATGGCACTACTGAACAAGACGCACTCTTTTCCTTATTAAAACTGCAAGTTAATGACAATGCCTCACTCCTTTCTCAATTGGCAGCGTAATAATGGCCTAGACACACCATCGTACTTATAATAAAAGGGCACAAAACTTCAATGTCCAAGCATAAGAGCACTTGAAAGGGCAAGGTAACGTCATCAGTTCATGAGCGAGAGTGCAAGATGTTCACAAGCTCTAAATTAATGAGCTGGATGCACCAGAGAATTAAATAATTTGAGTGATTATGTGCAAAGATTATTAACTTAATATAGTGCCTCGAGGGGGCAAGATAGATGAAGCGAGCCCCAATCTGTACAGTGGTCAGGGCTTCACCTCAGCCAGTAGTTCTCCTTAAGAACTCACCAGTCACCATCTCTAGTTCCCCATCCCATCCTAGCAATCATGGACTGCCCTAGTGCCAAGGCAGTTACACCACACCACCTAGAGAAAAGCCACCACAAGAAGTTTGTATGAATGACCACTCCAGATACCCATGCACTGTCACACAGTACCCCCTGAAAGGCAAATACTTGGGTGGTATTTTTTATTAGCATCACCTATGATGAAACAGTGGGTTGTGGGCCTGGTTGTGGTACTAACATACTAAAATGCCAGCAGAATAGGCATAACGGTCTTTCGCGTCTGCCCGTTTGGTCAGCCCCCACCCTGGGAGCTGACCTTGCTGCTGCCCTCGCCTTCTCTGGCTTCTCCCTTCCCAGTTCCGGATATTCTCATTGTATTGGATTTTGCTTCCAGAACCCTTCCCCTGTACCTGTCCTACCCCTCTTGAACCCCTCCACTGTCTCTGCCTCCACCAGCCCCTGGGCAGCGCATTCCATGGCTCCACCACCCTCTCAGTGAAGTAGCACATCCTCCTTTTTGTCCCTGAATCTCCCCAGCTTCCATTCATGCCTCTAGTTGCCCCCTCCTCCTTCCTGCAAAGCACCCTGACTGCTCCTCCCCATTTACCCCTTCATGTACCTGAAGACCTCTATCATGTCCCCGGTCCCTTCTCTCTTCCAATGTGTACATATTTAGCTCTGCATGCATTACTCAAGGTCTGGCCTCACCAAGCAGTTATACAGAGGGAGTATCACTTCCCTCTCTGGAGGTGATCCCCCTAGCAATGCATCCCAGCATCCTGTTGGCCTTGGCTGCTGCCCTCCTACAAGTCTCTGAGTTGTTCATCTTGACATCCACCACCACCCCCAGGGCTTTCTCAGCCATCGAGACTTGTAGCATTCCCCGCCCCCCCCGGGTGTACACTTGGCCCGGGTTTCTGGCCCCAGGTGCAGTAGCTTGTACTCCCATCGATCCCTTTAACTCCTTGAGCACTTGAATTGCCTATAGCCTAAGGCTGCCTTCTTTCCCCACACCACCTTCTGGACCTCCCTGGTCCACCAACAGGGTTTTCGGGCCCTATCGCATTTTCGTCTTCACCCGCCTCCTGATGATTTCTCACCTACTGTCAGCGTCCATGTCTGACCCAATCACATCCAAATGCTCCTTAAGGATCCTTCCCATTTCCTTAAAATCCACCCCCCTGAAGTCAGTTATCTCTGTCTTTGTGCAGCCTTCTACCCCTCCTAGGTCCAGGCAGAACCAGACCGTGGCATGGTCACTCCCTGCCAACAGGTCCCTTACCTCCAGGTCCCCAATCTGTTCACTGTCTGCCAGAACCACATCCAGTACCTGCGCCTCCCTGGTCGGTTCCCCCACCTGCTGAGTTAGGAAGGCGTCTTGAAAGACATCCAACAACCTCTGTTCTCTGGCCACCGAGGATGGTAGTCCAGGTTGCCGCAAAGCCCCCCCCCCAGCAACAACTTCTTTATTTGGAACATTTACATTTTATAAGCACAAATCAAGACAGGCCACCAACAGGCCTCCAACATATTCCATTAGAAATTACAGCAAAAGGTTCAACATAGAAAATGTATTTAATAAAAGTGGTAAAATTGTTAACATGCAGTTCGACAGTTTAACTTGTCTGTTTATCCTAGGTAATCCAATGTCTGCATCCTCCAAAATTGATGAAGGAACCAGAAGGACAATCCACATTTCCAGCTGCACAGATGATGCCCTGGGTTCAGATGAAACATGGAGGTTGATTGTTTGATGATGTTTAATAAAGATTTTTGTCTGAGCGTGTCTGCATTATTCTACACAGATATGCACACCACCCAATGATACTTTACACCATGTTTAAATACAGGATAGCCAGGATAGAGGCAGCAGGTCCCAGGCAGCACAACACAGGAAATGATAAATGAAACAAATGAAAATATGCATTTCAGTAAAGACATGCCCTCAAAAATCACCACAAAATCAAACAACCACCTTCCTCTACCCGGGTGGGGGAGGAGGCAGATATGTGGAACAGCTGCATCACAAGCCTGGGACCCAGGCCTGTCACACAGCCAGGCCCCACTTGGGTATCCACGATGCTAAATGAAGACAGGTCATGTAACATTTTGTTGAACCACACAGTAATGTTAAAATGAATATATATATATATATATTTTTTATTTTTTATTTTATTTATTTTATTTGTTCTAGGATTACAAATATATATATATATATATATATATATATATATATATATATATATATACACAGACCCGGCAGACTGGCATACATGCTGGAAAAAATGGTTCTGTGCCACTCTGCCCACCTGTCCCTCCCTCAGAGGCCAGAACCATTTTTGCCAGCATGTGAACCAGTCTGCCCAGCCCATCCCTCAGCCGACCATCAACAAAGAGCACCAGAGTGTGGCACGAACCCGGCAGACTGGCATACATGCTGGAAAAAATAGTTCTGTGCCACTCTGCCCGCCCGTCCCTCCTTCAGAGGCCAGAACCATTTTTTCTAGCATGTGAACCAGTCTGCTCTGCCCGTCCCTCAGCCGACCATCAACAAAAGAGCACCAGAGCATGGCACAGACCCGGCAGACTGGCATACATGCTGGAAAAAATAGTTCTGTGCCACTCTGCCCGACTGTCCCTCCTTCAGAGGCCAGAACCATTTTTTCCAGCATGTGAACCAGTCCGCCCAGCCCGTCCCTCAGCCGACCAACAACGACCAACCACTGGAGCATGGCACGGACTCAGCAGACTGGCTTACATTCTAGAAAAAATAGTTCTGTCCCTCTGCCCCACCCGTCCCTCCCTCAGAGGCCAGAACCATTTTTGCCAGCATGTGAACCTGTCCGCCCAGCCCGTCCCTCAGCCGAACAACAATGACCAACCACTGAGCATTGCACGACTCGGCAGACTGGCATACATGCTGGAAAAATGGTTCTGTGCCACTCTGCCCACCCATCCCTCCCTCAGATGCCAGAACTATTTTTGCCTACAGTAGTGGACTGGGATCCATGTTGAAAAATTTTGTTCAGCACATTATTCAATGATTTATCTTTGTTACAGTAAGCACAGTAGCTCATGCCCCTCCCCATTTTCTCTCCTTCCTTGCTTTCCTATTCAGAAAAACAAAAACTTACCAGACTATGGCAGGAACCTAGAAAGGCAGTAGTCCTGTGGCATCAGATGGCAAGGCAGGTCAGGTGCAGCACAAGGAAACAGGACAAGTCAGAAGAAGGAAGCTAGTAGGCAGGTTACCAGCACAAACATTGGCAGGGCAAGTCAGCATGGGCAACGGCTACACTCAACAACCCAGATGGACAAGAATGACCATCTTCTTTTCACCCTCGATGCACAATTTAGTCATTAATCTTTTCAACCCTCAAAGACGAGCACAGCCACTCTCCCACTAAAATGGACCTGCATGCCCACTCCCCATTCACCCGACATGCATGCCCACTCTCCCATTCACCCGACCTGCACGCCCACTCCCCATTCACCCTGACCTGCACGCCCAATCCCCATTCATTCGCCGATGCATGCCCACCCCTGGCCATCACAGGCTATAGCCACTCTCTCTCCCCCACCCCTGCCACTACCCCAACAAAAGCAAAGGAACCTGCAGGCCCACTTTCCCCACCACCATGGACCTGCATGCCCAGTTCCCCAACACCACAACACCACAATTGACCAACTACTCTGCACGACAACTTAAGAGATGTTAGCCTGACTCCCCACTCCAGTTCCATGTGGGCAAGCAGAAACACTGACCAGGTAATTAAGGGAGCATATATCAGAAATACACCTTCATTTAGTTACTTAATTGTAAATAATTAAATAATTAATTGCCTAAAATGCTGCCACAGTCAGTACTTTATATAATAATAACCTAAATAATTATCTCAAATGCTGTCTACAATGCTGTCGCCATCAATTTTTAAATAATTAATGTAGCCCCTGTATGTATGCCACAGCTACTATAAAATATGCAGATCACAAGTCACAAGTTGCAGATGTTAAATATGCAGGTCGCAGGCGCTAAGAAGTACCATGCACTTGTATCACTGTTATTAATAAATGCGCTTATATGTGAGCCGCTTTTTGCCTGCACTATTTTTATCACGCTATTTTCACTGGATACCATTTAGTGTGATTTGTGTTGAGTTTCAGATCACAGTGTTTGGACATAACGCAATCTATCTGCCTCCATGGAGTTCCAAGCAGTGGCTTGCATGCTGAGAGTCCCTGTCCTTTCATCCTCCCTTCTACTGCAATCTCATTTTCTGGGAAGAGAAATATACTGGAAGAGGTAATCCAAAGTAGGATTCCACTGGGGAAGGGAAGGAATGCCGTTATTGAGGAATGAACGGGCACTAAACAGAGATACTTGACCCTCCAAAAATAATAAAGCATGAATTTGTTCATACTGTATCATATAACTAACCAAGAATTCAGCAAGTTTGAAGGGTGGACAGTGATGCGGGCATGGGGTGGAGGTTAAATCATCTCTCGCTTTAAATAAAAAATGACCAAATAAATCCGATCGGGTCAGCGTTTCTCCTACTGGCAAACACAAATCTTCTTTTATTTTTCAAGGGAAATAAAAAAGTAAAAACTTACAGAAAGAAGACCATAAGAGGAGCAGGCAAGTCAGCAGGCATCCAGTAAAACGATGGTGGGTGGCGAGATGAGAGGCGAGCTTTTGCAGGGAGACACAGCTGCTACAATGAACAACGATGAGATTAGGGAGCGCAACAGTGTGCCTTTTAAGGCATTGTAATCCGCAGCTGGCGAGAACAAACGCTAGTTTGGTTTTCGTGCTGATTTCTGTTTGGCCAATGGGAAATCCGTGTCTCTTGGGGAATTCCATCAGCCAATCAGCATTCCGGTCCTCCGTCCATTTTTCCGCAGGTGCGGTAAACCACTGTCCCTGATCATCACCTGTGCAACCGTCTTCATCAAACGTCCACACTCCACCCCCTGCCATTCACAGAGCAGAACCGTTTGTCATCATACCCCATGTAAAATGTTTAAGTCAGCCCACATTACAGAGTGTTGTTACGCATAAGCTGAACTAACCACCCAGTCATACAGTGTCACATGAACTTAATGCTGCTGTAGCTGAAATGCTGGCAATTGATCTTTTGCCCTTCTCCTTTGTGGAGAATTCTGGGTTCCAGCGGTTTGCTGCACGTGCCTGTCCAAAATGGAAAGTCCCATCCAGGACATACTTTTCGACCCGTGCTGTCCCCAAGTTGTTCTGCACTGTGTCCGACTCAGTAAGACATGCCCTTCAACATTCCTCCTCTCCATTCATCCATTTAAGTATGGATATGTAGACAAGTGGCAAAACAACGGGAGTTCATATTTGTGTATAACTGCACTGGGCCGAGGTGCCAGGTGTTGTTTGTGCTGTTGGTAGTGTGAATAATCAGTGCAGTAAGGTGGAGTGTCATGGTAGCGATCTTCTAGGAATTTGACAGCATGCAACGATTGCTATGAGCAATGTGACCTGTTTACACACTGGTGAAAACATGTTGGATGTAGTACTGACTGAAACTGACAAGTGGCTGAGCCCCCTGTCCCTGAGAGCTGGGTTCATAGCAAGCGACAATGGGTCAAATGTGGTGAAATGCATCACGAATGGTGGCTTTTTTCGTGTTCAATGCATGGCCCATTGTTTAAATCTTGTGGTGCAAGAGTTTCTGCAGCACCCTGATGTAAAGGAAATGCTGACAGTTGCACACTGTATCTGTTCTCACTTTTCAAGTTCTGCAAAGGCCCTTGACCAGCTTCGGCAGCTGCAGATGTGAAACAGCCTCCCTCCGCACCACTTGAAGATGGAAGTTGTCACCCGGTGGAACTCCATTTTATACATGACAGAAAGGTTGTATGAACAATACAAAGCCATCTCAGAATATCTTGTGATGCACACTAGCCGTGACAGTTCCGGGGCCTCCATGTTTATGACGACTGAACAGTGGTGCCTCATGGACTCTGTAATAACAATTTTGTGGCCTTTTGAACATGCCACACAGGCAGTGAGTGGCGAATCTGCCTCCATTAGCCAATCAATTCCACTGCTGCAGGTGCTGAGGCAGACATTGGTGAATGTACAGCATGGCCTTGATGTTCCCGGAGACAGTGCTAGCAGTATGTTGCTGAAACACATGCTGACAGTATTCGACCAGAATCATCACATCTTGAGCATCCAGCATAGTGACAACTTTGCAATAGCGACAATGCTGGACCCACGATTCAAACATGGGATTGCCTCAGTACTGGAAGGCAGGCCTGAACAGGTAAAAAATGTCAGTGGGCAACTGGTGTGCTTGGTTCATGGGGCACAGAAGTCACATACCAAGGTCAGCAAACCTCAGCAGCATAATCAGGCTGACGGTGCACCTGGAGGAGTATCAAGTATACCCTGTAAGTGGAAGGGGACTGCAGTTCCAGGTGGTCTGTCATCCAAAGCAGTTGGGCATCAACCCACTTTGGGAGGCTTTGTCCCAAGTGGGGATTTGTGAAATAAATGATTCTAGAGAACAGGATGATGCATCAACCACTAGACTTAGTGCGGCACAGACAATGGTTGAGTCATATTTGTCTGAAAACAAGCATCTGTCAATAACTGATGATCCTCTTTTATACTGGAGCAGAAAGGTCAGTGAATGGCCAGAGTTGACTGCAGTGGCACTGAAGTACCTGACATGCCCACCCTCCAGTGTAAGTGTCGAGAGGGTATTGAGCTCAGCAGGTGCAATAGTTAGGGACTATCGGAGAAACCTCTCTCCTGCAAATGTTAGTTTGCTAACATTCATAAAATGAATGAGAGGCACATACCAGCACAGACTACAATGTCAGTATTCATACCCTGACCTAGTCATGGTTTTGGTGATGTAGAAATGGACTATCCTGGTGGCACTGGCAGTGGCAGCATGAAACGCCTATCACTGATGTAGATGATGACACAATGGAGAAAGAATTTCCCAGTGGTCAGACTTCAGACATAGATAACTGTGAGGGCAGCTTTCTTTATGAGGATGATCATGAGGTTAATGTTGGCAGGTTTTAACTGAAGTTGTTAAAAGGCTGTGACATTTGCTGTATGATACATGTTTTCTTTTTCATATGGGTCAATGAGTGTCCCACTTAGAGTGTGACTCATTCCATATGTCACGTCACATTTGTAACAGAGAGCACAATATATCCTGGCCCCTGTACCACCACCATGACTGCTGTTAGCCACTGCCACCACAGGGAATGACTTTGTGTGCCCCCAGACCACCACCACCACCGCTGTTAGCCACTGCCACCACCGAGAATTACTTTGTGTGTCCCTCCGAACCACTACCACCACCTCTATTAGACACTACCACCACAGGGAATGACTTCTTGTGCCCCCAGGACCACCACTACATCAGCTGTTAGGCACTGCCACCACAGGGAATGACTTGTGTGTCCCCCTGGACCACCACCACCATTCTTAGCCACTGCCACCACAGGAATGACTTCTTGTGCACCCTCTGGACCACCACTATAAGACCGCTGTTAGCCACTGCTACCACCGCCAGATGCAGGAAGATGTCAGAGGAATGTCATCATGTGCCACAGCTATGACCAACCGCACCCACCATCAGTGTCATTCTGACAATATTTTTCCATTACATTGACCATGCCAAGGCAGAGGGAGTCAAACAGGAGACCACATCCATCAGCCACAGGCACAAGGCTTCTTACTATTAAAACTATAAAGTGAGTATGTGTACTAATGTTTTTTATGCTATTCAACTTCCTTTGGCTGTGTGTTTTATTTTCTGTTGCTTTTCTGAGCTGCAATGGTCAAACACATATGGTAAACTTATATTTTTTCAGGTTAACAAAAATGACTTTCCTTCGCTGAAAGTTGTATCAATGGTACTGCAGCAGTACCATACACAGGAATCTATGAAATATCCATTTCAAATCATACTGGTAAGTATATATATATTATTTCATCTGTTTATTTTTTTTAAAAAGTGCAACAATCCGACTGAGGAGGTTTCATAAAATATTATTTCTGCAAGATATCATGCACTGTATTTTAAATTTGCAGATGTGCAGCCATGACAGTGTTGAAAAAGTTGGACACAAGTTGTGTTACTTGACAAGATGTAGTTTTGAAATGTAACTTGAGTTGAGAACCAGGGACACTGACACAGTGTATTTGTTACATAGCCTGGTACTAAATTAAATTGTGATTGATCTGCTGATTGCAGTGTGACAGCTTACTATCTGTGTTAATAATTCAGATACCCGTGGAACAGCCACGGCTTAAACATAATGTGTTACTGCTGCAGTCAAGTTGTAATATGTCTTTCATTTCTTTTTTTAGGAAACTTCCAGATGCTTTGCTGTGGCATAGTTGCCTTATCCAAAGAAGTTCTTCAACATCATCCCCCCCCCCCGGGCTGGAGCAGACATGCAACACACAGAAGTCACTTCAATCGATGACCGTGACCATCATTACCAACCAGACTAGAGAAGGATGCAGATGAAATCTGTGAAGAAGTAACCAAATAAGAAACCATTAATGAGACCTACCTGCAAATATGCCCCTCCTCCCACCCCAAAAAAAATACTTACCTTCATTGGCTTGAGAGTTTTCCATTTCCAATTTCAAAGCAAAAAGTTCTCATCAAGCACTGCAATGTGCGCACCAACAGTATCTGTGACCTGTGATACAAAAACAATACAATGAGTATGCCTATATATGTCAACCCCACCTAGAAAATACAAAATATATGTATGTGTGTGTGTATATCAACTCACCAAGGCTACTATTAGTGTACAGACAAAGGGCACCCTTCCATCCAGTTGAGGTGATCGCATTGCATTTCATGGAATCGCAGAACACCTTGTACCAGCAACATTTCTCTGATGGGACTTCTTGCATGGTGTAACACTCCCATTTCACTTCCTTAGTACTTGTCAATTTTCTGGACACAAGACAGATGCATTTTGGGGATGCAGAAAAATCTGGGGACTCAGTGTGAGCACTGAGTGCATGAGTGATCATGCTAATAAATTCTGGGGACTTTGCATGGGTGTAACACTCCCATTTTACTTCCTTGTGGAACTAGGGAGAGGTTGAAGAAGGCAACCAAACTATGGGAAGTGGTAGTTGTAGGGGACTTTAACATGCCACACATGGACTGGAAAGCCCTAGCTGTGAGAAAAACATAGAATCAGCTCCTGGTAGAAGCATGCTATGAGGTGTTCTTAGTACCATTGGTCCAGGAAGGGCCCTGCTAGATCTAGTACTCACTAACAGTGAGAAGTTTCAAAATTTAGTAGTCCAGGAACTACTAGGATCCAGTGACCACATGACTGTGAGGTGGAAAGTCAAAATGGAGGCCTCAATGGGGCAAGGTTAGGAAAAGTATGGGATTTCGAAAAGACAGACTTCAATAGGAATGTGGAGGCTGTTAAGAAAATGCACAACAAGAGTAGGGCAGGTAAAAGGGGAACAGGGAAAATAGCAAGAATGCAAAACAGTGATGCTAATGGCAGCAGTAGGCTGCCCTGGGAGGGTATCAAAGAGCATGAGATCAAGAGGCACAATTGTGGTTCATGTCAGATGTGAGGAATACAATAAGACTAATTAGAATGATTCATAAAGCGCAAGGGAAGTTTTTTGGGGGGGTAGGGGAACGTACCTAAAGTTAACCAGGGAAATTAGTAGAAAGGTCAGAGAGTACTTACCAGGGGAAAAAGCTTAATCTGGTTCAAAGTCAATTGGTATTCATCTGTATCACCCTCCCCCTGCGTCACGCCTGAAAATAGGCAGAACGTGTCTAGTTCACTTACCTGGTCAACAAAAACTAAATAAATAAATAAAAGGGACTGCTGCCAGAATGCAGGGTGAAGAGGGAGGGGGGAGAGCAGGCACACAAATGGCATGGGCAGTACAATGAAGGAAAGGGTGCTGGGAAGTTAAAGGGCTACAAGTAAACAAATCTGTGGCACCTGCCAAACTAATTGCATCCTAAGATGCTTAAGGAGACAGCTGAGTTAACAGCAGCTCTATACATTTTACTTCTCACTGCCCATAGACATCCTTAGGGACTGGAGAATGGTAGTTGTGGTCCCTGCACACAAAAACAGAAGGAAAGACGAGCCAAGATATTATAGACCAGACAGCCTGACATCTATTGTGGGAAAGGTAATGGAGTCAATTCAGTTCAAATGTGTTATTGTTCAACTTGGTAAAAGTCATTACAGGCATACAATATCATGAAACAGTTTTGAACAGAAGACAAAGTGTCCATAGGGAGAGAGTGAGTTTCCATACATAAATACAATAGTGTATCTCAAGTGCATAATTAGATCTGTCACATGTTCAGATTTTTTCCCTGAGCATAAGAAGAAGAACTTGTTGTGGATTTCAACATGATATGCAATGCTGTATTATTTTAAAAATACATTGTGAATTATTGTGTGTAATATCAGGATTAATCTGTCTCTGTATTTCCATAATGTAGGTTCCATTGTTGTGATACCTTAGCTAATGCTGAAGTCCTTAGAAGAAGGGCAGTGGCATGCAAACAAGATGCTCTGTAGCCAGGAATATACCAGGCATAATTTAGATTCTAATCACAATACAACCAGACAGTCTAGAGAAAAAGGCAACACATGAAGTTACCAAAAAGATACCACCTCAATGGAATATATATGTGCATTAGAGTGTATGTTCAGTTACAGGGGAGTGCCCATCATAATGGCATAGATCCATTTTAATATGTCACCATTTCCGACACAATTGTCTCTATTGGAGGAGTCATTAAAATTGTAAGGCTCTCTTCCTTTGTAAGTCTATTACTTGGAAAGTAATGGGGTAGTATACGTTTCCTGCATATAACTGTATATGGGACAATCCAAAAGTATATGTGACAGAGTTTCAAAGGTACTTTCCCCACAATCACAGTATAGATCTTGACAGCTTGATTGGGCGATAGATTTAGAGACTCTAAAGTACAATAGTTTTGAGGGATACATTTCCAACCTAAACTGCAAAAATAAGTACCTACCATGAAAAAGGGTAAGGTATGGTTCAAGAGCATAGCATATTTTGTTCTGACCATACCACCAATTAACTTTAAATGTCCAACTGTAATTTTCATTAAGACTAGATTAGAGGTGATTTTCTTATGTTTATTTTTAATTAACATAGCATAATCACCTGATATGCTAACTTTTTTAAGAAAGTCTATCCAAAGATGCTCCATTTTCAATAATTTTAGAGTATCTGTTATATCTTCTAACCAGTAAGAAGAAGAGTTATTCACAAGCCAGCTTACTTTTTCATCTAAACATTTTCCAGTTAGTCTTCTTGAATCTACGTTGGTACATTTAATCCAAATATGAGATTTTCACAGCTAATGTTAATTATACAATGGCAAGGAAAGTTCCTGTATTCTGATTGGTCAGTGGGTGCCTGAGACAGTGATGTCATTACACAATAATGTAACCCCCCTACAAATGGGGGTTAGCAAAAAGTCTTCCTTGAGCTTGCCTAAATGCTCACTGCCAAGCTGGTGTCTTGCATTTTAGCAATTGAAATGTATTGCCAGAGAGTGCCTGAATAGCCTCTGTGTACTGTTTCTTTAAGAGCTGCCTGGATTGCAGTCATAATTAATCTGGGAGGGGGCTCAGTGTTTCTATGCTCGAGTCCCACCCAGGCTACCAAATAATCACTCTGTTCTGCCATCGCTATTAGCACAGAGGAGCTCTGTTAGAAGTTGTACTTGTTTGCTGATAACTTATTAGAATAGTAGTGGAATTGCAGTTTGTCTAGCCTGCCTTCTTTGCAGCATGGACATTTCTGTTTGTCTCCATCATCTTGGTCCTGGACTGCTGAACTGGGCCAATCAGCACCTTTGGGACTTTAAAATGGAGCCTGTCCCCAGGGGCTGTGTGGGAGCAAAATTCTGTAGGAATTGTAGTTTTGGCTTTGGCACCTAAATGAACCTGGGTGGGAGCCCTTGTTGTGACTGACAGAGGAATCAGCCAACTGAACCTTTGGATCCTGGACAAAGCCCAGGCTGCTTTCAGCTAGCTTCAGATCTGAGTTGAGAAGTGAAGAAGTAACAGCTCGAGATAATCGAGCAGCAATCCTGTGTGGATTCGCTGGGGAGAACTGTGAAAGGGCTGAGTTTTGGCCTGCCTGCTGTCCCTGAGAGGGAAAACAGAGTTGATTCGGACTGAATCCGAATTGTGAGAATGATTTAAGCTACTGGACTGTGACCAGGCTTTAACCTGAAGAAGACCGAAGATTTGCTGAATGCGATCGGCCTGTCAGGATTTCCAGCCACCTCTGAACTCCCGGTTTGTGTAGAGACTCTGTAATTGCGACCGGATAGCAATCTGCCTGGTACAGTAGAATTCCTTACATGTAAATGTGCTGTGTGCTGTTAGTGGGTCATGATTTGGTTCCCCACTGTGTGTTGAACTGTGTTCTGCTTGCTGGAGACTGCATCCAACTCCCACGGACTGAATCCGTAATCATCTCCATTTGGCCTGGGCCTTGCCACACTGGCCCAGCCAGAATACCCGCTACACAGAGAAAGTCATCGACGAGAGACCTGCCTGGGGATCAGTCCCCTGCTCAACACTTTGAGCAGGAACAACTCCTCAGTGATTCGTGTGGGCCCTGCTTCTCCTGGCACTCCAGCTCAACAACCTGCAGTCTCAATTTCATCCTGCCTGTGTCCTGTATTGGGTATCATGAGTACATATCAGGGTAGCTCCCTGCAACAACAGCTAAATCTAAAGTGTTGTCATCTAATTGTCTTGTTGCCTTTTCTTTCATGACCTGAGCCCTCCGGCTATGGATTACAAATAGTGTGTGTTGTAGTAGTGGTAAGTAGTAAATTATTTTATTCAGAGAATACTGGAAACATTCCATTGAGCAAAGCTCATTTCAGTGAAGTTCCAGGTCCATAAAGTGCAATGTTTACATAAATTAAACATAAACACATACATACACTTAGGATAATAATCAATAATACCAGACATAACATATATGATCATTAGATCAAAATTTGAAAATACATTACATTGATTGCAAAAATAAGCAGTCTTTGTCCAATCGGTACACCTCTGAGCAAATTTACAAGTATTGGTCCTGACCCATGAACATCTTAAACATTGAGGTGAATCATTTCAGAGGAAAACTCCCTAAATGGAATAGAGGATCTTCCAATATTCAAATTACAGCTGGGGATACAAAATTGGACACCATGGCCCAGATATTCAAACTATAGCACAAAGTAGCATAATAGCAGGAGAAGGTGCAAGTACAATTGTGCCCATGTGCAACACGTGCAATATTCAAACACTGTGCAGGCCATGATGTGCTTGCGCAACACAACTGAATATCTTGCCAACCGCCGCCATGGTGCAACCAGGGAAGTGCAGTGGCGCAGGTCTGATGCGCAGTAGCACAACCAGGGATGTGCAGTGGAGCAGGGTAGCAGCAATCAGCACAACCAGGGATGTGCAGGGACAGGATGCAGGGTTCACCACCCATGGAAGATATGGGCAGAGGAGCACGCAGCAGAACAGACCTTGCCCCCACACCCCATGAACAGCACAACCTGAGGAAAGCTGGAAGAACCACCAGCCCATGGACACCAGCAACAATCCCACAGCCAGGGCATGGTGCCCCAGCACACCCCTGGCAAGCAGTGCATCGAACACAAGGAGGTCCAGCCACCCCTGCTACACCATCCCACCAATGCAGAGCACACCCTGCACAGTGATCCCCAGACACCCTGCCCAGGAGCAGCACCTAACAGTGCATGTCACCCCATGCATGCCACCACCCCACTATGACAGTGCAGCCCTGGCACCATGGAGCCATGCAAGGCAGCCCCACCATGAGCACTCTGCAGCGGGCAGCAGCAGCCACCGATGCAACAACTGCAGGCACAGTGCCACCCTGCCCCCTGAGGTACAGCTGAGAGACTGACCTTGCGTCGACACAAGAGGTACCCTGCATGTGACAGGGCCTGCCCTGGACCCCACCATCAGCGGTACAGCACCCTGCACACCCACACAAGCACACACCCTGTCCAGCACTGTCCCCAACAGCCAGCACAGATGCCCACAGTGGTGCATGGAAGCATGCACCACACAGGATGCAACACAGTGAATGGACAAACACCCACCCATACCCAAGGGCACACCAACACAGGGACACATTAGTGGGGCAACAAACCAGCTGGCATGTGGCCACAGCAGCCGTGTACCCACGGCCAGCACCCCTCCATGGCACAGGTGTACCAGCCACCCTGCGCATGCACCATGAATCCGTACGCCACCAGCATGTGGCCGGAGCACAAGTGACAGACATTGGAGCACATTCTCTGCAACAGACACAAGCGACAGCATGGAGGGGGGATAACAACAGCAGAGGACACAGTGCCACCCGAGGCAGACGTGCACCATACCGGTGACAGGAGGCAATCCAGCATTGCGCCCAGTACAGGGGGTGTCCAGCATGGACAGCTACCACTGACATGCCGGCAGACCGTGCATAGCACAGACATGCAAGGGTGTCAGCTGCCAGGCCACGGACAGTCTGACAGAGGTGCCATGGACACAGTGCATGCACTGTGGACCACTGCACACAGGCATCCAGTGCACAGAGAACAACACATATACACAGACAGTGACTGGGTCCCTGCCCACACCATAGGCGGGTCCCTGCGGACACACGCCCTACCTGCACCACCCCTGACACCATGCACACACTGCAGCCAAGCACGGTAGCCTGCTGCAAATCAGAGACCACCACAGTTGTCATAACAAATGAATGTATTGAACAATGGTAACAAACAAACTTATTTACAATTATTTACAAGGGTGGGGGAAAGGGCCACAAACCAGGTGGGGGCGGGCATGGGGTAGGGGTGAACAAATGGGAAAGGGAAGAAGGGGTGTGAAGGTGGGTCCAGAGGGGTTAGGTGAGTCGGGGGCATGGAGGGCCAATTGTCTGCCCCGCTCTCCACTCCTGTGGCACCTCCGGGTGCTTCGTCTCTGGACCCCGTCCTGCTCTATTCTCTCCAGAATCACAAGGGATGCCCACGCCAGCTGCAGCAGCTCCTGCATACCTCGTTCTATGGCCATCCAGCAATGTACACCTAGGACAAGGGAGCAGAGTCAATATGTGTGACTGTCCATCCCCCTGCAGCCCACCCATTGTGCGTGGCATACAGCCATGGGCCACGCACCTGTGATGGTGCGCGACCACCCACAGTGACCACGTCCACAAGGCCTGCCTACCCAGGTGCACACAGCCATGTGGACCACTGCACACACCCACCGCCCAAGTCCTGCACAGCACCACCATGGCCATACAGTGACATGGTTATGCGGTGCGAAGGCAGTGGCACAGCCATGTACCCGGTGCACACACAGACCACCAGCGATGCACACCCACACATGCAGTGCCACAGGACAGTGCTGAGTGTACCATGTGGCATGCACGGCAGTGGTGTCAAGGGCTGATGGACATGCCCCACCGCCAACCCTTCAACACAGCATGCACATGGAACCCCCCTGTTACCCGGGGTTACTATAATCCCAGTAAGACCTAGTGGTAGGCAGGGAAGGCAGCTTGTGAAACTCCAGTTAAATGGATTTCACACTGTCTCACTCTGTTCTCAGTCTCAGCTGAGACTGAGGGATGACTTCACCATAGAACTATCGCAGCTGCATGAGCCACATTGCATGCTGTTTGGAAGTGTGGACTGTGGTGTGTGAGAGATGCATGGGACTGCACAAAGGTAACACCTGTCATTCCCACAGGCTCTATAATGACCGAGCGTGAGGAAGAGGAGGAACAGAGACGTGGGAGAAGGAGAAGTCCAACTTCAACCAGGCAGAATCAGATGCCCTGTTTGAGGCCTACCTCAACAGGAACTGCTGCTCAGTGGACTGCGAGGAACACCACAGGCCCGTGCTGCAGCATGGAGTGAGGTAGCACGTGCTGTGAACTGGCATGGCAGACACCAGCGGTCCATGCAGGAGTGCAGAAAGAAGGTTGGCACGGACAAGAGGAGGATTAAGGACAAGGTAGCTGCCATCAGGGCAGCATGTGTTGCAACCAGTGGTGGACAGCCAGATGTGCCACACCTGATGCCACAAGAGGAGTGGGTGGCTGGCAGCATGTGGCGTTGTGCCCTAGAGGGCATTCCAGGTGGTGGCTTCCAGATGGGTGGCAGCCTGTCACTGCATGGTAGGTCCTGTGCAGTCACTGTGTGGAGGGTGGGGGGATGCTACAGGGTAGGGTGGAGACATTAACACTACTGTGTTCTCTTACAGCTCCTGAGCATCTACATGGGTCAGCGGTGGTGGGTGTGTCCACTGAGGGTGATACCCTGGACATGGAGGAGAGCCCATCCACCTCCACAGGTTTCCAAGGGTCAGGATCACAGCATACCTTCCTGTCTATCTGGACTGAAGATGGTGGTGCTGGTGCGGAAGAGGCACTGCCTGTGTCCCAGCGTGACAGTGGCCACGGACTCCAGCATGCTGTGACATGGACTGGTTCCAGATCCGGCACCGATGATTATGGATCACACATCCTGGACAGTGATACATGTGGGCCGCAGGATGGTTCCACAGCAGAAAACGGCATGGGCGCACCCATGGGTGGTGCCACCGTGGAGGCCTGCATGACATCACAGTCCCAGCCCATGCCTGTATGCCCCAGTGGGGCAGCACTGGTGTGCATCCAGGCTGGTGGGGCTGTTGCAGCCACTGTGGTGGCAATGGTGAGCCCTGGCGATCAGTGGCCAGAGGGGCAGTGTCAGCAGTCGGCCAATGGCGACGGGGGACAGTGTCGGGGGCGGTGTCAGCACTGGGTGTGGACATGCCCCGCATGGCTCTGGTGTGCAGCACCCATTGTCAGGGGTGCTTCCCAGCATGGCCAGGAACACCATGAGGGACAGCATGCAGATCCAGCGGATGATCTCTTTGATGAACACAGTCGCCTACTCCAGGCTTCCATGGATCAGCAGTTGCAGCTTGTGACAGCAGTGGATGCACTCAGTGCGGTTCTGTGCCAGGCAGAGGAGTGGTGCAGCAGAGACCACAGTCTGCTCCTGACAGAGATGGCCCGGCAGCAGGAGGATGTGACCACTGCCATTGACAGGCAGACATGTGCATTCACAGCTGTCATGGCCACATTGGGCACCCAGTTTGTTGCCCATGCACCGCAGACACCACACAGTGTCATGTCCACCTCCCCGTTCCCAGCGCCGTGTGACACCTTCCATGTCGACACCGGGTTCGGCTGTGGGCATACCGAGCATGCCTGCCACTGGCATGTTCAGTGAGCTGCAGACCCCTGCGCTAACACGGTCACGTTCCAGCAATGTCACCCCTGGGGGACAGTCGGTGCCACCCCATGAGGCCAATGGTTAGCCTGGCATGGCTGGCAGGTCTTGGCGGGGCCGCCCACACATCTGTGGCAGCCATGGCACTGTGCCACATGACTGACCTGTCTCCCACCATGACCACTGTCTGCCGCTGCCCTGTGTGCAGTGTGTTGTGCAATGTGTGACGCATGGGTGGGGTACTCGGCTCTGCACACACATGGTCCATGTGCACACCCTCCCGGCTGCTGGACACTGTGGTGTGTGTATGATGATGCCTGTGTTGCACTGTCCACCAGTGTGCAATGGTGCCCAGTGTCTGAGACACGCACAGTGACGGCCACTGGGCGTGGTCATGTGTGGACCTGTATGTGGCTAGGGGTTGTAGTCAGGGTTGGCGTGCCTTCTACCCTCGTGCATGTCTTGTGGTGCGGTGTGTGTGTGTGTGTGTGTGTGTGTGTGTGTGTGTGTGTGAGCGTGTGTCGTGTTTGGCCCTGCCCATCCCTGATGGCGTGTGCGGTTCTACGCTCAGACCCATTCCCTTGCCGCCATCTGCCCCTGGGGTTCATCCATGCCTGTCTGTGGGTTGTGCCCTTGCCATTGGTGGTTGCACATGGCCCCGTGACCTACCTGTGGTGGCCGAAGTGCTCCTCTGTGATGGTGTCCCTGTGCAGCTGCGACATCTGGATCAGGCGGGGGTCCCTTCGCCCAGGGGGTGACTGCCCATCACAATCTGGACCGGTGTCCTCATCATCCCCACCGCTGTCCCCCTCTTTGACCTCTACGGCTATCCCACAGTCATTGGCCATGTTGTGCAGGATGCAGCAGGCCAGGAATAGCCCACAGGCCTTCGAGGGGCTGTACTGTAGGGCACCGCCAGACGTGTCCAGGCACCGGAAATGTGTCTTCAGCATCCTGAACACCCGCTCAATGACATTCCATGTGGTGGCGTGTGCCTCATTGTACCATTGCTGCGATGGGGTCATGGGGCGCTGGTATGGTGTGAGCAGCCAGGAACGGAGTGGGTAGCCACTGTCACCTGTGTGTGAGGGTGAACATTAGTATAGTGGTCTGCATCGGCTCTGCCATGGGCCGTCAAGGCTGGTACCCATGGCACCTCTGACTATGCCCCCACATCTGCTCATGTCGCCTTGCGTGATGTGCATACTCACCCACCAGGTGGCCAGTGGGGATGTCCCCACTCTCGAACCTGTGGCACGGTGCAGACTGGTGCCAGATAGAGGCATCATGTGCTCCCCAGGGTGCATGGCACAGACATTGGTTATGTCCCCATGGCATCACACACCACCTAGCAGTTGATGCTGGCATAATCCTTCCAGTTGATGTAGGACACACTGTCTGGGCCAGGTGGCATGCAGATGGCCACATGGGTGCAGTCAATGGCCCCGAGCATGCCAGGCATACATCCTACCCTGTGGAACTCTTGTATGTGTGCTGTGCACTCTGCCTGTGTGCTGGGGAAATGGATGTACTCCGCAGCATGTGACAGCAGTGCACTGAGGAATTGTGTGAGTAGGCGTGATGTGGCCAACTGGGTTATGCCTGTTGTGTCCCCTGTTGGTCTCTGGAAGGTGCCCATGGCAAGCAGGCACATGACAGCTGTCACTTTGTCTCCACTGACAGAGCATGGCTCCATCATGTAGGTTCCTGCATCTCATCACTGCACAGCTCAGAGAGCCACCTCAGGATTGCCCGGTTCAGGGCGGTACCGGCCCACAATCTCTGTCAGTGTAGTGTTTAAAAGGTGAGAGTGTGGGCTCGGTACCACCTGTTGGGGGCGTACCACTGACAGGCCCTTCCACGGCCGCACCCCCCTGCCTTCTCACACTCCTCATTACTGCCTCCATCTGGAAGGTAGCACTGGCCATGTCCCTGGCTGGTGCTCCCCCCTGGCAGCTGTTATCCCATTCCCCCCGCTGTCCATTTGTGATGCTCCCCCTGCACCGGGTACACCTCCGATCTTTGGCTGTCCTGCCTACTGCCACTGCCCTCAGTCCACTGTGGCACTTCCCTGTCACTCCTGCACAGTAGCACAGGCTCACCACTCCTGTCCTGTTCCTGGTTGTTTCCAGGTGCGCCCTGTCCTGCTCCTGCCCAGTCCTGCTCACTGCTACCCTCTGCCTTGTTGATGTCACCTCACTCCCACCTCTGGTTTCCCTGTAGCATTCTTGCACCTCTCTCTTGTTCCTTTTTATTTTGGATCATTTCCGCTATCGCGCAACTTCTGCTAGCTCTCCTATTGCGCATGAAGTATGCTGTTGAATATCGCACTGTGCCATTTATTCATGGTTCCTCCCCCTACGGTTGCGCATGCATTCATTACTATTGCGCTCTTGCGCATTATAACTTGTGAGTCGCAGCTGCCTCCCACTGAATATTGCACAATGGCCCATTTTCGTACTTGCGCTAATGCATCTCTGTTGCGCATGGCGCATCCCTTTTGAATATCTGGGCCCATGTGTAGATCTCAAATCCCTTTCAAATTCCCTAAGCTTAAACAGCTCAACAATATAATATGGAACCTTATGGTTCCAGACCCTAATCATGAAATGCAATAGATGTATATTTCTCCTCACAAGTGGTCCATTACAGTTTAATTCTTTAAATAAATAACACCTGTGTGTTCTAAATGGAACCTCTAATATGAAACGAGCCAACCTACAAAATAGCTGGTCCACCTTGTTTAACAATACCCCAGAGGTCCCTCCATAAAATATATCTCCATAATCAATTGCTGGGAGTAATAAAGTTGCAACCTCATTCTGACGAACCTCCCTAGACATAAACCTTTTATATCTGTAGAGGGCTCCTAATTTTGTATTCATACTTCCAATTAATGAATCTATATGTAGATCCCAACTTAAATGGGAATCAAGCCACATTCCCAAATATTTGTAATGATTAACCTGTTTTATATGCTTTGTGCATGTTGCTTTCTTCCATCACAGGGCCCAACCAGCTGCGATTCCGGCCTACCCCAGGCAATGTTCCTGACTAGCCCATTGTCTTCCTACCTGGGTACCCAGAGTGTGTGACTGTGTAGGGACTCTGAATTGCATGCATAACTGTCTGATTAACATAGTCTTTAAGCAAATCAACCTGATTACACCCCCTTCTTGTTCAAGTCCCCTGAATAAATCAGATCGAACTCTTTTTGCATTTAATCTGACTGCGGTTGCAGTTTGTGCCAAAAGTACTGTACTGTACTGTTGCTATTTGCTGTGCATAACCTTGTTTTACAGGGGATCCCCAGGATCAAGCTAGAGGAACCAGCCCTGGTGGTAAGTGCAAACAGTGTGGGTAATTGCATGGTGAATCAGGGTAAATGTGAAAGTGATTATTGTGTATTATTCAGGCCACTAGAAGGGAAGGAGGAGGGTTACAGTGTCCTGGAGGGTTGTGCCTGGTTTTCATGACCACTAACAACCCTGACCTCCTGGTGGAGGCACCAATTTCAGTACCCAGGCCCCTTAACCTGCTACTAGCCAAGCAGGCATGGGTAGTAGCCCTTGGGATAGCACCACCTAGGGGCAGGGGTAGACTGGCCCGGGGTGCCTGGGATGCTAATTGCATCCTGGCCTGTGTAGGTATGGGGCCTGTGCGCTGCTTGCTTTTTGTGTTTTTTTTTATTTACATTTTTCATTTTTCCACTGCCCTGACCATCATGTGGTAAATCAAGTTTTTTTCCCGAGGGGTAGGGTTCAAAACAAAGTAACCACAGAGGAGAGCCATGCCATAGCCGAGTACCATTTGCAGTGGCATACTAGTTAAGTCGCCCCCCCAGACTGAGAGAGAGAGACTGTCTAAGCAGGAGAAGACAGGTTGGACTCGGTGCTGCTTAGTGCCATGAGTGTCGTTAGGTTGGCGCCAATCTGAAGAGGCAAATCCTCAGTGGTGAGAGACTGTGAGTGCCATTACTTATAGAGGGAGCACAGGAGCGTAGCTGTGCTGCAGTTAAGAAGAGCCACCTTAGCAGCTCGCCCACCCTAGTAGTTAGGTGGTGGCAGATCACTGTTGGTCTGTGTGGTCTGGTCTGGAGTGTGTGGTGGAACACTCGACAGAAAAGGCGAGAGAGAGAGTCAGAGACCAGAGATGTCTCAGACGTGGTGGGGCCGACAGCCGTGGCATGTCAGACCCCTGGGCACCTCCCAGAGAGCCAGTCGAGCAGACGGTCATTGTCGAACTTGTCACGGTGTGTGTGTGTGTGTGTGGTGAAAAAAGTAAGTGGGCAAAAATGGTGTGGTGCCTTGGTCTGCAAAGACTACAATACCAAACGTGCAAAGTAAACCCTATGTTTCTAATGGTGTTGTGAGGAAGAACCCTATATATCTGACAGACCTGAAGCACATATGAGACATTCACCCTGGTTGATTGGTTTGGTTGGTTGAGGGTGGGGGTGGGGGGGGAGAAGACATCCCCTAATGTCCTCTCATCCAGTTGAAAGAATTCAGGAAGGGGATTGCAGTGAGATAACCATAACTGTAAATCATGGGGCCACAGGGGCAGAGAATGTTGTTGAAATAAACTGAGTGAATTTTTTTTGGCTAAGTATAGGCACCTGCAAGATGGTTGGGTAAGGCCCTATGTGGTCTGACTCTGGAGATATAGATAGTGGTGATTGATCAGAGTCGCTTTATACTGGCATGGGCTTACCTACCAATAGGGCTCTCTTGTCAAAGTTATTGCCATGATTCATCAGCTTCATTTTGGAAATATATGACTTCCAGGAATAAGGTGAAATAATAAAAACTTCCTTTATAAGGGAACGGGGAGGAGAATTTGACTCAAAGGAAGGGAAAAAATGAAGCGATGTCCAGTTCTGTGTTGACATGGCTCAGGTGCTAAAATAGTAACATTTGTGTAAAAGAATGAGTATATTTTTATTTGCCCAGGTATTTTAAATGAACTTCCAACATTCGAACTCTCTTGGTCGGGAAATTTTACACCTTTGTAAGCTGAAGTATCCTCCTCAAAACTGGAACAACTGGGCCCCAAAACATTTTGAACACTTTGAAAATGAGCTTGCTCAATGGTGTTTATGCCTGGTTAAATAAAGTGATTGATTGATTGATTGATTGAACTCCACTGGAAAATTATAAGTACTTAAGCCTGGGTGCAGCATGACTTAACAGAGATTCAGGGGCAGGGTGGCTTAGTCAGACAGTGGATGCTGTTTGCTGCAGCTGGAGTAGATACAGCACAGGTCGGGACAAGTCGGGAGGGGTGGTTCTCACTGCCTGTGAAGGTGCAGCACTGCTGTGTTGGCCTGCCCATGGGCCCAGATTTCATATTGGTTGCCTGAGTGTCTCGCCCTTGCCGTTCACTCGATGCCACTTGAGTTATTTGAGTTGATTTAGGGTTTTTGTTTACTTTTTTTTTTGCACTGGGTGGGCCGGCCTTCCCAGTGTGGCACTCACTTGGCAAGACTAGAGAGACAGAACAGACCAAGTGTTGCAGACAGTGATCACCTGAGGAGAGGACATTCTGGCTGGGCAGAAAGATGAGAAGGCATTCCAGTCTGGCAGAAGGGTGGGGGCATTGTGGCTGGGGGACTAATACCAGGGAACCTTCAGGTTGAGACACTCAGATAAAGAGGGTATTCAGACTGTGCAAACGAGCAGGGCATTCCAGCTGGGCTGAGGCACTGAGCCTGGGGCATTCTGGTTAAGGAAGAAAGGTATAAGGGCATCAGCTGGGTCAGTGATGTGGGGTAGTATTACTGAAAGGTGGGGGCATTGCAGATGGACAAATGATGGGGGGGGCCTAGTATTCCAGCAGGGGAATAGGTGTGGAGGGCACTGCAGCTGGAAAAGGGAGGTAATGTGATATTGTGGCAGGGGAAGAGGGTGGGGAGGGCATTCAGGTTGGTTGGTGCACTTGCGGATGATTGTGCATTCCATTGCTGGTGATCCCATGTGCCCAGTGCACAGCATGCCTGTCCCACTGTCCCAGTGCACAGTGATGGCTGTCCCATGCTGTACTAGTCCCACACTGTGCCACTGCAGTTAATTCAGGAACTGCCCCAGCACACAGAGTACTGCCCAGCCCATGTGTGAACAGCCATTTGACCCCCAGGACCAGAATTACATCCATCCATGGGTATAGACACCAGCTCTGGAGAGTGATAGAGGGATTGAGCAGTGAAAGGGAGCTCATTGAAGCTCTGGGACTGGGACTGTACTTTTAAATTTCATTTTGGTGCCAAAATGCTGCAGGAGATGTGCAAGAACAAGGGGACACAATTTGAAGATAGAGGGGGAAAGGCTCAGGGGCAATGTGAGGAAGTGTTTTTTTCACAGAGAGGGTGGTGGATGCATGGAACAGCCTTCCTGAGGAGGTTGTGTGGTTAAAACTGTGGGAGAATTCAAGAATGCATGGGACAGACATAAGGCAATTTTTGTGGGGAGTAGGAAGAAATAGGCTGTTGGTTAAATGGGATCTACAGCTTATCCTGTAGGTAGGGAAATGGGCAGACTAGATGGGCCAAGCGGTCCTTATCTGCCGTCAAAATATATATGTTTCTAGGCTTGCTGCCCTATTTAATGGGTGGCCTGCAACAGCACCGGAGAGTGAGAGAGGAAGGGATTGAGCAGAGAGAGGGAGTTCATCAAAGCTCTGGGATTGGGACTGAACTTTGAATTTTTATTTTTGGTGACAAAATGCTGCAGGCTTGCTGCCCTATTTAATAGGTGGCCTGCAGCAGCACCTGAGAGCGAGAGAGGGATTGAGCGGAGAGAGGGAGCTCATAGGAGCTCTGGACCTGGGTCTGAACTTTGAAATTTTATTTTCGGTGCCAAAACGCTGTAGGAGAGGGGGCAGGCTATACAGTGATTGAAGAGGGGGAAAAGGATGAGGAAATACCAGATATAGGGTGTTGGATGCACTCAAGGGGTAACAAAGGCGCTGGATCGGGGCAGGTCAGTGGATATTCTGTTTCTGGACTTCAGCATGGCTTTTGACTCCATGCCACATCATGGGCTACTGGGCTACTGAAGAAGGTGGAGAGTATGGGGTGGGGGATGGGCAGGTGGATAGGAAGCTAGTTGGCAGGGCAGGTACAGAGGGCGAGGGTGGGGAGGTCTCATCCTCAAGGTTTGTCACAAGTGGGGTACCACAGGGTCGGTGCTGAGTCCACTCCTATTTAATGCCTATGTCATGGATATCAGAAATAGTACCAGGAGTAGGATGAGTCTCTTTATGGATGACTCTAAACTGTGGACAGTGGTGGATGAGGAGGAGGGAAAGTTGGACCTCAAGGAGGACCTGTAGACACTAGGGAGGTGGTCAAGAATCTGGAAACTAAAGTTTAATGCTGCGAAATGCAGGGTTCTTCACCTGGGAGCCAAAAACCTGACTGCACATGCTCCTTTGGGGGAATTACAGGTTTCAAGGGGAGAGTGACATCGGGGTGGTGGTGGATCCCAAAATGAACAACTCAGAGCAGTGTAGAGGCAGCAGCACAAGCAAATAAAATGCTTGGGTGCACATAGCCAAGGGATAACCTGAAGGCGTACAGTGGAGCCGCTTATAAGAACACCCCATTGACAAAAACAAATGTTCTAATATGGGCTGCTCTTATATACTGGCTTCAATGTTATGCAATTTTCACACACGGCCACTAGGTGGAGCTATATACAACTGAAAAAGTGCACTGTCCGCTAGATATAACAAGTAGAAAATGATTTATTTCAGTACAGGCATTTAAAAGACTGGACTGTGGCAATAAATCTGTAGATACAGTTCAGCAGTGTGAAACAATTATTTAAAAAAAACAGTTTAATTAAGAGGAAAATAAATAACAGTGCAATCATGATTTAAAATGGTCAGTAATTTTCTGTTGCCATGCATTTCGCAATGACAGTTCGTCTATGTAAGCATCTAGGGTATAGAAACTCGTCAAGTCGGCTGAGTCCTTGATAAGGATAAAGTGCCTCAACTTTGTCATGCAGTTCTTTATTTCATTTACTGAAGGTGGGTCAACATTTTCAGATGGGCTGCCTTCCTCATCATCTGATCTGTCTTCAGCGGCTGCTCCCTCCTCTTCTTTCACAGCTACAGCATACTGTGTAATTTCTTTCTCGGTGATCGAGCCAGTAGTTTCGATGTCCGCATCGATTGCAACATATGTAGCAAACTCTTCGTGTGAAAGCCCAGGTGCCTCAATGGTCTCCTCCTCGGCATCTGAGGTTGACTGCTCGCAGGTAAAACTGGCTTACACAAAGCAATTGTGTATTGTTTTGGCTTTTACCATTTGCCATGCACAATCCAACATCTGAATGCAGTCCAGAATATTTATCTCTTTAGCTAGATCACTAGCCTTGGCTGCTCTCCCTCCTTCAATTGCCAACAACAGCGTCCCACAAATTTTTTTGTGGTAGTGCTGTTTAAGATTTCGGATGACACCTTGGTCCATAGGTTTGATTAAGGAAGTTGTGTTAGGTGGGAGAAAAACTAGTCTGATGTGGCTTACTGTAATGTTGGGGTGTGTGCTACAATTGTCCAGGACAAGTACGATCTTCCGACGTCGCCTTCACATTTTGGCATTAAGACGATGTGCCCAGTCAGTAAAAATCTGCCCAGTCATCCATGCATTAGAATTCACCTCGTATTCAACAGGTAAGGTGCTTAAGGTGATGCCACGTAAACAGCGAGGTTGCTTGGATTTCCCAATGATAAGCAGCAGTAATTTCTCTGTCCCGCTCATGTTTGCACACACTAAAGCAGAAATTCGTTCTTTGCTTTTTTTTCCTCCTGCTGCATGGTCTGATTTAAAAGTTAGTGTCCCATCGGGAATGGCAAGGAAATAGATGCTGGTTTCATCGACATTAAAAATGTCATTGGCCGAGTAGTCATTCAAAATCATCGGAAGGACAGGGTCCTTCCAGGAGACTGCACCATCCCTAACTGCATCTTGTTTTTCACCGTGCAGTCATTTAAAATGAATTTCATGTCTCTCCTTCCATCTACACAACCACCTGTTGGTGGCCGTGAAGGGTACTCCCATACTGTCTGTGAGTTGTTGCGCTTTGCTTAAAAGAAGGGGGCCACTTATTGGGGCATCAGCAGTGCGGCAAACAGAAAACCATCTAAGCAAGGCATTTTCTACCAGTTCATCTTTGCCCATTCTCTTTCGCTTATTGTTGCTGTTAAGGCCATGCTCTGAGTCTGTGACAAGTTGCTCCTTGCAGGATATAATTTTGGAAACAGTGCATACATTGACCGCATATTCCCAGGTGATGTCATTTCATTTTACTCCGGGATCTCTCAAGTGGTCGATTATTTCCAGCTTCTGTGCCAAAGTAAGAGCAGTTCTTTGCTTCTGTTTTCCTGGGGTCTCCATACTGCAACTGTCACTGCTAATGTGCAGGTGAGACAAACATTTAAACACTAAATTGGCTCCTTCTGCTTTTAACTAGGTTTTAACAAGGTTTACTTCCTTGTCAATTAACACCTGGCGGCATACCAAGAAGGTGATAATTGCAACTTCAAAGTTGTAACACTGCTTTACTCAAGCAGTAGCAGCAGTTACCAAAAAAAAAAATGTTCCTTTATCCAGTCTGAGTGTTACTATAAATGGGCTTTAAGCCCATAGAAATGCATTAGAAAATCAGAACATCTGGCAAATGTTCTTATAACCAGAATGTTCCCTTATCCGATGTTCTTATAAGTGGGCTCCACTGAGGTACTCCTTCCACTGTACAATACTCTGGTTAGATCACACCTTGAGTACTGTGTGCAGTTTGGCATCCCTACTTAAAGAAGGGCATTTGTTACTGGAGAGGGCACTGAGGAGAGCAACTAGGATGGTACTGGGCTAGGGAAATGCCCCATGAGAAGCGACTGGGGAAGCTCAACCTGTACTCATTGGAGGAGAGAAGAGACAGGGGGATATGATAGAGGTTTTCAAGTATCTCAAGGGGGTCAAAATGGTAAGCCTTAAGGGGGTCCTACAGCTAAGGGAACCGGGGTCCACCAGGGGACACCCCATGAAGCTGGTTGGGAGGAGGTTGAGAGGGGGGAAACAAGGAGGTGCTACTTCACTGAGAGAATGGTGGAGCCCTGGAATGCATTGCCCAGAGAGCTGGTGGCTGCTACTATGGTGGAGGAGTTCAAGAAGGGCTGGGATAGGTTTAGGGGAGGGTACATCCAGGAGCCCCACTGGGAAATAGGGGATCCTGTGTGGGTGGAGGAGGGCTAAAATCGGTGCCTAGCATAGGTACTGATCAGCGAGCAGACACGATAGACCATAGTGCCTATTCTGCTGGTTTCATAGTATGTTAGTATGACAACCTGCTATAATTCCCACCCTTTTCACAATGATTGGCAGGCACTCCACCCAAAATGAAGCTCAAGTTCTTTGTCCCCATTTTTAGAAACTCTTATTGCATACCCATATGTGCACGCACATAACTATAGAATTAATATGCAGAAATTATTTATTTGTACAAGCCTCCAGACCGCTCACTGATGGTTGCAGCTAGATGCCCACTTCTACTACCATCTGCATGAGACCACCAGGCCATTGACAGCTGCAGGGTTCTGGAGCTGTAATTAGTGCTGTGAATGGAGGTCACAGGACGGGTGGGATAGGCTCATAGCAGATAACTCTGTGCTGTGAAATAATTGTTCTAATTTTTTTTTTTTTCAGTCTTTTGGTAACCAGGTAAGGCATCTTCCCCCTACGTCAGACGCATTTCATCCTTACTTCAGAGGCATCCCCCAACCCTCCCCCACACACACATATACACACTTTAACAGCATCTTCCCCTCATCCTTACTTCAGAGGCATCCCCCTTCTCATAATACCAAATTCCTGTACAGTGGAGTCTCCTAAACATTTCACCAGCAGCTGTCAATATAGAGCGACATTTCATATCTAACCACCTCAGGGTAAGAAGAGTTAACTTACTTTGCCACCCTCTCCACATCAAATGGCATTCGATAACCCCCCAAAAAGGTTTTTGCAGTAACTGCCCCTGAAACATCTGTGTAAAATCCTAATGGGAGCACAGTGTATAAAAAGAGTCAATTAGGCACATTAGCCACTGAGGCACTGGAGCGTTAGGGACTAAATCGAAGGGTCCCACCTTGATGTTGGTGATTTAGCTTACTCACACTGGAATTCCAGTCTAAAACTAAAAGGACCCACTCGTCACAGCAGCGGAAAGTTTAAAAATGCTATGGCGTGTGTGTGTGTGTGTTTTGGGAGGGGGGGTTGATTGTCTTTTATAGTGTATTTTGACCACGAATAGTTTTGTGAAGCTTCACAATCTTGATCACTTAACCCCACCCCATCCTCCCACCACTGCACACAGCAGCAGCACAATGGTGAGCTAATAGGCCCTACTCTCATAGAAGAATGTGCACCACGATCATGATTTTGTCAGGAGAAACAGTTATTGTAAGAGCAACACAGGTTAACTGAAATCTGTAGTACTGCTATTTAAAAATGCTTTGTTATAGTCCATGACAAGGAAAAACAAGAGGCTGCAGGAAAAAACCCATCCGGTTCCCTCGTTGAGATCACGTAGCCTGCATCCTCAGATTCGGCACTCACATCTGGAGGACTGAGCCTTGAGACTTGCATACGTCAGGTACTCTAAATTGGGGCAGAAAAAAATACTTTTTATTTTTTTTATTTTATTTTAGTCTTTGGTAACCGGGTAAGGCCCACTAGGCACAAGTGCTTGTTTTCAGGGGCGACCTGAGAGCACTGGGCAGTTAAGTGACTTGCTCAGAGCCACACAGTATGCAAGTGGAGGTTGTGAGAATCAAACTCAGGTCTGGTCTGCTGGATATATCAAGCTTGTTCACACCTCGTTCCTCTAACCTCTAGGCTATACTGCCAGCCCAAGTTTAGTATTTAATGTTAAAGGAAGGAGTAATTACTTTACAGAGCTTGTCACTAACCAATCATTCTCCGAAGAGGAGTCACTTATTACAGTTACCCTTCTCTTCTTTTGTGGTGCTTGGTAGTTGTGGATATTAATTGTGATACCCTCTGTGAATAAATAAAAATTTACTCCAAGGTCGGTCAGTGGGGCTTTTAAACATATTAACAATTTTCTGCTTTGTCGAAATCGACTGGTGGTGTGGCACTGCTGATGGAGGGGATGTTTGTACAGAGTTGCTTTGCCGGCAAAAATTGAGGGAGTGTTTCTTTTGTTTTGCCACACTTGGGTAACTGTAATTATTTAAGCAAAGTACCACGATAGGGTGTGGATTATGCAGGGATTTACCCACACCTGGCATGGTTCGGCCACGAGGCCATCGGCCAGGTGGCTAAACCAGGTCAGGTTTTGGTAAATCCCACATAACCCACATCCTGGAATGGCATATTGCGAGTATACCATGGCCACATGTGTTTATAGATAGTAATACACACTATGAAAAACTTTATTGTTTAAAAAACATTTAAATCATTTACATATTCTTGCGCTGAATAAAATAGTCCCACACATTTTCTTATTTTTGTTAAGATAACATTTTAATTATCTTAAAGAGCAAGTTACTCAATATATTGTTGATTGTAGGTTTTTAATTTACCTTTACCGTGTTTTTTATGATACTTGTGCTTTGCTGAAAGCGTTACTAGTGTTTCTTTAAAATCTGATGTGTTGCCATGGAATATGGAACTTCCATAGTTGTTTTTTAACAAGTACCCATCTATGATACCAAGAATAGCACATTAGAGTACCCGACTCATATTCTGATCCGTTGTTATGTTTTATCTTGTAGATAATTCTGCTGCCTGAACATAGAGTTCAGTTCTGGGATACCAGTGATGGGATGTGGTTCCTGGACATCTGCCAGGTAAGACTTTAGCAGACGAATGTCCAAATCTGTTTTTTTTGTTTGTTTTTCTGCTATGCTAGGATGAATTTTTCACATTCAGAGACAACAGGGGTTTGAAGCTAGGCCCACCATGGTGAATGCTAGCAGCGGTAAACTGTTATGAATGGAATGTTTTTTTTTTTAAATGTCTGCAACTAGTGATCGCGTTCTGTTTAGAACATTTGCAGGTGGTGGCATTCCTTTCTATAAACCCACTGTCATGATGTAGATGAAATAGGTTTATAAAGTTCTAACATCATGACGGTTTGATTTATTTATTTATTTATTTATTGCCATTTCTGAAAACACCTTTGAGAACAAGCTCATTTCATCGGTTCCACGTCAGACGAACAATACACATTGGGAAAGTATGGGATGGGGACCAAACGAAACAAGTCACTTGTTAGGGGGTGAGAGAAGTAGGCAGGTAGCAGGACACCATTCAGGTCCATGAAGACATTATTAAAAGTGTTAGCAATAAGTTTAAGGTCGAGTGAGGGTTATGCCCAGCTTGGTGGTGTACCTGATATATCAGCGGGAGGGAGACAACAGCTATGGATTGGTGATCGCTCCTTCCTGTTGGGCACATAATACTTAAGTATGTGGCACAACGGCACACCAGTGTCTCAAAGGGCCTGTGGCAACCCCTTTCTGTGTGCCATGTGCTAGCCACAAGGGAGGGCTATACTGCTGATATTGGGAGTGTGACTTGGGCGCTGGAACCCTACTTGTTTCTGAATCAGGTAAATGGTAAATTGTTGGTTAAGAATGTAAAAATAGTACCTCCTTCCTCTGATGTTTTTCACTTATCAGTCATATTGTTGGAATGAATATAAAGGGGCTTAGGGATATCTTTCATGGTCCTGGGATAGGCTACGACACCCAGTGTAGGCACTATGGTGGTACTCTGCAGTTGTACCAGTCCTTGGATGGGTACCCAGTGACACAATTATGTTTACATGTACCTGCAGACAAATACTTTGATCTTCACAAAAGCAGAGCCACAGTATATTCTTAATTAGATTGACTGTTTATATTCTTTCAACAGGACTGAGCAAGCAGAGAATGAACAGGACTAGGAAAGATACATCCATTTGCTGAAAATTCAGCTGGCCACACAGAGGGATTGGATAACAATAGTCGTCATAAAGGTAAGTTTTATGTTAACTTCTATTGGCAGATGGTGACTGTCTTTCCAGTGCTAAGGTGATAATATTGCCTGACATTATGTAACTAGGCAATAAGGCACCACATGTTGTTGATTGTGATAGGTTTAACCCATGGTCAGGTGCATTGTTAATGGATGAGGTGAAGCCAAGTGGACAATACCCATGAACGTGGGGTTGGGGTGCACTTAGTACAACTAACTTCATGTCATGACTTATCACTTAAATTATATGGGCCCATGGCCAAATTTCAAAACATGAACACTGTAAAAGTTTTCAATGCTACAAAAATATTTATTGAATGTTGTTAATCTGGTAGACTAACTGAGACTAGAAGGTCTGTTATGGTATCTTTAATAACATCTTCAAGGCAATCTCTTGCAGCAAGTCATAACACTTGTTATTGGGGGTAGGCGTCATTTCTCCAGATGATTTCTCATCAGTCAATCCTGGGACCTCCCCATAATGTTACCACGCGGCGTCTGTATGGCATGTATAAAAGGGGAGGTCCAAGTAGTGTGTGGGGGGGTAGTAGTTCAAGTCATGGTCCTTGGTGAACCTATATAATATGTTGTAATGTGCAGAGTACTCCCGCTGTAAGTAAACAGAGTGCACAATTTCAGGTGACTTATTTTTTGGCTTCCCTTCCTTTAAAACAGTGTATGCATGGTTGTATACTTGCAGTAAGGCACAGCGGAGTGTTGCATGTACTAGGTTTACCTGCCGGGTCCGACTAGGGGCATTGTAAGCCATTAGGGTAATGCAGAGACATTGTAAGGCATAAGCAAGACACTGTTATCTGCCCCCGGCCACCGTGGGGTAAACCTACAAAGCTCCTGGGTGACAGGTAAACCTACAACGTCCCTGACTGTGGGGTAAACCTAGTACAACCAACATCTCTGTCATGCCTTACTGCTGATATAATGTCCCATTGCAACTATCAAAACATGAACATTATAAAAGTTGGCAAAGCATTAAAAACGTTAACTGAAAGTTGTTGATTGTCCTGGTGTGGGGAAGAGATGGTAACTAACTGAAACTGATCCAGATTAAGCAGTTGTTGTTGTTTTTACTGAAGGTGAAAAATATGTCCAGGGCACTCTGTGACATAAGTGCCATTGGGATCTGTGACCTCCTGAGCAACCCCAATCCAGAACAGTGCTCTGTTCAATGTTTCTCAAAAAGACCACACCTCTGCAGTGCAGCTGCCTCCACCCACCAACCCCCCATCCATGAACCACTAAGAGACAAACTGTTACATTTCAGAAACATGCTTTTATGTTACATACTTATTCACTGCCTCTTTTCATCCACCAGATCTGTCGAGTGACCGCAAGTTCTGCTGATTGCCTGCCAGAGCGGACAACTGAAGAACATCTTCATGTCTAATCATGAGGAAAACTGCTGTACATGAAGACATCGAAAGGTAAGTGGGCAACTTGATTACTCTACTGTTCAGCGGAAGCTTGTGGCACAGAGCAGATCTGTTGACCACTCAAGAAGACTTGTTTACACCACACATGTCACCACCCCTCACTGTACCAATGGCATTGCTGTAGCAGAGCAGGATCTTATGTTGGGGCTTGTTTCCTTGCCCTCAACATCCAGAAAATAATACATGTGAGGTGCACTGTAGGGATTAGGGAACACAGTACATTGCAGTGTAGCTGGTGTGTGAAAAGATGTTAAGAACTTTTAATATATGGATTATGCATTTAATATGCTTGTAAAGCATACCAAAAAAATCACTCCCGAAGTGATGATACCACACTTCAAGAGTGATACTATCGTTCAGGTCCCATAATAGTATCATTCAAGACATGAACTATAGTATTACCAGAGAAGGTCAACAGTGCATGCGACACTCTTTCTGCCAATGTCCATTATTGTCTTTGTATACAGGCAGGGATTGTATATATAGGTATTGTATGTAGAGGTATGCTGTAAGAACAAGCCAGTGACAGTAAACTTTTATTCTTTAGGACAGAGTGTGCTCTCAAGCAAATGAACAGCAAAAACAGAGGTTGACAGTGCTGAAGCCAGAACAGCTAGGTGAGGTCGCAGCCAGACAAGTCATCAAAGAAAGTAAGATGTTTAAGGAAAAGGAAGGCTGCTCACAACTTCTTGGGAAAAAGAGAGCATCAGGATGGGAAAGACAGAAAGCTGCAGAAAGGAAGAAACTATTACAAGCTGGAGAGGACTGTAAACAGTGAAAGCTTTCATTCTCACACAGCAGTGTATCTCAATCTGGATTAACAGTATCAGTATGTAGGGATGAGTCTAATGTTGGGAGTAGAGAGACATTTTCTCAGTTTAGTATCACAGAGCTGTCTGAAGTTGATACTGAATGTAATGTAATACCACTTGATACAGCTTTTGAAAGTGATTTTGACACTGTTCCATCCTACAGTTTTGCTAAGGGCGTAAGTACTCAACAGAGTCCATTACCAACAAATAGCAGTAGCACTGCTGAACAAGCTTCAGTACTGCCTGCAGCATCTACTTCATCACTTGATAGTATTGTAGTGACAGTGCAAGGTTCAGCAGAAGCTGAACTTCGTATTGAACTTAGGTTGATAGAATCCAAGAAGAGGAGTCACAGTTGCATCTGGAAGATACAACTACTAGTGATAATGGCACTGATAGTGAGGAAGATTGTGAAGGAGACATAGACAGTAGTAACCCAGTAAATAGAGACATACAGTGTTTAATCTCAAATCCATTTCATCCACCTCGATCACAGGCCACAGTAATTGAGAAACTGCAGTTTTAAGTAAACATCCAGTGCAGCCCTTGGTCCAGACCTTCTATTTGACCCTGTAAGGACATACCATAGACAAGTTAGCAATAGTTGTCAGAACATTGAGAGAAAGTGGATCTCCTTCTGTAAGGATAGTCGCAAACTGTTTTAGCATTTGCATGTGTTTAGCTGAGAATCGTGATCGCCATTTACAAGTACTGGGGTTTCTGTTTCAATCAAGAGTGTTTACATAAAGATAGCAAAACATGAAATGTCCTGTAGTCATACAAGTGCTGTAGCTGGATATCTGGCACCAAAAATCAGAAAAATATAAAAGTAAAATTAACCGGGAACTTGCTGATGCCTGATACCAGCAGGTAAAAGAAAGAAGGTGTTTTTAAGTCTAATCATTGAAGCCTCCTTTATATTGGAAGACAAGGAATAGGATACTAAGCTCATTGAGGTGAAGAAGCTTACAGCCTTGAAGATCCATTAACAAATCACGGACATTTTCTTGAATTGCTGCTTTCCTGGTCCAAGTCTGATGCAGTATTAGACTAGCATTTGAAATTGGCAATCACTGCCAGTATGAGGTGGAAAAATGCATCTTTGAATAAAGCATATGGTTCTGGAAGAGGAGCTGGGCTGGTTCACTTCTGACATTTTGTCCAAAACAACATTCAATAAAATTCTCTGAATAGTTTGTCAGATCATTCAAGAACAATTGTAATAGAATTAAAAGAAGCAGGGTACTACAGCATAATGGTTGATTCCTCTCAAGATGTCGGAGTAACAGACCAGCTCACAGTGTGCATTCGTTATGTGAAGAACACTGAGTAAAAGAAAGTTTGTTGAAATTCCTGCTAATAACCACGTAGTCCAAATCTCAGGATTGGTTTGGCTTACTGAAAAGAGAGTTGGAGGAAAAACTTGATCTTTCTATGAAGGAAATAGTAAGTCATGCTTTTGATGGAGCTCCAACATGACAGTGTCAAAAATGGCCTTCAGAAACCAATAACAGATGTAGTAGCTAAATCCATTTTCACCCATTGCTACAGTCATGTTCTCAACTTGGCCTTAACTCAAGCCTACAAGTGCATCCACTTCTGCTGCCTCGCTTTTTGGTTTGTTAGAAAGATCTGCCACATTTACTTCTGATTCATATAAATGCACAAATGTCTGGAGGAGAACATTGAAAGAATCTGCATCTGTGTCGGGTAGTGAAATGCTCCTGCATCTTCAAAAGATTGGCAAAACAAGATGGTGGGCAAGAGAAGTGGCCCTTGTGCACATTTTTGATGGTGCAGCCACTCCAAGAAGTGAAAGGAAGCAGTTCAAGATTCTAATAAGAACATTAATGGTAATCAAGAATGGAACAGAGGAAGTTGATATGACGCTAGATCGGAAGCACAGTGCTTACTTTGAAATTTGACACCATCCTCACAGGATTTGTATTCTTGAAAATATTCTCCTTAGCTCAGGTGCTGTGGAATGCCTTCAGTCTTCACGATTAGACTACTTGCAAGCATGGAACCTACTGTACAACTTAAAATCAAAGCATGTTGACCTTTTGGATCAGTTTGATGCAGTTTATGATCAAGCTAAAGAATTTGCAGACATGATCAATCAAGAGATGGAACACTATTCAAGAAATGAACTAGATGGAATCCAGTGGTCAACATCTCTTCCAGAGATCAGAACCAGGACTCATAGCGCATGCCAGGAGTTTGCATCTGATGAAAGGGCCATATTGGAGATGCCAGGAAATGTATGAGATCAAGAGCTACAAAGTCATTTTAAACCATGCCATTACAGCACTGGATGATAAATTTATTACCCATGAAGCCTTGATGAAGGATGCGTCACAGCTAGATCCCAGAAAATATTACCTGTTTTTCAAACCTGGATTTACATTTCAAGCTGGAGCGATGCAAGTGATTGCCAATATGGCTAGTGTAGATCCTCAAGAACTGCAAGATGAACTTGTTTCCTTTGCATCTAGCTACAGTACATTATCAGCTAGTACTATAAATCAACCAAGAAGCCATACTGGGAACAAGTATCGTAATGTACGGTTAATAGCTGAACCAGAGAATGTTATATCCACTGATCTTGAAGACATGATAGAGGAACCACCTGACACTGACGAGCACCTTGCTGAGAACACTGAAAATTCATTGACAGAAGAGATTTTGCACTGCACATTAAAATCACAAAGGATATGTAAACAGTGCCTTCCAGCCAACACCAAAAGTTCATGTCATATGTGACAAATATTTAACATGTTTACTATGCAACATAATTAAAAATAAAATGCCATGTCATTGTTTATAACATGAGTCATGCCAGGGGTAAGGAGGTCACCGGTAATTACCACTTTACCTATGACCACTTTCTTATGTGTTACAGGGTATAGTCCTAGGCTCACATTTACATTACATACACAGTGTAATGATGAAGGTTGAATGCATTCAGCACTATACATTGTTGGCAGTGCCATACCTCTCACACCTGTGATGTTTGTTGGGATCAGCGGGGGACCACATGTTAGTTATGTAGCACCTGCATTGTTGGTAATGGGTATCACTTGGGCTGTGGCTACTGCCAAAGTCCCAGCTACAGCACTTGAATGACTTCAGGACATTTCTCTAATCTGGTTGTACTAGTTGTTCCCACTCAGAGACAGGCAAGTGACAGTGTATTAGTTCTGTGCTGTGAAGGGAAAACTTCATGCTGCACTTGGAGGTAATAAGCACTAGGAGGTACCACTGAGTACAAATGGGTATCACTTGGGCTGCAGCTACTGCCAAAGTCCCAGCTAGCACTTGAATGACTTCAGGACATTTCTCTAATCTGGTTGTACTTGTTGTTCCCACTCAGGGACAGGCAAGTGACAGTGCATTACTTCTGTGCTGTGAAGGGAGCACTTCATGCTGCACTTGGAGGTAATAAGCACTAGGAGGTACCACTGGGTACAAACGGGTATCACTTGGTCTGCAGCTACTGCCAAAGTCCCAGCTACAGCACTTGAATGACTACAGAGCATTTATCTGCTCTGGTTGTACTTGTTGTTCCCTCACAGGGAGAGACAAGTGACAGTGAATTACTTCTGTGCTGTGAAGTGAAAACGTCACAGTACAAAGGGATATCACTTGGGCTGCAGCTACTGCAAAGCCCCAGCTACAGCACTGGAATGACTACAGGGCATTTCTCTACTCTGGTTGTTACACTGGTCCCACTCAAGGACAGGCAAGTGACAGTGTATTACTTCTATGCTGTGAAGGGAAAACTTAATTCTGCACTTGAGGTAATAGCACTAAGAGGTACCATTGGGTACAAATGGGTATCACTTGGGCCACAGCTACTGCCAAAGTCCCAGCTACAGAACTTGAATGACTTCAGGACATTTCTCTACTCTGGTTATACTTGTCGATCCCACTCAGGGACAGGCAAGTGACAGTGCATTACTTCTGTGCTGTGAAGGGAACACTTCATGCTGCACTTGAAGGTAATAAGCACTAGGAGGTACCATTGGGTACAAAAGGGTATCACTTGGGCCACAGCTACTGCCAAACTCCCAGCTACAGCACTTGAATGCCTTCAGGATATTACTCTACTCTGATTGTTCTTGTTGCTCCCTCACAGGGACAGGCAAGTGACAGTGCATTAGTTCTGCACTGTGAAGGGAAAACTTCATGCTGCACTTGGAGGTAATAAGCACTAGGAGGTACCATTGGGTACAAACGGATATCACTTGGGCTGCAGCTACTGCCAAAGTTCCAGCTACAGCACTTGAATGACTAAAGGGCATTTGTGTACTCTGGTTGTACTTGTTGCTTGCTCACAGGGAGAGACAAGTGACAGTGAATTACTTCTGTGCTGTGAAGTGAAAACGTCATGGTACAAAGGGATATCACTTGGGCTGCAGCTACTGCCAAAGCCCCGGCTACAGCTCTGGAATGACTACAGGGCATTTCTCTACTCTGGTTGTACTTACACTGGTCCCACTCAAGGACAAGCAAGTGACAGTGTATTACTTCTGTGCTGTGAAGGGAAAACTTAATTCTCCACTTGGAGGTAATAAGCACTAGGAAGTACCATTGGGTACAAACGGGTATCACTTGGGCTTCAGCTACTGCCAAAGTCCTGCTACAGTACTTGCATGACTACAGGGCATTTCTCTACTATGGTTGTACTCCCATTGCTCCCACTCAGGGACATGCAAGGGACAGTGCATTGCTTCTGTGCTGTGAAGTGAGTACTTCACAGTACAAAGGGATATCCCTTTGGCTGTGGCTACTGCAAAAGTCCCAGCTACAGCACTTGCATGACTACAGGGCGTGCTTCTACTCTGGCTGTACTTATGTAGCCTCCACACAGGGACAGGCAGGCAAGTGACAGTACTATGCTCATGTGCAGTGCAGGAAAAACTTCACAGTGGAAGGTAGTAGGTACTGTTAGGTACACAAGGTAAAAAAACAAAACTCATGTTTTTTTGTAAAACCAGTCTAAGGTTGAACAATAGTAGAGAAAAAATAATCATAATGACATTACAAAATGAAGAATTAGAGCAGGTATCAGAATACAGATATTTGGGGGTTTGGATTGATCATGCCTTAAAATTTAACAAACATATATCTGATTCTATATCAAAAGTAAATAAAAGATTGGGAGTTTTCAGAAGGACAAGTTTCTGTATGAATAGATTAATAAGAGAAACAGTGATAAAACAGCTTCTTTTACCTGTTCTTGAGTATGGAAACCATGTGTATGGTCTGGCATCTAAAAGTCTCTTGCAAAAAACTGATACAATGTATAATAAGATGGCTAGATTTATATTGAGAAAGGATTATAGAGCGCATCACTGTGCCATACTACAGGAATTGGGTTAGCTTAGTGAGGAAGCAAAGAGGCAGCTTTCATGGGCTACGCAAATTTATAAAGTTATACATCAGAAGCAGCCAGAGTATTTAAGTGTCAGACTAGAAAAGAAAATACATGTTTATAATTTGCGAAACAAAAATTTATGGAATTATTTTTTTCCCAAATTAAAAAATACATATAGCTATATGTTTCCTGTCATTATGGATAGAATATGAAATGAGATAAAATCAGTCTAAAGTTGGAATTAAGTATATGCAATGCTATGGCTAATTTTAGCAAATTGTTAGTATAGTGACTTGTAAAGAATGTTATATTGTTTGTCGATAATTGTATGTAGTGTATTTATTATTTTCATGTATTTTGTATGTTTGAGAATGTATTGTTTGCCTATTAATTTGTCTGTTATCTGTTTATACCAAATGGAATATGATACAACAGGAGCATCTTGCAAATAGGACTTTGTCCTAATGATGTATTTATGCCAACAATTTCCTGTATAAAAATAAAGGTTTTTACTACTACTAAGTTTCATTAGGGAAGTAACTACTACCACATTCCCATTTAAGGCACTTCAATGAATAAAAACACATTTTCTAAGGCTCCAGTGATGATTCTGTACCCTCACAACAAGGCATGTGTAACCAAGGGGATAGTGCTGTGCATTGGAGGCAAAACTCCAGTATGGGAGCTGGAGGTTTGTTAGTAGGTACAAACAGGTTTTATTGGGAGGTAGCTACTGCTGCATTCCCATTGGCAACAGAATAACTACAGGACATTCTTGCAATAATCCACAGGTTCAAGGTTCAAAAATCCAGTAATATTTTTTGGGATCCCCTCCATGGAGCAGGCCAGTGACAGTTGTTGTTCTGGTGCACCTAAACTTCACAGTGGCTACTTCCATAGTCAAAGCTAAGTAAGTTAAAATGACTACACAGCTTTCCTCACAGCAGTCCCACTAGTATCACCCTGCAAAGTCGGTGAGGGCTGCTGCTGACCCTGCAGTGCCTTGAGGCAAAGCTGGTTATTGGAATCACCAGTAGGTACAAAACGCTCGTGGGGATGGGGAATGGAATGCTGACTGATTACTACCAAAAGCACTTACTTGACAGTTTCCATGGTGCAGTTTAGTTTCTATACCTCCACACACACTGGGAGGGGTTATGTCAACCCTGTCAACCAAAAAAAAAAGTACATAGTTATGTGGGGAGTAGTACAATGTAATGGCTGTGGGGCAGCAGTCTTCCGGGAGTCTTTCTGGAGGCTGAGATGCTGCCCTATTTGCAGACAACTCTCTGCCCTGAGGGAGGAAGTTGCCCGTCTTCAGGCCACACTGGACAGCAGTAAGAGAACCTTCCCCCAGGCCAGACTGGATGGTAGGAAGGAACCCCCCCATCCAGGGAGCACCAGAGCCACCACCACTACCTCAGAGGTTGCAAAGAAAGCACAGCAGTTGGACCACAGTGGGCTCAGGGAGGGTGAGGAGGGTGCAACAGAGGCACACCCAGTCAGTTGTTCCACTCCACAATCCATATTCATTCTGGGGAGCACAGCTCCCATGGATGCACCCACGGAGGAGATTAAGGAGGCTGAGGACACCTGTCACAAGGGAGGCCCACAGGAAGGAGGCAGAGGATGCCACAAGGAAAGGAAGCAGCTCCTGGTGGGACTCAATTATTAGGGGATAGAACTGGGGAGCAGGAAAACTGAAGTAAAGTGCCTGCCTGGTGCCATGGCTTGGAGGGACAGGAAGTGCATCCCCTCAAGATCACGAGAACAGCTGCACGGAGTCTGAGCTGGATGTCATTGTCCACCTAGGGACAAATGACTTGGCTCATCATGAGATTAGAGCAGTGCAGAAGGACTTTGTAGAGTTGGGGAGGAGCCTAAGACAAGTAGCACACACAGTATCCTTCTCAGAGGTGCTGCCTGTAAATGGCATGAGTGAGGCAAGGGTACTTTGCACCATGCAGTTTAATGAGTGGTTGAAAAAATGGTGTGGAGCACAGGGGTTTGGCTTCATTGGGGACTGGGGTTCCACCTGGAGGGACACCACCCTATACTGGCAGGATGGTCTGCATCTGTCCAGGAAGGGAACAAGTCTTTGAGCAATTGGTTTAAATGCTTCATTGGCAAGCTTTAAACTAGTCAAGGGGGGAGGCACTGATAAGCAGCAGGAAAATCCCAGCCTCTCCCTACAAAACAGGGTACTAAATGGGAAAAGACCGAGGTCGAAAGGTCAGTGGGGGATGCTGCAACAGAAAGTAAAGCCATCAAAAATGGAAAGCAATGAGTACCAATGCACAATAGTCTGAGTAACAAGCTTCCCAATTAGTGGCCTTGATGGAGGAGGAACATCTGGATATCGTGGCAGTCACAGAAACATGGTTATTTACGAAACCATGACTGGGACGTAAACATACCAGGATACACTATCTACAGGAGAGACAGAGAGGGTAAAAGAGGAGGTCAGCTCTTTACATAAGGGAAGGAATCAAAATAACAGAACAAAAGAAAACAGGGAGGAGAAGAAGCACTGTGGGTAAATTTGGAGACCGGCAATGGCACCACAATCCGCATAGGGTTGTATACAGACCTCCTTCTCAGGGGAGAAATGGACAAGGAAATGATAGAAAGTATACTTAGTATGGCAAAAATGGGAGATATTGCTGATAGGTGATCTGAATATGCCAGATGTTAACTGGAGTGCAGTTGCGCAGCCACTTGAAGAGTGGGGTTATTCTAGATGCCCTACAGGGGCATGCCTTAGACAACTAGTATTGGAGCCCACTCGAGAGAGGGAGCAATCTGAGACCTGGTTCTCTCCAAATGGAGATGAAGAGGGATCACAGATGTAGAAGTTGGTAGCCATCTGGGACTAGTGACCATCGAACAGTATGATTCACAATAAACACAGCAATAGAGTCAAGCCATACAAAGACAAAGGTACTGGACTTTAGGAGGGCTGACTTTGCCAAAATGGGTAAGTGCCTAAGGAATGCACTAGCAAATGGGCAGGAAGGAGGGTGGAAGAACAATGGGAATAATAAAACTGCCATCACAGAGGCAACAAGCCTTGTGTGAAGCAAATAAACAAAACTAAACGATGTAAGAAACCACTATGGTTCTCAAAGGAAGTGGCAGTGAAGGTTCAAGAGAAAAGAAAGCTTTCAGGGAAGTACAAGGAATCACAGAAGGAGTAGGACAGAGAACTGTATCAGTTAAAGCAAAAGGAAGCTAGGAAGGCAGTCAGAACAGCAAAGGCCCAAACCGAGGAAAAAGATAGCCAACTCAGTTAAGAAGGTTAAAACCTTTTATAGGTACATCAGAGAGCGAAGGAAGACCAAGGGAGGATAGTGAGGCTTAATAAAGGGGGGCAGAGGGAGACTGTGAAAAGGCAGAGATACTAAACAAATATTTTGCTCAGTATTTACAAAGGAAGAGGGGTACCTAGAACAAACAGTAGAACACACTGGATACAGAAGTTGATACCAGCCCATTTACAGAAGAAAGAGTTCTGAAAGAACTCTTAAAACTGAAGGTGGACAAAGCAATGGGGCCTGATGGGATTCATCCCAGAATTCTAAAAGAACCAAGGGTAGAATTAGTGACACCACTGACTACCCTGTTTAACAAATCATGGGAGGATGGGTGGTACCCGAGGACTGAGGAGGGCAGATGTGATTCCCCTCACAAAAGTGGGAGCAAGGCAGAAGCAGGAAACTACAGACCTGTTAGTTTAACCTCAGTGGTAGGGAAAATGATGGAATCACTTCTGAAGGAAAGAATTGTCGAGTATCTAGAGGCCAGAGGGGCACAGGACCCAAGGCAGCATAGATTCACGGCAGGAAGGTCATGCCAGACAAATCTAATAGATTTCTTTGACTGGGTGACCAAAGTAGTAGATCAGAGAGGGGCTGTGGACATGGCCTACCTAGACTTTAGCAAGGCATTTGACACAGTCCCACACAAAAGATTAATATACAAGTTAGCTAGCCTGGGAGTGGGTCCCAAGATGACAGCCTGGGTAAAAATTGGCGGAAAATAGGACACAGAGAGTAATAGTAAATGGAGTCCACTCTGATGAAAGGGGGTTACTAGTGGGGTACCGCGAGGTTCAGGATAGACTAGTCCTCTTCAATGTCTTATAAGTTTGACATTGCAGAGGGACTGAAGGAAAGTATGTCTCTTTGCAGATGACACAAAGATCTGCAACAGAGTTGATGCACAAGGTGGGGTGGAAAGGATGAGAAGGGACTTGGCAAGGTTAGAGGAATGGTCAAATGTATGGCAGCTTAGAGTCAATGCTAAGAGTGCAAGGTAATGCACCTGGGAAACAAAACCCAGGGAAGAGTACACAATGGGGGTGAGATACTAACAACAACAAAATGGAAAGGGACCTCGGGTAGTCATATCAGATGACCTAAAGGTGGGCAAGCAATGTGAGAGGGCAGCAATGGGGCTGGGGGATATTGGGATGCATAGGGAGAGGCATCACCAGTAGAAAACAGGAAGTTATTATCCCTCTGTACAGACAGCTGGTCAGACCCATCTGGAGTACTGCGCAGTTCTGAGACCCAGTCTTCGCAAAGACATAGACAGGATGGAAGCTGTCCAGAGGAGGGCAACTAAAATGGTGCAGGGTCTGCACCAGAAAACATATGAAGAGAGACTAAAGGAGCTTAATATGTATAGCCTCGAGGAAGGAGGAGAGGGGGACATGATAGAAACTTTCAAGTACCTCAAGGGAATCAACAAAGTCCAAGAGGGTAGCATCTTTCAAAAAAAGAGGTGTGCAAGAACAAGGGGGCACAATTTGAAGATAGAGGGGTGGCTCAGAGGTAATTTAAGGAAGTATTTTTTCACAGAGAGGGTTGTGGATGTATGGAACGGCCTTCCGGAGGAGGTCGTGGAGTCAAAAACAGTGGTGGAATTCAAGCATGCATGGGACAGTCATAAGGCAATTCTGGGGGTGGGGTAGGAAGAAGTAGGCTGCTGGTTAACTAGGATCTGCAGCTTATCCAGTAGGCAGGAAATGGGAGACTGGGTGGGCCAAGCGGTCCTTATCTGCCGTCAAATCTATGTTTCTATGTTTCTGTTTCTTGAGGGTTAGTATTGTGCAGAGCAGGCAAGCTTCACTGTTGGAAGTACACAGGTTTCACAGTGAATTTGGCCATTGCAAAATTTAAAAATTAACATCTGAATACTATTTCTCATGTTCCCTTTACTTCATCTTTTATAAGTTAAATTTGTGATGTATAGCACAGGCAAACCTTGTAGTATAGCAAGTACAAATCTGCTTCAGTTGTACCTGTAATTCAATGTCTTGACCTACCAGCAAGATAAACAGTGTGTGAGAGGTATGGCTGCAAGCAGCAGCATCTAAGAATGCCACTGTCAAATGAACATTTGGACATGTAAAATGTGAACTAATCCATAAAGTCTGTGTTATGTGTGCAGGCAGTGACTAGTCTGTGATAGCTGTATTCAAATACATGTTAAAATATAGTCATTGCTTCATCTTTCATGTAGTTTTGTAGATGGTGTATCGGTGTTTTTCTGATTTACACACCATATTTTCATTGAGTCAAAGAACAAACTTTACAACCATCATGTAGTTTTAACTTTATATCCTCAGGCTGAGTCTTCCACTGTTGCCAAAAATGTCATCCAGGTTTTATAGAACTGGAAGATACATAACCGAATACATCATACACTCTTTTAAAATGATGCGGGTCTGGCTTTACATAACATTGTGATGCTACTTGCAGCAGTGACAGTGGGCAGCATTTGTTTTCTGCTCAAATTTTAACAGCATGCAGTGCCTCCTACATGTAAAGGAGGGGTATTACATGTAATATTTCACTTCACAGCACAGAACTACTGCACTCTTACTTTACATGGTGTACCCTACCAGACCATTTGACAAAAGTCCTAGTAGTAGGCAAATTATACCTGACACCATTAGTTACATCACAAAGCATTACATTGCATGCCATATAACCCCTTGCTTGTCCACTTCACATAGATACATAGACAGTGTCGACGAATGAGGCCTATGGCCCACCCAGTCTGCCCATTTGAGCTTAGTTCAGTTTGTTTTCCTAGAAGTCTGTTGCCCTTACCCTGACCTCCAGAATTCCTTTTATCTATCCCATGCATTCTTAAATCCCGTGATTGTTTCAGCCCCACCACTTCCTCTGGCAGGGTGTTCCACTTGTCCACCACCCGTTCTATGAAGAAATTCTTTCTTATGTTTCCTCTGAATCATCCTCCCTCCAACTTCATCCCATGCCCTCTAGTCCTGGAACATCTTTTTCACTTAAAAATAGTGTTTTCCTGCACCCTGTTCCTCCCTGTAAGATACTTGTATGTCTCTATCATATCCCTCTCTCCCTCCTCTCCTCCAGGGAGTATATGTTCAGTTCCTTCAACCTGTCTTCAGAGGACTTGTGATGTAATCCATGCACCATCTTTGTTGCCCTCCTCTGAACCTTCTCTACCCTGTCTATGTCCTTACGTAGGTATGGTCTCCAGAACCATACACTGTACTCTAGGTGGGGCCTCACTAGTGTCTTGTATAGCGGAATTATGATCTCCCTTTCCTGCTGGTGATGCCCTGCCTATACATCCCAGCATCCTATTTGCTTTTACTCTGCTGCCTTGTCACATTGTTTCCTACCTTGAGGTCATCAGAGATGATAACCCCAAGATCCCTTTCCTGCTTGGTGCATGCTATATCCTCACCCCCAACTGATATATTGTGCCAGGTTTTGTGCCCCATATGCATTATCTTGCAATTCTTTGCATTGAATTTCAACTGCCAAACCCTGACCATTCTTCAAGTTTCTGCAGGTCGCTTCATTCTGTCTACACCCTCTGGTGTGTCTACTCTGTTACAGAGCTTTGTGTCATCAACGAACAGTGAAATTCTGCCTCCTAGGTCCTGCGCCATGTCACTGATGAAGATGTTGAATAGGACCGGTCCCAGCACTGATCCTTGTGGTACCCCACTGGTCAATCTTCCCTCTGTGGAGTGACAGCCATTTACCACCACCCTCTGTGTCCTGCCACCCAGCCAGTTACCTACCCACCACACTACTGTCCTGCCCACACCCATATTCCCCAGTTTGTGTAATAGTCTTCTATGTGGCACAGTGTCATAGGCCTTGCTGAAGTCCAGATAGGCCATGTCCACTGCCCTCCCCGATCCACCTCCCTAGTCACCCAGTCAAAAAATTCAATGAGGTTGGTCTGACATGACCTCCCCCTGGTGAAACCATGCTGCCTTGGGTCCTGTAGTCCATTGACAACCAGATGTTCCACCAATCTCTCCTTCAGTAGTGCTTCCATGATCTTCCCCACTACCGAGGTGAGGCTGACTGGTCTGTAGTTCCCTGCTTCCTCTTTGTTCCCACTTTTGTATAAGGGGACTACATCTGCTGTCCTCCAGTCTTTGGGTACATTATCACAATGTTTTATTATGGGTGGTGGGACCACAGCGAATACTGCATTGCTTCAGTTTAAGACGCAGTGGTGGCTCTATTGCTAACTTACTGACCATTCACAGAACATAAAAATGTACTATATATTTTGCTTATGATCTATGGCAGATACAGGGCACAAGTTGTCTGCCTGCTCATGCCATAATGTGTCAGAAACTAGCAGTTTTGTGTGAAAGACAATTTCATCACAGATGTAGCAATACCAGCAAATGAATCCAGTAATTAACATAAAGCTACCTAGGACCAAATCACTTGCAGTCAACATTCTTAAATTAATTTCTTTTTGTAAAGATCTTTTTATCTGAACATGTCATTCACGTGTGTCTGAACTTTACAAAACAGGTTTCTTTATGGGCATCAATCTGTAGATTCAAGAAACAAGATTAATCAGTCATTGTGTGTGTTTTCTTTTACGTTGCTGTTGAACTAACAGGTTGATGTTCAATATTGATATGTTAATTGGGCTTAAAAATGTAGTATAAAAAGTTCAATTACTCCTACTGTAAGAATGATAATTAGGTTTCATGTAGGAGGTGCAGCTGCCCGACAGCTCAGGAAAATGTGGCCTGTCACTCATATGTAGCATCCTTGCTTATATTGTGATCCCTTACTCTGCCTGGCGGTTACATTAAATTCACTGTATTGTTTATTGAGCGTTATATTACTGCTGTCTCTTCAGAAACCCCAAAAATCTATAAAACCCTTTTTATTTTTTTATTTTGTATAACATTGAGCCATTGTATTATTGCAATAAGGCACTCCAAGGTGTGTGTTATTGTGTAATAATTAACGGCTTCACTTTTTCCATCAGGAAACCATGGCATAATTTTGCTGTAATAAAGGAGTGTTTATTATGGCAAACCGCTTGCAACAGTTTTCCTCACACTCATTGTCGCCCGGCATTTCTTCCCTTCCTGACCAGGTGATCGCCACCGCTTCCTACCACCGCCATACAGTCAACCACCAGAGGAACTCAAGGTAAGTTATTTAAACAAAAAGTACTTTTTACATCACAAGGTGTAAAACAATCTTAAAAAAATGCAGAAATTAAAATTGTAACCAGTGGCCAAAAATGAAACCGGACTGTGGCCGCAACGGAACCTATCATATTTTATATAAATGCTGAGGTGAAAAATGCAAACCCAGCAATTATATAAAATAAAATATAGGTCGGGTGTGTAAACTCGAAGTTTACACAAACCCTAAGGGTTAGATGCTATTTATAAACCCCTTGAGCTGCGCTCTCAGGGTTTATGTAGCATCTAACCCCTCAGGTGTGTAATCTTCTTGTTACACACCCCCACCCATGCTTTATTCTATTTATAATGTCACTCCTGGGGTGGTGGAAGCACTCTGCTTTGCCTCGTGCTTCAACCCACCCCAGGAGTGATGTTATTACACAATAACACACATCTTGTCATCCCTTATTGCTTAAATATCCCACTCTGGTTCTTCCTACCTCTGTTCTATTTCCTATGGAAAGGATCTTGGAAGTCTGTTAAACTGATCTACTGTATATAACAGTGTAAAAGGTTTCTCTATTTGGTCAGATTTCTTGTCAGAATAAATCTCTGTCATGTATAAAGTCATGCTGTTCATTTTCATTTCTGCTGCATGAAGTGTTGAAATGAGTGAATATCCCCCACATTCAGCATTAAAGCATAACAAAGCATCTTTAGTATGAGTTAATTTATTATGTAACTTTTGTGCTTTGCCTAATTATTGTTATTGGAAAAAGTAAGTCCCAGATAGCAGTAAGAAGGGATAATGTCCAGTGTCTTCTTGTTGATTTGCCATTTCCATTTTGATTTTCTTTTGCCATAGATCACAGTTTGGATCTTTTTTGTATTACAGTACTAAATAGTCTATTTTTGTGACAATATTCCGCTAACTGCGTAAGGTTTTCACCATTCTCATTGAATAAACTGAAATTAGTATTAAATCACCAGCTGGCCACATGCTGTCCTTGGCCCGCCTGCCCAAGCTACAGGCTACAGCATCTGCCCTGACCAGGCTGCCCATGGACCAGCAGCTGCAACGGCATTCCAAGCCAGCCGCGTGCTCTCTTTGGCCCACCCACCCAAGCTAAGGGTACGACATCTCTCCCTGGGAAGCACAGCTTGAAAGCCATGAATCCAATTGGCCAGTTAAGTTGGGCCAGGCTCACTATTGGTGCACGCTTTCTTGCTCTACTCACACTGTTTTTAAAAAGTGAGTAGAACCTATTTTAATTAATTCTGCTGCCTGTACTTCTGTGGTGTGGATAATTTACTTGTGTCTAGAGTATGAATTTGATTTAAAATGTTTGGCAACAAGCTCATGCTGGGATTTGATTGTGTAAATTTTTGGCTAACTCTCAGCTCTGAATTTATATTGCTCAGTTAGAACTGCTCAGGATTAGAAGGACAAATGTTATCTTTTACAGCTCAGTTAATTCTGCTACTACCGTAACTCTGCCTCTACTTATTTATTTTAAACTCTGCCTCTGTCTCCCAGTCCCTACTTGTACCTTACCTATTTTCTATCTCTGCCTCTTAGCTTGTACTTCATTACTGCTACCTCCTTAGTTTGTTTCCCCGCCTGTTTGCAGCCTGTTTCTGCTAATTGCAGTGCTTTAAGGCTCTGCTTAAAATCTGCCTGTTCTCTGCCCTTTCTTCCCCAGCTCCAGGGTCTGCTCCTTGCCAGTTTTTCTCCTCCTGTTTCTCACCCCTGAGTCTCTTCCAGTCCTCCCCGGTCCCCTTAACCTCTAATCCCTCTCCCAATATCTCGTTCGGCACCCCAGGCGTCAAAACCCAGACACCTACAACTGTTTTTTTTTCTCTTTTCTGCTTCTGCCCACCCTACATGCACTCACTCCTTCTTTTCATACTCCCTCCTCTTGACTATTGTCACCAACTTAGGCACTCCCACCAGTTAAGTCCTTCCCTGGGTATAGGCATTTATTCCTAACTTCTCATCCTCTCTACCTCCCTCCAGGCTACAGCATCTGCCCTGACCGGGCTCCCCATGGACTAGCAGCTGCGGCGGCATTCCAAGCCAGCCACACACTCTCCTTGGCCCACCCACCCAAGCTACAGATACAGCATTTTCTCCCTGGGGAGCACAGCTTGAAAGCCGCGAATCCGATTGGCCAGTTAAATTGAACCAGGCTCACCATTGGTGCACTCTTTCTTGCTCTACTCATGCTGTCTTTAAAAAGCAAGTAGAGCCTTTTTTAATTAATTCTGCTGCCTGTACTTCTGTGGTGTGGATAATTTCTCTCGCTCACCCTCCCCTGCCCCGACCTCTATTAAATACTCCTCCCCCACTTAGTCTCGACCCTCCCTTCCTACTAAGGCTGTTGACTGGCTTTGGCTAATTTTCACTTAAAGTGCCAGTCCCAACTTTTAGTACACAACTCTTAATGTTTACTCTGCTCTCCCAGTGAGCATTACAGCAGGTGATCAAGGGTACTAGTGTGTTAGTGTTAGGAATATACAGCCCTGTACTACCATATTAGATATTCATCCTCTGAGTTTCTATTGCTTCTGCTTAAAACATCATGTCTCTATTCACACCCAGGCTCCTTCTGCTGCTCCTTTCTGCCCTGTCTCTCCCACCCTTCCTTTACTCCTCCTCACCCACTCTCTCATCAGAACCACTCTGCCATAACCCCTCCATTCCCTATCTTCATTCATGCTATCACCTCCTCTCTCCCTATCCTAACTTGTGCACACTAGAAACATAAAAACATAGAAAATGATAGATAAGGACTTCAAGGCCCATCCAGTCTGCCCATTTCTTTTTCTACGTTATAAATGTGCCATCGGCCTTTGCTCTGTCAGTGGCCTATCTATTCATACTCATCTGTATTGCTCCCTTATGCCTATCCCATGCCAGTTATAAGCCCTGCACTGTATTCATATCCACCACTTCCCGAGGAAGGCCATTCCATGCATCCACCACCCTTTCTGTGAAAAAGAACTTCCTCACATTACCCTTAATCAGCCTCCCTCTAGTATCATTATGTGTCCTCTTGTCCTGCTATTTTTCTTATATTGAAACATGTTGGACTCTTTCACCTTGTTAATGCTCTTAAGGTGTTTGAATGTTTCGATCATATCACCTCTCTCCTCCTTTGCTCTAGAGTGTATTCATGTTGAGCTCCGTTAATCTGTCCTCCTATGTTTTCTGATGCAGTTCCTGCACCATTTGGTTGCCTTTCTCTGGAATGCCTCAATTTGGTTAATGTCCTTGTTAAGGTGTGGCCTTCAGTACTGCACACAGTACTCCAGATGGAGCCTAACCAGTGTCTCGTAAAGAGGGATTATTACCGCCCTCTTCCTACTTGTGATACCCCTACTAATACACCCTAACATCCCCCTAGGCTTTCCTACTGCTTTAGTGGTCTGCTTGGATGATTTCAGGTCAACGGTGATGATGATGCCCAAGTCTCTTTCTTCCCTTGTGACTGACAGCAACTCCCCTCCCAGCCTATAGGTGACTTCAGGGTTTCTCTTCCCTATGTGCATAATCTTGCACTTCTTTGCATTAAACCCCAGTTGCCACTCTTCCGACCATGTTGCTAGTTTATCCAGATCTCTTCTCATTCTGCCCACCCCATCTGGATCATCTACTCTGTTGCAGATCTTGGTGTCATCTGCAAACAAACAAACCTTACCCTCCAGTCCATCAGCAATGTCACTAATATAGATATTGAAGAGGACTAGCCCCAGGACTGATCCCTGAGGTGCCCCACTTGTGACTTGCATCTCTTCTGACTGTATACCATTTACCACCACTCTCTGTTTTCTGACCACCAACCAGTTTGCCACCCAGTTGACCAGCTTCTGACCCACCCTGAGCCTACCCATCTTATTAATCAATCTTCTATGCGGAACAGTATTGAAAGCTTTGCTGAAATCAAGGTAGGCGACATCAACTGCTCCCCCTTGGTCCACCACTCTGGTTACCCAGTCAAAGAAATCTATGAGATTAGTTTGATAGGGCCTTCCTTTTGTAAACCCATGCTGTCTTGGATCCTGTGCTCCTATGGATTCCAGGTGTTGCACTATCCTTTCTTTAAGGAGTGCCTCCATAATCTTGCCGACTACTGAGGTAAGACTGACTGGTCTGTAGTTCCCTGCCTCCTCCTCCACGCTACCACTCTTGAGAAGAGGGATCACATGAGCCCTTCTCCAGTCTTCTGGGACCTCTTCTGTGCTCAGAGACTCACTAAACAGTTCTGATAATGGCTCTGCTAGTTCCACCCTTAGCCCCTTTAGTACCCTGGAATGTATGCCATCAGGTCCCATTGCTTTGTCCACCCTGAGCTTATTCAAGCTCTTGTAGGACCCTTTATTTTGTGAAGGAACTAGTGCTCACCTCCCTCCCCTCTGTGTCCAAGGTGCTGGGCTGTGGGCCCTGACCTATCTTCTCTTCAGTATATACTGAGCAGAAGTATCTATTTAGGATAGATGCTTTTACATGGTCCTCCTTCACACACGCCCCCAATCTACTTTGATCTTAGCAATAGCCCCCCCGGACTTTCTCCTTTCACTAATGCATCTATAGAAAGTCTTGTCACCTTCTTTTACTGTTTGTGCTAGTGTTTCCTCGGTTTGGGCCTTTACCTGTCTTACTGCCTTACCTGCTTCCCTTAGGGAAGTTTGGTATGCTTCCCTATCTTCATCTCGCTGCATTCCCTTACACTTCCTGAAGGCCAGCCTTTTGGCTCTGACCTTTTCTGATACTGTTTTTGAGAACCGAAGTGGTTTTCTTCGTCATTTGCACTTCCTTTTCTCTCTAACACAATGGGATATTGCATCAAGTATTGCATCCTTAATGCTTGTCCACTTTGCCTGTACACCCTCACCTGCATTTCTTTTTGCCAGGGCTAGCTTAATTCTGTTGGCCATCTTATCAAAGTCAGCTCCTCTGAAGTACCATATTTCTGCCTTGGAATGGGAAGATTTAGTTGTAGTGGCCAAATTGAACCATACCATGTGATGGTCACTGGCCCCCAGGTGACCTTCCTCCTAGAGATCTGTGATCCTTTCCTTGTTAGTCAGCACTAGAGCTAGGATAGCCCTATCTCTTGTGGGTTGTTGTACCAGTTGTTTGAGGCCCTCCCCTACAGGGAATCCACCTTGTGTCTAGTTCTGGCAGATGTTCCTGCTGGTATTGATCAATCTGTATCTGGCATATTGAAGTCTCCCATTATCAGAGCCTCCCCTTTAGCTGTCATGTTTTATATATCTTCTAACAGTAATGTGTCTATGTCCTCCCCCTGGTCTGGAGGCCTGTACACAACCCCAATTCATATGGCTGTCCCATTTCCTGTTTCCAGGGTGACCAACAGTTCTTCTTGCTCCTCATGTATATTCTGAATTTCTGTAGCTTTGATATTTCCATTGACATACAGGGCCACTCCACCCACCCCCTTTTTTGCACCTCGGTCTCTTCTGAAAAGTACATAGCCAGGTACTGAAGTCTCCCAAGTGTGGTTACTGGTAAACCACATCTCGCTAATCGCTACTATGTCCAGTTTAGCCTCTGTCATTATTGCCTGCAGGTCTGGGATCTTGTTTCCCAGACTGCGAGCATTTGTGTACATGATTTTCCACTGGCCAGATTTCAGTGTGTTAGTTGTTGGGTGAGGTCTGGGGTTTCCCCTGTGCATCGTATGGGGAGCTAGACCTTTTCCTTTACCTGGTGTTGCAAATGAACTGCAAACATGCTGAATTCCTGTTTGACCACTAGCTGAGGGGAGGTGTTCTTCCCATTCAACATGTGGGTGCCACCCCTCTCCCCATTGCTAGTTTAAATATTCTGCAAAACGCCAGAACTTCTGCCCCAATGCACTGACTCCTCCTTAGTCAGATGCAGTCCATCAAATTTAAATAACATTCGCCTCCCAAAACTGTTGCCAGTTCTCTACAAATTTGTGTCCTTTTTCCTGGCACCAGCCCTTAAGTCACATGTTTAACTCCCCTATCTCCCCTTCTCTGACCTTCTGTCCATCTGCCCCCCTCTCCCAGACTGGCAGGATCTCAGGGAAGGAGATGCCAGACAAAATGGATGATAATTTGTCACCCAGCCTGGTCAGGTGCTCCTTGTTGTCCACAACTGACCGGCTGGTGAGATCATTAGTCCCTACATGTACCAGGACGTCAATGTTTTCTCCTGCTTCCTGAACGGTTTTAGCAATGTGGTCAGTGTCTCCACTCTGATGTACCTGGAGACATCTGACCATTACCCTCGCTGGAGATAGGTATCAGCTCCCCAAATCACAGAGTCTCCTATGATCAAGTTTTTGGGATTTCCTTTTGCTTTTGTGTTGATTCCTGTTTTGGGTGAGTTTTGTTGTGCTAGCTCCTGTGCTGCAGCGTCCTGCTCTGCAGTGTCCTCGGTCCTTTGTTTGATTTCAGAGATAGAGGCAGATACCTGTTTGTGGTTTTAGAAGACAAAGAACCTCTGTGCGCAAACACTGAGGCAAGGGTTACCCAAAGGGCATATGGCTAGAAACCAAGTTTCAAGAAAATACAAAATTACACATGCCCACACAATGCAAAGCATCATGGGCTGCATATGCAAATCACCACAGAATGTTATGCTGGTTCAACTTTAAGCAGAATTGCATGGTGCCAAAAGGCCTCTTAAGACAGTGTGTCTTGGATATGTTGTGGTGAACCCATTAAAATAAAAAACTGTTGGCGGCCGGTGGCGCTGAGGCTGAGGTGGAAGCCTCACCTCGCGCTACGCCGGCGACCTGGAGCCGAGGCGGACTCGGGTTGCCGAGGGTCGGCAGGGAAAAGGAAGGATCGAGCATCCCAGCGGATGCTCTCCTCCCTCAGGGTGGAACCATGAGCGCCACGCTCTGCATCACTCCCCAGCCGGTGGAAGCACCGACAGTTGAGGGATGGGCGGCTCCGTCAACGGGTCGGGGAGGGGACTGCTGACGCGATGGGGTGTTGACGTGCGCTAGCACGTCACCTCTCGGGACGTAAGTCCCAAGCGACCGACGTCCTAGGGGGCGGGGACGTAAGGGAGAAAAACGGAAAAACCCCCCTGGCAGCCCTAGATGAAGGCCGCCCTAAGTCCCCCAGACCACCTGCAGGACAGACCCCGATGTGCGAGGAGGAGGAGGACAAGCACTCTAGGGGCAGATCCCCAAGGTAGGTTGAGGAGGACATGAGCGGACGGAAGGAGGGGGCTCAAGGGGTAGTAGGAGGAGATAAAGAAAGAAAGTAAAAAATAAATAAATAAATAAATTAAAACTGTTTAAAGACAAGAACCTCTGTGCACAAACACTGAGGCAAGGGTTACCCCAAAGGACATATGACTGGGAAGCCCATGATGCTTTGCATTGTGTGGGCATGTGTGATTTTGTATTTTCTTGAAACTTGGTTTCCCAGCCATATGCCCTTTGGGGTAAACCTTGCCTCAGTGTTTGCGCACAGAGGTTCTTTGTCTTTTAAATAGTTTTTTATTTTAATGGGTTCACCACAACATATCCAAGACACACTGTCTTAGGGTAGCTGGTCCATCCCACTGGGGTGTCAAACAGATGAGGCATACTGATGAGTCCTGGTAGGACAAAACAGGTGTCTATGTCATCTGTTAGCACCCTTTGCAAACTGTGTGAGAGGCCTTTCGGCACCATGCAATTCTGCTTAAAGTTGAACCAGCATACTATTCTGTGGTGATTTGCATATGCAGCTCATGATGCTTTGCATTGTGTGGGCATGTGTGATTTTGTATTTTCTTGTGGTTTTTATATGGTTTGTGGCTCTGGTTGCCTCACTTGACCCTGATGTAATCATCCTATCAGAAACCTGGCTTAGCAGAAATGTAGGTGACCCTTCCCTCTCCATCCTGGGCTATATTATATCCCACCAAAACCGGACAGGGAGGGGAGGAGGTGTGGCCATCTACCTCTCTTCATTTATCCAATTCAACACCGTCTTTTCTGTCTCAGTTTCTAAAGCTTATGAGTTGCTGATATTACAACTCTCCCTTCCCTTTCTATCTCACTCTTGTAGCAGGTGCCTACAGCCACCCTGAATCCACTCCTCAATCACTACCAATCTTATTACCTCCATAGTGTCCCACCACCTCATTGTGAAATTTACATCATGGGTGACTTTAATCTAAACTGGTCATCCCTCCCCACCCTAAACAAAGTGTATAAATATAAATGCCCTCAGCCTAACCCAGCTGATTCTTGAACTGACATGGATGAACCAGAAAACAGGCAACCACTCCTTAATTGACTGGGCCCTCTAAAATCTGGATCACTACCAGACATCCTCAGTGACCACTGTATGACATTCCTGGTACTTAAAGTCCATAAAATCTCAACCCTACACAAAATGTTACTAATCTGATTTTACAAATCTCTGAACCTTGCCCCCCTACTGCATGACCTAGTGCTTACTAATTGGACCCCCATAATATCTGTGAACTTGACAGATGTAGCAGCTGATTATTTTAGAGGTAAATTCCTCGATGTCTGGAACCAGTATGCCCCCCTTTGTAAGGTCAGGTCTACAGGAACCACCTTCCTTGGATCTCATAAAATCTCAGCCCCACACAAAACTTTGCTAATCTGATCTTACAAATGTCTGAACCTTGTTCCCCTACTGCATGACCTAGTGCTTACTAATTGGGCCCCCATAATATCTGTGAACTTAATAGATGTAGCAGATGATTGTTTTAGGGGTAAATTCCTCGATGTCTGGAACCAGTATGCCCCACTTCGTAAGGTCAGGGTCTACAGGAACTACCTTCCTTGGATCTCGCCTGAGCGTACCAAAAAGCAGGTGACCAAGCTTGGAAGCTCCACAAATGTTCTAATTTTCTCAAAGACTACGAAATCTACCACTCCCTTAGAAACAAGTGCACGAAAGTCACACATCTGGCCAAGGCCGAGTACTTCAGTTCTACCTTCCACTCCAACCTAAATAACCCCTCAAAATTTTGGAAAGTGATACACTCTTTCTTCTTACCTCCATCTACCCCTCCCTACCCCTTTCTCAACATAAATAACTCCCCCATTACTGACCAGCCAAGTGTTGCTGCTGCTTTCAACAATTATTCACCTCATGTGTCTCTTCTCTTCTGGCCTCCCTACCAGCTCTGAGGCCGGTCGTACCCATCACCCCCTCCCCAGTGCAATCACTCAAACAGATACTTTCTCTTTCTTTAAAATTACTCCTACTGAAATGCTGGAGGCTTTGTATGCCCTAAATCCTACCAAAGGCAGCTCATCTGATGGTTTGTACCCCAAGCTAGTATACCTTTCAGCCTCAGCCATCTCCAGCCCCTTGTCTATCCTCTTCAACCACTCATTTGACCTGGCTGCCATACAGATGGGCTGGAAGCATGCTATTGTTCTTCTGCTACCAAAGGGTGGTGATACCTCTACACCGGGGAACTACCATCCTATTTCCTTCATTCCCACCCTAGGCAAACTGCAGGAACATCTGGTTCTAACCCAACTCTCGTCTTCTCTCTCTAACTCCAATTTTTCACCCCTTCCATCTGGCTTTCAAAAGTACCACTCCACCACCACCTTTCCGATTAGGCTTACTGACTCGATCCGATCAGGGATGGACAGTGGCCAAATCACATCTGCCATTTTATTGACCTGACCAAGGCTTTTGACACAGTTTCCCACACCCTTCTACTTACTCTTTCTCCTCAGCTGGTCTGTCTGATGTAGTCACTAACTGGTTTAGTGCTTACCTAATAGGCAGGACTCAATCAGTCAGAATTACTGACTCTGTATCTCTCATCTCCCTATCAACACAGGTGTCTCACAGGGGTCCATGCTGGGTCCTATCCTGTTCTCCATCTTCCTAAATGACCTCCCATCCATATGCAACTCATCTTCTATACATATGTATGCAGATGATATGGTAATTTCACCATTGGCCGTTCCCAAATGATGTTGCAAAGAGACTTCAACTGGACTTCAATAATGTCCAGAACAGGTTTTGCTCTAGTCAACTCTTCCTTAATGCTAAGAAGACAGTCTTCATGACCTTTTGCACCAGGCAGAGACTTTCAAGGCCCCCGCCTGCCCTCCTTCCTTACCCTTGATGGGACAGTTATTGAGGACACCTACTCATTCAGATATCTGGGTGTTTGGCTTGATCAACAGCTCAGCTTCTCTGACCATGTAGATGCTATGCTGAAAACACTGTGCCCCAATCTTGGTGCTTTATACAGGAACCGAACTGCCTCCCTCTCCCGGCAAGGCATGAATTGTTCAGAAGATGATTCTACCTATCTTTGACTACTGTGACATAATCTACAGTGCCGCTCCCAAGACTTCTTAGCCAGATTGGATACCCTCTTCAACTCCTTCTGTCACTTCGCTCTTGACTCTCCTCCTCTCACCCATCACTATCAACTCTACCACTCCCTGGCAATTCCTTCCATTGAAAACAGATGCTTACATCACTGTGCAAACTTCATCTCAAAATTATGGTTTGGCTCTCTCCCTACATATCTTATGTCCTCCTTAGCTATCCCCTCTCCACCTGCCCACTCACTCAGATCTCAGGACTGCAGAACCCTGTCAGTCCCACAATGTACCACCATTATAGGCCGGTCTGCCTTTTCATTCCGTTTCCCAAAATTATGGAACTCGCTCCCTCAACAGATTTGCCACTCATCCTCCCAATCCTCCTTAACTGCAGCACTTCATAACTACCTCACTGTTAATTGCTCCTGTGCCTAACTCCTTCAGATCTCCTAGTTCCTATCCTTTATCTGCGCAGAACCCTCTGTTGTTACTTGTTTCCTATTACTGCACTCAAAAGTGATGTATCAAGACTTCTATTATTGTACTTAAAATGATGTATCAAGACTTCTGTGAATTGTATTTGGAACTGTGTATAATCCTACCAAGTAGATCAGTCCTCTGTGTTGTACTTAAATAATGTATGTTCCAACAAATTGCTTTCCTTAATTGTATGTATGGATACAATGAATTGTATGTATGGTTTCACTACAGTTAGTACCCTCTGGTCATCACTGTTGTAAGAAGGAGGCAGTATAGTGCAGTGGTTCAAGGCTCTGAGCTGCAAATCTGGTAATATCCAGCAGACCAGACCTGGGTTTGAATCCCACAGCTTCCACTTGTATACTGTGTGACCCTGAGCAAGTCACTTAACTTCCCTGTGCTCCCAGGTCGCTCCTGTAAAAAAGCTTTCAGCTTAATGTGCTACTCCTGGTTAAACAACTAAAAAAAAAAGGTTGGTATCTGTTGTACTTTGTAATGTATCTCTCCTACCGTCTCTTCCCACAGGACACACCATAAGATGAGTAACTTGTTGTTCAGTGTGCACTTCCTGGTGAAACTTTTCAATAAATACATTAAGGCAGGAACTGTGATGCCTTTTTCTGCAGGTGTATGGCTTGGCTGTACTAAAAACAGTAGTGATAACTCATTTATAAACAAATTAAAGATTATTGGAATCAATATGCATCCCTGTTTGACTACAATGGTGGCAATTCAAACATATACAGGAGCCAACGACATAACACTACAATAGTAGGCAACACAGGTTGGGCATCATGGTGACCAAACAAAAATCTAATGCTATAGGCAGTACTGAAAAAACTTTTATTAAGTTAAAAAATCAGGCTTTAATCCACAGCAGTACCCTTTTGAACTGCCAATGTTTCGCATATGACATATGATTTTTCAAGGCATGTACAGGTATGAAGTAACCATTTATAAGGTACCTGTCCCAAGAGATATACATATACCCTCATTTTCTTACCCATAACACCAAAAAAATGACCATCAAAGAACTATTTATAAACATATGTAATATATAATATCTACAGAGAGACCCATAGATAATCTAGGGAAAATATCTCTATAAAGTTTATCTTTTAAAAATGGCATTAGACTAAAAATGTTGTTAAGTCCCTTCTCCCATGGGCTCTTAATTTATACTACCACTTACTTTCATGACACAGCAATTTGTTGTCCAATGTACACTTATTATTGTTTTATTGACAGCATATTTTTGGTCTGGAAGGGGCCTTTGGAATTAGCTGAATTTGTAAAATACTTGGACTCAACAAATATGCACTTGAAAAGTAGCTGAACCAGTGATAGAGCAAAATCAATCTGTTAGATTTAACTATTGACAAAGATGGCAAAGGTGGTGTCAAAACATGGCTTTTCAGAAAGAACACTGACAGAATCACATTTCTTTTTATGATAGTTGACCCCTAGGCACCTTATCCAGAATATTACTAAGGGATAATTTATGAGGCTAAAATGTAATACTAGTGACCCTTTAAAATACTTAGAAGGGACTGTGTCTTTAAGTAATCACTTTTATTGCAGGGGTTACAGTGTCAATTGCGTTGACAGGCCAAAGAATCCAATAATAACATGACAGAACAATTGCTTTTTAATAAAAACAAAAATAGAGTAGTAAATAATAATGTTTTGGATTTTGTTACAGAATATACACCACAAAGCTGTATAGTACAAATAATTTTAGCACAAATTGGCACATTTAACTATGGAGCCCAAATATCAATCATTTGCCACCCCCCACTCCCACCCTCACATCATTATGCAGATGGGGGGTGGAATATAGCCAGCTATGTGACTAACAGTTTGTATTTACCTGCTGAAACACAAGTGCAGAACCCATTGCAAGCTGGAACGTTCACCTGTGATAACTGTACTTTTTGTTGCCAATTAAAAACTGGCATGGATTTTATACATCCTATTACAGGTGAACGTTTTAAAAATAAGGACTTTATTAACTCCAACCCTACTAGTATATGTGATGTGTTATTTTGTAACTGCAAGTAGTTACATAGTTTTTATGTGGGAAAAACAAAAAGCTCTTTTAAAGTGCATATTTCAGAGCATCTTAGAAGTGTGATGAAATCAAATGAGACAAATGTTTAGTGGTTCATATAATGCAGAAAGGACATGGACATGAATTCAAATTTCATTGATTAAAAAAAGTGACTTTGGGAATAAGGGAAGGGAATCTGGACAACAGACTGTTGCTAGCCTTGCTTGTAGAGCAGAAAGCAGCTAACTAAAAGAAGCTACATTTTCTTATTAATTTAACACTTATATCTCAGCAGGAGTCAGGGTCTGTTGAGATTAAGCAGACAGATAATTTATTAGAAGTTGAAGGGTCTTATTTAGGGTTAAAAAAAGAAAGAAAAGAAAGAAAGTCAGTGTGTGTTCTGTGCTGTAAAGGGTACTGTATCAACTTACTTTGCTAAACCAGTAGGAGGAGAGAGAGAGAAGTAGGGGTGTGGCTAGACACTATAAAAGCAGGTGACTCAAATTACAACTTCCTGTTGCTAGCCTTTTCTTACTAATTGCCCTCCATCCCACCCCTGCACCCTAAGCTAGTTCTACTTTTATAGCCACTGGATTTGACTGTGAACATGAACTTCCTGTTTAGCAGTAGGAAGGGAAGGATCATAGAGAAACATTGGTTTTGTCAACCCTGTGTAGTGCCATTTGCTTGTAACTGACTCTTCAGTGAATAGCAGAGCATTGTGGGAACCTGGAGGACTAGCAATAGGCTAATATACCTCCTACCCCAAAACAACATCTCTCTGTTAAAAGCACTGTTGCCTGGTGGTTCTCTTGCCCTTTTAAGGGCTTGTAAACCTTCAACTCACAGAATCTTGCTGAATTTAAGTAAATATTGTTATTTTTACTTTTGCGCTGAAACTGGAAGTCAATGGATGCTTACTTCCATTTTTTTGGCTTAAAACCTGCCCCTCTAGCGAGCAGGGCAAGCGTGCGTGGGGCCGTGTGCGGAGACGCTCCCAGAGACAAGCGTGTTTGCGCATGTCTGCTGTGTCCGCTGGGCACGCTGAAACTGCTGGCATTAGACAAACTTGGATAAGATAATTTTAGCATATCCTCTACTTAGTAAATATACACCTTTAATAATGGAAAAAAGAACTTAGTAAATGTATGCAATGTTTGATGTATAGTGAGGGAAAGTATGGGAGCAAGTACAGTATGTATGTGCTAATTGCCATCTGATTACTACTCTTGAAGCAAAGATAGCATTTCTGCTTAATATTAAACCAGTTTCTACTGATATTAGGGAATTGGAAAGTTACATTGATCTTATGGACGAACAACTTCATTCTAATGAACAATTTCCTTCACATTTAGGTAGCATTTCTATGCCTCCTGATGAGGAGACAATTGTAACGACTAGTACTAGTATACTTGTTGCATCTGCCCCCTCTTATAAGTTGGATGATTATCCACCTTCTTCTCATGATAATGATGACTGGACCATTGTCACAAAGCCTCTTAAAAAAGGAGGGGTGGTCAAATATACAATAGTGCCCCTATTGAAACTCGTAATAGGTTTGAGCAATTGACTGTATCAAATAATGAAGTGCTACATGATTTATCCTGTGCATCACCCTCTGTTGACAATAATGATTTAAAAACACTTTCCAATCAGGAGTTAATGCCCATGAATATTTGTTCTAGTAAGTCTCAAGCTACCAAATCAATACCTATAAATTTAAATGCTCCAGAGTGTGTTAAACAATCACCTGTTTCTGATTCTTGTACCCCTACTGTCTCAAAACAAGTGTTAGTCCTGGGAGATTCAATAATTAAGCACATTGACGAGGCGGTATGCAATAGTGACAAAGAGCAACCACACTTGTTCTAGCTTCCGTGGGGCCAGGGTATCTGACATTACCTCCATGATGCCTAAATTTTACAAAATGTGGGGAAAATCCACTGGTTATCATACATGCTGGTATTAATGATATAAACAACACCCCATTTAATCAGTTACAACAGGACTATGTGGCGTTATGTAACCTGTTACTTGATAGGGGATGCTGTGTGTGTATGTATGTATATCTGAAATTCTACCTGTCCGACAGCAACATCTACCATGATGCAGAAAATCAAACCCCTAAATGAATGGCTGAGAAAGTGGTGTTTTAAGCAGGATATACCCTGTATTACCCACTGGGAATCATTTTTAGATTGTTCTTCCTTGTTTTGCTGGGACGGTTTACATCTTAGTCATAGGGGTAGTACACTTAATGGGGAAAAGTATCACTAAAATCATACATTATTGTTTAAACTACAAACAATGGGAGAGAATTGGTCTATTCCCAAGTCTCTGAATACTTACCAAAATATTATTACAACTAAATGTAAATTCCTAACTTTGAATGCAAGATCTTTAAACCAACTCAAATTAGCAGAACTCGAAGCCAAATGTAAAACTTTAAATATAGGTGTGGTGGTTACAATTAAAACTTAGTGGGATGCATCCTCAATTTGGTCCAAATAAATTCCAGGTTATAAGTTATATCATAAAAACAGATTAGATAAGTAAGGCAGCAGAGTTTGTATGTACATACAAAATGATATTCCTTCTTTTGAAGTGTGTTTTCCCTTTCCTTTGGAAAGTATTCGGGTTAAAATCTTACTGAAGGAGCAGTCCTATATAACTATTGATAACATCTATCGACCTCCGTCTGCAAATTCAGATTACACAACTGTTATGTTTAAAGAAATTACACATTTTTTAGAATCTCAAGATGCTGTAATATTTGGTGACTTTAACCTCCCTCATATTAACTGGGACTCATTCTCAGGACAGTCCTATGCCGAGAAAGGACTAATAGATGTGGTAGTTAGTACTGGATTACAACAACTTGTTACTGAGCCCACTTGAGGTCCTACTTTTTTGGATCTATTATTCACTAACATAGAGCAACAAATTAGCAATTTACAAATTTGGGATCCACTTGGGACCAGTGATCATTCAGCTATTCTTTTTGAAATTCAACAGTTTAAAACTACACAAAGGAAGTTATACTGTACAAAAAAATTATAATAAAGCATTTTTTTCTAAAATCAATGAATATTTACAAAACATAAACTGGGAATCTAATCTTCTTACTTGTACAACACAACAAGCTTGGGACTTTTTAAAAAACATTGTACATTATTTGGAAAATACCTTTATTCCATCTAAGAGAAAATGTAATAATAAAGGAAAAATTCCCCCTTGGTTCAACAAGACAATTAAAAATCAGATTAAAATAAAAATTAAACTTTTAGGAAACTGAAGAATAGTTCTGTTCCATTTAAAACTACTCTATTACATAAATACAGACTATCTGTGAAAAACTTAAAAAATCTATTAAATTGGCAAAAATAAGCTAGAATTTAAACTAGCTCACACAAAGACTGTCACAAATCTTTTTCTCCTATATAAATAGTAAAAAGGTGTATCAAGGACCATTGGTCCCATTATAACCAATGGCTCTTCTCTATCTGATATAGAAACCTCGAATCTCTTTAATAAGTACTTTTGTTCTGTCTTCTCTCAAAAATCACCTATTAGTACATTTAAAGTTCACCATGTAGGGGGCGCTGATGAGCAGCTAGCTGAGCAGACGCGAATGTCCATGCTGCTCCCTCTTCACGACTATAATTATTAAAGTAAAAGTTACAAAGTTTTCAAAAGTGTGATCAGCGAATAACAGAAGGTGTGCGAACTGGGGATGGATGAATATTTGGCATTGGGACCCTCTAAGAGTTAGAGGATTGCAATAAAAAGCACAAAGAAGGGTGGTGATGGTTGCGGCCTGGTTTCCTTTTCAGCAGCGGAGGTGGCGGCCCTTGGCAGAGAGGTTCTGGGGGCAAGTTATAGCAGCATTGGAACCCGACTAATCAAGTTCAAAGGAAAACTCGATCTGAAATTACAAGAGATACAAGAGCAGCAGTAGTGCAGGCTGGCAAAATGTCAGAAATGGAGGAGAGAATATCACATATGGAGGACGAGCTGTTTGGACTCCTGGGCTCATGGTGGCACTTCAGAAGGAGCTGAATGAGCTAAAAGAACCATTCAATTACCAGGAAAACTATCATAGCGAATAAATCTTAGACTGAGAGGATTACGGAAGGTATGGAAGGAGAAAGTGTGCTGGACTTTTGCTCAAAAGTATTGCCTGAGCTACTGGGCCTGCAACCTACGAAGGGTAAATTAAAGCTTGAGAGGGCTCATGGGGCCGTGATGCCCAAACCTGTGAATGACCAGCTGCCAAGGCAGATAATATTTAGGTTCCATCACTTTCAAGACAGAGAAATAATGCTGAAGGCATATCGGGAGAAAGGAAAGGTGGAATATGAAGGCCATTGCCTATTTATGTTGCAGGATTACTCAGCCAGGCTTTTGAAAAGAAGGAAGGCATTTAATGGTATTATGCTGCAACTATGTGATCTGAAGGTGGAAAACTTCCTGATTTATCCAGCTACATTAAAAATAAAACATGAAGGCGCTACATACTTGTTTTGGGAAGTGGAAAAAGCAGAGGAATACGTGAGGAACCTAAGGCAAAAGTTGCACTGAGTCCTGCATGGAGATTTGGGTCAGGGAGCTGAGGGCTCTGCAATGAGACTTGAGAGATGAAGCGCAGATGTAAATACGGAGGATCGTTCGTTTATTTTGATTCTGGAGATACTGTTTTTTTGATGCCAGAGGTTGTGCTGGTGAAGATGGGAGGCTTTGCAAGGATGAGGACATTGCCCCTTGTTGGGAAGAGCTGAGGGACTTGGAACTGGATGGAGAGTGGTGGAGCGCCCAGAAAAGTGGAAGGAGAGACGTGGAGGAAATGGACAGAGGCAGAAAATGGGAGTATGGTGTGAGGAGGAATTAGACCCGATGGTGGAGCTACCTGACTGTGAGAGAGACTGCCATAGGTCCAATGATGAAAAGAACTGCCTCTGATAATGTCTGGGTGCAGGTAGGAGGGTGGTGGGGAGAGGGGCTTAGCTTTTTTAAGCGCAGCCTGCTTTCCTTGCTAGCCCTTGCTGAGACCCATAATTTTATGGAGCAATTTTAGAGTGTCAATAACTAAACAAGAGGGGAAAAGGCAGAGAAATGGGGAAGTGAAAATGCTGCATCTGAAGGGGAATAGGATGGAGAAAATGAACTGAGGGGTGGGAGAGGAAGAAGAATCGCTGAGAATGGATAGGGGTGGCTATTATGGGACATAAAGGTTAAGTGGTTGTGGGGGGAAGCATGGAAGGGCCTGTTGCAGCATCTGGGGATGAGGCAGACACTTGAGTCAGGGAGACTATTAGTGTCTAAAGACCGAGGAGGTAGGGGGTGGGGGAGGTAGGGACTGAGATGGGGTGGACATTTCAAAATAAAATGATGGAGGAGGAGTGTGGGAAGGGAAGGAGGGGTAGAGAGTGAAGGTAGCAGCAGAAAATGGAAGGAGGAGGAGATCACATGGAGGATGGAGGAAGAAAATTAATAAAGAGTGAAATGAAAGGGGAAGATGGTGGGGAAGAATGGGTCATAGAGAAGAAAAGGGAAGGGATGTGTGTATATAGTTATCGGTTTAAAATGTTGTTGAGAGTGTATGTTATTATGATTTCTTGTTTTCTATGGACAAAGTGCAACCAAGAAGTTAAATATTTAAACCTTCATGTTACTGATGGAAAGATGATGATGAAAGGGAAAAAGGAATATGCATAGATGGCAACTAGTAAAAGATGAATGTAATCACCTGGAATGTCAGGGGTGTTACAAATCCAGTAAAGAGGTCTATGTTGTTGTCGCACTTAAAGAGGGAGCCCATTTAGCTTTGCTACAAGAAATGCACCTAACAGAAGTAGAGCATGTTAAACTGGCCAATGGATGGTGGGAAAGTGCTATGCAGCTTTGGCCTCAGTGCGTAAAAGGGGGATGGTGATATTAATACATAAGGGTTGAAATTAGAGGTGCAGAGAATAATCAGGGATATGAAGGAAGGAGATACATTTTCATTGTGGGGACCCTGGAGGAGAACAGATTACCCTGGGCTCAGTATATGCTAGCGGTATTTGAATACCAGTTTATGCCTCTTTGCTGGATTTATTGGTGAGGAGCAATTCCCAGGGCTAATAATGTGGGGAGACTTGAACTGGGCCATGGACCCGAAAATGGACCATTCAGAGGAAGGGAGAAGCTCGGGGCAATGCAACAATGGCAAGAGGAATGGCGGAATTGGAAATGGCGGATGTATGGCGAACTGCAAATCCAGGAGCAAGTGAATATACGTTTTTCTCAAACCCTCATAAAGTATGGACACGGATAGACTACATATATGCTACAAGAGAATGCTACATGCGGGTGGGGATGGTACAGCACAGTCCAATACATGTATCAGACCATGCTATGGTGATAGTGAGAATACAAGGTAGGGAAAGACGGGGGACGCCTCCTGCATGGAAATTTCCTACTTATCTGGCCAAGAATGAGGAATTTAGAAAGCACCTGGGGGATAGCTGGGATCTCTTCATGGCTACAAATGATAAGGAGGGCACCTTGAACAATATTTTATGGGAAACAGGCAAGATATTTATGAGGGAAGCAATTGTTGACTTTGCTTCCTGTGTAAAGAAAAAGAGATGTGTACAAAGGAAGGAGCTGGAATGTAAATAAAGGAGTTAGAGAAAAGAGTGGCCCAAAGGGAAAAGGGAGAGGCCGTTCGGGAACTGGGAGTAATTCGGGAGGCACTGAACGTGCATCTAAGGGCAGAAGCGGGAAGGGCCAACCTGTTTTGTAGGAGATACACATTTGAATGGGGAAATAAACCTGGTCCAATGGTGGTTAACTTCATGAAGGGACACAGAAGGATGAATAGAATTTTGGGAGTGAGTGATGAGAAGGGTATCTTACAGAATAAAGAAAAGGAGATAGGGAACGCCTTTAGGGCCTTCTTTCAGAAGCTGTACCAGGCAGAGGATGAGGGAACAAAGGAAAGGATGGTAGATTTTTTAGAGAAAATAAAAGTACCAAAAGTTACACAGGTGCAGAGGAAAAGGCTGGGAAAACCAATCACGGAGGAAGAGGTGTTGAGAGCTATTCAAAAGTTGCAGAAAGGGAAAGCGAGCGGCCCGGATGGGTATCCAGTGGAATATTACAAGCTGTTGGGGACCCGGGTTGCAAAAGTATTGTTCAGAGTGTTTCAGCAGGGGAAGGGTTGGAAGGGGTCAGTTTGCCAGAGACATGTTATGATGCTAGTATGCCTCATACCAAAGGAGGAAAAGGACCCTGCCCTGTGTGCCTCGTACAGGCCAATATCATTGTTGGTGTGATCTGAAGATAATGGCTAAAGTGTTGGCCTGTAGGCTAGAGGAATTTTGCGGGGTTGGTTCACCGGACCAAATGGGGTTTATCAAGAAAGACAGTTGTATCAAATTATTGAGGCTTGGAGACAGGCAATAGTGATCCCAATTACAAAAGGGCTCCAAACAAAGTGTGGAGAATTATAGGCTGATTAGCTTGACCTTTACCCTTGGGAAAATTCTGGAGGGCATCATCAAGGACTTTATTATGGATTATGTAGAATTAGCCGGGCTTAGGGACATGATACAACATGGATTTACAAAGGGACGTTCATGCCAAACTAATCTAATCGAATTTTATGGGAAAATAAGTAAAACACTTGATGAGGGTGGTTCTGTAGATGTGATATTCCTGGACTTCACAAAAGCATTCGATAAAGTCCCACATGAACAATTGATAAAAACTGTTCTTAAACTTGGGATACACCATAAACTGGTATATTGGATAGAGGATTGGCTGATGGAGTGGAAACTAAAGGTATGTGTCCTTGAGGAATTGTCTGAATGGGTCCCAGTTACGAGTGGGCTCCCTCAGGGATCTGTTCTGGGACCATGCTTGTTTGATCTTTATATTTCTACTATGCAGGTTACAACAAATGTCTGGTTGTCCAAATTTGTGGACGACAACGCTAGGTTTCCAGTAAATAGTCAGATGGATGCATTAAAACTGCAGAAGGCCCTTGCAGAATTGGAGACATGGGCTACAGAGAACATGGCATCTTTTAACATTGACAAATGTACGGTAATGCACTTGGGGGGAAAAAAATCTAGAAGTGGATTATAGTTTAGATAGCCAGTTACTTAGGGTATTAAAGGAAGAAAGAGATTTGGGTATTATGGTTAGTAATGACCTCAAATCCCATTTGCACTGTAACCATGTGGTCAAGAAGTCAAATAGTATTCTGAATTGTATACAAAGGCATATCAAAAGTAGGAAAAAGGAGGTTTTACTTCCTCTTTATACCTCCCTGGTGCACCCTCATGCAGAGTATTGTTCACAATTCTGGGCACCAGGCCATAAGCAAGATATAGATGCACTGGAGAGGGTTCAGCTCAGGGCTACAAAAAGAATTAGGGAAGTACAGTGTAGGAATTATGGGGAAATATTGAGTAGTCTGGACCTTTATTCTCTGGAGTATCGAAGGTTAAGAGGAGATATGTGTCTTATTTATCAGGCACTATCTGATAACGAGCTTTGGAAACAACTAGCATTAACTTTTAGACACCAGTCTCATAATACACGTGCCCATCATTTACAGCTTAAGATGGAAAAGTTTATATAAGAGCGAAGGCACTGGTTTCACTAAGAGTTGTTAAAATTTGGAATACATTACCAGCTGGGATTGTGGGTAGTCCAACTATGTTAGCCTTAAGCAATCACATGATTATTACCTGAAGAACAAGAATATAAAGGGTACTAATTGTAATAAGTAATTTATTAAAGTAATATTATGGTGAGCTAAATGGACTTTTGTCTTTAAAGAGCTCAGGACAACCTATGAAACCTATGAAATAATATGAGGAGGCTACTTAACATGCTGTGGAGGGCAGGAAGGAGAAAAAGATATTGGGATCCTCTCGATGGATGCCGAAAAAGCATTGATAGGGTGGAGTGGAGTATTTGTTTGAAATACTGGGGAGGTTTGGTCTGGGTGGGGGAAACGTTTACTAGGGTGGGTAAAGGCAATGTATAGAAAGCCCAGGGCACAGGTAATTGTAAATGGGGCAGGTCAGAAAGCTTCAACTGGAGAGAGGCACGAGGTGGGCTGCCCGCTCTCCCCGCTATTGTTTGCACTTGCTATAGAGCATCTGGCAGTGGCAATTAGAGAAAGTAAGGACATACAGGGGTGGGAGGAGAAGGTGGCTTGCAGCAGAGATTGGCACTATATGTGGACGACATGCTGTTGTTTAGGAAGAATCCTAGGAGTTTGGTTCCTGCTCTCTTGGCCCTGATTGAGTAGTTTGGGAAATTTGGGGTATAAAGTTAATTTGGGAAAGTCGAAGTTATGTGGCTTAAGGGATCGGTGAGGAGATTAAACATTGGGGCTCAAGGCAGTGGGGAGAGCATGACATATTTGGGGGTGCAGGTGGGTAGATCTTTGGGATCACTGTATAGCTTAAACTATACCAAGCTGATAAAAATCATAGAAGCTGACCTGAGAAGATGGGAGCACCTGCCCATGTCATGGTTGGGTAGAATCAATATAATAAAAATGAATGTGCTGCCCTAGGCTCCTGTATCCCTACAAATGATACACCTGGGCCTGACCAAGAAGGATGTGAATAGGCTGGAGAAGGCCTTCACCAGCTTTTATTTGGAGAGAAGCGTCCAAGGTTGAGTCTAGGGAAGCTAAAGGCAGATAAGGAAAAGGGTTACACTTTCCAGATTTGGAGAATTACTTTTGGCTATACAGCAATGATATGTGGCAGACTGGGTACATAAACCTGAAGTAGCCAGATGGGTGGAATTGGAGCAGGGAGAGGCACAGGAAACTAACAGCATATCTTCATAGTAGAGGTTAAGAACATATAAGAGGAAAAGAGTGAACCCTATGGTGGTACAGGTATTGATGCTGGAAAGTGTTGAAGAGGAGAGGATGGACACAAGGAAAGAGACACTCTTGTTGTTGGTGGCAGGAATCCCTACTTTCTGCCAGAAATGGAGGATAGTGGATTTGAGAACTGTGAACGAAAGGAATAGGTAGCCTGGGGCATCTACTGGTGAATGGGTGGTTCTGCTCATTGCAGGAGTTGCAAGAAGTAGTAGAAAGGGACAAAAGGGATAGGTTCCGGTACTTCCAGTCCAGGGCATATGTGGGAAGTTTGAGAAAAGAGAATAAAGAGTTGTATGAAGTGGACCCAGTAGAGGGGATGATATATGCAGCTAGAAAGCAGGAAAAGGGGTTTATAGGTAGGGCTGCTAAGAGAGGGAAGGCTATATTACCAGATAGGACAATAAGGACCAGGAAATTATGGGAGAGGGACCTTGGAGGAGATATTGGACCAGAACTGGACACTACTGCTTCAGATGCACTCGGGAATAATGATACATCAACAAATATAAGGAGGCTTACTTAAATTCATACACAGAGTATACTTACCACCAGTGATAGTACACAAGGTGCATCCTGAAGTGTCGCCCTTATGTGGAAGGTGTAGTTCAGATAGGGAATGCACGTACACTGCTTCTTGGGAATGCCCAATACTGCAGAGATATTGGAGGAGAGTAGTGGATAGAGTGGGGAAAATAGCCAGAAGGGAGTTGCTAATGGACCCTCTAGTATGTTTATTTGGAGTGGAGAATGGGAGGAGGAGGAGGAATGGGTACCACTTCCCAGGTGGATTAGGGTGCTATTCATCCTGGCTTGACATGGGATCCAGAATACGTGGAGTTCCATGAGTGGCACCAACAGTGCAAGGGTGGCGGAGGGTGGTGCAACATACATTGGGACTTGAGAGGCTGCATGTGATGGGAGGAAGGCAGAGGGATTTGAAAGGCACTGGGCCCGTTCTTGGCCTCCCTAATGGAGGAAGAAAGTTAGATGTTATGGGAGGGTTTGTGAGGATGAGAAAGGAAAAAAAAGGAAGTGAAGAAAGGTATGTGAAAGTAGTAAAGATGAAGCAATGAAAGGGAGGATAAATAGTATGGAAAGGAAGGCTAAGAGAGTGGACAGAAGTGAAGGATAGAAGAGTATGGAAAAGAGTGGATGGAGTTGAAGATTGAAGGTACTAGGCAAGAGAGTAATGGCTGCACTTTGTTTTGCTTTCTTTGATTGATTTGTCTTGATTTGATCTGACTTGATCTGATTGGATTTTATTTAATCTTATTTTATGATATATTAATAGATATAATTTTATACCAGTATAAATCAATGTAATGCAATTCTGTAGAAATCAACTGTAAAATAGTGTGGAATGAAGTGAAGAGATTGGTCTCTGCGAGATACAATGGTAGTAACTGGATGAATAACCTATGTGTTGGATTGTATGTAATAGCTTATTGGAAAAACAAATAAAAATATTATACAAAAAAAAAAGTTCACCACGTAGATTATCATAGGTCTATCCAACTGACATTATACAGGCTATCAAAAAACTGAAAAAAAAATACTAGTCCGGGCCCAGACAGTATTTATCCATGGTTTCTGATCGAAACCTCTATAAATATTTTTATACCTTTGTCAATTATCTTCAACAAATCCTTACAAGAAAGCATTGTACCAAATGATTGCATTCAGCAATAGTTATTCCATATTTAAAAAGGCAATAGAGGTTCTGTGCAAAATTATCATCCAACTAGCCTGACCTCAGTGGCTGGTAAATTAATGGAGCAGTAATGAAGTCTCTAATAGATCAAGATTGTAAAAATTAGAATTTATGATTCAAATCAGCATGGGTTTACTCCCAAGTATTCCTGCACCACCAATCTGATATCTTTTTACAATATAAGTACTCTACTAGATGTGGGTAACCCTACTGATGTAATTCTTTTGGGCTTTAGTAGAGCTTTCGATAAAGTCTCACATGAAAAACTCATTACTAAAATGCACAATCTAGGTTTGTCACCTGATATTGTCAACTGGACTTTAAACTGGTTGACAAATCATTCTCAGAGAGTCAGAATTAATGATATCTTGTCTGATTCGGGTAGTGTGACAAGTGGTGTACCACAGGGGTCGGTCTTGGGACCAACATTGTTTAATCTCTTTATCAGTGATTTACAAACAGGGCCAAATAACTTCATGGTAAAATTTGCAGACGGTACTAAATTCAGGGCAACGTTAATTGGAAAAATTACACTTTGGAAAAATTAACATTGGAAATGAAAATTATATGCAGTTTAATCAAGACAAATGTTTAGTAGTGCATATTATATAAACAGACTACCACTTCACTCATCAAATTGTGAAAAAGATTTAGGGATATATATTAATAATAAACTTACATTAAATGATCACTGTGTTAGAACTGCTTGCATGACCAACAGACCTTTGAGGCAAATAAAACACACTTTTGTTAATCATACTGAACAATGCCTTATTCCATTGTATAGGGCATACATTAGACCATATCTAGACTATGGCTCCCCTTTCTGGACTCCAAACCAAAAAAAGACATAGCAATTCTTGAACAGGTTCAAAGGAGAGTAACTAGAATGAGTCCAAGATTAACAAACTTGGATTATCAGAACAGATTAAAAGCTACTGGTCTCTTCTCTCTTCAAACTATAAGATTAAGAGGTGATATGCTATGGTTTTAATTTAATAAATTCACCAGATCTAATGGAAAATGTGGTCTAACACTCTCCAAAAGGAGACATGTTCTGAGACTGCATAATAAACAGCTTGAAGTAAAACAGTATAAAACCAGCAAAAGGGGAAACTTTTTCCAATAAGAGCATCCATTGTATGGAACACCTTGCCACAAGAATTGGTAGAGGCAACTAGTGCCACTGTCTTTAAAACAAATTAGATGTTTGGTTGAGGGATAATAGATAAATAATGTCCCACGTAGTGTGGGAAACAGTCTAGATGGGCTCTGGCCTTCTTCTGTTCTTTCATACCAAGTAATACCAAGTAATTGTGAAAGTAAGTGGCAGTATAAAGTAAGAGCCCATGGAGAGAAGGGACTTAATGAAATGTTTAGTCTAATGCCATTTTTAAAAAGATGAACATTATAGAGACATTTTTCTCTGTTATTTCTGGTTCTCTCTGTATATATTCTTGTATGTGTTGTATATTATATATGTTTGTAAATAATTTTATGGGGGTCATATTCTTCACCTTACAGGTATGCAAATTAGGGTATATGGGGGACATTTCAAAACCAGACGTGTGCCATGCAATGAGATGTGTGGTGCAAGTAAATGCACAGCTGAAAACAATTCAACGAGGGTGCATGGACATGCAATTGTGCAAACACAGCCGAAAATGCCACAGATGCCCAATCACACAAGAAACATGCAGGCAGCAGGGCAAGAATGAATGCGCGATGAGTCATGATTTGCCGGTATGGATCACTGCAATATTCAGTCAACATATGCAAATGGGCTCGTTACACAGTCTGTGCCCATCCTAGATATTTGCATTTCATTACCTGAATGTATTGACCTCATCTGTATGTGGAATAGCAGAAGAGCAGGGATGCATCACCGGGATAATGTGGTGTACACCAGGAACTGCATCCTGAGAGGTAGGTCTTTCTCCCATTGTTTATGTGTGTCACTCTGCATGCTTTGTGGCTGCCATATACTGCTCAAAGCCTTGCTGACAGGGTATTTGCCTGTTACTGTGTTCCCACAGCAGCTGTGATGTTGTCTGGTAGGCGTAGGTGACCTAACTTCACTAGGGATGAACCCCCACCTGGCACACGCCATAACTGCACATTTACCTGCTTCTGGTTACCCTTGGCTGGCTGCCCCATTCTATGCTGTTGTCATGCCCCCATCCTTAGGTCTTCTGTCATACTGTCCATGTTGCTCACCCCCCCACTTGCATGTCTGCATGCCCTGCTGGCCATCAGCCTGTTGTACCCCCTGTACATCCCCCAAGTCTGCACCCTTTGTACACCTATACTGCTGTTGTGCTGCACTCTCCCAGAAGTTGGCCCCCTGTCAGGTCCCAGGACTCAAACTGGCAGCACAGGTTGAACTGATGCAAACTGAAGGTGTCATGTGCACTCCCAGGCTGGTTAGCATACAAATAGGTGATTCTCCCTGTGGCATTGCACAACACCTGGCAGTTTATCGAGTGGAAGCCCTTCCTGTTGTGGTAACCTCACTGTCACCACCAGGTGGTGCTCTGAGGGCCACATGGGTGCAATCTATTGTGCCAAGGACACCAGGTAGCAGTGTCACCCTGTAAAGTCCTGTTTTGCCTCTGTTCACTCTGCTGCCATGCTAGAGACTCCTATGTACTCACTAACATGGGCCAGCAGGGCATTTAGGAAGTGCATGAGGAGCCTGAATATAGCCAACTGGATGATACCAGTGGTGTCCTCCACCAGTGTCTGAATGGTACCGGTGGTGAGCAGACACATGGCCTCAGTGACCTCTGTCTCCACTGCCATGTCATGGCTTCTGAGTTTGGGTGCCTGCTGCTCATCATGGTGCAGCTCCTGAGCTGTCTCTGAAGTGCCCTGTTGAGTTGGTACCACCCCACACTCTGTATTTGTCAGCTGTTCGAATGTGATGCAGGGGGTACTGTCTCTGCTGGGCATACCACCTATGAGCCCTCTGTCGGCCTGCCTATTGTTCCCTCAGTTTCCTCACATCAGCCATGACTGCAGCCATTTTATACACCAGGCCTGCCATGATTCAGCTACCTGTAGTGTGTGTATCTTTCTGACTCTCTGGCTCTCTCCCTCTCTCATACACTGTCTCCCCCTCTCCCAGTGCAGTTCTTGTGCCTGACACTAGGTGACTTGCCAATTTAGGGCTGCCTTTTATAAATATAATATTGCGCGATCACTCACACATGTTGTGCAATGCACCACTGGTGCAGTCTGGATGTGCAATTGTGTGGCATATTCATGTACATGCCCCTAGTATCTGCACCATTTCCATTATTGGTGTGTGATGGCACATCTCTATTTGTGCGGTGCACTCCGGTCTGCTTAATATCACACTGTCACGCATTTCCTCCTGTGCATGGCACATCTGCCATTTGCAATGCACACCTGATTTGAATATGGGGGCCAATATCTTTAAGTAGGTACTTTATAAGTGGTCAGTTCATACCTGTAAGCCACGCCTTGAAAAGCATACATCATTTGCTAAAGATTGCTGGTTGAGGAGGCTACTGCTATAGATTACAACTTGATTTTTTTAACTTAATTTTCAACTATATCAATTGCATTAGTATTTTCTTTGGTCACTGTGATGCCCAACTTGTGTTGCCTACGATCCCTACTTGACTCTGATATTGGATTTGAATGGATGCAAGATATTACCTCTTAGATTGTATCTGGCACAGATTCAGTTTTCAGAATAGAGGTTTATAATTACCCTTAATATTGCATTATTTATTTTTAATGCAGAGTTTTTGGCAAAGGAGTGATCTACAAACTCAATCAAACGTTCCCTTAAAGCTTATAAAAGCCAGCTATAATGGAATGTGCTTTTAAGATAATATTTTTTATGATATGTTACAAAATAAAACATTGATCGCCTATTGAGTAATTTTTTAAAGCTTGCTTGGTATGTGTTTAATATATCATCTTTCTAACCAAAGATTTATTCTGGCTGGAAAATGCAAGCATTTTTCCTGGGTAGTCTTATCAAGCTTATGGGTCTAAAGTTTTGGGAGAAGCAGGATCTTCTTTTCTATGTATCAGAATTATGATGTTACCATTCCATTCAAATAGAATTTAATTCTCTGCTATAATTATATTGAAAGTATAGCAAGACAATTGCTCCACCATTCAATTTGAATGTTATTTATGTATGGTGGAACCTGTTAGGGCCAAGAGTTCATCAGCCTTAGTTTGTTTAATAGCTACTGAAATTTCATACAGGGTTATGCTTAGGGAATCTGAGGATGACTGCAACTTTGGAAGAACTCTTTGTTGAATACTAGTTTCTTGCTCATTACAGAAAATTTCCTTAACTTCAAAATCGTGAACCGCATCATCCCAGCTGCTTTTTCCCTAACCTTTGGGGATACCTGCCATTTTGGTAAATGGCAAGTTAAGTGCAGCATCTGGGTCCCTGCTGAGACTCCAACTTTCCATCCTGAGCTCCTTTAAAATGCTTCAATTGAAGGGAGTACTTTCCTCCTCTCTGGGTCCCTCTCCCTGGCTCCCTGTAGCTATTCTGGTGAAGCAAGCTCTTCTAGATGCTGCAACACAGCCTCATACAATCTCCCTTTTTATAAAATCCTGCAGGCTCAAGACCCCCATCTTCTGAAAGGAAGCTGCTTCTACTGGCAGCAGGAGCTTAATCTTGCAGCAGATGACAAGGACTGGTCAAACGTTTGGCAGTGCCTATATAAGTTTATCAAGCAGGATCGACTGCGGTACCTCCAATTTCATATCCTGCATAATATGTATTTCTGCCCAGCCTACCTGCACAGAATGGGGCAGCAGGACTCACCTCCCTGCCCTGTCTGTGGGAAAGAGGATGGGACAGCTAAACATCTCTTGTGGGAATGCGACCGAGTTTTCTCCTTCTGACAGAGAATTCAAACACCTATCGATCCTATTCTGGGCCTACAGCCTTACTTTACCCCACAGACTTGTCTTTTTGGACCTTTCCCCAGGGATATGCTAGGAATCTGCAAGGCACATATGGCTCTTATTGCTGCAGCACCAAAATATTGTGCCGCCATTGGCTGGACCAGCATGAGAGTTGACATGCCGAGTTACTCCAAGCACTTGGAACTGGAAAAGCATATTGCACAGCACAGCAATCATGCATCAGCTTGCAGAGCTCATTGGGGACCATTGCTTGCTCTAGTCCCAGTCATCCACACTGGTCACGTAGCATCCAATGGTTTGGGGGACTCCTGGCTGTCCATGGGGGAAGTTTCATCTTTAAGCCCCGGGGGGAGGTCATAGCTGTAAAGTGGCCCCCGGCCTCCATTTGGCTTGGTAGCTTGATCTTATTCATCCATACCTCCATTACTTCTCTTGTACATGCTCCAGGGGTGGGGAGGGGGATTAGGGGTTGGGGGATGGATAGTTTATTTCTTTCTTTATAGATAGGTTTCATTTATTGTTCTAACTGGGCCTTGTATTGGCATCATGGTCTCTTTTAACTGGTTATAGGCCAGACAGTTCCAGACAGTCACTTCTCTGACCTCAGTTATTACTGTGGATTTGTTTGCTTTAGCTTTTTCTGTACGTCAGTGAGTGCCTTCCATTGTATATGATAATTTTTATTTTCTTCCCCTTTTTGATTTTGTTTGCTCTTGATGTAAAATTAAAATCTTAATAAAGTATATTAAATTGAAAAAATAAACTTTTCTGATAATAATCAATCCAAGTCAGGGGAGTAATATGAGCCGAGATGTATGAAGAAAAAGTACCCATTCCTTTTGCTGCAAATAGCCAGAACTGTTTAGAGACTTTTGTCTGAATGGCTTTAATCATTGTTTCTCACTGTTTAATCTGAAATTATTACTTCTGCCACAAAACTCCTTTTGTACCCTTTCTACAACTGATAAGTAGTGTAAAATTCTCTTTAGATGGGTTCTGCCTGACAAATCTAATACATTCTGATAATGCATCCTTAAATCCTTTTGCAGTCAGTATTAAATAAAGTGGCTCATTGTTTTTAGTCCTAAACAATACAAAAGTGGAAGAAATCCTTCATACATTCTCTTTAAATTGTCATGTGTCATATGTGGTTATAGAAAGATCTGTGAGTTCCTGTAAATTTTCTGCAGTTGTATTACTTAGCAAAATATTCAAGAGCATAATTTCTAGTTTGTTTGAAAGAGCACTCTTTTAGTATTCTGAATCTCTGTTTGAGGACGTGAAAAATGTTTTTCGTGAAGATGAGCAAGAACGTGATTTTAATTTTGATGAAGAGAAAACGGTCACTCTCAGGTCTTGGAATGATCAATAATTCTAAAAAATCATATATTTACCAATAAAACATGAATATGTAATCAACAATACTCACACCTTAGCTGAGGATCATGTGTATCAGGCAGGAAAATCCCCTTCCAATATTACATCAAGTGTTATTAATCCCACTTTATCCAACAAAAGCAAACATCTTCTTCCACTCCCATTTACAACATAGTCCAAGGATTCCCTTTTCCATTATTCACAGTCAAGTTCTAGATTGATATCCAGAGCTAAGGAACCCATTCCAGCATTAAAATCCCAATTACAACTGAACAGGCTTCTGGAATTGTCATTGTTACTTTAATTTCAGTATTCCAACTCCTCCCATAAATCTTCCTTACAGTACTATGTATTTTGGGGAAGAATATACAGCATAATGCATGGGGTGGTGTGTTTAATGAGATTTTACACACGGTATGAAATGCTACATAAACCCCAAGCGAAGAAGCTCGAGGGGTTTATTTAACATCCAACACCAAGGGGTGTATGTAAAATCTTAAGTTAAACACACCACCCCATGTTTTATTTTATATAATTGCTATGGAGTGTTTTCTTGCCACAGCAGTTATATAAAATAAAACCACAGCGATCCGGTGTGGATGAAGCACAGTCAATGGTCTCTCTGGTTGGGTGGCTGCCAAAGAAATGTTTTACATTTTCTTTTCTTTTTTTTATTTACTTACCACCTAGACTGTGATACTGTAGTGGCTGTGTCCCATCGACAGTGGCCCGAAGTAAGTGGAGAAGAGAGAGAGAGTGGAGGCATTCACATGCATGGAGCAAGGAAACCCAGTATGTGTTCGCCGTTATAACCCATGGGTTATAATGGCGAATTATAACCCAGGTTTCCTATGGGAGAAAATGCTTCCCAGTTATTATATAACAGTTACAAATATACAATAACTCAGTATTCCATTTGACCAAGAGAATGAGAATGTTTTGGGATATTAGACACTGTTCTTTGATTACAACTTCTGTCCCTATTTTGACCAAAATTGCTAGACCTCCTGTTGGTCCCTACTGGGTCATAATGTTGCACACTTAATAGCGTACGACATTATGGCTAAATGGCTACAGCGTAGTCTGTAACTGCTAATGGTGCAATACCACGTATACTGCTGTACACTGTATTGCACCAGTAGCACTGTCGCAGGCAGAGGATATGACCTCTGCTGTTAGTGGGTTCCGCCGAGCAGCTGCCGTGGTTCACAGGACTGAGCCACATTAGCAGGAACCCAGGCATTGCATCTGGGACCGGGTTTGATTCCCAGTCCCAGAATCTTTTATTTTTTACTCCTTTGTGTGCTCCCTGAGTTGAAACCCCTCCAGAGTTCAGAATCTTTAGTGAGGAGGTTTGGGGGCACAGGCCCCTGTAACGGGGGGTGTGGGGGTGGAGTCCCCACCAAAAAAAGACTTATGCCTCATGGCAGAAATCGTGCTGTACTGGCAGCACAATTTTGCCATGTGGCATAATGTCTTGTGACATCATGACCCTGTGCCCTGTTAGTCTGCCCCAAGTTGCTACCTTTTTTGTCTTTGCTGAAATGCATGAGTAACCTTCCAGCCAAACCTCATCAGTTGCTCAGGTTCCTTGAAGACATATACTACAGAAACACATGTTTTAAAAAAAGGGGATCCAAAAGATTTTTGAAGAAAAAAAACATGTTTCAGAAAAGGATAGTTTCAAATGTACTCAATTCCCTTGTCTCTCCCTCAAAATGATTATCTTGGTCTTGTACTGAAAGATATTGTTCCATGAATCAATCATTTTTTAAATTAGCTAAAACTTGAAAGTGATTGCCTGTTGGTATGTTCAAGATTGCAAGTGAAGATGTATCTTTGGAAACAGGGGAATGTAGATTTGTGAGTTACTTTGTCTTGGGAAGAGTTAGTTCTATATGTAGTGCAGGGTGCAAAATTCCTATACCTTAGGTGCCCCAGGGCAGGTACTATTGGCTCAGGACACCTACTATACACTAGTGCCTGCCCAGTGGGGCACCTAAGGTATTTGTGCACAGAGTTCCATTTTTTTCCTGTTCTTTTTTTTCCCCCAATTTGTCACCATTGTAGGAGCCTGAGTGTCAGTTTCCTTGGGGAGGGGAGCCATTGTAGGAGCACAGCGCTGACACCCAGTCGCAAAGGCGTACCTCAGGAGACCAGATGACACACCAGCAAAGAAGATGGAGAGGAACAGTAAAGGACGCAGATCTCCCTGATTGCAGCACAGCTATCAGCTTGCTGAATATGCAAGGGGTTGGTCCATCGTTGCGGAGGTGGGTAACAGGTTGCAACCAGGAGCCAGACTCCAATCAGTGAGTGTAATCTGATCGGTCACCCACCCCCTTCACACAGTGTGTTGTGTGGTCTCTGCTGCAAAATGTGCCACTCTAACTTCCTCTGTAGGTGATATAGGTCGTGCTGCAAGTGGCATGTTTGCAGATTGTGATACACTTGTTGAAATGCGTTACACAGGGATCGCAGACCAAACCAATCATTATCCAAAGGAAAAAAAAAGATCTTTTTAGAGGTATAGTTAAAACTTAATTCTCTTTATGTGTTACTTCAGAATATAAAGGTGCATTGTGCTTGTGCATAAGTGCTAGGGAGAGGGTGAGATCACAAAGGATACTGATGGAGGAATTTATCAGCAAGCAACTAATAAAAAAAATAAAGTTAAAGCAATTTTGACAGAATTTGACTGGGGTGTAAACAAAACAAACTACAAAGCCAGTACTATATTTAATACTCAGGCAGCCATCAAGCTCTGAAAAAATAATGTAAAGGGGAGTTGGTGAGACTTGAGGAAGCACTACAGTAAGAATTTTACAAGATAAAAGTGCTGCTGCTTAAGAATCTTGAAAGTATATAAAGATGCATCTTGTTGGCACAGACAGCTTTTATTGAGAAAACAAAGTAGACTGCAAGAGAGAGAGGAGAGGGGCATTCTAAGAGTCTGCAGGCTGAAGCAGTTGCTCCCCCATTAGTCATAGTTGCTAGGAACTGAGCTTGCCAAAATCAAAACCTAACAAAAAGAAAATCTTCTCCTACTCTCCTCTCATTCAGTCCAATTATCAGAATAAAAATGTGTTTTACTTAAGTGGGAGCTAACATCGCAAACATCTAAATTAAAAATAACTATTGGGAGCTGAGGAAGGCAGTTGAAGTCTAAATAATAAACATTTGGGAAGAGACTGAGAGCTAGTACTATGTTCTTTCTAAACTACCTAAAATTCAAGTAAAAACTGCTGCTGAGTTAGCTTAAAACTAATTAAGAAGCTTTTTTTAAAGCAGCTCTACTTGTGACCTGTCTAAAATCTGAATCTACTGGCTGGTACCCTAAAGCGTTTTGAAAAGCTACTCTGTGTTAGACTACCTTGAATCTAAATCTAAAAAGACTATATAAAATCAAGAGAGCGACTGTTCCTGTGGTCTGTAGTACTGACATCTAAGTAATCTACTAGAGATACTGGATACATGTACAGCATTTTGGAATGGAATACCTAAAATATGTATATATATATATATATATATATATATATATATATATATATATATATATAGGCTCTCTGGAGCAAAATTATGTGAAAAAAGGGGTGGCATCATAGTGGACCATTCACTAATAAGCATATCTAACTTTTCAAGCTTGTAATGCTTCAGCAGAATGAGATTTAGGTAAAGTTTATATCTAACCACAAATGTGATTTGACCCTGATTTGTAAACCCATTTTCCCTCCAAACCCACTGAATTCCCTTGAAACAAAACCTGATTCCCAACATTTTGTTACCAAGTAGCAAACTGTTTTCATAAGAGAATCTTGATTTTCGCTGTGTAAATTTCTACCCATATAAAGTAAAAAAAAGTTGTTTTCCCTGCTTTTGGGTTCTATGAGATCCTCTCGTTTTTCCTATGATAGTTTTCTAGATCCGTTTTTGTGATTAGTTTCCCTTGGGAAAGTTTTCCTTAGTTTCTTTCAAATAAGTTGATATAGTAATGGGAGGATCTGTGCTCACACCTAATTGTCTGAGCAATAAAGCTGCCCCATATCCATTTAATAATCTCCATGTCAGAGGACCAGGCATACCAGCGCCTCGGGTTCCCTTAATCACTTATTAAATGCATTATGTTATTCCTCCCATTTGGTTTTACCAATTCATTCTCAAGTAACCCAATCACAAGAAGTCTTAGAGTTTCATCCGATTCATTTTGGTTCGATGAATTCTATATATTGAAATAACAGCCCTAATTTCCTGACACTATTAACTGATTAAATCCTCTGTAAATGTAATGGGTTTCAAGTGGCTAATATTTTCAAGCTTGACCGGCTGCCCTGACAAGAACTTCATCTAGGATTTCTTGTCTAATATCAAGGTTGGTTCTGGAAAGAAATCTGGGATTATTATTATTTCCTCCTGTGTTTTATTAGTTTTTTCCACATTAGGTTGTTCTCTATCCTGAATTGTTTTATTATTGGGGGTGTCCTTTGCCCTGCCATTTTACTTGACTTTAGCTGTCTTATTTTTGTTTTAGTTTCAGGGTTGTTCTGGGGTTTCTTCCTTCCTTTTGTTTTTTTTATTTTACCAGGTATGTGTGGATCCTTTGATCAGTATTGGGGGATACAATTTTTGCAATTAACAGGGTTTTAAATAACTACAAAAATTGATTAGCACTTTCATTGTAATCAACTGCAAAAATGTAGGTATATGCTTTTCCTGGCAGTTTACATTGCTAAACAAATTGAGACATGCCCTATGCATTATCCCAACTGATCAGCAGTTTTACTCATGAAAATGCTAATCAATTTTGCAGTTATTTAATACCTGCCATTAATATTTTTTATTGGCACATATGTGCCATACAGATAGAACACAGTTTAAGTAAGAAAGGAAATACATACTATGAATACAGATACAGTTGGGATATACAGAATACATGTGTAATAAAGATATGGTATGAAAAACCCATATATGCCAAAAGTTACAAGAGGTAAGATAAGTATAACAAATATATCGAAAACAATGAAATCCATAATCAGTTAATAATGAGAGAAATATAGCACATAATAAATACTAAGTCAATAAGTTATACTTAACATTATTTGACTGCCATGTTTTATGTTTATTTTTAGTGTTTTTTTTTCTTTCCTTTTTTCCTTCCCCACTAGGGGAGTGTAGATATTTGATTTAATGGAGTTCAGATGCAATGGGTACTAGTATCCGCCTGCATTTTGTTTTACGGTTTTAAGTTCCCTGAGTCCACTTCTGAACCTAATTCCCCAAGCCAGTTCTTTTAATAACTTCTTATTAATCCTTCACGATGAGCCAAAGTGGTTTTGACAGTGGATAACTCAGCCCTTAAAATATAGACATGCACCAGAAAGAGCAGGTTTGCCATGTGCTGGTCCTTTAAGGCATCAATTAATCTTGGGGTAAAGCGGATTGGTTATTTATTAGAGCAGATTACCCATTCCCTTTAGATTGTGCAGAATTTTCATCCAAGGATTTATCCTGAAAGGTTATTTTGGGGATTGAATAACCTTCAATTCAGGAGATTTCTTCATTTAGGCCAAAAAGTGTTCCCATCTCATGACTGATTCTGGGAAAGGCTCCCATTTAAATACAGTGGGGGGTTGGTGTTTGTAATTTATCATATTCTATGTTAACACATAGTATGTGTTTGCTAGATGTTCCAATAAATTAATTGAGGTCCTAGTTGTTTCTTTATTCTGATGAAACTTAGTAGATAAGGATCTAATGCTAAATGTGTTTGTTTCCCCACTGCGTATCACCACAGAGTGATGTCCTCCATTTTTATCATGTTTTTGACAGAGTGAACCTTCTCATCCCTACCTTTTTATAATTGTGGTGTTGAGGTACATAAGACATTTTTTTATACAGTAAGTGTCTGTTTGATACTGTTGGTGTCTTCACCTACTGAGTAGAGTTCTTGCTTAGAAACTTTTAATGCAAAGTTCTTCCTTGTCATGACTAATATTTGCACTGTTTAACCCTCTCTTCCCTTTTTCTGTGTTTTGGTAGCCTTTATCCCCAGCTAATTAAGAGCTTCAGCTTGTATAGGCTGCACATCCGGATCCATGTCGGATTCTAAAAGTGTCCTTTTTTCCCCTTGTGGTGACTACCAGGTTTTTTGTCAGAGTTACAAAAAAAATTAAATTCAGTAAATTTAATCTAAGCTAAAAAATTCTGAGTCCTCTACTTTAATAAATTAAGTGATTGAAAACTAAAACTTATTATAATCTTAGCACTAACAGTTGCATTGTTACATTATTGCACTAAATATATTACCTATCGTTACTTTGACTCTATTGCACTTTAGCGCAAGGAATAGTACACTATTGCCCTACTGTACTTTGGTTCTGTTGCACGTACAGTATTGCAATCTAACACTTAGCACAATTTCACTTGTTAAAATTACTGCTCTTGTAATAAAAGAGTCAATCAAATAACAGATAGAAAAAAAGAAAATCCTTGCAGCTTTGAGGCCTTGTGTTCAGAAAGTACTTCCACTGTGAACCACTTAAAACACTTTACTTCAAGTTTTGAGCAGTGCAGCTACAGTGAGCATATACTGCACCAGGACTACAGAGTTAAAATCATGGGGCCTGATTCCAAGTCACATGTGCAACTCATGGGTGTATGCAGGTTGCACCATGCACTGCTATGACGGGGACCCTGTGCCCTATTCTAAGACAGGCAGGGTCCCCGGCACCTATGTCCCGTGACTTGTGGCAGCCACAGGGTTACGCCACAGGAATGGTGCAATGGACCTTTGTGCCGCAAGTCATGACCAGCACTTAACTGCCCCCAGAGCCCCCACCCTGTATCACTGCTGCAATCACCTGGGGGCCTTGGGGATGTGTAGCCGGGTGGCAAAGATGCATGGGGGCATGGAAATTTATAGACCTGGGAGGTCCTGCTATTTGGGGGTTGGGGGGCATGACTGTGCTAGGGAGTCTGTGAGGCAGGTTACAGTGCTTTCTGTGGTGTTGTGGGGGCATCCATCATTTTTCCAGGACATATGCCCCTTAGACCACCTGTATGCTGCTAACCCACTGCGCCAATGTGGGGACTTGGAATTGTGGAACTGGGTTATGGCAGCCACCATTCCAGAATAGGGAGCAGGTGCTGCCATAACCCACCTTGTGCCATGCCGCAGTGGGTTATGGGCATAGTGGGTGGCATAACCCACCTTTGGCCCAACCCGCATATGGCATGGCACAAGCCCATCTTGAAATTCCAACTGCGTTATGCCTAGCGCAGGTGCAATTTGCGCCATAGGGCTTGGCATAAATGCCTTGTGCCAGGTGTAACCTGACTTGGAATCAGGCCCATGGACTGTAGCTTCTGACAGAATTTCTTACTGGAGTCTAAGCTTTATTTTTGTTTGGCCTTTCCTTGGTTCTGATGTGCTCCAACCAGTTAGTGTCCCAAAGGATCCCACCAACTAAAAAATAGAAATATACATAAAAAGTATGGCAATCTGGCTTTCATATGTTCCCCGAAATCAAATTATTTTAGAAATATTTATATTCTTTGTATGAGGGTGTGCTGATGATCAGATAACATAGACATTGTACTGGATATAGGCTAAGTTAAAAATAAAAGTGATTTAGTCACTGTTAAAAGGGATTTAAAATATCCCTGTTTACAAAAGTCAACAACTATTCCTGTACATATACTGTATATCTAAGAGTAAATTAGTCAGAGCTACTTACTCAGCAATTTACTTTTAAACTGGAAAATCTGTTTTGTTGGAAGTAGGAGAGGTAATCTTGCTTCCTAAAGTCATCTCTCTTTATAAGGCTGTGTCACATTTTGAAAGGAAATTTAGCTACAGTAGCAAGGTTTGTATGCTTTAAAACTAATAAGTGGCATCTTGTTGCTTAGAACCTGGAAGCAGTCAATAGGCTTTACAATATTGTAATTAAACACCAATATTTGAAGAGTGCTCTGCACATTTTCTGTAGGAATGTAGAAGTAGCCTGCAGAAACATACAAAACTTAGCTAGGTATTGATTGTAAGGAGGTAGTATGATCAAATGTGTTAATATATTCATATATTCATGTGTGCATATGAGCTAATGAATATGGAAGATTTTAAATAATTAAAAATCACAAAAAAGAAAAACAGAATTTTTTATAGTTTTCCTAAGATATCCAGTTAATTATCAAATGTCAATCCAGACAAGCCATATTTTAACTGCTTTTACCTGTTTTAACTATTTTAGGGCCAGATATTCAAAACTTTGTGCGGGCAAAATGTTTGCGCAGGTTTAGTGCAGGATTAAGCGCGGGTCTGCTATATTCAAATATGGCCAAATAGCACGGGCAAACTGCATTAGCGCTGGGCAAAATCATAATGTATGCAAGGCAAACTGACATGAATACAGGCGCAATGCTATATTCAGCGACTAGCGTAGCACTAAGTGGTTTTGCGTGACTTAGCGCGACACTTAGCGCGAGTACATTAACGCCCAGGAGAAGCTTGTCTTAACCCCGGGCAATCAGCTTTGCACGGTGTTTGCGCGGCTTTGCGCAACCCTAACAAATAAATATGACACATAGACAAAGCCTAACATAGAGGAAACATGCTGCTAACTGATGGCATCACAACGATGCCCTCATCTGCCACCAGTCCCAGCCATGCCAGGCAGTAAGTGGTGACCCTGCTGCCAGTGGACAGCATGGCAGTGTGGCCATACAGCACACACCTGTGGACCACTCTTCTGTGGACACCAACAGATGGCCAGCACATACATGCAGCACTGTGGGCATGGAGGATGTTGAGGGGAGAGTGTATGGATGTCCAGGCTATGCCACAGACCAGGTGTGGCCACACGGCTGAGACACATCATGCAGTGCACATGGGCCAGTATTGGGAATACCCCAACACCAGTGTGCCTTTCTGATACTATATGCCCCCTCCCTAGCCACATACCGCACAGCTGTACAACTGCCACAGCACACAAAGCCAGACATGTATATGTCACTGTGAACATCCCATGGCAGAGGTGCAGCATCTGTGGGTCACACAACAGCGTAACAGTAATGTCCACTGTCAGTAAACAACTGCAGGTTGGGCCTCTCACTGTGTATAGTGCAGTCATCATCACTGCCCTACACACCATAGGCAGTGCTGTGTCCACACACTACTGGCTCCCTTGCTACTGTAGTGTCTGCTGTGCACTGTAGCATGACCTACAGTGTGACAGTTGCAAGCAGCACCACCACCATCTGTGCCTATGCCATGTTGTGCCAGTACAGCTGCAGGCAGCAGCGCATGTGAAAGTACAGTGTTCAAAACTGTATAATATTCCCCAAACTGTTTGCACAGCGTTAACACATTTGCGCGGGTTTAGCATAGGGCTAGACCATTTGCCCGGTGCAAATTACATGCAAATCAGGGCATAATGAGATGTTAATTTGGATGTTTGCCAAGAGATTACCTAAGTAGGCTCATTTGCTTGTCACTTTTGAATATGGCAAAGTTTAGCGCCAGGCAAACATGTTTGGCCAGGCTACCAGTTTAGCCTCATGCTTAAACCTCACAAGAACGGCAGGCTACAAACAGTTCAGGGAATATTTGGCGTTTTGCACACTGTAGTTTTCACACGCTGCTGCCTGTAGCTGTACTGGGTCCACGATTTGCTGGCACACACATTGGCCACATAGTTCACTCTCACTCTACCTTCACATCGCTGTGCACTGTGTTGCTGTTGTAGTTTGCATTTCCTGGTTGCCATATTCAGAGCTGTCTTATTCCAGGGCTAAGTTTGCCCTGCACTCCCAGCCTAGTTTGCCCAGCCTCATTCCCATGTTATATTCAGAAGCTGTTTGCACTGGGCTATTCCTTTTGAATATGGCTTGCTTTGTGCTCTGGGCTAAGTTTGCCCATCGGGCAGTGCTAATTTAGCCCCGGGACAAAGTTTTGAATATCTGGCCCTTAGTGTCTTGTAGAGTATAATTTTTAAACTTTATAATATATTTTAAGCTTTTAGTGAATTAAATAATGAGAGGGCAAAGTCTAAATAGACAGGCCCATAAACCATTGTCAGTCTTCCAAATACTCCATAGTTTCTTGGTGTTTCAATGGGCCTCACCAAAAATTCAGGTTGCAGAACTCCAGGCCACAAGAACTAGGAGGCCAAGTCACCACTGCTCTCCCAATAGCACATTCAAACAGGAACACAAGGGGGGGCAGGGCCTCGGCACCCAACTAGGGATCTGAGGTTCAAGCAGACTCGATAGACCATAAGGCCTAATCTGCTGGCAATTAGTATGTTAGTAAGTAAAGAGCCCAAAATAAGTGCTTCAGCCGGCAGGAACCAAACCTTCACAAACACACCACTCAGTTACTCGTGGTAGGAGACATGTTACCATCCAAGGAGAACTACACAAGCCACTCAAAGGCACTCCAACTGCTCCAACTGCTCCGACTTCTCCCAGATCTTGCTAGATCACCTTCTTTGTCTGGCTGATCTCTAAGTGTGTGTGTGTGGGGGAGGGCAGAAAACAGCAGAGACTAGGCTCTCTGTAATAAAAGAGCTCCAAATTTCAGATAAATGAGTAAGTTATGGAACCATGTGCTATGGCAAAGGTGGCGTACCTGCCATAGATAAATTTGAACTTAAGGATAGAGAGAGCAGTGCTCCAGTTCTCAGCTTCAGCAACAAGTCTCCTCCCCTTGCAGCCACCTCCATCCATTCTCTGAGTGCAATGACTAACACTATACTGGAGTCCATACTAAGGGAGGAACTGGTGGAATACCTTGAAGGGAATGGATGATAGGACACCAGGCAGCATGGCTTCACAAGAGGGAAGTCTTACAAGATGAATTGTATTGACTTCTTTGACTGGATGACCAGGGTGACTGACAAAGGGCAGGCAGCTGATATATTTAGATTTTAGCAATGCCTTTGACTCAGGCACCCATAGATGACTAATCAAGAAGCTAAGGGACTTGGGGGGTAGAGGAAAAGTTGTCAATTTAGGTAGAAAGGTGACTGAGGGGAAGAATGCAAAGGTCAGTATTAAATGGGGAGTTCTCAGAGGTAAGGAGGGACATGAGCAGAGAATGGCAGGGATTAGTTCTGGGCCCTGTCTTTTTCAATGTGTTCATATGTGATATATGAGAAAGGCCTAAAGGGCAAGGTCTTCCTCTTCACAGTTAACACAAAGGTCCATGCAAGGGTTGACACAGAGGAGGGGACAAGGGAACTTAGGAAGGATCTGGGCTGGCTCATGAACTGGTCAAAGATCTGGCAGTTATGTTTCAATGCAAGAATGCAAAGTGCTGCACATTGGGAAAAGGAGCCCAAGGGTGCAGTACAAAATAAGGGGGCAGTACTGGAATGCATGATGGAGGAAAATGACCTGGGGTAATTATAGCAGAACACTTAAAATCCAAAGCACACTGTAACATAGTGAATGGAAAGGGGAACAGGATGTTGGGATGCAGGGGTTCAGCAGCCAAAACTGGTTACGTTAATCCTCTCGCTGTACAAGTCATCAGTGAGACCATATCTGGGGTACTGAGAAAGGTACTGGAGTCCACACCTGAGATGGAGTGTGATGAGGTAGAAGCAGTATAGGGCAGGGCAACCAAGATGGTCCTGGATCTGGGTGGCATACTATACAAGGAAAGGTTGCAGGACTTGAACAGGTACACCCCCCAAGAACAAAAAGGAAAGGGGTGACATGACAGAAACTTACAGGTATCTGTATGGGGTAAACAGGGTTAAATTGAAGGACATATTATCTTTGAATCAAATACTGGGACCAAGGGAAATGTACTCAGATTCTTAGGAGGGAGATTCAATAAACATGCCCATAAATGCTTTTTTCACATATAGAGTTGTGAAAAAGTGGAACTAGCTGTCAAAATCATAAACACAGAAACATTAAATCTGATGGCAGATAAGGACTGCCTTACTAAATCTGCCCATTTTCCCTCCAGCAGTAACGCTGCAGACCCTGCTTGAGCTGCAGCTCTTTCTTCCTCCTCCCCCTTCCTTTCCACTATGATTCTCTTGTGCCTATCCCATGCATTCTTGAAACCCATCACTGTTTCTGCCCACACCACCTCCGCTGAAATGCTGCTCCATGAATCCACCACTCTTTTGTGAAGAAGTACAGTACTTCCCCTCATCTCTCTTGAATCTACCCCACTCCAGCTTCATAGCATGTCCTTTTGTTCTTGAGCACCATTTTTTCTGAAAAAACTCTCCTGTACCATATTTTCCCCCGTGAGGTATTTAAAGGTCTCTATTACTGTATATCCCCCCCATCTCTCTTCCACAGTGTACAAATTGAGGTCTTTTAGTCTCTCTTCATCGAGCTTTTGATGCAGAATCTGCACTGTATTAGTTACTCTCCTCTGAACTATCTGTACTCTGTCTGTGTCTTTCCAGAGATGTGATATTCAAAACTGGACAAAGTGCTCAGGATGGGGTCTTACCAGCAATCTATACAAGGCAACACCCTTTCTCTTTTGTGTGGTGATACCTCTCCTATGCACCCCAGCCTCCTACTAGCCCTCCTGACTGCCTGACCACTTTAGGTTATCTGATATGATTACCCCAGTTTTTCCTGCTTGGTAGTCATCAGTATCTCACCACCAATTTTGTGCTGCACTCCTAAGTTTCTGTGTCCTAAGTGTGGTATTTTGCTTGAAATCCAGCTGCCATACCCTTGACCGCTCCCCAAAGTCTGTGCTCATCCTTTCCACTGAGTGCATCTCGGGCTATTCACCCTATTGCAGATTTTGGTGTCATCCACAAGAATGCAAACCTTCCTTCTAGCTCCTCTGAAATGTCACTTATAAAGGCATTAAAGTGGACCGGTCCCAGTACTGATCCCTGAAGCACCCCTCTGGTCATCCTCCTTCCTCAGAGTACACTCCATTTACCAACACCCTCTGTTGCCAATACCCTAACCAATTTCTCACCCAGTTTACCACCTTTGGACCCTCCTAAGTAACCCAGCTTGCTTCATATTCACCTATGTGGAAGAGTGTTGAAAGCCTTACAGAAATCTAGGTAGGCCACATCCACCACTCCACCCTGATCTAATTCCTTTGTCACCAAGACAAAGAAATCTATCAGATTTGTTTGACATAACTTCCCATGAACCCATGCTGCCTTGGGTCTTGTAACCCACTGGATTCAAGGTATTCTACATTCTTTCCTTTGCAGTGTTTCCATTAACTTTCCCACCATTGATGGCAGACTGACTGGCATATAATTGCCAGCCTCCTCCTCGCTACCACTTTTGTGAAGTGGGACTACATCTACCTCTCGGTACCACCCATTGAGGAATGTGGCCCAAGATGGCCTAATGGTGGTATTGGACCTTTTGGGATGTACAGAGTGCAAGCATGGGTCCAGGAATTTACTGCAGGCCTTTAACAAGGCCATGGTGGCAGCCCTGGACTCCATAGTTCCTGTCCGTGTTCGCCCTCCCTCTCTTCACCCTCATTCTCCATGGTTTGAAGAGACTGTGAGGGAGATGAGGAGAGTAGGGCGAAGGCTAGAGTGATGCTGGCAGTAATCTGGCCTTGATGCCGACAGGCTTAGATTGATGATGCATTATGCGGATTATCAATCAGTGATCTCCTGTGAGAAGGCAGAGTTCCTCTACGGGGAGATCTCTACTGCATGGAATCAACCTGCTCAGCTTTTCCATACTGTGGACAGACTGTGTAATCCAGCCTGTTTGCAGTTATGGAGAGCCTTGTCACAAAATAAATGTGACGAGTTTGCTCACTTCTTTGCAGATAAGGTTGCTGGCATCAGGACAGAGATCTGCTTGGCATGCTCTAATGGGGGTTGCAGTGACTTGCGAGAGGCTGCACAACCTCGGCCTGGTTGGTCAGCTTTCAGCCATGTGGCAATCTCAGATGTCATGAGGATCATCCAGAGTATGCAGGCGATCTACTGTAGTTTGGATCAGGGCCCGATCAGCCTCCTGTAGGGCTTGTGGAGGTCATCGGCCCAGTCCTGACTGAGATAGTCCAGTGCTCATTAGAGGCTGGGGAGTTCCTGACTCCTGATGGAGGCAGTGGTTACTTCTTAAGAAACCATCTTTTGACCCGGATTGTCTAGCCAACTACAGGGCTGTCTCTATCCTTCTCTTTGTGGGTAAGGTTATTGAGAAAGTTGTTGCTGCAGCTGGAGGATCATCTTGCCATCCATGATATCTATGATCCCTTCCAGTCGGGTTTAGGAAAAGGCACAGTACTGAGACTACCCTCGTTTGGGTGCTCAATGACCTCCTTGTGGTGAGAGATCAAAGGAGTCATACCATCTTGGTCCTCCTTGATCTCTCGGTGGCATTTGACACTGTGGATCATGGGGTATTGCTAGAGCACCTGTGGTTGGTCTGTGGACTGCCTAGTATAGTCTTCAAATGGTTTCACTCTTTCCTCACTCACAGATCTCAGAGAGTAGTGTCAGGCATTTATGCCTCTGATGTTTTCTCCCTGTCATGTGGGGTTCCGCAGGGCTTGGTGCTTTCCACCATGTTTTTTTGCGGTGTACATGTTGCCACTGGAGGACATTGTTAGGCAGTACGGACTGAGTTGTCACTGCTATGCAGATGATACTCAGCTGTACATGTCCTTTTCACCTGGTCAGGATTTTGTGGTCTCAGTATTTAACAGCTGCCTATCTGAGATCCAAGACTGGATGAGTGCCAATTGGCTGAAGCTGAACTCTGACAAGACTGAGGTTTTGGTTCTGGACTCATTTCATCGGGTGAGAGGCCTTTGGTGGAGCTGGCATCCGGTCTTGTGCTGGGAGGCTACCAGCTGAGGACCTCTGATCAGTCGTAGTCTGGGCATTATTCTTGATGAGGGACTTACCTGAAGCCTCAGGTGTCATCTGTCATCAAGACCTCGTTTTACCACCTGAGGAATATCTCCCAGATTAGGCATCTGGTCCTACCCAATGACCCTCCAACTTTGGTCCATGCCTTTGTGACCTCTCATTTGGATTACTATAATGCACTTTACCTAGGGCTACCAGGGTTGATATCCACTGTCTGCAGCTAGTACAGAATGTGGCAGCCAGGTTACTGACTGGGCTTTCCGATCTAGCCATATTACTCCTCGCTGTATGAGCTGCACTGGCTGCCAGTTCAGTGGCGGATCACATTTAAAGTTGGCTTGCTGACCTATAGAGCCCTACACGGACAGGGTCTGAGCTACCTGCAAGTGATTCTTTACCCTTATTGCCCTCCCCATCCACTCCTCTCCACCAACGACGGATTGCTAAGTTTCCGGGTTCAACTGAAGACAACTGGGGCTCAATCATTTGTGTTTGCAGCACCCATCCTGTGGAATTCTCTAACTCATCAGGTTGAGTGCCAGACTGTGGAGAGCTTCAAAACAGCTTTGAAAACCTATTGATTCAATCTTTCTTTCTTCACTACTTGAGATTATCAGTCAATGTGATACATCAGTATTTTTTTAATTATTACTGGTTTTAAAGGTTTTTTTTTATCCTTCTATATTTTTTGTTAAGCGCTTTGATATTTTGAATTGCGCTTAATAAATGAAGATTATTATTATTATTCCTCCAGTCCCCTGGAACAACTCCTATTCCCAGTAAGCTGTTAAACTGGACTCTCAGAGGTGCATTGAGTACCTCCCTGAGCTCCCTCAATATCTATGGACACATTCTGTCTGGACCCACTGTTTGTCCACTTTAAGATTTGTGAGCCCCTTCAGGACTCTCTCCTACAGTAAAGTACTAGTGTCCACCTCCCTCCCTTAGAAGCACCCGTTACTTTTTGGGGGCCTCTTCCCTTTCCCTTCCTTTGTGAACACTGAATAAAAGTATTTGCTCAGGATGTCTGCCTTTTCCTGGCACCCTCTGCAAAATCCCCCCTTCCCCTTCTTAACCTTAGAATCCCACCCCAATCTTCCTCTTTTCACTTACCTAAAAATGTCTTGTCCCTGTTTAGTACCTTTCTTCAGTTTGTACCTTTGTGCTTCTTACTGCTTTCCTGTTTCCCTCTGTTTCCTGTTATACCTCCCTATCTTCTTCCCTCTGCATCTCCTTATAACTTCTGAATGCTACCCTTTTAGCCTTTAGCTTTCCAGCCACCTCTTTGACAACCATAGCAGTCTCTTCTTCCTTTGCCTTTGCTCACTTGCTTGACACAGAAGTTTGTTGCCCTTTCTATATGTTCCTCCACCCAGGGCTGGCCTTAGGGATAGGTGAGCTAAGCGGCCCCTAGGGTAACCATCAACAGGGGTGTTGAATTACCAAAAATGCACCGAGGTTTAAAATATTTTTTTAAAGTATAATGTGTACAGAAAATGTACCCTTATAATTTTTTTTTGGGGGGGGGGGTTGAGGAGGATGCAGAAGGTCCCATGCCATCCCCCATGACTGTGTTCTCCCCAGCTGCTCTAGACAGGCAACAGTTTTTGGCAGACAATAGATTCACGTCAAGCAGTGAACTTGGCTGGTGGCAGTCCATAAAAGGGCACAGGTTCACAGCAGAACAACAAGGCAAGCAAACACCCACAGCAGGTCAGGAGGACAGGGAGAATTGGCTAGTCAGGCCAAGGAAAGAGAAAATTGTTTAACAGTCATTAAGCTGAAACTTGTTTCCAGGTGCAACCCAGAAGTATGAGAAAGTTAAGTGACTTACTCAGGGTCACACAGTATGCAAGTGGGGGCTGTGGAATTCAAACCCAGGTCTCCAGGTTTGCAACTCTGAGCCCTAAACCACAGTGCTATACTGCCTCCTCTAGGAGGAGGAGAACTACAGAAGAAATAAAGCCAGCACCTGAGTCAGCAGCATTGACCTGAGGTGAGGAGGAGGAGTACTGTATTAGATGGGAGGGAGGCGAGGCTCAAGATGGTAACCAACCGTCACTGGGTGTTGGCCCATTGTTTGTAATCCAATGCTATAATAACAGTAATGCACAGCACTTATACACTGGAAGGACAGCATGCAACATTAGTTAGTACCTGGAACTTGACACCCAAATGGTGCTGGAACTGACAAAGCTGCATGTAGCCATCAGATCAAATAATAATAACAATAATAATTCTTTATTTTTATAGCGCTATTCAGAAATATCAATTTTAAAATCATTGCAATCTCATTCTCTAGTCACTGAGCCAGCTCCATTGTACACTACAAGGCTCAGAATGATGAAAGCATACAATATTTGTTTGCAGTGAGTGTTCTGTTTGTAAATGCTACTTCTCTGTGTTGTGACTTCTTAAACTTGAAAGGGGTGGAGGGCAATTTAGAGAGTAAAACCTCTTTGTGGATGGTTCCTTCTTTCATTGCTTCTCAGCCTGTGATCCAGGGGTTTCATTCATCAGATGTCCCATAAAATGCACAATAAAAGAGCTTGGTCAATGAGACTTAAGTAAAAATGAGAGGCGATCAGAAAAAGGCTGCAGGAAGTTTGTTCTCCTGATGACTAGTCAGAGATCAGTTTCCGTGCAACCTTTGTCTGAGACCAGGCTGGTGCCAGACCAGTGGTCAGGGGAACATTCTTCCTTCACCTCTGAAATGTGGCAATGCTGGCTGAAGGCAAGCAACAGTAAGGTGGGAGGGCAAGCCTGTGACTTGCTACTGTGTGTGTGTGTGTGGGGAGGGGGTCAGTTTCTCTTTCTAGAGCAGCACCAGATCATTAGCAAGAGTGGTGTGAAACTGATCAAAAGCAAATGTTTAACCTGCTGAGTGCTGAACAATTCTTCATCCTTACAAGCCAGCACGCTCTGTATAATGTAGCCTGTAAGTCCTCTTGCTGCCCTGTAATGAACAGATCTGCCCAATATATCTTCCAACCTCTCAATTTTGCAAATCAAGGACAGGGCTATAAAATCAGGAACAAATGAACAAAATCAGGCCCTGAGTTTTTTCTATTTGTTCTCATTTCTGTAAGCCCTGTCCTTGATTATCAGAGCATGTCTTACAAAATGGAACTATCAGCTCAAGACACCAGCTGCAGTGTTTGCTATATTGTGGTGATTAATGTGAAAAGCATTCTCTAAAGTTCTAGCTGCCTGGACTCAGTGGGGGGGGGGGAGGTGGTAGGGTCACCAGCTGAGAGGTAGTTTGGGGATCAGCAGCAAAAAATATATTTTTATGAAGATGAACAAAGAATATCTAGTTTCCTAGATGAACAATTTCAGGTAAACACTAGACTGGAGAAGGGGGCCAAAGCCCTAAATGAATGTATTGTGCTTTTGCAGTTATCCATATCAGGCCCAATTTAATATTTTGGCATAGCTAATATTTTGGTTAAAATTGGCGAGACAAAATAAAGTGTGTGGTATTCACTTCAGGGGAAAATATTCTTTGAGTGAGAAAGTGTAATGCACTTCCGTATGGCTCTTCCCTAATAGCTGTGAGTCTGATACTGTGCTGTAGACAGTAACTCCTCTAACCTTTACAGACTGGTACTGCTTGTTTAGTGTTGCCAACTGTCAGGTTTTTTACCTGGTGATCAGGTTTTCAGGGCCTCTATCAGGTAATCCAGTTTTGCTCTATGCTGGTCAGGTTTTTGAGCCATTTTTAGTGCTTGTATACCTTTGAAACATGTTTTGTCATATCATTCAGTGTTTCAGCTACATGTCCAGGTTACAAACACGGTTCTGTTGTCAGTATAGCCTTTTGTATGTGAAAGCAGTCAACCTGGGAGATGTAAAGTATGGCCATTAACACCATTAGCACTTACTTAACCTAATCGTTTCCACTGCATCTTACATTGGCATAGCAGCAAAGCTGCCACCACCTTTTGTAACAATAACACAGCCAGTTGTCTTCCACTTTCATTTGCTGGTAAACATTTTCATCTCTAACAGAATTTTGGCATTTTTTAAATGTTTCTAATTATTTCTTTTCCTCAAAAAAAATATGGTCGCTTCTTTGGCATTGAAATAGTACTGTGGACATAAAAAGGAAATGAGTCACCCAGTCAGAAAAAGATACAAAGTACATATTATGTAGTAGTAGTAGTAAAAGCTTTTATTCATTTCATTATGAATTGGATAGCTCATGTGAGTAAAACTCATTTCCACTAAGGTCCACTGTACATTATTGTAGGAAACAATGTATTATGTATTATATACCATGTATACTGTTGTATGCTATTTACAGCATTTCCCTTGTCTCAACACAGATCATATATGTAAATTAGATTTATTTTATCTCTCTGCATGTTTATCTGGTAAACCAATGTCAATAAATAAATACACAAGTAAATAAATAACCAAGAAGAATCTAGGAAAGTAACTTTAACATTACAGTACAGTATCTTAACATTTTTGTTTAACTGCTCCTTTAAATGTTATCTTTTATTGCTATAACAAATGACTTTCTAGGAGGAGCAATGCATGATGAGTCATGACAAGGGGTGGAGCTAGGGGTGGAGCTTAGGTTCCAGTTTTTGCCTCATCTAAAGGTGGCAACCCGGTGCTTGTTCCTGGCAAGAGCAGATCACTGAAGGGACTCTGCAACTGGGCTGAGGAGTAGGACAGTCAGTGTGTGTGGCCAGCAGCTCCCCTTTTTGGTCTTCCTAATGTAGGGGAACTGGCTGTGTTTTTTTTTTTTGTTAAGGAAGCTTAGTTGACAGGGAGACTCTGCACTTTACACAGAGCCCACAGAGCTGTGAGAGAGGTATGGTATTTTTGAGCAAAAAGATGGTTAATGTGACAGTGGTGAATAAGACTCTGCACCATTTGTTATACAGAAAGAGTTTACATGCAAGGATCTGTTCTATCCTCTCCTTTTCTGTCTCTTCTCTGTCTGGTTGCATAACCAGATTTTCTTGTGAGACCTAGGAAATGATCACTCCGATGGTTTCACAGTTGTCCACCTCTCGTTATCTCTCTGTCTTCCCTTGCTATTTCTGTCTTTTCTCCCCCCTTGCATAGCTGCAGTTATAAAAAATACATGTGCATCTCTATGTAAAACTGTATGTGGTACTGGGATCCCTTTGTTTAAAACTGTATATAGATATACTGTTGAAATGATTGCAAAAAGCTATTTGAAACTCCTGGGAGTAACCTGAGATGCAGTTTGCAAACTCTGTGCAGAGCTGTGAACAAGAGGTCAGTTCTGGATCTCTATGTTCTGTTTGTTGCACTTACAAGGAACCTGACAAGAACATTCTGTAAACTGACAAGAACATTCTGTGAGAAGCAGAACATATTTTAATGAGGTGCCAAGGCAAAGACTTATAGAAAGAGTAACAATAGTTTTGTGAGAGAGACAAGGATAGTGAGAGACTGAGAGACTGAAATTTGGAATTAAGAGATACCCTCAGAAAAAGGATTTCATTTTCTCTGTTTGTACTGCCTTTGCAAATAGTTATACTGAATAATTTTTATTTTCTATTTTTGCTGTTATTGAGAAAAATGAAATGCTATTTGCAAATTTTGAAACTACTCCTGGTTTTCTTATGCTTCCTGACCTGTGCCTCGATGACAGATGGTGTTAGAATTGTGATTTGTGCCGTGCATACTCTAAGCCAGGAGATTTGTGTGGTGGTACTAGACTTGGTATCAGGGAAGTATAGAAGAAAGGTTTAGATTCTGCAGCAGCAAGTCCAGGAGTGATTACCAGAAGAATGGCAGCCAAACTAGAAGCAGAAACAAAAGTCCAAACTGTGACTGTACAGCCAGCACCAGTCATGGAAAAAAAAGAGCAGGCAGTGACAGAACCTGAAAGCCTGACTGCCTTTTTCAAATGGTGGGCTATACAACAACAAGAGAGAGAAAACCAAAAAAAGAAGAGATGCAGCAACAGGAGCAGCAGAGAAAAGAAGAGATGCAGCAACAGGAGCAGCAGAGGAGAAGAAAAGAGATGCAGCGAACGGAGCAGCAATGGCTGGATGCCTTGCAAGCTATCAAAGCTGGAGGATCTGGCACAGGTCCAGCAAAGCAACAAAACAACTACTTAAAAGACCTTAAACTTACAAAGTTGTGTCCTTGGATGATTCGAAGCATACCTGGCAACTTTTGAAAAGGTTGCCACAACTTGCTAGTGGCCAAAGCAGCAATGGACAATCAGACTGGTACCTTACCTGACAGGTAAAATCCACTTTGCCTACAGCAAATATGGGCACTGCACAGTCAGAAAACTATGACCTGGTGAAAATAGATGTCCTTAAAAGATATGACATCTCAGGAAAGACCTACAGGCAAAGATTTCGGTCTCTGAGGTAGAACTCATTTGACAATCCTTGAGAAGCCTTCACCCATCTCAGAGAACTCCTTATGAAATGGCTCCAACCAAAGGGCAAAATGCTTCCTCAGATCATCAGCATCCTATCCACAAACATGAAGCTTTGGGTAAGAGAGCACCAACCAGAAAGTGTGGAAAAAGGTAGTTTCTTTGGCTGAAGACTACCAGATGGCCAGATAGGTGCCACAACAGTAAGGTAACAGCCAAGCATCAGTAAGATCCTCTTTTTCCCGATTTAACTCCAAGAATGATAAGAACTCTGGTGAGGGTAACAAATCTGCACCCAAAGACTTTGTTTGCTATAAATGAAATAAGCCAGGTCATATTGCAAGAAATTGCTATAGTAAGAAGAGTGACACTGGAACAGATTTGTCCTTAGCAAATTGCGGCAAGTACTTAACAGATGCGCGAAGGTAGGAGATAAGACTGTGAAGGGACTTATAGATTCAGGAAGTAGACAGACCCTAGTGCATATTGAACTGCTGGGAAAACAATTTCCAAAACAACCATGCATTGGTGTCATCTACATCCACAGGGACACTCAATACTATCCCTCAGGCTAAGTGACTCTGACTATTAACAGGTGTCACACCAATTGAAAGTGGAGGTAGTACCTAAGTTACCTGTACCTGTGATTATGGAAATGACTTTCCAGGATTTATTGAGTTTATCAAAGAGAGGAGTAATCCTGATATTTCAGCAGCTGTGTAATGAGCTTAGGCAAAGAAAATCTCTAATGGCGAGAGTCTTTTCCTTTCACTGATTTTGATCTGGACTTGTTTGAGCACAGCTCCAAGATCCAGAAGTCCAGGAAAGAAAGACGACCCCTGAAGAAACAGTGGTAGCAAAAGACTGATGGACATGAGCAGTTAACATATGAAAATGCTGCAACTAAACAGATCATTGATGGTGATTTTCTTTCAGAATCAGCTAACGATATTTCTCTCCAGGGTTATTTTAAACAGCTGGGGGTGAAACCAAAGCAGGGTGGATCAATGTTTAAAACATGTAGTGGGTTACTGTACAGTTTGGTTAAACCTCAGACACAGGAACAGACAGCACAATTGGTTATACCACAGAAGCATAGAACAGAGTTGTTACAGATAGCACACAATAGTCCTATGGCTGGTCACTTGGGAGGGATCGCACCCTTTCCAGATTGTTGTAAGATTTTACTGGCCTGGAATTCACGAAGATATTGCTACCTATTGCAGTTCTTGTGCTGATGTCAGAAAGTAGCCCCAGTGATTAAAAAAGACAAGTTGCCCCTGGTGCCCCTATCCTTGATTGATGTGCCTTTTGAGAGAATTGCAATGGATGTGGTTGGTCCCTTAGAGAAAAGTAAAAAGGGTAATTGATTCATTTTGGTGGTATGTGACTATGCTACACGATACCCAGAGGCAGATCCAATGTGTACTGTCACAGCCCCAAAAGTTGCAGCAGAACTTGCCAAAATGTTCAGCAGGGTGGGCATGCAGTACCTAAAGAGATTATTACTGATCAGGGTAGTCATTTTGGTGCTGCTTTACTGAAGGAGTTGAACTGACTACTAGGTATCACTGCCATAAGAACCTCTCCTTATCACCCTCAGACAGGCAGTCTTGTTGAGCATTTTAATCAAACCCTAAAACACATGTTAAAAAGGTTTGTAAAAGGGGAAGGGAATGACTGGTCCCAGTACTTACCTTACCTGCTTTCTGCTTACAGAGAAGTGCAACAGGCATCAACAGGTTTTTCACCATTTGAAATGCTGTATGGTAGACAACCTAGAGGGCCACTAGATGGAATAAAAGGAAACATGGGAAGATAACCCCCGTCAGAAACAATCTATTAAATCTTATATGTGTGTGTCCTGAGAAAGAAGCTGGAAAAATAGGTTGCAATCACCCACAGTAATAAGGAAGAGGCCCAAAACCAGCAGAAGGTGTATTATGACCATGGGGTAGAAGAAAAAGTGTTTGAGACAGGTGAAAAGGTCTTGCTACTGTTACCCACTTCAGAAAATAAACTGTTAATTAAGTGGCAAGGGCCTTATAAGGTGCTTAGACGTACTGGCACAGCTAACTATGAGATGGAGACCCTCGATAGGAAAAATCCTACTAAGATATATCATGCTAACCTCCTCAAGAAATGGGATGAAAAGACACCAAAAGCTGTTTTGCTAGTTTTACCAGAAACTTGAAGATACAGATATAGCTTATGACAGACATGAACAAACTGTAACTACTGATGCTGTAAAGGTGAATGTTTCCTTAACCTCTGAACAAATTGCAGAAATTTGTAACTTGCTAAAGACATTTAGCAGTACTTTTACCACAGTACTAGGCCGAGCAAAAGGGGTTGAGCATGTAATAGTGACAAGGAATGCTCACCCTACTAGACAAAAGACATACAGATTACCAGAGTGGTTAAGAGCTGATGTGGTTAAGGAAATACAAAAAATGAAAGAACTGGGTATCATAGAAGAGTCGAGAAGTGTTTGATCATCACCAATGGTGATTGTTAACAAAAAGAAGGGGTGTAAGATTCAGCCTTGATTTTAGGAAATTTAATCAAGTGTCAGAATTTGACAGTTATCCTATGCCTAGAACAAATGATTTGGTGGACAGATTGGGGCGTGCCAAGTGTATCAGTACCCTCAATCTCACCAAGGGTTACTGGCAAGTCCCCCTAGCTAATGAATCCAGAGACAAAGCTGCATTTGCCCCTCCTATAGGATTCTATCAGTTTACCACTATGCCATTTGGTTTACATGGCGCACCCGCTACATTCCAGTGGTAGATGGATGTAATTTTATCCCCTCACACTGGTTTCTGTGCTGTATCTGGATGATGTTGTGGTGTACAGTCCAGACTGGAAAAGCCACCTGGAGCACCTACAAGCAGTTATCCAATCGATCAAAAAGGCAGGCCTGACAATCCTATCAAGTGAGCACTGGGCATGCAGGAAACCAGATATTTGGGCTGTTTTGGGAAATGGAGAAGTCAAGCAGAGGTTTCCAGGATAGAAGCTGTAACTAACAGCTCTGTCCCTAAAACCAAGAAACATGTCAGGTCATTTTAGGGCTGGCTGGTTATTATCGGAGATTTGTTCCCAGCTTCCAGTTAGCTACTCCCTCAATTAACTCACAAAGAAGCAGTTCACAAATAATGTGAAATGGACCCCAGAGTGTGATGAAACTTTTTGAGCCAAGGGGATATAAACAAGCATTTTTTGCAATACGTTACTTACTGTGCTGCTGCCCTGGTCCCAAATGTATCATTTCACAACAAGGGTGAAAAACAAAGTGTTAAAATGACAGACTTATTTTTGTTTTAATAGCTGCAATTCCAAAAAGTGAGCTGTATGCATGTTTGAATCCCAGTGCCTGTGTTCACACAAGAGAACAAAAGCTGATGATGTCACTTTAGCAAGTTGTCTCTGTTATCATCTCGGAGCATTATGTTGTGTTCCATTGCATTCCTGTAAATAGTTTGTTAATAAAATGTGTTGTAAAGAAAACTTGATGTGTATTTATGTCTTTCTGGTCTGCAACAGGCAACAATTCAGTGAATGTCTATTCAAGTTAATAACAGAGGAGCTCTGTGTTACTATGTTACTTATTTTTTATGCTTGTGGAATTAGAAATGAGGACCTCTTCTGCAAAAGCAAGAAACTTGGCAACCTTAAATGTAGCAATGGCAAATAACATATTGTGAATCTTAACTTTCCCAGTAGTTTTCTACAGCAGTGTAATAAATGGATTAATAATAAGCAATGTGTCTAGTCTTGTATTTTTTTTGTTCTATCTGATAGCAAATTGGACCTCATTGTGACAGTCAGTACGGAGTGCTTGAATTACTTTTTTTTGTAAACAAAACTGTTATAATTAATATCATGTCAGAATGGCTACTGTCAAAAACAGCCGTTCATACATAGAACTGTCTTCTTCTCATTTGTTGGGCATTCAAAGTATTTTGGTTTTTGTTTGAAGGGAGTGTTTGTCCTTTTAAACTACTGTATACATGTGTAAGTCATAAGTCTTGCTACTGTGATGACTCATTTAAAATCAGTTATTTTATCTAATACTATAAAAACAAGCATTTGTCAATGCCGAAGCTTGTCTTGCTGGCATTGGCATTGGTAGTGCAGGAGTTAGAGAGATGCATACTAGGAATGGCAGTGAAGTATGGAACTGACGACAACCCCACCCCACCCTACAGAGACTGACAGGCATTGAGGTGTGCCTTTGGGTCATCAGCCATAACGCTCACACCATTTCACCTCACCCTACCCTGCAGACACCGATAAGTGTTGCGTTGTGCCTTAGGGTCATCGGGCTTATGCTCACCCCATTCCATAAGGAAATACATTGAGATGGGTGCAGTATAAGAGAATTGGGTGAACTTTGGGGCCAAAGAGTCAAAGGCACACCTTGATGTCTGTCACTGGTCCGCGGGTGGGGTGGAAGTGGAATGGGCTGAGCATTACAGTCGACAATCCAAAGTCACACTCCTGATGCCTGTCAGTCTCTACAGGCTAGGACGTTACGGTTAGAAACCCTAATGCCCCAGGCATTTGTTGGATTTGCACTCCAAATTTCAACATGGGCTTTTGTGACCTCACCTCATGAAAGCATTTAGACCTCTGCTCATGAACAGTGGCACTGTGATTTTGTTAATCTGTCCCAAATGTTGATTCTCACAACTACGCGCCATTTATGCGCCAGATGTGCGAACACACATTCCAGGCAGGATGTGAAAAATGAAGCTATACTATTCATAGGAGATGTGTGAAAGAATGGCAATGTTGAAATCTGGTGAAAATATTTAAAATTCTCGAAGTTATGGTGTGCGTTGAAACTGTGCAATGCACACAGTAACCTGATCATTTTAGAATTTTTCCACCGAATTTGCAACATAGGCTTTTGAGACGCACCATGAACAGTGAACTGTAATTTGTTAATTAGTCCTGAAATGCAATTCTGCAGACCAAAATACAATGACATGATAAGACAGTGACTGAGTTCATGAGGTGGGGTCCCAAGAACCCTATGTTGAAAATTTGGAACCAAAAGTTGCAAAATGGCTAGATATCCATCTGTAAAACGACCTCCCTATTGATGCCATTACACAGCTTACTGTGATTTTCTTCAGTTCAAGGTCAGCTCCTGCAACAAAGATACACATGCACCAGGCTTGGTATGAAAATATGGTCTCACGGGGTAGGGAGGTGGGGTGTACAGATGGTGGATGCAGGTTGGGGGAGGGGGGCATCATGACCATGAGGAACATTTTCTGTTCTTACAGGGAACAAAAAAAAAAAGGGACATCGCAGGAAGGTTTTTTATTTACAGGTTTACTTTCAGCACACTGGGGTGGGCTCCCAGTGTGCCACTTGTGTTTTAAGGGAGGGGGGACTGAAGCCAATGGTGATTGGGCCCCTTGTCGGCAAAGAAAGCGTGTCTGTGTTTGGGGAGGCATAATGCTGAGGAGGATTACACCCCCCTCAGCAGACAAAACAATGAACACATTATGCTGATGGGGATTGGGCTCCCCCATTGGCAAACAAATTGGGAAGGGGGCATGCTGACAGGGATTGGGCATCCTAACGTCAGCTTTGTGGGACTGTAGAGGTGGACAGTGGAGTCGCCACCATGTTTATTGAAATGCTTTACCACGGGCATGTAATGGAGGTGTGTGAGATCTGCCACTGCAGTGATGAGTCTGTCTCTCATTGCAGCGGTGGATTTCTTTCAAGTTGGTGTGCAGCTTCTGAAGTGCTGTCATAGACAGCGTGCTCATTCATTGGTGCCACAGAACCAGTCCAAGAAAGCAGTGGCCCACAACACGCCGCACCTCCACAACCTGCTACTCCAGCAAGCTGTCACAAAATGTTGCTTGCGCTGCGTGCACAAGACAACATAAAAATGGTGCTTCTGCATCACCGTAGTAAACCTGATCGAATGACAGTAGCCTTGTAAACGTCATATTAAAACCACTATGCTGCTCGTCAGTGTGCACTTGGTTGCAATAAACAGGGAGGTATGATGACATGCATTCCTAGTAGCAAAAACAAAATGGAAAGTATCTAGGGACTGTTTGATCTCATGCCCTCTTTCACATGCAGTTTATGTGGTTCAATTCCTGGTACTGACATGCCCATCAGTGACATCTTAAAAAATATCCAACAAATAGAGGCTTTATTACAATATTTGGAAGTAAAAAAAAAAAACTATTAAAAACCCAATAACCTGTGTAATATATAGACTGTATGTGAGTTTGTTTTTCCCCACATCAATCTAATACCAGTCTAAAACCGAGAACTTGTATAAGTATGCTGCGGTAGCAGAACTGCATAATCTTGTAGCCATTCATTTAATGATACCTAAGTTTATTTTTTCTGTACCTAAAAGGCTTTTTCTAATGCATTGTCAACTTTTTTTAGCTGCCTGACTTGATTGAAAATAGCCTTTTCCCCAAATACACAACATACGGAAGCATATCTTGAACCTGCCAATCGGGACCTTCAGTGCAGCACACAGGGTAGGCTGGAGGTGCAGCTCTCACTCCAGAGACAAGTTCCATTTTTATGTACAGAGAAAATAAATGTAGATATCATTAAATGACTGGCTACAAGATTATGCAGTTCTGCAACCTCTGCATACTTACACAAGTTCAAGGTTTTAGAAATGCATTCGACTGACATGGGAAAAAAGAAAGCCTCACATATGCACAGTGTATATATTACATAGGTTACTGTGTTTCTAACTATTTTTTTCTTTCAAATATCTTAATGATGCCTCTATTTGTTGGATTGTTTTTTAAGATGTCACTGACAGGTTAGACAAAACATCAGTACCAGGAATCGAACCAGATAAACTGTATGCTAAAGAGGGCATGAGATCAAACAGTCCCTGCATATATTGCATCTTTAATTTTATGCATGGCATCTTATCTCCCCAACTAAGTGCACACTAAACGCATCGGCATGCGGCTTTCAAATGAAGTTACTGAGACTACTGTTATTAGTTCAGATTTAATATGGTGATGCAGAAGTACCATGTTGTTTTTGTATTTTAACAGTATTAGATTAATTATCTGGTCTAAGCTGTGTTGCCACAGTAGCAAAACAGACATACTACTTACACAGGTATACAGTAGTTTAGAAGGACAAACCCTTTATAACTACAAAGTATATTGAATTACTCCCAAATGCAGAGTACCCGACATAATCCAGCCCAGGACCCTTCTGATTGTAATGCATGGACAGCACATCACAGATTCAGTCCTGCTAGCAGCATACTAAAGAAGACATTTAACATGGGATGATGGTTCCATGCTATACGTCTTTCCAAACCTCAGTATTCTACATGGCAATGCCATAATGCATTTGACAGGGTTCTGGCTGCATTGCACTCCTTGAATAGCCCATACCCAGCAGTTACCAGTTAAACTAAAAGTGACCTACTTCAGGCAATGTGTCTATTTTTAACGATCTGGTGGATGCTGGCAAAAACCTTGAAAGCATTAAAGTGGACTTTGCTTCACAAGATGCTGGATAAACAGGCTTGGCTACTAGGAACTGATAGTGTATTACAGACTTTGCACTCATAGGCATTATGTGAGCTGTAGTCACTTAAACAGTGAACCGCTGTTACCTGTATGCCATATAAATGTATGTATGTTTTAAAGTGCAGTTCATATTACCACAAGCAAGTGATGGGCTCCCAGCTAGGTTCTGATTAGCATATTTTACAATATAGTGCCATGTACAGTATGTGTGGCTCTCCACAGACGCTGACCAATTTTAAAATAATTAATCCTCTTACATCTTGACAGTGGTGAGAACATCCCTTGCCATCAAGGGGAACAGAAGACAGTAATGATGGCACTTACTCTCTAGTCTGCGTTATGCTATATCGCTGAGCAATGAGTCCACACATAAAAGCCTTTAATCTATGTGAGGGGCTGGGAGTATCACGATAATAATTCAGATTCATTCCATATGAGAAATTATAAATGACAAAGGATGCTGTATTTAATAGTTTGTGTAGTTAAAACTGACAGTTCAACCCTTATTCAGGTAATTTAGGAGGGTTACAGTATTAACTATTACATTTAATTTTACATAAGATATAAACACTTTAGAAAGATGTTGATGTAAATATTGGTGTTGGGATCTCAAACTGTTTATGATCAGAGTTTAAATATGCTAAAGATTGCCTATCTGCTTATTTGGGTTGCATTTTATAGCATCATGTGATGACGTTACTTTAGAAAAGGGTGTATTTTGGGGCCTCAGATGACTGTTACTTACTGTTTATCAGAGACAGATCTTCCAATCTGTTTCTTACCAAGTCTACAGTTGGACTTTGTAATGCTACAGACAAGGTGGTGTATTGGTACTGGGTTCATTACCTGGAACATTTCCAGAAATTTTTATTAGAAAATAGTCCATGACATTGCTGCAAATGCCTAATAGTTTATGATTAATTTTTGGTTTACAGTGTTAAACTATTAGATATTTTCGGTCATCTGTACCAAAAATGTAGTGTGCATTCTCCTACTTAGTTACTTACTTACTACTTGCCAGCAGATATGGGCCACGTGATCTATCAAGTCTGCTCGAGTGTGCAGCTAGCACTCCACTTTGCAGCTGCCCTTCCCCCCTCACAATTACCCCCACACAGATGAATGTCAAGTGAGATTGAACCAAATTAAGCTGTACTGTGAAATATTTTTATGTATTCATCCTATGCATAGGGGTTTTCAAATGTCTTGTGTATTTTTTTAACTGGTTGTGCTCACAGTCAGCTCACAGCACAAAAAGAAGCTCCCTCCCCTCACCATCTCCAATAAAGTCAGTGAGCCGCTAGAACAAGTTAACTCCTTCAAGTACCTAGGGGTCACCACTGATGACTCCCTCACCTTCACCCAACACATCGACACAGTGGTAAAGGCAGTGAACACCAAGCTGAGTGTACTCTATAAGCATAAAAAGTATCTCACGGGCCGGCCCGGTGGCGCTGAGGGTTGAGGCGCTGGTCGCTACACCTCGCGCCACGCCGGCGACCTGTGTTCGGGAATGAGCACGGGTTGCCCGGGGTCGGCAGGGAGGAGATGGATTGAGCATCCGGAGGACTGCTCTCCATCTCCGGGGTGGGGGGATTTAGGCAGCCGGTGCTTGCCTGACCCCTAGCGGAGGCTGGGGATCCCAGCACGCAGCCAGAAAGGGGAGGCGGACATGGCAGACGCTGACTAGTGCATGCACGGGCGCGGCGACATCAGTCGCCAAGCGCTCATTGCATGCCATGCCCGCCTGGGAAAAATTGAGGAAAAAATGGAGCCCGGCAGCACGGCGGTAGTTCCGGCTCCATTCCCGGATGCCTCCCTGGCATGGACCCATTCGAATTGGTTGGTCATCCCCACCACCCTGCAGCGAAGGGTAAGTCATGGGGTTGGAAGGAGGGGTCTCATGTCCGGGATGGTGCCGGAGGAACGAGGAGTGGGAAGTGCGAGCTGTGGAGAGAAATAACATCCATAAAAAAAAAGTATCTCACTCCAGAGGCCCTGCGTCTCTCAGTCTCCAGCTCCATCCTTTCAATTATCAACTATGGATTGGTGGTCTACAGAGCAGCAACAGACACTGCACTAAAAAGGATTCACATTGCCCTCAACAAGGCATGTAGGCTCACAATGGCTGCAGATTGAAATACCCACACCTGCTTCTTATACGAGGAGACCAATTGGCTGCCACTAAAGAACAGGATTATATTCCAAACATGTCTCCTTAGAAAAAAAGGCTCTAGTGGGTAAAACCGCCCCATGCATTTCTAGCATTCTAACACCAGGTGCTACCAGCTATACCACCAGAGGCAGGATGATGGGGGCCCCATCAACACCTTTCTGTCGAACTGTGCAGGGAAAAATGTTTTCAGCTATAGGGCTGCCCAATGGCTTAATGAAACCCCAGTGCACATTCTAAACTCCCAATGCATCTCACAATTCAAAAATGGTCTAAGGCAACACCTTCTTACTAGGTCAGTTCGTGACTGACACTAGGACGCTAACACCCATAATGCCTACTCACCCACACTCTCCTTCTCCTTCCTTTTACCCCCACTCTTCCCCCTTGCCCTATCCCTCTGTCTTCCTCTCCCCCTTGTGCCTTTTCCTCCACTGGATTAACCTTAAAACCAACCTACTACCACTACCTCCTAACCTCCTAGACAAAGCCACTACCTTTGGCAGCCCACTCCACCCCCAGTCTCCCCCCCCTCACCTTGACTCCTCCTCGGACACTCACACTAGGTGTCACACCTCTTTATCTCCTTTGCTACATATAAACACTGTCCTTTACCCTAGTTGAATGCTCTTGATGTTGTACTATCACCATTGGTACTATGAATGACATTGTAACCTTATTGTATACTAGCTACCTACTATTCTAGTATTGTATATAAACTGTTTGTTATTGTTGTCATTCTCACTGTTTGACGTGGAACCTTTGTAAAAGAGCTCTGAGCTCAAAGGTATTATCCGAATCCCCTAAATAAATGAATAAATAAAAAAAACTGAATAAAGTATATTTAAACAAAAACAGGATATTTTTCCCCTTGAATTTCATCTTTTAACATTGCCATAAAGTCATAATCCTCTAATTTTAGGTTAAAACTTTGGTTTGAGAGATATAAGAAGATGGCGAGGTCTATTAGGAATGTCTCCCTGCCTTTCAGCAGGTTCTACCATTGTGATTTGTATCCATGTATTTATCTAACTTGTGTTACAGTTTATAAAAAAAGTCTGTGCTTCTACAACCTCAGCTGGAAAACAAGTCAATGTTTTCACTGCTCTAAAGTATGACACTTGTAAAATGTATTAAAGCTTTTTATTTTAATCTGCCATATATGTTCCTCAGTATTCACTGACCCACTGATCGAATGTGGAGTACTCTAATTTTCTTGTTGCTAATCTGATGTCATCTGATCATGTGAACTGGTGAACTGACTATGAGCTGCAGTGCTGCCAAGGGGAAAAAAGTCATTTTTTTTTAGGTAAAAACACTGTTTTGTACATTTTCAATTTCACAGCATGTTATAAAACATGTATGGGGTATAAAGGACTGTTTTTCTTAATGAAGAAATACAAGAGCCTGTTATATTTCCTTTAGGAGGCAGTATAGCACAGTGGGTTAAGGCTCTGAGCTGCAGATCTGGAGACCTGGGTTTGAATCCCACAGCAGCCTAGGTACATACTGTGTGATCCTGAGCAAGTCACTTAACTTTCTTGTGCTCCCAGGTCGCATCTGGAAACAAGCATCGGCTTAGTGTGCTACTCCTGGTTAAACAATGTTCAATTTCCCTAAGAAGCCCCGACTTTGAGAAACAATTTCTATTACAGACTGATACATCACAGATAGGCCTAGGTGCAGTTTTGAGTCAACATATAGATGGGAAAGACCATCCTATTCAGTACATAAGTAGGATATTGTACAACAGAGAGAAAGGTTCTCCACCATTGAAAAGGAATGCCTTGTGGTAAAGTTGGCCCACAGGCCCTTAAGTTTTACTTACCAGGAGCTGACTTTGGGTGCCCATGAAGTAGAGCACTACCAGAATAGTGCCGCATTATATGGCGTTAATCTGGTAGCGCTCACATGGACAGCAAGGGGGATTTACAGTTGTTGCTGTAGCTTCCTTGGTTGCTGTCCATGGCGCTGATAAAACACAAGGGCACTAGAATCCAGGAATCCAGGATGCTGGCTGAGCTGCTCCCATGGTGTGGAGGGCTGGGGCATTGAGCAGTCTGGCAAGTGGCAGTGGAGACCAGGGTTTTAATCTTGGTCTCAAACCTTTTTAGCACACCTTGGGACTTATTTTTTTTTTAACATGGGGCCATAATGGCCTCATGAATTTTAACTTTCCCTAGGATCCACTTCCCCTCAGAGTGAGAATCCTAAATATGGGGGGTGGAACACCCCACCCCAAAAAAAATTGCAGCCGTTTTTACTGCATGCTCCTAGTCAACGCTATTGTTGTCAGCACTGTTTGGACCCAGTACCCTGACTAAGTACTTGTGACAGATCACAATACTCTTTGTTGGCTTAACCAAATGAAGGATAGAAATCCTAGAATCACATGGTGATACCTGGCAATACAGCCATTTAAATTTAAGTGATGCACAAATCTGGGAAAGAGAATGTCAGTGCTGATTTTCTGTCAAGATATGGATCGGGAATTGAAAATTCTGAAGGTTGAAAAAGCGTCGTTGAAACTTCTCTGTTTGCTATGCTGCATATGCAGTGAACTGTAAAGATTATAAGCTACTGTAATGTTAAAGGAGAATTTTAAAGAATGTTTTGGAAATCTATTTTTTTAAAATAGGTTCTCTCTTAAAGAGGGGTTATGTGACAGGGTTGAATAAGGCCCTGCACCATTTGATATGCAGAAAGAGTTTAAATGCAAGGGTCTGTTCTCTTCTCTCCTTTTCTGTCTCTTCTTTGTCTGGTTGTGTAACCAGAATTTCTTGTGAGACCTAGGAACTGACCCTCCGACAGTGTACAGTTGCCAGCCTCGCTCTTCTCTGCCTTCCTTGCTATTTCTGTCTTGTCTCTCCCTTGCACGTCTGTAGTTATAACAAATATATGTGAATCTCTATGTAAAACAGTATGTGATACCGGGATCCCTTTGTTTAAATCTGTATATAGTTATACTGCTGAAATGATTGCAAAAAGCTATTTGGAACTCAAGGGGTTAACCTGAGATGCAGTTTGCAAACTCTATGCAGAGCAGTGAACAAGAGGTCAGTTCTGGGTTGTTATGTTCTGCTTGTTGCACCTACAAGGAAACTGACAAGAACATTCTGCAAAACTGAAAAGAACATTCTGTGAGAAGCAGAACATCTCTTAATGAGGTCCCTAGGCAAAGACTTATAAAAAAGAGCAGCAATGCTTTTGTGAGAGAGACAAGGACAGTGAGAGACTGAAACCTGGAATCAAGAGATACCCTTAGAAGAAGGACTTAGTATTCTCTGTTTGTACTGACTTTGTAAATAGTTATAATGAATCACTGTTATTTTACAGTTATTGAGAAAAATTAAACTCTATTTGCGAATGGGGGGCAGGGAGAGAGAAAATTTAAAAATGTTTTTTTGAGGGATGGAATCATTTGCAAGATCACCTAGGGGTGCCACATACCCTAAGCTGGTTCCACCTTCACCCTCCCAGTCCCCCCCACAGGTCATCCTGAGGCATTCACTCATCCTTACAAAATCTTCCCTCCTGATGTCCAGGACCTTCATCCTTGTGTGGTTTGATTCCTCAGCCATCCTCTGGGTCTTCTTTAGCTGAGTGAATATCCAAGCTTCAGTGTGCTTTTGATGCGATCCAGAAATGGTTCAGGTCAAATCAACTATCTCTAAATGCTAAAAAAATGGTCTCTATGTGCTTTGGCACTAGGCTGAGGCTTTCCAAGTTCCCATCCTTATATGGATGTACATTGTATGGTGATCACTAGTCCCAAGGTGGCTTCCACCTTAGTGAGTACTAGATCCAACATTGCCCCATCACAAGTGGCTTTGCTGACTAGTTGTCTGAGGATCACCTCTGCAGAAGTCCAGGATGTCCCTTCTTCTAGCTGAAGCTGCTACTGGAATGCTCCATTATACAACGGCTTCAAAGATCCTTTCATCTGATTGGTTGACTGGCACAATTTACCCTCTGTGTTGTAAATCCTGGCATTACCAATGGGTGAAAGTGTCACTCCAGCTGAATGTGCCCCAAATCAATGCGACCTCGAATTTGAAAAAAAGCTACCATCTTGTATTGCTGCTAAACAGCAACTCCCACTACAACCGAACAAACACATAATAGAGGAGCTTAACTCACTGACCGCAAATCGCAATACATCTCTCCTCCACTATCATACTGCTGCTCCATCCACATGTAAAATTTGCAGCCACACATTGCAAGTTGGTTGGTTTTGCAGTGAATCTCTCTCAAATGCGCCTACTGTCAGCCCGCCACAGTGCGGTCACCTGGACATTCATGAATATCTGGAACCATCCCATTCAGCTAACAAATACTTTAAAAGTATGACCAAAGCTGAACTCTCTTTATCAGCTCTGTTCCTGCGGTCTCGTCAGCTCACTCCTACCTGATCACTGCTATCCATCTCCAGAATCTGGCCTGCCACTCCATTCAGACTGTTACCATAGCAACTCAGAACTATTGTGCTGCGGGGAATAAAACCAAGAAAACCAATAAAAAACACAAAACAAAAGTTTTCTTTTTTTTTGTCACAAAACCTAGAGGCCATTGTATAATCGCAATAATCATGACAGGGTATGGTTGATGTAGGGGTTTATCAATGCCAGGCATAGTTGGTCACTTGGCCAGAGGCCTCGTGACCGGAACAACACCAGGCATGGGTAAACCTCAGCATCACCCACACCCTGTCGGGATTATTACTTAAATATACATCTAGCAGATTGAAGCCCTCCACCAGAAGCACTTCCCTTTTCTGTCTTCTTGCCAATGACTTTGACTAGTACTTATCTAATTCCTCCCTGTGCTGGAGGTCTAGATCATTCCCTGTGAATAGTCGCTCCATCCTCATCTCCAGGGTGACCCACAGTACCTCTGTTTCAACCTGAATTCCTCTATCTCCATTGCTTTAATACTTTTGCTAACATAAAGCACTGCAACCCTCCTTTTCTTCACACCCTGTCCTTCCTGAACAGAGTAAAGCCTGGTATGGCCATGTCCCAGTCATGGTTTGGTGCACCATGACTCAGTAATGGCCACAAAATCCAGTTCATCCTCTCTCATGATGGCCTCTTGATCCAGAATCTTATTCCTTAGACTTCTAGTATTTGCACACATGGCCTTCCAGATTTTGTTTCCATGCCACTTGTTACCCTGCTATTTTCCTTTTTGTCCTCTGTCCTTCCCCATCTCTCTTTAATGCTCTCATTCCCTTCCCCATTCATTTCTATTACCCTGCTTCCTTTATTAATTTGCACCCTGGGGGATTCCTGTCTCCTCGCCCCCCCCATTTCATCCTGTGGGGGTACAGTTTCTGCCTCCCAGATTCCTTTCACCACCACCCCCCCACCCCAGCTAGTTTAAATGTTCATTGAAGTGACATTTAAACTGTCCACTGAGGACTGCAGTTCTCCTCCTGGATGAATGCAGGCCATCACCCCTGTACAGGCCCTTATCCTTCCAAGTGGGTAACCAGTTCCCAATGTAGCCAAGCCCTTCCTCTATGCACCATTCCTTCAGCCATGAGTTGAAGCACCTGGTGTGGAGCTCACTCTCCTCCCACCTGTCATAGATGGCAGCACATCAGCAAAAGTCATTGAGTGTGTTGCCTGTCTAAGACCCCTCCCAAGCTCCCTAAACTCCCCTTGCACTATCCCAGCCCTGTCCCTAGCCAGGTCATTAGTCCCCAGGTGGGCAATGGCATCCAGCTCTTTCTCCTGTCCTGCTGCCTAAGCAATCCTCAGGATCAACTTCCCATCCCTCCAGGCTGTGGCACTGGGAAGGCACCTAACCTGCCACTCCCCCTTTCCTATTCCCAGATTTATCCCCCTCTCAATTGTGTCACCACCAGAAGTTACTTCCTCCTCTTCTATGGTGCATTATCATCCTCCTTGGGGTCTCCAATACAGAGGTCCCCTACATCCTTCCTGGTCACTACTGCAGGTGCCTCCTCCCCACAGACCTGCCTGACAGAACAGCATAGGAATTCCGTGCTATTTAAGTAATCACAATGCATGGGTCTCTAAGATGATATAGTGGTACCGTTTGAGGAAAATGCCTCTATCCCACCATCATCCCCCTCCAGGCCACCGTAGTCCAGCGCTCCTCCTCTCTAGCATTCTCTAAGGTAACAGTTGCAGGCTTGGTGGCTGCTGGATGGGAGAAGAGTCCCCTAAATCTTATCAACTCGGCCTACAGTCTAACAACCTCCTCCTCAACTCATACCACTGCATTCAAATGGAGCAGCACCACAGTCTCCAGAAGGTCTCTGAAAACTGCTGCCTTGCAGCACACCACTCCCAGCATTCCCAATTCCTGCTGTCCTTGTGTCACCTGGAAATACGTTTGTACCCTTACCCTGATGCAGTGTTTCCTAGATTTCGCATTTTGTTTGTTATGAACCTTTGCACCGTTACCCTGGATAAGATATTTTCCTTCTACCCCTTACAGCAAGTTATTCACATTTTGTCTTAAGAGTTTTTCTCCTTCGTTTGCTGCCTTACCTTTCTCTGCTTTTTTCTATTGTGATAGCAACACTTTCAACTTCTCTAACCCTTGCTCCCTAACCCTTGATAGGCTGTTATTGGAGTTCCCTCATACCCTGTCTGAATTATTTTATAGTCCTACCCTAGATAGTGTGTTGCTCCTATTCCGAGTTTTGGCCTCCTTTGACCTTCTGCCCTTCCTAGCAGTAACTGTTACACAGTGAACTGGTACCTTACCTTAGTTGACCAGCAGACTCCCCTGCTTCCCTGCTACCTTCCACTGATGCCTGCCAATGCCTAAGATGCTAGTCTTACCCCTGTTCCGCTCCTGTACTGTTCCACTAATGTGCAGCAACACAAACATGTGTGGGGGACACATTAGCGGTGGCTGCCTTGTATCCTTCCTGTGCAGCCCCCTTAAGGTGGTACTTCCTGTTGGACTACCAATTCCCTGATTGGTCCCCTGGCTGCCACTTCACCCTGCTATCAGAACTCTGACTCAGTCCAACCTCCAATTATCTACTAGTTGAGGCCCCAGACCAGACAATTATCACCCCTCCCCCAACTACAGGGTAAGACACCGTTCTTATAATATGGCCGCTAAATGTAGGTACTATAGCTGGTCTCAGGTTTACCCTTAACTCAATAATAAATACACCAATTCAAACAAGTTTCACTACAACTTACCCCCACCTTTGTTGTTTCCAAAAACATAAGACTTTTTTTGTCCCTCTTGTGGCAATGCAGGCAGATTCTGAAGAAGCAGTAAGACCAAATTGGTATGCAATTTCTAAGCAGTAAGATATGCATCTGGGCTTAGTCAGAGGAGAGGAAGGAAGAAACTAATTTGCAGAATGGCCACTAGGACCAGAGCAGCTTAGTCAGGTAGGGTGGGCAGCTGTATGATCTGGTAGGCCTTTATCTGCCATGAATGTCTGTACTTCTATGTATTAAATTAACTATGCAGGATAGTCCTCAGTGGTAATTTTAACATGTTCAGTACTGGTAATTGTGCTGCTATGTGTTTAATTCAGGATACAGACAGCTGAGCTGACCTGTAGCCTGATGAGGGTATACGATACTAGGAGCTGTCAGCTGCAGGCATGGTCTGTGAGGTCATGTAAGTAGGTTCACTAATTGCAGGAGAAGGAGCATGAGCAGCAAGAGGAAGGTTAGACCAGAGCCAGGCAAATGTAAAAAATCAAAGCCACCAGACCTGCTGATGATTTGGCATGCACGAGGAGTATAGGAGGATGCAGGATTGTCAGAGGTAACAGGTACATAGAAACATAGACTTTGACCGCAGATAAGGACTGCTTGGCCCACCTAGTCTGCCCATTTCCCTACCTAATGCATAGGCTGCAGATAGGACAAAATGACTGATACAAGGTGCTTGCAGTGCTGTTTTATTTGCAACCAAAAACAAAGAAAATAACTGAAAATAGTGGATAACTGATTAAGAAAAGTCAGTTTTGGGTTGTACAGTCTTTGGCAATCTTTTTGTGATTTCTGGCCAATGGACCCGAATTTCTATGAATTCTGAATCTCAATAAGCATTTCTCAAATTAAGTGTCCCAGTCTCAAAATTCAGAATCTGCTGATCTGGTTGGCTAGGTAGTTTTTCCAGGCTCATCTTACATTACCAGCTTGATGTGGCAGTCTTCTCAGTGCTCAGAGGAACATTTTCTTTACAAACTGCTGGCTGGAGTGACATGATATCAGCTCAGGTAAATCTAATCTGCTTCACAAGGGCTTTTCTTACAAATGGCCCTTTGAACATGTAATTTGACCCTTACAATAATTGGGCAACTAACCTCCTACTGGCATATTTTATTAGCATACAAGTTTGACTGCATTAAAATATACAGTGTACACCTTTAAGAAATTTTACAATTTTGCAATTTCCTTTCCTCTCTCATGTTGCTGTCAGTCGTACTTTGCTGAACTGTTGCTACTGATGTGCTATGTTTTACACTACTTGTATATTGTGCTTCCTCTTGTCTACTGTACTTTTTATTATTGTTATAATTGTAACATTACTGATGTTACATATTACTGCACTCCACATCTGCTTCCCCAGGACACATCTGGAACAAGCAATTTAGCTCAGTATGTTTTTCTGGTAAAACTCTTGAATTAAGCAAATAATAAAAAAGGGTTATTTACCCAAAAATTTAGGATACACCAAAAAAACATAAAAATTCATGAATTAGTGGTGTTTTCTATCTTGTGTCCACCTCCAGCTCCTCTGAATTGTCATAGTCCCACCAGTCTCCCTTGGTTTCATATATGAACAGCAGGTGAGTGCCAGCCAGACCTCTATCAATAATGACAGCATGAAGATTTCCTTAATCAGGTCATGATGCCAACCTGGCCTCAGGTAACTGAAACCTGTCTGTCTCGTTTTAATTTGTTTACCTTTACAGTGCACAATATACCCTTTCAGAGACATGTTTTCATCTCTTCATGTGTCTCCTTAGTACATTAACTTTCATAAATATATGTACAGAACTTGTTACTAATCCCTTATTATTGTAAGTGATTGCATTATTTTCTTTATGTATCTTCGGGTTTTGCCATGCATTTCTTTAACCACCTGATTTCCTTCACAGGGATGTCTGGCAAATGCACTTAATAAAGGATATTGTATTTTAAGGTTATATGGCTTTAGCAGGGAGCTGTTGCTGAGTCTGCATAAATTATCTGGGATTTATCCATCCGCCCCCTGGACTGCAGTTACAGGAGAGGAAGAAGGGCTGAAATACAAAGAAAAGACCTCTTTCTGGCCTGGAAACCTAGGGGGTGTGCATGCTTAGCTGCTCCTTCCCCACCAAGGCAATTGCAGGAGCCAGCAAAGGTACAGTAAGAAGAGCAAAGCAACAACCAAAGAAAAGCAGCAAATCCGCAGTCTGTCCGTGCAATTCATCTGCACAACTTTTGATCTTTTGCAAGCTGCATAATACACATTTTGCTGAAGGATTTCCTACCTGAGTAGTAAGTAGTAGTATGTGAAGTTAGATAACTTTGCTTCATGTATTAATTTGTGAATTCACTGCAGTTTGCAAAGTTAATCCACCTTGAGAAGTTCCAGTTCACAGTACAAGGATAACTTCATGAATGGCAAATCTGGTAACTTCACTGGCAGAGTGGAGCCCACAAGCAACGTTTGCTACATGTTATGAGACAGAAGGTCACATGGTACTGACATGACCAGTAAGCCATGTGGAGGCAATTTTCAGTGCAGTCTTATGAAGAGATAGTTGGAGGGGAAGTCTGTCCCTGCTTGTCTAAGCAAAACAAACTTTAAAGCTTCAGTTTACCGCAGTGCTCTCTGTCACCTCCCCCTGATGCCTACGAACTCCTCATCCTCAAACTCTCCCTCCCTTTCTCCCTCCCCATCTTCATGGCAAGCATCTACTGCTGCCCAGGGCTATCTCCTTCTTCTGTCTCTGAACTCTTAACTACCATCTCCTCTTATGCCTCCCCTGGTTCCCCTGGTGAGCTTCTCATCCTGGAAGACTTTAACATTAACTGGCTTTCCTACTTTAACTCTAAACTCTGTCAAAATGTTAAGTCCATACATCTAATACAACATATTTTAATCCCTACCCACCACTATTCCAGATCCCTAAACCTTTCACTACTGGACTTGGTGCTCACAACTCACCCACATTGTATCATCAATGCTCGTACCCTTCCTGATGCACTCAGTGACCACCATACGGTACACTGCATGCATAAAATTCACTTCCCCAGAGTCCCTCCAGGTCCTTCTGATTGACTGATCTATCCTCTGTACATGCCGATCTGCTAACCACTAACTGGTCCCCTGCCTCTGTGGCCAGCAACATCAACCAAGCCCTCAATTACTGCCATTCCAAATTTTTATTTATCTGGGATTGGCATGTTCACCTATTGAAAACCAGAGTCAGAGGTCCTCACCTCCCCTGGATCTCAGCTGAACTTCTGGTCTGCCTCCAGACATATAGCCTGGCATGAAAGACATACAAATCCACTGGCACACCTGTGGACCTTAACAGGTACCGTGCCCTGCAGAACACTGGTACTAGAGCCACCAAGCTAGTAAAGACCGAGATATTTTCCTCTACTTTTCAGAACAATCTTAACCACCCCTCCAAATTCTGGAAAGTCATCCATGCCCTCTTCTCCCACCCCCACCCCACCCAGTCTGCCCCTCCTGTCCTCAATGTGAGTGACTCCATTATCTCTGACCCTCCTTCTGTTGCCTCTGCCTTCAACTCCTACTTTACAACCTGCATCTGCTCACTCCTCTCTGCCCTCCCCCCTTCCACCTCTCACCCTCCACCATCTACGCATGTCCCTCCTGCTCTTCCATTCTCCTTCTCAACAGTTACCTCAACTACTTCTCTAAGAGCCCTCCTTGCTCTTACACCAGAGTTGATACACAAGGTGGGGTGGAAAGGATGAAAAGGGACTTGGAAAGGTTGGAGGAATAGTCAAATGTATGACAGCTTAGATTCAATGCAAAGAAGTTCAAAGTAATGCACTTGGGAAACAAGAACCCAGGGAAGAGTACACAACGGGGTGAGATACAACAACAACAAAAATGGAAAGGAACCTGGGGTAGTCATATCAGATGACCTAAAGGTGGGCCAGCAATGTGAGAATGCAGTAAGGAGGGCTGAGGGATACTGGGATGCATAGGAGAGGCATCACCAGTAGAAAACAGGAAGTTGTTGGCCCTCTGTACAGACAGTTGGTAAGACCACATCTGGAGTACTGTGTCAGTTCTGGAGACCCGTCTCCAAAGACATAGACAGAGTGGAGGCTATCCAGAGGCGGCAGCCAAAATGATGCAGGGTCTGCATCGAAGACATATGAAGAAAGACTAAAGGAACTAAAGATGTATAGCCTCGAGAGAAGGAGGGAGAGACATAATAGAAACTTTCAAATACCTCAAGGGATCAACAAAGTCCAAGAGGGTAGCATCTTTCAGAAAAGAGATGTGCAAAACAAGGGGCACAATTTGAAGATAGAGGAGGACAGGTCAGAGGTAATGTGAAGAAGTATTTCTTCACAGAGGGAGTTATGGATACATGGAACAGCCTTCCCTGAGAGGTCGTAGAGTCAAAAACAGTGGGGGAATTCAAGAATGCATGGGACAGACATAAGGCAATTCTAGTGGGGGGGGTAGGAGGAAGTAGGCTGTTGGTTAACTAGGATCTGCAGCTTATCCGTTCGTTAGGGAAATGGGCAGACTAGGTGAGCCAAGCGGTCCTTATCTGCTATCAAATTCTATGTTTCTATGTTTCAACCCCCAGAAAGGCAGGAGCATTGGTAGACTAGACCCCAAGCTCCTTCACCTCTGCTCCCATAATTGCCTTTCCCATCTCCTCCCTTCTCAACCTCTCTTTCTCTCTCCATCCCATCCCTGACACATGGAAGCATACAACAGTCATTCCCATGCCAAATGGGGTGATTCCTCCTCTCCGGCAATCTCCACCCTATCTCCTCCTCCCAAACTTATCCATACTCCAAGAACACATAGTTCTATCCCAGTCCCCCTTCCCTTGACTCCTCTTCCTTCTTCACCCCCTTCCAGTCTGGCTTTTGCAAACACCACTCCAACACTTCCTCTCTCGTCAGGCTCACTTATGCCATCCACACTGGGATGGATCAGGGCTTCCTCACTGCCTCCAAATTTGTTGATTTAGCAAAAGCTTTTGACACTGTCTTCCACCCTCTCCTCCTTGACAAACTGAAGTTAATGGCTGTCTCAGACTTTGCAACAAACTCATTCAACTCTTAACTAATAGCTAGATTGCAATCAATGAGAATTGGTGAATCCCTATCCCAACCCCTCCCAGTTCGCACCAGTGTCCTCCAAATCTCCATTCTTGGCCCACTACTTTTTTCCATTTTCCTTAATGACCTTCCTCTGCCTGCTCATCTGCATCATCCCCATGTACATAGATGACATGGCCCTGTTTTCCTCTGGGTCGTCTCCACCTGAGTTAATATCCAAGCTTCAACCTGATTTTGACCCTATCCAGAAATGGTTCAGGTCACATCAACTATCTCTAAATGCTAACAAAAATGGCCTCTATATGCTTTGGCTCTAGGCCAAGGCTTTCTAAGCTCCATCCCTCCCGTCCTTCCACAACCTAGATAGAGGCACAATTGACAACGTGCTTCCTTTCAAATACCTTGGTGTCTGGCTTGACCGGCACCTTGACTTTCACAGCACATAGATGCAATTCACAAAAACTCCACCCCAAGCTTGGTGCTCTTTTTAGGAACAAAAGTTGCATCCCTTTACCTGACCACCATGATATCATTACTAATATGATCCTTCCTATCTTTGATTATGGCGACATAGTCTATGGTGGTGCCCTAAGATCCACCCTGGCTAGACTAGACCCCCTCTTCCATTCCTTCTGCCATTTTGCCTTGGACTGTTCTCCCCGCACTCACCACTGTTCTCTGTACTCTGCTCTCCCTCCTTTTCCTAGAAGATCATCGCCTAACCCTTTGTGCCTCTTTCATTTCTGAAAACTGGCTGGCTTCCCTCTCCCCCATCTGAGTTCCCTCCTCTCGCCTATGCCCCCCTCCCCCCTCCTCTTCCTTCCTCCATAATCCTGGCTATCATTCCCTCTTGCTCCTCTCTCATAAATCCATTGATGGTCAAGCTGCCTTCTCTTTCTGCTTTCCTAAACTCTGGAATTCTCTCCCCCTATCTATTCACTGTGCTTCCTCCAAATACTCTCTCTTCTCCTTACTCTTAGGTCACACCGCTCTCCCCTGTAACTATCCTTACTTAATTACACTACCCCTCACCCAACACTTCCTCTCTTCATGCTTTCACCTTCTCTTGGCCATTCTCAACCCCTTCACTCTCTTCCCCCTCACTTCCACCCCTGCCATACATATCCCCTACAACCACCCCCCTTCCCCATAGCCCGGTGTCATTTATTAATTATGTCCTGTGTGTGCCTGATACTCCTACAATCCAGGTGTGCAATCATGCACTGCTAATACTTACCCCTTATGATAATGTATCTTATTGCAACATTCTGTATTAATATTGTATTATTCCACAGTTCTGTGTAGTTATTGTATTATTGCATATTCAATTGTAATTTCTGTGCCTATACCCCTTCTCCCAGGATGCATCTGGAAATGAACTATTTTAAAGCTCAGTATGTCTTTCCTGGTGAAACTCTTTTAAAGGAATAAACTAATCTGAAAATGGAGTGTTTTAATGAAATTGCTCACAAAAGATATGGGCCTGGATATTCAGACTGCACCAGGCTGTGGCGGAAACCTGGGTGCAGCACAACTTAGCTGCGCTGGGGCGTTGACTGGGCGATTTTCAACGGAGCTGCGCCATGGCACAGCATCATTGAATATCACACCCTGGCCACCCACAGTGCACATGATGCAGTGGCACTGCGCCAGCGCAAGTGGCCAGAATGGAGCAGGGGGATGCGTTAGCGCAAGTTCTGTTGTGCTATGCGCAACAACTGCGATTTTCAAAACTGCACATGCAAATGGGGCCATAATGTATGCAAGACACAAATGGGGCCATTTGCATGTTATTATGGCCCCGTTTGCATGCAGGTGCGCCGATCCCTGGCGACTTGTGCCTGGCGCCCTGCCAGGCAGCAGCCGTTGGGGACTGATGCCCCCTGCACAGCACGGCAATGCACCCCTCTGCCCGATCGCGGGCATATGTAGAGTCAATTAAGTGTCCAATTACCCTGGTGATCCAGTGGACCACTCTCAGCCAGATCGCTGGCTTCAGTGTAAAATAAAATGTCCAATATCCCTGGTGGTCCAGTGGACCGCTCGCAGCCCGATCACGGGCTTCAGCGTAAAATAATATGCCCAATATTCCTGGTGGGTCAGTGGACCACTCGCAGCCAGATCATGGGCTTCAGTGTAAAATAATATTTCCAATATCCTTGGTGGTCCAGTGGGCTGCTCGCAACCCGATCACGGGCATATGTAATAATAAGGAGAGCACCACGGTACCCACCTCCCCACCGCCCACTAGAGCCTCACAGCCCCGCTCCTCCCACCGGTCAGCGGCGGGTGGCAGCACCCTACCCGCCTGCTGCGCCACCGCCTGCCAACTGACAATGCTCAGTAGGGCTGTACACCCATTGGTCCTGGCGTGAGCCAATGGGCATGCGATCCGTACGTACCTACAGTCCAGATATGTGAATGGATCCATTCACATATCTGGACTCATGTCTTCAATGCGCTATGCCCATGAGCTCATGCTGTCAGACCAATAAGCGACTCTGCGTTACACTGTCGGTCCCGGGCGTGAAGCGAGTGAGGTGCTGCCCGCCGCTGACTGGGGGCGGGGTGGTGAGCTCAGTGACGGTGAAGAAACCGCCATGGGCTTTCATGACCTTGCCCGCGTCGGGCTCGTGGTCACCTGGACCTGGCATGTCCCACTGAAGCCTGGTCAAGCTGCGGCGGTCACTGAACCACTGAGAATGAACCTCCCCCACTGATGCCCGTGAACGACATCAGAAGCGCCACCCGAAGGTGCAGCGGAGCTCAGGTGGCCACCACGGGTGGCAACTGCCGTGTTGTGCCTTGCAACACGGCATCACCTCTTAGGTGGCCAGCTGTTGTTCCTTTTTTATTTTTGGCTCACCTTTGTGCAGTGCAAGTAGGGGTTGCGCATGCCGGACTCGGCACATGCCGGGGCTGAATATCGGGATGTGTGGAGTGCGCATGACCAGCCCCCCACCTGACCGCATACGTACTGATCGCTCCTGCACGCCGGGTTGTGCCAGGCACAATCCCCATTTGAATATCATGCCGGGGCGCATCAGTGGGTTGCGCATGGCACAACACTGTTCCACCATGCGCAACCCTTCTGAATATCCAGGCCATAGAGTGCATTGTGCATAGTTTTGCTGATTTATTTAAAGGACTTGTTTAGTTTTGTCAAGTGAAGCACTGCTGTGTGGCGGCAGGGAGGTGTTTCAGCTAGCAAGCAGCTAGAGATGCAGCGAATTTAAAATCCGCCTGCAAAGTGAACGCGAAGTGTCCGCCCGCATTGGCACTCCATATGTGGAGTGCCCCATGAGGCTCACTTCACCTTATTATTATTACGGCGTTGTCATTCACTTAAACGCAGAAAGTGAGGTGGAGGACAACAACATTGGCAGCACCCCACCCACACAGTCACCAGAATTAATGTGCATCCCCAAAGTGCTATGGTCTTGTACCCAGAAAACTCCCCAGTGCTGGACGAAGTGAAATGAGACATAACAAAAATGGCAAAGTCTCCCAGAATTAATGGCACACTCAGTCATGCGTGCAGTGATCACACACAGAGTCACCAGAATTAACGTGAATCCCCAAAATGCTACTGTCTTGTGTCCAGAAAATTCCCCAGTGCTGATGAAGTGAAATGAGAGTGTAACAAGAAATGCAGTCTCCCAGAATTAATGGTGCACTGCAAATGCACAGACAGATTAAGATTGCGCTGCGCACTCAGGAAATGCATACAAAAAGGCACAACAACACCTAATTAGTGCACACAAGTCACAAATCCAAATCTGGAAAGGAATACATTTTGCCAGTTGGGGGATTAGTACACAGCAGTAACAATCCACTACCTGTAAAGATACCACAAAGCAGTATAAAAAATTCATGCAGGTGCAGTGGATAGCAGGTTCACACTGCTGCAATTACTCTATGGCACAATAAAAGGTGTCTAATTTAATGGCACGCATTGCACACACACTCACACACACACTGCAAGTAATGCGTAGCAAATTGAAAACCTTTAGTAATATAACCAAATGTTTTCAACATATTAGACACTGCTGCACAACAACAATCAGCAAAAAAATTTCAAGAATTACTGGACATATTACTGTGTGTACATTAACACGGTTATACAAGAAAAATACAACCAAAACAGAAAGACAGCCTTTTTCTCCCAGTTAATGTACCTACAACCACAAATACACTCCCCCAAGCACATTTCACAGTACACAGACTGACTGTTCTATCTAAATTAATATTCAAAATCCACACAAACAAAAATCACTCGATGATATGAGCACAGAAGGGTTTCCTACAATCGATGTAGTAAATTTTGAGCAAAACAAAAATACTCAAAATGGCATTTTAAACAGCTTTTAGAGGTTCTGAATCGCAGAGCTCTGAGAGCAAACTGTCCCCAGCTACCACTACACACACACTACCCAGGCCGGAACTCAGGCTGTGCAGAACAATCTAGAGCCCATGTGACCTGCAATCCCACGAATCACTGCAGAATTTAATTTGGAGCTCAATTTCAAGGCGAAGTGAGGCGAATTACATTGATTTCAATGTACTTCACCTTAAAATTGGTGGAGATGTGGTTTGGGGGAGGCGGAATAACACAAAGTCATTGGTTTCAATGGACTTCGCATTCCTCATTATGAAGCGAAGTACTCCACTTCACATTGTAGAGTACTCAGCGGGTTCCAGCATTACTCGAGTACTGTAACTCACATGCTGTACAGGAAGGAACACGAATGCCTATGGCTGTACTTCCCGATGAGCTGCAGCACAAAACTCCCGACTTAAAAACACGTATTAATGAGTACAATGGTGGGGTGGTGAAGCCTGGAGAGATACTACAAAACAGGTTTACAATGCATCCAAGTAACTATTATTTTTATTTATTTACTTATTTCATAATTCGGATTTACAACCTTTGAGTCAAAGACTCATGTACAAAGGCACCTCATCACAGGGAGGGTAGACAATAATTGGTGGTAAAAAAATTAATGTTGTGATTCATGACCTAATCATGAATCGTGATTTGTGACTGCATTTGTAACCGTGATGATGAACATAATTTATATAACGAGTGACTCGTGGTGATGGTCCTGACTTAAAAACGCATATTAATGAGTACAATGTTCATGCAGAATTAAGCACCACACCTGTCCAGTACTCTGAAGGGAAGCCAAAGAAACAACTGTGACTTAAGTTACTGATGGAGATTGGGCCCAAAAGAGATGCAAATGCACAGACAGATTAAGATTGTGCTGCACATTGAAGAGATGCAGACACAAAGGCACAACACCTAATCAGTGCTCACCATCAGAAATTGAAATCTGGAAAATAATACCTTTGCCAGTTGGGGTGGGCCGCGGCGGAGGGAGGGCAGTGTACTGCACTGCTGCAGTAACAGTCACTAGTACTAGTACCAGTAAAGATACCACAAAGAAGTACAAAAATCACACAGCTGCAGTGGATAGCAGGTTCACATTGCTGAAATTATGATGTGGCACAATAAAAGGTGTCTGATTTGATGACACGCGTCACACACTTACTCACACACACACTAAGCAATGCATAGCAAATTGAAAACTTCAGTAATATAACCACATATTTTAAACAAACTAACATTAAGCACTGCTGCACCACAACAATCGGCAAAAAAATGGCAAGAAATATTGAAAATATTACTGTGTGTACATTAACACAGTTATACAAGAAAAATATCACCAAAACAGAAAGCACTGACTTTTTCTCCAAGTTAATCTACCTACACCACAGATATGCACCTCACCCAAAGCACACTTCCACTGTCTCTCAGTACACAGACTGAATGTTGTACATTAACATTCAAAATCCATACACAAACAATAAACGCTCGATGACATGAGCACAGGAGGGTTTCCTACAATAGATTTACTAAAGTTTCAGCAAAAAAAATGACTCAAAAAAGCTTTTTTAACAGCTTTTAGAAGGTTTGAATCACAGAGAGCTCTCAGAGCAGACTGTCTCCTACAGCTTCCTACACACACTACCCCAAACTGAGGCTGTGCAGAACAATCTAGAGCCCATGTGACCTGAAATCCCATGAATCACTGCAGCAGTAGCACATTACCACCATTTATTAATTTCTTGTTTGGGAGGGAATTTCAAGTAGTAAGAAATGTATATATTGTGCTTGAGCACTTGTGTCAACTCACCTAATGTGCTTGACAAATACTGTCCAAGAGGGTGACTTGAACAGCATAACAGTATCTACCATGTTTAATAATTTTTTGTTCTGGATACATTTTTGGGAAGTAAAAACAGGGAAAAAAGTAACTGTCTTGAGGGAGAAAATAAGTCCAACAGTGCGACTGTAGGAGTGATATTGCACATCATCAACTGTTTGGACCAAAATAAAATATTTGGGGGAACCAGGCATTTTTTCATATTGTGCTTTTCAAATGCACTATGTAAGCAATAATACCTGACAGGGTGGGCGATATTATAGGTCGACCGCCCAGGGGCTTAATGAGCCCAACGCCGCAGGCGGAGGGCCTTATAGCCCCTGGAAGGTCCGGTATAGCCCATACCACCCACCCTGGAGGGTATTATTGCACTTAGAAAATGGGCACTGTTTTTATATATGTATAAATATAAATAATTTTTATGCTTGCATGTTGAAACTCTGAGGTGTTTCATATATTTTTCTATTAAATAGTTCCTCCGCCTGCAAGAATGGAGCTGGTTGTCATGGTTACCCCCCAACACACACAGACACACACACACACACACACACACACAGGGCTTAACATTATTAAAATGCTTTGTTTTACTGTTTATTTATTTAATTAATTCTGAGTTGAACAATGGTAATGTTTTAAAATTATTCAGTCCTTCAAATATCTTCATCCTGGGACGATGATCCGTTTACAGTGTTAGCTATCACAAATGGAGTGGGAGGAAAGGGGCATGAGTAGTTTACTTGACTTTCGTGTGTTTTTTTCTTCTTTTTATTAAACCTCCCCAGCTCACTACCGCAAGATAAGCAACTTTGAGATCAACTTCGTGTTTTAGTGACAGTGCAGCCAGAAGAGATGCAATCGCTGAGGGCAACGGTGGGGAGCTCTCTCGGCTCAGTAGCCGAGATGTGTGAGCAGTTGGTTGGCAGCAGTGGAATATTGTAGCATGCATTCCACATGTCACCTAGCCCCCTTTTTTAATTCATTTGTTTGCAGGTGGTGGGTGCTGTATGTGAGCAGGGATTAGCAGCAGCAGCGACGAGGGAACTTCAAACAGCGCTGAGCATCAACATAAGGGATGAGATGTGGATGGGCGTTCAATGCAGCTTTGAGCTGGAGGATGGCGCTACTATCATGTTGAGTGGATGAATAACTGGCTGCATAGTGTCTGTCTCTGGATTTTTACAACAGAGATTTTGCAGGTATTACTTGTCCCACTGTGGCAGATTTTTCATTGTCCCATTTTGTTTTTCTACTCCATCGGAGAGCACCGGTATTTGCAGCGGCTGTCATGCCACAGATGGATGTTCATCTGCAGTATGCTACTGTAAGAAAATACCGTGCTGTGATCTACAGTACTGGTGGTGCACATCTATTTATGTGTTAGTTTAATTACTGCCCAATTTTAGCGGAAAACTTTTTATGCTGATAAGTTTTAAGTACATGACAGTCTGTTACTGTTTGCTTTGTTTTGGACCATGAAAAGATTATGGTCTGACTGCCAGTTTACTACGGTTTGCTTACGAGTGCTGCAAGATGGTGGCTGTTTATGGTGAACATTCGGGTGCCCATTAATTAGATGAGTGGGGCACCCCAGATTCATTCTTGTTTTATCAGGCTCTATCGAAATAAATGAATCTCTTGTTTAAAATTTCAGCCAATGGGATTCATTTATTTCCCGATACCATTTTCTAAATGGAAACAACAGGGCTTTACAACAAGGAAGAGGATGATATGTGCATAAACAGTGCCATGAAAGTGGATGCCGCGTGGAGGGGAGGCGAGAGTTGACCTACTCCTAAAGGTCCCCCCCCCCTTGCACTATCTAGAGGAACGCTGAATTGCCGAGTTGAGGTGCCATGGGCTACTGGAGCTCCGGCAGGCCTCCTCAGTGGACGATTGCAACAGACAAGCTCCCGGCCCCTGTCCCGGTGCAGGAGAGAGCTGAATTCTTTGGATAAACTTTCTGCTAGATATCGTTTTTTGTACTTGGTTTCTACCTGCAATTTGAACTTCAAAGAGTGGGCTGCAGCATTCAAGGAGGGTGGCTGAGGGTGCACTTGGAAGTATCTGAAGCAGTGACCATGAAACCCATTGAGAAAAACTTTCTTCCTGGACTGTGGTTTCTTTAAGTTTGGCACGGCAGCCAATCACCTATTGGCTCCTGGTCGGCTGGTGACACTTTTGCTCAGCTCCTGAAAAGGAGGCTGAACCACCGACCTTGCACTACAGCTGGCGCCCGCGCGGAGGAGGCGAGGTTGACCTACTCTAAAGGTCCCTCTGGCGCTATCTAGAGGAATGCCTGAATTGACGAGTTGAGGTGCCATGGGCTACTGGAGCTGCAGCGGCCTCCTCGGCAGACGATCAACAGACAAGTCTCTGCCCCTGCCTGTGCAGTGGAGAGAGCCGAATTCTTGGATAAACTTTCTGCTAGATATCATTTTTTGTACTTGGTTCCTACCTGCAATTTGAACTTCAAAGAGTGGGCTGCAGCATTCAAGGAGGGTGGCTGAGAGTGCACTCAGAAGTATCTGAAGCAGCAACCGTGAAACCCATTGAGAAAAAACTTTCTTCCTGGACTGTGGTTTCTTTGTTTAAGTTTGGCGCGGAAAGCACAATCCCCTATTGGCTCCTGGTCGGCTGCTGATGCTCTCGCTCCACTCCTGAAAAGGAGAGCTGTCTCACCGACCTAGCACTACAGCTGATGCCACGCAGAGGGGAGGCGAGGGTTGACCTACTGCTAAAGGTCCTCCCCTCGTGCTATCTAGAGGAACGCTGAATTGCCGAGTTGAGGTGCCGTGGGCTACTGGAGCTCCGGCGGGCCTCATCGGCGGACGATTGCAACAGACAAGCTCCAGGCCCCTGCCCCAGTGCAGGAGAGAGCTGAATTTTCCGGCCCACCTGCCCACCCCGTTCCCTTCTCCCATTAAATGCTCACTGGCTCCACCCACTGTGAACTGTCTCACCAAATCGGCTAATAGCAGAGGTATTGTTTCATCTTCAGTGTTAAGTAGGTTGTATTCTACCTCGGGGAAGCCCTTCCTACTCTCATCTCCTAGACAGAGTTAAACAAATTACATGTTGGTATAAGCTAACTGACTGCACTACTGTTAACTGCCTGTCAGTGTTATCATGTTGGTCTAATTTCTGCAGCTATTTTTGATAAATTGCCTTGCTCTGTCTTGTGTCAGAACCAAAGTCTTCGTACAGGTGTTCTCATACCGCTGGTCCCTATTGTCTCAGCCCCTGCTAATAGTGATCTTGGCAAAAGGAGTAGGGCCTCACTATACCAGACCTTTGACAAAAGGAGTAGGGCCTCACTATACCAGACCTGTTACACTGCCTGCTCAAAGCAACCATTACTATTAAATTACTCCTAACTCCCACCTACACTGCTTGGATGATGTCTGTCTAAACTGTCCTTGTATAACTGACAATAGGTGGTAAGTGTGCTCACAAAGGGCTAGGGCAGGAACTCCCTCCTAAGAATCAAGTCCAGTCCCCCCGTCCATAGCTCATAGCATTGAGTGCACTGCGCAGTCCTTTATTAACTTGGCACAAACCAAAACAAATCTCACTTACTTCCGTCCCGCCTTAGTACCTCCATCCCTCCTTCCTACCCAGCAGTTTCTTGCTGGCTGATTGGGTAATTACCTCACAGGCTGGTCCTATGCCTCCAGCCAGGATGTGGGCGTGGTTCCCCTCCCATCCGTCTAGTGAGGATAGGGATACTCACAAAGCAAAGGTAAAGAGGGTACTGGCTGCCACCCACAGGACTATAGTCCTTGAAGGTCTTATAGTGGGACTCTCCCTGCTTCATATGGTCACCTCCCCACAATATCACTGGGAGACAACTGGAGGTGGTCGTCCACCTACAAGGTACATGACTACACCTTCTCCAATATCCTTGTGTTCAACGAGGCGCACTCCTTTTTTACTTGCTGTCTAGATCTTCGGTGCCTTATGTGTACAAACACGGTTAAGCGTACCTGTGCTAAAAAACTCCCAGATGGCCAATCACATATGAGGTGGTATCTCCCCTGGCTCCTTCTACTTACACTACTTCTGGCCGGTGATATTGAAACCAACCCAGGTCCAATAAATCCGACCTACAAAATCCATCCCGTATGGGGCATGGGTAAGGATCTAAAAATAGCTCATCTTAACATCAGGGGCCTGCTACCTAACCGAGATGAGCTATTAGCATGGGTAGCACTCTACAAACCCGACATCCTAGGAGTGACGGAGACCTGGCTAAAGCCCTCTGTCCCTGATTCTGCATGTGCACTCACTGGGTATGAATTCACCTGACTGGACAGAGCTGGGAGCAAGGGGGTGGCATACTAATCTACCATAAGAGCCACCTAAAATCTCCCGACTTGCCCACCAGTATACAAATGTGTCCCCTGTGAGCTGCTACATGTGCTCCTGCTACTTGAGATACAAAGAAACTGCACCTGGTGTGCACCTATAACCTTCCAAAGGGTGGGCTTCCTGGATTAACTCACCTCTTGGACACAGTTGGTTCCAGTGTTGGGAATAATGAACTCATAATCCTGGGGGATGTTAACCTTAACTGGGATAGTGGTAATGTTAAGCAGTTTGAGCCCCTACTTGCTAACCTTGCCCTGAAACAACTCATCCAGGAGCCAACCAGGCAGACAGCAAATGGATCCTCCAGTACCCTACTGGACTGATCATGTCTAACCGCCCTGACAGGATCTCATCAGCGGGCACATTATCTGAGTCCATCTCTGACCATTCACCGGTCTTCTATGTATGGAAAATTTCAAGCCCCCAAATTCCACACAAAATTATGCATGTCAGAAACTACTCTAGGTTTGATCCTGGGGAGCTCCTGGAGGACTTAAGAATTACTGACTGGTCTGGGGTATTTGGTGCCACTGACCCTTTGGTAGCAACCTCTTACTTCCTATCCACCTTTGGGGCCCTGCAAGACAAACATGCTCCCAAGGTCACCCGTAGGGTGAGGGGGTCTGCTACCCTCTGGTTAAATGGGAATCTCCTAGCCCAGATGCGGGAGAGAGATAAGTGTTGGGCCCATACCAAAGGTACCAGAGATCCCACGATTGTTCAAAGGTACAGACACCTCAGGAACAAGTGCAAAAAGGCCATCAGGGCAGCAAAAAGTGACTTTTGCAAGTCCGCCCTACTTAGCTCTGCCAGTGATCCCAGGAGGTTCTGGAGAGAGAGAGAGATTAAATCTATTGTCAGTGGGTCCTCCCATTCGGGGGTCATGGACATGGTCATAAATGGAGTCTCCTGCAATAATCCCCATACCATAGCCAACTCCCTAAATAATCACTTCTCTGACCTCTTGGCCTTCACAGCCCTCTTCCCATCTGATGAGGTTGTGCCCCACCCCCTTCCCCCCACTCGGCTGGAGGATCACCCTCCTCGGCAAATGTTTTACCTCAGGGCTGTATCAGTCCAGGACATGCAGAAATGCCTAGCTGGCCTCTCCTAGTACTCTAGCCCTGGCCTAGACAATCTGGAGCCTAAGCTCCTTAAGCTTGGTGCTGCACACATTGCCTCACCAGTAGCCTTCATCTTCAACCTATCCCTTGGACTGAGGACCATCCCCGACATCTGGAAAGAGGCGAGGATAGTCCCTGTACTGAAGCAGGGAAATCCTAAATTGCCTGACAATTACCATCCGATTGCCATTCTCCCCAACCCTTAGCAAGCTCCTTGAAAAGGTAGTGGCTGAGCAGCTCTCGGAGTATACCCACTCTCATGAACTGCTGTCCCCGGCCCAGCATGGCTTTCATAAGGGACACAGCACCACCACAGTCTTGATCTTGGTTACATCAAATATCCGGACAGCCATGGACCAGGGCAAACCTCTGGCACCATATTTATAGACCTGTCCAAAGCCTTTGATCTCATTGACCACAAACTGCTGTGCACAGCTGTGGTCACTTGGCCTCTCCCCATGCCATGAAATGGATAATGGGCTATCTGCATGGTAGAAAGCAGCGTACCTGCTTCAATAAAGTCCTCTCTGAGCCCCTACCGGTGACCTCCGGAGTGTCTCAGGGCTCGGTACTGGGTCCACTCCACTTCTCCCTCTTCATCAATCAACTACCCATGGTAACTACCAGCTGCACAGCCACCATGTATGCAGATGACCTGGTAATTCTGGATCACTCCCAGAATGCCACTACCCTAAACCAGTGCCTGACTGATGACTTCAACAATGTATTGTCCTGGGTTACTAACCACAAACTGGTCCTGAACCTGAAAAGACACAAGCTATGCTCTTTGGCTCAATGGCCAAAATCAAAGCCTCATCGGCCTTGTTACACATCGCCAGCACAGATGGACCCTCACTACCCATAGTGAACTCCATCAAATATCTGTGGGTAACACTTGACCCCCAACATGACATGGAAATCATATCTTAACATCTGCAGGGCTGCAAACTGCAAACTGGGTCTGGCCTATAGGGCCAGGTACATCTACTCCGCAGCCAGACTTGCCCTTGTGAGAGGTGTGCTTCTTCCCTCCCTCAGCTATGGGCTGCACCTACTTGCTCATTCCCCAAAGACTCATCTCAATGATACAGTTAATCAAGCACCCAAAATTGTATTAGTTGCCCTCATATATATATATATATATATACATATATATATACACACACACATATATATATATATATATATATATATATATATATATATATATACGGTCCCTGTAATCAATGTACAATAAAATAGTGAGTTGACCAATTGCTTTTGTATGGAAAAACTAAAACTAGTCCTGTCTCTATAAAATTGATAAGCTCTTTTTAGTTTTGCAGAAAGTTTTCCCACATGCAGACAAAATTTCAAAGAATCGTCAAATATACACCCAGATATTTGTAGAAAGATGATCTACAAATTACTGTTCCATCTGCAGCTTTAATGGTTAGACTAGTATAATCAGTTTTGGGTTTACTAGCAAATAATACCCATTGTGTCATTGCAGCATTCAGCAATAAGCGTAAATTTGTGAGTTGATACTGGATCTTAAAAAAGTCACCCTGTATGGTAGTCAATACCAATGAAAGGTCTTTATTTTGGATATCCATGCAAAAAGGGTTGACAGTGCTCCCTTAACCATTTAGTGGCCCTGACAACAAATGACCACTTCCACAGCTGAGTACACCTGAAAGGAGGCTTAAGGGCATCCCTGGCAATGTTTCCGGTGTTGTATTGGTTGCAGACAGTAAGGAAGAAATTTATTAAAGCAGGGGGTGTTTGGCCCAAAAGTGCCTTTTTAGCTAAGAAACAGGTCTGAAGCTTTATTCTGCTGGGTAAAGGTAGCCAATTAGTGAGAGTGTAAAGAGTATAACTATGAGTGCATTTATCTACACCAAGTACTCGTGTGCCCAACCACCTGAGGTGAGACATTATCCCATTACGCCACACGCCCCATTGTGCATTGTGCCTTAACTAATGATAATTTTGAATTAACATGATTATTGACTGCTAGATGTATTTGTTTTCCTGTGTGCCATGGTCATATGCATTACCCTAATAGGAGTATGAAGGTACTGTATGGAAGGTAACAACAGCTAAGCAAACTAGGGTACTGCTTTGAAATGCAAAGTAAGCTGTCATCTTTCTTCAATCAGCCTGTGATCCAAGGAGCAAAACATGTTGTGTAGCTCCAGCCAGTTAAAGCTCTTGTGAACTGTATAGCTATGCTGTGTAACACTGTTTATGAATTAGTAAGAAAAAAACAATAAAATCTGAATTTACAAAAAAAGGAAAGGAAGCAGGTAAAACAAACAGCAACACTGATGAATTTCTGAGAAGCTAGGCAATCATAAAATGTGGGGTTTTAACTTGAAATAATATGATGCAAAAATGGTTGACAGTGCCCCCCTTAATCAATTTCATTTTTAATCAATAAATTAACATAAGTCAACAGAGAACAGATAATTTTTTGTTATATATCTAATAAATAATGTATTGGTTTAAAATTGGAAAAGAATGTGTGTTGTTAAATAGAACAACCACCAATATCTTAAGACATTTTGTCCTATCAACATGAATAGATCATAACAATACATTTCTAATCAAGTATTGAAACATGTCTATAAATAGAAGAAATGCAATGACCTGACTCAAAATACTGTATACATTTTGAAAGGGGGGGGGTTCAAACAGCCACGTCTGTTTTTTTGACCACAGCTACCAAAATACATCCCAAGAGTTAGACCATGAAAAGTTGATTTAACTCCCAGGATGGAGTTCCACAGTTACATAGATACATAGACAGTGTCGGCAGATAAGGGCCTATGGCCTACCCAGTCTGCCCATTTGAGCTTGTAAGTTCAGTTTATGTTTTCTGAGAAGTCTGTTGCCCCTTATCCCTGACCTCCAGAATTCCTTTATGTCTATCCCATGCATTCTTAAATCCCATGATTGTTTCAGCCCCCACCACTTCCTCTGGCAGGGTGTTCCACTTGTCCACCACCCGTTCTGTGAAGAAATTCTTCCACACATTTCCTCTGAATCGTCCTCCCTCCAACTTCATCCCATGCCCTCTAGTCCTGGAACATCTTTTAAGCTTAAAAATAGTGTATTCCTGCACCCTGTTCCTCCCTGTAAGATACTTGTATGTGTCTATCATATCCCCTCCTCTCTCCCTCCTCTCCTCCAGGGAGTACATGTTCAGTTCCTTCAACCTGTCCTCATCGGACTTGTGATGCAATCCATGTACCATCTTTGTTGCCTTCCTCTAAACCTTCTGTACCTTGTCTATGTCCTTATGTAGGTAAGGTCTCCAGAACTGTACACTGTACTGCAGGTGGGGCCTCACTAGTGTCTTGTATAGTGGAATTATGACCTCCCTTGTCCTGCTGGTGATGCCCCTGCCTATTCATCCTAGCATCCTATTTGCTTTACCTGCTGCCTTGTCACACTGTTTCCCTACCTTGAGGTCATCAGAGATGATAACCTCAAGATCCCTTTCATGCTTGGTGCATGCAATATCCTCACCCCCCAACTGATATATTGTGCCTGGGTTTTTGTGCCCCATATGCATTATCTTGCACTTCTTTGCATTGAATTTCAACTGCCAAACCCTGACCATTCTTCAAGTTTCTGCAGGTCCCTTCTCATTCTGTCTACACCCTCTGGTGTGTCTACTTTGTTACAGAGCTTTGTGTCATCAGCGAACAGTGAAATTCTGCCTTCTAGGTCCTGCGCAATGTCACTGATGAAGATGTTGAATAGGACCGGTCCCAGCACTGATCCCTGTGGTACCCCACTGGTCACTCTTCCCTCTGTGGAGTGACAGCCATTTACCACCACCATCTGTGTCCTGCCGCCCAGCCAGTTACCTACCCACCACACTACTGTCCTGCCCACACCCATATTCCCCAGTTTCTGTAATAGTCTTCTATGTGGCACAGTGTCAAAGGCCTTGCTGAAGTCCAGATAGGCCATGTCCACTGCCCTCCCTTGATCCACCTCCCTAGTCACCCAGTCAGTTGCATCTGAAAAACAGATTTAATCCCCACAGCTGTAGCAGAAATTGCTGTAAACTATGGAAATCATTGCAAATGCAACTAAATGTCTGTAAATAAGGCATAGACATTTGAACGCATTTGTGTGGATGCAGCATGCATTTGAAATATGGACACAGGTGCTGCAGCCACAGACACAAGCGCAGCATGTCTTAGAAAATCAATGGTGAGGGGACTGAACCAGAACTCATGAGTGGCAGAGCCACATGTGAGTTATGAAAGCCCTGCCCCCTCACAATTTATGACAAACTGCATATTCTGAGTCAGACAACTGAGCATTCAATTTATGCAATATCCTTTTACTAGTTATAGATTTTAAAGCAGCAGTGCAATCATATTGGGCAAAAACATTGACCCTACAATTTTTTTTTCACTATAAAAGACTGTAGGCATCTTCCAGTCAGCTTGGTGGTAAAATTATTCTAGTTCCATCAAAGTATGTTTTTCTATAAATGATTTCAAGTAGTTTTTTTCTACAAAAAAGATGGCCACCACATGTGGCCTAGAAATAGCATTGTTGACCTGACAAGGGTTATAATCAAGAAAATAAATCAAATATGTGTTGTTCAGCATAAGAATCACATGGAAAGCAGATTTGATATGAATGCTAATATTTTCATTAACAGTAGTTGAAAACTAGTTTGTTGGGGGGGGTGCACTGCTGCTTTAAACTTGATATTTGTTTGGAAACTGAACTGTTTTTATTTTTAATTGATGGCTTCCATACTGCAGTAGGCAACTGTGATGTACTGGGCATTTTGAAAGATGTTCTCTGATTAGGTCGGTTCTCCATCATAATGAACCGAACATTAAAGATATCAACTATGATAAAACTAACAAGACATCATGATACCATGAAAATAAAGGGAGACCCGTGTTCCTTTTTGCTTCATATTATTTTGAGTTGAAACCCCACATATTTTGAGTGCCTACCACATTCTTAAAATTTATTAATGTTGCTGTGTGTTTTATCTGTTTCCTTTCTAAGTAGACCTGGAATGCATGCCAGTGGTGTAATTATACCCAACCTTGTTTTGTTTCAAATCATTGATCTACTCTTATTGTATACTTCATTGATATTAGGAACACCTCCAAACACTGCAGCCACTCATAATGCAATAGTCTCTCCTCCTCCCTGCATTTGAGTGGCTAGACTAGTGTTAAGGGGTCCCAAGTCTAAGAAGATGCAGTGGGAGTGTGATCAAGGAATGTAAACAATCAAATTTTATGTGGTAAAACCTAGTATGGTGGAAAATCTGTTTTCACTTTTAAAGAAGAATCAGAATCAAACTTCCAACTACATCAGCAATCTCTATAGAATATGACTAATCATAATATATATTTTAAACTAGAGACACTTTAAGGCCTAAGGTGCTGACAGTGCCTTATTAACTACAAAGGTATCACTTATTATCTTGCCATTTTATCTCTACTTGTGTTCAAATGTCATTGGAAAGGTTCATTATGCTGGAAGTGTTAAGGTTAGAAATGTGCAAGCCATCTGCCTGTTATTATCTGTATTATATTTTTGCTATAAATATACATTTTTTTAATTTCTGCTTGTGAAACATGGCAGTCAGAACAAGGCATCATGGGACACTGGATTTGTTTAAAAAAAAAAAGTTCTGCCCTCTAGCTGACCTAAAAGGGCACAGTAAGCTTAGAAAATGTAACACTTATCTGCTAAACTTCCTGACACTGTATTAAAAACCAAGTTATAACAAGCCACTGCTTTGAACCTAGGCAACTGGTCATAATATATTACATTGTATACAACAAGGTGGTAAAAAAATGACAAGATAAATGATATCTTGAGCAGTGATGATAGTAACAGAGATATCTTAGTAAGATACCTAAGTTACTGTTGTCACAATGGATATCTTTGCCATCACTGATGTCATAGAGCTGCACAGATGTAAAAGACCTGCCAGTGCTAAATTGGAACATGTTGAGCGCAAGGCAGTTTCAAACAGCAGTATTGTTTTTCCTTCCGAACTGCACAGAATGACAGTGTAAGGCATTTACTATGGGTGCTGCACCAAAAACGGGAGACAACGTCAGTTTCAGTAATCAGAGTTGTCATTGTGAATAAAACATTACACAACAAGAAAATCAGTAACTCAGAAAGTGATCGCAAAAATCATCTTAAACAAATTAAAATAATTGTTTTGCCGTTTCATTAGTAACATGCTGTAAATGCAACTGACAGTTAAAGAAAACAGAATCAACTGTTTAAATCAACATAGCAGTGGCAATTTCCAGAGGATAGCAGTTTTCATTGCAGTTTGGCAGCTAAGTAAAAAAGCAATATAAAAGAAAGCAGTATTAAGTAACAGTACCCCATTGTAATCCTATTTTTTCAGTAATGTTTTCTTTGTCATAAAATAAGATAGCACTGAATCATTTGTAGAAGGTGACAGACACAGCAGTTTATAGCATCACTATCTGCAAGGCACAATCAGTAGTCAAAAAAATGAATACAAGTTTTGATATAGAGTTTGCAGATTTAATTAGCTCATAAGACCAGGACCTTGAGTCATTAACTGTTGCAAATGTATCAGTTCCCTTAAATGAGCATCAGACAAACATGTTAAGCTTTGAAATGCAGCCAGTCTCTGCAGGGTACTCAGATAATGCAAGCTCTGTTGTTGCTGAGCGAATGACTAATCTGACAGCCCTTGCAGAAAGCATCAACACAGCAGACAGCACAAACGTCACACATGAAATACTGGGTAGCAGCACCAATTCGGAAGCAGTGACTGCAGTATCCACTGTATCAACCTCTTCAGCTGACACAAGTATGCATTCAGGTGTTTCAGATGTCTTTCAGTGAAACCAACCTAGCAGACATAGAGAATGGGAGAGAATTTTTTAATCGAAGAACAGCAATGCAAACACAGATCGTAAGACACAATATGACAAAGGTTATTAAATCATTCATAGTCAAAATGTTTAGTGATGCAAGAAAGTTATTTGAACTGCCCCCAGCAACACTAAATAAATATGTGTGTTGTTACTTCATGGAAGGCAAAAACAAAACCGGTGATGAATATGAGTTAGTAACCTTATGGTGCATATTTCAGTCACTTGAAAGACATCTAAAAATAAAGTCATACCCTGCACTATTGGCAAGCGAACCAATCTTTGGTTCTTCAAGCTAAAACCACCAATTAAAAAGTATAGGCAAGGGTTGTAGCCATAATGCTGTGGACAAACTTACCAGTGACCTGATTGATGAACCTTATGGCAAAAACAGTTAGGCATGAAGTCGCCAAATGCTTTAATAAATACAATGGGGCTGATCTGAAGCCTTTCTAAGGCCTCCGTGGTTGCCGGAAATGAGGGACCTCTGTTGAGGGTGTCACAGTGAAGAGATGAGAACTGCACTTATTATCTAGAGTATAGTACTGAGAGGAGCACAAAACTCACACGGGAGTAAATCACAAGGATCAATGAAAAATCTTGCCCAGAGCATATGAGATACCAGACAAACCAAAAGGTGCCCAGTAGTGTCATATAATGAATACAAGTGCAGACTCCCACCCAAAATACTGTCTGATGACAGTCCATTTTATTTGGCAGTAAATGTCCAGTGCCCAGTATTATCAAGCAGTGCCTGCTGGTTCAAAAACCAACCAACTGGAGTTAACAAGTTGGCAACAATTGTAAAGCGATGGTAAAATCAGCAGGAATAGAAACAAGTAAAAAAATAACAAACCATAGTTCTAGAAAGAATCTGGTTCAGTTTTTGAATGACTCTGGTGTACAGCCAATGGAAATAATGCAAATGACTGGGCTGGTCTAGTGGTACTTAGACCATTGCCCTCTGGGAGGATTTTGAGAATAGCAAGGTTGGTGATGTGGCAGCCCGCATCTGCTGCAAGCCCCCTAGCACCATGCCACAGCCCATTTTGTGGTGCAAGGCTGGTGCACTCCCCCTTTAGTGAAAGCAGCCTGTGTTTGATGCAAGCTGCTTTTGAGACTAACTACGTGCACATTTTTGAAACAAGGTGCCACTTGGGTCTTTTATCTTTATACATGAGCACCTTGCGTCATTCTTAATACTTTGAGAATTGGGCCCCAGGTGTCCATCTTGTTTTCTCCTGCCATCCAGGCAACTGTAGCATTCAGTCTCATGTTAAATACCACATGCATCACTTAATGAGAAATGTTACTAAAGAAAAATAGCTTCCTATTTCAAGGTTCACACGATTTGCAACTCAATGGTATGGCAATGGGTGCTAGTTTTGCAACCAATTATGCCAATCTCTGTTTGGGCTTGTGGAAGAAAACAACTGTCAATGATAGCCAGGTCAGTCCTTTTCCTGACAAGACTGGTATTTGATGTGGTTTTATAGATGGCATATTCATGGTAGACAAAGGGGGATGGCTCAGAGGTAATGTGAGGAAGTTTTTCTTCACAGAGAGGGTTGTGGATGCATGGAACAGACTTCCTGAGGAGGTTGTAGAGTCACAAACAGTGGGGGAATTCAAGAATGCATGCAACAGACTTAAGGCAATTCTAGTGGGGGAGTAGGAGGAAGTAGACTGTTGGTTAACTAGGATCTGCAGCTTATCCGTTAGGTAGGAAAATAGGCAGACTAGGTGGGCCAAGCGGTCCTTATCTGCCGTCAGATTCTATGTTTCTATGGTGTGGTGTGGTGTGGCATGCTGGATGAGCTACAGGATTCTGTTGTATACTTAGAAAACAGTAATGAAAATTTGAAATTTGCTGTTCAATGTGATACCCAGTTTGTATCTTTTTTGGATTTACAAATCACTCAGTTAGAAGATGGCACTTTAAAAACAATTTTTTTCTGTAAAGAGACTGAGAGGAATTCATTCCTATTAGCATCCAGCTGCCACCCTCCTCACATGATAAACAGTATTGTCAAAGCCCAAATGATGGGGGTCCAAAATGAATTGTGCTGAGGACAGTGACTACATGGTTAATGGCTCTGGCATGTATAAATGCTTTTCTGAAAGGGGATGCAGTAGCACTTAAGTAGATTAGCCTCATCAAGAGGCATTAATGACCCCAAGGGAAGATTTACTTACAGTTAGGGAACAAGAGAGGGACCCAGGATGAATTTTATTACAACACAAATGAGACAAGCCAAGGAAATACAGGAGATTATTAATAGACACTGAGGCCTTTTGGAAACAGATCCTCTACCTGGTGATGGCATACAGCAGAGACATGGAAAGGTATACAGGAGAGGAAGTAATTTGTGAGGCAGACTGGTACATAGTTATGAACTGGAGGTCAGGAACACTAGTGTACCAGACAATTGGCTACACCCCTGGTAATTTTCCTTGCAGTAATTGCAAATTTTGTCCCTACATTTAAAGAGCTCAGACATTCACATCATGTAACATCATCAACACATTTGAGGTTAATGATTTTTTTGAATTGTATTACTAAAAATATAGTGTACATGGCTATTTGTGAGTGTGGAGCATTCTATGTAGGGAAGACCACCCAGCCATTCAAAATTTGAATTGGAGAATATTTGAGTTAGATTTGGGGGGGGAGGAGACAGTAGAAATGCCTTATCCTGCCATTGCAAGCTTATGAAACAGGATAGTAGTGGACACAGTTTTAAATTTTGTGGCATTGAGAAAGTAAGGTTGGGACCCTGTGAGGGGATGTAGATAGCAAACTGTTCCAAAGGAAGTCCTGTTGGATTTTTACCTTGGGAGCCATGCACCCTTTTGGTTTGAATGACTGGAGAGAATTGCTCCCCTGTATAAGAAAATTATGCCAGCTTTGACTTTCTCTTTTGCTCTTCTAGATTTATTATTTTCAGTGTTTATCTATATATATATACATATCTATATATATACACACACACACTGCAGGATATAGTAATTCATTCTGTTGTATGTTCTTTTTTCTAGGGTGCAGTGGATCAAATACAATTTGTACCTTGAGCACTGGAAGAAAAATAATAGGTTTTAGGAGCAAATCTACATCTATATTACCAATACTTTCTTGTGGTTTTGAACTTAAGGGTTTTGTTAGTAGTTATATCAGCTTTTTGTATCGTTGTATTTATATGGCATTTTGCACATTTGTGGATTGCACTCTTTAGCCCTGTCACTTTAACACTATGTATGGTTCTGTCATAGCAGAAGTGGATTCACGACGGGTGTTCGACAACATTTTTGTCAAATGCCCCGACAGCAAAACCAGCAGGTCAACCACATTTTGCAGTTGGCTGCTGGTTTCCTATGCCACTAAGTGTTTTCTACGAGGGGCTTTCCCCACCGAACTCTCTACGTGGGGCTCTGTGCCCCCCTCACATCCCACTTAGGATTATCAACTCTGAGTCAGAGCTGATTTTGGGGGGGGGTTCAGGACCCCTGACAGACAGTGCTGGGTTCCAGCAAGTTCCCTACAGGGACATGGCACTATAGTCTCTGTAGGGGACCTTGCTGTCAACAAGTTACTGTCAGGTGGGTATACCTGGTGAAAGTCTAAAGGTGATAGCTATTATGCAGAAGTCAAGAGTGATGAAAATTTATTTGACACTCTGACACCCGCACACAGAAAAAGGGTGCTGGGGACTTATTTTCAATAATGCCCTGCACTCCCCTATAAAGTTCTCAACTCCAGGGGGTGCATGTTGGGGGTGAAAACATAAAAAAAAAGGTTTGAGCCAGGTGCAACAAAAATGCACCAGTGCCAGACCTGAACCAAGTACCCTGCCGACCCACCAAGCCACAGGGTCAGCTCAGCAACCCACTGCCACTCCATCCCCACATCCCTCACTGTGCATGCCTCCCCACACCCCCGCATGTGCATATAATATAGTGACATCCTGTCACTATAGTTGCACCTCCCATCCAGTCACCATACCCTCCCATAGCCATCAATGAAATGCACTGGGATGGTCACCATTATTGTGAGTGCCCATTCCCAGCACTCTTATCATGGGATACCCTATGTACTACAAAGACCCTTGTTGGATGATTAGTTCACCTCTTGATGATGCACTATGTGCAAAACCAGTCGAGGTTGGGTGTTTGTGATGACCAGGTGTGTTCATCTGTGGCAGTATGTTTTAAACTGTTAAAATAAAGCTTTGGTATATGCTGACTGAGTAGTGCTGATACTTGCCTTGCTTTTCCTTCTGAATTTAGGCCTTAGGCCCTGCAGGGACCTGGACACCCTGGAAGGTGGGCTCACACATGAAATTAAATTTCAATATCACCAAGTGCAAGGTGTTACATCTTGGCCGGGGAAACCCTAAACACAGGTACACCCTGGGAGGGGAGGTGCTGGAGGCCTCAACAGGGGAAAAAGACCTAGGGGTCATGGTGGATGCATGTATGAATAACTCTGAGCAGTGCAGAAGAGCGGCTAGCAAAGCAAACAGGATGTTGGGATGCACATAAGGGGGATCACCTCTAGCAGCAGGGAAGTGATTCTGCCGCTGTACAATGGACTGGTTAGACCACACCTTGAGCACTGTGTACAGTACTGGAGACCACACTTGAAGAGGGACATACAACTCCTGGAGAGGTACAGGAGGGCAACTAAGATGATCACGAGGACTAGGGGTTTGACATATGAGGACAGACTTGAGGAGCTCTGCCTGTTTTCATTGGAGGAGAGGAGAGACAGGGGGACATGACTGAGGTCTTCAAGTACCTCAAGGGAATAAATAAGGTAAACACGGAGGGATCTTTAGACTAAAGCAGGGATGTATCAACAGAGGGCATGGTTTGAAGTTGGAAGGTGGAAGGGTGAGAGGGAAAAGAGGAGGTTTTTTCACTGAGAGGGTGGTGGATCCTTGGAATGTGCTGCTTGATGAGCTGGTTCAGAAATCCACAGAAGAGGCTTCAAGAGAGGTGGGACAGACACAGAAAGTGGATGTATCAGATGATGGCCTGGCCCAGGGGGTGGGGTTGGATGATAGGGGTTTCTGGAACACAAGGGGGGGGGGAGAGCCTCGGTAACCAACTAGGGATATGAGGTTCGCGCAGACTCGATAGACCGTAAGGTCTAATCTGCTAGCAATTAGTATGATTTGTTATCCAGCACACTCACTAGCAGTCAAGCTGTTTTTCTACTTGCTATACAAATGCTACTAGCGCATTTGATAGACTTTGTTGCCTAATGAATCACCTATATGATTTAAGCCAATCAACACACTGAGCCACCCTAACTTGTATTATGTGTACAGTGGTCTCTCATGCAGGAACATTAGGAGTGAAGTGTTCCACTTCATTGGGAGGGCAGCTTCATTTAATGTTGGACATGAATAAAATACTTAGTATTTTTTAATAATCACTCTAGCTAACTTGCACCATTTAAGAAAAGTTAGTAGGGCCTTTGTGGGTGTCTCTTATGTACAAGAGAATAATCTCATGAGGTTTGGACAGCAGAAAACACTCAGCTTCACCTTTTTCCCAATCAGAATGCTCACAGTCTCTTATAGCATAAGAGACACCTCACAGAGTGTGTCAGAAACATCTGGGAATCCAAAGAAGAAGAATCATCCACCTGCTGTTCTGAGGAATACTAATATCCTCTATGGGTGTTCATGACCAGGTGCATCGTTTTTAGGTCACCAGTGGTTGTCATTGAGAGCCATATGACCATTATGAATTCTTCACAACCTGTATGATGTTTTTTGTATATGACAGCAGGCAGACTGTGCACATCAATGCAATTTAGTAGTACAAAACACGAGTAACAGTCATAATAGTGCTGAGTAATTGTATCAGCAAAAAGAGACCTCTAGTGATGGTCCAAGGGACTGTCAATCATGTCAATAAATGGAGCTGTTTAACTTCTGAATCCTAGCAATGAGGAATATCCATTTAGTTGAATAGAGCTGCTGCTTTCTTGAATCAGGGTATGAGGTTTGATTCCCTTAGAGAAATGAAGGTGCATCTGCCAAAGAGAGAGGATAGACATAACATTTCCCTATATTTGTGTATGTAACATTTGATGGATAAATGAGTTATGCGTGCCTTATGATTCTATCAAATTAAGAAATGCAGTCTGTATAATTCTGGTGAAATGTCACCACAGTTAATGGCTCTCATTTCCCCAGTGAATACAATATTGTATCCAGTAATGTTATTCACCATGAGAAACTGATTCAATTTGAGCTGTGAAGATTCAAGATCCACCACTTGCATGATTTCCTTTTGGTGCTTGTTCAATGGGTGTACCATTCTCAGGTTTTTTAAAAAAAGGGTTTCTTCACGACAAGTTGTCCCTTCCATCTTTTCACTATAAAAGGGTGCATGTATCTTCCAATTAATTTGGTGGTAAAATGATTCTAGTTCCATAAAATTATTTCATGTACTTTTTCTCAAGAAAAGATGGCCACCACATCTGGCCTATAAATAACATTGTAGATCTGACAAAGGTTAAAATAAAAAAAAACTAATTCAGATACTGTATGTAGTGCTCAGCATAGGAAACACCTGGAAAAGCAGATTTGATATGAATGCTTATATTTTTTATTAACAATAGCTGAAAACTAGCTTTTGGAGGAAAAAAATCACTTTTGCTTTAACCATGCTGTTTGAAGACAACTATTTTTCTTTATTTTCAACTGCTGGCTTGCATTCTGTACTAGGCAACTGTGATGTCACAAGCATTTTGGTAGATCCTAACTGTACCCCCTCTTAAGCATCAAGTAGATCCCATAATTGTGCAGCTCAGAGCCAGTTTAAAATGTATTTCCTAATTCAACTTATCCAAGCTGTTTAAACATTTAAAAAACTAAAATCAGATATCCTCTTGACCTTTTTTTCAGGGAGAATTTATCTGCCCTGTCCAGGTATTCTTCTTAATTATTTAAAGCTGCTCTCTAATACAATCTTGTGTTTGTTGTAATATACCTTTAGTGATGCTGCATTGACCAGAAATGCACAAAGTACCCCAAGTGCAGCTTTATAAACGCCCTATAAATGGAAAGACTATCACCACTTTTGCAGTGAGTTATGGCCTTTTAAGTGAAGTTCAACCTTTGTTTTCCTTACCTACTGCCACTATGCATTTGTGTGACAGTTTCATCTTTCCATCAATAATGTTTCCTAAGTCTTTGTATGATCTTCTGCAGTAGCTGTTTACTGCAGAGTTTACAGAGCACCCCACCCTAAGTTTTATGTGCTTAGGTGAAGGTTGGTACATTTATCAACATTGAATTAGTTTGCAACATATTATAATACTTCCCCATTAGTTGTTTCATTGTCAAGATCCACTGACCCCCTACTTTAAAGAACATATACCAAATATAGCCTAGAGGTTAGAGCACCAAGCTGTGAACCTGGAGACCCAGCAAAGACCTGGGTCTGCAACTCACAACTGCCAGTTGCATACTATCTGACCTGAGAAAGTTGTGAACGCTCCCTTGACTCCCGGGTCATACCTGGAAATAAGTTACATCTCAGTGTGCCTGTTCAGGCCAAAAGTTTTAAAAATAAACATTTGACATCATTCATCTTAGCTGTAGTACAGATATAAGGATTTCAATTAATTTCTTTCTTCTACAGTTCCAACAGTATTGCAATTTCAATATCCATTGGGTTAAAAGAACTTTAGCCCAAATGCTGGACAAATAGGCAGTACTAAAACCAACATTCAAGTACTCTGTGTTCAACTATCCTTTTAAGTTTAGGCTTTGTGGAACACCCCCACAAATGTCGAACACAGTGGAAACTATTTTTAATCTGCCCTAGCAACATGAAATTACACACACACACACACTTCCTTCATGGATGTTTTGTTTTTGTTGAATTTGAAATGTAGTGCATATCACAAGTAATGTTTCCATTTTCAACCTGTCAGCCCACTTCTGCTCCCCCACAGACACAGATTACTTATTTAGAAAGAAGATAACATTGATGACTACCTATGCCAAATAATAATAATAATATTAATAATACAGTAATGATTATAATTATTAACAATCATTTTTCTGTATATTTTGCATGTCAAGTAGAAATTATCTGGAAAAAAATGTCATTTAAAAGAAAGCCTCAGTGGGAAAGTGATTTGCATTGCAATCCCTGGCAGTGCACCTCTAAGCCCTTCTATGTGTCATGCAAGAGAGGATGGGGGGTTATGAATGCTGAGCAAGTTCTCTTTTGTTTATCTTGTTCAGTACTGCACAGTTGTCAAAATAGGACAATTCTAATTACTCAGCATCACACTGCCATAGCTTAAGCATTTACTGCCAAGACTCTATACCATTTAGCATACTTATGTTAAGCCAGCTGTCAATTATTTTTAAAGTCATCCATGAAAAACTAGGGCTCCAAACCAGTTGTAGAGGCATTTGTATGCACTGCGTTATCACCGAAGTTCAGTGGCAACAGTCTGAAAAGCAAAACATGACATAGCTGACATTTTAACCAAACACAGCTTTCCTTTATAAAGGCTGACCTGTGATTGCAATATTGTTTTTAAAGCTGGTAAAACTAGTTCTAAGACTTTTTTAAAGAATCAAGGTCACTTGAATCTTTTATTTATGGCAGCAGTGGACACACTGATGTGAAAACCTATCAGTATCTTCCTAGACTCAATTAACCTCAGTGGTAGGACATTATTACTTTACTTTTGTAAGCCAGGTTCCCAGGAGGATACAACCTGTCTGTTGGGAGTAGGAGGAAGGAGAAGGTTCAGGTCTCAGAATATTTTTGACTCATGGAAGGTGCAGTTTCAGACTTCAGAAATATGCTTCACTAACAGAAAAGTAATAAGGTCCACTTACAGCAACTGTGAAACCACAGTAGGAGCAGTGCTGGAGTTAAGTCACACTTCAGATAATGAGTACAGTATGCAAAAGCATTCTGATTTTAGCTGGTACATGCAACTCTTGACCCAGATGTTATTCCTTTCATGTTTTTTTTACAATTATAGATTGAGGGAGCACAGCCAACCAATCCCAGCACTTCTTTTCCCTACAAGTGAGACACTCTCATTCTATAGAGAGCCTCTTGTGCAGCTGCCCTAGCAAGTGACATATTTAAGAAATGTTTTTAAAATATTTAGTATTCTACTGGTTGACCTTGATCAATGGTACCACTGTTGAGATTTCTCTTACAGTTGTAAGAGTGGTATTACTTACATTTTTAGGGTAACAAAACCACTCACTTTTCTTTCACTGTTCTCATACCCTATGAATGCATAAAAGACTATTTTACAACTACAAGAGTGATCTCAGTGATGGTATTAAAATACAACACACACTGCAGTCTACCTCGTGATGCTAGACTAAGGTATCACTATTACAGGCTCTAACAAGCATTGCTTTCCACTGGGCTCCCCATTTCCTAAGGGACAACAAGTACTTGGGCTACCAGACTGGGAACCAAATAGCTGTACAGTTAGAGTCACTGAATGATCAGCCCTTCCCCCACAACCTGATTGCCAAAGCAGGTACCCTACCAGAATGCCACACAGGGTAATGTCTAAGTAGATCTCTCTACACTGGACTAGCATAGCTCCATACTTACCCACCAACCAACTTGTGTGGGATCCTTCTACACAACTATAGGTGGGGATCTAATTATGCCAATGAAAGGGTACTCCAACCCGACTCCAAGATTTGTCTCAGCAGACTGGAATGCACTTATTTTTCTTCCTTGCCATCTTGATCAGGACCCTGCCTGTAGAGCTGGCATGGAGACCTGCATGAGCTTCTAAGTGATATCTTTGAAAGGTAAATCCCCTACAACTCATTACTTCCTTTATAACTCCTACACACCTCCCTTCATTTATGGCTTATATGTGGATATAAGATGTTATTAAAGAGCTGCTGATGCCTCAATGAAAACTTTGAAAAATATAATATTTACAAACAATTTAGCTTGCAGTCTGTATGTATTCAATAGATTTCTCCTACCCATTACTCATTACTGAGAAATCTGCATGGAAACATGCTGTATATCCCTTAGGGTTCATCTGCCTCTTTAGCTTACTTCCTGCTTCATGTCATAGTCCTCTGTTGTGACATCAATATATGTTGCTATGGGAGTAATTGTGATGTCACAAAAAGAGCATTATGACCTTGGGTAGGGAGAAAGCAACAGGAGTAGATGAACTCTTCAAGAGCAAAGATCCTGTTTTCATGCAAATGGACTCAGTAATAAATAATGGGGAGGAGAAATAAAGAACTAATGTGAAATAAAAACTGAACTATCTAAATATTACATTTTGTTAAAGTTGTTCTAATGGTGACAGCTGCTTTTTAAAATTAACAGGATTCAAACAGTTTTAGTAACCATTTTATGTTTCATACATTAGTAAATGGATGGTTTAGCAACACCATATGTTGATATAGTGACAAAACTGTCAAGCTTTCATTTCAAAATATATACTTTCTAGCCCTGGCAGTTCAAATGTTAACCCATTTCGAAAAATGTATCTTTTAAAAGTTCTAACTTTGGAACTGTTAGAGGCTACAAACTTACTTTGAGGCAATTACAGAGGTGAGTTGTGTTTTATATGTTAAAACTATTCTGTATTTCAATGTGCTTATGCAACTGGATAAGATATGTGATAATGCTGAGTAATGATTACATTTGTGGCTTTCCACCTCTCTATCCGTGGGTTATATAGCACCGCAAATGGCTATGAACAGAGGAGGCCTCACAGGTGCCGGAAATGAATGTGTAGGCTAAAGGTAGGTTAGGAAGAAGCCCACGGGTAAGAGAGAGAAGCCACTGGAGGAGGAGTGGTGGATGGTGGGCAATGAAAATGAATCCTTGGAGTGTCCAGGATGAGTGACTATTTGAGGTCAATGGAGGAGTGACGTTGTTGCTCCTCCCATTCAATGTGCTTACACAACTGGATAAGATATATGATAATGTTTGAGTAACTTTATTACATTTGTGGCTTTCTGCCTCTCTATCTGTGGGTTATACCACCCTGTAGGGGTATCGAAGCATAAGGAACCCTAGAGGAGGGTTCACCTACAGGTGCTGGAAATGAATGTGCAGCTAAAGGTAGGTTAGGAAGAAGCCCAAAAAAAATACTCAAAGATTTTGAATGTCGAAGAGGTGAAGATAATGGATGAATTCTATGGAGAGAAGGGCTAACTTTCTAATGAGAGAGGGGAAAAGCCGAGCCACCATCCGCCTCCATCCAACAATGGAACCTAACTAACTAATGATAAGATAATCACTAACTCTAACTAATATTATGAGCATTGGCATGGAGGAGAGGAAAAATCCCCTTTAAGGAGGAAACATCTGGGGATCCAAGGCCTAGGTCACCTTCCCTCCAGGCTGACGACGTTTGATTTGAGGACATGTGTTAGTAGAGAATAGTTCGTAGATGAGGGATATGAGTAAGAAGAATTATGATAGGATAGGGAAAGCTCATAAAAAGCATAGACAAAATGGGGAACGTACTGTAGCAGGGACCTAAGGAGGATACATGAGAGTAGTCGATAAGAGATGGTGGATCAGAGGAGAAAGGCTGGGATTGATTAAACTGATGCATGAAACAGAGAATCAGGGGGTATACGATGTGATCATGAGGAGATTCCAGATGTGCCAATGAGGAGACAATTGATGGTGTAGACGGGCTTGATTGAGCACTGCATTTGACTGGGCAATGCGAGTGAGCAGACCCTGAAGTTGAAGAGGCATATTTGATTATGTGATATAAACAATTAGACCCTGAAAGATTAGACCCTGAGGTTGTATTCAATGAGGGTGTAGAATTCAATAAGAATGTTCGAGTAAGCAATGTAGATAAATTAACCCTGAGGTAAAGCTGAGTGAATAATGACTGAAATTTATGAACTCGATATGACTAGAGTTGTGAACTCAATATGTGCAGCAGGATGGTCGAGGTTGATAAGTGGCATAGGAGTCATGGTAGGTAAGCCCAAAAAAGAATATCGATAGCAGGCCACTAGTAGAGTGAATCCTAAAGAGCTGGTACCGAAGAGGAAGAAAAGGAGATGGGAATGAACAAGAAAAGAACTGGAATGAAGGTATCATGCTCTATGGGATGATATGAACAATGATAATCCTCAAAAGGAGGCAGAATCTGAGGCCAAGAAGGCATTTCAGGAACCAGAAGGTATGCAAACTAGAACAGAAGCTCAGGACGGTGATCGAGGGGAGTCGAATCGGATGATGTACGAGGAGGAGGGAATCCGGGAGTGGAAAGAATCCCCGACAGGCAGGACGAGAAGGAGCACAAGGCTGAGGAAAGAACAGAAATGGATGAGGTATGATAAGAGAATGATGCCAAGAAGGCAGATACTAGAAAAGGGGTTATGAAAGGACAAAGAATGGAAGGGAGGGCAATAGGGCAGCGAGGATCCAGCCAATATGGGATGAGAACTGGATGGGAAGAGTCTGATTAGGTGGTATGATCTACAAGAGGTGTGCCCAAAGAAACATATGCAGGTCAGACAGAGCAAGTGAACTGCATGGACTTGGCTTGAACGACACCAAGGAATACCAATAGAGATGTTCAGAGGTAGGCAAATGGACTCGCAGGGCAGACCAAAGGACAACCAGATGGAGGCACCCAGACACCCGATGGCAAGGGGAGATAGACAGAGATAGGGGAAACCCCACAGAAAGCAGTGGACAAGAAATGAAGGAGAGCACTCATCTGATCCAAGGAGAGGCATGTATGATCAAGCAATGTAAAAGAATATGCCCCAAGGATGGACAGAGAACCTGTGGTCAGCGAAGGAGAACAGAACTCCAGCAGGGATGAGTAATAAATGTCAACGGCAGTAGGCAAATGATGAGAAATGTACAGCAGGAGTTCGACACAGGCAGAAAATGAAGAATGTAGGAAACAGCATGAAATGCATGCCACACAACAGTCCCAAAGTTTCAAGGACATCCCTAGAGTTATCTACAAGACATTCCTCCATCCCTTATAAAATACGTAGGCTACGGGAATGGACCCGGATCGTCGGAGGGCTGGCCGGGGTGAGAAGGATTGAGCGTCCGATGGGCAGCTCTCCTTCTCCGAGGAGGTGTGGGCAATATTCGGAGCTCTGGAGACTCCTGGCGGGCCGGAGAACTCGCACTGCGACGTTCAAGCAGGGGGGTGGGAGGCGGGGCGTGGCATCATCGTACATCCCGCCTCCTCGGGGAGGAATATGGGAGGAACAAAAAAAATCACGCCTTGCGTCTCGGTGACGCTCTGCCCCAGGAAGCCCTGATTGGCCACGGGCCGTTCCCCAACCAGTCAAACCTGTCCCATGGGGTCAGAATCACGGGCCTCACCTCTGGGGTGTCAGGGATGACCGGGGAGACGGCAATTTCTGGTGGCCAGGCTCCAGGGGTCCGTGACCAGAGTCAATGGGCGACGAGAGGCGTGGGAAAAAAAAAAATACGAAGGCTAGTGACAGAACAGAAAGCATGGACTGAATATGGAATATGAGGCTGCGCAAAGATCGAAAGAACAGGAGGGAAGTAGACACCGAGGCCAAAAAGGCATGAACAGGTGATGCGAATGATTAGACCCTGATAGTGTGGGCGATGAGATATCAAAGGAGGCAAGAGTGCAATGCAAGAAATGAGGCTCCTCGAAAGGAGATATATGCCGAGGCCAAAAGGCATGCCTGGAACCAGAGGGCATGTGAACCAGAAGGATGGCACGCTTGATAGAGCAACGTGACGAATTAGACTCCAGAAAAAGGGGTAGAGACAGAATAGGAAGAGTGCGAAGAGACTAAGTAGGCTCCTTGAAAGGAGGTAGATTTAGAAATGAGTGGGAAAGGAACTGGAACAATGGTGGAGGGTCTCCAACCAGCCCTTAGCAAAGGGCGATGGTCAGAAAGACATGGCTCTTGATCGAAGGTAGAGTCAAATGAGGTAGTGGGAATGGATGAGGGTAAGTGAACAGTGGGGTGAATTCCTGAAGGCTGGCACTAGAAAGGTCATACCCATAACCAGGAGTAAACTCGGGCCGAGTGATATGGAGATGTAGTGAAGCCGTGGGTAGAGGCATGGCATCACATTCCATGATAGAAATGCTAAGTAGCGATACATAGAGAGGAACCAGGAGGAAAGAGGTGAAAGATGACCAGAGTCATGAAACTGATACTGAGACATGAACCAAAGACATGCAACAAGAAGGCCGTGGAGGATGATGTGGCGTAGATCCATGATAGGTGCATGAAGCCAAACTGATCAACCAGGGATGACCAAATGATGCCAGATGAGGAGGATTGCTGCAGCAGCATAGCTGGCTGATGAGCTCAAATGAGTGATGTGAGTAAGCAAAGAATTATCGAGTGGAGAGCAGTTGGAGCTTACCAAAGTATACCGACTGGGCAGCCAAGGCAGACTGAATGGCGATGTAGATGGATGGCAGGTCAGCTAGGCATCATGGAGAGATAAGGCTAAATGAACCAGAATAAGTCTGCGAGAGACAGATAGACTCATATGGCGACATAGGGAAGCCCTGAGTGGAAGGCAGACTGACGGAGCGAGGTGAATGATGACCGTAACGGTAGCTAAGGAGAGGGAGAATAATGAGCATATCTGCTATGTGTGTGTGTGTGTGTGTGTGTTTTTTTTTTTGTCTTTCTGTGCTGGTACTAGAAAAGGCGCTAGGACAAGGAAAGTAAATTAGGAAATGAATGAGGTACTAAGAGGGATTGAAGCCATGGAGGCTGGTGCAGGAAGGCAAGATGTGAAAGGACAAAAGAACAGAAGGAGGTCAGTGAGGAAGCGTGGGACCCAGCCGATACAGGAGGAGAACAGAAGGAAGGCGATCCGAATGAGATGACATCAGAAAGGTATGAGAACAGTAGGGCAAGCAGGATGAGGTGGATGGGTCCAAAAGCCTGAGGCCATAAAAGCTGGCATGCAGGCCAGACAGCAAAATCAGCATGGGCGATCCAGTGAACTGAATTGAGGAGGATAAGAATGAAGCAAATAGGACGATGTAAATTGAGGAGAAAACGAAGAGTGTAGTAAGCTGTGATGGCAGGAACTGATGGTGTGAGCCAGCACATATGATGGAAAAATCACAAAGCATGAGAATGTTTGCATAGCTGACAGAAAATATTACCGGGGATGGACGGATTGAGGGCTTGCACCACAGGCAGTAAGATGAGCTGGATGAGGTGGCACGAAGGCCAGGATTGATGGAAGGCCAGATGGAGTGAGCTATAGATGGCCCGATGAGAACAGCAGAGCGAGCTAATGGAAAAAACGTGGCATGAGGAGATATAGAAGCCATGACTGGAGTGAATCCTTGATGGCTGATGATGGATGGAATCAGGAAGCTGATACATGTGATGTGAGGACTGTGTAATGATGAGGTGGGCATATGAGTAATGATAGTTATGTCAAAAAGAAATATTGAATGCAAGCCAGACTAAACAGCCGGAGCTGATGGCATGATATGGATAAGACCCAGGAGTCGAGAGCAGCCAAAGAGGAATGATGTCAAGTAGGACTGCAGAAGGCCATATCAGAGGCATGCCGATGAATGGGGCAGGGCCAGGTGTAGCAGGGCAATGAGGGAAGATGGGCACCCCGATGTCCCAGGAGCACAAACAAAGAAGAGAGAAGCAAGGCCCTGGAGGTGATGAGTGGCCATGCAGAAGAGAAGCTGCTGGGCAGAGGAGGAGGAAAGCATGCCACACTGCGAAACTAAAAGTATCTCCCAACCTCGCAGCATGCAAATTAAAGCACAAGCACACCAAACAGAGCAAGGGGGGCTAGAATGTGTAGCATATACTGACAGGATCCAATGCACACCACCTATCAACCCCACTGGATCGGTCTTCCAGAAAGCCCATGGACAAGGCTGAAAAGCACTTGATGAGATGCTGCATCTCAGCCAAGCCACCCTGGGTAAAGAGATTGTAAAATGAAAAGTAAGTTGTGACGCACCGTACAGTACACTGAAGAGTGACATAATCTATCAGGCTGCTGAAAACATTGCTTTGGTCAGGCAGGAATGTCAAAAGAGTCTAATTACCGTAAGTCAGTTGTGGCACTCAGCCAGACCTGTACAGAGACTATAGCGGAGCAGCAAAAGATCCTTTCCCATCGCCCTCCAAAGGCAGGGATAAACTGGCTTCATCTGGTGGGAAGAAGGTGGACCTATAATAGAATCAATTTGCCTATCTACAATATAAAGCTGACAGACATCCAGGGTGTCATGCGACTGGTGAAACAAGAACAAGCTCCAAGTACTGGAAAACCAGAACTACAAATGGTTCCCGGGAACTAAAGAAAATAATGTCATAATTAGGCACACTACTGGAATTGAAGCAAAGCCTACAGCAGCTGCGATTTGGCAGTGCCTGCTATCGCTCACCATACAGCTACCCTCTGCCATGTGGAGCTGTTGACTCAGTTTCAGTTAAACATTGAACACAAAACTCCCTTTACAGCCATTGTGGAAATGTAAAATAAGTGGGCGTTCGACATGCTTATGCATGATAGCATGAAAACTTAAGGTACGATGTGCCTGATGAAGATGGTGGGGCCATGCGGGAACCCCAGTGAGACTGGGGGAGAAGGAGCTCAAGAGAAGCAGGTGGCGGACGGCAGCCAGAAACAAGGGGAGGCAAGGAGGAGACCTACTGAAGGCGTAGCGAGGAGTGCAAGGGCGCACCGTAGTAGAGTAGGTGCATAGTGGGGTTTGACGCAATCAGGGAAAAAATGAGCAGTGAGTTGGGAAGCAATATATCTGATCAGGTCCCCCAAGCACGGAACAGGAAGACTGATGCCAGTGCAACAGAGTATGTCGGTGGCGAAAAGTGAACCGAGGACACCGAGGGTTATGCTGACCAAAATGCAGAGGAGTCAGCAGAGTGATCGGGTGATGAACGCGGAGCACAGAAGGAGCCAATAGGAAAGCTATCAAGGAAGCAAGATCAAGAGAGCCCGGGGGGGGGCGAGGAAACACCCCAAAGCACTGCCAGGAAGCAAGGAGTGAAGCGGGTGGCTGGAGGTACCAGAAATACACTACAAGGAGAGAAAGGAGGATTGAAGCAGGAGCGAGGGAGATGCGGCACCTCCGGCCCTAAGAAAAATGAATCCTGAGGGGAATGAGAAATGGAGATGTGAGGAGGTGTATTGAGGAAGAGACAAAGTGCTTGACGGGTCCCCAAGAAAGAGAATAGGGAACAATAATGATGTGTGGAGTTGAACAAGAGCAGCCGGAGGCCAAATAGAGAACGGAGTAGGGGAAGGTGAAGCCAACGGTCTCCAGCTGCAAAGAAAACGAATCCTGGAGAGTCCAGGATGAGTGACGATTTGAAGTCAATGGAGGAGTGACATTGTTGCTCCGCTCATTGAACCTCAGTAAAGCCCTCCCATTATTGGTACTATTTGAAACCATGTTTGAGTGCATTATGGATACATGATTTTAGTTGCAACACAGTCAAAAATGGCAAACACTGTGTATACATACTGTCTTTTTATATCAAGAGAACAATACAAATTTTCCTATTGATACATAAAATTACGTTGGTTTACAAAGAATTGTATAAACAAAATATATTTTTCTTAATTTTTGGTAATACTACATATCATTTAATTAGAACCTGTACAGTTTTCACATTGATGTGGAAATTATAGATCAAGGAAATGCTCCCATCCAATCAGTGCACTCCTTTTCTCTGCACGTGACACACTCTTATTCTGTGAAGAGTGTGTCATGTACAGCTGCCATGAAAATAGAAATGTTTGGAGCATTTAATTAAACATTTTTATATTACTGCTAGATTACAATCAATAATATATTAATACTGCTGCTAAGACCACTCTTATGGTTGTAATAATGGTCACACTTACCTGTATCTCCTTAGGGTATCAGAACAGATCATCTTCAGCTTATGGTTCTCATACCCCAAGAATGTGCATGAGATGTTTCAGTTGTGGTATTAATATACATAGATGTTATTAAACATAACAGGATTTAAAAGCTTTTGAAAACGTTATGTTTTCATCTGGCAATAAATGGATTATTTAGCATTATACAATAGCAAGAAAGAATCCTGGTTTCTGATTGGTCAGTTGGCTGTCACAGCAGGGATGTTATCCTGGCATAACATACCTGCTGTTTAAAAGATATAAAGCATGCTGCTGAGCTATTTTTCTCTTGAGAAACAAAAATATTTTTACCACTAACAAAATTCTTTAAAATTATTTTTTAACTATAAAACAATAAGCCATTGTATAAAAGGAATAATGCCCTCCAGGGTGGGTGTTATGCTGGGATAACATCCCTTCTCGGGTGTTGGACGCCCTCAGCCGGTGGCCTCAGGCCCAACCACCCGAAGTGGGATGTTATCCCAGCATAACACCCACCCTGTCAGGCATATTCCTTTAACATCCTATATTGATATATTGAATTACCTGACTGCAAGATTTCATTTAAAAACATATAATTTCAAGCACTAACAGTTCAAATGTTATAATCCCAATTTAAAGAAATAATCTGTTAAAAGTTACATCTTTGGAACCGTTAGGGCTGAAAACATAATGTTTTAAGGAAATTGTGGAGTCAGGTTATTAAGAATATGTTGTGTTGATACAGTTTTATGTGTTGATACTCTTCTATATGTATGCATAGTATTTGAAACCATGTTTGAGTACATTATCAATACATGTTTGGGAGATGCAACACATTCATAAACAAGCATTTGCCAATGCTGAATGTTGTCTCGCTGGCATTGGCATTGGTAGTGCCGGAGGTAGAGATGCATAATAGGAATGGCAGTGAAGTACTGAAGTGATGCGAACCACACCCCCACCCTGTAGAGACTGACAGGCATTGGGGTGTGCGTTTGGGTTGTCAGCTATAACACTCATGCCATTGTACCTCACCCTACCCAGTAGACACTGACAAGTGTCGTGTTGTACTTTGGGCATTATATGTACCCCATTCCATAAGGAAATATGCTGAGGTGGGTGCAGTATAGGAAAATGGGGTGAACTTTGTGGCTGAACAGTGCGAGGAACACCACAATGCCTGTCACTGGCTGCAGAGTGGGGTTGGGGGTGGAATGGCGTGAGCATTACTGCTGATGATTCCAAGTCACACCCTGACGCCCTGTCAGTCTGTACAGGGTGGGTGCTACAGTTGAAACCCTAACACCGTGGGTGTGTGTTAGTATTTTCACTCCAAATTTTCAACATGGGTTGTTTAAGAGCTCACCTCATGAAAAGCGGTGCAATCAGTTTGTTAGATGAAAGGTGGTTTTGCAGAGCGGGTATGCCATTTGGTGACACAGGGACGGAAACACATTTTGGGCAGGTTGTGGAAAATGACAACTGTATTGTTCATGAGGTGTAAAAAAATGGCAACGTTGAAAATTTGGAGCGAAAATATGAAAAGTTGGTGAAGTCATGAGCATGCATAGAAACTGTGCAACACACATCCGTAACCCAATTATTTTTGGAACTTTGTTAGCCACATTTTCAACATAGGCATTTTGGGACCTCCCCTCATGAACAGTGGTGCTGTGATTTTGTTAATTTGTCCCAAGAGTTGATTTCCCACAGCGACCACTCCATTGTGCGCCACATGTGCGGAAACACATTTTGGGCAGGATGTGAAAAATGACAGCTGTACTGTTCGTAAGGAGGTGTAAAAAAATGCCATTGATGAAAATCTGGCATGAAAATATTGCAAATTTGCGAAGTTACAAGGGTGCGTAGAAACTACGCAACGCATGCTTGTAACACAATCATTTTATGGACTTTCAGCACTAAATTTTCAACATAGGTATTTTAGGACCTCTGCTCATTAACAGTGTCACTGTCATTTCCTCAAACTGTCTCAAAAACTGATTTAGCACAGCGACCGGGCAATTCTGTGCCAGACATGCGAAAACACATATTGATCAGGATATGTAAAATGACAGCTGTACTGTTCATAAAAAGGTCTGGAAAAATGCCAATTTTGAAAATTTGGAATGAAAATATTACAAATTCACGAAGTTACATGTGTGCATTGAAACTGCGCAATGCACGCTCATAAAACAGCTATTTTGGGATGCCCTATCTAAATTTGCAACATAGGCTTTTTGAGAGCCTTCCTCATGAACAGTGGCACTGTCATTTCATTAATCGGTCCCGAAAGTTGATTCTGTGCAGTGACCACAAAATCACCTTTTGGGACCAAATAATACCATGACAGTGGCTGAATTCATGAGGAGGGGTCCCAATAATCCCATGTTGAAAATTTGGTGCCAAAATTCCCAAAAATGGCTGAGCTATGCAACAAAGTTGGTAAAACCCTATTTATGTCATTATACAGCTTACCGGCATTTCTTCAGTTCGCAGTCAGCTTTGAAGAGTGGAGACGTATTCCCAGTCCACCGAAGATCATCGCATTGGACTCCGGAGGTAAGTATGAGGTGAGGGTGGGTGTGGGGAGGCAGGGTGCACAGAGGGTGGGTGTGGGTTGTGGGAGGGGCAGGAGACCGTGATGGACTGTTTTCTTTTTTACAGGTTTAAAAAAAAAATAATAAATAGCAGGACTTTTTTTTTTTGCAGGGGATTTGGCATACTGGGGTGGGCTCCCAGCATGCCACCTAAGTATTTTGGGGGGATTCTGTAGCTAATGGGGGATTTGGCACCCCCATCAGTACATACAGAGGGGTGAGACATGAGCTGAGGGGGATTGTGCACTCCCTCAGCACACAAGAAAAGTGAGGAGGGGGACATTATGCCAATGTAGAGTGGGTTCTCCTGTCTACACAATCAATGGGGATGAGGGATAAATGCCAACAGGGACTGGGCGCCTCTTCGGCAAAGAAAAACTGTTGGGGAGGCCGCATGATGCTGAGGGAGACTGGGCACCCCCTCGGCATACATTTTAAATGGGAGGGGGTTCAGTATGCTGACGGGGAGTGGGCTTCCCCCATCAGCATTGTGACAGGTGGTGGCAGCAGTCACTGCCACCATGTTGCCTTCACGTCGGGAGGTGTGTTGTGGTCATGCTGCATGAGAGCTTTGCTCTCATTGCAGTGGACATTTTCTTTGTTCTGGTGGCCACATTAGGGATGCATGAGGTCAGCACCTGCTGCTGGCTGATTGGGGAATGAGGAATGCACCTTCTGATGCATGCCCTGCATTCGCCAACAGTGACCGCGCCTCCAAATCTGCTGCTACTACAAGATGTTGGCTAGCGCGCAAGCACGAGCCAACATAAAATAACAAACATTCTATCAGTATTGTCATTTGGTATCAACAAATCATATCAGTACAATTCTTTTTGTACTAATACACAAAATTACATGCTAGTTTGCAAAGAACTGTATAAACAACATTTATTTTTCTCAGTTGTGGTAATACTTCATATCGTTTAATTAAAAACAGCAACTTTCAACTCAGTTTTCATACCTCCTATGCCCCTAATCAGATTGCAAACATTTTACTGTTCCTTCAAGCAAAAACCTATGAAAGACTGGGAAGATAGTAATAATTTTCCCAGCTAGGCTGGCCAGCTGGTGCAGTGGCAAGGCATCCATCTGCAGCGCCAACTTCGGGGACAGACCAGGAAGTCAGAGGAACAGCCAAGGGAAGAAGGATTGAGAATCCTATGGACTGCTCCCCTTTTCCAGGGGGAAGTCGGGAAAAGTAGCTGATGCAATGAGGACCCCTGGCGGAGGCTGGGAGCCCTGCATGGCTGGCACCACATGCAACATTCCCACCCCCAATGGGAAAAAGTTCCCAAAAAATGTTGTCAGCCATTAATGATGGCCCCACCTCTGCTGCTGCTCCCCACTCAGACCAAAGTCTGCTGGTGGTGTCCCACTCCTGTGACCCCACTGGTGGGCAAGCCAGGGCTTCATGACCAGAGTTTCTGTGGAGGGTCAGCCATCCAGCAGTCTCATCTGGGGAAGCCTGGAGATGGAGAAGCAGTGGGTGGGGTGGGAGACTGAAGCTTTAGGCTGGGACAACAACAAAAAAACATAATTTGCCCAGCTACCAATAAAATCCAGCCACTTTCGCCAAAGGTTAAAAGGTCCATGCCTTCTCCTTGTCACTGGACAACATTGCCACATGCCTTGTGGGACCAGAACAAGGACAGCTTACATTTATACAGCATGTGATCAAAGTTCTACTACCTATTTCACATTTGTATACAGTGACAGTTCAATGGCAGAAAGAGCAATGGCCAAAACAGTATGTTCCCAGAATCCTTTCTAGGCTTATTAAATGTTCAGCAGTCTTGGTCTGTAAAATGACATCTTCAAACTCAGTTTAGAAAAACAGTCTCCAAAGAGCTTTATTCACTTGATTTCTTAAATAGTTTATTCAAATTTTCAAAAATAACTGGTCTCTTAACTCGATAAATGGACATTTCATTTACTAAAAATTTCCATATTTGCTGTGCTAGGCTAAAAACTCAGCCTCACTCTACATTTTATTTCAATTATCAGCCCTCCAACAATCCAGGCTCATTCCTAAAGTTGGATCATTGACATCACAAGTGATAGTGCTACCTCTGCGTCAGGAAGTCTGTCCAATTACACAGTTATAAAAGTGATTGTTAAATAATATCCCACTCACAGGCTTAGACATTTACATATGCATTAACAACATCACAGGAAAGGGGCAAGTTCAATTTTTTCATTCAGTCCCAACCCTGTAGCAGCTCCTAATTTAAAAATCCCAAAGCCCTCCTTCTTGGACAGAACTTTAACCAAGTCACCACCGCCCTTGAGGCCAATGTATACTTTTTTCAGTCCCCATAAATTTTCAATTATGAGCTGAAGGGTTTGCTGCCTGAAGAACATGGGTCGCTGTGGCATTCTCCATGTTCTTGTTAGTGATGGCCTTAAGATGGTCCCCTACCCTCTCTTTAAGTTTTCACTTAGTGCAGCCAACATCAAAACTGGATCGAGAACAAGTCACCAGACACACAAAATGTGCACATCACAGTTGCTATATCTGGTGACTGTAAAGGACTGATGAGTGGTTTGATGTGAAAACATTTTGACTGGGATATGTCCTAAGAGAATTTACACTTCTCACACTTGTAACAGCCTGGAGGGAGGGAGGGAAGGTAACCAGGTGGTCTTTTTGTGGACTGGCTGAACACTATGGGTAAGCTTGTCACCCCAGCTGACTGGGCACTTGTAGACCATATGTATACACGGACAATGTTTCACCCATTCCTCCAGCTTTGGCTGTATTGAAAGAATGAGCCAATTCCTGCTCACTATGTTCTCAACCTCCCTGTACTGAGTACTATAACTGGTGACAAAGTTACAGCTTCTCTGACCAACATTCCTAACATGTGAAATAGGTAATATCAGTTCCTGTCCATCTACAGGAATGGGTGGAACATTTTCCATGTATGATCTACAAGCACCACCAACTTGGATCCTGCAGTTAGCCAGTTTCATGGGCACATGTAATGGTATAAGAGATTTATAGATGACTTGTTATTCTTATGGACCGGGAATGAAGAAGAACTTAAGGGATTTCATAGTTGTTTGAAAAATTGCTGAGAGAATCCTAAATTTACTTTAGAATACAATTATGAAAAAATTCCATACCTTGATTTGGAGATCTATAAAGAAAGTGATGCTTTGCAGACTAAGCTAGTCCAAAAAAAGACTGAAAGAAATATAACCCTCCACCATAGCCATCACCATCTAAAAACTTTACAGGGCAATATTTTTATTTTATTTATTTAGGATGACTGGATGAACACCTTTGAGCAAGCATGTTCATTTACAAAGGTTCCTTGTCATTAACAGAGAATAAAACAATGATGAAAAATCATACAAAATAGCTTTACAATCAATATTGAACAATTGTGTGACAGCCTTATGAAGCATTGTCAAGCAGAATATAAGCAAGAAGGCAACTGAGGAGAAGGTAGAAACAAGAGGCATTGTCAAGTAACACTTTGCAGGAAGCCAGAAGTGCAGAAACAGTAGAAACCAGCAGCACATAAAGGTACTTTGTCAACTAGGTAAAGCAAAATAAGTACTGGCAGTGCAGATGAAGAGTGTGACATAAGATGAAGGGGCTATTGTTTGTTATGACTGAAAATGGCACAAGGTGAGAGGACATACCAAAGTTCTCTTTTGAGATGTCTAATTTTGGATAGCCACACCAGCGACACTGGCAATATATTAAACCATTGTGGGGCTCTGGCCCGAATGAGTGTTTAGCCAGACTTGTTTTGTGGAAGGGTACAGCGAGGGTACCACAATTCTTGTGCCTGGTGAGGTATGGGCTTTGGGCAGGGGTTAGGAGGTTTTGCAGCCCTGGGGGGATGAGGCCCAATAGGGCTTTTCACACCCAGCAAACAAGCCTGGTACTTGACTCTGTCATGCAGAGGGAGCCATTTCATTTGGGCATAGAGTGTGCAGGTGTGGATGGATCTGTCTGCTCACAGGATGAAATGACATGCTTTGTTTAAAACCAGCCTCACCCTATTTAGTACTGTATCAGAGGCAGCCCGATATACCATATTCCCGTAGTCAGGTATGGGGAGAATAAATCTGAAACTGCCACCCATTTGGCCTCAGGGGCGAGGTTATGCTTCTGTCTATATAGTGCCCCAGTTTTCTATTAACAGTGCTCACAATCTGTTCAACATGTAGGGCAAAGTTTAGAGATTGGTCAATGGTAAGTCCTAAGTATTTAAACTTGTCTAACTGATCTAGCTCATCTCCCTTGAAACTGAGGAGGACTAGTGGACAGATCTTATATTTCTTCTGCATACTGGAGAATAACATCATCTTGGTTTTTTTGTAGTTCAAGGCAAGTTTATTCTGTGTAAACCAATTTTCAAGGGAGCCAAAGCTGAGTAGGAGATCTAGAGTGAGCGACTCCTGGTTGGGGCTATTAGAACAGATGATGGCATTAACTGCATTGAATAGCACCTTCGAGTAAGGGTAGGCTTCAGGGAGGGTGTTAATAAAGACGCTAAAAAGCAGGGGTCCCAGTATGGACCCTTGTAGTACCCCTACTGAGATGGATGTGGAATCAGACAAAACACCATTGATCTTAACATGCTGGGGATCTGTTGGAGAGATAGTTGTTGAACCATAATATGGTGTCAGCAGAGAGGCTTAATCTATGGAGTTTAGAATGCAATAGCAAGTGATTGACTAGATCAAATGTTTTGGTTAGGACAATATAAATAGATCTCACCAGGTGACCCTTGTTAAGGGACTCAAGCAGAAAATACGTATGTCCAATCAGTGCAATGCTGGTACTATGTTGCTTGTGAAACCCATATTGCTGCTCGTATTGAATATTGTAGTGGCTGAGGTAGGATACAATCTGATCCCATAACATTCTTTCCAGTGCATTTGACAGTGGGAGAGAATGGATACCATCCTGTAGTTTGAGACTAATGTGAGGTCCCACACTTTTGTGTACCAGGTAATGAAGGTGATTTTCCATAGGCTGGGAAGTGAGAGTATCTGGCGAGAGGTTGAACAACTTGATTAGTGGGAGGCTAGCTCATCCAATGTCAGGGCAACTAATTTCTGATCAGTGGCATTACTCCCCATCTTGGTTTACTCAGAACCCACTTGACATACCTGATGGCATCCCTGAGACAGTTTAAAGTAACATTTTGGGTAGCTTAGGATACTAGAGGTGTCCAGTAGTTCTAGTTGGGGGATTTCCCCAGAGTGGGTAGGGTCATCGTTTAGTGGGAGTGCTGCACTGAGGTCAGTGAAGGTATTGTTAAACACGTTGGCAATCTCGCTAGGGTTGATCTTGATAGATCTGTTTGAGTTGAGAATTACTGTGGGTGACTTGTCACCCTTCCTTATCAGGTTCTTTAGGGATTCCCAGAAAGCATTCCCATTACCCAATAAACTCACTTGCTGTTCCTTGAAGAAAGAGGCCTTGGTCTGCCTTATTAGTCTTGTGCACCTGTTTCTTGCAGCCCTATATTCCTGCCTATCTGTGGGTGAGCATATTGCTTTAGCCTTGTGCCATAGATTGTCCCTTTCATCTGGTTAAGAAGGGATGGGGTGACCCACTCAGCTGTATTCCCTCTTATAATACATTTTCTATAGAGGGCAAATGATCTGCAGCAGTACTGGATTACATGATGAAGTAGTCCAGGGCTAGGGTCTATATCAGGGATGTGATCCATATAGCTCCAGTCTAATTGGGCTAGGTGTGCTTTAAATTCACTAATATGCACTTCATGGAGCACTCTACTATAAATTGTTTTGGGGGTGTCCTGCAGAGTTTGGCAGACCAGGCACCTAGCAAAGGGGAGTGGTCACTCAGGATGTTGGGCAGTACAGTGACCTCAGTAAGTCTTTCAGGATGTGTGGTTAGTATCCAGTTGATGAGGGTATTAGTGCCTGCTTTGTAGTTGGTTCTGGTGAATTCCTTAATGACTTGAGTCAGGTAGAAGCTATTTATCTGGTCTTTAAGCCCTGTACTAAATTTTGACAGCCAATTAATATTGAAGTCGCCTGTAGCTACAGTTTCCCAGTTCCAGCTAGCCTGCCTAAAGTGTTTGCAAACATATCAAGGCCAGGTCATTGCTTGCCAGGGGGAATGAAGACTGTCATGATAATCAGATTTTTCCTCCTGTTCCCCAGTAGAAGATGTACTGATAAGCATTCACAGTCACTATTAATGTTATCTAACTAAGTTTCATGTCCTTGAATTACATCACACAGGTAGGTTAGACAGCATCCCCCATTTGCCTAGTTGGTCCGTCTGAAGTGGATGTACCCAGACAAGGAGATGGAGGCATCCAGGTTCTTCAGTGAGAGCCATGTCTCAGTAAGGGAGATTAGATCTGGTTGAACTTGCTTCACCCAAGCCTCAAATTGTGCTGCTTTAGGTAGGATGCTGCCAATATTAAGGGAGGCGATCCTTAAGGTACAGGGTGGGATCTTGCAGGTAGATGCCCCATGGGAAGGACTAGGGTTGGGATGGACATCCCCTGACAATAACGTTGGGCATGTTTGTAACAGCCATAGGAAATGTTCAAATAATGAGGCATTTCAGAAAGAGAAGGCTATTATGGAAAAGAGACTCTGTGCAAGAGGATACTCAAGAGGTATAATCAGGGCAGCAGGGGCAGAAGCAATAAGTCGTAGTAGAGAGATGCCTCTACACAATGTGAGAGAGAAGGATGATAAGAGTGAGAGGGATGGATCTTCAACCCCCTACTCTCCAGTGTTTTGCCATTTTCAAAATACACCCCACAAGTACTGGAGAATTTTAAATTCTAATTCAGTTGGACAAAGGACATTTATGAACCCACCACTTGCTGTGACAAAAAGATGCCAAGCTTTAAAGATGTTTTAATGCATACTGAGCATACTATTCCAGTGATGAAAGAAAAGGAATGGGATTTTGGGCTGGCACCATGGGAAATGTTCCCTATGTGCGTTGCACACACTGCTTCAATACTTACATATTGGAGAATGTGTCTAATAAGTTTAGGAATGAGTCAATAACCATAAGGCAGAGAATTTCTTGCACTTTCACTCAAGCAATTTATTTAATTAAATGCCCCTGCGATACGTCATATACTGGAAAGACATTTAGAAGGTTAAAACTGTGAATATCTGAGCACAAGTCAGCTATCAGAATGTATGACAAAAAGTCAAGTATAGCAAGACACTTTCATGAAAGGTGCAGGGTTTCTAACAAAGAATGGGTCACCATGCCTAAAAGAGGAGGGAACTGAGAATGGAAGTTATTAGAAGAGAGGCACACTAGATCAACAGATTTGGCACTCTTCGAGAAGATATACTGTAGGTCTGAATGAGGCTAGTGTTAAGAGACAGATTTTATAGAAGCTGTTATAAACACTGCATTACTGCTGTTTTCTAACTATTGCTTTTTGCAAAATAACACCAGCACACTTTTGTTGATGCCATCATTCATCTGTTATTTCAGGAATAAATAAAATTGGTTTCATAATTAAATATTTTAGAGTATGTACTAACATGCTCTTTCCTTGACCTTCCTTTTATGTTTTGAAACCTTTTTGATGTTTTCAGCATATGATACTATAACATGGTTATGACTATTTAGTCAATATAATTTTTTTTACTGGAATATATATTTTTGAAAAAAAAATTGAAGGTTGATTTTTGCCTTGGTAATAAATCAATGTGATCCCGAAAAGGAAATTTCCCTCATCACAGAACATTTTCTGTAAAATAATGAATGAGCTGATTGAATAAATTCATTCTACATATTTTTGGTTACTGCAGATGTCTGGATGAGATTCCTGGTGTGATGGGACCTGGGTGTGTCTGTTGTCTGTAAGTTTGCAGGGGCAGCCAACTTCCCTATCTTTTAACCTGGCCTTGAACAGTCTCCAAGCTGTCAAAATGTAATAAACTGTGATACTGTGATTTCTGATGTTGGTTGATTATGGTTTTATAACTTTCTACTTAAGTAATTAAGCAGCCTTCTGAGTTGTGGGGTCAGCCTAGACTGCCTCACTGTGTGGGGGCTTGCCTTGCCATGCATCCCAGATGCTTGGTGGGGGGTGGGTATGATTCTATGACATTGAGGCATGGTAGCATGAAGGCATGCTCCATAGCAAGCAGCGTAAAGGAAGATGGAAGGACGCAAGTCAGCATGGCTGCTGGCATGGTGTCACTTCACTTTTGCTGAAACGACCTCATGGGAGGCAGAGTTTACAATGCAGAAATGAATTGATAACTGAGAAAGCTGACAATTAAACTAAAATGGAGATTAAGGCTGAACATTTAGTCTACCATGGAAAATATGGAAATGTATAATAAATAAAATGTCTATTTGTTGTTTTAGGTAATTCTTTTTGATAAAGCCCAAATTTGAAGGGTGAAATGTTGGCATGAAAGGTGGCCAGTTATATTTGAAGATATGAACAAACTATTCAAGAAAGGAAGTGAATAAAGAATTCTGAACAATGACTGAGGTAAAAGGGGAAGTAGTATTGTCAATAATTCTATCAGTTATGGAGGACAGGACTGTAAATGTCAGAAGTAAAGTACAGTACAGTCCTTTTAACTATAGGTGTCAGAATTATGGGATGGAAGCTTGAGGACTGACATAGTTTTCACACCCTAATTCAGTTCATGGAGGTGCATCAATACCTGGAAGGAAAAATTTTAAAGGATGCCAGACTGAGCAAAATAGTTCTTATGGGGTATTTCAACCTCCTGGACTTTGACAAGAAAACTCCAGCAGTCAGAAGTAAAAAAGCCAGAGATTCATGGAGCAAGCACATGACTGCTTCTTGAGTCAGTGGGTGAAAGAGACAACTAGGGTGAATGCAATTCTAGATCTCGTGTTGCCCAAGCAGAATATTATATCTACAGTAAGTGATCTGAGAACCCTTTAGGGCAAAGTATCCAAAGTACTCTGAAATTTAGCATTGCTCTTGAAGCTCAGCACTTAAAGAAAGGGCTTCCCCAAAATTTTGATCATCAATAAATTAAGAATTAAGAGTAGCATCATACCAAAACATGACATGCTGCTTTGTTTTAAAGTTACAAGATGTTTTGTGACACTGATTTCACCGCCTGTTTAAAAAGTTGGTTTCGGTGAAGAGCTATTGATGATGTTTGCTCCAGAACTCACAGTCTAGTCCTCCCGCCAGCAACTTTGACATATTCTCCAAAGTTAAATAAAACTGTTGCTGTACAGTAGTATACATTATAAAAGGAAAGCTGACACTGGGTGCGAGTGGTGCATGTGTTTCCAGAATATGCTAATGCAAGATATTTGCAGTAGAGGCAGGAGTCAGGAAGTACAGACAGACCATGGAAAAAGAGTGGTACAAAGGTGCAAGCAGTATTGTTTTATTCAAAACATAACACTAAAATGTATACATGTATAAAATTCACAGTACCCTGTCCAACACTTGGCCTGTCCATCTGGTGTTCCCCAGGGCTCCATTCTGGGCCCTCTTATCTTCAGCCTCTACCTTAACGTGCTACCCAGCTCCTGTGCTGCTAAGGTACTTCTCTATATGGATGATGCAGTCCAGAGTTTTATTTAACTCTAAAAATTGATTCGCGTTTTGCTCATAAAAGTGCTAAAACATTGCAAAAATGCATAGCACTTGCCTCATTGTGTTTAACAAATCTAACACTTCTAGAAAACCTATATAAATACTTTCTGTACAGTTAGTATTGTCCCAGGAAAAAAAAACTGCTAATCAATTATTTAAAACCCTGCAGTCCCTTTTGCTTTGCACCCAAACCCAGCCTCCTTACAGGTCTCTCTCTCCAGTACTCCTTCAACTAGACAGAGCAATGGTTCATAGACTACAGGTTGGTCATCAATCTAAAAAAAAAAATATACATGCTTTTCACCCACCACCAAAGCAGGGCCAAAAACACCCTCCTCCAGATACTTCCCAGCACTCAACACCCCCTTGAACAAGTGTCCTCTTATAAATACCTGGGCATTACCTTTGATCCTGCCCTTACCTTCCACTCCCACATTAGCACCCTCTCCTCTGCCACGAACATAGGGTTACCTATTATACCTCCACAGGGACTGCCTGAACACAAGGCACTCCAGCTGGCTATCACCTCCTTAGTTCTGTCCCTTGTGGACTATGGCCTTCAATCTATGCAGTTGCAGACAACACTGCACTTAATAAGGTCATATGTCCATCAATAAAGTTTGCAGGCTCTGACCGGTGCTGACAGACACCTGCTGACTATACTCCATTGCCAACATGCTTAACTTTGAGGAGGCTCCTCTACCAATCATGCCTGCTGACCAAAAAAATACTCCTTGGTCTCTCCCCTCCTAGGGTGACCTCCTCCCTCCACTGTGCTACCCTTGCCATTTCTACTTGCAGTGCCTCTGCAAGGCCACCCTCCTGGTCCCTAGAACCAGGACCTCACTTGCACAGTGGTCCTTTTGCTACAGGACCCCATCCTGGTTCAACTCCCTCCCTTCCACTATCGCCAACCTCCCTAAAATTGGTCCCTTCAAAATTCCTCTCAGGAACCACTTATTTGCCACTCACTGCTGTAGGTGTGCATAACCATTCTAGGTTCCTATGCCTTACAGGCCCTCCTATATGTGGGCACAACTGCTAGTCCACAACCTACTATGACAATGTTCCTGGGACAGCTAATTTCTGCATCACTCCAGTGCACCGCTTACATTTCTCACTCTAAATGTCTAGCTACCACCTTGTATAGGCCAATGACATTATCTTATGTAAACATACGCTGTCATCACAACCTGTCTGTATAAATTTTCTGTACTATTGTGTTGGTACTGTAACTATGTAACAATGTATCTATGAAACTATGTAACCCTGTGATTGTCCATGGAACTATGTAACCCTGTGATTGACTCTGTACACTCTGACAAGGAGCCTTTGGAAATTAGTACATGATGCAAAGAATTGTAATTTCAATATGTATAAATAAATAAAAATAAATAAATATATTCTGTAAGATGGCTTCAGAGTGGTAAACAAATTTGAAAAACTCATTTGCAGCTGCTTTCCATTAGTTACTATATACAGAAAGTTCAGCAAAGTTGTTTGTACTCATATCTGCTCTAAAGGTTCTTGCTTGTATCAATATTGCAGACCCAGGGCCCGATTCTGAAAGATTGGGGCAAGTTGTGGCAAATGGCAGCTTGCACTGATCACAGATGCACCGGGGACTCTGCACCCAATTCACTATTGGGAAGGGTCCCAGCACCAAAGTCCCGAGCTTGCTGCAAATATGGCCATGTGGCACAAGTGAGAGGTTTGCTGCAAGCTGCAGTGCAGTTGGGCTGAATCTTTGCCCAGGGACAGAGACCTAAAGGGAGGCTGTCAGGATCATGGGGGATGGGACAGTGCACGGGGAGGTGCTAGTGGGGCACAAATGGGTGACAGGAGGGGTGGTACCAGCACCTCAATGGGGCTTTAGAAGGGTCCCTGCAGTGCCAGTGTGTTGGGGTGCCCACATGCTGGGCACCATTGAAGTGGCACATATTCTCACTTTCTCCCAGGGAGGGATCTGCAGGTGGTACACAGATTGTTAGACCAGCACCTGGCTGGACTAGCTGTCTTGGACTGTGCACCCCTCTGGCAGAGTTTTCTGAATGTCCCTGTTGGTATGGCAGCTTGTATCTATCACAAGCCCCCTAGTACCCTTGTGCAACCATAAGCCTGGTGCAGGGCTGGGCTGGTGCACAGGGTCCCCATTTTGGTGCAAAGGAGCCTTCCTGAATTAAGAACTCTGAAAGTTTTGATGCAATTCAATTTTAATTTTGTTTTTGTGTGCCCCTCCAGCCATCAGTGATCATCCTGGTCACGGACCCCCTTGCCTCCACCTCCGCCTATTGTCTGCACTCCCCAGTCACCCTGGCTTTAGCCCCAGAGGCAGGGTCATGGCACTGTCACCTTCCAGCACCAAACACTAGTAATTGGTTGGGGAGCCAGTGGAGGAGGCTAATCAAGGGCCAGGGCAGGCCTTCATGAAGATGGCAGGGATGCTCACAGAAGAAGCCAGAAGGGGGGAGGATCCAGTTTCATTTTGGTGTTTTGCAGTAACTGCTCACTGCTATTTTTGTTTTCAACTTAAATTGTGGGTTTTTAGTGACACTGTTACTTCTTTGCTGTCTTAACTTAGAATTGTTTTTGGGCTGTTGAAAATTTAAAACCTAGTTTGGTGTGCTTGTAGTGGTGCTGTATTCCTTTGCTGTCTTTAATTGCTGCAATTTTCACCCCCCCAACTCTCAATTATATGCCCTGTTAAATCTGATTGACAGGAGTTAAGCACAGGGAATAGTAGGGGTTGTGGAGTAGGAGGTGCATAAGGGAAAGAAGCCTGTCCTCGGCACAAGTGTTTTTCCTTCTTTAAAGAAAAGTGTCTGAGGATCAGTGGCAGGATTTTTAGGACAGTATATTAATAAAAGGAATTAGGAGTGCTTCAGCAACAGACATGTACTGGAATAGCAGTACAAGTGCAGTATAATGTGGGGAGTGGTGTCATGCAGTGGCTGCGGGCAACCATATTAAAAGAACCTTCTGGATGCTGAGATTTGCCTTAATATGCCCTTTCTTCATGCATATCTCTGGACTGTGGGATGAAGTAGCCAGACTCAGAGTGGAAGAAAACTGGGTTAGGAGTACCATCACCCCTATCCAGAGACCACTCAGTCCAATGCCGCTGCCTCAAAGGATGCCAAGAACGAGGAGCGCTTGGATGACAGTGGGCTCGGGGAGAGTTAGGGTGGTCAGACAGAGGCACATCCCAGATCCTATTCCACTCAAGAACTCATATGCCACACTGGAATATGGGGACAACCAAACAGAGGTACCCAGAGAAGTGGAAGGGAAGGATGTGGAGGTCAGCCAAAGAGGTGACCTCAGTGGGGAGAGTAGTGGACCCCAGAGGAGGAGGAAGTGAATCTTGGTGGGAGACTCCATCATAAGAGGATCAAGCTAAGAACACAGGAGGGGAAGACAGGGAGGTGAGTTGCCTACCAGGTGCCATGGCATGGAGGGGTGGGAGGAAGATCCTGGGATCGCCACAAAGGCAAGATGGTAGGGTGAAGCTGGATGTCATTATCCACCTAGGTACTAATGACCTTGCAAATGGGGAGCCAAAGAAAGTTCAGGAAGAGTTTAGGAAATTGGGAAGGGTCTTAAGCAAGTAGCTACTTCTGTCACCTTCTCAGAAGTACTACCTATGCGAAGCATGGGATAGCATAGGGGCACACGCATCAGGAACTTTTAACTCATGGTTGAAGAACTGGTAATGTGAGGAAGAGTTTGGATCATTGACGACTGGGGACTCATCTGAGAGATGGAGGCTTGCTCAAGCCTGATGACCTGAATCCATCCTGGAGGAATCCAGCACTCAATGATAAGTTTAAATGGTACATGGAAAAGCATTTAAACTAGCAAGAGGTTGCAGATCAGCAAGGAGGGTACCTAATTGTCCACCCCAACAGCTAGCAGTGGAATAAGTGAACAGGAGGAGTGAATATCTCTACAAAGCCGTGTGCAAAAGATGGAGATAAGCGTCCAAGAGATGGATAGGCAGAAAGGGGCAAAATTCAACAGAAGGGCAGACAGCAGGAGAATCAGGATAAAGGACAACCAGGGAAGGGGCTGGAGTAGAACAGCTAAACAGTCTAGGGAGTTCAAATCATGGAAAGTCATGTGCACTAATGCCAGGAGCCTTAGCAACAAGATGGAGGATCTGGAGGCTGTCATGGTGCAGTCAGACCTGGACATTGTGGCCATCACAGAAACCTGGTATAATGATAACCATGACTGGGAGGTGGCCATACCTGGCTACAACATATTCAGAAGAGACAGGGCAGGTAGGAAGGGAGGAGGAGGAGTGGCACTTTATGTGAAAAATAACATAAAGGCCACGGAGATCCAGGAGGAACAAAATGGGGTAGAGATACTGTGGGTTAAGCTGGAAAGGAAAATGGGGCCAGCCATCCACAGAGGTGTGTTCTGTAGACCACCAGCCCAGGAGGAAGAAACAGATACAGTAGGGAGCTGATGCTAGCCATCCAAAGGATGGCAGACAAGGGTGAGGTAGTGCTGGTTGGAGATCTCAATATTCCAGACATGGACTGAAGCATCCCAGCAGCAGCAGCATCAACCAGGAGCAGATTTATCCTGGACTCCCTTCAAGGTGCCTTCCTCAAGCAACTGGTCATGGAACCAACTCGGCAGAAGGCAATACTGGACCTCATGCTCACAAACAGGGACAGTGTGATGGGGGTAACAGTGGGGGCACACCTGGGGAACAGTGACTACCAGTCATTGTGGTTTGAAATCACAGAAGGAGCAGAATCAAACTACCCAAAAGCACGATTCTGGATTTTAGGGGGCAGACTTTGGGAAAATGGGGAGATGTTTATAAAAGAGGCGTTAAGGGAATGGGGTAGGAATCAGAGGTTGAGGAACAGTGGGCAGTATTTAAAATGGGGATTACAAGAGCAACAGAATTATGCATTAAGCAGGTTAGCTGGGGGTAAAGGAAGAGGAGGCCATTATGGTTTTCAAGGAAGTAGCGGAGAAAGTGAAAGCCAAAAATATTGCATTCAGGCAGTACAAAAAGACACAGGCAGAAGGGGATAGGGAGTAGTACCAGGAGAAGCAAGAGAGGCAGGGAGGTCAGTAAGGGAAGCCAAAGCTCAGACAGAAGACCACATTGCAAAATCAGTGGGTAGAGGGAACAAAACCTTTTACAGGTACATAAGTGAAAAAAGAAAGGCAAAGGGAGGGATAGTGAGACTGAAGGGGGAGGATGGGGGCCACATGGAGGATGGTAACAATAAAGCTGACTACTGAACAGGTATTTCTGCTAAGTCTTTACTGAGGAAGAGGAAGGTAATGGGCCTGAAGGGAGTACAAGGAATGGGAATGATGCAGAAATGGACACAAGTCCCTTTACACAAAAAAGGGTCCTGAAGGAACTAGAAGGAATAAGAGTTGATAAAGTAATGGGGCCAGATGGGGTGCACCCCAGGGTCCTTAAAGAACTAAGAGAGGTGGTGGTTGAACCTCTGGCAATCCTGTTTAACCGATTCCTGGAAACAGGAGAGGTACCCAAAGACTGGAGGACAGCAGATGTAGTCCCCTTATACAAAAGTGGGAACAAAGAGGAAGTGGGGAACTACAGACCAGTCAGCCTTACCTCGGTAGTGGGGATGATCATGGAAGCACTACTGAAGGAGAGACTGGTGGAACATCTGGTTGTCAATGGACTACAGGACCCAAGGCAGCATGGTTTCACCAGGGGGAGGTCATGTCAGGCCAACCTCATTGAATTTTTCAACTGGTTGACTAGGGAGGTGGATCGGGGAGGGCAGTGGACATGGCCTATCTGGACTTCAGCAAGGCCTTTGACACTTTGCCACATAGAAGGCTATTACACAAACTGGGGAATATGGGTGTGGGCAGGGCAGTAGTGAACTGGGTAGGTAACTGGCTGTCACAGGGACAGCGTGTTTAGAAGCCCACCACATTCATATTTATTTTTAATTTTTTAGAGAATCCTGTTGCACAACAGCACCCTCTGTTTCCTGAATAAACGTTGTCTTTTAATTTTTTCTTCCTTTACTCTCCTCATGTAGTGGGATGGACACTCACTCATGTTCTTTATTTTTTTGGTTTAGAAGTCTGTGCTCTCTCTATCTCTCCCATTTTTGGTGGCACCGTAGCTTGCTCTTTTAGGTGCAGTTGGTACCCTCCCTGAAGTATAGCCGGTCAGGATTCTGTATAACGGCATTTTAAGTTTAATTACAGTAAACACTTGTGCAAGCACAGATATGCCAAAAGAAATAGAAATGGCATATGAAGTTAGTGAGTGCTTGGTTTACAAGCCCTATGAAGAATGCAGCTCATTTTGCACTTTGGCCATTACACTTTGGCAGTGCCAGGGCTCTGTTTTGTTTAGGGAAGTTGGCATTCCAGTAGTCACATATATGCTGAAATATGCACCTAGACATGCTGCCAACTTTCTTCAAAACACTTATTTAAATATTTAATAGAAAGAAAGGGATGCTTGCAAGCTAGAAATGTAAATGGCAGTTGCCGTGTACCACATGTTCAGGCAGAAAACCAACATAAGATATCATGTTATAAGTTATAAAGAATTTGTGTGAACTTTTCATGTAGAAATGAATCAGAATTTGGATAAGCATTAAAACGTTGGTACACTTACCATGCATTTTCATATAAAAGGAATATGCATTAATTTTCTTTGTTTGTTTCCCTTTTCTATATACATTGCAGTTGCCTCGCATTCATGGTTCTCCTTTAACCTACTTTCCATTCAGTGTGATTCTAAGAGCCAGTCGGTCCTATCATTTCGTATTTTATAGACTGAATGAATGTAGGGGAGGAGACGATCATGAAGAGAAGCCTGCAGAATATCTAAAATACGGTTTATGCATTTAGAAACAGATGATAAAGGTATAACAAAGTTGTAATGATGTAAAAATGTATAATGTCAAATTAAAACTTTTATAATCTCAATTGTATGAAAATAGAAGTTAAGGGGAGGTACTAGGACCACATGGGTTCTGGGACTATATATAAGGAGAACTGTTCAAGAGTAGGTAGTGTGTGCTGTGCAGTCAGTATGGACACTTGTCCTTTAGCTCTTATTCTAGAGTTCAGTCATGGTGTCTTATTTGTTTTTGTATTTGAGGTCTTTATTTTGTTGCATTCAGTCCGTCTATATTTTGTTTTCACTGTAAATAAATTCTTGGATCCTGATGCTTGGTGTATGTGTCCTTCTATCCCACAAAGCCTTCACATATGGTGTCAGAAGTGGGATGTTGGAGTCCTGTTGATGTACTCCAAAGGGTTATCGCCAGATAGCCAAGAGGGCGCTTAATGCAGCCATAACAGAAGATGGAACCAGTGACAAGGCCTAAAGGTGTTCAGACACTGAGAATGATGGAGCTATCCAGAGAGCCTTTGCTGGCCGGTCTAGAGGATAAGAAGAAAGAAAGGCTCACGGTGGAAGCAAGGGCAGAAGATGAAGATGTGGACCTTGGGGCTACTGCTGGGGCCTCAGATGAGATGGAACCCCCTGAGAATGGGCAGGATCTTTTACATTGGCTACATCTGAAGCAGATGGCCATGGATAAGGAAAGGGAACAGGAGTGGGAAAGAAGTGAAAGGCGATGGATGGAGACATTGCAGAGCAATACTGGTACTGAGTAACCCCGGCAATCCTGCCCCAGCACAGGACAGCCCAAAGGACATTAAACTTACCAAATTAGGAGATAAAGATGATACTGAGGCATATTTAACCACATTTGAGAGGGTGGCTGGAGCATGTGGGTGGCCCAGGGAACAATTGGTAATACATCTTGCACCCTATCTCACGGGCAAAGCACAACTGGCTTACAGAAACATGGACAGTCGATAGGCGGAGTCCTATGATAATGTGTGTCAAGAGATATTGAGGTGATATGACATTAGCACCAAAACCTATCACCAACATTTTCAATCGTATCATTTTCAGTCACCTGATAACCCCAGAAACATTTTGTCAGACTTAAAGATCTTGGGTATAAATGGCTACAACCCAGTAGTAAAACTATGGACCAAGTGATGGAAGCCGTTATACTAGAACAATTCATTCGGTGCTCCTCAAGATGTACAAATTTGGGTAAAAGAGCATCATCCAGAGACAGCTGAAGAAGCTATATCATTAGCAGAGGATTATTTAATGGCTCTGCCCCATAACAACAGAAACATTTTGGAACCGTTACAAAATCCACAGTAAGACCAACTTCTAGTATCTCTTCTACTAGCAACATGACTGGAAGGGGCAGTTATAATAATACATTGAAACAACCTTTTAACCCCTGATATTATATGCAGGGAATGTCAAGGAAAAGGACATATTGCAAGATGGTGTCCAAACAGGAAAGTGGACGGTACACGCTTGGCCTTAGCGAACTGGGGACAATATGTGGTACCTGTTACAGTGGGAGGACAGGAGGTCATAGGACTAGTAGACTCTGGAAGTCGACAAACACTGGTCAAGCAAGTCTCCTTCCGAACTGTAATGTTACAGACAGTAAGATTGGGATTGTGTGTATTCGTGGGGACAAATACTTTTATTCTATGACCACAATAAATATGCAAACAAATGGGATATCACATCAGTTGAAGGTTGGACTTGTTCCTCACCTACCTGTCCCTGTTATTCTGGGACATGACCATTCAGATTTGACTTATTATTGAATGATATTTCTTTAAGTGCAGTCACCACTACAGCCCAGGTCTGAAAAGAACAAACTATGAACACTTTGTTTCCTTTTGATGAAGATGTGTTCAGCAGGCCTGGTAAATCAAGAAAAACTAATACACAAAAAGGTCCGAGAAACTAAAGTGGACCCAACAATGGATGGATTCTGACATTACATTACAAAATGTTGTGAAGTTATGTGATTTTGAAGGGTAACAGTCAAAGGATGTTTCTTTACAGGCTTTGTTTTACAAAGGGGCACCCAAACACTAGGAACCACAATGTATACAAAAGGGACATTTATGGTATAGAAAATGTACTAATCCAGTAACTGGGGAGGTAGTGGAGCAACTGTTGGTACCAGAACGACATAGACTCCACTTGTTGAAGTTGGCACATGATGTTCCCATGGCTGGTCATCTGGGGAGGGACTATACATTAAGTAGATTGCTCCATAGATTCTACTGGCCAGGTATACATCAGCAAGTGGAGGAATACTGTCATAGCTGCCCAGAGTGCAGAAAGTGGTAAAAATTACAAAGAAAGACAAGGTATCCCTACAGCCCTTCCCTGATTACAATACCTTTTGACCAAATAGCAATGGACATAGTGGGACCCCTACAGAAAAGTTCAAAAGGAAACCGTTTTGTGCTAGTGATTTGTGATTATGGCACAAAATACCTGGAAGCGATTCCTTTAAGAACAGTAACAGCTACAAAGATTGCTGAGGAATTAATGAAGGTATTCAGTAGGATGGGTATACCTAGAGATTTTAACAGACAGAAGCAGTCATTTTGTTCTCAACTATTAAAAGCTTTGTACTGAAATTTGGTATAGGTGCCGTACATACATCCCCACCACCCATGAGGCAGACGGACTGGTGGGCGTTTAATCAAACATTGAAACAGATGCTTATCAAGTTCATCCAGGATGAAGGGAGACATTAGGATGTTCATTTACCATTCTTAGTGCTTGCATATCGAGAGGTACCCCAGGCTTCTGCAGGGTTTCTCCATTCGAGTTATTATATTGAAGAAACTCTAGGGGTCTTCTCGATATTGTAAAAGAAATCTGGGAGGCAGGGCAGGAAATTGGAACCAGTACTACTGTCAAATACTTTCATAATCTAAGATAAAGATTAATGAAGTATGTTAAAACAGCACATCAGTTAGGGACAGCCAGTCAGATGATACAGAAAAAACATTATGATAAGGGTGTGGGACAGAAAGTATTTAGCCCTGGAGATAGAGTTCTTCTCTTACTGCCTTCCAATGACAATAAAATGATGATGAAGTGGCAGGGGCCCTATGTAGTCAAACGACAGACTGGACCTGTTACTTATGAGATAGAACTACCTGATAGAAGACATAAAAGGAAGATCTATCATGTAAATCTATTGAAGAAGTGGATAGAGAGATCCACACCTGGGTGTTTTGTCTGTCCTGATCAAACAGACATTGAGTTGGAAGAGGCATATCAGAGGTTAGAAACATCAGGAGATGTGCAAGATGTATGTGTTAATTCAAATCTGGGAGAAGATCAGAAGAAAGAATTAGACTAAGTTTTAACTCAGTATAAAGCCCTGTTTACAAAAATTCCCAGAAGAGTGACAATTTTAGAACATCACATAGAGACTACACACACTACCCCTATGCGTCAGAAACCCTACCGGTTACCTGAAAAGGTTAGGAATGAGGTAGTGGCAGAAATACATAAGATGCAACAACTAAGGGTTATTGAACCATCAAAAAGTGAATGGGCTTTCCCCCTGGCAATAGTGGGGAAGAAGGAAGGGGCTGCGGTTGTGCCTTGATTTTAGGAAATTAAATGCAATTTCCAAGTTTGACAGTTATCCATACTACGAATAGACGATATCATAGATGAACTTGGTAAAGCACAATACATCACCACGTTAGACCTCACGAAAGGGTATTGGCAGATCCCTCTGGATAAAGCATCAAGGGAGAAAACTGCCTTCTGTTCCCCAGTGGGTTTGTTTCACTTTGTCACCATGCCCTTTGGGTTACATGGAGTGCCCACTATGTTCCAAAGGCTAATGGACTCAATTTTACAACCGCATGCAGCACATAGTGCTGCATATTTAGATGACATTATTATCTATAGCCCCAACTGGTCAGACCACATAAAACATTTAATGGCAGCGTTACAAGCTCTTGCCCTTGATGGCTTAACTATTAGTCCAGCAAAATGCTTCTTTGCAATGCAGTAAACCAAGTATTTAGGCTTCATTTTAGGGAAAGGTCAAATATGCCCTGAAGTGGGCAAGGTAGATGCTGTAGCCAACAGCTCTAGACCTATAACTAAACAGCAGGTCTGTTCTTTTCTTGGTTTGGCCGGTTACTATGGATGTTTTGTACCCAATTTTGCTTCTTTAGCTAGTCTGTTGACAGATTTAACCAAGAAAAGAATCCCACAAAATAATTTGGACCCCCAGTGTGAGGAAGCATTTTGTGCTATTAAGCACATCTGTGTTCCTCCCTGTATTAAGAAGTCCAGACTTCAATCTGCCTTTTATAGTTCAAACAGATGTTTCTGCTTCTGGTATAGGAGCAGTATTGTCCCAACTAATTGAGGGTGAAGGGTACCCAATCATTTATATAATTCGCAGACTACATGAAAGTGAAACCAGGTATTCAACGATAGAGAAAGAATATCTTGCAATAAAGTGGGCAATAGAAATATTGAAGTTTTATTTATGGGGTTCTGAATTTGAATTAATCACTGACCATAACCCACTATGTTGGCTGCAGGTCATGAAATATAAGAATCCTCGAATAATGAGGTGGTATCTGACCTTGCAACCCTATAAGTTTACGATCAAACACAAGCCTGGTGTAGCCCACAAGAATGCAGATTTCATGTCCTGGTATGGGGTCGGAATAGAACAAGTAGAAATGACATAATCAGACCTTGGGGTAAAGCAGTCAAAAATTGAATAGAAATGAACTATGATTTTCTATCTAATATAAGTTCAAAATTATTATAGGGACGCCGAGGTGGAGCTTTGGGAGTGGGTGGGCTTAAACTCCATCTCTCCTCAGACAGATCTGAACTGTGTCTTTTCTTGAAAGGCACTTAGAAATAAAATGAGAAAATAAGAAATTCAGTTGTGGTAATGAATGTTCCACTTCTGATTTCAACTTCATGGGGAGGAATGTCACAGGGACAGCATGTTTAGTAGCCAACCACATTCATATTTTTTTTTTATTTTTTAGTGAAGCCTGTTGCACAATAGCACCCTCTGTTCCCTGAATAAACTTTGTCTTTTAATTTTTTCTTCCTTTACTCTCTGCATGTAGTGGGATGGCCACTCACTCATGTTCTTTATTTTTTTTGTTTAAAAGTCTGTGCTCTCTCTATCTCTTCCTTTTTCTGGTGGCTTCATAGCAACTCTCTCTTAGGTGCAGTTGGTACCTCCCCCCCCCCGAAGTATAGCTGGTTAGGATTCTGTATAACTGGCATTTTTAAATTTAATTACAGTAAACACTAGTGCAAGCACAGATATGCCAAAAGAAATAGAAATCGTATATGAAGTTAGTGAGTGCTTGGTTTTCGAGCCCTACGGAGAATGCAGCTCATTTTGCACTTCGGCCGTTACACTTTGGTAGTGGTCAGGGCTCCATTTTGTTTAGGGGCAGTTTGCATTCCACATGTCACATATATGCTGAAATATGCACCTAGACATGCTGCTAACCCTTTTCTTCAAAACACTTACTTAAATATTTAATAGAAAGAAAGAGACCCTTGCAAGTTAGAAATGTAAACGACAGTTGCCGTGTACCACATGTTCGGGCAGAAAACCAACATAACGATATCCTGTTACAAGTTATAAAGAATTCGTGTGAACTTCTCATGTAAAAATAATTTAGAATTTGGATAAGCATTAAAATGTTGGTACGCTTACCATGCGTTTTCAGATAAAAAGGAATATGCATTAATTTTTCTTTGTTTGTTTCCCTTTTCCTATGATCATTGCAGTTGCCTCGCATTCACGGTTCTCCTTTAACCTACTGTCCATTCAGTGTGATTCTAAGAGCCGGCCAGCCCTATCATTTCGTATTTTATAGACTGAATGAATGTAGGGAGAGAGACTGTCGTGAAGAGAATCCTGCAGAATATCTAAAATACAGTTTATGCATTTAGAAACAGATGATAAAGGTATAACAAAGACTGTTATGATGTAAAAATGTATGATGTTGTCAAATTAAAACTCTTATAGTCTCAACTGTATGAAAATAGAAGTTAAGGGGAGGTACAAGGATCATATGGGTTCTGGGACTATATATAAGGAGAACTGTTCAAGAGTAGGTAGCGTGTGCTGAGCAGTCAGTATGGACACTTGTCCTCTAGCTCTCATTCTAGAGTTCAGTCATGGTGTCTTATTTGTTACTGTATTTGAGGTCTTCATTTTGACACATTCAGTCCATCTATATTTTGTTTTCACTGTAAATAAATTCTTGGATCCTAATACTTGGTGTACGTGTCCTTCTATCCCACAAAGCCTTCACACTGGCTGGGCAGCAGGACACAGAGTGTGGTGGTAAATGGCTGTCACTCCACAGAGGGAAGACTGACCAGTGGGGTGCCACAGGTATCAGTGCTGGGGCCGGTCCTAGTCAACATCTTCATCAGTGACATTGTGCAGGACCTAGAAGGCAGACTTCCCCTGTTTGCTAATGACACAAAACTCTGTAACAGAATGGACACACCAGAGGGTGTAGACAGAATGAGAAGGAACCTGCAGAAACTTGAAGAATGGTCAGGGGTTTGACAGTTGAAATTCAATGCAAAGAAGTGCAAGATAATGCATATGGGGCACAAAAACCCTGGCACAATATATCAGTTGGGGGTGAGAATATAGCATGCAACAAGCAAGAAAGGGATCTTGGGGTTATCATCTCTGATGACCTCAAGGTAGGGAAACAGTGCAACAAGGCAGCAGGTAAAGCAAATATGATGCTGGGATGCATAGGCAGGGGCATCATCAGCAGGAAAAGGGAGGTCATAATTCCACTATACAAGACACTAGTGAGGCCCCACCTGGAGTACAGTGTACAGTTCTGGAGACCTTACCTATGTAAGGACATAGGGTAGAGAAGGTGCAGACGAGGGCAACAAAGATGGTACATGAAATGCATCACAAGTCCTATGAGGACAGGTTTAAGGACTTGAATATGTACTCCTTAGAGGAGAAAGGGAGAGAGGGATGTGATGAGACATACAAGTATCTTACAGGGAGGTACAGGAATACACTATTTATAAGCAAAAGATGTTCCAGGACTAGAGGGCATGGGATGAAGTTGGAGAGGGATGATTCAGAGGAAAGCGTGAGGAAGAATTTCTTCATAGAACATGTGGTGGACAAGTGGAACACCCTGCCAGAGAAGAAGTTGTGGGGCTGAAACAACTACAGGATTTAAGAATGCATGGAATAGACATAAAAGAATTCTGGAGGTCAGGGATGGGGGGGCAACAGACTTCTAGGAAAATATTAAGTGAATGTACAAGCTCAAATGGGCAGACTGGGTGGGCCGTAGGCCCTCATCTGCTGACACTGTCTATGTATCTATGTATCTACGATACAGTGTTTTCTCCCTGCAGGGAGGGTTGGGGATGTGCAATGATGGCCCACATATTGCCCCACCCCTGATTCAAGTGGGCATTGGTGCAATTGGTGAACCCAGCATCTGCTGGGTGTCGCTACTGCACCAACCGCTACCCTCCCTCATCCCGGAGAAGGAGAGCAGTCAAGGGACGCTCAAATCCTTCTCCTCTGGCGTCCTCCAGCAACCCAGATCCATTCCTGAACCGGGTTGCCAGCATCACAAGTGGAAACCCAACTCCTATGCCGATGGGCAGGCTAAATTAATTCAATTTATTTTTATACTGGTAAGTATGTGAGCAAAATGCCCATTTTCACAGATGTCCAGTGGTACAAAAATTCGATGATACAGAGAAAGAGGCAAAACAATATTTACAAAATGTTATGGTATTTAAAATAGGAACAGTGTACATAACAGGAGCATCTGAATTAGAAATAAAAATAAAAATACAGAGCACACAACAATCGAGCCAATATACAGATACATATAAGCTGTAAGGTAACTCAGGGGTCGGTGGACATTCAGGGTGTTATCTACTGGAGCAGACACAGGAGGTGGATTGGAGGAGGTGGTCCTTGAGGGAGGGGGTGAATGAGCAAATTGAACTACAGGCCTGAAGGTCAGGGGGCTGTTTATTGTAAAACCTAAGGCCCTTGTATGTGATGGAGTTCTGCACATGCTTGGTGCGATAAAAAGGGATGTCGAAGATATGACAGGTGGCCCCTCTTGTACTGTGCTTGGGAACTGATGGGGGAAAAGGGAGTTAACACTGATTGACAGCAGGTTTCAGTGAACTTTGTGTAGGAAAGATAGCATTTTAAGTTGGAACCTGCCTTCAAGGGTGAGCCAGTTGAGGGAATCATAGAGGGTACAATGATGGGTCATCCAGGAGGCCGTCAAGAAGCATGCAATATTGTGTATGTAGTCCTGAGTTTGGAGAAAAGGGGAGATGTGTTGGAGGAGTAGACAATAGAGCCATAATCAAGGAGGGCAGAGAAGGGAGTTTGCGAGGCATAGTCTGGAGGCAGGGATAAGGAACTTTATGATTTGGTATAAAGAGCTAGCCTCATGTGGATTTTCTTGATGAGGTTGGTAATATGGATATACTGTAGGTCAGGTGAGAGTCTAAGAACAGTCTAAGATATTTGAATTCATAGACTTGTTCTATGATGTTACCAAGATTGTCTGAGAGGGACTGGCCCATGACTGAGTCTTTTCTTGGACCAGAGAAGATCATAAACTTTGTCTTCTTGGAGTTGAGAATCATGCCTTTGGAAAGAACCAAGTGTGTAGCTTGCTGAAGTCAGCTTGCAAGGTACTGAACATTGTGTCCAGATTAGTGTGCTGCAGTAGAGGGACACATTGTCAGCATAAAGGACTAGTTGGGTGGTTTGGCAGATGGAAAGGAGCATATTGATGAAGAGTGAGAACAGAAGGTGGCCCAGGATGGAGCTTGGGTGCCCCATATTTAATCGGACAATCAACAGAAAATGACCGTTGATATTAGTTTTCTGCAATCTGCCAGAAGTAGATTCTGACTGATTTGATGACATTTTCAGATATGTGCAAGCCCTTGAGGGTGTCCAGGAAGGCAATGGTCGGACCCGGTCGACCACTCATGGTCAGGTCCACGAAGACAGAGCCTGTGTACTGGGTCTTATTGCTTGCCTTTAGGATATCACAGGTGAACCTGACCAGGGCAGTTTTGGTGCTATGTCCAGATATGAAACCATGCTGGGCAACAGAGGGCAGTTATGATGGTTGAGGAAGGCGGTGAGCTGGGTATGGCCAACTTTTTCAATGATTTTGGAGATGGGAGCAAGGAAGGAAATAGGTTGGTAATTTTTTACTTCATTCCTTGACCCTGACCTGAATAATGGATGGATGGTGGCAGTTTTCCAGGTGCTAGGGAAACAGCCAGAGCAGAGTGAGCGGTTTAGTACTGTAGAACTATATATTACTTTCAATCGCGGGTTCACTTTTACTTTTCTGACCGCACCAGTTAACCACCACACTCTGCCACTGGCTTAGAACTGTCAGCTGTCGTATTTAAGTACAGTGGCAGAATGCGGCTCAGTTTGTCAATTTCTCATTTAGTTACTGTAGTTCCAACCTGAAGCATAAGATGTCCTTGTTACGGTGGCTCAACACACCTCCAAAAAAGCCAGCCAAGCTTGACTTTTTGGCACTGCAAATCGTTGATATTGATGCCGAAATTCTTTCTGTCACAGTTGGTGTTTCTCGGCTTATGGCTGGAAATGTATCAGAACAGCTGAAAACTGCATCACCACCTCCAAAGGAACAACGCATTACTTATACTGTGTATGCCCCAGAGATGAGATTTGAAATAGGCGAATATGCCTGCCAAAATGGGGTGATGAATTTTGTCTGATTCTATGAGGGGAAGTACAAAACTAAAATCAATGAAAGTATAGTATGTACCTTTAGATGGGACAACCTTATTAAACTCAAAGAGACTCCCGACCCTGAAAACCTTAAAAAAACATTGCCAATAAAACCTCAAGGTCATCCCCCACTACTGATGGCTGATGTGGAGGCAGAATTAAAGAACATTATCTGTTCTCTGAGGGCAGAGGGTGCAGTAGTAAATTGACGGGTTCTGGCAGCTACTGTCATGGGCATTGTAAAGACCACTCACCCACACATGCTTGCACAGAACGGTGACCCACTAGTGTTCTCCAGGTAGTGGTCTTGGCTTTTTTTGAACAGAGTGGGGTACAGCAAGAGGAAAGGGACTAAAGCTGCCTGGAAAACACCAGTTGATTTCCCTATTTAAAGAACAGTTTTTGCAGCACATAAAACTAGCATCAAGGCAAGAATTGTTCCCTGAATTGCTCTTAAACCTTGATGAGACCGTGTAAATCTGATATCCTGTTCTCAATGGACCATGGATGCTGTAGGAAAAACAGATTGAGGTCTCCGGCTTGAGACAAGCAACAGGTCACAGTCATTTTGTGCTGTTCATATCTGGGCACTACCTGCCCCTCAGGTCATTTACCAAGGCAAGACTGATCAGTGTCATGCATCATTTGCATTCCCTTCTGACTGGTGTATTACGCACACAGATAACCATTGGGTTAACTCCAACACCACAGTCAAGTACACAAACACAGTAACTGTACCATATATACAAGGGTGCGGTAGTGCTGGTTGGAGAACTCAATATTCCAGACGTGGACTGGAGCATCCCAGCAGCAGCAGCATCAACTAGAAGCAGATTTATCCTGGACTCCCTTCAAGGTGCCTTCCTCAAACAACTGGTCATGGAAGCAACTCAGCAGAAGGCAATACTGGACCTTGTGCTCACAAACAGGGACAGTGTGCTGGGGGTAACAGTGGGGGAGCACCTGGGGAACAGTGACTACCAGTCATTGTGGTCTGAAATCACAGAAGGGGCAGAACCAAACCACACAAAAACACTTATCCTGGATTTTAGGGGAAAATGGGGAGATGCTTGAAAGAGGCATTAAGGGGAATGGGGCAGGAATCAGGGGTTGAGGAACAGTGGGCAGTATTAAAAACAGGGATTACAAGGGCAACAGAATCATGCATTAAGCAGGTTAGCAAGGGGAAAAGGAAGAGGATGCCATTATGGATTTCCAAGGAGGTAGCGGAGAAAGTGAAAGCCAAAAAGATTGCATTCAGGCAGTACAAAAAGAAACAGGCAGAAGGGGATAGGGAGAAGTACCAGGAGAAGCAAAGGGAGGAAGGGAGGTCAGTAAGGGAAGCCAAAGCTCAGACAGAAGAGCACATTGCAAGATCAGTGGGTAGAGGAACAAAACTTTTATAGGTACATAAGTGAAAAAGAAAGGCAAAGAGAGGATAGTGAGACTGAAGGGGAGGATGGGGGCCTCATGGAGGATGACAACAGTAAAGCTGACATATTGAACAGGTATTTCTGCTCAGTTTTACTGAGGAAGAGAAGAGAGATAATGGGCCTGAAGGGCGTACAAGGGTGGAATGGTGCAAAATGAACACAAGTCCCTTTATATGAGAAAGGGTCCTGAAGGAACTGGAAGAAGTGAGTCGATAAAGCAAAGGAGCCAGACGGGTGCACCCCAGGGTCCTAAAGAACTAAGAGAGGGTGGCTGAACCTCTGGCTATCCTGTTTAGCTGATCACTGGAAACAGGAGAGGTACCCAAAGACTGGAGGACAGCAAATGTAGTCCCTTATACAAAAGTGGGAACAAAGAGGAAGCGGGAACCAGACCAGTCAGCCTCACCTTGGTAGTGGACAAGATCATGGAAACACTACTGAAGGAGAGATTGGTGGAACATCTGGTTGTCAATAGACTGCAGGACCCTCGGCAGCATGGTTTCACCAGGGGGAGGTCATCTCAGACCAACCTCATTGAATTTTTCTACTGGGTGACTGGGGAGTTGGATCAGGGGAGGGCAGTGGACATGGCCTATCTGGACTTCAGCAAGGCCTTCGGCACCGCGCCACATAGAAGGCTATTACACAAACTGGGGAACATGGATATGGGCAGGACAGTAGTGTGGTGGGTAGGTAACTGGCTGGTGGTAAGACACAGAGGGTAGTGGTAAATGGCTGTCACTCCACAGAGAGAAAAGTGACCAGTGGGGTACCACAGGAATTAGTGCTGGGACCAGTCCTTTTCATCATCTTCATCAGAGATATTGCACAGAAGGCAGAATTTCCCTGTTCGCTGATGACACAAAGCTCTGTAACAGAGCAGACGCACCAGAGGGTGTAGACAGACTGAGAAGGGACCAGAGAAACTTGAAAATGGTCAGGAGTTTGGCAGTTGAAATTCAATGCAAAGAACTGCAAGATAATGCATATGGAGCACAAAACCTTGGCACAATATATCAGTTGGGGGTGGGGTGAGGATATAGCATGCACCAAGCAGGAAAGAGATCTTGGGGTTATCATCTCTGATGACCTCAAGGTAGGGAAACAGTGCGACAAGGCAGCAGGTAAAGCAAATAGGATGCTGGGATGCATAGGCAGGGCAATACCAGCAGGAAAAGGAGGTCATGATTCTACTATACAAGACACTAGTGAGGCCCGCCTGGAGTACAGTGTACAGTTCTGGAGACCTTACCTATTGTTTATTGTTTATTGTATTCTAGAATTAGTACCTTTGAGCCAAGCTCTTTTACAAAGGTTCTCTCGCCAAATTAAGTACAAGCAAAAGGTTACAATGAGTGGCACAATAAAGTACATTGTGGAATAAAAAGAAACAAACAGTCAAGTATCAACGACATTTGTGCAAGGACAGATAATTACCAAATGAACACTTTTCATCAATAAGAAAACAAATGAGGAGGGAAAAGACAGGTTAGGGAAGTGTGATAGATAGAGCATGTGAGAGAAAAGGTGGGAGGAGCAGACCATAGTTAGAGAAAAGAATCCTCTACCAAGCCTTTGTCAAGTAAAATGGGCAGGGTGGAGAAATGAAATAGGTAAGGATTTAATCAAGGCAGTCACAGGAGTTGGAGGTGGCAAGGTGAGAGATAGGCTAGATTTAAATGCACCTAAAGAGGTAGAGGAGGTAATAGAGGTGCTAAGAGCATTAAGCCAGTAGGGGGCACGATAGGCAAATGATCTTTGACCCTGGGTAGTCCGCAACGGGGACCTGAAGAAGCTGATTTTCTGATCATCTGGTGGGTCGGACACTTGTGTTCTGGCATAACAGGTCTTGAATGCAAGGTGGAATGGAGGCCCATCATGGATTTTTAGCCATAAGGCAGGTGAGGTACTTAAGCGGTTTGAGAGTTGTAACCACCCAGTTTCAGCATACAGCTCGCAAGTGTGAGTATGTCGATGAGTGCCAGTAAGCAGTCGACAGGTCTTGTTAAGGGAGGTTGTAATGCATTTAAGTGCTCTAGTAGAGGCAGACCCATAGACAATTAAGCCATAGTCAATGATTGAGATGATTGAGGATTGAATAGCTAGCTTCAGTGCTGGTAGGGTGAGGAGCTGTCTGTTCTGGTACAGTATCCCAAGCCGCTGACTAATAGTTTTGGCTGTACTATCGATATGGGTTGCAAAGGTTAGGCCTTGATCAAAGGTGATTCCAAGATATTTGAAAGTAGCCACCTGTTCAAGGGTGATTCACAGGGATGTGTTGATAGTGAGTGGTACTTGCCTTTTCTTGTTTTCTGGGCTTGAGAAGAGCATGGATTTTGTTTTTTGTGGTTTAGGACCAGCTTATGTTCAATGAACCACGTCTCGACACTGGCAAATGCGTGCTGGAGGCTGAGGCATAGGGGTTTGGATCTTTATGAGAGGATAGAATCACAGCATCATCGGCATAGAGGATAATTTGCTCTGGGCAGGATTTAGGAATGGAGTTTGAAAAAGGCTGAGAGAGGGGCCTAAGATGGATCCCTCAGAACTCCTGAGAGGACAGACTTTGGTTCTGAGAGAACTCCTGCTATTTTTACAACTTGAGAGCGCTGGGCGAGGTAACTTTTTATCCAGTCACCAGAACCCTGGGAGAGCCCAAGAGACTGTAGTTGACTGATGAGTAGACCATGATGTACTGTGTCAAATGCCTTCGTTAGATCAATGTACACAGCTCCAGTTAGGAGTCCTTTGTCCATGGCCTTGTGGATTGCTCCTGAGAATTCGAGTAGGGCTGTCGATGTGCTATGCCCTTGTCTGAATCCATGTTGCTGGGCACAGAAGATGTTATATTTCTGCAGGTAGTCTGTAAGCGGGTCCGCCACTATACGTTCAAGAGCCTTTGAGAGGGGAGGTAGTATTGAAATAGGTCTATAGTTACCAGGCAGAGACTTGTCACCACTTTTGTGCACAGGAGTGATTATTGCAGCCTTCCATTTACTAGGGAATTTGCTGGAGCAGAGGGAGAGATTGAATAATCTGGTGAGGGGGAGTAGTACTTCATCCAGAGTGAGGGACAGTATTTTAAGGTCAATAGAGTCACTGCTTGCCCAGGACTTAGATATAGCCTTCTTTATGTATTTATGGACTTCATGTGCTTTAACTATTTTGAGATGGAAGGGTGGCATGTTTGGAGAGGCAGTGAGGGATATAGAGATTGGAGGGTCAGTATCAGTGAACAAGTCAGATGAGAGGACACCGCTAAGGTCTGTGAAGGTCTCATTAAGGGTGTTTGCAATGACTATGGGGTCAAGGCTGGTGGTGCCATCCACATTCAATATAGTAGGAGAGGACTTGGAATGCTTACCCGTGATATTTCTTAAATTGTCCCAGAAGGATTTCCCTTCACCCCAGGAGTTGGAGAGGGCATTCTTGAAATAGGAGCTCTTCACCCGTCGAATCTCTTTGGTACAGTGGTTTCGGGCCTGTTTGTACTTTTGGATGTCAGTCAGAGAGCCAGTGGCTCTTGCGATAGCCCAGAGGTGGTCCCTACCTTTGAGTAGTGCCAATAGCTTAGCCGTGAGCCAGGGATTTGAGAGCACTTTAACTTTGCGCTTTTTTTCAGGTGCATAGGAGTCACAGACAGTGTTGAAAGTGGTGATAAAGTGATTAAGGGCTATGTCGACATCTTGAGTATTGTAAATAGGAGTTCAGTCTTTCTGCCTAAGATTTTCCTTGAGATGAGTAAGGTTGCCAAAAGGTAGTACTCTACTTGAGATGGTTCTTGGATGTGGTTTTCTGAACTTAGTTGACCAGGTACATTTTATGGGAGAGTGGTCGCTAAGAGAGTCCGGGAGAAGAGCGACATTATTTATCCGGGCAGGGTGGTTGGTAAGGATCCAATCTATTAGGGGTACTATTCCCAGATTTGTAGTTTTTTCCTAGTAGGTGAATTGACCAGCTGTGTTAAGTTTGCAGCAAGGATAGCATCCTTAGTCGACCCTGTGTCTGGTGCTAGCCAGTTGATATTAAAGTCACCAAGGAGAAGGAGCTCGGGCATCAGGAGGTTGAGATCTGACGAATTCTAGTACAGTCTGGAGGCTGGACCCCGGATCTTTAGGTGGGATATAGATAGCAGTAACCGTGAGGACTTTGTTGTGGGCGCCAAGGAGTAGCTTGATAGGAAGGAGTTGTACAGCGGTTTCAGTGGTTGTATACATAACAGGGAAGCATGTGAGATAGTCCTTTATGTAAATTGCACAACCACCACCCCTTTTTTGAAGTCCTATCCAGCCTGAGTATCTTGTAGCCTTGTAGCGATATGGCGTGGTCAGGTGTCAGCCAAGTTTCAACAATGGCCAGGATATCAGGGTTATGTTGGCTGGCAAAGGTCTGAAGGGAGGCCAGTTTTGGTAGGAGACTACAGATATTTAGGGTGGCAATAGTGAGTCCCCCCTCCGTTTTGGCTGGCTTTGTTGTACTGTGGGAGATAGGGCCAGGATTTGGGTGAACACTTCCTGACATTAAGAGGAGGAGGAGCAGGAGTTTGAGAGTCAATAGCCATAATTCATAGTAGATGGAAATACACCTCCATTGCTTGTGTGATTTGGTCCAGTGCAAGTGTCTAGGATCCCAGTGTAAGGCATTGGTCAGAAATAGAGGCTGAATCCCCACAGGCCAATCATAATTTATCATTTTAAAACAGTCCATTGCCAGATGGCACCATTTGTCTGCGGAGTAGAGGGAAGATTGCTATAGTACCTGATATGAATATTAGCTGGCGGAGAATGAGTAAAGAGGTGGGGAGGATAGGAAGAGGTTGGAAGATGGCAGTAGTAGGGAAGCAAGAGAGGACTAAAAGAGACAGAAGAATGGTTACGGGAGGCATGGTAGCTAGGAGAGAGATAGGGTGAGGATAATGGATGGCAGGAGAGGAGAGGGAGGTGAGAAAAGAAACCAGAGAGCTGAAGTACACAGTGATGTGTAGCCTGCCATATCACCCAGAGAAGCTAGCAGTGATAAGAAATGCAGGAGGAGAGGGAGTGGTTTAGCAAGTGGGACAGGATAAGATATAAGACAGGGAGGCGGGTAATTTGTATGTATTTGTATACCTATGTAAGGACATAGACAGGGTAGAGAAGGGCAACACAGATGGTACATGGATTGCATCACAAGTCATATGAGGACAGGTTGAAGGACTTGAATATGTATTCCCTGGAGGAGAGGAGGGAGAGAGTGAATATGATAGAGACATACAATTATCTTACAGGGAGGAATAGGGTGCAGGAATGCACTATTTTTAAGCAAAAAAGATGTTCCAGGACTAGACAGCATGGGATGAAGTTGGAGGGAGGACAATTCAAAGGAAACATGAGGAAGAATTTTTTCACAGAATGGGTGGTAGACAAGTGGAACACCCTGCCAGAGGAAGTGGTGGGGGCTGAAACAATCATGGGATTTAAGAATGCATGGGATAGACATAAAGGAATTCTGGAGGTCAGGGGTAAGGGGCAAAAGACTTAGAGGAAAACATAAAGTGAACTTACAAGCTCGAATGGGCAGACTGGGTGGGCCGTGAGGCCCTAATCTGCTGACAGTGTCTATGTATCTATGTATCCATGTATATCAAGAAAGTTAAAGAACTATGGCCTCCCTGATGTTCAGCGTTCCATATTAGTTCTTGCTTTGTTCAAGGGACAGACAACACAAGATGTGATTCAGAACTTTGAACAACACCACATCATCCCTATTTTGTGCCAGCTTCATGCACTGATCTGCTGCAACTCCTAGACATTGCTATCAATAAGCTCTTCAAAGATGAGCTTAAGATTCAGTTTATAGAGTGCTATGCTCAGCAGATCTTGGAACAACTAAAGTGCAGTACAGTTATTTCAGTTGCTCTATGGTCTGCATCTGTGAAAGGCAGACATGCAAAATGGCTGGTTAGCAAGCTAAACTAGCTGTCCACAAGTTTGGAAGAATGTATTCAGGGATTTCAGCAGGCTGGGATACTACATGCACACACACACACACGTATACACACGCACACAAGCACACACACACACACACACACACACACACACACACACACACACACACACACACACACACACACACTCATTGCCTTGAAGGTAGGTTCATTAATCTGATTCACAGTGCTTGCCAAGTACAGTAATCATTTGCTGATTTGCAGTTTATTTTTAATTTTAGAGACAGAACCTGCACAAGAGAGAGAGAGAGAACCTGAACAAGATCAGGAGCTAGTACCTGCACAAGAGACAGTACCTGAACGAAAGCCTGAACAAGAGCCAGTACTTGCACCAGAGAAAGAACAAGTGACAATACCTGCACCTGAGCATGAAGGTGCCTGCTCATTCATTAACAGACAGTCACAATGAACATCAGTTCACCTTAGAAGCTGGGTTATACCCAATAAAGTGGATTCATTATTACAGTACTTTTTTTTTTGCAATACAGTATCTTCACTTAAATAAAAGTTTGTATGTTGCACCAGCATAAAAAATAAACTTCTATGTTGTTCTTTGCTCGCACGGTCACCATGCAACCAGTACCTCGTGGTATCATACTCCTACATGCTTGATTCCTCCTAACATTCCCTTTCTGAATGAATGAATGAGTGAAGGCTTTAACATCACAAGCCATGTGTACCAGATAAAACAATCACTTTTTACACAAAAGTGGGGTGTCTGAATGAGACGATTTGCTCAGTCACCATGCAGCCAATACCACGTGATATCTTAGTACTCTGACACGACAGATTGCTCCCACATGTACTGAATGAATGAATGAATGAATGAATGAATGAATGAGAAGGTTGCTTTTTTGGTGAACTACAGCACTGTTACTGTTTACCAGGTAAAACAAACTCTCTTTTGCTGCTATACAGGAATACCACATGTCATGAATGTCATGCTGTAAAACTAGTATAGCACTTTAGCGGTCTAGCGTGATTATAGTGATTATTCTTTTACAGTGAACAATTCTAGTTCTACAGTATGTTGGTGAAGGAACCGCTAAGGAATCAATGGTCAGTTTAAGGATTTTATGATCAATTCCATCCGCCCATTTGCTGGGTTTAGGGTTGTTACTTTGGATGAGCTTTATGGTGTCCAAGGGTTTTAGGACCCTAAAATAGAATCTGGGCTGGGCTCAGATGTAGTATTGGGGCAGGGGGTAGGGGATGGATGGGGGGAGGGGCAGTAGAGGGGGAGGGTTTGTATTTATCGAGGTCACCAAAGAAGGAGTTTAAAATGTTAGCAACTTCTGAGGGCTCGTTGGTCTGCTTGCCACCATAGATCAGAGTGATTAGGTTCGGTATTCTTGTGTTTCCCAGAGTAGTGAGTTAGCAACCCAAAGTTGATGGGGATTGGATGTTTCCCCAAGTTGCTTATTATGGAAGAAGTCAATTTTGGCTTTTCTGATGACTGATTTACACTTGTTTCTAAGTGCTTTGTAGAAGGAGAGCTGGGCAGGATCTCTGTGCTTGGTGTAACAGGCCCAGGCCTTGTCTCTGGTCCTCATCAATTTAATGATGTCAGACAATACCCATTCATTAACACATCCCCTAACCCTGATTTTTTGGAGAGGGGCGTATTTTTCTCATACACTGCTGAGGATGGTAGAGAATCTGTCATGGATAGAGTCGAGATTACCTGGTGCAGCAATGAATGACCAGTCGACTAGGCTGAGATCATGTGTAATATTTTTGATGAAGTTATTTGTCCAGCGTCTAGAGAAGATAACCTGGGGGGGGCAGGATACTGGGCCAACCATAGACAGTAGATGGCACAGTGATCACTGATGCAGTCCAGCAATACTCCAGAGTCAGTGATGCGGGAGGGGTTGGAGACAATGACCCAGTCAATTAGCAACTGAGTCCCTATCTTATAATTTGACCTTGTGGATTTGGAGATAAGCTGGTGAAGGCCAAGGTCAGTGATCCAGGATTTGGTGGTGTCAGCTTGGCTGGAGAACCAATTTATGTTGAAGTCCCTGAGAAGAACCCACTGCCTGTTAAGGAGGAAGGGAGTGTTTGAGAGCTAGCAAGGACTCCTGGTCTGAGGGAGTGGTTCCTGGGGGAAGATAGGTGATGGTGGGGGTGAGGGTTTTATTTTGTCCAAGAAACAGGTTAATGGAAAGGGTCTCAAGCAGAATGAACTGAGAGTTGAGATTGTGTTTGGCAAAAGAGAACTTGGAAATGAAGAATGTGCAGCTGCCCCCTTTTTTCCCCTGTCTGTCTATCCTGACAGAGGTGAACCCACTGAGTTCGATCTCCCCATCAGCGATTTTGTGAGAGAGCCAGGTTTCTGAGAATGCAATAACATCAAAGTCATTTACAGCTACCCAGGCCTGGAAAGCATCTATTTTAACTGGGAGACTCTGTATGTTCAGGTGGACTATGCTAATGTTTTCCTCTTTATTAGTGTGGGATGAAACGGGAAAGGGGCAGGGATTACCTGGACTAGGGTTTGGATGGATAGTTCCAGTAAGGAGTAGGATGAGGAGGATAAGGGTCCTGGAGAACCTCGTGATGAGGAGTAGTGACTTTGGTTTGCGGAGCCTTGAGCATTTAATTCGAGAGACAGATATGCACTTGGTAGACAGCCAGGGGTAGGAGAAGAGGGGGAAGAGTCTAGGGTCCTGTTGAGTTAATATGAGAGAGCACCAAGGGCAGGTGGAGGGTTTGAGAGGCAGTGATGAGGTGAAGAGGCTGGGCGAGGGAGCAGTCCACAGGGGATGAAGTGGGTGCGAAGGGAAGGGAAGGGTGTTGAGACCCAAAATTGGTGAGGGAGAGGGAAGGGGAAGAAGCAAAGATGCAAGGTGCCCCTTGTATCAGTTCTGTTTGACACAGGTGCCTTGCATCAACTTCAATGTTTTCTGAGTCAGGCACTCTTTCTAAGCAGGAAGTAATGCTTTGAAGCTTTAGATTAACCTATTGAACTAGCTTAGGTCTTTCTTGCTCTCAGTGTCTTGGGCAATCTGCTTCTCTTTCTTCTCAAAGAATTCAGAGTGAGACAAGAGCCATCTGTGTTTAGCAGCAGCTGTTCTGTGTTTACTGAGGCTACAGCACTTGAGAGCCAGACAGTTCTGTATTATGGCTTTGATTCCTTTTGTGACAGTATGGACTGCCATTCCTTCTTGTAGCAGGCTTTCTGAATTTTGCCTCTTGCCCTGTTACTTCCAATCAGGAGGCAGATGGTGGTGTAGGCAGGGCCTTACACAGCAACAATGTATTTAAACTATATCAACATTCTAATCCTATCAGCTCTTCTGTGTTTGCTAAAGCGACAGCAGTCAGGAGTCGGTCAGGCTCTGTGCTGTGACTCTGATTCCATTTGGGAATGTGTGGACTGTCATTCCTGCATGTAGCAGGCTTTCTGGACTTTGTCCCTTGCCCTGGTGCCTCCTGTCGGGAGGTGCATCATGTGTGGGTGGGACCTTGCACAGCAGTGCAGCATTTAAAATCACAGCTGCATTCTAATCCTATCAGCTCTTCTGTGTTTGCTGAGGGGACAGTAGTTGGGAGCCAGTCAAGCTGTGTGTTGTGACTCCTATCCAGTCGGGAGGCAGATGTTGTGGGCGGGGACCTGCTTTGCTTTATTTTTAACTGCTACCCTCCACTGCTGTCCAGAACCTGAAGGCCAGAGCACAAGGGCTTCACACTGTGAGCATCTAGCTGTGGAGTCAGCCATCTGCCAGTCACTCTGTCAGTATACACCTGCTCCTGCCCTCAGTAAGTAAGCACAGGGTCAGTCCTCCTTCTCACTGTTGTTTCAGAGAGTTTTACCTGTTGTTGCTGTGACAGCTATTTTACTTGGCCTTAATTAATACAACTGCTTTGTCTTATGCATGTATTTAAACAACTGCATTTATCTCTTAAAAATTCTGCTGCCCTGTGCTAGTTTAAATGTGCCTTGTATTACAGTTCAAATATGTTTCTTCCACTTACTGTCTACATTTATTAGTACTGCCTTTGTTTATGTTGTTGCTGTGATTTCCCTCATTCATTTTTCTGTTAGGGCTGTCACTGGAAGCTTTTTAGCTGGGTTAATCAGGGCAAAGCATAAATTAAAATTTCTGGCCTTTTTCCTATCAGGGTGTAGCCCAAATTTTCCTTTTTGTTTTGCCACATTTCTCCACTATACTAGTGTCAAGTCAGTTAGTGCCTTCTAATTGTTAATAATTTTATTTTCTAGGTGAGTCTTTTATTTCCTTTTGTTTATACTAGATTCCTTATCAGGGTGTAGCCTATTATTCCATCTTCTAATTCATAATTTCTAGCCTCCTCCCAATCTGGCTGAAGCCTGAATATCCTTTTTATTTACTAGTTTTCTCCTCACCAGGATTAAAGTTAAATGGCAATAACTGAATATGAATAAGTGTAAATTGATCCATTTTTGAGTTTGTTAAACAAATAAAGTCTTTATTATAACACCTTATGTTGTTTCTTGTGTTTACTTCCTGCACAACTCATTGTACAAGCAACTGTCAGTGACAAATAACTCACAGAAAACGTCTGTTTTTTTCCCCCAATCTCAGCTGAGCAATGAGGTTCCACTTATATCCCATCATAAATCCTGACTCATTCCACACTTCCAGCTCCCCTTCTGGCAGCCTATTCCAATGATCCACCACTCTCTGTGAATAAATTCTTAATGTACTTTCTAAATCTCCCACCCACCAGTCTCCAGTTGTGCCCCCTGGTTACTGCATGTTCCCTGCTAGTGAACAAGTCTCCATCATCCACTTCAATCAATCAATTCAATTTTATTGTATAGCTAAAAATGTTCACAATATCTTATACGTATAAAAATACAATACACATCACAAGGCTGACACAGTTATTTTTTTTCTCAATCAATTCAATTTTATTGTATAGCTAAAAGCTTTCACAATATCTTATACATATAAAAATACAATGCACATCACAAGGAGGACACTTTGCTTATACCCCTCAGAAACTTGCACATTTCTACCATATCCCTCCTTTCTGTTCCGACCTCCAGAAAACACATGTTGACACTGTTTCCCTGGATCACCCCGGTGACTCTTTGCTGCACTCGCTGCAGCCTGTCTCTTTGCTTCTTCAAGTGTGGGTGCCAGAACTGCTTAGTTTAGTTTATTTATACATATAGCTCACTTTCTCAATTGCAGTTCAAGGCGCTGCACAAGCAAGAACACATAAAACAGTAAAATACCTAATAGTTCAAATAGATGAATAGTGAACAATTTAAGTAAGTACTATTAACTAATATTAACCCAGGTTAGTTCACTGGAAAAAGGCTTCTCTAAAAAGAAATGTTTTTAGCTCCCTCTTGAAGGTATTTACTGATGGAGCCTCTCTGATGGATCGAGGAAGTGAATTCCACAGGCTTGGTGCCACGAACAAAAAAGCCTGGGCACAAGAAGATTTCAAACATACCCTGGGAATCACAAGGAGGCCCTCATCAGTTGACTGTAGGGAATGGAAGGGGCAGTAGGGCCATAGAATGTCTTGCAGGTATCCAGGCCCCAGTCTGTGTAGGTCCTTATAGGTCAGCAAACCAAACTTGAAGGTGATGCACCACCTAACCGGCAGCCAGTGCAGAGAGTGGAGCACAGGTATAATAGGACAAGACCTTGAGATGCCAGTCAGCAACCTGGCCGCCACATTCTGCACTAGCTGCAGGTGGCAGAGCTCACACCCAGATAGCTCCAAGTAATGGGCATTGCTCTAGTTGAGCCAGGAAGCCACAAAGGCATGCACCAGTGATGGAAGATTGCCCCCAGGGAATCAGATGTCTAATCCTGGCAATGTTGTGAAGATGGTAAAATGCACTCTGGACCATGGCTGACACCTGATTTTGAGTGTCAAGCCACAGTCCAGCACCACGCTAAGGTTTTTCACCTTCACCGAGATGGGCAATTGGGAGTCCCCGATCCTAAGACTGGAGACCTGACCAGATTGCACACCAACCCTCGGGCAACCAGGTTCCACCATCATTACCTCTGTCTTTTCTGGATTCAACCTCAGCCAGTTGACTCTCATTCAGTCCTGGATCTCAGTAAGGCACTGACTGAAACTTGGGACAGCATCCTGCTGATCAGGTGAAAAGGATAGATACAGCTGCGTATCATCTGCATAACAGTGAAAACTCAGCCTGTACTACCTTATAATGTCCCCTAGCGGTAGTATAAACACTGCAAAGAACATGGGTGCCAAGATGGAGCCCTGCAGGAGCTCACATGACAGGTGCAGTGGTGCAGATAAAAAAGTGCCAAGCACCACCCTTTGCATCCTGCCAATGAGAAATAAATGGAACCAGTTGAGCACTGCCCCTCAACCCACAACAAAACCTACAGGCGCTCAACAGCATGACATGGTCTATGGTGTCAAATGCTGCAGCGAGACAGATGAATCTAAGAATGGAATGCTTTCATTGATCTCTCTCGCCACCAGGAGATCATTAAGCACCTGAACCAGGGCAGTCACGGTACTGTGCCTTTTTCTGAAACCCGACTGGGGAGGGTCGTAGATGTCATGAGTTGACAAATGGTCATCCAGTTGAAGAGACACCACCTTCTCAATAACATTTCCCACAAAGTGAAGGTTAGAAACTGGTCTGTAATTGGCTAGGCAGTCTGGGTCCAGTGATGGTTTCTTTAAGAGGGGTCTCACCATCACCTCCTTCAAGAGCTCTGGGAAGACCCCTCTCACTAGAGAATACCAAACTATTCCAGCCAAAACCAGGCCAATGGAATCAAGGCACCCTACAAGAAAATGTGTTGGACCTGGATCCAGACCACAACAGGTGGGTCTCAACTCCCAGACGATCTTCACGACATCTGCATCCGTCAACTGACCGAAATCTGACCAGACAGAAAGAGTGCCCATGACCCCTGGCTTGCCACTGCAAGCCCCTAAAAAGGCTGCTGATTGAATCCCCAATCTAATGGAGGCAATCTTATCAACGAAAAACAGTGCAAACTCATCACACTTCAATTGTAAAAAGGCTGCCATGGACTGAATACAGGCATGATTACACAGCCTGTTGACAGTCTGAAAGAACTAAGCTGGTCAGTTTATTGCTGTAGCAATCTTCTTGGAGAGGAATTCTGCCTTCTTACAGGACACTGCTGAATGATAGTCTCTATAATGAGACATCAAAATAAGCTTGTCCATCCCCAGACTAGAACCTTCACCAGCTGTTCCAACCTTCAACCCCTCATCTTCAATTCCCTGAGATTCACATCAAACCAGGGGTTCACTGGTGTGGTAGGGGATCAAACATGAACCGTTGTGACTGAGTTGAGGGATTCGGTGACCACCCTGTTATAGGTCAACACTAATTCTCCCAGCTCATTGCACTTCTCTACACTTGATAGGACCAGCACCACCATCAGACCTTCCAGGGTCAAACCCTTTAAAGGGTGGTACTGGACCATCTCCATTGGGGAAGGTCTATTGGGGGAGCTCAGAATGAGAACCTCACAGTATGATGGTCTGACCAAACTACCGGCTCCACGATAAGGTTGGTGACCTCCACTTCCAGTGAGAAGACCAGCTCCAGTGAATGGCCATCTATGTGGGTTGCAGAGGCAACCACCTGTGTCAGAGCCAGCCAGTTCATTAGCTGGAGGAAGTTTTGTCCAAATGGCGAGAGTTCATCATTGATTCAAGCACTGAAATTGCCCAGAATTAGCAATTTGGTAGACTCCAACACTAGTTCAACAACGAAGTCCGCAAATTCCTGCAGGAATTCCCTCTCATTCCCAGAGGATGGTAAATGAGAAGGATCCTGTAACCTACACCTGCAAACTCCTGAACAGCCAGACATTTAAATGATCTGGTCGCTCCCACTGGGAGGGCCATGAGGTACAGATTCAATTTAAAATAAATCACCACTCACCCACCCCTATGATCCTTTCTTGGGCAGTGAATCACTGAGAACCCAGTCAGAATTGCCGTGTCTAATATTGGACCAGCATTCTCATCCAGTCGGGTCTCAGTGATACATGCCAGATCAGCTGTAGAAACAAGATCAGCTATGATCGCTGTCTTGTTCTTAACTGATCTGGCATTACACAACACTGCTTGAGAAGGATAAGTGAGTGAGGCTGGTCCAGACACCTGCCCACCCATGGCAGAACCCTTAAGTATAGACACCAGGCAGGGAGATCCACATTTCTGGACCCATTTCACCCCAGAGTGCCTCCTAGAGCCCACCACCCCAATCCACCTCTCACTGGCCTATTCCCCTCTTAAGGGCCACCCAACTCGACCCTTACCTCTTGGCAATGCCCAATACCAGGCAATGCCTATAAACACCTTGTGATAAAAAGGGGCAATCAATTGGACAGAGGTCACAGACCCTGAAGGAGGAATAATTCCTTTGCAAGGGAGCCACTGACTTATACATCTCAATTAGCCTTCCAATTATCTACAGCTAAAAGCTACAGCAATAACAAGCCTATAACGTAGACTAGTCTTCTTCTATCAGAATTAACCAGCCTGAAGAGCAAATAAAATAAAATATTCACACTCACACTTCCACACCATCAATCACATACTCATCTACTCCCCACACCCTCCCCAATCCCACAATTACAAAACAGTTTAATCTCCATATCTCAAAAGACAGAAGGGAGTCCAATACGAGTCCACAGTCACTTTGCAGAACAACTCAGCTGGGAGAAAAGGTCCCCAGATAAATTAGGTATTCAGTGATATGGGCGAATACATTTGAGCAACTACATTTGAGTGACTACCTTTGGCGCCTTGCAATAAGTCAGTGGGATATGTTAGCTGACGTTGATATAGCGAGGACAGTGAAACAATAATAGTGAGTGTACAGAGAGCAATGGTAGGAGGGATCTATGATGTAGAAGATGTAGGGAAGTAGTTTTGGTTGCTCAGTCTGAGCTGGCTGTGTGGTCTAGTGGAAGCAGCATATACCTCTAGTGCTAAAAGATTCAGGTTCGAACCTGGGCAATAGTGCTATGTTTTTGCGATTTTTGAGTGTGTGTGTGTGTGCACACTTAACTTTTTTTTTTACCCCAGTGTCAGGCTCCCCCTTGGAGTTGGTTATAATAATTAGGGTGGGCATGGGGGACACAGCCCCCCACATTAAACATTGTGTCAATGTGCTGTTTTTACTTGTGATCTGGACCATCACGGTCTATGGTCCCGCTGTCGTACATATCACCAATATGGTTTTTCTGCGATGTGCACTCTCTCATATGTTGATCACTATTGTGTGTTCGCTCTTATGACATGGAACCAATAAGTTAGGACCATATAACACTACCATTTAATTTAACTCCATACTATGCGTCCTCAGATGAGCACCAAGAGACTTGAACAGGGAACAGGCTCTCACCCCCCAACCTGAAACAACAGTTTAGATTCAGCACTTTCTGCCCTCTCACAGCTATGAATATGCAAAATCGTCTTGTCACTTAGTGCACATCACAGACTGCAGCTTAACTGGGCAAGACACAGATTAGTCAAGTCTTCATTGCTGGATTATGGAAGCTACCATGCTCTCTCACCACATGGTACTCCTCCCAGCAAAATCACAAGCCCAGTACGCAAAGAGTTACAATACCCCTGCCAGCTTCATGGTCAGGGTTCTATGTGATAACGGTGAAGCTTAAAGGCGATCACCGTTATCATGCAGTCAGAATGCCGAAAACATTTTCGGCACTCTGACATCCCAGCGCACAGGACAATGGCACTGGGAACATAACTTTCAATGCATTCTGTGGGAGGGGGGCTGTGTCCACATCCCCCATTAAAGGATTCTCAACTCCAGGGGGGTGCATTTTGGGGGAGTGAAAGCATGTAAAATTAAAGGTTTGGGATGGGTGCAATAAAATCACACCAGCACCCGGACCCGAACCCGGTACCTCACCCACAGGCCAACCCCTGATGCCATGACGCAGCTCATCAGCCCACCCAGCAGCATCCCCCACAGCAACTCTGCCCTCTACTAGCTCACACTCGCTGTGCTCATTCCACCCCCCCCAAGCGCGCACAGATAGCGAGATCCTGTCTCCCATTTCACCCACCCACCCCAATCTGGTCGCCCTGCCCTCCCATCGCCATGAGGGATTTCGCAGAGAATGAGTCGCCATTACGGACAGCACCCTTCCCCACGTGCCCTCCTCATGGGCTACCATGGTCAGCCTTTCTTGACCAGGAGTCCAACCTCCCCAGTAGGAGGTTGGGCTCCTTTACATTAAGGAAGATATAATGTGTAGCAGGGAAGAAGATGGGGAAGGGAGAGCAGAAATCTTATTTATTTATTTAGAAGAGATTCTAGGTTTGCTGGCAAAGGCACATAGCTTCACCTGAACTCTTTTCTTCTAGGTTTGCTTGTAAGCATAGAGCAAGGAAGAACATTATCAGAGCAAGGAAAAAGATTAAGGCTTCTTTTGGCTAGGCAGATTTACTGTATGTTATTATTTTCTTTTGTGCTCACAGGTTTTGTTAATGTTTTACTAATATTTCATTGCTTTATTGTTCTCTGATTCACATTGCTGTTGTAGTATTACTTTCTGCTGCATTATTACAGGGTGTGCCTATATGTTTGTTACTGTTTTGTGCTTACAGATGACTGTTGTAATCTTTTTCTGATTCAGATTGTTTTTGCAAGGTATAACTTCTGTTACTGAAACATAGAAATATAGACTTTGATGGCAGATAAGGACCGCTTGGCCCACCTAGTCTGCCCATTTCCCTATCTACAGGATAGGCCACAGATCCTATTTAACCAATAACAGCCTATTTCTTCCTACCCCCACAAGAATTGCCTTATGTCTGTCCCATGCATTCTTGAATTCTCCCACAGTTTTAGACACCACAACCTCCTCAGGAAGTCTGTTCCATGGATCCACCACCCTTTCTGTGAAAAAATACTTCCTCACATTGCCCCGAACCACCCCCCCATCTTTAAATTGTGTCCCCTTGTTCTTGCACGTCTCTTTTTCTGAAAGATGCTACCCTCTTGGACTTTGTTGATTCCACTGAGGTACTTAAAAGTTTCTATCATGTCCCCCCTCTCCCTTCTTTCCTCAAGGGTATACATATTAAGCTCCTTTAATCTTTCCTTGTACGGCTTCTCTTGCAGACCCTGCACCATTTTAGTTGCCCTCCTCTGGACTGCCTCTATCCTGTCATTGTCCTTGCGGAGATGGGGTCTCCAGAACTGGATGCAGTACTCCAGATGGGGTCTCACCACCTGTCTGTACAGAGGGATAACAACTTCCTGTTTTTTGCTAGTGATGCCTCCCTATGCATCCCAGTATACCCCAGCCCTCCCTACTGCCTTCTCACATTGCTTGCCAACCTTAAGATCATCTGATATGATTACCCACAGGTCCCTTTCCTTTTTTGTGGTTGTTACTACCTCCCCCCCATTGTGTAATCTTCCCCTGGGTTCTTGTTTCCCAGGTGCATTATTTTGCACTTCTTTGCATTGAATCCTAGCTGCCATACTTCTGACCATTCCTCCAACCTTGCCAAGTCCCTTCTCATCCTTTCCACGCCTCCTTGTGTATCACCCCTGTTGCAGATCTTTGTGTCATTAGCAAAGAGGAATACTTTTCCTTCCAGTCCCTTTGCAATGTCACTTATAAAGACATTAAAAAGGACTGGACCCAGTACTGAACCCTGCGGTACCCCACTAGTAACCCCTCTTTCTTCAGAGTGGACTCCATTTACAATTACCTTCTGTGTCCTGTTGTCCAACCAATGTTTTACCCAGGCTACCAGCCTGGGACCCACTCCCAGGCTGGCTAATTTGACTATTAATCTTTTGTGTAGAACTGTGTCAAATGCCTTGCTAAAGTCTAGGTAGGCCATGTCCACAGCCCCTCCCTGGTCTACAACTTTGGTCAACCTGTCAAAGAAATCTATTAGATTCGTCTGACGTGACCTTCCCGCTGTGAACCCATGCTGCCTTAGGTCCTGTGCCCCATTGGCCTCAAGGTACTCAACAATTCCTTCCTTCAGAAGTGACTCCATCACTTTCCCTACCACAGAGGTCAAACTGACAGGTCTGTAGTTTCCTGCCTCTGTCTTGGTCCCACTTTTGTGAAGGGGAATCACATCCTCCTTCCTCCAGTCCTCGGGTACCACACCATCCTCCCGTGATTTATTAAAAAGAGTGGTCAGTGGTTTCACTAGTTCTCCCCTTAATTCTTTTAGAATTCTGGGGTGAATTCCATCAGGCCCCATTGCTTTGTCCACCTTCAGTTTTAGGAGATCTTGCAGAACCCTTTCTTCTGTGAAAGGGCTGGGATCGACCCCCCTATCAAGAGTGCTTCTGTTAATTGGATTAGGCACTCTCCCCTCCTCTTGTGAATACTGAGCAGAAATACTCATTCAGTATCCCTGCTTTTCATTGTCCCCTCTGCTCACCCACCATTCATTCTATTCAGCCTCACTATCCCTCCCTTTGTCTTTCTACGCTCTCTGATGTACCTATAAAAGGTTTTATCCCCCTTCTTAACTGAGTTGGCTATCTTTTCCTCAGTTTGGGCCTTTGCTATTCTGACTTCCCTCCCAGCTTCCTTCTGCCTTAACTGGTACAGCTCTCTGTCCTGCTCCTTCTGTGTTTCCTTATACTTCCTGAATGCTATCTTTTTCTCCCTGACTTTCCCAGCCACCTCTTTTGAGAACCATAGTGGCTTTTTCTTTCATTTTGATTTGTTTATTTGCTTCACACAAAGGCTTGTTGCCTCTGTGATGGCAGTTTTGATGATTTCCCATTGTTGCTCCACCCCTCCTTCTAGCCTGTTTGCTAGTGCTTTTGTGAGGCACTCTCCTATCTTGCCAAAGTAAGCCCTTCTGAAGTCCAGTACCCTCACTTTTTGTGGCTTGACTCTGTAGCTGAGTTTAAAGTGAACCACACTGTTTGATGGTCACTTGTTCCCAGATGGCAACCCACTTCTAGATCTGAGATCCTCACTGCCCCCATTTGAAAGTATGAGGTCTAAGATTGCTCCTCACGAGTGGGTTCTGAAACTAGCTGTCTGAGGCCTGCCACCTGTAGGGCATTGAGAATGGCCCTGCTCTTGGATGTGGCTGCAGCAAATGTGCTCAATTAACGTCCTGGCATATTCAGGTCTCCATCAACAGTATCTCTCCTTTCTCTGCCATCCTAAGAATGCCTTTTATCATATCCTTGTCCATTCCTTCCCCTCCCCCTGACATGGGGGTCTGTACACAACCCTTGTGCAGATTGTGGTGCCCTTTCCAGTCTCCAATGTGACCCACAGTGCCTCCTCTCCTCCCTGTTTATTCTTTTGTTCAGTTGCTTTTATCCCTTCCTTTACATAGAGAGCTACTCCTCCCCCTCTTCTCTCCTGCCTGTCTCTCCTATAGGTTATGTACCCTGGTATGTTAACATCCCAGTCATGGTTTTCTGTGTACCATGTTTCTGTGACTGCTGTGATATCCAGGCATCCCTCTTCCATCAAGGCCACCAGCTCAGGGAGCTTGTTGCCCAGACTACAGGGCATTGGCACTCATTACCCTCCATTTCCTGATGGCCTTACTCCTTTTTGCCCCATTCCTGTCCTTCTCGCCTTTGTCACTTTCCCCATTTACCCCTGCCCTTCTCCCTATCACCACCTCTATGTTGGTGTTTACCGCACTTACTACCATGACTTTTTTGGGGGGGGCTAGGATTTCACTGCTCCTTTCCAGTGCCTTCCCCCTTGGCTAGATTAAATGCTTGCCAATTAAGCATTTAAACCTATCACCTAGGATCCTGGTTCCCCTTCTGGGCAGATGCAGCCCATCATGCCAGTATAGGCTTGCATCACTCCAGGTGGACCCCCAGTCCCCAATGAAGCCAAATCCTGAGCTCTGCACCAGTTTTTCAACCACTGATTGAATTCCATGGTGCAGAACACCCTAGCCTCTCCTACACCATAGATGGGCAGCACCTCCGAGAAGGTTACCGTGCATGCTACTTGTCTAAGACCCCTCCCCAATTCCACAAACTCTTCCTACACTGCTCTAATCCCTTTTTTAGCCAGGTCATTTGTCCCTAGGTGGACAAAGACTTCCAGCTCCCTCCTCTGTGCAACAGCTCCGGCAATCCTGAGGATTTGCTCCCTGTCCCTCCAAGCCATGGTGCCAGGTAGGCACCTTACCTCCCTCTCCCCTTCCTCCCCATGTTTTACCTTCCTAACAATGGAGTCCTCCACCAGGAGTTGTTTCCTTCCACTGTGGGGTCCCATGCCACCCTCCTGTGGGTCTCCTTTGGGGAGGTTCCCAGCATCCTCCTTGGTCTCCACTGCAGGTGCCTCCATAGAGGAACCACACTTTTCAAGAATGGCATAGGAATTGTGGAGAGGTAAAACTGGAGGGATGCACCTCTGTTCCACCACCATCACCCTCCCTGAGCCCACTGTGGTCCAACCACTCCTCTTTTTTGGCAACCTCTGAGGTAATGGCAGTGGCACTGGTGGTCCCTGGATGGAGGAGGAGGTCCCAAATCCTGACCAACTCAGCCTGGAGATAAGCAACCTCCTTCCTCAGCCCAGAGGGTGCCTGCAGATGGGACAACACTGCATCCTCCAGAATGTCTCCCGGAAGACTGCTGCCCACAGCCACTGCACTGCACCACTCCCATCATGTCTTATTTCTGGACCCTTAACTGTTGTTTGGAATCCTTACTCTTTCCTCTGTTTTTCTTTTCCTTTCTCTCTCTCCACTTACTTTCTGCCTCTGTGCCCTTTAAGCTCCTGACTGTCCTGTTCAGGGTGAGGCAGTAGATATAGTTTACCTGGACTTCAGCAAAGCTTTTGATTCTGTTCCATACAGGAAACTAGTAAGTAAGGTGTCTACTGAGAAATACAGGATATTCTTGTCTCAGTAGACCCCTTACTTGCTCACTGCTTTATTTTTTTCTGTAGCAAAGTGTTTTCTGCAGGGTACAGTATATCTTCTGTGAAATTGTTACAGGTTGTGCTTGCAGGTTTTACAGTTTTATCTGTCATTAGGCTAAGCTTTCGGGGCTACTGCATTTGTTGTTGGTTGGTTGTTTCTGCTCTTACCTCCTTGTTTCTTTCATCCATGGTTCTTCTTTTCGCAGAGGAAGGGCCCAACCACTCCATCCCCAACAACCCCATGCTACACTCCTTTTATAGAGTAGAAATGCTGGAAACCATCTTCCAGATGTCTGGCAAAGGATGTGGTGCTGGAGGGGATTTCAATCTACCGGATATAGATTGGAGTACCCACACAGTGACATCACAAAAGCAAGGAATTCCTAGTCACACTACAGGAAGCAGGCCTAAGTCAACTAGTGACATCACCCACAAGGGGTAATGCAATTCTAGAGCTGATATTCACAAATAGCAATAGGGTTCTGGGCATCCACGAGGGAACCACCTAGGCAACAGTGACCATAACACGTATGGTTCAGGGTAAAGAGGACTGAAGACTCCACATACTCCAAACTGAAGGTCCTTGACTTCAGGAGGGCAGACTTCACAAAAATGAAGGCATGCCTGAGGGCAACCTTAGTAACACAACAGAAGGGATCATTGAGGAATGTTGGACAAGGTTTAAGGATACCTGTTAATTGGATTAGGCACTTCCCTCCTCTTTTGTGAATACTGAGCAGAAATACTCATTCAGTATCCCTGCTTTTCATTGTCCCCTCTGCTCACCCACCATTCATTCTATTCAGCCTCACTATCCCTCCCTTTGTCTTTCTACGTTCTCTGATGTACCTATAAAATGTTTTATCCCTTCTTAACTGAGTTGGCTATCTTTTCCTCAGTTTTGCTTTGCTATTCTGACTTCCCTCCAGCTTCCTTCTGCCTTAACTGGTACAGCTCTCTGTCCTGCTCCTTCTGTGTTTCCTATCTTCTGAATGCTATCTTCTCCCTGACTTTCCAGCCACCTCTTTTTGAGAACCATAGTGCTTTTCTTCATTTTGATTTGTTTATTTAGCTTCACAAAAAAGCTTGTTGCCTCTGTGATGGCAGTTTTGATGATTTCCATTGTTGCTCCACCTCCTTCTAGCCTGTTTGCTAGTGCTTTTGTGAGGCACTCTCCTATCTTGCCAAAGTAAGCCCTTCTGAAGTCCAGTACCCTCACTTTTTTGTATGGCTTGACTCTGTAGCTGAGTTTAAAGTGAACCACACACTGTTTGATGGTCACTTGTTCCCAGATGGCAACCCACTTCTAGATCTGAGATCCTCTCACTGCCCCCATTTGAAAGTATGAGGTCTAAGATTGCTCCCTCACGAGTGGGTTCTGAAACTAGCTGTCTGAGGCCTGCCACCTGTAGGGCATTGAGAATGGCCCTGCTCTTGGATGTGGCTGCAGCAAATGTGCTCCAATTAACGTCTGGCATATTCAGGTCTCCCATCAACAGTATCTCTCCTTTCTCTGCCATCCTAAGAATGCCTTTTATCATATCCTTGTCCATTCCTTCCCCTCCCCCTGACATGGGGGTCTGTACACAACCCTTGTGCAGATTGTGGTGCCCTTTCCAGTCTCCAATGTGACCCACAGTGCCTCCTCTCCTCCCTGTTTATTCTTTTGTTCAGTTGCTTTTATCCCTTCCTTTACATAGAGAGCTACTCCTCCCCCTCTTCTCTCCTGCCTGTCTCTCCTATAGGTTATGTACCCTGGTATGTTAACATCCCAGTCATGGTTTTCTGTGTACCATGTTTCTGTGACTGCTGTGATATCCAGGCATCCCTCTTCCATCAAGGCCACCAGCTCAGGGAGCTTGTTGCCCAGACTACAGGCATTGGCACTCATTACCCTCCATTTCCTGATGGCCTTACTCCTTTTTGCCCCATTCCTGTCCTTCTCGCCTTTGTCACTTTCCCCATTTACCCCTGCCCTTCTCCCTATCACCACCTCTATGTTGGTGTTTACGGCACTTACTACCATGACTTTTTTGGGGGGGCTAGGATTTCACTGCTCCTTTCCAGTGCCTTCCCCCTTGGCTAGATTAAATGCTTGCCAATTAAGCATTTAAACCTATCACCTAGGATCCTGGTTCCCCTTCTGGGCAGATGCAGCCCATCATGCCAGTATAGGCTTGCATCACTCCTGGTGGACCCCCAGTCCCCAATGAAGCCAAATCCTTGAGCTCTGCACCAGTTTTTCAACCACTGATTGAATTCCATGGTGCAGAACACCCTAGCCTCTCCTACACCATAGATGGGCAGCACCTCCGAGAAGGTTACCGTGCATGCTACTTGTCTAAGACCCCTCCCCAATTCCACAAACTCTTCCTACACTGCTCTAATCCCTTTTTTAGCCAGGTCATTTGTCCCTAGGTGGACAAAGACTTCCAGCTCCCTCCTCCGTGCAACAGCTCCGGCAATCCTGAGGATTTGCTCCCTGTCCCTCCAAGCCATGGTGCCAGGTAGGCACCTTACCTCCCTCTCCCCTTCCTCCCCATGTTTTACCTTCCTAACAATGGAGTCCTCCACCAGGAGTTGTTTCCTTCCACTGTGGGGTCCCATGCCACCCTCCTGTGGGTCTCCTTTGGGGAGGTTCCCAGCATCCTCCTTGGTCTCCACTGCAGGTGCCTCCATAGAGGAACCACACTTTTCAAGAATGGCATAGGAATTGTGGAGAGGTAAAACTGGAGGGATGCACCTCTGTTCCACCACCATCACCCTCCCTGAGCCCACTGTGGTCCAACCACTCCTCTTTTTTGGCAACCTCTGAGGTGATGGCAGTGGCACTGGTGGTCCCTGGATGGAGGAGGAGGTCCCACAAATCCTGACCAACTCAGCCTGGAGATAAGCAACCTCCTTCCTCAGCCCAGAGGGGTGCCTGCAGATGGGACAACACTGCATCCTCCAGAATGTCTCCCGGAAGACTGCTGCTCCACAGCCACTGCACTGCACCACTCCCATCATGTCTTATTTCTGGACCCTTAACTGTTGTTTGGAATCCTTACTCTTTCCTCTGTTTTTTCTTTTTCCTTTCTCCTCTCTCTCTCTACTTACTTTCTGCCTCTGTGCCCTTTAAGCTCCTGACTGTCCTGTTCAGGGTGAGGCAGTAGATATGGTTTACCTGGACTTCAGCAAAGCTTTTGATTCTGTTCCATACAGGAAACTAGTAAGTAAGGTGTCTACTGAGAAATACAGGATATTCTTGTCTCAGTAGACCCCTTACTTGCTCACTGCTTTATTTTTTTCTGTAGCAAAGTGTTTTCTGCAGGGTACAGTATATCTTCTGTGAAATTGTTACAGGTTGTGCTTGCAGGTTTTACAGTTTTATCTGTCATTAGGCTAAGCTTTCGGGGCTACTGCATTTGTTGTTGGTTGGTTGTTTCTGCTCTTACCTCCTTGTTTCTTTCATCCATGGTTCTTCTTTTTCGGCAGGGGAAGGGCCCAACCACCCACTCCATCCCCAACAACCCCATGCTACACTCCTTTTATAGAGTAGAAATGCTGGAAACCATCTTCCAGATGTCTGGCAAAGGGGATGTGGTGCTGGAGGGGGATTTCAATCTACCGGATATAGATTGGAGTACCCACACAGTGACATCACAAAAAGCAAGGAATTCCTAGTCACACTACAGGAAGCAGGCCTAAGTCAACTAGTGACATCACCCACAAGGGGTAATGCAATTCTAGAGCTGATATTCACAAATAGCAATAGGGTTCTGGGCATCGACGTAGGGAACCACCTAGGCAACAGTGACCATAACACGGTATGGTTCAGGGTAAAGAGGACTGAAGACTCCACATACTCCAAACTGAAGGTCCTTGACTTCAGGAGGGCAGACTTCACAAAAATGAAGGCATGCCTGAGGGGCAACCTTAGTAACACAACAGAAGAGATCATTGAGGAATGTTGGACAAGGCTTAAGGATACAGTAACTGTGGTCACATTGCAGTGCCCGCCTGGTTAGTAAGAACAAAAAGAAGGAAAACTCACTATGGTTTTCCAGGATGTGACAAACCATGGTGAAAGAGAAACGCACTGCCTTCAGAAAGTACAAGGAGTTAGGGAATGAGGCAGACAAACAGAATACAAACAGAAACTGAAAGAGACAGGAAACGTGATAAGAAATGAAAAGGCTCAGACAGAGGTTAGGATAGTTCAGGAAGTGAAAGGGTAACAAAACCTTCTACAGGTACATACGAGAAAAAAGGAAGACCAAAGGGGGAATTGTTAGAATCACAAAAAAGGATGGTCAATCCACAGAGCAAGACAGGGAGAAGGCAGAGGCACTCAGTGAGTACTTCTGCTCCGTCTTCACACAGAAAGCAGATGGAATTTGACAGAAGACAACCAGCTATCTGTCTGCAGTGTAGCCAAGGCGAAGGCAATTTAGTACATATTTTCTGCCATTGTCCTAAAGTAGTCTCTCTGGGGCAGATCAGGGAGAGATAGACTCAAGTAGGTCTGGAAGAGCTGTTCTTGATTGATACTTGCCTGTTAGGGAATTACTCAGGAATTTCAGTAAACACACGAAAATACCACATCACCCTTATAGCTATGACAGTTAAAAAGCTAGTACTTAGACATTGGAAGGACAACGAGACATTGATATACAGTGAATGGTTGATGGAGTTACTACATAGTATCCAAGTGGAGAAGATGATTTTCAGCTTATGAAACAAATTAAGTAAATTCAATAAAATTTGGGCCCCATTCCTTGCTCTATATTCTTAACAATTGCCACAACCACAGTAAAGTCAGAGCTCCGATACTTACACTAAGGTATGACACTGAGTAGCTGGCCTGGGATGGGTGGGAGAATGGGGGAAGGGAGTGGGGGGTAAGGGTTATTGGGGAGTTCCTTTTTTTGTTTTGTTTTGTTTTATTTCCCAAATGTATATGTCTCCATCAAGTATACATGGATTATGATGTATGTATACCTGAAAGTCTAATAAAGATTTAATGAAAAAAAGGAAGCAGATGGAAATGGACCAACAATAGGCATAAAAAGTGTCCAGTTGAAGGAATAGACACGGGTCCCTTCACAGAGGAAAGGGTCCTAGATGAAATAGACAAGTTAAAGGTAAATAAAGTTATGGGGCCAGATGGGATACACCCAAGAATACTTAAAGAACTTGAGAGAGTACTGCAGCCCTTAGCAGTACTCTTCAACAACTCATTGAGAAGCGGAGAGGTGCCTGAGAATTGGAAGAGAGCAACAGTAGTACCACTCCACAAGAGTGGAAAGAAGGAACAACCAGGAAACTACCGGCCAGTTAGTCTAATGTCAGTCATGGGAAAACTGATGGAGTCCCAGCTGAAGGAAAGAATTATATCTTTTTTGGAGCTAACTGGTCAGCTCGACAAAAATCAACACAGTTTCATGGCAGGGAAGTCCTGCCAGACAAACCTGGTTGAGTTTTTCAATTGGGTCACCAAAACAGTGGATCAGGGTGAGGCAGTAGATATGGTTTTCCTGGACTTCAGCAAAGCTTTTGATTCTGTTCCACACAGGAAACTAGTAAAAATAAAATGGAGAACATAGGAGTCGGGGCCGAGATAACGAACTGGGTCAGAAACTGGTTATGTGGGAGAACTCAGAGAGTATTAGTGAATGGCACTCTGTCAGAAGAGGGGAGAGTGACTAGCGGGGTCCTGCAGGGTTCGGTTCTGGGGCTGATCCTCTTCAACATATTCATCAGCAACATTGCAGATGGACTGAAGGGAAAGGTGTGCCTGCTTGCAGATGATACCAAAATCAGCAACAGGGTGGACACACCAGAGGGACAGCATAGCATGGAAGCTGATCTCTGAAAACTGGAGGAGTGGTCCAGGCAATTGAAATTTAATGCCAAAAATGCAACATCATGCACCTGGGGAAAACATAACCCAGGGAAACTGTCCTCAGTCGGAGGGAGAGCAACTTGTGGCTACTAGGCAGGAGCGAGACCTGTAGGTGATCATATCATATGACCTCATGGTCAAGAAACAATGTGAAAAGGCAGCACTAAAAGATAGTGACATCCTGGGATGCATAGGGAGGGGCATCACAAGCAGAAGGCATGAAGTAATCATGCCCTTGTATCAGTCCCTGGTAAGGCTTCACCTGGAGTACTGTGTCCAGTTCTGGAGGCCACACCTCAGGAAGGACAATGATAGGCTGGAGATGGTACAGAGAAGAGCAACAAAGATGGTGCAGGGCTTGCATCAGAAACCATGCAAGACTAGATGACCTCAAATTATACTCCCTAGAGCAAAGCAGAAATCATGGGAACATGATCAAAACATTTAAATACCTTAAAGGCAACAACAGGGTGCACGTGCAGAACCTCATTCAGTTAAAAGACTACAACAGGATTAGAAGGCATGACCTTAGACTTAAGGGAGGAAAGTTTAGGAGCAATATAAGGAAATTCTTCTTCACAAAGCGCATTGTGGAACCATGGACTAGCCTGCCGGAGGGGGTGGTGGGAGCCAAGATGGTGAGGGAATTCAAGTAGGCATGGGACAGGCAATGTGGGATATTGAAGTAGGCAGCTAAGTAAAGGGGGATTGGAAGCCAAGGCAGACTTGATGGATCATATGGTCCCCATCTGCCAACAACTTTTATGTTTCTATTCACCAGGAAAACAACATGAACTGTGAACCAGCTCTTTTCTAGATGCATCCTGGGGGGATGGGTTTACAAAAGGAGTAGGAGAAAGCCAACAATAAAGATAACAGCGTTCTGATCTATGTACATTATAAATTACAAGCAAGTAAAATAAACATTGAATTTGCATAGATATATATATATACAAGGACATACTTCGATAACATGCAAATACCTAGATCAAATGCAGCAATATCTGGGCGTCATGGTGACAGAGAAATAACTTTTTGAACACAACATTTGAATTAATCCTATTTAAGTACATAGGTGTGAAACTGTGAACAGTGAACAATGCTAGGAACATGAGGATGTAAGCAGGTAGATGGAAAAAAAACTTGCATATGCATATAAGCACATACAATAAAGGGGAAGGATACTAAGTGCTAAGTTAATTACCCTGTACATTGATTACATGTAGGAAGAATTAAAGAGCGTAAGAGGAGGAAGGGAGGGAAAAGGTAGCCAAGACCTTCACCCTTCAGGATGTTGAAAACCCTGCAAGGGGCAGGGAACTGACAAGTGAAGGAGGAGGAGAGGAAGGGGTAGCAGGGAGGGAGAGAGGTAGGGGTGGACAGAAGGAGAATAGAAGAGGAGGGGTGGTGGATGAGGGCAATTTAGAGGTAGAATGGGAGATGTTAGAAGAGCATTAAATAGGAGAAGGAACAAGTTGCCAAAAGGAGGAAAGGGGGTTGTGGTAGGAGGTGGAGGTAGATAAAGAAGAGGGAGGGTATGGGAACTCTTGAAAGGTTTGTGAAAGGCAAAAACAAGGAGGGAAGGGGAGGGACATAAGTATGGGAAATTATGTGGGGGGTTAGTTACAGTTTCAGCAGTGAACAGTGTGCCTCTGAACCAGGAGTGCAAGGAAATAGCGAAATTGGGCAGAGTGAATTTCGAGGGGGAGACAGTTCCAGCTGCTAGGGAAATAGTATGAGAAGGTAGTGCGACCAGAGGATGTACGCTGCAGTGGAAGGGCAAGCGTTCTGTGTGTTAAGGATCGGAGGGAATAGTAGGAGAGGGGAAGGGATTGATAAGAGGGAGGACAAGTAAGATGGCAGAGAGTCTAGCCAGTACTTACCTACTAGGTTAGCGGTGTGGGACAGGTGCCTAGAAGAGAGGGAAGGGAAGGGAAGGAAAGTGAGGCATAAAGACTGCAGTGGTGAGTGGGGGAGGCAGCCAAGTACATAGTGGCAGAAGGAACTGAAGAGAGTGTCCAGCCTGAATAGGGTGGTCGTCTGAGGGGCAGAATTGTAGACAATGTCCCCAGAATCGAAGACTGGTAGAATCATCTTTTGGACAATTTCATGCCTAGCTTGCATGAGCAGGCAGCTGCAGTGTCTATACAGGGAACCAAGTTTAGGGAGGAATTTTTTTGTGAATGGCATCAACATGCACACCAGAGTCTAGATTTTTATCTAGTCACAGCCCAAGGTACTTAAATGAGGGAACATCACCCAGTTTGGAACCTTCAGGGTATGAAAGGTGGGGGTGGAGTCTAATCTGGACAGCTTTTGTCTGGTGCCAAAGGTCATAGAGACCATTGTTTTGACATTTTGAGAGAGCTGGTTAACACTAAACCAGTGCTGGACATTGTTTAAGTCCATTTGAAGGCTGGTAGTCACTCTGGAAGGGGAACTCCCAGAGGAGAATAACATGGTGTCATCTGCATACATTTGTATAATAACAGATGTGCTGACTCGAAGGCTTTGGTCAGGTCAATAAAGTTGGCAGAGGTGATGTATCCCTGGTCCATCCCTGTGAGAATGGAGTCAGTGAGCCAGAGGAGGGAGGTGTGAGTGGAGTGAGTTTTACAGAATCCAGACTGGAAAGGGGTCAAGAAGGAGGAGTCAAGGAAGAGGGAGAGTTGCTCCAATATCAGGTACTCTTGAACCTTAGCCAGGATATGGAGCAGGGATATAGGACAGAAATTGCTAGTATTGGAGGGGTCCCCTCCTTTGGGAAGAGGGACCACAGCAGCAGGCTTCCAAACTTTAGGTACAGTTGCATGTGAGAAGGAGAGGTTCAGAAGATAGGACAGAGAGAGAGCAATAGCATGAGCAGAAAGGTGAAGAAGTTTAGGGTCAAGACCATCAGGGCTTTTTCCTTTGTTGGGATTGAGGGCAAGTAAAACTTGCAGGATGTCATCAGGGAGGACAGGTTTAAATGTGAAGTGTGAAGTGGTTGGGGATTGAGTGGGAGGGCATTAAAGAGAAAAGGAGCAATAGGATGCAAAGATGGAGGAGGCACAGGTAAAACGAGTTATTGAACTCTTAGCCATGGTAGCTGGTTCGTTAATTATCCAGGAGCCACTTTTTAGGACAGGAGAGGGGTGGGAGGTGGGAAAACAAGGCATGGATAACTCTCCAGAATTTGGTAGTGTTGTTTATGTTATCTTGGAAGGAGGCATTGAAATAGTCTGCCTTGGCGAGCAGATGGCACGGTATAGGCATTCCAGAGTGCGCGATAGTGCTGAAGATCTTGTGGAATGCCTGAGGTCTTGTATGCAGTCCACGCTTGATCAAGCGCACATTGACATGCAATAATTTCGCTGGAAACCCAGGGAAGGTGGCTACCTCAGATCCTTGCATTTCTTAGTGGAGCATGGCAGTCCCAGACAGAAAAGAACTGCGTGGTAAAGAAGGACAGGGCTGCATCCACAGAGGGGGCAGTGGAGATGGGTGACCAGTCAAAACTGATCAGCTTGCTATGGACAGCAGAGATATCGAGAGAACGGAAAGAGTGGATATTAAGAATAATAGAAGGGGACTTTGTATGGTGGATTTTTCCACACGCAGTAGACCATGTGATGGTCACTAAGTGCATCAGAGAATACCAAACTTAATGACACGGTGGGGGTGTGAAGATAGAACACAGTCGAGTAACGTATGTTTAACAGTTATATGATTTAGGTGCATTGGGTCTTCTAGTAATTGCTTTAGGTTCAGGAAAGCAGCATGATTGCAGACTTTGGACTGCTTACTGGTGAGCCAATTTATGTTAACTTCCCCAAGGAGGTAGAGTTCCCAAGGGGTGGCAAGGTATAAGATGGTGGCGAGATCGGAGACAGAGGAGAGCTCAGAGAAAGAAAGGTTGGGACAGCAGTAGACACCACCAACGTAAATGGGGAGGGGGGAGGAGAGGGATATTTTTACTAGTAGCAGCTCATAGGCAGAAGGGAAGGAGGTGGATAAGAAGATAGAATATTTGATGGAGGAGGAGGAGGAGATAAACATAGTGGCACCCCCAGCCCTGGACTTACGATCTTGGCAGATGACAGAGTATCCAGGGATGGAGATGGCTGTGTCCAGGATTTTAGTGCTGAGCCATGACACTGAGATTATGAGAAAAGAGGGTTTTAGTTGTGATATGAGTGGCTGCAGGAGGTCAGTTTTGGAGGAGTCTTCTAATATTTAAGTGGGCTATGCTTAACCCCTTGGGAAAATTGGTTGTAACATGTTGGGGGGACCAGGGTTGGGCTCAAGATCACCAGATGTGAGAAGCAGAAGTAATATTAGTAATCTAGATTCTATAGCTGGCCATTTCTTTATCTGGGGACAAGATCGGCTGGTGGCTGGGGTGGTGTCAATTTTCCATTGCAGCCAAGTGTAAAGGCTCATATGGTAGCCAAGTGGAGGCCTGTTCCATAGAGGTAACTGACAGTAGGGCGCCAGGGTGAGTGTAGGGAGCTGGGCTGACAGGAGGAGGCAAGGATAGGTGAGATCGAGGGAGGGCAGATTGGTGTTGGCATTGGAAGAGTGGGTTGTGAGGAGGGAGGAAGGGTAGTAGGAGAGATGAGCTGGGGGACACAGGCAAGGAAGAGGAGCAGCATGATTGTGCACTGAGAGACAGTGAAATTATTGGTGGTCAAAATAGATAAAGGTAAACACTGGGGACAGTGAGTTTATTAAGTTGAGAGGATAAGGGAAGAGGAGGAGTGAGAGAATAACCAGAGAAGTAGGGGAAGTGAAAAGAATGGTCAGAGGTTTCAAGAAGGAGGGTAGGAGAAGTGTATAAGAGGGCATGAAAGAAGAGGCCTGGTGTTTTCACTTAAGTGTAGAGTTTAAGCCTGGTTGCTGCAGCAGCAACCCTATCTGGTGAGAGGTGGAGGGGTTCACTGGGCAAGAAAGTGGATTTAAAGAAGGCCAGAGGTGGGGGTGGGGGCGGGTGAAGATTTCCAAAAATAAGTAGCAGCAGGCACTGCAGAAAGTCAAGTCCTAGGGCTAGCTAGTCTAGCCAATCAGGTGGTTCTGGTAGAGCTTCTGCAGCCAATCGCAGCTAGCACCAGGAGAAACTGTGAAAATTAAAGAACTGGTGATCCAAGGAGTCCGCGGTCTTATGGGTCAGCATACAGAACGGGAAGGGGAGGAAGGTGAGATTGGGAGTGGTGTACCGACCTCCATCTCAGGTGGAGGAATTAGACAGGGAATTAGTTACAAGCATCACTGTGCACTGCCTAAGGGGAAATATGGTGGTGTTAGGAGATTTCAACCTACCAGAGGTAGATTGGAGCACAATGATCTCCAATTGCTCCAGGAAGCAGGTCATTCTGGATGGGTTCCAGGATGTAGTTCTCACGCAAAGGACACATAAACTGACCAGGCTGGGGGGGCAGCTGGAAAGGTTGGGGCACCTGGATGACAGGTGGTACGGTTTTGTTCCGGGGAGGTCGTGCCAGACTAACCTGGTGGAGTTTTATGATTGGGTGACAGGTGCCCTGGACCAACATAGATCAGTGGACATCCTCTATCTGGATTTCAGTAAGGCGTTCAATTCGGTACCCCACAACAGCCTACTAACAAAGCTGGGAGGGATGGTGTGGGGAGCAGTTGCTTAGGTGGGTGGAAAACTGGCTTACAGGGTGAATACAGTGAGTGGTGGTTGGAGGAATAGTCTCCTCCCTCAGGAGGGTCATCAGTGGGATCCCCCAGGGTTCGGTCCTGGGGCCACTCCTGTTCAATTCCTGTGTCTCAGACATAGGGTGGGCTGTTAGGAGTAGGTTGAGTCTCTTTGCAGATGACTCAAAACTGGGTGCACTGGCAGATGGGCAGGAGGGGAGAGAGCCCCTCGAGGGGGATCTGGATACTCTGGGAAGGTGGTCAAGGAAGTGGGGGTTGAAGTTCAATGCAGAGAAATGTAGGGTGCTGCATCTGGGGGTCAGAAACCCGGGACATGCATACACACTGGGGGGACCACACTGCAAGTCACATCGGGTGAGATGAACTTAAGGATAGTGGTGGACAGCAAAATGAATAATACAGAGAATTGTCGAAGAGCTGCAGCAAAAGCAAACAGGATACTGGGCTGCATAACCAGGGGGATTACCTCCAGAAGGAGGGAGGTGATCCTCCCTCTGTATAATGCTCTGGTTAGGCCACATTTTGAGTACTGTGTGCAGTTCTGGAGAACCCATCTTAAGAGGGACATAGCGCTGCTAGAGAGGGTACAGAGGAGGGTGACCAGGATGATTCAGGGCATGGAGGGTAGGACCTATGAGGAGAGACTGGATGAACTCAATCTGTAAGCACTGAAGGAGAGGAGGAACAGAGGGGACATGATAGAGACTTTCAAGTATGTAAAGGGGATAAATAAGGGTGGCGCCAGGGAAGTGTTCAGGCTTAAGAAAGGGAGGAACTACCAGGGAGCACGAGTGGAAGCTGGAAAGAGGAAGTACAGTGGGGAGCACAGGAGACACTTCTTCACAGAGAGGGTGGTGGACCATGGAATGCACTGCCCAGGAGTCTGGTGGAAGAGACTACAGTGGAAGGATTCAAGAAGGGTTGGGACAGGTACGGGGGAAGCTGAAGCCAGGAGGGCCACCTCTGGGGCTGGGGCGTGGAGGAGCAAGCTCCCAGTAGGGGGCTAGCTTTCCAAGCAGACATGATAGACCATAAATTTATCTGCTGGCTTTGCTATGATACTCATGAAAAAGAATAAAGTGCCTAAGCTTTCAGACCAACCAAGTCCTTCTTCGGAAGCTTATGACACATTTTTATAAAATGACATACTATATACACTCAGATCATACATAACAAAAACCCAGAAAGAATTCTCATTGGTTTAAAATACTCATTTAAGCCATAACTACAGTTTACATCAGAGGAATCACATTTCACCACTTTGTTCTTAGCTAAGGAGCCGTTCAAGGTCAAATGTCCCAGAACAAGATAAGATCTCTTCAAGCAGAAAGCTTCACTAAAGTAAATTCTGAATGTATCAGTCTGTTTGTGAATACAGTCTAATGAAAAACAAGAACTTCAGATTCAATACTCACTTAAGTACATGTTACAATGTGACATTGTATGTTAAAACAAGCAAAAAATATATAACAGAAATTTTCTATATATAGCATTAGGAGAGTATAAAGTTTACCTAGTGTGAGCAACTGTTTCACATATCTATACATTATACAACCTATCTAGAAACATTTTCTCAACTATACATTCAACCAGTTACTATATTAAATGAACCTTAAGACCTTCAGTCATATACATGGTATAATTGGGTGATTTGACATCATGTTCTTATATGATAATGCAGCTATCATTGACAATGAGATTTCAACAACCATAAAATGGAAACCCCCAGGATAGTTACAATGGACTAGCAAAAACAGTGAAAACAAACTAAAGCAAACACATATATCCCCATCAGCTACTGGAAAAGAGTTATCTGTTGACAAGGAAACAAAATTTACAAGATGTGAGTGTGTGGTTTTTCTGTATTTAATGTGGGACTCTAAGGAACTCACATAAGCTCCCAATACTCCCCATTCTACCCAGCTACAGAAATAGGTGGAAGCAGAACACCACTGAAAATGAAATGTGGCATCTCAGCTGGGCTATCTTGGGTAAATACACTGTAACAATGGGTAAAAGCAGGACCCCAATGAAAATGAAATATTTGACTTCTGGTGTTCTCTTCCTCAAGATGGAGAGTTTGAGGACTACAGCAGAGCTCCAAGCCCTGACTAAACCCTCCAAAAGACCACTTTCTCAGTTTAATTTCATACATGAGCATAGGGGATCCTGTTATCAACATGGATAAACATGGTCCTGACACTTCTGGGTCAGAAGAAGAGGATGGTGACTGATATGAGGCGGGAGGGTCTGAAAGTGAATACTTGCTGGCCTTGGCCACCTCCTAGAGGTCCAAGTGCTGAACAGTGTCAATGAGCAGAAAGTTAAGCCACCACTGACTGAACAAGGGAATAAAAAGTTTGACCTACTGATTGCAGAACTGAAGGACTACAGACGTGAGGTCTGCAGGACAACTACAGCCCTATGAACAGACATTGCCAAATTAGGGAAATATGCTGCGGAGCATAAGACACAGCTCCCCCAGACAGATCACAGGGTTGATAAAAGCTGAAACAGCCCTCCTTCAGCTTTACACCGCCATTCAGCACCTGGAAGAAAAAATGAAGGATGAAGACAGTAGGAGCAGGCAGAAAAAAATCCGTTTCTATGGCATGCAAGGAGGAGAAGAAATTGCAACACTGGTCCTGTTCCTGTAGCAGTACCTATGATCTGCCCATGACCTCCCACAAACATGCACCGTCAAGACTGAGAGAGCACACAGGGCCCTCAGTCCATGACCAACTGCTCCAGAAGCCCATGCTCAATCAGTCAGAGCCAGCTTCCTGCAATACAATGAAAAACAGGAGATTCTCTGCAAAGCTGGAAACTATAGACAGCACTTTACAAAAATCAAAGGATCTTTGGTAACAATTACCACTCTACACTGCAGGCAAAATGAAGGGTTTATATTCCTTTAATGAAAGCACTTAAGGCAAAAAAGTTGAAGTTTTGTACCCCATATCCAGAAAAGATGGTGGTATTCTTCATAGAGGGGCAACAGACTTTCAACTCGGCAGATGAGAGCAGCACTGGATTTGTGGGGCATCGCCATTCACTCAGCCCCAGAGAAGATATCAGAGGCTCTTGCATCCATCAGCAGGTAACTGGTGTGTGAGGCCAGGAAATCACAGGTGTGCAAAGAAGCAGCAGATGGTCTCAGCTCTACAACAGATAAAGCAGCATCTCCGAGGCACATTGTAGGGTGGTACCTTGCCAGGTCTAGGAGGGACTCTGCACTATCTACTTTTCTCCTACAGTCTGTTACGCAACAGCATATTGCTATGTTTTACTGTCCTTTTCAGTTCTTTCTGTTCTGTCAGGTTGGCTACCTGCAGAATTCCGCCCTTCCCCCCCATCTCTCTCTCTGAATTTCATTTTTTTCATTTCCAGTACTTTTAAGTGTCCGAGCTCCTGAAAATGGCTTAGAAAATGTTAAAATAAACTATAAATGCTAGCTAGCACAGTGCCCAAAGATTGAGCCATGATTGTAACATGAAACACAGTGAAACAAATGCACAAGCTATGCTTTCTTGTTATAAAATGCTGTGTTACAGTCTGTAAAGTTAAAATGTGATGGTTTGTTGAAAAATGGATAAAAAACAGGAAGGTGCTTGAAAATGTTATGCTATACAGAAAGCAGCCATGTACTATTTAAACTGTAAAGTTTTCTGGTTTCAAGTCAGAAGTGCTGGCAGAGAACACTGTAAGCCACTGTCTCCAGGTTTCAAACTAAATTCAAACTGTGGCTTACATTCTTCTAACCTGCAGAAAACAGTTCATAAAAGCTATCTTACAGGGTTGGAGAAAGAAAAGTTCCCTGTTTAAACCCTGGTCACTTTATGAAGATGAGAGCCCAAATAACTTTTAATTTTCTTTTTTCATTCACGTTTCATTTACCAAAAAGCCCCACAGCTACAGTCTTTAGCTGCAGATTTAAAGAGAAAAGTACTTTATGTTTACTTCATTTCTTTTACAAATACTTCCAAACATATATGGGGCCTACATGAGAAATAAACGTTTAAACGGGTTTGTTTGTTTAAAGAGTATTCCCTATTAACCCCCTGGTATAGCCAGACATACAAAAATAAGTACTAGATTCTAAAATAATTTATTTTTTAAGCACAAAGAACTGTTTTGTTTAATTTATTTGAAGTTTGGCCTTACTTGCATTCAGGAGTGCTTTCTGGCCTTCCTGTTTCCATGGACTCTTATAAGAGACAGCAGCCCCTACTGGCAGGATTTTTATACAAGAACCCAGAAATAGGAGGTCCATGATGTCAGAGTTATAGGAGGAGTTACAGGTTCTTTAAGACTTATTGTTGATGCATTGCTATTTAAAAAACACAGAACCCAGTTTTTAAATGTTTTTCCTATATTTCTACAATGTTATGCATATTGCTTGCATCCTGCACCTTTTTAGTATGCAAAACTGTTGTGGTAAACTATATATTCTGTGTTATACAAAAAGGGTCAGATAATGCGATGGACTAGGTAAGTATAAAAACCTCACTGTTAGGCATAGGAAATCAGGTTCGATCCAGATTCAGACTAGATCAGATCTGAAGTCCACAAGAGCTCACACTGGAGCTGGAGGAGGATATGCAAGCCTTTATGCCCAAACAATGCCAAATTGCTTAGAAGTTAAGTACAAGTAATAAGATGTGAAGTCCTATACAGAGAAGTGATACTATTATAATGAATTTGTCACTTCTAAGTATCTTTTTAATTTTTGTGTATTTTTTGTTCCTGATATGCAATACAATCATGTAGTTTATGTGTTAACCTGAATTTTCAGAGTGCTATCTGTTCACCCACTACCCTCTGATACTGCAGTAACCACTTGATGAGGCCCGTACCACATCTTAGACCTTTCTTGCAGCCCAGACTTTGAATTTGCCCCCAGGTGAGCCAAGTGATTGGGTGGGAGTTTTCTTCCTCTATGCCATCTCTTGCACCTAGATTCAAGCTGGTCTCAGGTGTTTCCTACAGTAATGGGGCAAGGGATTCCCCCCTAGGTTGCCTTCCCCTAGTTTATCGTAGTTGTGTTCAGCCCATCTATACCATTTACCGCAGCTGCAGCACACGACTGACCTGGAATGGCCAACCCCCCCATCACTGTCTGTGGCTTGTGGACCTGGAGAAATGAGAGTGGTGACCGGCCCGGGGATGGTGCTTCTTGGCAGGGCCCTGGATGGCCTGCCTCAGCTCTCAATTCAACAGCAGGTGAGGGGGAACTGCCTTCTCCTGCTCAGCTTTCTGAATGGGCAGGGGGACAGCTGGAGCTACCCAAAAGTGATTACTTGGCTTGTTAAAGAGCAATGGTTGTTGGGTTGATCAGTCTTACTGAGCCATAATTAACACAAGTTTACTATGATATGACTATTGCTGGGGTGCAGCCACTCGATTAAGCATGCCAGATGGATGACAGACATGCCCGGGGGGGTCCAGGGGATGGTCCAGACTATTTGAGACTCTCAATGCATTAGGTGGTGGGAGAGGGGTGCTCTCAGTGTGAAGGAAATATAGCTCCTTGGCATCTCAGGGACAAAAAGAATACTACTGGACCAGAGTTGGTAGTTCGTCCGATTACCTATATTGCATGCCTCTCATGGGGCACCTCCTTACTGCAAAGTCATAGAGTTTTTGCATTAACAGCTTATGATGAGACCAGTAGGGCTACAAGGACCACAACTGGATGGGTCTTAATTCATGTGCCCTTAAGCACAGCTGGTAGCATGCTGATGGGTCTTACCGGACTGTTTGCATTTGGACATTTAGGGATACGTGGGATTGAGTGGAGACTTGTTTTTTCTGCTAATGCTATTCTAATTACTATTCTATGTATGCTATTTGGAGCCCCAACCATGTGACATCGCATATCTCTAGCCAGAGGCAAGGTGGCCTAATTATTGGGAGGCCTGCTACCTGCAACCTAATCAAAATATGCTATCCCAGCCTAGAATCCCTGACAATTATGGCAAGAGCTAATTACAAGCTGCCTGGTCTGGACCGCATAGTAGCAGAAAACTGACAGGTTAGTGATGCTGTGGGTGGGACTCAACTCCCTGTCCAACATAGTTGTCACCTTACTGGGGCCTCTCCACTTGTTGGTGAGACTTCCCCAGCCACAGATTATGCTTGTGTACATACAGCCCTACTTACAGTTCCTTTGTTGGAGGCCCAGTACTGCCAGTTCCTGTTTAAGGTGGCCCAGTTGGCACCATCACATGTTTCGTGGTTACTTATTTACAATTGACTTTGATAGTTGTTCTCATTATTCTGTGCATAATATGAAGTTAATAATGTAAAGAGGGAATGATACAGAGGCCTGGTGGAGGGGGATGGTATGGGCAGTGAGGATCTTGCATATTAAGGATGGGTACTAATGTAATCTAGTACTCGTTGAATAGCAACCAATTAAACAATCCTGTGAAAAGGGCAAAGGTGCTATCATACATAAAGAAAGAGTGCCCAAACCTCCTCTGCCTGCAGAAAATATACAAAGCAGCACAGGAACACCTGAAACTGCAGAAATTTGGTTTTAGGAAAGTATATCATTCAGAGTTCAAGGGTAAATTGAGAGTAGTAGCCATATTGATACCACACAACATCCCATTCCAGAGGCACACGCTCGCACAAGACAGAGAGGGAGGCCTAAAAGTACATGGATCCTTGTATAATGTTGAGGTCACAGTGGCTTCCCTTTCTGTACCCCTGGGGACCAAACCTCCAGAGATTGGGCAGCTCTTGGATCTCCCCTTAGTGAGCATCTCGGGTCTGTTGCTTCTAGCAATAGACTTTAACATGCTTCGATCAAACATATGGGACATGTCCACTATACCATTTGCCTCACACAAACTATGTGCCTACACCCTTTGGTACCTAAAGTGGACAGACATATAGCAGGAACTACACCTGAAAATGAAAAATTACACACATTATTCAGCAGCTCATGGAGTATACACTCGCATAGACTATAGTTACACACAGCAAGAATAAATGCACTACGTGATCGGCTGTGAAATTGGGCACATACAGTGCTCCCTCATTATAACAAATGCCTGTGTCTCCACCCAATGTGTTTGTTATAATCAGGGCTTGTTATAAGGAATGTATCAGTGTCCAGCCATGCACTGGTTCAGACTTGCCTCTGCCTAGCCAAACCCAGACCCAGGACGCAATGAAGATGGAATGCCTTCCACCGTAGGTCTGAGGAGATTGGAAATTTTGTGACAGTCAAAATCACTGAGATCCAAGAACTTGACCAGGGTGGAAATCATGGTTCTCTGGGACATGTTCAAGACCATCCTCTGAAGTCACATTATGGAATATATGGCTAGAAAACAGCAGGAAAGACAACAGTGCCTCAGTGACCTGCAACACACATATAATTTCTTGAAAGAAGCCCATAAACAGGGAGACAGGTCAGTAAAAGACCAACTGGATCAGGTAAAACAAGAAATTGATAGCATCTACTTACATAAAATTGAACTGGCCTTAACCTATTTACGACATAAATAATATGAGGTGGGCCCCAGAGCCATTAGGCTTTTTGCCCACAAAGTGAGGAAACAGAACACCAAGGCCTCACTGGCTAGTCTTAAACACCCTCTCTCTGACCACATCCTCAGACAGACACAGCAGATAGCAGAAGCCTTTTTTCCTTTTTATTCAAAGCTCTACACCCCAAAAGGCCCACACAATGTGGATGCTTTGGCAGCTTTCTTAACATCCTTGACTCCCCCACAGCTCACACCATACCGAGCAGTGATATGTATAAACCATATCCAGATGACAGAGTTGGAGGGAGTAGTCCATAAGGCCAAAAACCAGAAAGCCGAGAGCCTAATGGTTATGCTGCAGAGCTTTATAGAATGCAAGGGGAGCATCTTTCGCCACCCCTGTAAAAGGTCTGTAATTAGGGTAAATCAGGGTAGTTAGTGAAGTAAACACCAAGATAGAGCAGTTGATAGGGATAAGGGAAGGGGTAAATGGAGAAAAAGACAAAGGCAGTAAGGACAGGGATGGGGCAAAAAGAAATAAAGCCAAAAAAAAAATGGAGGGTAATGAGTACCAATGCCCGTAGTCTAGGTAAAAAGCTCCCCAAAATGGTGGCCTTGATGGAAGAAGGATGCCTGAATATCATGGTAGTCACAGAAACATGGTACACAGAGAGCCATGACTGGGATGTCAACGTACCAGGGTACACAATCTACAGCAGGGACAGGGAGGGAAGAAGAGGAGGAGGAGGAGGAGGAGTAGCTCTCTATGTAAGAGAAGAGATCAAAGCAACAGAACTAAAGGGTAAACAGGGCAGAGAAGAGGCACTGTGGGTCACCCTGGAGACTGGAAATGGCTCCACAATCCACACAGGGGTTGTATACAGACCCCCGTCTCGGGGGGGGGGGATGAACAAGGAAATGATAGAAGTCATCCTTGGGATGGCAGAGAAAGGTGAAATATTGCTGATGGGGGACCTGAATATGCCAGACGTTAACTGGAGCACCTTTGCTGCAGCCACATCCAAGAGCAGGGCCATTCTCGATGCCCTACAGGGCGCATGCCTCAGACAGCTAGTTTTGGAATCCCACTCTGGAGGGAGCAATCTTAGACCAGGCACTCTCAAATGGGGATGGAGAGAGGATCTCTGATTTTGAAGTGGGTAGCCATCTGGGAACAAGCAACTACCAAACAGTGTGGTTCACGATAAACTTAGCTGTAGAGTCAAGCCACACAAAAGTGAAGGTATTGGACCTCAGCAGGGCTGATTTTGTAAAAATGGGAGAGTGCCTCAGAAAAGCACTAGCAAACAGGCAAGAAGGTGGAGTGGAGCAACAATGGGGAAACATCAAAACTGCCATCACAGAGGCAACAAGCCTTTGTGTAAAGCAAATAAACAAACAAAACAAAAGAAAAAACCACTATGGTTCTCCAAAGAAGTGGCAGGGAAGGTAAGGGAGAAAAAAATAACATTCAGGGAGTATAAGGAAACACAGAAGGAGCAGGACAGAGAACTGTACCAGTTAAAGCAGAAGGAAGCGGGGAAGGCAGTCAGAATGGCAAAGGCCCAAACTGAGGAAAAGATAGCCAGCTTGGTTAAGAAGGGGGAATAAAACCTTTTATAGGTACATTAGGGAGCAAAGAAGATGAAGGCAGGGATACTAATAAAGAGGAAGATGGCTGGGCAGAGAGCAACAGTGAAAAAGCAGAGATACTGAATGAATATTTCTGTTCAGTATTCACAATGGAAAAGCAGGGGGAGAGACCTAATCCAATCAATAGAAGCACTCTGGATAGGGGGATTGATATTAGTCCTTTCACAGAAGAAAGGGTTCTGAAAGAACTCTTAAAACTGAAGGTGGACAAAGCAGTGGGGCCTGATGGATTCACCCCAGAATTCTAAAAGAACTAAGGAAGAACTAGTAACACCATTGACTACCCTTTTAATAAATCATGGAAGATGGTGTGGTACCTGAGAACTGGAGAAGGGCAGATGTGATTCCCTTCACAAAAGTGGGAACAAGACAGAGGCAGGAAACTGCAGACCTGTCAGTTTGATCTCAGTGGTAGGGAAAATGATGGAATCACTTCCGAAGAAAAGAATTGTTGATTACCTAGAGGCCAGTGAGGAACAGGTCCCAAGGCAGCATGGATTCACAGCAGGAAGGTCATGTCAAACAAATCTAATTGATTTCTTTGACTGGGTGACCAAAGTAGTACACAAGGGAGGGGCTGTGGACATGGCTACCTAGACTTTAGCAAGGCATTTGACACAGTCCCGCAAAAAAGATTAATAAACAAATTAGCCAGCCTGGGAGTGGGTCCCAGGGTGGTAGCCTGGGTAAAACGCTGGCTGGACAACAGGACACAGCAGGAAATAGTAAATTGAGTCCACAGTGAAGAAAGGAGGGTTACTAGTGGGGTACCTCAGGGTTCAGTACTGGGGCCGGTCCTTTTTAATGTCTTTATAAGTGACATTGCAGAGGGACTGGAAGGGAAGGTATGTCTCTTTGCAGATGACACAAAGATCTGCAACAGGGTTGATATGCAAGGTGGGGTGGAAAGGATGAAAATGGACTTGGCAAGGTTGGAGGAATGGTCAAATGTATGGCAGCTTAGATTCAATGCAAAGAAGTGCAAAGTAATGGACCTGAGAAACAAAAACCCAGGGCAAGAGTACACAATGGGGTGAGATACTGACAACAACAAAAATGGAAAGGGACCTGGGAGTAGTCATATCAGATGACCTAAAGGTGGGCCAGCAATGTGAGAAAGCAGTAAGGAGGGCTGGGGAGATACTGGGATGCATAGGAGAGGCATCACCAGTAGAAAACAAGAAGTTGTTGGCCCTCTGTACAGACAGTTGGTAAGACCACATCTGGAGTACTGTGTACAGTTCTGGAGACTCCATCTCCACAAAGACATAGACAGGGTGGAGGCTGTCCAGAGGAGGGCAACCAAAATGGTGCAGGGTCTGCACCAGAAGACATATGAAGAAAGACTAAAGGAGCTTAAGAAGTATAGCCTCGAGGAAAGGAGGGAGATAGGGGACATGATAGAAACTTTCAAACACCTCAAGGGAATCAACAAAGTCCAAGAGGGTAGCATCTTTCAAAAAAAGAGATGTGCAAGAACAGTGGGGCACAATTTGAAGATAGAGGGGGGACAGCTCAGAGGTAATGTGAGGAAGTATTTCTTCACAGAGAGGGTTGTAGATGCATGGAATAGCCTTCCTGGGGAGGTCATGGAGTCAAAAACAGTGGGGGAATTCAAGAATGCATGAGACAGACATAAGGCAATTCTAGTGGGGGGTAGGAGGAAGTACGCAGTTGGTTAACTAGGATCTGCAGCTTATCCGTTAGGTAATGAAATGGGCAGACTAGGTGGGCCAAGCAGTCCTTATCTGCCATCAAATTCTATGTTTCTATGTTTCTATGAGGTGCTGGTGTTGGAAGAGATACTGAGTACATGGCAATATGCCACGTTATCAAGTATCCCCAAATCAGGGAAGAACCCCATGGACTATACTGCCTACAGACAAATATCTGTCTTAAATACAGATAATAAACTTTTTATGGCAGTTCTGGCCCAGAGATCAGACCCACTGTCACAGTTCCTGATATACATCCTGAGTTTCAAAGTAGAAAAGTGTGTGTTAATGCATTTCAGCCATAAAAATATTAATTCAGCATACAGACTAGGGAACACAGTTCTAAAAGTCACTGAAAGTGAAAGGGATCTGGTAGTAATTATAGCAGGCAATCTAAAATGTACTAAACATTTTAGTGAGATTGTCACAAAATGTAATAAGATAATGGGATGCATTAGTAAGAATATAGGGCCCCATGCTCTAATGGGTGGGAACTACACTCAAAATGCGTGTATCCCACCCATACCACTCTGCTCCTGCACTGAGGTATGTGCATGCTGGCATTCACGATTGCCAGTTACCAGAACCCACGTGGGGTTGGAGTGCAGGACTCTGGTGGGCAACAATGGGATGCCAATCCTGGTCCAAGAGTAGATCCATTCCATGCATGGGCGGGAAATCCTGGGATGGCACAGACCCCAGCAGGAATAAACATTGGGTATCTGCCTGATGGCCACCCCCAAATCTTCCAAGTGGCACAGTGGGCCAGGGCAGGTGTGTGCTGGGGGATCCCAGTGCCACCACGCTTTGCCTGTAACCTGAAAGGGGGGGCATGTAACCACTTACACTAGGGTCCCCCCTCTCGTACATTTTTATGTCCCTGTCTGGGTGCACAGTGCTATTGTGCATGGGTGGAGCATGGGGCATGCCCATGACCCACTCACAGTGTGGGTGCACAGCTCACCACTGCATGGCATTTGGACACAGGAATGCCTATACTCTGCCCTTATGCGGCAATCGAGAATTTGCATAGGCCCCATAGGCAGTAGAAGCAGAGATATGGTGTTGTCCCACTATATGGGGCATTGGTTAGCCGCATTTGGAATACAGTGGCCAGTTCTGGTCACCACAAAATGTGTGGATATTAACAAACTAGAAAAGGGTCCAGAGGACAGAAACAAAAATAATTAAGGGTTTGATAATCAGTCATGTACAGAGATTAAGAGGCTTGTGATTGTATTCATTGGAAAACAAAAAGACTATCCCAGTGTATAAAACTTTAAAATGTGAGAATATGAGAAATTGTATTTAAAACTAAGGACTTTCAGAAGGAAACAAGAGTTATGAATCACATCTGCAAGCCAAACACTTTAAAACTGTGAAAAGATGTTTCACTCAAAGGGTGGTCCATCTTCTGAACAGTTTAGCTGAGGTTGCAGTTACTAGTAAGAATCTGAATGTATACAAGCTGGACCATTTCTTAAAAGAGGGAGGGTTTGGTGGTCTATGTCTCTAATTTTATTTATTTATTGAGTTTTGTTGACCGGATAAGCCCACTGAGACTAGAAGTCCCTTTTTTCAGGGGCGACCAGGGGGTGGGGAAACAGATGATAACCCACTGAAACTGAACCAGATGAAGTTGTTTGTGGTATTTCTAGTGAATGGAGGAAATTTGGCCAGGACACCAGGAAATGTCCCCTACTCTTTTGAGGCGTGCCATGGGATCTTTAACGTCCACCTGAACAACCACCAGAACAGACAGACGGACATTGATAAATCACCAGACAGGCTAGATGGACATAATGGTCCTTTCTGTCTGTATTGCCTATGTTTCTATGTCCTATGTTCCTATGTTTTAGGATCGTCATGTCCTTAGAGTCTGGAGGCCTGTTCCCCCCAAAATTCACATCACAATAGGGCTTTCTTAACTGAAAAAAAACTGTGAAAGTGTCATTTAATCTTCCCCTAAGATAAATATTGAATTGTGTGCCCCATCCTAGAAATTTTAACGGCAAGATGTCCATGGGATGTTGCATCTCAACTGCACTATCCTGAATAAATACTTTATGAAAATGAGTAACTGCTGAACCCACTAGAAAGGAGATGTATGTGGCACCTCTGCTGAGCCACTCTTGGTAAATCAATTGTACAAAAATAAATAACACGGTTGGCAGCCAACGCCTCTACCTGCCCCACACACACACACACACAGCAGTAAGGTTTGCTGTAGTGGTTGGAGCACTGTTGACAACCAGGAGATTGCAGATGTAAATGCTGCTACTGCCAAATGCAGTGCGACCTTGAGCAAGTTACTGAAATTAAGATGTTGCATCTAAGTTTCGCTTTTCTTAGTAAATAAATTGTAAAAGAGAAAAAAAAAGAAAAAGAAAACACAATATTGCAGAGAGTTGCAGTACATTTCTCCACGAAGCATAACAATTTCTCTTATGTAACATAAGCTATAATGAGAAAGAAATAATGTGACCTACTGGGCATTGATCTCAGGGTCCCAAAATACCAACCCACTCTTCTACCACTGCACTAAGCTCAGAGGATTGGACATAGGGTTTCTGGTTAGACTTCCTTTCTCTGGTAGTGCATATCCTGCAATTAGAAGCAATCAAGAAGACAATTAGACGTTTGGTAGAATCGTACCTCCTGCGTTGCAATTAAATCACAAATTGCAGTGAGAAAGAACAAAGAAGTAAGGTACAACACACAAGTAGACATCTAGGAATTCATCAGTGCTTTTCTTTGTGGTGTGTCAGCATGTATACAAATTCAAACTGAGTGCAGATCCCCCCCCCCCAACATACGCAATTGCAATGGAGTTTAGTATTTAAGTCTCTACATTTTATAAGAAATGCTTCCTACACAAGTTGCATTCAAACCTACGCACGTCTCAGCCAGAACTAATTAACTTGACTGTCTGCAACATAGAACTAATAGTTACATGGTCAGCAAACCCCTCCAAGCCCTAAAAGCCTTATCAGCAGTGATATCAGCAACTGAATCATTCATAATGAATATACCCTAATATTTAATAAAAGCAGAAAAGAGCACATTGACTACAAGAAATGCTACACTTGCTGGGATCTAAAAGAGCTGTATCTAGTACTGCCTTCTACAGATCAAGAGGACAATAATCCCAATACTGCAAATTTCAGTATGTGGAAAAAGTAGGGTGAGATAGTGGTTTTGTTTAAAAATACAGTACAACAAATTTTGCAGGAAGCAAAGTTGGAAGTAGGTGTCATTTATAGTTTTTTTTTTTTTAGTAGTATTTATCCCATGATTTTCCAACCTCCCCATCTTCTGGTTCCCCATCCCTCGCCAACCTCTCTGTGCTCATACCTCTGCCTTCTTCTTCAAGGATTGCCCTCCATGCTGGGGCCACTGGCTGAGGGGTTCCAGATGGAGATCGAACTTAGTCTGAGGGTGGAGCTGAAATCAACCAAGTGGGTCCTGAAGAAGACCAACACCATCTTGCTCTAGTCCGTGCTTTTCTTATTTTCTTCCTACCACTTGGGAGTCTAGCAGTGATGGTGTCTAAGAGTGCAGACAGAAGTATGCTGCACACAGCTCCAGACAGTGTCCCTTTTCCCTCGATACAGCACCATCATGCAACTTCCACCTGTGATCTTCCAGGTAGGTGCTTGCACAGTGGTATCTGACACCCACCCTAATCAGAAGAGTAGGAGGAGGAGAGCGTCTACTGGCATGAGCACTCTACCTCTCCCTTGCCAGCCCTGGATTACCCTGGTTTGTTCCCAAACCTGAGCCATCAGCATTGTGTGTAATAGCCCTAGTGCTGTGCTGATAGGCCAGTGTGGGATACATGTGTAAAAGTAAATAACTTTTAAACTTTGTTTTGGGAGGATATCAAGCCTGGAAAGTAAGCTGACAGCTTTTAATTTGAAAATAAGATGATTTTGGAGTGGTAGGTTCATTTTTATTCTGTATTCAGTCATCTCCGACTATTGCTTCTAACCTTAGGTTCCTCCCCAACAACTTCCCTGGGTCCCTCCTTCATTCCGTGGGACCGAACCTCCCACGGCCCCAATTCCACCTGAAACTAGTCGAACTGTCCACTGTACTCCCACTGCTCCTCAAAATAAACCCCAACTCCTCCCTAGGCATGACCTTTAGAACCTAGACTGCTGAGAGCAGCTGCCACAGCTATTGCCTATCCGTCACCCTATTGATTAATAGGTCACTCCTCAAGGAACCATCCCTACCAAATGGAAGGTCTTGACTATTGTCCCTATCCATAAAAAAGGTCCATGTGACCTTGCGGTAAACTACAGGCCAATCACCCTTCTCAGCTGTCTTGGAAAAGTACAGGAGAGGCTCGTGTATAATCAACTACAGGACTACCTAGAACAGCATCTACTACTCTCCGATGTTCAACATGGGTTCAGAAAAGGCCATGGCACTGTCACTGCCCTAATCCAACTCACATCTGACATTCTTAAGGCCATGGACCAAGGCTTCCCAACAGGCGCTCTATTCATCGACCTATCCAAGGCCTTTGACATGGTCAACCATGAACTCCTCCTCTCTAAGCTCTGGCAACTAGGTCTGGATGCACACGCCCTCTCATGGTTCAAGAACTACCTGACTAACAGAACACAGAAAGTCCGTTGGAGGGGCTCTCAATCCGGCAAAAGACCCATGGTCTCAGGGGTACCCCAGGACTCGATCTTGGGCCCCCTACTATTTTCACTGTTCTTAAACGACATCGAGGGAGGCTGTGGGCCAAGTAACCTCATTCTTTACGCAGATGACACCGTAGTCTACTTCAGCGACCCCCACCCCAGTGTCATCTCTACTAAGCTGCAGGCCTGTCTCTCTGACCTTGAGGCATGGTTCTCAGCAAATTCTCTAAAAATGAATAATGACAAAACCAAGGCCATCCTGTTCAGGACAAGACGGTTCGGGGCTAACAGAAGTGACCTACTCAAGCTCACATCAGCCCTAGGGAGTAGGGTTGAGGTCTTGGATCAGTTCAAGTACCCAGGTGTCCTCCTCGATCAGGAGCTGGCCTATAAACACCACATCACCTCCCTAACCCAGACCATCCACCAGAAGATGGGGCTCCTCTATCATCTGGGAAACTCCTCACTAGCGAGGCGTGTCGCCAATCGCCAACCCAATCTCCTCCCAACAATCCTATGGTGCCCCACTACGCAGTCACTCTGAGTGTCTGAGCTCAATAAGCTCTCCACACTCTACCATAAAGTGGCTCACTTCGCTACTAACTCTCTCCCCAGGAGGCATCACTGTGAGGCCTTAGCAGATCTAAACTGGCCCTCCCTCCGGCACAAGCTGGCCTACTCCTCTGCCTGCCTTGCTTTCAAATTCACCTCCCTTGGTCCTCCTCCTCACCTGCGTGATCTACTCATCCCAAAGACCCAGCACCGTACCCTTCAATCCTCGGCTAGATGTCCCCTTGCCACCCGCCGGGTTCATACCAATCAAGGCAAACGCTCCTTCCACTACGCTGCCCCCCTAATATGGAATGCCCTTCCTATGACTCTAGTCAACAAGCCTTCTCTCCTAGGGTTCAAATCTGGCCTCAAAGCATATCTTCTTGAACTTAGCCTTTGTGGGTGCAAACTGCGTGCCCCTTATCATGATCACCCTCTGTGACCTTTGTGCCAACTTCAACTGCTTTCCTATAACATCCCCTTTGTAAACTGCTAAGGTACTATGAAACCATTTATTAGACCAGTGGAACCCTCTGCTCCCTGGGCCAATGATGTTACCCAATGTGTACCATGTACAAACCATAAACTTATGTATGTTAATACCTAACTATGTACCCCCTGTGACCTCCTATGTACTCAGCTAACGCTGTCCTACAGTTACTCATGTGTATCCCTCTCCTTGTTATGTTTCTTACCCAATGTTATCTGATACAATTCTGCTATGTATGTACACTCTGTATCTACAAATGTATACCTAAGACTACTGTTTAATGTTGCCAAGATATGTACTCTCTGTCACTAATCCCGGTCAGCCCTGAAAAGGGATCTCTGGTCTCAGTGGGCTTACCGGTTACCAAAATCTAAATAAATAAATAAATAAATCTTTTGTACTTCACTCTCTAATTTTGTTGCACTGTTACACCAGTATCATTTATTTTATTAATATGTCCTTTTATTACTGTGCCCTTAATTTTGTGCACTCTGCTCTGTGTACATTTTGATTAGCCAGCTTATTAGGGCTGTGGACAAAGTCTACTGCCATTTTGCAAGACCTTTTTAGCTCTGAAAATGGTCGATCTCACAACCTCTTCCACTGGACTTTTGGAAGTATCCTTCTGAAAGCCCAACGGAGCTGAAAGCCCTCCACCACAATCGGCATACAGAATAACAGCCGCTCTATTTTAGCTGTTACTTCCGCATTCCGATGCTTACACTGTGCATGCGCACGAGTCACACGCATGCACAGTGCTGCGGTGCTGCCATTTTGTGTATTGCATTGTGCCATTCACTGTTTTGTGCCCCCCTCCTGAAGTCATGGCCATCTTATGTCGTACACTGGGATCCCACCCCAGTGTGTAAAATATGTGTTGTTTCTGTAAATTAGAAAACAGTCCCTCATTGAGTTTTTTTTTCCTGCCGATGCCCCCTGCCCACGTCATGCGCCCGACATTGGGGTGCTCAATCCCCATGTCAGCATTCCTGTAACACACTGAGAGCCCACCCCAGTGTGCTTAAATTTTTCTTTTGTCCTTTTGCTTAAAATTGGAAAAGGTCCCTCGTTGTTGGTTTTGTTTCCGTGTAAAACTAAAATGGTCCCTCATCATCACTGCGGTCTCCTCCCCTCCCCACCCTCCCACTGTGCACCCACCTCCCACACCCCCATACCCCATAATTACCTTTCAGAAGTCAGCGCTGTCATCTTTCTGTACCAGAAACGTCTGCACTCTTCAAAGCCCAACCGCGAACTGAAGAATTAAAGGTAAGCCTGCTATACAGCTATTCAATGGGGTTTTCAACTTATACTGATATCTCAGACATTTTTGGAATTTTACCCAAAATTTTCAACATGGGTTCTTAGGGACCCCACCTCGTGAAAACTGTCACAGACATTTTGTTACTCTGTCCCAAAGGTGATTCGTGGTCACTGCACAGAATCACCTTTTGGGACCTAGTCACAAAATGACAGTGCCACCGATCATGAGGTGGGCCCAAAACACCCATGTAAATTTGGTGAAAAATTCAAAAAATGACTGCATATAAGTGTGCATTGTGCAGTTTCTACGCATGCTCCTAACTTCACTCATTTTAATATTTTCACTCCACATTTTAACATTGACATTTTTGCACCTCCTTCACAACAGTATAGTTGTCATTTTCCACAACCTACCTGAAACATGTTTTAGCACCTGTGGCACAGAATAGCACATTTGCACTGCATGATCACCTTCGAAAAATTAAACAAAATGACACTGGCACTGTTCAACAGGAGGGGTCCAAAAGCCCATGTTGAAAATCTGGAAATAATTTCAACAAATGACTGCGTTCTGACGTCGCTGTGCAGCGAATTCTCATGCGCTCTAACGTCACTAATTTTAATATTTTCACTTCACATTTTTACGTTCGCTTGCACACATAAGCAAGGAACATCATGCAACAGTATGACTTTTGGAGGTGCGTGACCCTCCTTTCCAGTGCAGTGTACAGTGTAGCAGGTGCGACCCTACAGGACCAATACATGATGAGCTGTGTATGACAGCAGTTTGGTTGTCATAGTCTTCACTTCTAAGAAAAGGCCCACTGCAATCAGCAGTGGTAGTGTGTATGTAATTAGCATACCGACGTCAACTGAACTGCTGTCATGCACAGCTCAGCATCAAATCCTTCCCACTTCCTCCCTCTGCTAATGTCCTCCCCCCCCCTTCCTCCTGTTCTTCCCAGCCCCCACCTTGTGTCCCGAGGGGGGCACCCAATCCCTCTCAGCTCATGTGCTCCCCAGCACACTGTGTGGTAGATGGGGATACCCACCTCCCATCGGCTGCAGCACCCCCAAAAACAACCAGTTGGCACGCTGGAGCCCACCCCAGCATGTTCATGCCCTCCCACACACACACACACTGTATGGCGGTAGGGGTACCCAGTCCCTGACAGCTCCAGTCCCCCCAACAAACACATAAGTGGCGCACTGGAAGCCCACCCCAGCATGCCAACAGCATCCAGTTTTTTTCCCCAATTCCTGTGAAATAAGAAAGCGGTCCCTCGGTGAGTCCCTTGCCTGCACCCCCTCTGTGTTCCTACCTCCCCACCCCCACCCTCACCCTAGGTGACATGCTAGGAGCCCACCCCAGCATACCAAAGCATCATTTTTTTTTTAATTTCTGTAAAACAAGAATGGTCCCTCGTGAGTCATTGCCTCCCCACTGCCAACCCGCACCATCTTCTGCACACCACCTCCCCACACCCCTTCACCTCATACTTACTTCCGGAGCCTGGCGCGACAATCTTGATGGACTGAGAACATGTCTGCACTCTTCAAAGCTGACCATGAATTGAGGAAATGCCATGAAGCTGTATAATGGCATAAATAGGGTTTTCAATTTAGGTGGATATCTCAGCCATTTTTTTACTTTTGGCACCAAATTTTCAATATGGGGTTCTTGACACCTTCTCATTAATTCAGTCACTGTCATGGCGTTATTCGGTCCTGAAAAGGTGATTTTGCAGTCACTGGGTGGAATCACCTTTCAGGACCAATTAATGAAATGACAGTGTTGGCGTTCATGGGGTGGGCTCTCAAAAAGCCTATGTTGCAAATTTGAGTGAAAATTCAAAAATGACTGCTACGAAGTGTGCATTCGCCAGTTTCCACACACTCTTAAGTTCACAAATTTGTAATATTTTCACTCCAGATTTTAAACATAGGCATATTTCCACACCTCCTTATGAACAGTGCAGCTGTCATTTTTCACATCCTGGCCAAAATGTGTTTTTGCACTTCTGGCGCAAAATAGCACAGTCACTGTTGGAAATCAGTGTTTGCTGCAGAGTAAGACAATCACATTGACACTGTTCATAAGCAGAGGTCTTAAAATGCCTATGTTGAAAATCTGGTGGCAAAAGTCCTTAAAATGGCTGTGTTATGAGCGTGTGTTGCACAGTTTCTACCCGCACTCGTAACTTCGCAAATTTGTCATGTTTTCACTCCAGATTTTAAACATTTGCATTTTCCCACACCTCCTTATGAACAGTACAGCTGTCATTTTTCACATCCTGGCTGAAATGTGTTTTCACACTTCTGGCGCAGAATAGTGCGGTCGCTGTGGGAAATCAGTGTTCGGTACACAGTAAGAAAATCATAGTGACAGTGTTCATGACCAGAGGTGACAAAATGGCTATGTTGAAAATTTAGTGAAATAATTCCACTGAATGACTGTGTTACAAGTGTGGGTTGAGCAATTTCCACACACAGGCTCGTATTCTTGAGCATGCCCAGGGTGTTAGGGTTCCTAAGACAGACACTTAAGAAGTATGAGGGTGAAATGTTTATCAGATGCAAGAGGTTGCACAGAGGTACTCTGTTGGGATATGGATGCTAAAGGGACATGGATACAACTTGGGGGTCTGCAGAAATGTCAAACACCAATGCAAATACCTGCAAGTGAACGTTCCAGCATTGACAAATGCTTGTAACATAGTCATTTTTGTACACCTTAAATTAGTACTTGTTTAAATTAGTGGTAATCACGATTTTACACAACTAAAGATGTCAGGCATCACAGAAAAACAGATCTATACACGGCACTATGAATGCAGAAAACAGGCAAGTTTTAGGTATTTAGCTGCAGACGCTAAGCAAAGTCAGTTTTAGGCGCCAAATTGCAACTGAGCCTGTGTAGTACTGTTCTCCATGGTCTGCGTGACCTGAGGTCCGTGGGGGCGGGGGGTGGGCGACAGCGATCCTGTCCTGCTGCTGGTGCTGGGGGCGGTCTGCTCCTTGAGCCCTCGCGACCCACACAGTAATCTGGGAGAGAGGAATAAAATACAAATCTGAGGAGGCTGTGCAGTAATGTTCTCCATGGTGTGGCATACCTGAGGTCCGAGGGGGCGGGTGAGTGACAGCGATCCTGTCCTACTGCTGGTGCTGGGAGGGTGGTCCTCTTGAGCCCTCGCGATCCACACAGTAATCTGGGGAGAGAGAGGGGAATAAAAATAGAGATCTGAGGAGGCTGTGCAGTACTGTTCTCCACGGTCTGGCGTACCTGAGGTCCATGGGGGGCTGGGGGTGGGTGACAGTGATCCTGTCCTGCTGCAGGTGCAGGGGAGGGCGGTCTGCTTCTTGAGCCCTCATGAACCACACAATAATCTGGGGAGAGAGAGGGGAATAAAAATACAGCTCAGAGGGGGCTGTGCAGTACAGTTCTCCGTGGTCTGGTGTACCTGAGGTCCGTGGGGGTTAGGTGACAGCGATCCTGTACTGCTGCTGGTGCTGGGGAGCGTGAGCTGCTCCAAGAGCCCTCGTGACCCACACAGTAATCTGGGGAGAGACACAGGAATAAAAATACGATCTGAGGAGGCTGAGCAGTACTGTTCTCCACGGTCTGGCTCACCTGAGGTCCGTGGGGGGCTGGGGGTGGGTGACAGTGATCCTGTCCTGCTGCTGGTGCTGGGGATCATGGTCTGCTCCTAGAGCCCTCGCGACCTACACAGTAATCTGGGAGAGACACGGAATAAAAATACAGATCTGAGGAGGCGGTGAGTACTGTTCTCCACGGTCTGGCAACATGAGGTCCGTGGGGGCTGGAGGTGGCGACAGTGATCCTGTCCTGCTGCTGGAGCTGGGGAGGGAGGTCTGCTTCTAGAGCCCTCGCGACCCACACAGTAATCTGGGGAGAGTGAGGTTAATAAAAATACAGATCTGAGGAGGCTGTGCAGTACTGTTCTCCGTGGTCTGGCGTACCTGAGGTCCGTGGTGGGCAGGGGGTGGGCGACAGTGATCCTGTCCTGCTGCTGGTGCTGGGGAGGGCGGTTTGCTCCTAGAGCCCTCTTGACCCACACAGTAATGTGGGGAGAGAGAGGGGAATAAAAATACAGATCTGAGGAGGATGTGCAGTACTGTTCTCCGCGGTTTGGCGTACCTGAGGTCCATGGGTGGCAGGGGGTGGGCGACAGTGATCCTGTCCTGCTGCTGGTACTGAGGAGGGTGGTATGCTCCTAGAGCCCCCATGACCCACACAGTAATCTGGGGAGAGAGAGGGGGGAATAAAAATACAGATCGGAGGAGGCTGTGCAGTACTGTACTACGCGGTCTGCATGACTTGAGGACCGTGGGGGCGGGGTGGGCGACAGCGATCCTGTTCTGCTGCTGGTGCTGAGAAGGGCAGTCTGCTCCTAAAGCGCTAGCGACCCACACAGTAATCTGGGGAGAGAGGGAATAAAATACAGATCTGAGGAGGCTGTGCAGTACTGTTCTCCGCGGTCTGGCGCACTTGAGGTCTGTGGGGGCGGGAGGGCGACAGCGATCCTGTCCTGCTGCTGGTGCTGGGGAGGGTGGTCGGCTCCTAGAGCCTCGCGACCCACACAGTAGTCTGTGGAGAGAGAGAGAATAAAAATAGATCTGAGGAGGAGGGTCAGGTAGGACAAAAGAACTCTCTAAATTATTCAGTTAATCAGATTTTCACAAATCAGCTTTACCAACGAGGACAACACAGATGATCGTTAGTCGGTATAAGTTGCTAGCCGCACTTGTTTAAATTAGTGGTAATCGCGATTTTACACAATTAAAGATGTCTGGCATCACAGAAAAAACAGATCTATACATGGCACTATGAATGCAGAAAACAGGCAGGTTTTAGGTATTTAGCTGCAGGCGCTGAGCAAAGTCCAGGTTTAGGTGACAAATTCAAACTGGGTGCCTGTGCAGTACTGTTCTCTGCGGTCTGGAGTACCTGAGGTCCATGAGAGGCGGAGAGTGGGCGACAGCAATCCTGTTCTACTGCTGGTGCTGGGAAGGGCGGTCTGCTCCTTGAGCCCTCGCGACCCACACAGTAATCTGGGGAGAGAGAGAGGGGAATAAAAATACAGACCTGAGGAGGCTGTGCAGTACTGTTCTCAATGGTTTGGCGTACCTGAGGTCCGTGGGGGGTGGGGGATGGGCGACAGCGATCCTGTCCTGCTGCTTGGGAGGGTGGTCCGCTCCCAGAGCCCGCGCGACCCACACAATAATCCTGAGAGAGAGAGGGGGGAATAAAAATACAGCTCTGAAGGGGCTGTGCAGTACTGTTCTCCACGGTCTGGTGTACCTGAGGTCCGTGGGGGGCGAGGGGTGGGTGACAGTAATCCTGTCCTGCTGCTGGTGCTGGGGAGCGTGGTCTGCTCCTAGAGCCCTCGCAACCCAGACAGTAATCTGGGGAGAGAGAGGGGAAAAATGCAGATCAGAGGAGGATGTGTAGTACTGTTCTCTCATGGTTCAATGCACTGGAAGACCGTGGGGGCAGGGGTGGGCGACAGTGATCCTGTCCTGCTGCTGGTGCTGGCGAGGGTGATCTGCTACAAGAGCCCTCGTGATCCACACAGTAATCTGGGGAGAGAGGGAATAAAATGAAGATCTGAGGAGGCTGTGCAGTACTATATTCAGCGGTCTGGCGTACCTGAGGTCCGTGGGGAGCAGGGGTGGGGACAGTGATCCTGTCCTGCTGCTGCTGCTGAGGAGGGTGGTATGCTCCTAGAGCTCTCGCGACTAACACAGTAATCTGGGAGAGAGGGGAAAAAATACAGGCCTAAGGTGGCTGTGCAGTACTGTTCTCCATGGGTCTAGCGTACTGAGGTCCGTGGGGGCGGGGGGTGACAGTGATCCTGTTCTGCTGCTGGTGCTGGGAGGGCAGTCTGCTCCTAGAGCCCTCATGACCCACACAGTAATCTGGGGAGAGAGGAATAAAATACAGATCTGAGGAGGCGGGTCAGGTAGGACAAAAGAACTCTCTTAAATTATTCAGTTATTCAGCTTTTCATAAATCAGCTTAACCAACGAGGACAACACAGAAGTATGTTAGTCAGAATAAGTTGTTAGCCGACTTGTTTAAATTAGTGGTAATCGCGATTTTACACAATTAAAGATGTCTGGCATCACAGAAAAAACAGATCTATACACGGCACTATGAATGCAGAAAACAGGCAGGTATTAGGTATTTAGCTGCAGGCGCTTAGCAAAGTCCAGGTTTAGGTGCCAAATTGCAACTGAGCGCCTGTGTAGTACTGTTCTCATGGTGTCATGCATCTGAGGTCCGTGGGGGGGCGGGGGTGGGTGACAGCGATCCTGTCCTGCTGCTGGTGCTGGGAGGCGGTCTGCTCCTTGAGCCCTCGCGACCCACACAGTAATCTGGGGAGAGGGGGAACAAAATACAGCTCTGAGGGGACTGTGCAGAACTGTTCTCCGTGGTCTGACGTACCTGAAATCCAAGGGGGGTGGGCGACAGAGATCCTGTCCTGCTGCTGGTGCTGGGGAGCGTGGTCTGCTCCTAGAGCCCTCATGACCCACACAGTAATCTGGGGAGAGACACGGGAATAAAAATACAGATCTGAGGAGGCGGTGCAGTACTGTTCTCCCCGGTCTGGCATACCTGAGGTCCATGGGGGGCTGGAGTTGTGTGACAGCGATCCTGTCCTGCTGCTGGAGCTGGGGAGAGAGGTCTGCTCCTAGAGCCCTCGCAACCCACACAGTAAACAGGGGAGAGAGAGGGGAATAAAAATGCAGATCTGAGGAGGCTGTGCAGTACTGTTCTCGGCGGTCTGGCGTACCTGAGGTCCGTGGGTGGCAGGGGGTGGGCGACAGCGATCCTGTCCTGCTGCTGGTACTGAGGTGGGTGGTATGCTCCTAGAGCCCCCACGACCCAAACAGTAATCTGGGAGAGAGAGGGGGAATAAAAATACAGATCGGAGGAGGCTGTGCAGTACTGTTCTCACGGTCTGGTGTACCTGAGGTCCGTGGGGGCGGGGGTGGGCTGACAGCATCCTGTCCTGCTGCTGGTGCTGAGAAGGGCAGTATGCTCCTAAAGCGCTAGCGACTACACAGTAATCTGGGAGAGAGAGGGAATCAAAATACAGATCTCAGGAGGCTGTGCAGTACTGTTCTCCTGCGGTCAGGTGTACCTGAGGTCCGTGGGGGAGGGAGATGAGAGACAGCGATCCTGTCCTGCTGCTGGTGCTGGACAGGGTGGTCTGCTCCTAGAACACTGCGACCTACACAGTAATCTGGGGAGAGAGGGAATAAAATACAGATCTGAGGAGGCTGTGCAGTACTGTTCACCGTGGTCTGGCATACCTGAGGTCCATGGGGGTGGGCGACAGTGTTCCTCTCCTGCTGCTGGTGCTGGGAGGGCAGTCTGCCTTGAGAGCCCTAACGACCCACACTGTAATCAGGGGAGAGGGGGAATAAAAATACAGATCTGAGGAGGCTGTGCAGTACTGTTCTCCGTGGTCTGGCATACCTGAGGTCTGTGGGCGGGGGGTGGGCGACAGTGTTCCTGTCCTGCTGCTGGTGCTGGGGAGGGCGGTCTGCTCCTAGAGCCCTCGTGACCCACATAGTAATCTGGGGAGAGAGAGGGGAATAAAAATACAGATCTGAGGAGGCGGGTCAGGTAGGACAAAAGAACTCTCTTAAATTATTCAGTTATTCAGCTTTTCACAAATCAGCTTAACCAACGCAGGACAACACAGACGTATGTTAGTCTGCATAAGTTGCTAGCCGTGCTTGTTTAAATTAGTGGTAATCGCGATTTTACACAATTAAAGATGTCAGGCATCACAGAAAAAACAGATCTATACACGGCACTATGAATGCAGAAAACAGGCAAGTTTTAGGTATTTAGCTGCAGGCGCTTAGCAAAGTCCAGCTTTAGGCGCCAAATTGCAACTGAGCGCCTCTGTAGTACTGTTCTCCGCGGTGTGGTGTTCCTGAGGTCCGTGGGAGGGCGGGGGGTGAGTGACAGCGATCCTGTCCTGCTGCTGGTGCTGGGGAGGGCGGTCTGCTTCTTGAGCCCACGCGACCCACACAGTAATCTGGTGAGAGAGAGGGGAATAAAAATACAGCTCAGAGGGGGCTGTGCAGTACAGTTCTCCGTGGTCTGGTGTACCTGAGGTCCGTGGGGGGTAGGCGACAGCGATCCTGTACTACTGCTGGTGCTGGGAAGCGTGTGCTGCTCCAAGAGCCCTCGCGACCCACACAGTAATCTGGGGAGAGACACAGGAATAAAAATACGATCTGAGGAGGCTGAGTAGTACTGTTCTCCACGGTCTGGTGCACCTCAGGTCAGTGGGAGCTGGGGGTGGGCGACAGTGATCCTGTCCTGTTGCTGGTTCTGGGGAGCGTGGTCTGCTCCTAGAGCCCTCACGACCCACACAGTAATCTGGGGATAGAGACGGGAATAAAAATACGGATCTGAGGAGGCGGTGCAGTACTGTTCTCCATGGTCTGGCATACATGAGGTCCGTGGGGGGCTGGAGGTGGGCGACAGCGATCCTGTCCTGCTGCTGGAGCTGGGGAGGGAGGTCTGCTCCTAGAGCCCTCGCGACCCACACAGTAATCTGGGGAGAGTGAGGTTAATAAAAATACAGATCTGAGGAGGCTGTGCAGTACTGTTCTCCGTGGTCTGGCGTACCTGAGGTCCGTGGGTGGCAGGGGGTGGGCGACCGCGATCCTGTCCTGCTGCTGGTACTGAGGAGGGTGGTATGCTCCTAGAGCCCCCACGACCCAAACAGCAATCTGGGGAGAGAGAGGGGGGAATAAAAATACAGATCGGAGGAGGCTGTGCAGTACTGTACTACGCGGTCTGGCGTACCTGAGGACCGTGGGGGTCGGGGGGTGGGCGACAGTGATCCTGTTCTGCTGCTGGTGCTGAGAAGGGCAGTCTAATCCTAAAGCGCTAGTGACCCACACAGTAATCTTGGGAGAGAGAGGGAATAAAAATACAGATCTGAGGAGGCTGTGCAGTACTGTTCTCCATGGTCTGGCGTACCTGAGGTCTCGTGGGGCGGGAGGGCGACAGCGATTCTGTCCTGCTGCTGGTGCTGGGGAGGGTGGTCTGCTCCTAGAGCCTCACGACCCACACAGTAGTCTGAGAGAGAGAGGAACACTGAGACGAGTTCTGAGAGGCCAGGCAGTAAACTGTTCTCCGCTGGCACTGGCCACTGAGGTCCAGGGGTGGCGACAGTGATCCTGTCCTGCTGCTGGTGCTGGGAGGGGGTCTGCTCCTTGAGCCCTCGCGACCCACACAGTAATCTGGGGAGAGAGAGGGAATAAAAATACAGACCTGAGGAGGCTGTGCAGTACTGTTCTCAATGGTTTGGCGTACCTGAGGTCCGTGGGGGGTGGGGATGGGTGACAGCGATCCTGTCCTGCTGCTGGTGCTTGGGAGGTGGTCCGCTCCCAGAGCCCTAGCGACCCACACAATAATCTGAGAGAGAGAGGGGAATAAAATACAGCTCTGAAGGGCTGTGCAGTACTGTTCTCCACGGTCTGGTGTACCTGAGGTCCGTGGGGGTGAGGGTGGGTGACAGTAATCCTGTCCTGTTGCTGGTGCTGGGGAACGTGGTCTGCTCCTAGAGCCAACGCAACCCAGACAGTAATCTGTGGAGAGAGAGGGAATAAAAATACAGATCAGGGAGGATGTGCAGTACTGTTCTCCCGCGGTCTAGTGTACCAAAGGACCGTGGGGGTGGGGTGGGCGACAGTGATCCTGTCCTGCTGCTGGTGCTGGCAAGGGTGATCTGCTACTAGAGCCCTCATGATCCACACAGTAATCTGGGGAGAGAGGGAATAAAATGAAGATCTGAGGAGGCTGTGCAGTACTATATTCCATGGTCTGGCGTACCTGAGGTCCGTGGGGAGCAGGGGTGGGGACAGTGATCCTGTCCTGCTGCTGCTGCTGAGGAGGGTGGTATGCTCCTAGAGCCCTTGTGACCAACACAGTAATCTGGGGAGAGAGAGGAAAAAAATACAGGCCTGAGGTGGCTGTGCAGTACTGTTCTCCGCGGTCTAGCGACCTGAGGTCTGTGGGGGCGGGGGTGGGTGACAGTGATCCTGTCCTGCTGCTGGTGCTGGGGAGGCGGTCTGCTCCTAGAGCCCTCATGACCCACACAGTAATCTGGGAGAGAGAGGGAATAAAAATACAGATCTGAGGAGGCGGGTCAGGTAGGACAAAAGAACTCTCTTAAATTATTCAGTTATTCAGCTTTTCATAAATCAGCTTAACCAACGAGCACAACACAGAAGTATGTTAGTCGGAATAAGTTGCAAGCCGCACTTGTTTAAATTAGTGGTAATCGCGATTTTACACAATTAAAGATGTCTGGCATCACAGAAAAAACAGATCTATACATGGCACTATGAATGCAGAAAACAGGCAGGTATTAGGTATTTAGCTGCAGGAGCTTAGCAAAGTCCAGGTTTAGGTGCCAAATTGCAACTGAGTGTCTTTGAAGTACTGTTCTCCGCAGTCTGGCGTACCTGAGGTCCGTGGGGGCGGGGGTGGGCGACAGCGATCCTGTCCTGCTGCTGGTGCTGGGAGGCGGTCTGTTCCTTGAGCCCTCGCGACCCACACAGTAATCTGGGGAGAGAGGGGAATAAAATACAGCTCTGAGGAGGCTGCTCAGTACTGTTCTCCGTGGTCTGGCGTACCTGGAACTGGGAGAGGGGGTGGGCGCAGCGATCCTGTCCTGCTGCTGGTGCTGGGGAGAGTGGTCTGCTCCTAGAGCCCTCGTGACCCACACAGTAATCTGGGAGAGACACGGGAATAAAAATACAGATCTGAGGAGGCGGTGCAGTACTGTTCTCCGTCTGGCATAACTGAGGTCCATGGGGGCTGGAGTTGGGTGACAGCGATCCTGTCCTGCTGCTGGAGCTGGGGAGGAGGTCTGCTCCTAGAGCCCTCGCGACCACACAGTAATCTGGGGAGAATGAGGTTAATAAAAATACAGATCTGAGGAGGCTGTGCAGTACTGTTCTCCATGGTCTGGCGTACCTGAGGTCCATGGTGGGCAGGGGGTGGGCGACAGCGATCCTGTCCTGCTGCTGGTGCTGGGGAAGGCGGTTTGCTCCTAGAACCCTTGCGACCCACACAGTAATCAGGGGAGAGAGAGGGGAATAAAAATACAGATCTGAGGAGGATGTGCAGTACTGTTCTCCGCGGTTTGGCGTACCTGAGGTCCATGGGTGGCAGGGGTTGGGCGACAGTGATCCTGTCCTGCTGCTGGTACTGAGGAGGGTGGTATGCTCTCAGAGCCCCATGACCCACACAGTAATCTGGGGAGAGAGAGGGGAATAAAAATACAGATCGGAGGAGGCTGTGCAGTACTGTACCACGCGGTCTGGCTGCACTGAGGACCGTGGGGGCGGGGTGGGCACAGCGATCCTGTTCTGCTGCTGGTGCTGAGAAGGGCAGTCTGCTCCTAAAGCGCTAGCGACCCACACAGTAATCTGGGAGAGAGAGGGAATAAAAATACAGATCTGAGGAGGCTGTGCAGTACTGTTCTCCGCGGTCTGGCGACCCTGAGGTCTGTGGGGGCGGGAGGGCGACAGCGATCCTGTCCTGCTGCTGGTGCTGGGGAGGGTGGTCTGGCTCCTAGAGCCCTCGCGACCCACACAGTAGTCTGTGGAGAGAGAGGAATAAAATACAGATCTGAGGAGGAGGGTCAGGTAGGACAAAAGAACTCTCTTAAATTATTCAGTTAATCAGATTTTCACAAATCAGCTTTACCAACGCTGACAACACAGATGTGTTAGTCTGTATAAGTTACAGTCGACTTGTTTAAATTAGTGGAATCGCGATTTTACACAATTAAAGATGTCTGGCATCACAGAAAAAAACAGATCTATACATGGCACTATGAATGCAGAAAACAGGCAGGTTTTAGGTATTTAGCTGCAGGCGCTGAGCAAAGTCCAGGTTTAGGTGACAAATTCAAACTGGGTGCCTGTGCAGTACTGTTCTCTGCGGTCTGGAGTACCTGAGGTCCATGAGAGGCGGAGAGTGGGCGACAGCAATCCTGTTCTACTGCTGGTGCTGGGGAGGGCGGTCTGCTCCTTGAGCCCTCGCGACCCACACAGTAATCTGGGAGAGAGAGGGAATAAAATACAGACCTGAGGAGGCTGTGCAGTACTGTTCTCAACGGTTTGGCGTACCTGAGGTCTCGTGGGGGTGGGGATGGGTGACAGCGATCCTGTCCTGCTGTTTGGGAGGGTGGTCCGCCTCCCAGAGCCCGCGCACCCACACAATAATCCTGGAGAGAGAGAGGGGAATAAAATACAGCTCTGAAGGCGTGCAGCACTGTTCTCCACGGTCTGGTGTACCTGAGGTCCGTGGGGGGCGAGGGGTGGGTGACAGTAATCCTGTCCTGCTGCTGGTGCTGGGGAGCGTGGTCTGCTCCTAGAGCCCTCGCAACCCAGACAGTAATCTGGGGAGAGAGAGGGGAATAAAAATGCAGATCAGAGGAGGATGTGCAGTACTGTTCTCCGCGGTCTAGCGTACCAAAGGACCGTGGGGGGCAGGGGTGGGCGACAGTGATCCTGTCCTGCTGCTGGTGCTGGCGAGGGTGATCTGCTACTAGAGCCCTCGTGATCCACACAGTAATCTGGGGAGAGAGAGGGGAATAAAAATGAAGATCTGAGGAGGCTGTGCAGTACTCATATTCCGGGGTCTGGCGTACCTGAGGTCCGTGGGGGAGCAGGGGTGGGGACAGTGATCCTGTCCTGCTGCTGCTGCTGAGGAGGGTGGTATGCTCCTAGAGCTCTCGCGACTAACACAGTAATCTGGGAGAGAGAGGGAAAAAATACAGGCCTAAGGTGGCTGTGCAGTACTGTTCTCCATCGGTCTAGCTGCACTGAGGTCTGTGGGGCGGGGTGTGACAGTGATCCTGTTCTGCTGCTGGTGCTGGGGAGGGCAGTCTGCTCCTAGAGCCCTCATGACCCACACAGTAATCTGGGGAGAGAGAGGGGAATAAAAATACAGATCTGAGGAGGCGGGTCAGGTAGGACAAAAGAACTCTCTTAAATTATTCAGTTATTCAGCTTTTCATAAATCAGCTTAACCAACGCAGGACAACACAGAAGTATGTTAGTCAGAATAAGTTGTTAGCCGCACTTGTTTAAATTAGTGGTAATCGCGATTTTACACAATTAAAGATGTCTGGCATCACAGAAAAAAACAGATCTATACACGGCACTATGAATGCAGAAAACAGGCAGGTATTAGGTATTTAGCTGCAGGCGCTTAGCAAAGTCCAGGTTTAGGTGCCAAATTGCAACTGAGCGCCTGTGTAGTACTGTTCTCCGTGGTCTGGCGACCTGAGGTCCGGGGGGGGCGGGGGTGGGTGACAGCGATCCTGTCCTGCTGCTGGTGCTGGGAAGGGCGGTCTGCTCCTTGAGCCCTTGCGACCCACACAGTAATCTGGGGAGAGAGAGGGGAACAAAATACAGCTCTGAGGGGACTGTGCAGAACTGTTCTCCGTGGTCTGACGTACCTGAAATCCAAGGGGGGTGGGCGACAGAGATCCTGTCCTGCTGCTGGTGCTGGGGAGCGTGGTCTGCTCCTAGAGCCCTCATGACCCACACAGTAATCTGGGGAGAGACACGGGAATAAAAATACAGATCTGAGGAGGCGGTGCAGTACTGTTCTCCGGTCTGGCATACCTGAGGTCCATGGGGGGCTGGAGTTGTGTGACAGCGATCCTGTCTTGCTGCTGGAGCTGGGGAGAGGTCTGCTCCTAGAGCCCTCGCAACCCACACAGTAATCTGGGGAGAATGAGGTTAATAAAAATACAGATCTGAGGAGGCTGTGCAGTACTGTTCTCCATGGTCTGGGCGTACCTGAGGTCCATGGTGGGCAGGGTGGGCGACAGCGATCCTGTCCTGCTGCTGGGCTGGGGAAGGCGGTTTGCTCCTAGAACCCCTGCACCCACACAGTAAACAGGGGAGAGAGGGAATAAAATGCAGATCTGAGGAGGCTGTGCAGTACTGTTCGCGGTCTGGCACCTGAGGTCCGTGGGTGGCAGGGGTGGGCGACAGCGATCCTGTCCTGCTGCTGGTACTGAGGTGGGTGGTATGCTCCTAGAGCCCCCACGACCCAAACAGTAATCTGGGAGAGAGAGGGGGAATAAAAATACAGATCGGAGGAGGCTGTGCAGTACTGTTCCACGCGGTCTGGTGTACCTGAGGTCCGTGGGGGCGGGGTGGGCTGACAGCAATCCTGTCCTGCTGCTGGTGCTGAGAAGGGCAGTATGCTCCTAAAGCGCTAGCGACTACACAGTAATCTGGGGAGAGAGAGGAATCAAAATACAGATCTCAGGAGGCTGTGCAGTACTGTTCTCCTCGGTCAGGTGTACCTGAGGTCCGTGGGGGAGGGAGATGAGAGACAGATCCTGTCCTGCTGCTGGTGTTGGACAGGGTGGTCTGCTCCCAGAACACTCGCTGACTCCACAGTAATCTGGGGAGAGAGGGAATAAAATACAGATCTGAGGAGGCTGCAGTACTGTTCACCGTGGTCTGGCATACCTGAGGTCCATGGGGGTGGGCGACAGTGTTCCTCTCCTGCTGCTGGTGCTGGGAGGGCAGTCTGCTCTGAGAGCCCTAACGACCCACACTGTAATCAGGGGAGAGAGGGGAATAAAAATACAGATCTGAGGAGGCTGTGCAGTACTGTTCTCCGTGGTCTGGCATACCTGAGGTCTGTGGGGGCGGGGGTGGGCGACAGTGTTCCTGTCCTGCTGCTGGTGCTGGGAGGGCGGTCTGCTCTCTAGAGCCCTCGCAACCCACATAGTAATCTGGGGAGAGAGAGGGAATAAAAATACAGATCTGAGGAGGCGGGTCAGGTAGGACAAAAGAACTCTCTTAAATTATTCAGTTATTCAGCTTTTCACAAATCAGCTTAACCAACGCAGGACAACACAGACGTATGTTAGTCTGCATAAGTTGCTAGCCGTGCTTGTTTAAATTAGTGGTAATCGCGATTTTACACAATTAAAGATGTCAGGCATCACAGAAAAAAACAGATCTATACACGGCACTATGAATGCAGAAAACAGGCAAGTTTTAGGTATTTAGCTGCAGGCGCTTAGCAAAGTCCAGCTTTAGGCGCCAAATTGCAACTGAGCGCCTCTGTAGTACTGTTCTCCGCGGTGTGGTGTTCCTGAGGTCCGTGGGAGGGCGGGGGGTGAGTGACAGCGATCCTGTCCTGCTGCTGGTGCTGGGAGGGCGGTCTGCTTCTTGAGCCCACGCGACCCACACAGTAATCTGGTGAGAGAGGGAATAAAATACAGCTCAGAGGGGGCTGTGCAGTATTTCTCCGTGGTCTGGTGTACCTGAGGTCCGTGGGGGTAGGCGACAGCGATCCTGTACTACTGCTGGTGCTGGGAAGCGTGTGCTGCTCCAAGAGCCCTCACGACCCACACAGTAATCTGGGAGAGACAGGAATAAAAATACGATCTGAGGAGGCTGAGTAGTACTGTTCTCCACGGTCTGGTGCACCTCAGGTCAGTGGGAGCTGGGGGTGGGCGACAGTGATCCTGTCCTGTTGCTGGTTCTGGGGAGCGTGGTCTGCTCCTAGAGCCCTCACGACCCACACAGTAATCTGGGGATAGAGACGGGAATAAAAATACGGATCTGAGGAGGCGGTGCAGTACTGTTCTCCATGGTCTGGCATACATGAGGTCCGTGGGGGGCTGGAGGTGGGCGACAGCGATCCTGTCCTGCTGCTGGAGCTGGGGAGGGAGGTCTGCTCCTAGAGCCCTCGACCCACACAGTAATCTGGGGAGAGGAGGTTAATAAAATACAGATCTGAGGAGGCTGTGCAGTACTGTTCTCCGTGGTCTGGCGTACCTGAGGTCCGTGGGTGGCAGGGGTGGGCGACCGTGATCCTGTCCTGCTGCTGGTACTGAGGAGGGTGGTATGCTCCTAGAGCCCCACGACCAAACAGCAATCTGGGGAGAGAGAGGGGAATAAAAATACAGATCGGAGGAGGCTGTGCAGTACTGTACTACCGCGGTCTGGCGTCCTGAGGACCGTGGGGGGCGGGGTGGGGACAGTGATCCTGTTCCTGCTGCTGGTGCTGAGAAGGGCAGTCTACTCCTAAAGCGCTAGTGACCCACACAGTAATCTTGGGAGAGAGAGGGGAATAAAAATACAGATCTGAGGAGGCTGTGCAGTACTGTTCTCCTCAGCGGTCTGGCGACCTGAGGTCTGTGGGGGCGGGAGGGCGACAGCGATTCTGTCCTGCTGCTGGTGCTGGGGAGGGTGGTCTGCTCCTAGAGCCCTCGCGACCCACACAGTAGTCTGTGGAGAGAGAGAGGAATAAAAATACAGATCTGAGGAGGAGGGTCAGGTAGGACAAAAGAACTCTCTTAAATTATTCAGTTAATCAGATTTTCACAAATCAACTTTACCAACGCAGGACAACACAGACGTACGTTAGTATGTATAAGTTGCTAGCCGCACTTGTTTAAATTAGTGGTAATCGCGATTTTGCACAATTAAAGATGTCTGGCATCACAGAAAAAAACAGATCTATACATAGCACTATGAATGCAGAAAACAGGCAGGTTTTAGGTATTTAGCTGCAGGCGCTGAGCAAAGTCCAGGTTTAGGTGTCAAATTCAAACTGGGTGCCTGTGCAGTACTGTTCTCTGCGGTCTGGAGTACCTGAGGTCCATGAGGGCGGAGAGTGGGCGACAGCAATCCTGTTCTACTGCTGGTGCTGGGAGGCGGTCAGCTCCTTGAGCCCTCGCGACCCACACAGTAATCTGGGGAGAGAGAGGGGAATAAAATACAGACCTGAGGAGGCTGTGCAGTACTGTTCTCAAGGTTTGTGCACTGAGGTCCGTGGGGGGTGGGGGATGGGTGACAGCGATCCTGTCCTGCTGCTGGTGCTTGGGAGGTGGTCCGCTCCCAGAGCCTAGCGACCCACACAATAATCCTGGAGAGAGAGAGGGGAATAAAATACAGCTCTGACGGGCTGTGCACTGTTCTCCCGGTCTGGTGTACCTGAGGTCCGTGGGGGGAGGGGTGGGTGACAGTAATCCTGTCCTGCTGCTGGTGCTGGGGAACGTGGTCTGCTCCTAGAGCCAACGCAACCCAGACAGTAATCTGTGGAGAGAGAGGAATAAAAATACAGATCAGGGAGGATGTGCAGTACTGTTCTCCGCGGTCTAGTGTACCAAGGACCGTGGGGGTGGGGGTGGGCGACAGTGATCCTGTCCTGCAGCTGGTGCTGGCGAAGGGTGATCTGCTACTAGAGCCCTCTGATCCACACAGTAATCTGGGAGAGAGAGGGAATAAAATGAAGATCTGAGGAGGCTGTGCAGTACTATATTCATGGTCTGGCGCACCTGAGGTCCGTGGGGAGCAGGGGTGGGGACAGTGATCCTGTCCTGCTGCTGCTGCTGAGGAGGGTGGTATGCTCCTAGAGCCCTTGCGACTAACACAGTAATCTGGGAGAGAGAGGGAAAAAATACAGGCCTGAGGTGGCTGTGCAGTACTGTTCTCCATGGTCTAGCGTACCTGAGGTCTGTGGGGGGCGGGGTGGGTGACAGTGATCCTGTTCTGCTGCTGGTGCTGGGGAGGGCGGTCTGTTCCTAGAGCCCTCATGACCCACACAGTAATCTGGGAGAGAGAGGGAATAAAAATACAGATCTGAGGAGGCGGGTCAGGTAGGACAAAAGAACTCTCTTAAATTATTCAGTTATTCAGCTTTTCATAAATCAGCTTAACCAACGAGCACAACACAGAAGTATGTTAGTCGGAATAAGTTGCAAGCCGCACTTGTTTAAATTAGTGGTAATCGCGATTTTACACAATTAAAGATGTCTGGCATCACAGAAAAAACAGATCTATACATGGCACTATGAATGCAGAAAACAGGCAGGTATTAGGTATTTAGCTGCAGGAGCTTAGCAAAGTCGTGGTTTAGGTGCCAAATTGCAACTGAGTGTCTGTTGAAGTACTGTTCTCCAGTCTGGCGTGACCTGAGGTCCGTGGGGGCGGGGTGGGCGACAGCGATCCTGTCCTGCTGCTGGTGCTGGGAGGCGGTCTGCTCCTTGAGCCCTCGCGACCCACACAGTAATCTGGGGAGAGAGGGGAATAAAATACAGCTCTGAGGGGCTGCTCAGTACTGTTCTCCGTGGTCTGGCGTGCCTGAAATCGGGGGTGGGCGACAGCGATCCTGTCCTGCTGCTGGTGCTGGGAGAGTGGTCTGCTCCTAGAGCCCTCGTGACCCACACAGTAATCTGGGAGAGACATGGGAATAAAAATACAGATCTGAGGAGGCGGTGCAGTACTGTTCTCCTGATCTGGCATAACTGAGGTCCATGGGGGCTGGAGTTGGGTGACAGCGATCCTGTCCTGCTGCTGGAGTTGGGAGGAGGTCTGCTCCAGAGCCCTCGCGACCCACACAGTAATCTGGGAGAATGAGGTTAATAAAAATACAGATCTGAGGAGGCTGTGCAGTACTGTTCTCCATGGTCTGGCGTACCTGAGGTCCATGGTGGGCAGGGGGTGGGCGACAGCGATCCTGTCCTGCTGCTGGTGCTGGGGAAGGCGGTTTGCTCCTAGAACCCTTGCGACCCACACAGTAATCAGGGGAGAGAGAGGGGAATAAAAATACAGATCTGAGGAGGCTGTGCAGTACTGTTCTCGGCGGTCTGGCATACCTGAGGTCCGTGGGTGGAAGGGGGTGGACGACAGAGATCCTGTCCTGCTGCTGGTACTGAGGAGGGTGGTATGCTCCTTGAGCCCCGACAACCCACACAGTAATCTGGGGAGAGAGAGGGGGGAATAAAAATACAGATCGGAGGAGGCTGTGCAGTACTGTTCTACGCGGTCTGGCGTACCTGAGGTCCGTGGGGGGCGGGTGGTGCGCGACAGCGATCCTGTCCTGCTGCTGGTGCTGAGAAGGGCAGTATGCTCCTAAAGCGCTAGCAACCAACACAGTAATCTGGGGAGAGAGAGGGGAATCAAAATACAGATCTGAGGAGGCTGTTCAGTACTGTTCTCCCGCGTCAGGTGTACCTGAGGTCCGTGGGGGAGGGGATGAGAGACAGCTGATCCTGTCCTGCTGCTGGTGCTGGACAGGGTAGTCTGCTCCTAGAACACTCGCTGACTACACAGTAATATGGGGAGAGAGGGAATAAAATACAGATCTGAGGAGGCTGTGCAGTGCTGTTCACCGTGGTCTGGCATACCTGAGGTCCATGGGGGTGGGAGACAGTGTTCCTCTCCTGCTGCTGGTGCTGGGAGGGCAGTCTGCTCTGAGAGCCCTAACGACCCACACTGTAATCAGTGGAGAGAGGGGGGAATAAAAATGCAGATCTGAGGAGGCTGTGCAGTACTGTTCTCCGTGGTCTGGCGTACCTGAGGTCTGTGGGGGCGGGGTGGGCGACAGTGTTCCTGTCCTGCTGCTGGTGCTGGGGAGGGCGGTCTGCTCCTAGAGCCCTCGTGACCCACATAGTAATCTGGGGAGAGAGAGGGGAATAAAAATACAGATCTGAGGAGGCGGGTCAGGTAGGACAAAAGAACTCTCTTAAATTATTCAGTTATTCAGCTTTTCACAAATCAGCTTAACCAACGCAGGACAACACAGACGTATGTTAGTCTGTATAAGTTGCTAGCCGTGCTTGTTTAAATTAGTGGTAATCGCGATTTTACACAATTAAAGATGTCAGGCATCACAGAAAAACAGATCTATACACGGCACTATGAATGCAGAAAACAGGCAAGTTTTAGGTATTTAGCTGCAGGCACTAGCAGTCCAGCTTTAGGCGCCAAATTGCAACTGAGCGCCTGTGTAGTACTGTTCTCCGCGGTGGTGTGCCCTGAGGTCCGTGGGAGGGCGGGGGGTGAGTGACAGCGATCCTGTCCTGCTGCTGGTGCTGGGAGGGCGGTCTGCTTCTTGAGCCTCGCGACCCACACAGTAATCTGGGGAGAGAGAGGGAATAAAAATACAGATCTGAGGAGGCTGTGCAGTACTGTTCTCTAGGTCTGGTGTACCTGAGGTCCGTGGGTGGCTGGGGTGGGCGACAGCGATCCTGTCCTGCTGCTGGTGCTGGGGAGGGTGGTCTGCTCCTAGAGCCCTCGCGACCCACACAGTAATCTGGGGAGAGAGAGGGGAATAAAAATACAGATCGGAGGACGCTGTGCAGTACTGTTCTACGTGGTCTGGCGTACCTGAGGTCTGTGGGGGGTGGGGAGTGGGCGACAGCGATCCTGTCCTGCTGCTGGTGCTGAGATGGGCAGTATGCTCTTAAAGCGCTAGCGACCCACACAGTAATCTGGGGAGAGAGAGGGGAATCAAAATACAGATCTGAGGAGGCTGTGCAGTACTGTTCTCCGCGGTCTGGCGTACCTGAGGTCCGTGGGGGGCGGGGAGTGGGCGACAGTGATCCTGTCCTGCTGCTGCTGCTGGGGAGGGTGGTCTGCTCCTAGAGCCCTCACGACCCACACAGTAGTCTGTGGAGAGAGAGAGGAATAAAAATACAGATCTGAGGAGGCGGGTCAGGTAGGACAAAAGAACTCTCTTAAATTATTCAGTTAATCAGATTTTCACAAATCAGCTTTAACAACGCAGGACAACACAGACGTACATTAGTCGGTATAAGTTGCTAGCCGTACTTGTTTAAATTAGTGGTAATTGCGATTTTACACAATTAAAGATGTCTGGCATCACAGAAAAACAGATCTATACATGGCAATATGAATGCAGAAAACAGGCAAGTTTTAAGTATTCAGCTGCAGGCACTGAGCAAAGTCCAGGTTTAGGTGACAAATTCAAACTGGGTGCCTATGCAGTACTGTACTCCGCGGTCTGGAGTACCTGTGGTCCATGAGGGGCTGGGAGTGGGCGACAGCATTCCTGTTCTACTGCTTGTGCTGGGGAGGGTGGTCTGCTCCTTGATCCCTCGTGACCCACAAAGTAATCTGGGAAGAGAGAGGAATAAAATACAGATCTGAGGAGGCTGTGCAGTACTGTTCTCCCGGTCTGGCTGCCCGAGGTCCGGGGTGGGTGGTGGGTAACAGCGATCCTGTCCTGCTGCTGGTTTTGGGAAGGGCTGTCTGCTCCTAGAGCCTCGTGACCCCACACAGTAATCTGGGAGAGAAAGAGAGAATAAAATACAGATCTGAGGAGGCTGTGCTATACTGTTCTCCATGGTTTGGCGTAACTGAGGTTCGTGGGGGGTGGGGGATGGGCAACAGTAATCCTGTCCTGCTGCTGGTGCTGAGGAGCACGGTCTGCTCCTAGAGCCCTCACAACCCAGACAGTAATCTGGGGAGAGAGAGAATAAAAATACAGATCAGAGGAGGCTGTGCAGTACTGCTTTCCTGGTCTAGCGTACCAAAGGTCCGTGGGGGGTGGGGGTGGGTGACAGTGATTCTGTCCTGCTGCTGGTGCTGGTGAGGGTGGTCTGCTCCTAGAGCCCTCGTGACCCAGACAGTAATCTGGGGAGAGAGAGGGGAATAAAAATGAAGATCTGAGGAGGCTGTGCAGTACTATATTCCGCAGTCTGGCGTACCTGAGGTCCGTGGGGAGCAGGGGTTGGGGGACAGTGATCCTGTCCTGCTGCTGGTGCTGAGGAGGGTGGTATGCTCCTAGAGCCCTCGCGACCCACACAGTAATCTGGGGAGAGAGAGGGGAATAAAAATACAGGCCTGAGGTGGCTGTGCAGTACTGTTCTCCGCGGTCTAGCTGCACTGAGGTCCGTGGGGAGGCGGGGATAGGTGACAGTGATCCTGTTCTGCTGCTGGTGCTGGGGAGGGTGGTCTGCCCTAGAGCCCTCATGACCCACACAGTAATCTGGGGAGAGAGAGTGGAATAAAAATACAGATCTGAGGAGGCGGGTCAGGTAGGACAAAAGAACTCTCTTAAATTATTCAGTTATTCAGCTTTTCACAAATCAGCTTAACCAACGCAGGACAATACAGACGTATGTTAGTCGGAATAAGTTGCTAGCCGTACTTGTTTAAATTAGTGGTAATCGCAATTTTACACAATTAATGATGTCTGGCATCACAGAAAAATACTGATCTATACACGGCACAATGAATGCAGAAAACAGGCAGGTATTAGGTATTTAGCTGCATGCGCTGAGCAAAGTCCAGGTTTAGGCGCCAAATTCAAACTGAGCGCCTGTGCAGTACTGTTCTCTGCGGTCTGGCGTACCTGAGGTCCGAGGGGAGGGGTGGGCGACAGCATCCAGTCCTGCTGCTGGTGCTGGGAGGCGGTCTGCTCCTTGAGCCCTCGACCCACACAGTAATCTGGGGAGAGAGAGGGGAATTAAAATACAGATCTGAGGAGGCTGTGCAGTACTGTTCTCCACGGTCTGATGTACCTGAGGTCCGTGGGGGGTGGGTGACAGCGATCCTGTCCTGCTGCTGGTGCTGGGGAGGGTGGTCTGCTGCTAGAGCCCTTGTGACCCACACAGTAATCTGGGGGGGAATGGAGAGGAATAAAAATACAGATCTGAGGAGGCAGTGCAGTACTGTTCTCCACGGTCTGGCTGCACCTGAGGTCCGTGGGGGCGGGTGGTGGGCAACAGAGATTCTATCCTACTGCAAGGGATGGGGATGGCAGTCTGCTCCTCGAGCCCTCGTGACCCACACAGTAATCTGGGAGAGAGAGGGAATAAAAATACAGATCTGAGGAGGCTGAGCAGAACTGTTCTCCACGGTCTGGTTACCTGAGGTCCGTGGGGGCTGGGGTGGGCGACAGTGATCCTGTCCTGCTGCTGGCGCAGGGGAGGGCCATCTTCTCCGGGAGCCCTCACCACCCACACAATAATCTGGGGAGAGAGGGGGGAATAAACAAACAGCTCTGAGGGGGCAGTGCAGTACTGTTCTCCACGGTCTGGCGTACCTGAGGTCCGTGGGGGGTGGGCGACAGCGATCCTGTCCTGCTGCTGGTGCTCGGGATCGCGGTCTGCTCCTAGAGCCCTCGCGACCCACACAGTAATCTGAAGAGAGTCACGGGAATAAAAATACAGATCTGAGGTGGCTGTGCTGTTCTCCACTGTCTGGCTTACCTGTGGTCCGCGGGGGGCTGGAGGTGGGCGACAGCGATCCTGTCCTACTGCTGGAGCAGGGGAGGGAGGTCTGCTCCTAGAGCCCTCGCGACCCACACAGTAATCTGGGGAGAGTGAGGTTAATTTTTTTTTTTTTTTTAATTCACTTTATTTTATAGTCATATACAGTACATATACCATACACAATGAGCAGGGCTGGTACAACCGGGACATCAAGGTAAACATTGAATGTCAACATATCTTTACAAGACCAACCCCTTGTTGTTGGTACCAAAAAGAAAGTTATTTACACAGATATTCTAAACCCAACCCCTCATCCAAAGCAGCACTCACACGCCATTCATAAGGAGATCCTACCAAGGGTTCATAATGGGGACACAACTCCTGGGTGACCATGGGAGCCCCAAACTGCCAGGGCTGCATCCAAGGATCCCCACAGCAGGTAAAAACCCTCTACCTTATTGTGCATCCTGGCAATATGAAACTCCACCTGTAATGCTAATGTGATTTATTTATACCATTCATTAATAGAAGGTACCAAGTCGTCTGTCCAGTGCCTCAGAATAACCGCCTTCGCGGCTGCAGAGATTAATGCAATGTGTTTCTTCTGTTGCTTGGACATATCTTTACTGAAAACATTCAATAGACAGGTTTCAGGTGAAAAGAGACCATTTATCCCCAAAGCTTGTGGCAAAGATGTACGAATTGCCTTCCAAAAAGGTTGAATCATAACACATTCCCACAATATATGGTACACATCACTACCTTCTGCTCCATTATCTAGTACATGCAGAATGAGTTGATTTACCCATTCTGCATAATTTCAAGGGGAGTAGTACATGTTGTGTACAACATAATATTGTTGTAACCTGTATTTATCTTGTCTGAGATTTCTATATGTATTTAGCCATATATTTCTCCAAACCTCCCATTTTCTGCTATTCCTAACCTACCTGTCCAATAGTAACCTACCCCACTTGGTAAACTATCATCAAGTTGTTGCAAGAGCTTATATTCCCGAGATAGAATGTGGCTGGCTGGCTACCTTAATTAGGTCAGTTAACTCAATACCGCTACCCATATATAGTGCACCATTTTTACTCAGATGGGCTCTTATTGATTCAGAGACTTGTCTGAATTTAAAATATTGGCCTCTTATTTCAGAGAACTTATTTTCAGCCTGTTGATAGGACAGCAACTTACCCTCTGGAGCCAAGTCTCTAGTTTAAGGCCTCCTAATATTCCCCAAACCTGGCGATAATGGAGCCTGTTGTATCAAGAAATGAGGGTTTTGTACCATTCCTTGCTCCAACGAAATTGCCAGTTTACCCGTAATAGCTTCTGAATCTGCTGCAAAGCCTTTACGGACCAGCCAATGGGAGTATTTCTTAGCTCCCTAGGCAAGAGGTTGAAGGTGGTGTACGCTATCGAACATAACTCTAAATTATGCGTATTAACTAAATCTCTCTCAATACTAATCCAGGGCGGTTTATACCGACGCGTAGAATCATTTGTATTTGGTTCAGCCCAATATGCTATCTTACTTATGTGCGATGCTAAATAGTATTTATAAAAAGATGGTAAAGAGAGACCTCCTCTTTCTCTTGGGCCTGTGAGCTTCTGGTATGCTCTCCTAACCTTCTTCCCTTTCCACAAGTAAGAGCTAATCATCTTCCTTAAACCTTCAAACCAAGCCTTGGGGAGAAAGCATCCTAGCATATTCAGTGGGTAAATGACCCTCGGTAGTATATTCATTTTTATGGTTTCTATCCTGGCCCATAAACGAAAGGGCAACTAATTCCATCTACCCAGGTCCTGCTTAACCACTTTTAGGAGTTTATCGCAGTTTTCATTAACCATAGATCTTATTCCCCTTGTGATCTTGACCCCTAAGTATGTTAACCTTTTAGATTCCCAGGCCAGACCATACTCCCTCGCAATGTTGGGATGGCATCTATTATTCAACGGAAAGAGCTTGGTCTTAGATGGATTAATTTTGTAGTTAGAGACCTCAGAGAAACTAGCAATTTCTCTTAATATCTCTGGTATACCAATGTCGGACTCTTCTATATGTAGCAGGAGATCATCGGCATATGCCGATATCAGGTATCGTCTGTTCCCTAGCTCTATCCCTTTTATCACTTGTGATGTCTGTAATCTACGGATCGGGGGTTCAAGATAGAGGTTGAACAGGAGTGGTGAAAGTGGACACCTGCCTGGTACCACAGTTTAAAGGGAATGGGGAATTTAGCATGCCATTGCACCACACACGAGCTGTGGGTGCACTATATAAAATACGGACCCGTGTTAAGAACTCTGTGGGTAGCCCAAACCTGTCTAACACTGCAAAAAGAAAGTCCCACGATACTCAATCGAACGCCTTTTTGGCGTCTAGCGCCAACCAGGCTGTAGGGTGGCACACTCCCTGTGCATGAATGATCAGGTGCAGGACCTTCCGTAGTGGTCACTCGATAACCTTCCGCCATGAAGCCCACCTGTTCTATACTAACCATACTCTCCATGAATGGGCTCAATCTATTTGCTAGTATTTTAGCTAAGATCTTAACATCAACATTTAGTAAAGAAATTGGGCGATAACTGCCCATCAACAAGGGGTCTCGATCAGGTTTAGGGATAAGGGTGATAAGCGCCTCTAGAAAGGTAGAGTCCGACATGCCTCACTCAAACCAGAAATTATACACCCTAGTTATAATTGGGGCTATTACATCTATGTAGATTTTTAAAAAGTTAGTAGTTAGGCCGTCTGGTCCAGGGGATTTATCACTCGCTAACTGCGAAACTGCGATCTTTACCTCGATCTCTTGGATCGGTGCTCCCAGATGTCTAACCTCCGCATGTGGTACCTTAGGTAGGGGAACCGAACTTAGGAACTTATTAATTCCGGTAATCGAGGATTTATTACTAACTTCAATTGAGTAAATACGTTGAAAGTAATCTCTAAAGGCAACTACAATGTCCCTCGGGTCTTTTATCACGTCGTCCCATCTTCCTTCCTTAACGCTGGCACAACTTGATTTGAGTCCATTTGCCGCAGCCTAAGTGCCAATAGTTTACCTGCCCTTTCCCCTGATTCTAAGTACTTAATTTTAGTTCTATGTAATGCTAACTCCACTTTCTGCATCATCAATGCTGCATATTTGGCTTGCAGCCTGTGTAATTCAGCCCACTCAGGTTCACCAGAATGCGTTGTTATATTATTCTCTAACCTCTTTATAGCACTAGTGATACCTTCCAACTGTGCCTTGAATTTCCTGGTCCTGTTAGTGGATATACGAATGCATTCACCCCTAAGTCCACATTTTAGTGCAGCCCACACTATGTCTATATTTGAGACTGAACCCAGGTTGCTATCCCAGAATTGTGTCAAGAATGTATTTATTTGGTCCCGAGTATATGATGTTTGCAATAACTGGTTATTAAACCTCCATCTGAAATCTCTGTTCATCCTATTCATGGGTATCCATTTAACATATACCGGGGAGTGATCAGAGATGACTCTAGCTTCAATTCCAGCTTCCAGAACTTATGGAAGTATGCTTAAACTTATCAGAAAGTAGTCAATTCTGGAGAACGTCCTATGTGGATTAGAAAAAAAGGTATATTGCCTCATGTTCCCATTCATGAGCCTCCAGATATCAATCAGGCCTAAGTTATCCATTACTTCCCTTAACGCACGTTGTGCTGGAGAAAAGCCAACACGCCTATTATCCGATCGATCCAAATCGAGCTGGTGGTTATATTCCAGTCTCCCCAATTAATAAAACATAGGATGTAATCCAGTCAAGACTTCAATCAGATGCATGAAAATTGTGGAGAGTCTAAATTGGGACCATATATTGACCTAATCACGACTTTAACTGAGGCTAGTATACCGACATGGAAAATGTACCTACCCTGTGTATCCCATAGCTCCTTTTCTAAATGAAAGGTAGTTTTCCTATGAAATAATATAGCCACTCCACCTTTATTATGAGATAAACCGGCTCCATACACTTGACCGACCCACTGCTTAAGAAACAGCTGAGTATCCTCTCTTGAGAGGTGTGTTTCTTGCAAACATGCAATCTCAGCTTTAAGGGTAAGTAAATGTTTCAGTATAATCTGCCTCTTACACCTGTCTCTTGCACCCTTAACATTCCAACTAAACAAATTATAGGCACCTGTCATGTCTTCAAAAATATTAGAATAAGATCCAGCGTTATACCTTCTTTCATTAAGAGATAGCTCCATAGGTAGCTTCCCCTTGGTATGTTACATAAGCGTGTAGTGCTGCTATTTCCCACCTCTCCCACCCTCCCGTGATTACAATCAACCCCAGTCCCAAGACTGCACTACTATCTCGCACTGTCCTGTGACGGTCATACCAACCCAAGCGTCCTCTCGCCTCTCCCCCTACACATCCTTTGTTTTTCTTGAAGCTGACACTGATGGAGTATTTAGAAAAGCAAATAGACTCTGGCAGAGGGAGGTCCGAGGGAGAAGAGAAGAAAAAAAAAAAAATTATTTTTGTTAGTTGGGTTAGCATTATCCCTAAATATAGTCTCATCCTAGGGTTATCCCCCATTGGTCATTTATAAGGAAACTCACACTTATATTCTAATGGATATCCCCCTTTAGTGGGGAAATTTATAGCTACTACCACTCTTCAATCAAATCTATCTATATTCAAGTAAAATAATTTCACTACAACTGCTCTATATTAAATGCATCATTACAAGATCACTAGTAAACAAGAGCACAGACAATGAAGTGATAACCTAACCATTAGTTTCAAAGCCACTGCGGGATGGCACACCAGTTCAGAAAGTTTCCTTATTTTCAGATTATCAGTGGCTATGCCTTTATAAACTATCAAGATTCTAACTTATGTATTTGAGGAGATTCACTTGCTGAAAAGATGTGTACTGTCCTCTAAAATTAAAGCAAGGTGCAGCGTTCATCCAGTTCGCCCATCTAAAGAGGGGAAAAAGGAAATCCTCATGGTGGGTCGTTTCCTCATGTAAGGTGTTCGATAATACTCGGAAAGGTCCCTTGCCCTGGGTGGCCAAAATCCTAGGCAGAGAAGGGATAAAGAAAAGAGGGGGGGAAACAAAATGTCTAAAGTCACTTCGTGCCAGATTCTGCCTTCAAGCAATGCCCGTCCTCTGATAGTGTTGCCCGACTGACAAATAGCAAAAAAAAGGACCAAGGGGAGGCCGCTCCTCCTATATTCTTCCTTTGAATCTAATGCATTTTCAGTGGCTGATCCAATGAATGACCGCTACACTCTTATCTATCATTTGAAGAGATCTGGCAGAGCTCTTTTAATTTCTTCCCAAGCTACTTCCACGGATTCAAAAGTCTGCCATTGATCCTTAATCTTCACCAATAGTTGAGCTGGGTATCGCACCCTAAATGGTACCCCCGCGGCAACCAGCTTCGAAACGATGGGATGCAAGCTCTGCCTTTTCATCCGAACAGAGTAAGGAAGGTCATGAGAGATCCGGATTTTCCTTCCTTCCCAACAAACGTCCTGCAGTGCTTTAACCTTACTCAAAATGTGTTGCTTGTCTTGAAAACACAGTAGTTTACAAATTATCGGGTGTGGAGGGGCTTCGGGTGCAGGTAGTGGGCTAAGTGATCTATGCCCTCTCAATAGTGTAACTCCCACTGGGATTGACCCGCTACCTTCTCAAAAGCTTCTGTACAAACATGATTGTATTTGGGCACCTCTTTTCAGGAATGTTTAAAATGACGATGTTATTTCTTCTACTCCTGCCCTCAAGATCTTCAAGCTTCTCCTCGATCTTTTAATTTTCTTGTTGAGGGCAGTTCTCTCCACATCTTGTTTCTCAACTTTAGACTCCAGAGATTTGATTTTGACTTCGTTATCTCAACCCTTGTTTCAATAGATTCCATAGCCGTCCTAAACAATTGTATCTCCATGAATCTGTCCACTGAGACTGCGTGGGGCAAATATTTCTAAAACCTTTCCTCCGTCAGTGCTGCTGGCCCGAGCTGGATTTGTCAGGCCCCGATGCGGGCGCTTTGCTGCCTGTTTTTTCCTGGCGATGGTGGCGGCGTATGTTTCGCGCTTTAATTTTTGATGAAAGCCTCATGCTCACAGAAGATAAGAACTCCAGAGGTTGCACGATACTTTCCCCACCAGTCTTTCTCAAGAAAAATTTAGAACACTCCGTTAATTTAGCGTGGCGTTTTGATTGGGACGAGAGGTAGCAGGCAAGGCTGTTCTTCCTAAGCCGCCATCCGCTGATCCCGAGAGTGAGGTTAATAAAATACAGATCTGAGGAGGCTGTGCAGTACTGTTCTCTGTGGTCTGGCGTACCTGAGGTCCGTGGGTGGCAGGGGTGGGCGACAGCGATCCTGTCCTGCTGCTGGTGCTGAGGGGGGTGGTATGCTCTTAGAGCCCCCACGATCCACACAGTAATCTGGGGAGAGAGAGAGGGGGGAATAAAAATACAGATTGCAGGAGGCTGTGCAGTACTGTTCTAACCGGTCAGGCGTACCTGAGGTCCGTGGGGCGGGGGTGGGCGACAGCGATCATGTCCTGCTGCTGGTGCTGGGAACGGCAGTTTGCTCCTAAAGCCCTCGTGACCCACACAGTAATCTGGGAAGAGAGGGGAATAAAAATACAGATCTGAGGAGGCTGTGCAGTACAGTTCTCCCGGGTCTGGTGTACCTGAGGTCCGTGGGGGGTGGGGAGTGGGCGACAGTGATCCTGTCCTGCTGCTGGATGCTGAGAGCATGGTCTGCTCTAAGAGCCCTCAACCCAGACAGTAATCTGGAGAGAGAGGGGGGAATAAAAATACAGATCAGAGGAGGCTGTGCAGTACTGTTCTTCGAAGTCTGGCGTATCTGAGGTCCGTGGGGGGCGGGGCTTTGGCGACAGCAATCCTGTCCTACTGCTGGTGCTGGGGAGGGCGGTCTGCTCGTAAAGTCCTCATGACCCACACAGTAATCTGGGGAGAGAGAGTGGAATAAAATACAAATCTGAGGAGGCTGTGCAGTACTGATCTCCACGGTCTGGCGTACCTGAGGTCCGTGGGCGGCGGGGTGGGCGCAGCGATCCTGTCCAGCTGCTGCTGTTGCTTGGGAGGATGGTCTGCTCCTAGAGCCCTCACGACCCACACAGTAGTCTGGGGAGAGAGAGAGAATAAAAATACAGATCTGAGGAGGCGAGTCAGGTAGGATAAAAGAACTCTCTTAAATTATTCAGTTAATCAGATTTTCACAAATCAGCATTACCAACGCAGGACAAAACAGACGTACGTTAGTCGGTATAAGTTGCTAGCCGTACTTGTTTAAATTAGTGGTAATCGTGATTTTACACAATTAAAGATGTCTGGCATCACAGAAAAAAACAGATCTATACACGGCACCATGAATGCAGAAAACAGGCAGGTTTTAGGTATTTAGCTGCAGGCGCTGAGCAAAGTCCAGGTTTAGGCACCAAATTCAAACTGAGTGCCTGTGCAGTACAGTTCTCCGCGGTCTGGAGTACCTGAGGTCCATGAGGGACGGGTAGTGGGTGACAGCGATCCTGTTCTACTGCAGTTGCTGGGGAGGGCGGTCAGCTCCTTGAGCCCTCGCGACCCACACAGTAATCTGGGGAGAGGGAGGGGAATAAAAATACAGATCTGAGGTTGCTGAGCAGTACTGTTCTCTGTGGTCTGGCATACCCGAGGTCCGTGGGGGGGTGGGTGGTGGGTAACAGCGATCCTGTCCTGCTTCTGGTGCTGGGGAGGGTGGGCCACTCCTTGAGCCCTCGTGACCCACACAGTAATCTGGGAAGAGAAAGAGGGGAATAAAAATACAGCTCTGACGGGGCTGTGCAGTACTGTTCTCCATGGTCAGGTGTACCTGAGATCCGTGGGGGGCAGGGGTGGGCGACAGTGATCCTGTCCTGCTGCTGGTGCTGAGGAGGGTGGTATGCTCCTAGAGCCCTCGCGACCCACACAGTAATCTGGGGAGATAGAGGCAATAAAAATACAGATTGAGGAGGCTGTGCAGTACTGTTCTCCATGGTCTGGCATACTTGAGGTCCGTGGCGGGCGGGGTGGGCAACAGCGATCCTGTCCTGCTGCTGGTGCTGGGGAGGGCAGTCTGCTCCTACAGCCTTAGCGACCAACACAGTAATCTGAGGAGAAAGAGGGAATAAAATTACAGACCTGAGGAGGCTGTGCAATACTGTTCTCCTCGTCTAGCGTACCTGAGGTCCGTGGGGGGCGGTGGGGCTACAGTGATCCTGTCCTGCTGCTGGTGCTGGGAAGGGCGGTCTGCTCCTAGAGCCCTCATGACCCACGCAGTAATCTGGGTAGAGAGAGGGGAATAAAAATACAGATATGAGGATGTGCAGTACTGTTCCTCGCGGTCTGGCGTACCTGAGGTCTGTTGGCAGCGGGGGGTGGGAGACAGCGATCCTGTCCTGCTGCTGGTGCTGGGAAGGGCAGTCTGCTCCTAGAGCCCTCATTTCCCACACAGTAATGTGGGAGAGAGAGGGGAATAAAAATACAGATCTGAGGAGGCTGTGCAGTACTGTTCTCCGTGGTCTGGTATACCTGAGGTCCGTGGGGAGCGGGGGAAGGGCGACAGCGATCCTGCCCTGCTGCTGGTGCTTGGGTGGGCGGTCTGCTCCTAGAGCCCTCGTGACCCACACTGTAATCTGGGGAGAGAGAAGGGAATAAAAATACAGATCTGTGGAGGCTGTGCATTACTGTTCTCCACGGTCAGGCGTACCTGAGGTCCGCGCCGGGAAGGGGATGGGCGACAGTGATCCTGTCCTGCTGCTGGTGCTGAAGAGGGCGGTCTGCTCCTAGAGCCCTAGCAACCCACACAGAAATCTGGGGAAGGAGGGGAATAAAAATACATATCTGAGGAGGCGGTGCAGTACTGTTCTCCGTGGTCTGGCATGCCTGATGTCCATGGGGGGTGGGCGACAGTGTTCCTGTCCTGCTGCTGGTGCTGGAGAGGGAGGTCTGCTCCGAGAGCCCTCGCAACCCACACAGTAATCAGAGGAGAGAGAGGGGAATAAAAATACAGATCTGAGGAGGCTGTGCAGTACTGTTCTCCGTGGTCTGGTGTACCTGAGGTCTGTGGGGGCCGGGGGGTGGGCAACAGTGTTCCTGTCCTGCTGCTGGTGCTGGGGAGGTCGGTCTGCTCCTAGAGCCCTCGCGATCCACACAGTAATCTGGGGAGAGATGGGGAATAAAAATACAGATCTGCGGAGGAGGGTCAGGTAGGACAAAAGAACTCTCCAAAATTATTCAGTTATTCAGCTTTCACAAATCAGCTTAACCAACGAGGACAACACAGACGTATGTTAGACGGAATAAGTTGCTAGCCGTACTTGTTTAAATTAGTGGTAATCGCGATTTTACACAATTAAAGATGTCTGGCATCACAGAACAAAACTGATCTATACACAGCACTATGAATGCCGAAAACAGGCAGGTATTAGGTATTTAGCTGCAGGCGCTGAGCAAAGTCCAGGTTTAGGCACCAAATTCAAACTGAGCGCCTGTGCAGTACTCTTCTCCGCGGTCTGGCGTACCTGAGGTCCGTGGGGGGCAGGGGGGTGGGCGACAGCGATCCTGTCCTGCTGCTGGTGCTGGGGAGGGCGGTCTGCTCCTTGAGCCCTCGCGACCCACAAAGTAATCTGGGGAGAGAAAGGGGAATAAAAATACAGATCTGAGGAGGCTGTGCAGTACTGTTCTCCACGGTCTGGCATACCTGAGGTCCGTGGGGGGGCTGGAGGTGGGCAACAGCGATCCTGTCCTGCTGCTGGAGCTGGGGAGGGAGGTCTGCTCCTAGAGCCCTCGCGACCCACACAGTAATCTGGGGAGTGTGAGGTTAATAACAATACAGATCTGAGGAGGCTGTGAAGTACAGTTCTCCATGGTCTGGCGTACCTGAGGTCCGTGGGCAGCAGGGGGTGGGCGACAGTGTTCCTGTCCTGCTGCTGGTGCTGGGGAGGGTGGTCTGCTCCTAAAGCCCTCGTGACCCACACAGTAATCTGGGAAGAGAGAGGGGAATAAAAATACAGATCTGAGTAGGCAGTGCAGTACAGTTCTCCGCGGTCTGGTGTACCTGAGGTCCGTGGGGGGCGTGGAGAGGTCGACAGCGATCCTGTCCTGCTGCTGGTACTGGGGAGCGTGGTCTGCTCCAAGAGCCCTCGCAACCCAGACAGTAATCTGGGGAGAGAGGGGGGAATAAAAATACAGATCAGAGGAGGCTGTGCAGTACTGTTCTTCACGGTCTGGCGTACCTGAGGTCCGGGGGGGCGGGGCTTTGGCAACAGCGATCCTCTCCTCCTGCTGGTGCTGGGGAGGGCGGTCGGCTCGTAGAGCCCTCATGACCCACACAGTATTCTAGTGAGAAAGAGGGGAATAAAAATACAAATGTGAGGAGGCTGTGCAGAATTGATCTCCATGGTCTGGCGACCTGTGGTCCGTGGGGCGGGGGTGGGCACAGCGATTCTGTCCTGCTGCTCGTTTGGGAGGACGGTTTGCTCCTAGAGCCCTCGTGACCGACACAGTAGTCTGGGAGAGTGAGGTTAATAAAATTACAGATCTGAGGAGACGGGTCAGGTAGGACAAATGAACTCTAAAATTATTCAGTTAATCAGATTTTCACAAATCAGCTTTACCAACGAGGACAAAACAGACGACGTTAGTCAGTATAAGTTGCTAGCCGCACTTGTTTAAATTAGTGGTAATCGTAATTTTACACAATTAAAGATGGCTGGCATCGCAGAAAAAACAGATCTATACACGGCACTATGAATGCAGAAAACAGGCAGGTTTTAGGTATTTAGCTGCAGGCACTGAGCAAAGTCCAGGTTTAAGCGCCAAATTCAAACTGAGTGCCTGTGCAGTACTGTTCTCCCAGGGTCAGGAGTACCTGAGGTCCATGAGGGGCAGGGAGTGGGCGACAGCGATCCGATCCTGTTCTACTGCTGGTGCTGGTGAGGGCGGTCAGCTCCATGAGCCCTCGCGACCCACACAGTAATAAGGGGAGAGAGAGAGAGAGGGGAATAAAAATACAGATCTGAGGAGGCTGTGCAGTACTGTTCTCTGCTGTCTGGCGTACCCGAGGTCCGTGGGGGGGTGGGTGGTGGGTAACAGCGATCCTGTCCTGCTGCTGGAGCTGGGGAGGGTGGTCTGCTCCTAGAGCCCTTGCGACCCACACAGTAATCTGGGGAGAGAAAGAGAGGAATAAAAATACAGATCTGAGGAGGCAGTGTAGTACTGTTCTCCACGGTTTGGCGTACCTGAGGTCCATGGGGGCCGGGGGATATGCGACAGTGATCCTGTCCTGCTGTTGGTGCTGGGTAGGGTGGTCTGCTCCTAGAGCCCTCGTGACCCACACAGTAATCTGGGGAGAGAGAGGGGAATAAAAATACAGCTCTGACGGGCTGTGCAGTACTGATCTCTGCGGTCTGGTACCTGAGGTCCGTGGGGCGTGGTGGACGACAGTGATCCTGTCCTGCTGCTGGTGCTGGTGAGGGCGGTCTGCTACTAGAGCCCTCGTGACCCACACAGTAATCTGGGGAGAGAGGGGAATAAAAATACAGATCTGAGGAGGCTGTGCAGTACTATTTTCCGGCGGTCTGGAGTACCTGAGGTCCTTGGGGAGCAGGGGTGGGCGACAGTGATCCTATCCTGCTGCTGGTGCTGAGCAGGGTGGTATGCTCCCAGAGCCCTCGTGACCCACACAGTAATCTGGGGAGTTAGAGGGCAATAAAATACAAATTGGAGGAGGCTGTGCAGTACTGTTCTCCCATGGTCTGACGACCTGAGGTCCGTGGGGGTGGGCAACAGCGATTCTGTCCTGCTGCTGGTGCTGGGGAGGGCAGTCTGCTCCTAGAGCCTTCGACCAACACAGTAATCTGGAGAGAGGGAATAAAAAATATAGACCTGAGGAGGCTGTGCAGTACTGTTCTCCACGGTCTAGTGTACCTGAGGTCCGTGAAGGGCGGGGGTGGGCGACAGTGATCCTGTCCTTCTGCTGGTGCTGGGGAGGGCAGTCTGCTCCTAGAGCCCCCATGACCGACACAGTAATCTGGTAGAGAGGGAATAAAATACAGATCTGAGGAGGCTGTGCAGTACTGTTCCTCGTGGTCTGGCATACCTGAGGTCCGTGGGGGCAGGGGAGGGCGACAGCGATCCTGTCCTGCTGCTGGTGCTTGGGTGGGCGGTCTGCTCCTAGAGTCCCCGTGCCACCCACACAGTAATCTGGGGAGAGAGAAGGGAATAAAAATACAAATCTGAGGAGGCTGTGCAGTACTGTTCTCCTCGGGTCTGGCGACCTGAGGTCCGCGCTCGGAAGGGGATGGGCGACAGTGATCCTGTCCTGCTGCTGATGCTGGAGAGGGCGGTCTGCTCCTAGAGCCCTCGCGACCCACACAGAAATCTGGGGAGAGAGGGGAATAAAAATACAGGTCTGAGGAGGCGGTGAAGTACTGTTCTCTGTGGTCTGGCATGCCTGAGGTCCATGTGGGGTGGGCGACAGTGTTCCTGTCCTGCTGCTGGTGCTGGGGAGGGAGGTCTGCTCCAAGAGCCCTCATGACCCACACAGTAATCATGGGAGAGAGAGGGGAATAAAAATACAGATCTGAGGAGGCTGTGTAGTACTGTTCTCCGTTGTCTGGCGTACCTGAGGTCCGTCGACGGCGGGGGGTGGGCGACAGCGATCCTGTCCTGCTGCTGGTGCTGGGGCGGGCGGTCTGCTCCTAGAGCCCTCTTGACCCACAGAATAATGTGGGGAGAGAGAGGGGAATAAAAATACAGATCTGAGGAGGCTGTGTAGTACTGTTCTCTCCGGGTCTGGCATACCTGAGGTCCGTGGGGGCGGGGGGGGCGACAGCGATCCTGTCCTGCTGCTGGTGCTTGGGTGGCGGTCTGCTCCTAGAGTCCCTGCCACCACACAGTAATCTGGGGAGAGAGAAGGGAATAAAATGCAGATCTGAGGAGGCTGTGCAGTACTGTTCTCTGTGGTCTGGCGTACCTGAGGTCCGCACCGGGAAGGGGATGGGCGACAGTGATCCTGTCCTGCTGCTGGTGCTGGAGAGGGCGGTCTGCTCCTAGAGCCCTCGTGACCCACACACAAATCTGGGGAGAGAGGGGAATAAAAATACAGATCTGAGGAGGCGGTGCAGTACTGTTCTCCGTGGTCTGGCATGCCTGAGGTCCATGGGGGGTGGGCGACAGTGTTCCTGTCCTGCTGCTGGTGCTGGGGATGGAGGTCTGCTCCAAGAGCCCTCACGACCCATGCAGTAATCATGGGGAGAGAGAGGAAAAAATACAGATCTGAGGAGGCTGTGCAGTACTGTTCTCCGTGGTCTGGCGTGCATCTGAGGTCTGTGGGGGCGGGGTGGGCAACAGTGTTCCTGTCCTGCTGCTGGTGCTGGGGAGGTCGGTCTGCTCCAGAGCCCTCACGACCCACACAGTAATCTGAGGAGAGAGAGGGAATAAAAATACAGATCTGAGGAGGTGGGTCAGGTAGGACAAAAGAATCTCTTAAATTATTCACTTATTCAGCTTTTCACAAATCAGCTTAACCAACGAGGACAACACAGACGATGTTAGTCGGTATAAGTTGGTAGCCGATTTGTTTAAATTAGTGGTAATCGCGATTTTACACAGTGAAAGATGACTGGCATCATAGAAAAAAACTGATCTATACACGGCACTATGAATGCAGAAAACAGGCAGATATTAGGTATTTAGCTGCAGGAGCTGAGCAAAGTCCAGTTTTAGGTGCCAAATTCAAACTGAGCGCCTGTAGTACTGTTCTCCGCGGTCTGGCGTGCACCTGAGGTCCGTGGGGGGCGGGGTGGGCGACAGCGATCCTGTCCTGCTGCTGGTGCTGGGAGGGCGGTCTACTCTTGAGCCCTCGCGACCAACACAGTTACCTGGGGAGAGAGAGGGAATAAAAATACAGATCTGAGGAGGCTGTGCAGTACTGTTCTCCACGGTCTGGCGACCTGAGGTCCATGGGGAGGTGGGGGTGGGTGACAGCGATCCTGTCCTGCTGCTGGTGTTGGGGAGGGTGGTCTGCCCTACAGCCTTTGTAACTAACCTTAACTATACTAGTGCTACTGCCCAGTATAATACGCATTAATCCTAGGATTAGATTGCAAATGCCCCTTTGATACCTCATGGGGGGAGTTGTCTACCATTATACAAATAATAAATACAGCAGCAAAAATAATGGACTTTATACCATCAAGATGGCATGACAGAAAGGTAACTAACAAAAAGGTACTCATAGATAATCTAAACACTTTTAAACAGATTTTAGTCATGCATAGCGGAATACATTGTCAAACAGATATTACAGGATATCTGTAGCCACTGCCAAAGACAAATTCCAACCAACCTGCCAATTAATGCTAGTGTAACCCCTAGGTGGCACTATCCTATGGGCTACTACCCCTGCCGGTGTGACTAAGCACAGGATAAGGGGCCTGAGCTCGGTGAACGGGTGCCTCCACACAGAGGAATGGTTTTGGAGTGGCATAACTGCTGTTGGTATAGCCCTCCAGGATACTATAACCACTCACCAACCCTCCTAGTGGCCTAAACGGTTCAGGAACAGCACATTCACATTTGCCATATGACAGTAATGATATGCTCAAACTCCTTGCACTTACCATCAGGACTAGATCTTCTGCAACTGCCCTGGAGACCCCCCTGGAAAATAAGACCAGTGATGCAACAATATAATAGCAGTGCTGTATCCCCACCAAGAAGGTACACACTAGCCAGGTTAAATGTGAAAAACCACAATCTGATTTATTCAGGGGGATGTGAACAAGGGTGGGCATGAATCTAGAAAGTGATTAGCATATCTGATTAAATTCAAGCTGAATGAGCATGCACAGTGAGTCCCTTTAACACAGTCCTTACAACCCTGAGTACCCAGTATGGAAAACAGGCTAGTCTGAAGCGTTGCCCAGGGTAGGTCGGCGTTGCAGCTGTGGTTGGGGCCCTTAGGAAGGAAAACAATTAATATGCACTCATCCCAAATATTTGTAATCTGGAGCTGGATGGCTCAGTCCATTGCAAAAAAAAAACAAGCAAATCACATGACACACAATGATTGTAGCTTATGTTACAGGAGCTACCCTGTTTGTACTCATGCTACCCAGACCAGGATGGGGACAGACAAAATGAAGACCTCAGGATGTTGTAGTGGATTGCCAGGGAAGCAGGGCCTACGGACTCATCATGGTGGTTGCTACCTGCTCGGTGGTGTTGAGCAGGGGCCAAATCCGAGCAGGTCTTATGCTGGAAATGTCTCTGAATCACAGGCAGTGGCCTAGGCTGAGATAGCAGGGCCCAGGCACAGCAGACAGTTTGGATACCCTGGGACGATATATACACCAGTATACAGTGTAACTTAACATCAAACAGCAAGGAGACAGCTTCTCAGCAAAAAAGACAGCTTCCTAGCCAAAAAGTCTATAACCTATAGTCCAACCCCCTCCCTTTTAGAAGGTTGGAGGAGCTCCAGCCCACCCACTCCATGAAGCTCCATCCCAGGGTCCCATTAAAACTGTGATAGCACCAAAGTGCCTACAATTCAACACATCATGCTTACTTTTACCCTGGGATCTGTTCAAAGTACATTTCAAAACCACTGAGTTACAATAGTTATACAGATTCCTTCACATCTGTTTGTGACACCTCAAGCTCTGTACCATATCATGACAGGAAGTCTGCATTGGCGTGTTCACTTCCTTTCCTATGGGAGATGGTGAAGCGGTATGGCTGCAAAGCCAGGTACCACCTCATTATCGTGGGTTCTTTTCCTCATCTGCTGTATCCAACAGAGGGGTTGTGGTCTGTCACCACCTCAAACTCAGCCCCAAGGATAATATTTAAAGACTATGCCCATTTGAGGCAAAGACATTTTCTCAATGGTAGAATATCTACGTTCTCTTCCATGCATTTTCCTACTAATATATATAATAGGATGCTCTTCATCTTGAACATACTGTGTCAACACTGCCCCTATACCGCCCCATAAAGCGGGTCTTATGCAAAATGTCTCTGCATCACAAGCAGTGGCCTAGGCTGAGATGGCAGGGCCCAGGCAGAGCAGACAGTTGGATAAAGTCTGTGATGAAGTGCTAGAACAACCTCTAGCTGGCGTAACAGAACTTCATCGTGGGGAACCAAATTCGACCCACGATGATACATATTCAGCACACTTATAAGCACTTAAAATATTTTGCCACAGTTCAGATAAAGTCCATTTGCAAATCACAGGCTCTCTGTGCAAACCTTTCAATCTGAGGCTCATCGGGTACTCGGGCTAATCGCTTCTGGAGCAAGTCTCAGTCCACTTGCAGGCAGCAATTACACACTTTTCAAGTTCAAGTCTCGATCCACTAATCGGATAAATCTGACTTTCACTCTCAAAGCAATACTTCACTCTGGAAGATGCGACAGGCAGACCAGCAGAGCCTTCCACCGATTCTCCTGTGCGCCTAGCAGGAGCAGCTGCTCGATGGCTCGAGCTGTTTACTCTCCAACTCCAACTCTTGACTGACACACTGCTTCAGGCAGATCTGGGGATTTCCCAGTAATCCAAAAGGTTGGGTTGGGTGAGGGAACTGTCTGTCACAGAAAGGGCTCCCCCACCAGTTCCATTTAGGCACCAAGCACTGAAAACTACAATTCCTACAGAATTTCAATCCCACAAGACCTCTGGGGACAGTCTCCATTTTAGGTCCCCTGAGGTTCAATTGGTCCAACACTGGTAGTCCAGAACCAAAATGGTGGTTCTTACACAAAAGTTCAATCTGCAATGGAAGGCAGGTTAGATAAACTCCTATATTATTATTGTTACAGCAAATAAACGGTAAACAATCACTTTCTCCAGCAGGGCTCCCTCTGCTCAAATATCGACCCCAGAATGGAGCAGAAACTCAGACTGTCTGGCTGGTCGCAAGCCTTAAATAACTCAGACCCAGCCCCGACTAATATTTTCACACAGCACAGTGGTTCTCTTAAAGAGTCAGGCATGGAGGCTTACTGGAGCACTCTCATGCACATGAGTTCCAGCTACTGCAGACACAGGACGCCATCCTGACAATGGGCATTAGGCAGCCCAGGAAGACATTATAGGAACCCCTGTTTGTGGGGGTTACACTAGGACTGATGCACACAGCCTACAGTACATGTAGCAAGCAATAGTAATCTAATTCAAGTCACTGCAGAAATGTTACAGAACTGTGTACTCCACTAAGGCAGGCTCCAGGTTAAGCAAGCAATAATACCCGGCAGGGTGGGTGGTATTGGGCAATACCAGACTGACCAGGGGCATAATGAGGCCTGATGCCGCAGGCCCATACCACCCACCCTGGAGGGTAATTCTGCGCTTAGAAAATGTTCTACCGGTGCCAATTTTATGTGGGTTTTAAAAAAAATTAAAGAAACATTTAAAAAGTATGGTAAGAATTAATTTTTAGTCTTTTACTTGTAAAGTAGTCCCTTCTTTTCTGTGCAATTACATCTTCTGTTGCCACCCTCCCCCACACACTCAGGTATTCTATTGCACTTATCTCGCCCCCACCACCAACTCCATAACATGAGAATTAATTTTTAAGTTTCTCACCCATGCAGTTAGCAAGAAAAAAAAAATAAGTAAAAGGAAAAAACAGTTTTGTGCCCTGCTTGAATGAGTCTTTTTTTAACTCGGAACTTTCTACTGTCATGTACGTGACCTTTGTTGACCCTGCGTCCTAAAACGAGGAAGAACAGAGCAAGAGATACGATGCTGTGGCATGGTAGTGCTGTTAATGTTTTTAATTTTAAAGGAGTATGGCATTGCGTTTTAAATTTGAGCCGACGACGGAGATCAGTCAGTATCGGGGATCTGTTTAAACATGATGAAGGTGTGCTGTGAGAGTCACGTAAATATCTATATTTTTATGTGCTTTACCAGACTCTGGAGTGTAAGTACTGCTGCTGGGAATGGGCGCTTTCTTCTTTACATTTTTTGGGGATTCGTTCTAGCGCTACAAATGAAAACATACTTTCAGTATGGACAGAGCGGGCAGGGTTGCTGACTGGAAGAGCGACAGTGGACAGTATCTCTCACTAAGCAAGAGAAAAAAATAGCAATTTTAAACTGAAAGGAGTTAGTTTACCCAGTCACAGAGCAGGGTTGGCACTGTGATACTGCAGTGAATTGGCATGCTGGGGACTTGTTACTTAGAGGGCTCTCACTGCTAGTTAATGTACCCCTGGCAGCCAATCACATTTCTTGAATTCCCAAGCCCATTTTCTAAACAAAAAGTATTCTGGTATTTACACAGAGTCCCAACACACAAACCACATGAAAGGTGCAGCTCCACCCCTTTTTTCTCAAGGCAGTCTCTGAGCTGAAGGAGCCATTTTAGCATTTTAAACCTCCACAGAGTATGTCCTTTCCAAACCCTTTGACACAAATACAAAATAGCAGTAATCCCATAAGATAGCCCCATGTCCCAAAAATGAAGCATGCCAGAGCTCAAAATAGGCACCAACAGCTCATAGGGGAGGGTCTGTGTATCCACATAGGCAAGGCCCTGAATCAACAGAATACACATTACCTTAGGTACTGGAGTCATCGCAGTCTTGATCCCTGGATTTCTCTGTCTCTGCCTGAGCTGGTATGTGCAAAGTGAATGGGAGTTTCAAATTTCTGAGGCCAACTTAATACAGTCATTTTCTATTCTTCTTTGCCTCTTAGAGTACGGCTAGTTTGGATACAAATACATTACTGCTTCCCATGCAAGAAGCTCCTCTTGGTGCTGTGCAGTATGTAACATACAATACCAGCTTAAACTAGATGAGGGGGAGTTCACAGCTAGGAAACCTATCTAGCACAGCGGGGAAGATGGGAACCTAGTCAACACTCCCCCACAAAGACGGAATAGTGCCACACAAATGACAAACAAAAATGGGAAACAAAAGAGATCTCAGGAAGGAAGAAAAGGGGATCAAGCAACCAAAAGTATGAAACCAGACCAAAAGGATGGAAAAAGAAGAATTTCGGCAGATACTTGGAAGGGTGTGTGCTTCAACGACAGAAGCATAGGTAATAAAATGAGCGAGCTACAGGCAGTAATGGCAGAGGTCCAACTGGATTTGGTGGCATATACCCCCCATCCTCCGAGCCCAGTCCAGGATCATGGCAGACCCACTCCCCATGCACCCCACCACCCTTCCAAAGATGCCAGCCCTAGTGATGTGTGGCCTGTGCCCCATTCTAGGCCCCCATCCATAGTTTATGGCCCTTATTTATGGGAAGCATGGGCAATAGAAAATAATGACTTGGACTTCTCGGTTCTGGGCTAATCACTCTCACACATAGGACAGAAAGGGCCTGGGGTGGGTGGGGTAACACTATATGTTCAGGAGGGATTTTTTTTTGTCAGTTCTATTTATACACCTTCTGAATGGCTGGGCTTACTCTGTACTAATCTTCCCTATATGTGGGAGCTCAACTACCCCCTACAAGCCAGCCTCCACCATGGAAGGATAGCGGGAAGGACCGTGGCTTACTCCCCCACAGAGGGCCCCCCAAACTCCCTAGATCCTACCCCTGGGAAAGGAGAGCAGTCCTCCAGATGCTCAATCCCCTCCTGCCCCTGCCGACTCCTGATGACCCAGGTTTGATCCCGAACGCTTTGGTCGCTGGCATGGTGTTACATCCAGTGCCTCAATCCTCAGCGCCACTGGGCCGAACATCAGAAAAAACGAAGGTGTAGAATCCCTGTGGGTGCAGCTCAGTTCAGTATCTGGGGAAAAAAATATGCTTCACGGTGGTATACAGGCCACTAGGATAAGCAGAGGACAGGGGTGAAATGCTTCTGGAAGAGATCAGGGCACAACACAGAAAGGGGATACAGTAATGGTTGGCAATCTCAGCTTGCCTGACATTGACTGGTGTGTCCTGATGGTCAGTTCCTCAAGGAGTCAAAAGGTAGTAGACTCCTTACAGGACTGCCTACTCACCCAGTTGGTGAGCACTGTGACTAGGTCTGGGGCCATCCTTGATGTGGTCCCTACCAACTCGGAGCTTGTTGTTGCTGCCACGGTAGGGGAGCCACTAGCTAATAGTGACCACAACTCTGTCTGGTTTGAGATATCCCTGGATGAAGTTAAATCTCAATCCAGGGCTGTGGTCTTGAAATTCAGAGGAGCAGACTTTGGAAGGATGAAACAGCTAGTCAAAGAAAAACTGTCAGGAATCTGCAATAAACAAGAGGTAGAAGAAATCTGATGGCAGGTTGAACAGGCCATCCTAGAGTCCACCAAGCTGTGCATAGAGTCAGGAACAAAACAGAACAAACACAAGATACCCATCTGGTTCACCACCCAGGTCAAGGAAGCAATTAGAAGCAAAAGGGAAGCCTTCTGCATTTACAAAATGACCCGAGGGGATAACAAATGGGACAACTACATATGGAAATGTAGGGAAGCAAAGAAGGCAGTGAGACTGGCAAAGCATCAGCTGAACTATGAATCTTTCAGGGATTAAAAGGGGGACAAACAATTATTTCACTACATACAGAAGAAGTGGAAGAAAGGTGGGGGGACAGTTTGGCTCCATGATGAGGAATTAAATGTTCTCCCAAATTGGTCTAGCTATCTCGACACCTTGTCAGGAGGAGAGGTACTCATGTGCCTTGGCTTCAAGGACTGATCATGGGCCACAGTGATTACCACAGAGTCCACCTTAGGATGAACACTGAGGTGGTCCTTCCCTTCTGGCATCCAATATATCCAATTGGCCTTTTTGGCTTCTGCCAGTATAGAGGAGGGCATCATCCAGATGGTGGATACCAGGTCTTCATGTGGTTCCATTCAGGGGCGAGTAAGGACAGGGGCTGCCCCCTGAATATCCAGATGCTCAGTCAACCTTTGGCATTTGGGGGTCTTGATCATTGGACTTCCATTTATAGACTTCTGCTATTTTCTTAAGTAAGTCTGTGAAGGAGGGGTCTTTGGGTGGAGATTTTGGAGGGGCTGTGGACATGGCCTACCTAGACTTTAGCAAGGCATTTGACACAGTCCCACACAAAAGATTAATAGTCAAATTAACTAGCCTGGGAGTGGGTCCCAGGGTGGTAGCCTGGGTAAAACACTGGCTGGACAACAGACACAGAAGATAATTGTAAATGGAGTCCACTCTGAAGAAAGGGGGTTACTAGAGGGTACCACAGTGTTCAGTATTGGGTCCAGTCCTTTTAATGTCTTCATCAGTGACATTGCAGAGGGACTGGAAGGAAAAGTATGCCTTTCAGATGACACAAAGATCTGCAACAGGGTTGATACACAGGAGGCGTGGAAAGGATGAGAGGGATTTGGCAAGGTTGGAGGAATGGTCAGAGTATGGCAGCTAGATTCAATGCAAAGAAGTGCAAAATAATGCATCTGGGAAACAAGAACCTGGGGAAGAAATACACAATGGGTGGGGAGGTAGTAACAACAACAAAAAGGAAAGGGACCTGGGGTAATCATATCAGATGACCTTAAGGTTAGCAAGCAATGTGAGAAGGCAGTAGGGAGGGCTGGAGGTATACTGGGATGTATAGGGAGAGGCACCACCAGCAGAAAACAGGAAGTTGTTATCCCACTGTACAGACAGTTGGTGAGACCCCATCTGGAGTACTGTGTCCAGTTCTGGAGACCCCATCTCTGCAAGGACATAGACAGGATAGAGGCAGTCCAGAGGAGGCAACTAAATGGTGCAGGGTCTGCAAGAGAAGCGTGATGAGGACAGACTAAAGGAGCTTAATATGTACCTTGAGGAAAGAAGGAAGAGGGAGACATGATAGAAACTTTTAAATACCTCAGTGGAATCAACAAAGTCCAAGAGGGTAGCATCTTTCAGAAAAGAGACTTACAAGAACAAGGGCACAATTTAAAGATAGAAGGAGGGAGGTTCAGGGGCAATGTGAGGAAGTATTATTTCACAGAGAGGGTAGTGGATGCATGGAACAGCCTTCTTGAGAGGTTGTGGGGTCTAAAACTGTGGGAGAATTCAAGAATGCATGGGACAGACATAAGGCAATTCTTGTGGGGGTAGGAAGAAATAGGCTGTTGGTTAACTAGGATCTGTGGCCTATCCTGTATGTAGGGAAATGGGCAGACTAGATGGGCCTAGCGGTCCTTATCTGCCGTCAAAGACTGTGTTACTATGTTACTTACGTTGAGGTTCCATGGAAGGAGGGGTTTCAAACCTCGATCCCTCCAAAGAGAGGAGTTAGAGTCTGGGTCCAAGTTCGAGGACCAGATGTCAGGTTGGGCCGGTTCCCTGGGTTCAGGATGCAGTTTCTCCTGCATTCGGCCTGATGATGGCTCCTTCTGAGGACCCGGCATCAGAGGACGCGTGGGTGAATGGGCAGACCTGGGCGGCTGGACCCCCAGACTTCTGGGACCCTCTCGAGGAGGGGGCTGGCTATCCAGTTCTGACACAAGCTGGGCCTTGGTCTCAGACCACCAGGACTGAAGGATAGCCCTAAAGTCCATGGGTGCCTGAGGAGGAGGATGGCAGACTGGTGGGTAACCCGTGGGGAAACCCAGCAACGGGTAGCCCAGTATAGGAAAGGAAGGCAATGGATACCCTGGTGGAGGATAGGCTGGGGTATACTCCAGCATATGAAACCCTGATGGAGGATAGCCTGCTGGGTTGTACGCTGGGAAATGCGGTGTCGGGTATCCCCACAGAGAGTAACCCAATGGATGGCCCAATGGGGGGTAACCCAATGGAGGGCCAGATGGCAACACCGGCAGCTCTGTCAGAAGGCCCTGGGTGCCCCAAAACCCAAGCCTGAAGGACCTGGAAGGACTGGGTCGAACATCAGACCGGCTGGCGGCAGACATGGCATTGGAGTTGGGGTCTCCATTGGGGAAGTCAGTGGAAGGAACCCCTGAGGGTTACTAGGAGCCTCCAATGACAAATCCAAAGGTGAGCTAAGGAAGGTGTCACCTGATGGATGATCCCCTGCCCCGACCCTCTCCAGGGAGGGCGGAGGACCTCTTCCAATGGAAGAGAGGAGGAGGCCTGGTGGGGGGATCTCACCAGGGAAGACTAAAAAAAAAAACAGCAGCTGGATATCATTGGGGCCCTTGCTGGACCCCGATGCCAGATCCGTCAAGTGGACATCAAGAGAGCCAACACCCGACTTATCAGCTATAGTGGTCAGGCAGACATTGGAGGAGCTGACGCCCAACTTATCAACCAATGCTGGGTGGGTCTCAGGGTCTCTGGAGCCTGACAACACAGCCTGGGCTGGGCGTTCATCGGGGAACCCGGCGAGCGACTTATCAACCCCTCCAGAGGCTGTAGACCCACCAGTAGAGAGGGGCCTAAGCGTGGCAGAGGCCTCGGACAATGCTGAGGCACCTGTAGCCACTTTAACTAGTGGAGGCAGGGGGCCAAGGACTGTTCCTGAGGAGGGGCAGGCTTGGCCATGATGACTGACTTCCCAGAGGAAGAAGACCACCGCTCATCCGAGGGGCCCAAGGGAGGCTGCAGGTGAGAGGGGAACCTGTCCTCATCCCTGTGTTTCTCCTTTTCCTTCTTCTTTTTGTGCCAGGATTCTGGGGGTGAGGATGAAGCGCTACAGCATTTTTGAAGCTCTTTCTCCATCGAGTCCATTCTTTAAGTAAGTGAGCCTCGAGGGCCTGCTGATGATGCTTCCATGTGTCCTGGTTGAAGCTGGAACAGGCCTCACAGTTCTCAACCTTGTGCTCCGGGTCTAGGCAGAAGAGGCACAGAGTGTGGGAGTATTTGTGCGGGAGCTGCTTGCCACATGAAGCACACTTATTTTTATGCTCGACGTGAGATAGGCGACAACATGCACAAACACTATGAAAAACAGATACATTTGAAGAAAAAAGATGGATATTCATCCGAAAAGTGGTCGAACTGCAGCGTGCAATCTCCGCGAGGTCTGACGTGAACAGGTCGATGGTGGGAAAGAACTGGAAGGTGAGTGTGGGATCTGCCTACTATATAGGGTCACGTTGATGTCAGTATGGGCGGTCCCCCATCAGACACTGCTAGCTAAAGTTTCCATGTGGTCCTGATGCCAGGGGATGCATTCCTGAAGGTGATTACCTACTGCAAGAGCCCTCTCAAAGTAAGATCTGGTTTAACCACTCACATTTTTTAAGGGTGAAAGATTCATTGAATGGGGCCTGATGCAGGTGAGAGGCAATAAACAATGGAGGAAATGCACAGTGGTGAGCAGAGGAAAGTGAGAGGTTGTCAGAAACCAAGTGGTCAACGATGGGCTCTAACCTGTAGCTAGGTGAGTATGCACAGTAGCTAGTAGGGTAGTGAGCAAGTGTATCAGATAATTGCTCTCTCTCTCTCTCTCTCTCTTATTGACTTGGCTCTGATATAAAAAACAATTATGGCAGAAAGTAAAGTAGCATGATGAGGCAGTATACCACAAGCAGGCAAGACAAGGCTAAATTGATTGTAAAGTTATAAGAAACTTAAAAGGTATGCTTGGTGATGCTGCTACTGCCTATGGTCTAGTGTTTCAAACACTGGTTTGGGAAACAGAAGATCACAGGTTCAAACCCCAGTAGACTCAAATACTCACTGTGTGACCTTGAATAAGGGTCTACCAGAGACCTCCCAGTGTTCCCATACACCTAGCTATGAAAATTGGTAGAAGCAGGCACCACTGAATGTGAGATGTTGCATCTCAGCTGGTCTATTTGGGATAAAAAATTGTAATAAAACAAATGATAAACATCTGTAGAGGGACACAAAACTGCTTAGTAACAGGATTGCAAGAATAGCTGGGCACTAGTTATAAAAACATTCACACTAGCCAATAGTCAAACCTGTAATCTACTGTTACCGTGTACCCCTCAAAACGATCAAAGCACGGGGGTCAGTTGATCCATGGTTATCAGCTGACCTCATAAGCAGATTGAAGAAGTGTGATCACCTCTGGCACCTAGCCAGAGAGTCAGGTAAACCCTCAACTGTACTAGCTTACAAGCAAGCCAGAAATGCCTGCACTCGGGAAATACGCCAGGCTAAATCAAATCACCACAGGAAGTCACTTACTGCCTCCTGGGGCAACGGAAAACATTTCTGGACCAACATGAATGAAGTGTTAGGGAAGGATGTAAAGTCATCACCGAACATGATCAACATTCAGGGTATTCCTACCCAGGACCCTCGAATTTTAGCCAATGAACCGTTCTCGGACCTCTCCGGGACACTCCCGCAGACTTCTTCAAGGACCCACCACACTCCAATACCTCTACTACTGATGCTCGCCATCGGTCTGCCCCTCCTTTTTACTTCAAGAAGCTAACCCCCTCGCTAGTCAGAAAATACTTTTGCAAAGTGCTTGGGAAATCGCGACAAAGTTCAGACACACTGGACCTCAAACTTGTTGCACTCACTGTTGAAGAAGTTCTCCTCCCATAATTAAGATCCTGAACCTGTCACTCTGCCAATCACAATTCCCACAAGTGTGGAAATTGGCCATCGTGACTCCTGTGCACAAGAATGGTGACAAGGCATCGCTGTCAAACTACCAGCCCATCTCAGTTTTGCCACCTCTCTCCAAAACACTAGAATGCATAGCGGCTGACCAGTTGGTCCAATACCTTGTAAAATACTCAATCCAATGCCCTGAGCAGCATGGCTTCCGTAAAGGACATAGTACCTCCACGACACTACTTGAACTCACTGGTTTTATTCACTGGTCGTTGGACCAAGGAACCCTAGCAGGGGCAGTATTCATTGACTTTTCAAAGGCCTTTGATACTGTCCACCACTCCCTCTTCCTAAGCCAATTAACCTCCATTGGCCTTTCTGCAAAATCAACTCTCTGGTTCAAAAGCTACCTAGGACACAAAGGGTGAAAATCAACAATGTCCTCTCCTACCATCTGCCTGTAAGATCTGGTGTCCCCCAAGGCTCTATATTGGGACCGCTCCTTTTTAGCATCTTTCTCAACAATCTATCATGCCACTGCCCACAACAGATGCTACTCTATGCAGATGATGCAGTAATCTTTACAAGCTGCCCAGACCCAGAGGAACTTGAGGGCAATCTGCAACATACCTTCGGGATTGTTGAGGAATGGTTCCAAAATCATAAACTAATCCTAAACAGCAAAAAAAAACACAACCATGATGTTCTGCAGCACTCAGAACAAGCACAAGTCCCACACTCTCAACATCAGTACCCGACCTGGAGCTCTGCTCGAACATACCCATCACTTTAAATATCTTGGGGTCACACTTGACAGCTGTCTGGCCTATGACCAGCACATCAGCAATGTTTCTAGGACTGTCAACTACAAAATCAGTCTCCTCCACAGGCACAAGCACTGTCTCACTTCAGATGCCCTTAGACTAGCCATCAACAGCTCCATCCTTTCAGTCGTAGACTATGGCTTGGTTATCTATGGTGCTGCTTACCACACCGCTCTCCACAGAATATCGGTTGCACTGAACGAGGCCTGCAGACTGCTCACAGGGGCCGAATGTCTCACCCATACCTGTGACCTCTATGCTCAATGGGCTGGCTCCAACTCAGCAGGAGGTTACACTACCAAACCTGTTTGCTGGCCAAAAAGGCTCTACTTGGTATCCTTCTCCATGGCACAGCTAACCTACTTCAACCACACAGCATCAACTCTCAACGGACAAGAAGCGTCAGCACTCACCTCTTCCATGTTCCTCATCTTCGAACGACACAGGGTCAGTGCTTCTTTGCCTACTGAGCACCCCTCTAGTTTAATGCCCACAGCCAGGACATCTCCAACCCACCTACTCTGGGCCCTTTTAAGAGACTGCTACACCAATATCTTTCCGCATCCAGCACCTGTGACTGCTACCACTAGTCCCCTTTGGCAGTAGGCTCTGCCCTGCCTCTTAGTGGCTCCCTGCATTGTCATGGTCCTTTGCCACCTCTACCCTCCCTCCTCCTCCCACCCCTACTGCCCTGCCACCTGAGTGGGTCGCTGCTCTGGCTTGGCCACTAGCGGCCTTCTACCCACCCCCCACCCTCTCACTTTGACAATGTCTCATGACTGCTGCCACTCTCTTTCTCACCTCACCACCTCCCCACCTACTGCCACATTAGCCCTCTCTAACTCCTTTTGCCTACTTCCAACTATTCTCTCCGCTAACTTACTGTATATGCTAACCGAGGGTATCTTACCTTCTATTGTTATGTTTTGTATGTATATACCTGCTTGTATAAACCACTGTAATTATTGTCTGTTTTATACTCTCTGTTGTATAATCCTTTGTAATACCGTCTTCCCTCCCACTGACACAGAACCTTTATAAACGTGCTGTCAGCTCAAATGTGTTTAATCCTAGTTCTCAATAAATGAAATAGATAAAACCTTTGATACTTCTGCTGCTGCTGTATGTCTTCACTGCTTTTGTATGTTTGCTAGATTGGTATGATTGTTAGTAACCCATCACTGGTGAGTGAATGCCTGCTGTCCCTGGGTCACCCTTGGGTATGGGATGATATGCCTCATGGGGCTATACCAGTAAGCAGCATTTTAGTAAATCAATAAATGTGTTGGGCTTTTGGAATCTTTCAGCACTGCATGAAGTTAAGCACAAGAGAAAGAGAAATAAAGACAATAAGAGAAAATTAAAAAAATTCTAGCTATTAATAACAAGTCATTCAGACACTAAATTCTCCTAACTAATGAAAATCCATAATATTATCTAACCTCTGCAGAAGAAGCTGCTTCTGAAGTATTAAAAAATAACCCAAATTGGAATTAAATTACATTAGAAATAATGGAAAAAAGCTTTCTTTTGCAGTTTAATACAAATCAAGCCAAACTAGCCAGCTAAGCCTAATATTGCATTTCCTTTTGATGGATATCTTGGCTTTATCCCCAAAAGGGTCTGTATTAATATTCTGCTGTGGAATTAATGAAGTGCAAGCTTTCTCTGTAATGCTAGCTTTACTTCTCAGTTCAACACCCTGCTTTTCTGCCATTGTAGGATAATACACAGAATGTGGCCCCCTGAAAGTTCCATGGCTTCTGACTGTTCCCACTCCATAAATCAGACCCAGAAATTGGGGGTCGGGGGGGCAACAGAGGCATGTTTTCACAAAAGGTGGAAAGCAGTAAGAATGCAGTGATGGAGCTAATTGTTTCTGCATCTCATGCTGGCATGCTAGCCTTTGCATGGATTTGACCTTTAACAGTTCAGCAGCTAGTTCAATGATTCCCCTCTTTTGTTACTCAGGTTTGGACAAAAAAGGCAGAAAAAGATAAAGAACAGGAAGGAACGCCAGATATGTCCAGGAAATAATAATGTAGATTGATCCTTGCCTGCTAGTTTCAAGAGCAGTGATGGCAAGTAATTTCTGTTCATTTATGCTCATCTCAGAACTTTGGATCAAAAAGATAAAATCACTTTTCCCATTCTAGCTAGTAGAATTAGCCCTAGAGCTTGTTTTGCACATGAAATAGTAATCTAATAATTATGGCTGGAAATAAAATGTTATGAATGACAGGGAAGAATTTCTGATTTTTTAGTTTCAGGTTTGTATTGTTTTTGACTTTCCCTTTATTAAATTCAGAGATTGTTTTTTCATTTAATTTTTTGTCCTCCGACCTTGCCGGGTCGCACCTGAAAATAGGCACTTGGCTGTTTAGTGTGCTTACCCAGTTAACAAAAGCAAATAAATAAATAAATGTTTCATTCTCTCCTGATCCTTCAGTCAGCCTTACTGCTCTGACTTCCCCTTCAAGCACACCTACTGGGAACTGCGGCCACTAGTCTAGATCTTCCACTGCTCTACTTAGCCCTGCAGTTTGTATTCCCCATGGCAGGAACACTACCCTCCTGTCAGTTGTGTGGATACTCAGGTACTACTGAGGGAGGATTATAGAAACATTTAACCTGGGGACAGGAGGGGGGTCTAATCTGTTCAGTGACTCCGAGGTGGCAGACTGCCATCATCATGTGTATGAGGGCAAGCATTTTCTCATTTTTCAGTCGTCTCTCTCCCACTAGTTAATATCTAACACCAAGGACTCTACAGTGAACTTCCTATTGATGGGGGATGACAGACATAGAGTTATTAACATCATACCCAACCTCAATGTAGGACTTTCTGGTGTTGGGGAGTGCATTCGCTCTCTCGCTGCTAGGACTGGGGAATGAATTCACTCTCTCTGCTGGGGCCAGTGCACAATGCCTTTGCATCAACTCCTGGCCCCGCTGACCTGATATGAGGGATCTGGAATCAAGTCTTAATCCTGGGTCTCCCACATAGTGGTGCACTGCTACAGCAGCCAGTACCACCAGGCTGGGCATTCCCTGATTACTTAATTACTGAGATGCCAAATATGGGTACATCTATATAATGCTACTGATTGGTTTTTGTGCATCTCTTCAAAGGTAAAACATACTCTCAAAAGACATAGAATCATGGCATTTGACAGCAGATAAGTACTGCTTGACCCATCCAGTCTGCCCATTTTTCCCTACCTATACTATTACTGCATCATCGCCCAAACAGATCCCCTGTACCCAATTAAGTAACATGCCACATTCTGTTCATGGAGTAACAAGCCGCAGCTTTACATAAAATTGTTCATCATGCAGGGACCATAGAGCAGCACACAGTGATACAGAAACATAGCCACTGGGGCAGCAAGTTCATGTCCTGACCTAGCTGCCATCTAGCCATGCCCCCAATGGGTAACTCCTACTCAGAAGTCTCAAAAACCCACTCAGAACTGTGTCTTTCCTCTGGACAGTTCCCCACCTGGATTTGGGGATTCTAGGACCTACCCTAAACAGCATTGTGGCCCAGGGCCGCTCTCATCCTTTTCCAGTCCTGATCTCCCCATGTTTCATTAGATACACTTGCTCTGAAACAGCTCCCCCACCAGCAAAAATACATATCCATCCAGGACCACACAGCCAGCCTGGCTACCACCCATGTCCAGCTGACGTCCATTCCATTTGCCAGGAAAGGTCTTCATTACATGAATATTCCACCCTCAGTATCACATTACATGCATTCCTCAGCTATGAGAAGGAAACACCAATAATTTGCAAGTACATCACTGCTGGGGAGGGTGGGTGGGAAAAGCTGTCCTGAAGCACTAGAACAAAGATTAACCTCCTTTTATCAAAAAGCCTTATGCAGGGACATAGGCCCTTCACCATAGGAGTGTCCTTGACTGACCCTTACAGTCACCATGGCGACTGATTGGACCAGCCAAGAGTCATTCCTGGTCTATGGTCAGCTGTCCCATTGGTCATGGGACTGTGGACAAAGCTACCCCAGGTAAGATGCTGGGGTGGGTCATTCCCCAACAGATTCCCCCATACCCAATAAATAAGACACCGCACTCTGTTTATTAGATAACAAGGCTTCAGTTTTACTTAACATTGTTCAGCATACAAGCAATGAAGGACACCATGCAGTGATACAGAAATAGAGCCCTGGGACAGTAAATTCATGTTCCATGCTTGCTACCCCGTGCCTTGCCCCCCTCATGCGTAACACCAGCCAGAGGTCTGGCAAACCTGGCAAAGGTTGTGTCTTTCTTCTGGTCAGTTCCCCACCTGGATTTGGAGATTCCAGGAACATACATAGAAACATAGAAACATAGACTTTGACGGCAGATAAGGACTGCTAGGCCCATCTAGTCTGCCCATTTCCCTACCTACAGGATAGGCCACAGATCCTAGTTAACCAACAGCCTATATCTTCCTGCCCCCCACAAGAATTGCCTTATGTCTGTCCCATGCATTCTTGAATTCTCCCACAGTTTTAGACCCCACAACTTCCTCAGGAAGGCTGTTCCATGCATCCACTACCCTCTCTGTGAAATAATACTTCCTCACATTGCCCCTGAACCGCCCTCCTTCTATCTTTAAATTGTGTCCCTTGTTCTTGCAAGTCTCTTTTTCTGAAAGATGCTACCCTCTTGGACTTTGTTGATTCCCTTGAGGTACTTGAAAGTTTCTATCATGTCCCCTCTCCTTCTTTCCTCAAGGGATATATATTAAGCTCCTTTAGTCTCTCCTCATACGGCTTCTTTTGCAGGCCCTGCACCATTTTAGTTGCCCTCCTCTGGACTGCCTCTATCCTGTCTATGTCCTTCGGAGATGGGGTCTCCAGAACTGGACACAGTATTCCAGATGGGGTCTCACCAACTGTCTGTACAGAGGATAACAACTTCCTGTTTTCTGCTGCTGATGCCTCTCCTATACATCCCAGTATACCCCGGCCCTCCCTACTGCCTTCTCATTGCTTGCTAACCTTAAAGGTCATCTGAATATGATTACCCCCAGGTCCCTTTCCTGTTTTGTTGTTGTTACTACTTCCCCACCCATTGCGTATTCTTCCCCTGGGTTCTTGTTTCCCAGGTGCATTATTTTGCACTTTTTTGCATTGAATCCTAGCTGCCATACGTCTGACCATTCCTCCAACCTTGCCAAGTCCCTTTTCATCCTTTCCACGCCTCCTTGTGTATCAACCCTGTTGCAGATCTTTGTGTCATCTGCAAAAGGCATCCTTTCCTTCAATCCCTCTGCAATGTCACTGATGAAGACATTAAAAGGACTGGACCAATACTGAACCTCAGTACCCCACTAGGTAACGCCCTTTCTTCAGAGTGGACTCCATTACAATTACCTTCTGTGTCCTGTTGTCCAGCCAATGTTTTACCCAGGCTACCACCCTGGGACCCAGTCCCAGGCTGGTAATTGACTAATAATCTTTTGTGTGGGACTGTGTCAAATGCCTTGCTAAAGTCTAGGTAGGTCATGTCCAGCCCCTCCTGGTCTACTACTTTGGTCACCCAGTCAAAGAAATCTATTAGATTCATCTCACATGACCATCCGCTGTAGACCCATGCTGCCTTGGATCCTGTGCTCCACTGACCTCTAGGTACTCAACTATTCTTTCCTTCAGAGTGACTCCATCACTTTCCCTACCACAGAGGTCAGACTGACAGGTCTGTAGTTTCCTGCCTCTGTCTTGGTCCCACTTTTGTGAAGGAATCATCTGCCTTCCTCCAGTTCTCGGGTACCCACCATCCTCCATGATTTATTAAAAAGAGTAGCCAGTGGTTTCACTAGTTCCTTCCTTAATTCTTTTAGAATTCTGGGGTGAATTCCATCAGGACCCATTGCTTTGTCCACCTTTAGTTTTAGGAGTTCTTGCAGAACCCTTTCTTCTGTAGAAAGGACTGGGATTGACCCCTATCAGAGTGCTTCTGTTAATTGGATTAGGCACTTCCCCCTCCTCTTTTGTGAATACTGAGCAGAAATATTCGTTCAGTATTCCTGCTTTTTCACTGTCCCCCTCTGCCCACCCACTGTTCATTCTATTCAGCCTCACTATCCCTCCCTTTGTCTTTCTACACTCGCTTATGTATCTATAAAAGGTTTTATCCCCCTTCTTAACTGAGTTGGCTATCTTTTCCTCAGTTTGGGCCTTTGCTATTCTGACTTCCCTCCCTGCTTCTTTCTGCCTTAACTGGTACAGCTCTCTGTCCTTTTCCTTCTGTGTTTCCTTATACTTCCGGAATACTATCTTTTTCTTCCTGACTTTCACAGCCACCTCTCTTGAGAACCATAGTGGCTTTTCTTCGTTTTGATTTGTTTATTTGCTTCACACAAAGGCTTGTTGCCTCTGTGATGGCAGTTTTGATAATTCCCCATTGTTGCTCACACCTCCTTCTAGCCTGTTTGCTAGTGCTTTTCTGAGGCACTCTCCCATCTTGCCAAAGTCAGCCCTCCTAAAGTCCAGTACCCTCACTTTTGTGGCTTGACTCTGTAGCTGAGTTTAACGTGAACCACACACTGTTTGATGGTCACTTGTCCCCAGATGGCAACCACTTCTAGATCTGAGATCCTCTCCTGCCCCCCATTTGAAGTACGAGGTCTAGATTGCTCCCTCACGAGTGGGTTCGAACTGGCTGTCTAATGCCTGCCACCTGTAGGGCGTCAAGAATGGCCCTGCTCTTGGATGTGGCTGCAGCAAATGTGCTCAGTTAACATCTGGCATATTCAGGTCTCCCATCAACAAGTATCTCCTTTCTCTGCCATTCAGAATGCCTTCCATCATATCCTTGTCATTCCTTCCCCTGACATGGGAGTCTGTACACAACCCCTGTGTGTTGGTGGCCCTTTCAGTCTCAAGGTGACCCACAGTGCCTCCTCTCCTCCTGTTTACTCTTTTGTTCAGTTGCTTTTATCCCTTCCTTTACATGAGAGCTACTCCTCCCCTCTTCTCCCTGCCTGTCTCTCCTGTGGGTTATGTACCCTGGTATGTTAACATCCCAGTCATGGTTCTCTGTGTACCATGTTTCTGTGACAGCTACGATATCAGGCATCCCTCTTCCATTAAGGCCACCAGCTCAGGGGCTTGTTGCCCAGACTAGAGCATTGGTACTCATTACCCTCCATTTCCTGATGGCCTTACCCCTTTTGTCCCATCCTGTCCTTCTTGCCTTTGTCACTTTCTCCATTTACCTGCCCTTATCCCTATCGACACCTCCATGTTTGGTGTTTGCCACACTTACTACCGTGATTGTTTGGGGAGGCTAGGATTTTCTGCTTCTTTCAGTGCCTCCCCCTTGGCTGGTTTAAAAGCTTGCCAATGAAGCATTTAAACCTATCACCTAGGATCCTGGTTCCCTCCCGGACAGATGCAGCCCATCCCATGCAGTATAAGCTTGCATCCTCCAGGTGGACCCCAGTCTCCAATGAAGCCAAATCCCAGAGCTCCACACCAGTTTTCAACCACTGATTGAATCCCATGGTACAGAACACCTAGCCTCTCCTATGCCATAGATGGGTAGCACCTCGAGAGAGGTTACCGTGCGTGCTACTTGACTAAGGCCCCTCCCCAATTCCACAAACTCTTCCTGCACTTCTCTAATCCCTTTCTTAGCCAGGTCATTTGTCCCTAGGTGGAACTTTTTTGAAAAGCAAGATCACAATCCTTCTCTTCCAGTCCTGATCTCCCTGCATTCTGTCCTACACCCTTGCTTGTGACAGTTTTGCCTGTCATACACACCTGTCTGATGCCAATTCTGTCTGCTGGGAAAGATCTTTATTACATAAGTTTTCCACCACTGGACACGAATTCCCTGCCATACTTCCAAAATAAGGTTACATGTGTCCTGTAGTTTGGAACTCAAAGTATTATTTCCAATGCCAGACAAGGGGACCTAATCCCTAAGGAATAAACCTTCATGTGCCCTGGTGATGCGGAAGTGTTGAATAACCCTGATTCCATGGGTGAGAGCAAAGTGGGACATCTCACTATTCGGTTCTCTGTGTGCGTTTCTGATGCAGAAAGTTTGCAAGCACCCTGCCAGTGGAGCCAGGGGATGATCCTAGAACATACCACAACAATGATCAGAAAGAACTGTTTCAAATGGACCAGGCCCATCACTGTCCTGCAGATAAATTGGGGGACCATACAACTGACAAAGTCATTGACATCAAAATGCACCACTAACCCTGCCAAGGTGAAGTTGTGTAGGCCCAGTTGATGCACCACACCTAGCAACTGCTGCCACAGCATTTTCCCTTTTCCACATCAATTAATAACTGCAGACTTTGATCTGAATTCCATCTGTGTGACATACGTTCATTGTCTTGGCTCTTTCATGTGCTTACTGTATGTACGAATGGCCCACGATCCATATGGTTACACAACCGATGCATATGCCTGCAAAAAAGAGACAGATGTGATCCTTTTGTTCTGCACATAATGCCTGATGGAATTCAGCATAACACTGTGGCCCAACCCCTGTCTCTAGTGGCCTAATATAACCTTTATAGGCATCTGACTTTCATCTTCCCACTTCATTTATTTGGTGTCCCTATATCCTCAACTTGGCAGCTTCTGTTGTAGCACCTGTTCTAAATGAGTGCACGCTGAATGATGTCGGGTGTCTGCCTAACAAGCATATTCCCTTTTGAAGGACTGCTGCAAACTGTGCTCCCATTTCTGGCTTGCTGACCCCATGAACAAATAGATGCCCTTTACCACCACCACCCCTGGTCTGGCTTCTAAATAGCCCTAAGGAGGTGCAGATGGCCCCACCTCTGCCCCAAACATGTTTATGGTCCTTGCTGACCCAGTTTGATTTGTATTAGACCTGCATAGCCTAAAGCATATCCTGTCTTGCCACTGTGTCTGGCACCAGCTCAAACACCATGAAAGCTCCAAAAAATGCACAGTAATAGAGGGCCATGATGAGTGCTGCCTTGTATGCAGAGCTGCATAGTAAGTCCATAACCCCCAGTAGGCATGCAAGCTCCAGCAAGCCTATCAGTTTCCTGCTATCCTGTGGCCTGTCCCATTATGTGGCCCACTCCATCAACATCTTTCTGGTAACAAAGGTGTGTATCTGGTCTGAGCAGCCATGTGCTTTTCAGAGAATTGCTATTCCTGCCAATTGGACCCTAACTGCTACCAGAGAACTACCTTGCTGTATCACATCATGCACGTAATCCAGCACCTGACCATGGGTCTTATGTGGTGCCCCACTTACCTCCTTTCTGTAAAAGTCAATAAAGACTGAGAAGCTCACTTCATACTTTCTCTAGGTTGAAGGATAACAGAGTGCTGAACCAGTTCCTGTAGTCTTTTTTTTTGTATTTAACATACTTTATTGAATTTCCCCCAAAAAATTGACAACAAGTAAACATTAAAGCACAGCAACAATAACAATAACTACAGAACATAAACCTCTCCACCTACCACCACACTAGTGATAATAATCAAAGTGCAGGGCAACAAAGTGAATATAGTAGATACTGTATATCCCAATAATGATCAGAAAAATATGAAAGAGACATCATAATGGAAATGGAGGAGCAGAACCCTGCAGCCTTAAAGCTCCTCCTCCCCACCCACCTAACCCCAGCCTCCCCCCCCCCAGGAAATCCGTGGGCCGTAAACACAGGCACATAGTAGGGGACTTAAGAGCTAAGGGATATCTGAGTACAAGAATGAACAACAGCCAAAGACACCTAAGATATCCAGAAATAGGCTAGTCAGAAGAGACCAATATCATGGGGAGACTACAAAGAAAAAAACAAAAACAAAAGGGGGAAACGAGAGACTTATACAGTTAGCAAAGTATACAAGGGTTCCCAGATTCTCCGATAAGTAGCAGTTTTATGTTTGAGGTTAGCAATGGTCTGCTGAGCTTGGAGGGCTAACAGTATTTCCCTAAGCCACTCAATGGTGGAAGGTATAGTTTGATTGATCCAATGTCTAAGGATAACTTTTTTTGCACAAAGGGATATAAGGGACATGTAGAACCTTAGATTACCATCCAAGCTGTCACCATAATCCCCCAGAAGACACACCTCTGGGAGAAAGGCCTCTGAGAGACCAAGAAGAGGATCCAGGTGGGCTTGAATCATGGACAAGAAAGGGGCAACCTGTTCACAAGTCCAAAGAACATGTAACAAAGCTCTTTGACACATCTAGAACAAGTATTGAAAGGCAATCTCCCCATTTTATGAAATTTGTCTGGAGTGAAATAAAGATTATCCAGGACCTGAAACTGAAGAAGCCAGTATCTATCCCATTTGATGTATCTGTATAAGCGTTTCCAGATGCGTACCCAGTTATGTGGGGGTTTAGAAGAAGGCAATGCCTGGTCCCAGTAATAAAAGGTTGGGCCATCTATCTGGGCAAGAATGTCTGAAAGCTGATGATAATAAAATGAAATGACATGGGAACTAGGAGCTGAGAAGACCGTCGGGAAAATACGGTACTGATACGAGTCATCCCAGGGGCCTGAACCAAAGTGAGACCTAAACATGTGTGAAAGATGAAAACATTTGAAACAAGTAGAAAGGGGTAATTGGAATTTAACACTGGCTTCTTGAAATGTCAAAAGCTTACGGGCAACTACCAACTCCGAGACCTTGTCAACTTCCACGAAAGGCCAAAAAGAAACTGCGAGACTGTGCTCACCAATCTGGAGATTAGGATTGCCAACAAGGGGTTGTGAGATGCCCTTGTAGGACTGAAGGTTAAGGAGGGCACAAAATTGTAGATAAACACATATATAGGCCTCTACTAGAGAACCACGTAAAGATTTGGGGAGTTTTGTAGGAGAAATGTAAAGAAAAGGGTGAATATCCAATCCGTGGTGAGAACAGAGATTGTGTTCTATCTCTAACCACACAGGAGTATAAATAGAAGGGTCTTTGCCTGGATAATCTCGAGTTTTAAATCTGAGCTCAAAACTTAAGCTTTTGTTGAAGGTTGCTAATAATGCTATGTATAGTATTTAATTAAATGGCTTGATTTGTTGTACAACGCCTTGGTTTTTGAAAGGTGCTTAATAAATAAAGTTTACATTACATTACATAATATTGTAACCATCTGAAGAACCTGGAACAATGAATAGAAAAGTAACAGAGGTAGAAATAGGGAAACTGAAGACCCTCGCGTTCCTTGGATCGCATCTGTTTGGAGAGAATCCTCCGGGGAGTTTTACCACGCCACAGGAATGAGAAAATGATCCTGTCCAATTGCAGGAACCAAGACTTTGGCAAGACATGATTAAACATATACAGTGGGTAAAAGAGGCTGGGGAGAACATTCATTTTTACAATACTAATGCGTCCCCATGGGGAGATAGGCAAAAAGGCCCAATGCTGTAAATCTGTACGGATGGAGTTGACAACGGCATCAAGATTGTATTGTTTCCATTTGGAGGGAGAAGTAGTAATGAGCAAACCCGGATATTTTAATTTATCACGAATCCAGACCAATCCTAGGTGTTCCACTTTGGATCTCAGAGTAATGCCATTGAGCAGCATCACTTCTGTCTTGGCCAGATTTAATTTATAATTTGAAAAGGCATGAAAATCCAAGATGATGTCCAAAACAGTGGATACAGATGAGGCAGGGGAGGTAAAGTGAAGAAGAATATCGTCCGTGTAAACAGAAAGCTTGTATTGAAGGGACCCCACAGAAACATCATTCATCAGGGGGAAATCTTAATCGTCCTGAGCAGCAGTTCAAGGAAGAGGTTAAAAAGAAAGGACGAGAGCTGGCAACCCTGCCTGGTACCTTGATGCAACTGGAAGGGGGCGGACAATACTCCATTACAGAGGATACGGGCCAAAGGCTGGGAGTATAACACTTGGATTCAACAAACAAACGTGAAAGGGATGTGAAATTTAGGTAGCAAGTGAAATAGGTAATCCCATGAGATCCTATCAAAGGACTTTTCTGCATCCAGGGAGACCAGCTAGATGAAACTCCGGAACCCTGGACACAGAAATAAGATGGGAGAGGGTGTGAAGGTGGTCACCGAAAGCAGGCCCACCACAAAACCAACCTGTTCCCGACTAATAAGCGATTGCCAAACCTGGTTCAACCTACCTGCCAACACTTTTGCAAGAATCTTAAGATCAATGTTAATGAGGGATATTGGTCGGTAGTTTGCAACCAGTAGGGGATCTCTACCAGGTTTCGGTAGGACCACAATGGTGGTCTCGGTGGGAGAAAAATCCAAAAGACCCTCCTGGAAGATATAATTAAAAGTATCAAGTAGAACATGGGCTAGGCGATGTGTGAATGTTTTATAAAAGTCTGCAGTGTATCAGTCTGGGCCAGGAGCCTTGTCCAGGAAGAGTGAGTCAATAGCAGCCAAAATTTCCGAGATAGTCAGGGGAGCTTGCAGAACATCTACATGGGAAAGAGCCAGATGAGGAAGGTCAATATCCTGTAAAAACGTATCTAGGAGAGCTGCATTGAAGGGGAAGGAGACGGCTGATATAAAGCCATATCATAGTCTTGAAAGTGGTCGTCGATATCCCTAGAGGACATAAGAAAATGACCAGAATCATTCCAAAGGGAGGAAACAATTTTGTCAGCCACCTGAGATCGAAGACGCAGAGCCAACAGTTTTCTGGCCTTCTCCCCCTGATCAAAGTACAGAACTTTGGAGCGCAAGATCAAGTGTTCTACTTTTTCCCCAATAAGGTATGGTATTTAGAATGGACAGCTTCCAGTTATTCCCAATCAGACATAGAAGAGGACGAGGAGAGCTGTCTTTCAATCACCCTAATCTGGTCTAAGAGGGAGGACAAAGCCCTCGAGATAACCCGTTTCCGAGTAGTAGCTAGCCGAATAAATTAATCACGGAGTGAACATTTATATGCCACCCATAGAAAATCCAGCTTAGGGTAGGAAAAAGAGTTACACTCTAGAAAAGAGGCGATAAAACTGTGAAGACGTTGGGTCAGAGATTCGGAGGTAAGCAGCTGACCATTAAGACGTCAGACTTTGTCATGAATAAAGAAGGGGAACAAATGTAGATGGAGTAAATTAGGGTGGTGATCGGAAATTACTTTGGCTAAATAATGACAGGTGACCACCCCAGAGAGCTGTTCAACCTGCAACAAGAAGTAATCAATCCGGGAGAATGCATTGTCCGGAAGCGAATTAAATGAGTACTCAGATCCGGATTTACACCTGCCATGGATCCACCAGTCCTAGGGTGTCCATAAGGTCCCAAAGGACCATTTGCACTGGTGACAGAGTTAAAGTTTGAGGGTCAGACCGATCCAGGCTGTTATTGTACACCATGTTCCAATCTCCCCCAAGCAACATGGGGAGAGAATTCCAGGGTGCAAGGTGGATCATTAAAGAAATAAAAAAGGAGGGGTCATCAGCTGTTGGGCCATACACCAAAGAATAACCTTTAGGTGGCCCAATAGGGCATGCAGGATAAGAAACCTATGTTGAGAGTCTGAGACTTCCTGAAGCAAATGAAAGGGAACTCGCCTTACTATTAGGATGGCCACTTCCCGCTTGCGTGAGTCAATCCCCCCCCCAAATGAGTGCCCCACCCAGGATCACCTAAAGAGGAGAGCCCGGGAGGGTGACAGATGGATTTCCTGTAAAAAGGCCACATCTACATCTAGCTTACGTAGAAGCAATAAGATTTTTGCTCTTTTGATGGGGGATTGGGCACCCTTGATATTCCATGAGCAAAACTTAAATGCTAGCCCATAGGGCCAAAATGAGAAGTAAAAGTGGAGGCAAAATTGTACCAGCCCTGTATGGCCTTGTCCCCATAGAATAATGAAGTTCACCCAGTGGCAGTACCCGCACCCACCTGCCCACCTCCACCTCCACCCCCAACCCAGACCCCCCAATAAACAAACAATTCGAACAACAACCCTGGGAAACAGTAAACTGGAGAATGGAATATGGTAACACATAGAATAACACCCACAGGCTCCCCAGCCTTAAACAGAAGAACTCCAAATAGCAATATAGAAATGAGATAAGGTGCCATAAACCCCCAACCCCACCCCAAAGAATAAAACATTTGGCTCATGATGAGATGAACCCAACCACAATAAATTCCCATCCCTCCTGCTCCCCCTAGAAAACCCCAACTAGAGAGCTCCACATTTCCAAACCACAACGAGTAGAATACAAAGAACAAGATTTATTAAATGGGAGCCTCCCCCAACTTCATGAGATGGTAACATAGTCATAAGAACCACGAGACAACTCCCCAAAACATAGGATAACATATCAGTAACAGTGGGAAAAAGGCATGAACAAACATATCGCCCCCTTCCCTCCCCATGAACATTCAGTACAAAGTAAATTAACAAAACAAATAGGTTCCTCTGAATATTTAATTTGAGCATGAGTCCCCACGTTACCACAACCACAAATGAAGAGGCAGAAGCCAGTTCATTGGGCTGATATGTCGCAATGAGTAACACAGGGCAGCTTCCAAAATGAGATGCTTAACACGACCCCTTAACATCTTCGATGGACAGTAAGATAATTGCAGGGACCAGAAAGCATGCAGGAGGTTTCCAACCAGATTAAACAAAATGAAACTCCTGGATGCTGGTAATGGGTATCGATGGCTGCCAGAGCTTGAAACTAAAAGAATGCAGCCCCTTACTCCACCCAATAGTCCCAAGAATATCACAGTTCTAAAATGAAAGCCATCCATGGGTGGTGATCACAGGGCTGCGATAACTGTCTGGCACCCTAGCCAAAGCATGAGTCTTACCTGGCAGTGTTTTACAGCCACAGTTCCAAAGGTGCTCACGGAGACAGGTTGCTGACATGGCCAAGGTTGAAGAGCGAATGCAAGCCGTGGTATTAGAAGGCTGTAGAATGACAGGACAATGTTGCACAGTCAGATTTCAGCATGAGGTGGCAAAGAACAGGTGTAGTCCTCACATAAAGTGTCCAAAAGAGGCTCCAAACCACTGGCTCACTCTATAGCATGCAAATATAGCTGCATTAATAAAATGGTTGTAGATCCAAGGCAGTACTTCCACAAAAGGTACAAACTTGGCAAAGCAGAGCCATCACCGATCCTGTAGCACTGTGTCCTGCCCTATTTCAGGAGTCAACGGTCCTGAAACAAATCAAGCAGAGCCTGATTTAGCTTGGTAAGGGCCAGGTCCGGAGACTCAAATGATTTTCATTTCTCTTTTATGAGGACCTGCAACTGAGCTGGATAGCCCATCCTGAATTTAAGTCTGGCAGCTATGATTTTGGTAACCAGAGGATGAAATATTTCACGCAGCTGCCGGACAGAGCTTGGGAGGTCTTGAGCTATAGGAAGACATGTCCCCTCCCAACAAACCTCTTGGAGCTCCTGGGTCTTGGACAAGAAGTGCTGTCATTCCAGATAATTTAAGAAATGAAAGATAAGGGGCCTGGGTGGCAATCCCCTCTGGGGCATGGGGCACAGTGCATGGTGTGCTCACTTTGTGGAGTAGCGAGCACCATAAGGTGAGGGGCCAGAAAGCTTTTCCACAAACTTTTGTACAAATAGAATGGGGTTGGAGCCTTCCTCCTTTTCTGGCAGTCCAAGTCTCACTGCATTGTTGTGGCAGCTCTGACCCACCAGATCCTCGAGCTTGGCCTCCAGACGTGCTGATTTCTGTCTCAAAGTGACCAATTCTGGGTCCAGACAATCCACCCGTTTTTTCAGGGAAACAAGTTGTACTACATTGTCTCCAGTGTACTTATGTAATTCCTTAATTGACATAGCCATAGATTTTAAGTCCTTTGTGAGGGACTGAATCTGTTCACGCAAGGGAAGAAACTTGTTTAGGAAGCATTCCTCGTGAGTGGCATCACCCCCGAGGTCTTAGCTGGTGTGCGGCTAGTTCCTGAAGCTTGGGCCTTGGATTTCTTTGTGGGCCTTTTTGGGCGTGGGCAGCAGGGTGTGCCGTGAGGGAGGATTGCGCATTTCAGCCTCCATCACCAGATTGATTGTGATCGGAGAACACCACAACAGTCCAGAAGCTGATCCACAAAGGTAGGTGGGTTAGCAAAGTAAATCTTAGTGAAATATGGTGGAGATGTTCCAAGGAGGAGCAGGAGCACACAGGGAGGGCTGCTAGCAAGTCGACTCCATCATGTGACTCCCAGTTCCTGTAGTCTTAGGACCTCTGTTGCCATACTGCCTCTGGGATCTGTGTGGACAATTGGTCTGCATCCAGCATCAGCAGAAGAAAATGCTTGAACTGAAACCAAGACAATGAATCTACAGTGGCATTTACCTTACTGAGGAGATGGCGAGCCCTTAGTGTTATGTTCCATTGGAAGCAGTACACCACTAAAACCATTCAGCAGGCACATGACCTCTTTAGACTTTGATGTCTGTAAGTTGATAGAAAGATAGAACTTGATGGCAGATAGGGACCACTTGGCCCATTCAGTATGCCCATTTTTCTTTACTTACTATTTCACTGCAGACCCTAATCGATCTCCGGCTCTTTCTCTCCCCCCCCCATCCTTTCCACTAAGATTCCCTTTTACCTATCTGATACTGTACATTCCTGTACCCCACCACTCTTTTTACCCCCACCACCTCCACCGAAAGGCTGTTTCAGGAATTCGCCGCTCTTTCACTGAAGAAGTACTTCCTCATGTCTCTATTGAATCTACTCCCGTCCAGCTTCATGGCATATCCCCTTGTTCGTGAGCTCCTTTTTGTTTAAAAAATACTTCCTTCCTGTACGTTATTTACCCCCATGAGTTATTTAAAGGTCTCTATCATATCCCCCCCTTTCCCTTCCAGGGTGTACATATTGAGGTCCTTTAGTTTCTTGTCATATGTTTTTGGGGCAGACTCTGCACCAATTTAGTTGCCCTCTTCCCCCCTCCCCAATTGTTTAACCAGGAGAGACACACTAAGCTGAAAGCTTGTTTACAGTTGTGACCTGGGAGCACAGGGAAGTTAAATGACTTGCTCAGGGACCTCTTCTGGACCTCCACCACTGTGTGTCCTTCCAGAGCTGTAGTCTCCAGAACTGGACACAGCACTCAAGGAGGGGTCTTATCAGCTATCTATACACAGGCAACACCATCTACATCTTTTTATTTATTTTTTATTTATTGAGTTTTCAAAAAAACATGCCAATTAGCATAAAATGTCTGTAAATACATCTACTTTCAGATTACAACAAAAGTAATACACAACTCATTTTACCATTAGGATTAAATAAGATACAGAGTTGATACCACATAAGGGGGGAATCTTAAATGTGCCAAACAGAATTAAATCCCCAGATATGTTACTCATAAGTTGAGCCTAGCAAGATATGTGGAACTAAACTAAGTAGATTAAAAAAGGAAGACATTTATGTAACGTGGAAGGTTACTGTGTCCACAACCTGCAAAAGGGTTAAAAACTCTCATCTCCTGTTCAGCCTTTTTGTGTCAGGTTAAGCAATGGACAGTTCCAACTTCATACAAAGGCTACTGGAAGTAATGAGTTAAAGAAATCTGATGAGCTGCACAACTTTATCTCCTGTACGTATAGGTTTACTGACTTTAACTTCAAGCAAAAAAAAACTTGCTGATTAACCAACCTTCAGTGCTGACTACAAGTTATATAATTAATGGCTTTTAGAACATTAAGAATAGTCCATGCTGTAAGGAAAAAAAATAATGATTAGAGACTGAAGCTATCAATAGATTGCAACTCAACATCAGCATATAAAACTGTGTAGCAGCTACTCTTGCTGCTCAAGCCACTGAACATGTGGTGGCTGCAATTTTAAAATAAAGAGCTATGCCTGTTTAATCCACCAACAACTCTGCAAGTTGTAGAAATAATGAGCAACATTACACATGCTAGTTGTACTATAATTCAGAAAAATACTGTATAACAGAAAATCAGCCAGCAAGTGCTTAAGTTAAAAGGAGTGCAGTCCCAAAAACAGTACTTGCGTCAACACTGCTGTTTGCCACTAGGTTAGTACTCACAGTCCTGCATCTCAGACATCTGACTCTTCATCTTCCTGGTGTACTAGTACACTTATAAACTCTGCCACAATTTTTAATGTCCATTTACTTGTATCTTTAGGGTTGCCGAATTAGTAAGTCTTCCCTCCGTACTGGACATGGAGTCATGCCATTGCCAGCAACGAGTGCACAACTCCCGAGCCTCGGAAGCTGATGTTTTATGCCATTGAATTGCTTTCTCTTGTTGCAGGTTGCATATACCCAGACTGGAAACATCTGCATGTCCTGATCCTCATGCTTCAGCAGGTTTAGGGCCCTGGCTGTGTTGAGTAGAAAATCACAAACTTCCTGCCCCGCAGTGATCAACAGGATGGTACGAGGCTGTGAACTATTGCTTTGCAGTGTATGAGTGTCAAGGCGATAAGTGCAATGAAGGTCCTAGCCATCCCAGGGGTCTGTAAGTTGAAGAGTAGCTATCAGCCAGGTATACATAAAGTGTAAAATGTTATCTCACTCTACTCCTTTGGGAGACCAATCAGCCTGATATTTATCACTCTGGACCCTTTTTCAAGTGACTCCAACCTATCCCTTGGGTGAGAATGTTCCTGTGTCAGCTAAGTGATCACTGAGAGGGTTTTCTGGGAACTGTCATTGGCTTCTTCAGTGAAGGTGGCAGCCGCTTCAATTTTGGCATCCTGGGAGCCCATTCTCTCGGGGATTTGTTCGATTTTACTGTCCATTACGTGTACTGCCTTTAGGACTGAGTCCCACAGAGGGGACTCACCCACTTGCTGTAAGGTAAACATCTTGGTGGTACATGGAGCTTCATTTGGGGCACTGCAAACGCTCTCTGGATTTTTGATTCACTCCTCCTGTCTCTTTTGGATGGCCCATGATGCCAAAACATGATCCTGAGGTGTCTGAAAGAAAACTGCATTGAAATATATGCTTCAAGTCAATAAGTCAATATAAATTAAAACAAAATTATAATGTAGAAGCTGTAAGGTGGGAAGAGCTGGTGTGAAGCATGTCTGTTCTATAGTGTGGCTCTCTGGCACCCCCCACCACCTACCACTTTCTGCTGGACATACCCCTCCCTATGCCACCCAGCATCCCACTAGCCCTCCAACTGCCTTGTCACACTGCCAGGCCACCTTTAGTTATCCAATATGATTACCCCAGGTCTCTTTCCTGCTTGGTGGGCATCAGTACCACTCCATCCATTTTGTACTCTGCCCCAAGGTTTCTGTGTTGTAAGTGCATTGTTTTGCACTTTTTAGCATTGAAACCCAGCTGCCATACCCTTGACCACTCCTCAAGTTTTTGCAGGTCTCTGCTTATCCTTTCCACCCCCTGCCCCACCCGGAGTGTCCACTCTGTTGCAGATTTTGGTGTCCTTCACAAAGAGGCAGACCTTCCCTTCCAGCCCCTCTGCAATGTTACTTATAAAGACATTAAAGTGGACTGATCCCAGCACTAATCCCTTAGGCACCCAGTTGGTCACCTTCCCTTCCTCAGAGTGAACTCCGTTTACCACCACCCTCTGTCGCCTATCCCCTAACCAATTTCTTACCCAGTTTACCACCTTTGGACACACTCCTAAGCTATCCAGCTTCTTTACTAGTCTTATGTGGAATGGTGTCAAATGCCTTACTGAAATCTAGTTAGGCCATGTCTACCGTTCCACGCTGATCTAATTCCTTGGGTCACCCACTCAATGAAATCTGTCAGTCACTTGACACAACCTCTGTACCCATGAATCTATACTGCCTTGGGTCTTGCAACCTGTTGGATTTAAGATTTTCCACAACCGTTTCCTTCATCAGTGCTTCCATTAACTTCCCCACCACAGATGTCAGGTTGACTGGCCTATATTTGCCAGCCTCCTTCCTGATACCGCTTTTGTGAAGTGGGACTATATCTGCCCTCCTCCAGTCCTTCAGAATCACTCCTGTTTCCAGTGAATTGTTAAATAGAACGGTCAGAGGTGCAGACAGTACCACCCTGAGCTCCCTCAATACTCATAGATGCACTCCATCTGGCCCTATTGTTTTGTTCACTTTCAGATTAGCGAGTCCTTTCAGGACTCTGTCCTCCAAAAAAGGACTAGTGTCCTGTTACTGTTTTGTGGCCCTTCCCCTTCTCTTTCCTTTGTGAACACTGAGCAGAAGTATTTGTTCAGAATGCTTGCCTTTTCCCAGTCTCCCTCTGTACAGTCCACCCCTTCCCTTTCTCATCTTACGCTCCCTTCCCTGGTCCTCCTCTTTTCACTTACATACCTAAAAAATGTCTTGTTCTCTGTTGTTACCACCTGGGCTATTCTCTATTCAGTTTTCACCTTTGCACTTCTTACTGCTTTTCCTGCTCCCCTCTGTTTCCCTGATACACCTCCCTAGCCTCCTCCCTCTGTGTCTCTTACTACCTCCTGAATGCTACCCTTTCAGCCTTTACCTTTTCAGCCACCTGTTTCGAGAACCATAGCGGTCTCTTTTAGCTCTTGCTTTTGCTCAGTTGTTTGACACAGAGGTTTGCCGCCTTTACTATATTTGTAGTGCCCCAGAGTTCCTGGTGCCCTCCAGAAATGGACATCCAAGTACTCAGAGCTCGTTATGGGAAAGGTGCTCTGGGTTAGGTGCCCAGGGTAAGGAGACCTCTCTTATTAAAAAGCCCCAGCTGATTTTTAAAATGTTATTTTTCCCTGTTTCTCCTGCCAGCTTCATTTTGTTAGACACCCCCACACCCCCATTTCCAGGCAACGGGAACTTGCGCTCGTGGTTTCCAGGTGCATGGGCAGGCAGACAGGCAGAGTCAGGCTGGTAAGGATTCTGGAATGGAATTCTCAGCCCGGTTTGAATGGCAACAGCTGTTAAGTTAGATTTTAGGAGCCACGAGAGCAGCAGCTAGTGTGAGGGGAGTGATCAGCCAGCTGGAGCAGAGCCAAAAAGAGAGGGACTTACCTGTAGTCCCTGCATCCCTCCTGATTTTCCAGCTGGTCCAGCAGCTCATTGCTCCCTCTCTTCTCCCGGCCAGCAGCAGTCCAGCAGCTTCTTGGGTTCACGGTGGTTAAAAGGCTGTAGGGAGGTGCGGCAGCAGTGAAAGGCCAGCCCCTCCAGCAGTAGCAGCAGCAGCAGTAGTCCGAGAAGGCCTGTGGGAGGAGACAAATCCAGGCCTACCCACCAATCCCTTCCAGTAGTCTCGGTCCTGAGGAAAAGTGAAGTGGGCAGTAGGGTGCGTGGCGGTAGCACCACAGCCAGGTGCTGGCCACTGGAGGAACTTTGTTTGTTTTATAAAAAAGTAACAATAAATGAATTTACACACCTCCTGGTGCCAGAGGGGAACATACAGCCATTTGGGGCAAGCTAAGCCCCAGTTCAATGTACTGCCCATGGGGCGGAGTTGGGGAGAAAAAAGAGCCCTATCAGGACTGTGGAGGGCTGGTAAACCCCACCAATGGAACTGCATAGAGGATCTCAAAGAAGAGTTCCATAGGAGCTACAACAAAGGTGCAGGACTATTTAAAGTAGACAAAATGAATATGAATGAAGGCACTAGAAGGCAGTATTTATAGAGACAGTGCCACTGTTATGTGTGATGCCTATTCCTGCTGTGTGCTATATATGAACTGCCTGTAAGGAATGCATGTTTATGGCCTGGTGGTGCTGATGGCTGAGGTGCTGGATGCCACACCTCGCTCCACGCCGGTGACCTGGGTTCGGGGACGAGCTCGGGCCGCTGGGGGTCGGCAGGGGGACAGAAGGATTGAGCACCTGATGGCGGCTCTCCTTCTCTGGGGGAGGGTTCCGTGCAAGTCTCGCTGCTCTACTGCCATCTGTCGGGTGAACTCGGGGTTGACAGTGCAGATCAGATCATGCAGAGGGTATGGGGCAGCGTCGTCTGAGAAGCCCTGGGAGGAGTTGCATCTTCACGCATACCTCCCAATTGGCTCTCCTAGAGTGCTGATGTCTGCAGGGAACAGAACACATGAAAAAGGGTGGCCCGTCACTCCTAGGTGACGACCCCTTGCTGAGCGCCTCGGCAAAACCACCAAGACAGGAGCAGACTCCGCTGTGCAACACCCACTCCACCGTTGTGTGGGGGGAAGGTAAGAGGGGACCTCTCTTTGCCCCACCCGGGGGGATATCCAGGATACCTAGGGCCACTGAGGGGGTGAACACTCTAGGGGCAGACTCCTGTGTCAGGACGCTGAGGTAAGCAAGGCATGTAGGGGCTCTGATTGAGTGAAATGATGCGGCAGGAAGGAGGAAAAAGATCAAACATAAAAAAAAAAAAGAAATGCATGTTTAAAAGACTTTTTGATGTTTTGGGGCCCCTGTAGTGGAACTGTTCTCTGCCATATGTGTGGGTGCCACCAAAAGTCTGTCTAAAAGCACTAATGCTCTGACAACATGGCCCCAAACTGTGTGACCTGATCTCACTGGTAATGTTTAATGAAATAATCACTATCAAAAATGATTCTAAGTCCTTTATTGAGTTGCTACTCCAGTTGGTGTGTGGTCCCCATTGTGTCCCAGCCCTGTTGTTCCAGACCAGCTTCATCCTCAACAGTTCCTTCAGGAGATTCCTCAAAGTTCTTCATCCAGCGACCCAGGTGTGGTCCGACGGCTGATGTCTTTCTTCAGGTTCTTCCATTTCTTCTCCTCAAGGGGTGACTCATTCTGGTGGTCCATGTGTGACCTGATGCGACTGATCCTCACCACCTCAGTGGAATGCAGTTCTTCGACTAGGAAAGGGTAACAAGTACCGGTGGTCTATGACAGACCCATAGCCAATGACAAGTATCCTTTGTATGGCGTTTTCCTTTCTTTTTTCTGCTTGAGTGTCCCTCCTGGAGTGGAACTGTCCTGGACAGAAAAAGGGTCTCTTGACCTGTCCTTATTTTCCCCTGAAGGACTCGCACAATGGTGGCTGGCCACTAAATGTACTGCAAAGCTTTATGAGTTCAGGGTCAGCGTCAGCGACATTCCTCGCCCATTACATATTAGCTTTGTCCACTGTTCCTCCACCCCAGACAAGTAATCCTCTTGTCAGGTCATCCCTGAGGCACTCACCCATCTTTATAAACTCTGCCATCCTAAAGTTCAGGACCCTCGCACTTGTGTGGTTCAGTTCCGCAGCTGTCCTTATACTGAACCACACTGTATGGTAATTGCTGGTCCCAAGCTGGACTCCCATCTTGATGTCTGCAACACTATCTCTGTTAGTGAGTACCAGGTCCAGTATTTCCCCAGCATAACTGGGTTCACTGACTAGTTGCCAGAGGAATGTGCCTTGCAGGGAGTCCAGGATATCCCTGCTTCTAGCTGAGGCCACAGCTGGGAGGCTCCAATCTACATCTGGCAGATTAAAGTCCACCACCAGCAGCTCCTTCTTCTTTTCTGCCATTTTGCCAGTGGCTTTCATCAGTATCTTATCTAACTCTTCCCTGTGCCAGAGGTCTGGAGATCATGCCATTGTGAACAATGGCCCCATTCCCATTCTCCAGGGTGACCCACAGTACCTTTTCCCCCTGTATTTCCTGTATCTCTGTCACTTTTATGCTTTCCCTCACATAGAGCACCAGACTCACTCACTCACTCACTTCCTTCCTTCCTTCCTTCCTTCCTTCCTTCCTTCCTTCCTTCCTTTCTTCCTTCCTTCCTCCCTCCCTTCCTTCCTTCCTTCCCTGAGTAGAGTCAGATACTGCTCAGCTGTCCATGCTGAACATGATGCACTGGTTCACAAGCCTGTCTCCCCTGACCTCAATGGAAACCATAATGGGAAAGACCTCTAGGAGAGCGATATTCTTTGTGAGGCCACAAGTGAGCCATTGTGGCCTGTAACTGTCTGAAAACCATGTTTTCTTAAAGAATGCCCCAAAACATATGCTCTCTGAGGCATCTGTGAATAATAGTGAGCTCTTTGTTCTTCCCTTTGTCACACAGCCAGATTGCCACTCTGTTAAAGTCCTGCAGAAAGATTTCCCAGACTAACAAATATGCGTTTATGCCTCATGTCACTCATACATCTCATACATTATGGTATGGCTGTCTATCCTCCTCTGTGGCTGCTGCCAGCCAGCCCAGGAATGCTCTTCCAGGGGTAATCACTCAACATGCAAAATTCATGTGCCCTAATAGTGCCTGTAGCCCAAACAAAGTGCCCTTCCTGGCCTTGGTCATTCTGTGCAGCAGTTGCTTCAAGTTACCCACCTTCTTTGCTGGTAACCACAATACCACTGGGGCAAAGCCCAATTCAGTTTGCAAGTATGTGTGCCTTGTGGATGCGTCTTCCATTTTCTCTGGTGCTAGTGGAACCCCAAAGTGTCCCATCAGTTGGCAGTGTCTCACTACACTGTTCTGACTGCTGTGCCTGCAAATATGTAATCATCTAAGAGCTGTATAATAACTGGGGAGCGTTTTCTCCCATAGGAAAACTGGGTTGTCATTTTCTGGTTATAATAAGCTGGTTATAATGACAAACACATGCCCAGTTTCCCTTGTTCAGTGCATGTGCCAACCGTGAACTTCATCTCCTCTGCTGCTGTTCCCCGCCATCCCCGCTCCTCAGCTACAAACTCCCTCAATAGAAGAAGTTGGTGGTAAGTTTTTCTTTTAAAACAAAAATCACTGGGCACAACAAATCTTTATTTTTGGACTGAAAAAAAAAAAGAAACAAAAAACTAAACACTGCCTCAGTTTAGGAGCCGCTACGGACTGCGTTCAAACTCCAATGGTCTGTGGCTCCACTCTGTGGGTAGACAAAATATTTTGTATAATTGCTGTGGCGAAAAAAGAATCCCCAGCAATTATACGAAATAAAGGATGAGTAGGTATGTAAAACATGGATTTTACACACACCCTCATGGTGGGATGCCTTAATAAACCCCTCAATCTTTGCTCTTGGGGTTTATGTGTCATCCCACCCCTCAGGGGTATGCAAAATCCTTGTTATAACCACCTACCCATCCATTATTCTCTATATAATGCATGGGTTCCCCATAAATCATTCGGTGGACCATTCCAAAAAGATGACAAAAACATCAAACATGGCACAGCTGACAGCATAACCTGTCTGCATGATTTTGTCAAAATACCACTCCCTCCTAACATGATTCCCAGGAGGTTAAAATTCTCCAGTCTGACAGGTAAGAGGTGGATAGTAAATTTAATGTTGCTTTTTGCTATTAGTGTCTCTGTACTTAGGCCCTGCACTAGATCTATTGTATCATACAAGGAAAAGTACTGGACCATACTGTCCTCTGGGTCAATGAAGTCATTGACAATGAAGTCCACTTGGGGAGGCAGGAGTCATGGTGGACACGGTGTTGGTAGACTTGTCTAAGCATTTCGATATTGTAGATCATAAGATTCTTATGGATATACTAGAAAATATCGGATTAGCAGAAGAACCCTGTAAATGGCTTTAATCATATCTTTCAGATCGGTCCCAGCTGGTTACTGTAAGTGGGAAACAATCAAATATATCCCCAGTGACATGGGGTGTGCCCCAGGGGTCTATATTAGGCCCATTATTATTCCTAATTTATTTAAATAATCTTCCAAATTGTATGAACCACACAAGCATAAGACTATACGCCAACAACATGGTATTAGTGTCTATGGGGAAAGATCTAAGGGAGGCAGAACATAAACTATAGTCAGACTTTTCTATTATGCAGGAATGGTTTACTTCTTCGAAACTAATAATCAATACAAAAAAAAATACAATGTTTTATAGCCTGGTTTCATTCAGAAATATGAAGAAAGTTACCAAACTAGAAAAAAAAACATTGGATGGGTCAATACTAACCCAAGCTTCTTCTTATAAATATTTGGGAGTTAATATTGACCAACACTTGTCTTTTGAACCACATATCAAGGATTTAACAAGAAAAAATAAATGTTAGAATTGGAGCCCTAAGACAAGTATCAACTTGCATTATCAAGTGTCTACGACTGATTGTGGCCAATCAACTAATTATACCCATAATAGATTATGGGAGCCATATTTATAGCCACACTAGTTACAACCAATTTAGCAGGATACTGTAGCCGAAATTATTATCTGTGCAGCATAGAGCTAATTCCAGCCCAAGAACTGTGCTGCTCATTCTTCGCTCAAAAAAAAAAAAAAACTTACTGCAAGATCACGCTTGATGATTGCTCTTCCTCTTTGTCTCGGCCTCCAGTTGAAAATCCGTACCAAGCAGAACATACACAATCACTTTATTTTATTTCATTTAACCATTCAATCACAGCTCTCGATCTGATACACATGCACCCGCTGCTTTCACCTGATGGTTGTGCACTTTTTAACGACTTTTTTCAGTGTCACCAAAAATACGTCAATTACATCTCATCAGGTCATGCGCAGGGTTGAACAGCAAAGTAGGCTGCAACTTGTAGCTGTCAGGTGATTTCCTGGCCATTTTTTAATATTGATTTTTATTAACCAAATTAAAAAAAGGAAAAGGAAATGGTACAATAAAGAATATAACAAATTCAAATAAAAAACGTACAGTAAATTCAAATAAAAGTACACTAAACCTAAATAACGGTGAACAGTGAAAATAATCAAGTCAAAACGGTAATCTTTTTATTGTCCAGCTCAGATGCAGTTTTTGAGATGGGGAAGTAGAGGGGCTGCAATAGGGATCCTGCATTTGTTCAAGCCTCCCTGGCCTCTTGCTCCCAATCCCCCCCCACCAGCCACAGTGGCAAGCTCGAGCCTGCCATGGCAGCATGCACCTTGAATTGCTCAGCTATGTCAGCAGGCTCCTGAGAGCACCCATCCCTGGTGGCAAGCTCCCTAAACCTGGCCTCTAGCTAACTCCCCCACCAGCAGGCTTGAACCACAAGCTATGGTGGCATGCTTCTGAGTCCACCCCACATCACTGGCCAATAACTCCCCAACCCAAGCCCATGGTCTGAGGCTCCTAAGGTCCGACCTAGTTATGGCAGTTCCCTAGCTCCCCCCAACAGGCTCCCAAGCTCCATCCAGCACTGGTGCCCCCAACACCTGAGGCTGGCTCCTGATCCCCCTCAGCCATGGTTTTCCAATCCCCCCATAGGCCTCAAGCTCCAATACCCCCCAAAATACCTCCCCACCCCAGTACATACCTCATACTACACCCACCCCCAAACTGGGCAACTGGCTCCATTTCCATTTAATAAGCAGGATTTGCTAACCAGAACATAAGCTTCCCTTGAAAGCAACTATGTGCCTAATCAATCATCGCTTTTGATGTCAGTCATTATGGTACCCAGCACTGTCCCAGGATGCCTTGGAAGCCCCAACATGATGGAACTCATCTCAGTTTAAAAAAAACTATTTCAAGAGATTTAAATGTCACTGACAGCATGCTGGCCACATACTATGGATTTCCATTTGGCTGCTTCTGGGTTTTGACATTCATAGTATGGAGGCTTGCTTTACATACTCATGCTGGGCAGCTCATAGGCACAGTGCAATTGTAGTCTTTCTAGACTAGTTCTGTGGGCAGCGCCCACCTTGGGGCATGTAAAACACACTGCCATCTTGAGGACGGTAAGGGGAGTGTTAGTCCATGCCCCCGTCCCTCTCCTAAATTTGCAGATCAGGACTAGAGAGCACACAGCTACGGGGTCATGCCTGAAAATAGGCATTTGATTGCCTAGTGTACCCATGGGGTTAATAAAAACTAAATAAATAAATAATCTTCAGCTGCAGGGTCCAGCTACAGGGAGGAGTGGGGAGTCCAGGTGCAGGGGCAGATGTAGGGGGCTGGCCCAGTATTTCTCAACTGTCCCTCATTATGAGGGACATCATGCATTGTAGCGTCCTTCACTAGAAAAGGTGCTGCCACATAGAGAAGGTGCTGTGAGCACACAGCTAGTCTTCAGCCGTGGTGGTCCAGCTGCAGGGAGGGTGGGGGTCAAATTGCAAGGTGGGGGGTCCAACTGCTGAGGGTCCAGATCTGGGGGAGGCTGATCGCATACCTCTCAACTGTCCCACATTACAAGAATAGCTTCATAGCATCCACCCCTTCAATGGATGGCAACATGTCGGTTTGTCCCAGTCATTCTGCTCCATGACAACTCGTGCTGTACTATTAGCTCCTGCATCTATCAGCCTCCTGTATACATCATTCCTTGACAATTCACCCCCTGCATAAATTGAATATATTAAACTCCAGGGGGACACAGTTTGGGAGCAAACTGAGCAGGGAGCCAACTGACACTGAAGCCAGTAGTATGGCACAAGGTGTCGCAGAGCAGATTGACCAGGATGACCTGACATGTCTCCTCAGTGGACTCCCACTATAACAGATGCAGGCTCACCATTATGGCTCAAATCTTCCACCTCCCAATCAGGTACAGTAACTAAATCACGGGTACTTACTGGTCCAGGTAAGGGAACCTCAGTGTCTAGATTCTGGATGATGGCTGGGGAGTACCTGTAGTAAAACAAAGGTTACACAGGAGTCACAGGGGATCCCTAGTTCTTAGGAAAAATTGTACAGATAAGACAGATAGTAAATAAAAGTATACTTATCTGAAAAATAAAGGTCGAAGTCCAGTCAGCCCTGTGAAAATAAAGGGGAAACTATGTTAGAGACATAAAAGTGTCAGTAGTGAGTTCAGAGACAGGGTAGCACAGATGTATAAGACCTATAGGTGGTCCTTGTAAATTCAAAAAAAATATTTAAAGCTATAAGAGACTGTTTTTTAGGGATCTAAATTATATTCTGTAAATATTACATTGCAAAACTGTTTTTTGGCTGGGCATAAATTTTTATGAGAAAAAGAAAAGGACAGAGGGATAAGAAAAGTGCATGACAATCTTGGATTTAAGAAAGTATTAGTTACTTTTTAATTACAATATAGCTTAAACAGATAGAAAGTATATACAACTTTTTAGCTACAGTATTCATTGTACTGATGGAACATGAACAAAATTAGAAATGGACGAAGTGAGGATGCATGGGGGTACGATGGGCTTCCTTCTGAGAGTGTAGAGGGACGCTGGTGGGCAAATAGGGGGATGGGTAGGGTGGTAGGCTGTAACAACTATGGAGCACCAATCTTTCTTAGAATTTCATGGAGAGTGGGGGGCTGTTTGGTGAGCAGGCAAATAATGCAGCTTAAAAATGAGATCAGAGGTCTAAAGGAGGAGCTAAGGAGGGAATGAAGGGCTGCAGTGGATAACAACTCAAAAGGTGGAGTAAGTAGATGGGGAACTGAGGAAAAAGGACAAATAGAACCAATAGAGGAAGGAGCAGGAACCATAGGATAGGATAGGGAACCAAGACAGGGGGACACAGGTCAAGGGTCAAAAGAGAGCAGAAAAGGGAAGAATAGAGGATGGGGAAAGGGGGGAGATAACAGACATAGAAGCAGTAGCAAGAGGGGGGCTGGTAATAGGAAGGAGGAAGTATGTGATAGTGAGTGGGCATTGAAAAATCGATTTGCAGTTCTGGCAGGACTGGGTGACGTGATAGAGGGAGTGATCAGAGGAGGAACTAAAAATGGTCTGGAGGAACACAGAATGGGCAGGAGAACAACTGGGGATGATTCAACAGGGGCGGAAGGGGGAACAACTGTTCTGGAGGATGGGGGGAGTCCGGAGGAAGGGATTGGGATGAAGGAAAACCAGGTAATGTGGCTCATGGAAAAGAGGGAGGAATCCTAGTGCTCGGAGACTCAATACTAGGAGGAGTAAGATGGGGAAGCAAGGGAGAGTGGAGTGGCATAGTCGCATATGGGGGGAGGCCATGCCGGGAATGCTAGCGGAAAGGGTGGGTCAGTCTGTTCTAAAGTTTGCTAGGAGGGATAGGGTGAAACCACATATAGTTCTGCATGTGGGGACAAATGACCTAGTGAGAGAGATAACAGAGGTAGTTATGTGGAGGTTTGAGGAGCTAGGACCAATAAGTGAGGAGGCAGGAAGCTCAGTAGCTTTCTCGGAAGTACTTCCAGTGCCAGGACAGGCACTGCAAGGAAACTGAGGATAGCGGAATTGGCTTCCGAGATTCTCACGAATTATTTATAACTGGAGACTTTAATGTGGATTGGGTGACTGTTGATGTGAACCATGAACTGGTTGATTTCCAGATCGGTTTGGGATTGACCCAACTAATTCTGGAACCAACCAGAACTAATCACAGAGATCCTAAGAGATCTACAATTTTGGATATGATGTTTACAAATTCTCCCCACTTGTATTCTAAGACAGGTGTCCTTCCAGAATCTTTTTCAGACCATCAAGTTATTTATTCGATTAGAAATAACATAGTCAAACCTGTTGCTGAGTCAAAAATATTTTGGAGATGCTTTAGGAGGTTTGATTATGTTAATTTCATGATTGATGTTGAAAATATTAACTGGAATAGATTGGAACTGATCCCTACATCATCAGCTGCCTGGGATTTCTTTTTAAGTGAGTTTTTGTACATTTGTAATAAACATGCACCCCTGAAATCAAGATTGTTAAAAAAGGAAGGAAATGCTTGGTTTACCCCTGAATTATATAAAATTAGGAAGGATAGGAATAAAAAATGGAAGAAAGCAAAAAAGACAATGTTAAATCAGGATTGGGTTTCCTACAGACAGGCTCAAAATTTATACACTACTAAAATTAAGGTTACTAAACAACAGTTTGTTCGCTCTAAATTGGAGGCCAACTAAAAAAAGAACTCAAGGAGATTTCGGGGAATTATTTCAAACCTAATGGGGAAAAATAAACAGATTTGTGTAAATAAAATAAAGAAGGATGATATTGTATTATCACTGGGAAAAGGAATGGTTGATGCTTTTAATGATTATTTTTCAAAAGTGGCTTTACCAAGCTCCTTAGATGGGGCTTATTGGGAACAAAATGAGACCCTGAAGTTAAATCCCACAGATACCATATAGAAGATAGAGATACAGGTGGCTTTGATTTGCCCATATTTCCCCGGAAGAGGTACGTTCTGAACTTCTGAAGCTAGACATCTGTAAAGCGAAGGGATCAGACAAAATTCCACCAAGATTGCTGAAATATGCAACACCTTGTATGGCATATCCCTTGGCTTATATTTTTAACTTATCCATTCAAAATGGGGAATTCCCTGATGGATGGAAGACTGCAAAGGTCAGACCTATATTTAAATCTGGTAGTAGGAGCAAACTAGGCAATTATCGGCCTATATCCCTCTTGTCTCAAATTTCTAAAATCTTTGAGAAGATTGTATCTTGCCAATTGAAAAGTTTTCTTGAAGATAATAATGCTGTAAATTGACATCTTTCCAATCAGGTTTCAAGGCACTTCATAGTACACAAACAGCCCTGAGGAGGGTAGTAAGCGATATCCAGTTGAGTCTGGAAAGGAGATTAGTGATAGGAGCCTTGTTTGTAGATCTCTCAAAGGCATTTGATACCCTTAACCATCGGGTTCTTCTGTCCAGACTCAGCGGATTGGCTTTTCCCTCAATCAGTAAAGTGGTTCTCTTCCTACTTGACGGGCGTAGCCAATTTGTAGAAGTGGGCTCTTATAAATCTAATGTATTGGAGATGAAAACTACCACAGGGTTCGATTTTGGAGCCTCTGTTATTCGACATCTATATGAATGAACTTAAAATTACATCAATGTCGCCGGTGACATATGTACATAGATGACACCATATTATATGCAGAGGAGATACTTTAGAATTGATTAATATGAGGCTACAATTGGCTTTTGATGAAGTACAGGATTTCTAAAGATGAACCATCTTATCTTAAATGCCAATAAAACACAGTCACTTTTGTTTAAAAATAATAATAAAAACAAGACCTATATTTGAAAATCAATACTGAGGATGGCATTGCCATTAAGCAGGTGGATTCATACAAATACTTGGGTGTATGGTTAGATCCATGTCTCGGTTGGGATGTTTATATTGACTCCCTTATAAAAAATACAGACAGGAAGCTGGGCACCCTATATAAGTATAAAAAGTTTATGACTAGAGAGATTCGATTGAGTGTGGTAAATTCTCTTTTACTCCCAGTGACTGACTATGGTGATTTGCTCTATGGAGGGGCTATTGGAAAGCATATAGATAAAGTGGATTTAGTTTTTTGTAGGTTAGCTCGTTTTGTATTGGATGCCCCTCATAGAACCCATAGGTGCATACTTTTTAGGGAATTATATTGGCATAGACCCGTAGTGAGAAGAGACTTACTGTACATTTGTTACAACTTATGATTAAGGTTTGGTTTGGGGAAGTACCTAATTATATAATTGACCTTTTTGAAGTTAAGAAAATAAAAGAAAGCTTGACAGCCTCTGCTGGAACCCAATTTGTCTCAATTAAATGTAATTTGAATATTGGAAGATCTTCCGTACCTGTTAGAGGAATTAGTTTATGGAATAAATTCTTACATTTATGAAAAAATAGAACTAGATATAATAAAAGCCAACTAAGGAACTGGTGTATATCTGTATTACAAATACCACAACATGTAATAATTGTTAGTGTCTTATAGTATGTTACTGTGTAATGAGATTGATTGTTTGTATTTTAATTTTCCTTTTGATATTTTCTTGTTTATTTTTCTTTCTTATTATTGTTGTATTGTAAATTGTTTTATTTATATGTGGTCTTTAGTGATTCGATGTTATGTCCTTTTGATGTGGAACCTTATTTTATTGCAACATGGAACTTCATTGAAAATGAGCTTTGCTCAATTGAATGTATCCTTTAGTCAATATGAATAAAAATGATTTATTACTACTACAAATAGCTAAGAACCTGGTGCCAATCCCAAGGTTATGGGCTGGTGGGTGAGTGGGAGGGACCTGGGAGGACAGTGATCTCTATGGTAGGATAGATTTCACCTAAGTGAGGAGGGCAAGAAGGTATTGAAGCAGAGGATGGGGGATTACATATCAAAAGTAGGACATTTACACTAGGAGCAGGGAGTGGCAGGTGGGCAGGAGGCATGAAGAATCCACAGGAAGGGAAGCAGAATGAGCTAACCCTCCATGCTAGAAGCAATGGGAAAAAAGGGAGTACTAGAGGGGATGCTAGGAAAGGAGAGCAGGAGAGGGGAGGGGGGACGGAAAAAGGGTGGCGTTTGGTCACCATGAATGTTAGTAGCCAAGGGAACAAAACAGCAGAGCTACAGGCTCTCATGGCAGAAGGGGAGGTGGACATGGCAGCCATCACCAAAACATGGGCCACCCATTACCAGGACTGGGAGCTGGCAGTACCAGAGTATAAGATATTGCACAGAAATAGAATAAATGGGAAGGGTGGGGGGGAGTGGCACTGTATGTGAGAGAAGGACTGAAGTGTGTTTGTGAGGAGGGGGAGAAGGGTAGTGCAGTGTTGTTATGGATGCAAATCTAGGATTCCAAGAATAGGATTCTCAGGATGGGAGTAGTGTATAGGCCACCATCTCAGACAGAGGAGTTAGACAGGGAACTAGCAGGAAAGATCAGAAGGGCCTGTGGAAAGGCTAGCACAGTGATTGTGGGGGACTTCAACCTGCCGGGAGTGGATTGGAGTACCCCAGCCACCATGAATAGAAGGGAGCAGATACTTCTGGATTTGTTCCAGAATAGCTTCCTAATGCAAATGGTCAGTGAGTCAACCAGGTTAGGGAACACTCTAGATCTCATGCTGGCAAATGGGGAGTTTGTGAGGGAGCTGCAAGTAGAAGAACTGCTGGCAGGGAGCTACCACCCCTCAGTGTGGTTCACATTGAAAATGGGTAAGGGGGGAATAGAAACAGGTACAAGAGTGTTGGGCTTGAGGAAGGCCAACTTCAGAAGGATGGGGGAGGTAGTTAAAGGGTATCTAGCCAGAATCCAAACTAATATGGACACTAACCAGAGGTGGGAGGTCATAAAACTGGGGGTTGAGGAGGCAACCAAAACCTGCATCGGGTTTCAGAGTAAGAGAGCTAGGGCCAAGAAACTCAGCTGGTTGAGCAAGGGAGTCATAGAGAAAGTAAGAAATAAAAGATCCACCTTTAGGAGGTTCAAAAAAACAGGGATGGGGAGGACAGAGAGGATTACCTGAAGAAATTGAAGGAGGTAATGAAGGCAGTAAGGGCAGCCAAGGCATCTAAGGAGCTCAGGCTGGCGCAAGGCATCAAGAAGGGGGTGAAGGAGTTGTAGGGACAAAAAAGTAAGGATTAAGAGGGATGTGGGGTGAGTGGAAACAGGGACAGAGCAGACAGAAGTGCTTAATGAATACTTCTGCTCAGTGTTTACTAAGGAGAAAGGAAGGGCGCTACCAAGAGGGTGTGAAAGTCAGGTTCAGGGAGGAATGCGACCGATGTGAGAATCACAGAGGGCAGGGTACTGGAGAGCCTGAGGGCACTGAGGGTGGACAAGGCACCAGGGATGGATGGCATTCACCCCAGGGTACTGAGAGAGCTGGCAGAAACCTGGCGGGGCCCTTTGGCAGACCTGTTCAATGCCTCCTGGTCTCAGGAAGTGTACCTCAGGACTGGAGGATGGCTCACGTGGTACCCTCCATAAGAGCTGTCCCAAAGACAAACAAGGGAAACTACAGGCTCATAAGCCTCACCATCCATCATGGGAAAACTGATAGAGACAATCCTGAAGGAGAGGCTGGTGTCCCTTCTGTAGACCAATGGGCTGCAGGACTCTAGGCTGCATGGGTTTGTCACAGGCAGATCCTGTCAGACCAGCCTTGTGTATTACTATGACTGGGTAACTAGACAGTTGGACAAGGCCATGCAGGGATGTCCTTTTCTGGACTTTAGTAAGGCATTCAACTCGGTGCCACATGGGAGGCTGGGTAGTAAGCTGGCAGATACAGGTGCAGGGATGAAAATGGTGGTATGGGTAGTAAACTGGTTACAGGGAAGGCAGCAGAAGGTGGTGGTGGGAGGAGAGCCTCATCTCCAAGGTCAGTGACAAGCGGAGTACTGCAGGGCTTAGTGCTGGGACCAGTGTTATTTGGGTTGTTCATATCAGACATCTCAAGGGGCATCAAGAGCAAGATCAATTTGTTTGCAGATGACATCAAGATGGAAGCAGTAGTGGATGACCTAGGAGGGTGGCATGGGTTGCAGAATGATCTGTCAAAATTGGAGACCTGGTCGGACACCTGGAAGTTGGAGTTCAGTGCCAAAAGTGCAAGTTGCTACTTTTCAGGGCAAAACCAAGAAGGAGCTACCAGCTGGGCGGGAGGGGCAGCTAGCTGTGACAGAGGAGGAGAAGAATCTGGGGTGATTATAACAGGCTCAATGAACAACTCAGCACAATGCAGGAAGGCAGCTGCAAAGGCCAACAAAATGCTGGGTTGTATTGCCAGGGGTATATCTTCAAGGAGAGGGGAGGTGATCCTGCCATTGTATAGGTCAATGGGTAGGCCACACCTGGAGTACTGCATGCAGTACTGGCTTCTATTCCTGAAGAGGGACATTAAGTTACTGGAGGGGGTGCAGTGCAGGGCAACAAAGATGATCCAGGGAGTAGGGGACATACCCTACATGAACAGGCTGAGGGAGTTGAACGTGTACTCACCGGAGGAGAGGAAAGATGTGGGGATATGATTGAAACCTTCAAGTACATGAAGGGAATAAACAAGACAGGCATGGAGGGACTATTCAAGTTAAGGGGGGTAGGGACACTCGTGGTCATGATCTCAGATTGGAGGGGGGAAGGTTCAGGAGGGAAATGAGAAGACAATTTTTTATGGAGAAAGGGGTGTCTGGGTGGAACACGTTGCCTGTGGAAGTGGTATCCTGTAGAACAGTGGACTGAGGGAGGGGAAGGAGGGGCAGCTGCAGTATAAGGGTTGCTAGCTGCACACTTAAGCAGACTCAATAGACCATAAGGCCTTTATCTGCTTGCAAATGTGTATGTTTTTATGTAATAGGGTACAGAATGAGGGTAGAATTAAACTAAGATATATTTTTGGTTTAAGGTTTTAAGGGAGGAGAATCCACTCACCTGCCTAGAAGTGAACCAGTCAGATGACCCAGAGGAGTCAACCAGAGGACAGTGTGATTGATCATCGTCTGGCCAGGGAAGCTAAAGTCACCTATTCTGTAACACCTACACAGGGGAGAACAACCTGACTGGGCTTGAGTACTGGGGGATCCACTGGACTGAGCTTGGGTGCAAAGGGGGGCCCACTGGGCTGTACATGGGTACAGAGGAGGACCCACTGGATTAGGCTGGTGTGCAGGAGGAGAACCCAGCAGGCTGGGTTTGAGGGCAGGAGGGAACTCAGTGAGTTGAGACTGGTGAAAGGAGGGGATCCAGTGGTCTGAGCTTTGGTACAAGAAGGGACCCAGAAGGTTGGATTTGGGAAAAGGAGGAGGCCCAGTGGTCTGGGTTTATGTGCAGGAGGGAACCCAGTGGGCTGGAATTTTTTGCATTGTTGTGACACATTTGCATAGTTCTGATGTGTTGCCTGGTTGAGATTATGGGCTCGGTTCTCAAAGAGCGCGCCAACAGCAGCTTGCTACCGATAGTCGGTGTGCCATGGACCCTGAGCCCAATTCACTATCAGGTAGGGTCCCGGCACCAAAGTCCAGCAGCTCATGGCAAATGTTGCCATGTGGCAAAAGATGGGGCATTCAAGAGGTTTGATGCAAGCTGAGGGGTGGTCGGATGGCATCTGTTCCCAGGGACAGAGCCCTACCAGGAGGCTTCCAGGGTCATGGGGTTGGGGCAGTACATGGGAGGGCTGGCAGGACACAGATATGTGATGGGAGGGTGACATGAGCACCCTAATGGGGATGTAGAAGGTTTGCTGCATACCATTGTGTTGGAGGGTGCCTGCATGCAGGGCACCAATGGGAGGAGGCTGCTGTGGGCACCTCACCACAAAGGGCCCAGATATATTTATTTAGTTAGCTTTTGTTTACCAGGTTGGTGCACTAGACAAATACAATGCCACTGCAACTACCATGCAGTCATGGGGCGTGGGAGACTGTGGGTGGCGGCACATGTTCCCTCCCACCCAGGGAGGGCTCTGGGGGTGGCGCATGGATTTTTAGACCAGCCCTGGCTGGTCTAATTGTCCCAGACTGTGTGCCCTCTGGGAGGATTTCCTGAATCCTGATGTTGAGGATATGGCAGCTTGTGTATGCCACAAGCCCTCTTGCACCCTGGGGCACCTATCAGCCTGGCACAGACCTTTTTGGTTTTATGAGCTCATCTTTGGCGTGGTCACTGCCAGGAGCCTCATATCGAGCTGGGTCCTGGAACTGGATGGGATCTTGGGTGTCATGGGGGGGCTGGTTGGTGTTTTTGCATTATGCACCCCTCCCCTCATGAGAGCGATGCCAGATGTGCAATGACCTTGTCGCATGATTGGGTGTGTTCCTGCCCCTGATGTGCAGAAGTCCGCTGGTCCTCACCCCCAATGAGCACACAGCATGGTCCTGGACCACAGTACTCCTTGAGGCAACACTAGAGGTTGATAGGTGCCGGGTACCAGATCCCCTCCCTCTCTGGAGAAAGCGAGCAGTCCCCTGGATGCTCAGCCTCATCTCCTCCGGTTCGATCCTTGACATCCAAGGTCAGTTCCGAAACTATGGTCACTGGCACCACAGGCAGAAGCACTACAGCTGTGCTGGTGTTCTAGCAAAGCTCAACATAGATATGGCGCAAGGCAGGTTTGGCACACTGGGTGCCGGTTTGGCACAAGGGGCCTTCCTGAATCAGAAACGTGCACCTTGTGTCACTGCTGTGTGACACAGGCATCTTGTGTCAGCTTCAGAGTTTCAAGAATTGAGCCCTATGACTATAGCACACTGAGGCATCCCAAAGAGGATGAAACTTGTGACTGTACTTTGTCATTTTGGGCCAATATTCAATCAGATGTGGAAGCCTGTTTTATTTATTTATTTATTTAATTCTAGGATTACAAGTACCTTTGAGCCAAGGCTCTTTTACAAAGGTTCCACATCAGATTGAGTACAGCACAACAAAGTTTCAAAAGTACAAGGTACAACAGAAATGTAAGCGGTATAGCAGTAGGTTTGGCAGTGATAACAGGTTAATCAGGTCAAGAGCAGTTTTGAGTGGTGGGTGTAGACAATTGTGGCAAGAACATGAACTGTAAATAACTTGCATGTTTAACAGCTACGCAATCAGATACAGGACAGATGCATACATATTTGGTACGGCATTAACATTTCGGGTCATGGGAAAGCAACAGATACAGGACATGGTTGGACATGGGGGGTAAGCTGCCGAGAGGCATTGTCAACATATACAGAAGTGCAAGCAAGGAGTTGTAGAGGGAGAAAGGTGGAGGTGGGGGAGATGGAAGTACTCTGTGATGCTGGGGTAAGGACAGGGGTGGCAGCTAGGCTGGCAGGGCGTGGCAGTCACAGGTACTGGAGGCAGACAGAGAGAGAGATGGAGCCTAGATTTGAAAGGACCAATCTTGGGGGTGGAGGAGATATCCATGCTGAGGTTATTTAACAGAATGGTGCCCTGTGAGGCAAATTGTGTGAGTGCAAGGGCATCTAGGAATCAACAGCATTTGAGAGTCAGATCCCCTGGCATGGCGGAGGTTTCGACTAGGGCTGAGGAGGGCTTGGACACCAGGGGGAGCCAGATCCAGAGTTATCTTGTTTGCCATGATGCAGGTTTGATATTTAATCCAGTTTGATAGGTTCAGCCAGCCAGTTTGGGCGTAGAGGTCGCAGGTGTGTGTAAGGCGATGGGCACCAGTTATGAGTTGACATGCTTTGTTTAGAGTGGTTGTGATGCGTCTTAGGGCTGTAGGGGTGGCAGAGCCATAGATTAAGAGGTCATAGTTGATGACAGAGACTACTGAGTTTAGGACAGCGATCCTGAGGGCCTCAGGGGTTAGGTGTGCCCTATGTCTGTAGAGGAGACCAAGTCGTATGTTAGCCTCCATTATTTAGTTAGCTTTTGTTTACCAGGTTGGTGCACTAGACAAATACAATGCCACTGCAACTACCATGTTTAATAGGTGATTTCTGTTCCAGTGAAGCCTTGTCAGCCTGACATGCACAAGGACTTTGCCTACCCATGTTGCCTTGCTCTGGGAATGAGGCTTAAGAGTACGAGCATGGTATGGAGAGATGTAGAAAAACTAAACTAACTGGATAATTCTTCTCCTAGTATCCTATTAAGGATCCCATATACTGCTTTCCTGCAAACTGCCCTCCAGTATGCTGGGTAGTTACCAACTGCAAAAATTCTAAGTTAAAATCTCAAGTAAATTAATAACTAAGAAATGTTCAAAGTTTTACTTCTCAAGTAATTAACAACTGAGAAATGTTCTAAGTTATATAATCAACTAACTCTCAAACTGAATTATATTTGTTACAAAATTCAGTCAATCCATAACTACGGTGTTTTTTAAAAGTCTCTTTTCTCAAATAATGCATAAGTAAAAATAAAAACATCGTAACTAACGGCTAGATGCAAGGATTACATATTAGTTAAGTAAAACCCTCAACCAATGGTCAAGCTTAATGCTCAACTTTTTAGTCAGTCATTGTTTAATGAAAAAGGAAACACTGGGTATTTGCTAACCTATTTTTTTTTGTATGGGGTATTATGTTCTATGGAACTATCTGTATGGATAACTCCAAAATGATTAAATAAAATGAATAAAATATAGAAATACATTATTGTGGACTATGCATTACACTTAATAAACATGTTTAAATATGATGTTTTCTTTTCAGTAATAGTAACAAGTACAATAATAGTATAAATACAGCCACAGATTCTGGTTTCAAATTTGGATAAAAATACTTATCAAATGGTTGAAGACACATGGCTCTGCCTATACAATCCTCACAAGGTGTGACATTTTGCAGTGAAACACAGGAATAACTGCAGGGATGGTATTAGGTATGTAAATCCACTAAAGATCTAACAAAAAAATGCATTTGAACTGAAAAGAAATCTACTTTCACGCCATGTTTAGTCTTACTTTTTAAACAAGTTTAGAAGCATTTTTAAATCCTAAATAAATCTTCGGTGGTTGAGGGGAAAAATCCTTTTCAGAAAAGAAGACGAGATTAATCCACAAAAAATCAGAAAAACAACATTAAGACAGAAATAAGTAAACTGAAAATAATCCCAAAATTGATTTTTTTTTGTAAGGGTGTGCTTTCTTCTGCACTTCTGCTTTGGTGACTAAATCTCCAGTGAGTCCAAAAACACTGCCTTCTGTTAAAGTTTTGGCAAGAACCCTTGTTTTCCACTTCACTGTCTCTTCAAGCATCCCCTGAGCATTGCCTTGCCATCACATGACCACTGTCCATGTAGCTTACAACATTGTGCTTCCCTCTTGTTGTCTATCTTGCCCACAAGTCCTCATGCACGCTTTCCCACTGCCTCACCATTCAACCTGAACTGCTCAACATACTGTATTTCAACCATGCATTACCCTCGCAGGACAAGTGGTTGAATGTTGATAGTGTCTGGTACTTTAGTAAGGAGAATAACTTCTCTGGGAATTTCATGTCGTAGACTGACATGAAAATGTCAAAAGCAGCTGACCAATTCTCAAATTCCCCCCGTCTCTTCCATGAGCTGGTGACTGGCACAGCCCTCTGCTCTCCACCATAGCTGGCCACCGACTGTGCTGTTAAGGAGCGCATACTGTATACAGTATGCGCTCCTTGACAGCTCAGTCGGTGGCTGACCATGGTGGAGAACAGAAGTCTGTGCTGGTTGCTGGCTCATGGAAGTAATGGGGGGTAGTGGGGTGCTGGGGCACTGTCTGCCAGGGATCGGGGGTCCACTAGACTACCAGGGAAAATATATAAATATTTACAGGGAACATTGCCCCAGGTGAGCACAGCCCTGGCAGCTGCATTGTCTGATCCTGGACCCCCATTGTACAATATAATACATAGATACAGTAGTTGTGGTACTCTAATAGGTATTAATATGAATTATGGAATTACATACAACAGAAAATGCACCCTGCCAGGTGCTACAGCAATCCAGTTAATGCCCAGTTGTCCCCCGACTCCCCTATGCCATCTCCCATTCCCCTTCTGCCCTGGCCCCCTCCTGTCCAGCAGCTCCCACTCCCACCAACCGGGTCCCTCTAATGTTGCACCAAGGAGTTTGGCACCAGGACCCTGATTTTTATAAAATTGAGTGTAGGGTCCCTAGCACACCCAGGTTTGCCATAGCCCTTGAGTGATGCAACCTGCATTGCTCTAAGGGATCTTTGAGCATCGAGACCAATGTATTTATTACTTTTTACCTTATATTACTTAAAACTTTGTTTCTTTCTATTGTAAACTGTCTGGGCTGGATTCTCAAAAGACTTGAAGGTACAAAATAATGTGCAGTCTCAGAAAAATGTTGCAGGTGTAGAAAAAGGCCAGTTGCACTGTGGGACATTCTCAAAATGTCGCATCTACGAAAAAATATTCTGTGGGTTGTAGAAAAAATGCAGCTGTGGAATTACTTACGGAGAAAAAAAGAGCCACTGAAAAGTATGTGTCATCCCCTTAATAGCTATTCTTAGTCACTGCTGCACCTCAGTTGCAGAAAAAAATGTTGTGAACATGCTGCACCAAAGAGAAGAGGCATAACTCACATCCTGAGCAGAAGGCAATGTACAATTGAGAACCAGTTAACAGTGGGGGCTGACGCACCATGAAACACCAACCAGGGGCCTTATAGCAGTGTCAGATGCCATACCACTAATAGCACACAATACTATTGAAATGTGACAGACCACACCCACATGACACACTGCAGCCCTTATGGGAGCTCCACAGGTGGTAGAGGCAGAAGCAGTAACAGAGAGAAGTGGGGGCAACAGAAGCAGACAAACATAAAACATCAGAGACACAACACACATCTACAAAATGCCACTGGGTGTATGGGCCTACTATATGTGGAGTGCAAGGCACAGCCATCACAGTGTGACTGAGGTACACCGGTGGATGGTGTGGCTGTACCTGCCACATGTGTGCTGGTCTTGCCTGGTTGTAGTTGCCCACCATAACATATGGTTGCATCTGCTGCTGTTGTGCAAGGTCAGGCAGGGCATGCTGCTGCTGGGGTACAAGCTCCTGCTCATACAGGTGGTGCTGCAGCCCCAGTGATGGGACTGGCTGCTGGCCTCCTCCTGAAGGTCCGGTTCTGCTGCATGTTTTGCAAAACTCACAGTGGCTCCTGCTCCAGTTTATTTGGTATATCTGTTGCCTTTCTGCTGAGCCATTATATTATTTCTGCAGCTGCAGATCTGCACTTGTGCAAAATCCACACATGCGGCATTGCGTAACTCACCCTTTTTATGATTTTTCATACATGCGGAATTTTCAACCGAAAATATCCCACCATGAGGATCTGCAGTCTGCTGGCCTTTTTTACCGTAAGTGTGCAATTTCTCCTATCTTTGAGAATCCAGCCCTCTATCTGGCCCATTGTTCTCTGTGTTCTATTTCCAGATTCTTCAGTGCAAATAACATGTTCTAAGTAAAAAGTATGGGCCTGATTCTCAAAAGCAAAACTATAACTCAAGTTGCTTGGGCCAAATGGGGATGATGCAAGTGGCACCTTGCATCAAGTTTGCAGTGATCCAGATTCTCAAACACCAGTAGCAGCGACATCAGGATGCCATGCGGCAAATCCCCCTTGCACCTCTCTTGTGGCAAAAGCACCCATGCGCCAGGTTGGAAGTGGACTTGTGCCATGGTGGGGCTACATCATTCCCTTTTTTTGTATTCTGTAAGCCCCACCATGGGCACAGCAAGGGGCTTGACTTAGATCAGCCATGAGGTGGTCTAAGTGCCATGTGCCAATGTGGTGAATTGGGGAGGCTCTGAAAGTGGTGTCTGGGGGCAGAAGGTGCATGGGGTGCTGCCATAGGGGGTGTTTGAAGACAGTGGGCATGTGAGGGGGTGATGTGGCACCCTGCAGGGGTGCTGTTTATATAACTATTAAGCTAATGGGATGATACTGCTGGGGGGGTCCAGGGACAAACTGTGCCATGGCCCCAGGTGGCACAGCCCTGGCAGCAGCCCCAGCCTCCAGCAATATTTGACCCTGGACCCCCCATGGTACCATCCCATTAGTTTAATTGCTATACAAATGGCACCCTGCTGGGTGCCACATCACCTCCTACATGGACACTTCTCTCCGACTCCCTTATAATGCCCCATGCCCTGCTGCCCCCAAACCCTTCCTGGCAAACATGTTCCACCACCACTCTAACCACCTCTCTAGTGTTTTGCCGGGTGGTTGGGGGGGGGGGCCAGAGCCCTACAGGACCCCTATTTTTTACAGAATCGGATGCAGGTTCCCTGGTGTACCCAGAGTTTGCCACAGCGCTATATCACCTCAAATTTCAGCAAACTAAGGACTCTTTGAGAATTGAGCACTGTGTGTTTTAAGTGGAAATTACATGTGTTCTAACTGAATTTTTTTTATCATAACTGAGAAATAACACTATTTTTTACCCTATTTATTCACAACTGTGGTATATATATAAATGTATGTATAAATAAGGAAATAAATGATGACTGATTAATTCACTGCTGTACGTGATCTGGTTTTGGGTTTTGCCTGCCTGTACTTTCTTGCCTGCTCTGGTCCATGCCTCAAGCTTATCAGTCACAGGGATGCTCTGAATAGGCGAGTGCTTGGAGAGCAAGGACAGCATCAGATGTTATTACTTTTAAAATGTCTGGACAATTTTTATTGCTTTTCTTTTCCTTTCTTTTTTTCAGGTTCATTACCTCAGGACCTTGTAGCATTAGATTCTAACTATCCTTTAATGTCCCTCTGTTATTCCATGTATTTCATTGTATGGCACGAGTAATTTAATTTACAATTTTACTCAAACAGACTAGGACCAAGGACATATAGGCTTTATTAACATGCCTTCAGTATTAGTCAGAGGCATTTTTCAGATTTGTCTTTATAATCTTATTGTCCAGACTAAATTAGCCTAGAACTGGAAGCCTACCCACATGTGGCCCTTTAATTCAGTAACTAATAACAAAATATATTACATTGGGGTTGGCTAGCCTTCCTGTCACTATTAAGTGACAATATTCTTCAAAATCCTGATCCTCAGTTTTTTTATTAAGGTTTCTATTAGTACATTATATTCTAGTAAAAAAGAAATATTTCTCAAATTTCCTAATGATTTAAGCTTTGTACATTTCAATGTAGTTCTTGTCCTAAAATTGATGATTTATGCCAGTGATCAGTGCAATAAAAAGGTCTAATTAGGGACTATAACAGAGGCCTGGTCAAATCTGAATTCCCCTAATAGTTGTGTTGGTAGTGTAAATTATAATTGGACCTGATTAGATCATCAGCATAACACAAGAATTGGAACCTCAGTATATTTTAACACCAGTGTCTCTGCTATACAGTACCTGTTCAAGCTATTTGATTGGGTTCCGAGGTAGCACTACTTGCCAGTGAACTGCAGACTCTTAATTCAAGTTTAATGAAGGTTATTAACATCTCTCCCTATCCTAAAGCTGCAGTAGTATTCTAATGCTATTCTTGATGTATGTGTAAGCAATAAGACACGACAGGGTGTGTGTTGAACAGATATTACCGCACGCCCAGGGGCGTAGTAAGGCACAAGACCACCGGCTGAGTGTCTTCAGCCCCTGGAAGTGCGATAATATCTGTTCAACACACACCCTGGAGTGTTTTATTGCGCTTATAAAATGGTTCTCTTTTTTTAATAATTTTTGTCACCTTTAAAAATGTAACCCCCTACCAATGGGGGTTCCTAAAAGCCTCCTCGGAGCTGCCCAGGTGTTCCCCCTGGTGGTTGGCATTCGGCGCTTAAGCCGTTTTAAATGGAGATGATGGAGTGCTTTTAGAGCCTCTGTGTACGGTCTCTTTAAGGGCTGCCTGTTCGTAGTCCTAATCAGCTGAAAGGGGGGGGCTGTGTGGTTGTATGCCCGAGTACCACCCGGACTGCCCAGTAAGTGCTCCGTACTGCCCCGCTATGTTGTGCAGTGGGAGGCCTCTGGAAAGATGTAATTGGTTATTGATAATAGTGTAGAGTAATAATGACAATGTGGTTGTTCTAACCTGCCATCTTTTCAGTAAAGACTGTTCCGATTATCTCCTCCATTTTGGTCCAGAACTGCCGAATTGGACCAATCAGTACCTCGGGACTCTAGTAGAGCCGTCTGACCAATAGAGGAACTGCTTGTAATTTGGGAAAGGCATTATGGCCTGGGCTATGGTGCTCTTTTGGGCCACTGAGGGCCGGAGAAATTGACTGGCATGTGACGCTAGCCAATGGGATTGGGTAGCGCCCAAGCTGTAAGGAGTGCCCCATGCTGCTAGGGGCAGTTTGAGTTGTGACTGTGAAGGAGAAGGGCTCTGAGCTTCTGCGCCATTTGAGGTGTTGTGGAGAGAAGCGTGTAGAAGGGCCTGAGGCGGCCGTTTTGCCTTGACAGTGCTTGGACTAAATCCGCCTGACATGCGGTCGGAGGAGGCTGTGTAGGGACACAGCTACCTACCAGAGCTTTACCTGAAGGGGACTGGAGAATCTGCTGAATGGCGCTCGGTCCAACAGGGCGTTTGGAGTGGCTGCTACACTTAGCATGGCCGTGAGTTCGTTCGGGTCCCTGAAAGCTGCCCTGGTATGGTACCCTCTGTTGTTGCCATATAAATGTGTGAGGAGGCTTTTGAAGCTCAGGCTCAGCCCTGCAAGTGATGAAGGAAGGGTATCTGCTGGAGTCGTGAGTACTGGGTCAGGGTAGCTCCCTGTTAAGCTTACAAGCAGTGGCAAAAATCTTTTCATTATACTGCTGCCATTAACTGAGCCTTCTGCTCATTCTGATCTGCTCAGGAAAGTGAATGCTTACTTGCATCAGGGCCCCAACCAGCTGCCACAAGGGACTAGCCGTTAGGGCTTGGGTACCCAGGGACAGTAACTAATAGGTTTAGGCCTGTGCACAGAGCCCTAGGTAGATAAGTATAGTGATAAGCCAATTAACTTGATTTCCCCCGTCCTTGTTATTCCCCCTTAAATAAATCAGATTGTTTGTTTTGCAACTGCACCCTTGCTGGATTGTGTTTTACTGAGGATATACTGTACAGTGAAAGTGTGATAATGGTGCCTTACTTTCCAGGGGTCCCGAGTGAGCTGAGAGGTACGAGCCGGGGGTAAGTGTACAGGGGAAAGTATTGTCATTACTCTGGGTGAGCCACTAGTGGGATGAAAGGTGGTTTGCAGTAACCCAGAGGACTGTGACCGAGTCAATCGACTGTTTAACCTGACCTCTGGGTGGAGGCACCCGTCAATCGAATCTGGGCCCCTCACCCTGCCACAGTTGAGGCAGGCAGGGGTAGTAGCCCTAAGGGTAGCGCCCCTTGGGGGTTACAAATTGGAGGCACCACTGGGATTAGCATCCCCTAGTGACCAAGTGAGTGAAGTGCATCAGAAATGGAAAAACTAGAAGGGGTTATGTTGGCAAAAATTAAGTTGGGTCCTATTAAGACAATGGTACACAAACTGATGTGGTGAGGTGAAGCTGAAGAGCTGGACTCCCAGAAAATTGTGTTGCTGTTAGATTGCCCCTGGGAACCCCAACAGCTGACATTGTTTCCACAGCAGAGCGTATTAAATGTTTGGGCAAAGTGGAGGTAAAGGGGCGCATGGCTGACCTGCTCAACCAGATGCTGCAGGTGCTACATTTGTGCAGTATGGCCATTGACCCCGAGAGGGTACCTCCAGTGATTTACCCGGAGGGTGCTTCACAGGGATGGAGGCTAGTTCATATTCGGAGTGGGTCAACCACTCTTGGGGGGTCCCCCCAGACTAATAGTTTTAAAGATAAACTGCTTAAACAGCTGGCTGTGGAGGAGGACTACCCAGGAAATGCTGCAAGCATTGGATTTGTCTAGTGGCTACCCCCAGGGCTCCCCAGATACCTCCCCTGTCCCCCCAAGAGTTTTATTTTGGCTCCACTGCCCTTAGTGGTCCCTCCTATACAACTCGATTCCTACCACAGGCTGAAACTTTTTTCTGGCACAGTGCCAGTGCCTACAGGGGAGGATGATCTGGAAGCTTGGATGGACTATGCCACCCCCTTAGTTCAGGAGTGGCAATGCTCTGAGGGGGAGAAAAGGAAGAGACTGATGGAGAGCCTGCAGAGTCCCACTTTAGAAGCCATTAGGTTTTTGCGGGCCACCAATCCGGAAGCCACCGCCACAGAGTACCTCTCTGCTTTAGAGGGGGTGTTTGGGAGTACAGAGACCGGGGAAGATTTGTCATGGAAATTCAGGTCTGCCAAGCAGTGGAGAAATGAGAAGCTATCTGCCTTTGTCACTAGGGTGGATCGGGCTTTGCAAAAGGCCTATAGAAAGGGGGGAATCACTGCCTCGGCCCTGAATCAGGTCAGGTTGGAACATGTTTTAAAGTCTGCTAGATTCTCTAGTGTAATACTGTTAAAACTTAAGCTACATGATCGACGGGCTACCCCGCCTGAATATTGTCAACTGATGAGGGAAATTAGAGAGGTGGAGACCGATGAAGAGGGGTGGGAACCCTATGTGGGGGTGGTGAACCCTAGTGGAACCCCTGAGCCTAGCACCCCCGAAGAGACCAGCTTGTCAGGAAGGCCTGATGGATCCCCAGATTTTCCAGGTGATGTGGGAATGTGAGCTATTTCCTCTGACCCCCAGGTAGAGAGTGAGTTGAGGGCTGAGGTCAGAAATTTACGGGAACTGGTGAGGGACTTGAGGCAATCTACCATGTACCCTGTTAGGTCTGGGGGGCCTGAGTTATCCAGAAACCAGAACCCTGGTCCCAGGGAGCCCCCCTCATCCCCCTCAGGGTCCCCAACAGATAAGGTATCCACCGCCCAATAGTGATCCCGGGCCCCAAGTTCTGTTACCATTGTGGGGAGGATGGGCATTTTCAGCCTGAGTGCCAGATGCCGGAGAACTTAAGGAAAGTCAACAGCAGACTGATCACTTGGCATGCAGGGCCCAACCTCGACCCCAGGAAAAGCTTTGTGGCCGGGCCCATGCTCAACCAACTGTCAATGCTGTGCCCCCGAATGGTCTGATGTGGTCGGACCCTCGATGGAGACCCCGGTGCGAGTAAATGGGATTCCCACCCGAGCTGTATTAGACAGTGGCTCTCAGGTAACCATCATGTTTCAGGACTGGTATCAGACACACTTACCTGAGGTGCCCCTACAACCCTTGAATGGCCTACATGTGTGGGGATTGAGCAACAAAGCTTATCCGTATTTGGGGTATATCCGGGTCTGGTTGTCCTTCTCTGCTTCTGTGACTGGAGTGGACGAACAGGTGGAAACCTTAGCTTTAGTTTGCCCCCCTACTGGACTGTATGATGGGGTACCCCTGCTGATTGGGATGAATGCTCATATGTTTGGACGATTGGCCCAGTTGTGTTCAGAAAAGCAAGCATTCAAGACCGGAAAGCCCTAAGGATACCGCTGTGATTCAAAAGGCAGTTGCCACTCCAGAAGAAGTTAGCCAGGAGGAACCTGAAAGCCCAGTGGGTGTGGTGTGGAGAAAGGATCCGCCCCAGTGATACTTGCCTCGAATGCCCAATGTGTCCTGCATGGAGAAGCACGACTAAAACAGAGGTTAAGAATAAGTTGTTGATGTTGGATGCACCTAGGGAGGAAGATTACCTGAGGGCTGTTGGTCAAACCCAGTATCTTGCTGGCTAGAGCTCATGCTTATGTTAAGAGGGTGATGGTTCAAGTGCATAATGTCCGACAAAGAGATTCGAATAAGAAGAGGGTGCACCTTGGCAAGTGTACATTGTGCAGATACTGCAGTACTGCCAAATAGCAAGGGTTCCAGGACAGATGGCAGAGTTACTCCTGACTTGTTTGATTTCAGTGACTCCCGTTGCCAGCTGAATGGAAAAGGAGGATCAGTGAGAGGCTTGCCAAGAGGACCAGGTTTCTCCATGAAAGAATGGGATGTGGGATGTGTGATGTGTCAAGGGGCGAGCATCACATTGGCTACATGATGAAAGGCCTTTCGAGAGTGATCCCTGCACCTGGCCCCGGCTGACATAGATGATGTGAGGCGGCATCTGCAAGAGATGTTGGCTGATGGTGTGATACAAGAGTCCAGGAGCCCCTACGCCTCCCCCATTATAGTAGTAAGAAAAAAGAATGGTGTGGTTCGGATGTGTGTAGACTATCGCACTTTGAATCGGCAGACCATCCCAGACCAGTATACCATGCCTCGCATACAGGATGCCTTGGATTGTTTAAATGGCAGCAGGTGGTTCTCTGTGTTGGACCTCTACAGCGGGTACTACCAGATCCCGATATTTGAAGGACCGAGAGAAGACTGCATTTATTTGCCCCCTAAGTTTCTATGAGTTCATGCGGATGCCTTAGGGGATTTCAGGTGCCCCAGCCACCTTTCAATGCCTGATGGAACGTGCCATGGGGGACATGAATTTGCTCGAGTGCTTGGTCTACTTAGATGATGTCATAGTGTTTGGCCGCTCGTTGGAAGAACATGAGCAGTGATTATTCAAGGTCTTGGATGGGTTGGAGGATTTTGGCCTCAAGCTGTCTATAGACAAGTGTCAATTCTTCCAAACTTCTGTGAAATATGTGGGCCACATAGTATCCACTGAGGGCATAGAGACTGACTCTAGCAAAGTGGAGGCGTTGACCACTTGGCCTCAGCCCAGGAATTTGAAAGAACTGCAACGGTTCCTGGGGTTTTGTGGATATTATAGGTGGTTTGTCAAAGATTACTCTAGAGTGATTACCACCTCCTCAACCTCACTCAAGGTACCCTCCTACACACAAAAAGTATAAGAAAGTTGTGCACTCTGAGATGGAGAAGAAGTATTTCCGGCTGAATGATGTGTTTGGGGATCGTTGGACTGCTGAGTGTGAGGAAGCTTTCTATGACATCATATATCAACTTACCCATGCCCCAGTGTTGGCCTATGCTGACCCGGCCAAGCCATACATTCTCCATACTGATGCCAGTCTACAAGGATTGGGGGCTGTGTTATATCAGGAGCACTCGAATGGTCTGAGACCTGTAACTTTTGCCAGCAGAAGTCTGACTCCTTCAGAAAAAAACTATCCAGTGCATAAACTAGAGTTCCTGGCCCTGAAGTGGGCCATTGTTGATCAGTTTCATGACTATTTGTATGGTGCCAAGATATTGGTAAAGACTGATAACAATCCTCTGACCTATGAACAAACCTCAGCCAAGTTGGATGCCACTGGCCACCGGTGGCTCTCTGCCTTGGCCACCTACGACTATGCTGTTGAGTACAGAGCAGGCCTAAACCATATAGATGCAGATGCCCTCTCTCGGAGACCTATGCCACAGACTGATTGGGTCAGGTTGTCAGAGCCTGACATAAGAGCCCTTTGCCAGAAATTTGACAAGGAGGAACAGCTGTCTCCTGATGTTGTGGACTGTATGGTGGATTGCTTGGGGCCATCCGAAAACTGCATACCTGCTGCTTACTGTAATTTTTACGCATTGGACACTAGTTCACTGCCCCAGTTTAACAATGCTAGTCTTCAACGGGCCCAATCTCGAGACTCTATGATAAAAACGGTCATGGAAGCTTTGCAGGCCGGGAGGGACGTGTCCAAGTTGCGTTCCACTGACTTGAGAACTGCCTTGTTATACAAAGAAGGGCCCAAATTAAGGCTGATAACCAACTACTATACAGAGAGACTGTGGATAAGGAGGGCCGGGTAGACAAACAACAACTGGTGCTGCCCTCAACTTTTAGGGAATTGGTCCTGAGGTCCTTGCATAATCACGTGGGGCATCTTGGCATAGAACGAACTCTTGATCTGGTACGGACCCGATTTTACTGGCCAAAAATGAGTACAGATGTAGAGCATTATGTCAAGACCTGTAGCCGCTGTTTGCAAAGAAAAGCCCTGCCCCAGAGAGCTGCCCCCATGGTCAATATTACCACTAGTGCCCCTATGGAACTGGTCTGCATTGATTTCTTGAGTCTAGAACCAGATCTGAAAAATATCAGTAACATATTGGTAGTCACTGATCATTTCACCCGGTATGCACAGGCCTTCCCTACTAAAGATCAGAAAGCAACCACGGTGGCTAAAATACTTGTTGAAAACTTTTTTGTCCACTATGGGGCCCCCCAGCGGATCCATTCTGACCAGGGGAGGGACTTTGAGAGCTGCCTGATTAAAGAGATACTATCTTTGTGGGGGGTGCAAAAGTCAAGAACCACCCCATACCATCCCAAGGGGGACCCCAGCCTGAAAGGTTTAACCGCACACTGCTTGATATGTTGGGCACACTGCAACCCATGGACAAGCCTAAATGGAGCCAGCAGATTAGCACCCTGGTTCATGCTTATAATTGCACCAAAAGTGATGTCACTGGATTTTCCCCGTATAGACTGATGTTTGGGAGAGAAGCTAGACTGCCCGTGGACGTGTGCTTTGGGGTTTCCCCTGATGGGGTGCAACCAGAAAATCATCTACAATACGTACAGAAGCTGAAGGCCCAGTTGAACCATGGCTATCAGCTGGCCCAGACCATGGCTGCTAAACGAAACCTGGCCAATAAGGAGAGGTATGATAAGAAAGTGAAAACAATGGAACTGAGAGAAGGGGATAGAGTGTTACTGAGAAACCTGGGACAGCATGGCAAACATAAAATTGCTGACAGATGGCATCACCTCCCTCACACTGTGGTGGGAAAACTGGCAGATTTGCCTGTATATAAAGGCGGCCTGAAAACAATTCCAAAGATGTGAAAACTATACATAGAAATCATCTGCTGCCAATTGGGCAAATCCTGATTGAGCTGAATCTCCAACTGCCCACCCTCCAGGTCTATGACTAGATCTGCTGCCAGGAAAAGAACCAAACCAATTGATTCTTCAGCTAGCCAACTAGAAAGGTCTTGTCCAAATCCCTCTGATGAAAATGACCGCCAATCTGTGTCTGAAGACAATGAGAATGATGTGGAATACTATCCCTCTTACGAGTTGAGGCAACTGTTTCTGGGCAATCCCCTTGTTAACTCTGGAGATGAGGTTGGGCCTTCTGGACTGTTTGAGCCCCCTACTTTGTCTCCGGAGCCAATGCTTCCAGAGGACAAGCTGGGTAGCAGCAAAGCCCAAGGGTGGGGTCCTTGAGCCTGGCTGAACTGTCTGGCCTGGCTGAACTATCTGACTTTTCCGAAGAGGAAAGTGATGTGGGGGAACCAGCCAGTGATATGCCGGACCCTGAAGAATATTTTGAATGCCCTGATGGTTCCCTACTAGTATCTGAACCGGCATCAGTTGAGTCAAGTAGTGCAGGTCCAGATGTAGAGGGTCAGGCCCCTGACAGTACTATGAGCCCTGGGTCCTTTTCCCCTGTGGAGATTCCCCCTACTAATCTAAATGAAGCTGAATTGGAACCGGGGCCTGTAGCTGGTTTCTGAGACCCTAGACGCTCTAGCCGGAGGTACGGGCCTGTAGTAAAATTGAGTTATGAGTCTCTGGGTCAGCCTGTGGACTTGCCCTTAAATGTGGTTCATAAAGGGGTGTATGTGTCTCCGAGCTCCTTGCCCAAGTTAGCCTTAGGGGATAACTCTAGCCTGTTAATATTACCCTATGAGTCGGGTACCCCAACCCCGGCTAGCCCACCAGTAGCTGATAGAGAAGGGCCCCCTCTTTCCAGGTGTCATGGGCAGAGAGTAATGACCTGATTTGATAAGGAGAAGGTTATGTGTGTGTGTAATGTTGTATAAGCTGTAGAAACCTGTAAATGCAGTAGTAATGCATGTGATCTAAGGTGTGACACAATGTTAATTGAGATGCTTGCCTTAAAAGCAATTTAAGGTTAAACTACTTGACGCGGGATGCCAAGTTCTTTCTAGGCCAGGAAGGGTGTAACCCCCTACCAATGGGGGTTCCTAAAAGCCTCCTCGGAGCTGCCCAGGTGTTCCCCCTGGTGGTTGGCGTTCGGCGCTTAAGCCGTTTTAAATGGAGATGATGGAGTGCTTTTAGAGCCTCTGTGTACGGTCTCTTTAAGGACTGCCTGTTCATAGTCCTAATCAGCTAAAAGGGGGGGAGCTTTGTGGTTGTATGCCCGAGTCCCTCCCGGACTGCCCAGTAAGTGCTCCGTACTGCCCCCGCTATGTTGTGCAGTGGCAGGCCTCTGGAGAGATGTAATTGGTTATTGATAATAATGTAGAGTAATAATGATAATGTGGTTGTTCTAACCTGCCTTCTTTGCAGTAAAGACTGTTCCGATTATCTCCTCCATTTTGGTCCAGAACTGCGAATTGGACCAATCAGTACCTGGGACTCTAGTAGAGCCATCTGACCAATAGAGGAACTGCTTGCAATTTGGGAAGGCATTATGGACTATGCGCTCTTCGGGCCACTGAGGGCGGAGAAATTGACTGCATGTGGCGCTAGCCAATGGGATCGGGTAGCACCCGAGCTGTAAGAGTGCCCCATGCTGCTAGGGGGCAGTTTGAGTTGTGACTGTGAGGAGAAGAGGCTCTGAGCTTCTGCGCGTTTGAGTGTTAAGCATGTGGAAGCGCGTGAAGGCACCTGGTGGCCGTTTTGTGACAGTGCTTTGGACTAAATCCGCCGGTGTGCTGGTTGAGGAGGCGGTAGGGACACAGCTACCTACCAGGCTTTACCTGAAGGGGACTGGAGAATCTGCTGACCCGCTTGGTCCAACAGGACGGTGGAGTGGCTGCCACGCCCACCGCGGGTCAGGAGTCTTTCCCCGGGTCCTGAAAGCCGCTGCCTGGTATGGTACCCTCTGTTGTTTGCCATATAAATGTGTGAGGAGGCTTTTGAAGCTCAGGCTCAGCCCTGCAAGTGATGAAGAAAGGGTATCTGCTGGAGTCATGAGTACTGGGTCAGGTAGCTCCCTGTTAAGCTTACAAGCAGTGGCAAAAAATCTTTTCGTTATACTGCTGCCTGCATTAACTGAGCCTTCTGCTCATTCTGATCTGCTCAGGAAATTGAATGCTTACTTGCATCAGGGCCCCAACCAGCTGCCACAAGGGACTAGCCGTTAGGGCTTGGGTACCCAGGGACAGTAACTAATAGGTTTAGGCCTGTGCACAGAGCCCTAGGTAGATAAGTATAGTGATAAGCCAATTAACTTGATTTCCCCATCCTTGTTATTCCCCCTTAAATAAATCAGATTGTTTGGTTTTGCAACTGCACCCTTGCTGGATTGTGTTTTACTGAGGATATACTGTACAGTGAAAGTGTGATAACGGTGCCTTACTTTCCAGGGGTTCCCCGGAGTGAGTTGAGAGGTAAGAGCCGGAGGGTAAGTGTACAGGGGAAAAGTATTGTCATTACTCTGGGTGAGCCACTAGTGGGATGAAAGGTGGGTTGCAGTAACCCAGAGGGCTGTGACCGAGTCAATCTCGACTGTTTTGACCCCGACCTCTGGGTGGAGGCACCAGTCAACGAATCTGGGCCCCTCACCCTGCCACAGTTGAGACAGGCAGGGGTAGTAGCCCTAAGGGTAGCGCGCCCTGGGGGTTAAAAAAATATTACTAAACTGAAAAAAACTGAAATCATTGTGTTAATTTGAGATAAAATAGTCATTCTGTCTACTAGGTAATGACATCATTCACAGTGCTGGTGAGTAGCCAATGCTTTTGGCAGAGAAAGAAGCTTGTTGGGAAGGGGGAGTTGCTGCAGTGTGTCGCTTTTTACGGGACTGATTAATTCATCTCTGACCTTTCAGTCAGTAAACAAATTTATAGAATGGGCATGAAAAAAAAGCTTAGTGATTGGCAGAGTAGCCGAGTCATTGGCATCTGTCGGTCAACTTCCAAGACATTCACTCCCTCGCTTACCGAGACTAAAAACAATGGCGGCTTTTGAAAAGCGAACGTTCCATGCCTAGCTATGAACATTCCATTTAGGGGCATTGATATCTTTGCCTGTACTTTTTTTATTCTATGTGTAATACAGATATTACACTGGTTTTCTAGCCAATCACTGAGCTTATTTTTTCATGCCCATTTTATAAGTCTTTTACACCTTCTCAGGAGTTGCTTTTTTTAAATCGTACAAAGTTTTTCTTCCTTAAAAGAAAAATACAATATAATATAATATAAACAGACAACCTAAAATATTTAAACAGTTTCTCATTCATATACTACTTAGCCAAGATGTTTTCTACTAATAGTACAGTTTGTCATAGATATGATCCTATGGTGCCTGTTCCTTATAAACCATAAGTACCATGATTCTGAAACAAAACCTACACCACAGTTCAGTATTGTAATAATAATCATTTAACTTTATATTACTCATAAGGGTGGGAGGGGAAGGGATGAGAACAGGAATTCAATATTTGTACTATTCCATGTGGATTACTGGGAGAAATAAAGGAGATTCTTTCAAGTTGTAAGTTTACTGTAATCTGTCATATCCATGTAATATATTAGTATTTTCTGTTTGTAAAGTTTCCTGGAATGTGTTTAGCCATTTATTTTTATAAAAAATGTCCAACGAGGAGCCATAGTCCCAGTGGGCTAAAATAAGCCTCTTTGTGGCCATTGAGGGTATCATTTTACTTTGGGCAGGATTTAAACTAAGGCCAGTAAAATCATTCAGTAGAAGAACATGCGGTGAGAACCAGTCATAGCCTGGGATAAGTTTTCAGTTTCTTCTGATGTGGCCTACCTTCTCAGGAGTTGCTAACAATGGGGCACATAATGTTTATCAGAACTTCCCAAAAAGTTGTTTGTTAAAACGTAAGAAGCCTGAGTTTAGTTTAATCTTGGTTTCTCAGGGACCTGCATGTGATACTAAAACTGGTGTCGCCACTTCAGCTCGCATTGACTTGACTTTCACTGTCTGGTTCTTTATAGCTTTTTGTCTATTTGATTTTGAGATCAGATAGCACCTCATGTGCCTGCAAAGCATCCTGCAGGAAGGAGTGTGGTCTAAAACTATTACTTATTGATCATATAGAATCTTTTATGGCAAATCTATATATATATATATATATATATATATATATAATCACTGGTTTCTTTTTTCCCATAGGAAAACTGTGGCATAATTTGCTGTAATGAAGGAATGTTAATTACAGCAAACATAGCTTGCAGTTTCCCTCACTGTGCATGCACCCGAGGAGTTCCTCGCCTCCCGACTGCTCCACTTTTGCTTTCTTGCCGAACTTCCTAAATGGATATGGAACCGCCGCTGGGAGTTGACGCCAAGTACTTAAAAAGTGTGTGCCTCTTCCTAAATTAACCCAGCAGCCCAAAAGAAACAAACAAAAAATTAAAATAAATGAAGAAGGGTGACCACAGCCATGCGCTATAACCTAAGCGGACTGCAGTTACACAACAACTATGTTTTATTTTATGTAATTGCTGAGGCAAAAAAAGGAAAGGGAAACCCAGCAATTATATCAAATAAAATATGGGGTGCTGTGTGTAAACTCAAAGTTTACACACACCCTCGGGTTTAGATGCCTGCACAAACCCCTCGAGCTTCGCTCTCGAGGGTTATATAGCATCTAATCCCTCGAGTGTGTGTAAACTTCTCATTATACATAGCACCCCATACTTTATTCTGTATATAATTTCTCTGTTGTTGATTGCCAGTGATTGGGTTTAAAGCTGTCAGTGGAGTATACAGTAGGTAGCTCTTTTTCTGAATCTTCCTTCAGGGCACTTTGCAAAAACCATGCAGCAACAAAAAAAGTGGGAGGAGAGACAACCTGAGGGCTTCAGATCATTTTCCAAAAGTCTTAAGTTATACTTATTCTGAGAGATGTGCATTCCATTCTCTCTCTCTCTCTCTCTCTCTCTCTCTTTCATCAAACTGCATGCTCTTAAGCTGCCATCCTGTTGCAAAATGTATGTGTTACAACTTATCGAAGAAGTCACTCTTTCTGAGGACTTTGTTATTAAACCAAAAATACTGGTTATCCACAACTGAAAACTCTTTTCCCCCACTTTGTTTACCTATAGCCCTCCCACATGCTCCATGTCTGATATCATCAGTGATATAATTCAGCATTGTGTTAAACTCTCAAGCTAACTGGGACTTGCACTTGTAAATGTAAATTTGAGGAGAATAATTAGAATCCGCTGCTTCCACATACATTCCTGGAAACTGAAAAATGGGATATGCCCCCAAGTTGGAGCTAGACATCACAATTAATTAATTAATTAATTGATTATTTAACTTATTGAGAACTGGTAATTGGAAAAGGCACACTCGGCTAAGGCTCATCTTCAGGTGCAACCCGAGGGAGGGGTACAGGAGACAAATATATTCAGTGGAAAAGTGTACTCAAGATTAACAAGTCAGTGTGCTGGCAAAATGAAGGAACAAAGTCAAAATAAACAGTAGGCAGGTACAGTCAAAATATACTGTAAAAAGAGCAGTCAAAATGAGTAAGGAGTAAGAGTCCTGCAGCAAAATGGCAGAATTTAATAGGAAACCCTGGAAGGGTGAAATCTATTCTAGAGGAGAAAGGAATGTTCATTGCCCATTGAAGTCACCTACAAGCCATTAAGTAGTGAATGTCAGCTGATAGTGCAGTGTTTGGAAACCACAATTAGTAAACCTTGTCAGACTATTTTAGCTCTGTGGCTGTTCCTTTTCCAGCTGAAAGGCCCTTATTCTGCCCAGGGACTTCTTACAGTGTTAGCCAATGGATGGACTCACTCATTTTCTTTCAGTAACTGAGGATATTGTAAACAATCTAATCTTATTCATTACGATAACCCTTCCCCTTCAAGGTGGGGCTTACCTGGATTGCCTGTTGCCCCCTCCTAACTGCAGCCAAACTGTGCAGTATGGCCCTTGCATGACAGTGTGTATGTGTGGCATGGTGAGAGAGAGTCATGCTGCAGCAAGATCTTTGATGGCACTTGCAACCTTCTTCTGTGGCTGTGGCCACACCCTTCAGCTCTGGTCCCCTGATCCTCTCAAGAGGCACTGGGAACACTAGTCAAGGATGCCACCTCCTGATTTCTTTGGTGCCTCAGCGCCAACTGCTGACCTTGCTGCCATCAATATGAGTGGAGTGCATGATTGCCAGGGCTCCTCCTGTGCTTCCTACTCACCAGATCCTGCCAGCAGCGGCAACTTGCTTCATTGCTGCACCACTGATACCATGACACAACCTGACACTAGTGCTTGAGGGCTGCAACAAAACCCTGGGGCCAGCACTAATGTTGGTGGGGGGGAGGGTGGCAGAATCAAATAAAAATAGATGACTTTGGAGCACATGCTCCTGCAAGGACATGGGTATGGCCATTTGGATGCCCTCTAACCTCTTCAGACCAGCCAATTAGAGGGCTAGAAAGCCTGTGTAGCACACAGAGACTTGTGGGCCAGAATTAAAATCAGATACCTCCATAATGTTCTGGCAGGCTACAGGAAGCCAATTAGATGACAGGACAGGGGCAAAGGATTGATGGGCAGCCTTGTTCAGTCAGTTAGACTCTGAATGTGAGAAAGAAGTTTTGGGGCTCTGAAGGGCTTGTAGCTGTCTAGGAGAGATACTGGACAGAGCAGATCTGCTGCTGCTGTGAAATAGCTGGAGACCTAGCTAGACCTGATCCTGTGAGCCTCCCATGGGCTCATCTTTCCTAAGTCTGACCTGCTGTGAAACTGTGCTTGATGGGAACTCGCTGAATGAATTTACTGAGAGTCTGTGCATGGGGGCATTTCTGCAGACTGAAGCTACTGTGTGAGAACTTCGTGTGTGAGACCTGCACCTAGAATGGCTGTTGAGCTGTAAGATCAGGGACAGAGACCTGCATACAATACGGGGTGCTGCAAAGCAAGGTAGAGGGCCTGTTAGCCCTTGTCAAGTGAGGTGAATTGGGGAACAGGAAGTCAAGAGGCATGTATCTGGAGTACTTGGGTATTCCTGATCCATAGGGGAGTCAGACAGTGCGGGTCCCTCCTTGGGTCTGGGCTCCCTGTGACCCATAAAGCCACTGGGTGACAGATGAGGCAGAAGGGCTGTACTGCTGTAAATCACTTGAAAGTGGAGACTTTGAAATGGCTTGAGTTCTTCCTTTCTGGCAGATCACAACAGTTTGTGATGGGTACTTACTTGTTATGGCTGGCTACAGTCTTCTGTGGGGTTCCTCAGGGTTCGATTGTGTCCTCTATGTTGTTCGCAGTGTATATGCTGCCATTAGCATGGGTCATAAGACAGTAAGGTGTGATCCATTACTATGCAGATGATACTCATCTGTACCTGTCATTTACATTGGAAAGGGTGGGAGGCAGTCGCTGTGCTGGAGCAATGCCTTAAGAAATTTCTGACTGGATGGCCTCCAGCTGGCTGAGTCTCAATCTGGCCAAGACGGAGTTGTTGCTGGTGGAACCAGATCCATGAGGGTTGTCTGGAACTTTGGGTGTGATCAGTTTACCATCTCTGAATGGTACCCATCTGACAGCTGTGGAAAGAGTGAAGAATTTAAAAGTCATTGTGGATTCTAGGCTGATATTAGATCATTCAAGTGTTAGCCATGGTATGCAGTGGATTTTTCCAGCTAATGAAGATCTCCCAGATTAATCCCTATCTTGGGAAGAGGATTTGACAGCCCTATTGCATGCTTTCATGACCTCGAGGCTGGACTACTCTAATGCTCTTTGCTGAGGGCTGTCTGGAGGCCCGGTGTGTCACCTTCAGCTGGTTCAGAATGCCGCATCCAAGGTGATATCAGGGTTGGTACATAGCGATCACATCCCCCCCATGTTGTGGCAACTGCACTGACTTCCACTTAGGTGGTGCACCACCTTTGAGATTGCCTTGTTAACATACAAAGGCCTGCATGGTTCAGGCCTGGTCTATCTTAAAGACCATCCCGTCTGATGTACTTTGGGCTGCTCTCTCTGCTCCACCCAGGAATTATTGTTGGTCATCCTGAGGTCTCACCTTAAACAGTTGAGGGCTGGAGCATTGTAAATGACATCCCCAATTATTTGGAATTCCTTGCCTTTTCATCTTAGGAGTTCCTCCTGGTGGGAGGCATTTACAAGGGGATGAAAAAGTTATTTATTTGACCAAGCTTTCAGAACTGATACTTAATTTTATTTAGTAGTATCCCCATATTTAGATTTATTGCTGATTGTATTTAATTTATCATATATTATTGATTTGTGGGGATTATCATATAATTATGTATTTCCGTTTGATGTATGTATTGTAGTACCCTGAGACCCTGGTATGAGGTGCTGTATTAATAAAACTGCCTTGCCTTGCCTGAGTCTGAAGTGTATTTGTATTTATTTATTTCACCAGGAAAAGGCTCTGCTGAGCAGGTTCATTTACAAGGAGGTCCTGGGTAGGACAGCATGCAATCTATAAGATGATGATACATGTTACAGGTTATACTTCACCACCATCTGGCTGTTGGGGCCTACTCTGAATGCTGCCCGACATGCTGCTGTATGCTGGTTCCACCTCGTGCAGCTGGAGTCTTTCATGTTTTCCACATATGTATTTACAACTGGTTTGGGGTTTGGGTTACAAATATCTGGTGTTTAGAGGTGGGACAGTCTTTTAACCAACTGCATGCCCTTTAGATAGCTACAACTCTTGAGTTTAAGTTAAGTGCATCAAGGCCTACCAACCTGCAGCAACATATACAGGCCTGCAGTGACTAAGCGTTGTCTCTGTGGCACTATCAGTTAGGGCACTGGATTTTTAACTGACAGGTTGGTGGTTCAAGGCCACCTAAGAACATTTGATCACTGGAAACAGGGGAGGTACCCAAAGACTGGAGGACTGCAGATGTAGTCCCCTTATACAAAAGCGGGAACAAAGAGGAAGCAGGGAACTACAGACCAGTCAGCCTCACCTCGGTAGTGGGGAAGATCATGGAAGCACTACTGAAGGAGAGATTGGTGGAACATCTGGTTGTCAATGGACTACAGGACCCAAGGCAGCATGGTTTCACCAGGGGGAGGTCATGTCAGACCAACCTCATTGAATTTTTTGACTGGGTGACTAGAGAGGTGGATCAGGGGAGGCCAGTGGACATGGCCTATCTGGACTTCAGCAAGGCCTTTGACACTGTGCCACATAGAAGACTATTACACAAACTGTGGAATATGGGTGTGGGCAGGACAGTAGTGTGGTGGGTAGGTAACTGGCTGGGTGGCAGGACACAGAGGGTGGTGGTAAATGGCTGTCACTCCACAGAGGGAAGAGTGACCAGTGGGGTACCACAGGGATCAGTGCTGGGACGGTCCTATTCAACATCTTCATCAGTGACATTGCACAGGACCTAGAAGGCAGAATTTCACTGTTCGCTGATGACACAAAGCTCTGTAACAGAGTAGACACACCAGAGGGTGTAGACAGAATGAGAAGGGACCTGCAGAAACTTGAAGAATGGTCAGGGTGTTGGCAGTTGAAATTCAATGCAAAGAAGTGCAAGATAATGCATATGGGGTACAAAAAACCCTGGCACAATATATCAGTTGGGGGTGAGGATATAGCATGCACCAAGCAGGAAAGGGATCTTGGGGTTATCATCTCTGATGACCTCAAGGCAGGGAAATAGTGTGACAAGGCAGCAGGTAAAGCAAATAGGATGCTGGGATGTATAGGCAGGGCCATCACCAGCAGGAAAAGGGAGGTCATAATTCCACTATACAAGACACTAGTGAGGCCCCACCTGGAGTACAGTGTACAGTTCTGGAGACCATACCTACGTAAGGACATAGACAGGGTAGAGAAGGTTCAGAGGAGGGCAACAAAGATGGTGCATGGATTGCATCACAAGTCCAATGAAGACAGGTTGAAGGAACTGAACATGTACTCCCTGGAGGAGAGGAGGAGAGAGGGGATATGATAGAGACATACAAGTATCTCACAGGGAGGAACAGGGTGCAGGAATACACTATTTTTAAGCGAAAAGATGTTCCAGGACTAGAGGGCATGGGATGAAGTTGGAGGGAGGATGATTCAGAGGAAACGTGAGGAAGAATTTCTTCACAGAACGGGTGGTGGACAAGTGGAACACCCTGCCAGAGGAAGTGGTGGGGGCTGAGACAATCATGGGATTTAAGAATGCATGGGATAGACATAAAGGAATTCTGGAGGTCAGGGTTAAGGGGCAACAGACTTCTAGGAAAACATAAACTGAATTTACAAGCTCAAATGGGCAGACTGCTGACACTGTCTATGTATCTATGTATCTATGTATGATGCATGGAGCTGCACCTGTTTCGGCCTAGTTAAGGCAGCTACAGTTATACGATTTCAACACTATCCCAAGTAGGGTTTGACTATACAGTGGCTGTTACTGCTTTATTGCTCCACCTACACTGAATGCTTAATCGGGGCTGGTCCAACAGAGACCATGTAATAACCTTCATTTGTAGAGAATCTTGGGGCCATAAACTCATGTTGTTCCTGCTAAACTGGTATTTTTATTCTCTGATCAGTTGCTGGTATTGTATTGTGGGGGAACTTTTGTGAGTGCACAGGGTTGTATAATCTGCTTATGTTGGGTACTGGTGAAGGTAATAACTGTCTTATTGGTCCCTGGGGGTAGTCCAGTCCAGTGTAAGGTGGTACTGTAGATAGGTACTGCATTGCATGGGGTGGCACTGCACACATCTGGCCCACATATTCTCTTTGGGTAGAGGCACTGCAGTATTTCTTATCTTTTCTAGGATGAACCCCCCCACCCCAGGAGAAAGAACAAACCCAACCCCTGAACCAGGAGGGCCTTGTACAGTTACCAGGCAGGGGTGTGAGCACAGATGCAGTGATCTAAGGGTCGCGTTGATGATTTAAAATGGTTTCAGGATGATGGTATCACCTGTGTTTGTCTTTGGTGTTAACACAATGCTGTTAATATTGGCACATGTGCAAGCCAGGGAAGAGGAGGGATGCTTGAATAGTTAGCTCTATGACACCTAGCAACAGAAGTCTGTACAAAATTTGAGAAAACCCCTAATTTCCAGGCTGCAATGGTTTGCTTTAGTAACAAAACTTCGACTCTTACAATCGATTCCTTCTTACCTCGGAGAATACATCTAAGCGGGAGAAATTACACAAACTCTTGGTGGCAGCAACCTCCAGTGGTGGTAGATTTATGGAATCGAAGAGGTACAGTGGAACCAAAGGGAGGAATCCTGGAAAGGAAAGTGTCACAGAGGGAATATTTTTGATCCATAAATCACAGACTTTGACACCCTGTGGATTAAATGAAGAAATGCCACTGCAGTGTTTCTTCTGAACTTACTAGTCACGTGTAGATTGACTAGCCATTTAATTTTGGTATGAATCTTGACATCCTGTGGACCCAATGAAAAAATGTCACTGCAGTATTTTCCTAGATTTACTAGCTGCCTGTGGATTGACTAACTTTGGCACTTTTTGAACTTGAACACAGAACATGTTCTGTGCCGCCTAGTCTGTGTGGTTTTTCCTTTCATGTGCTGATTGTGACCTCAGCACCTCCCTTATTATTATTTGTTCCTGAACTCCCCCCCCTTCCCTCCCCTACTTCTTGTTGTTTTCCTTTCTGTCACTTCTCACATTATTGTTTGTGTTCTTGGAATATTTTTAACTAATTTTAATATGTTTTGTCTCCACAGCACCTTTTAACACTGCCCTTTGTATCCAGTGGCTTTTAAAGTGATACTCCTGCACATGTAGCTACACCCATGTCATGCATATACATTATTGGGTGCATATTAGCTTGTCTGAAAGCAGAGCCAGTTCCTCTGAGGAAGGTGATCTAGCCAAAATGTTATCTCATTGTGCATGCATCTACATGCATGCAAGTTGCCTGTAGACCACCTGATGTACTACCGTTAAGCTTTGTACTTACTGTAGTATCCGCATAATGTTTGTTTGATGTTTGCTCAAGTACTGCCACCGTCTTCATTCACTTTGCACTATGTGACATTTGCAGCACTCACACTTTACTCACCCAAGAATAAAGCACCTCACTAGTAAGATAAGCTATACCAGTTTGTTTTGTTGAGCAAGGCTATAGGGGGTAGTGCCACAACTGTCTTTTGAGACTAAGGGCTCCTTGCTTGCTTCTTAACCAGATCCAGAACAGGACAATGACCCTTGTACAGCTTGGTGATATGTGGGATTTTGCAATAAATGAATAGTTCAGTCATCACTTTTAAGAAAACTCTAGTTTTAAGGTAATTATGTACCCTAGCTAGGTTAAGTTAAATAAGTATTGGTGAAGGGACTTCATTACTATTTTATGTCAGATGTTCCTTCTTGGACCATGCCCAAATGAGCTAGCATTTGCTTCATTTCATTTCATGTAATTTATTTTTAACCCATAAGCTGACAGGGACAAAGCCCTTTTACAGCTATGACTGACATAAAAACAAATTAAAACAGCTCAAAGTACATCATTACATGGTACAACAGTACATAGAAATATAGACTTTGATGGTAAATAAGGACCACTTGGCCCCCCAGTCTGCCCATTTCCCTACATATTGGATAAGCTGCAGATCCTAGTTAACCAACAGCCTACTTCCTCCTAACCCCCACTATAATTGCCTTATGTCTGTCCCATGCATTCTTGAGTTCGCACTGTTTTTACACCACTAACTCCTCAGAAGGCCGTTCCATGCATTCACTAACCTCTCCATAAAATACTTCCTCATGTTGCCCCTGAGCCATCCTCCCTCTATCTATTGTGCCCCCTTGTTTTTCCACATCTCTTTTACTGAATGATGCTACCCTACTGGACTTTCTTGATTTCCCTGAGGTACTTGAAAGTTTCTATCATGTACTCCCTCTCCCTTCTTTCCTCAAGTGTATATATATTAAACTCTTTAAATCTCTCTTCATATGGCTTCTGGTGCAGACTCAGCACCATTTTTTTGTCCTCCTCTGGACTGCCTCCATCCTGTCTATGTCTTTGCGGAGATGGGATCTCCAGAACTACACGCAATACTCCAGATGGGGTCTCACCAACTTCCTGTACACAGGGATAACAACTTCCTGTTTTCTACTGGAGATGCTTCTCCCTATGCATCCCAGCATTCCCCAGCCCTCCTTACTGCCTTCTTACATTTCTTGCCTACCTTATGGTTGTTTGATATGACTATCACCAGGTCCCTTTCCATGTTTGTTGTTGTCAGTACCTCCCCTCCATTGTGTACTCTTCTCCTGGGTTTTTGTTTCCCCAGGTGCATTGCTCACACTTCTTTGCATTGACTCAAACTCACATACTTTGGACCATTCCTCCAGCCTCGTCAAGTCCCTTCTTATCCTTTCCACCCTGCCTTGTGTATCAACCCTTTTGCAGATCTTTGTGTCATCTGCAAAGAGGCATAGTTTTCCTTCAGTCGCTCCATAATGTCACCTATAAAGACATTAAAGGACCTGTCCAGTACTGAACCCTGCAGTACCCCACTAGTAACCCCCCTTTTCTTCAGCGTGTACTCCGTTTACTATTACCCTCTGTGTCCTGTTGTCCAGCCAATGTGTTACCGAGGCTACCACCCCGGGACCCACTCTCAGGCTGGCTAATTTGTTTATTAATCTTTTGTGTGGAACTGTGTCAAATGCCTTGCTAAAGTCTAGGTAAGCCATATCCACAGCCCTTTCCTGGTCTACTATTTTGGTCACCCAGTCAAAGTAATCTGTTAGATTTGTCTGACATGACCTTCCCGTTGTGAGTCCATGCTGCCTTGGGTCCTGAGCCCTGCTGGCCTCTAGTTACTCAACAATTCTTTCTTCCAGAAGTGATTCCATCATTTTCCCTACCATTGAGGTCAAACTAACAGGTCTGTAGTTGCCTGCCTCTGCCTTGCTCCCACTTTCGTGAAGGGGAATCACATCTGCCCTCCTCCAGTCCTCAGTGGGTGTCACTGAGGTACATCAGGAAAGGGCAAGTTGAGCACATCTGCACAGGGTACAGTTATTACAAGCTCAAATTAAAAATGCATATACAGTATTGAAAATTCAGTGCAATGATAATATCATCTTTACTTCAAAGTACATCAAGACATGTACAAGATGTTATTGATTCATAAATGCGGTATGGAGTGTCTTTGAAACAGAATGGGGAGCAGTTTTGGTCTACAACAGATGATGAACTATTGCACAAGGTTCCAGTCAAAAATAGGAACACTCGTCTTCCTGAAGTTTGGAGACCTTAGTTTAAAGGTTGTATATTTGGAGCTTCTTGTTGCAGATGAGACAGAGTTTGTCATGAAATTTCTAAATAGATTTTGGGGGTGGGAGGTGCAGACTTAAAATCCTGTGTGCAAATGGTGCCCATTTACAAATTTGAAAGATTGGTGATAAAATATCTGTCTTGGAATATAATTCACAATGGTGAGTACTGTGTGGGATTTTAGCGAAGCGACAAATCTTATTTAACACTATTCAATATCTCTACAGAAATGCTTCAGTCTGATTTACAAAGAGCAAGCATCCATAGTCAAAGGTGGGCAACATAATTTGCTTAGTTATTAAATGTCTAGCTTAGGATGTCAAGGACTTTGCATTTCTGTATGTAACCCTAGGCGAGTGCTATCCTAGGGCTACTACCCTGCCTGTTTGGCAATGCACAGGTTGAGGGCCTGAGTTCTGTGATAAGGTGCCTCCACCCAGAGGAATGGTATTTGGGTAGGTTAACTCCTGTGTACGCTAATACCACCCACCAACCCATCTAGTGGCCTAAGAAATAACAAAATAGTGCATTCACAATCAGCAGACAGTAATAATAATGTGCTCACACCCTTTTCACTTACCCCTCAGGGCTGGATCTGCCACAGCTGCCCTGGAGACCCCCTGGAAAATAAGGTTAGCAACACAGCAATATAACCTTAATATTGTAACCCAACTAATAATAATATGCACACCAGCCAGGTTAAATGTGAAGAAAGAGAATCAGATTTACTTGGGGGCAGTGAACAAGGCAGAGGGTGTGAATCTAGCAGAATAATTAGCAATCTGATTCAAATCAGGATTGTTCAGTATGCACCTTAAGTCCCAGTTAAACAGTTCAACAACCCTGGGTACCCAGTATGTCATGCAGGCAAGCCTGAAACATTGCCCGGGGTGGCCGGCGTTGCTGCTGTTGTTGTTGGGGCCTTTAAAGAAAGAAAAACAGTTAAGCATGCACACAACCCAATCATTTGTCATCCAAGTCAGATTGCTCTGTCCGTTGCAAGAACCCAGTGAAAGAAACAATTAGTTGGTACCAAAATTATTTTTGCTTTTTGTTGCAGGGAGCTACCCTGGTTTGAACTCATGCTACCAGAACCTGGATGCAGGACAGGCAAGATGTAGACCTCATGGTGATGATCAGGAATGCCAGAGAAAGTAGGGCCAACACGGCTCACCTTCAGGTGGTCGCTACTTGCTTGATGGTGTTGGGCAGGGGGCCGGAGCCCCAAGCTGGTCTTTCACCGAGAAGGCCTCTGGTGCACGAGTAGTGGCCTAGGCCGAGATGGCAGGGCCCAGGCAGGTTGAACAGTTCTGCAAAAGTTTGTGATCTTCTGCTGGTGAAGCCTCCATCTGGCATAACAGATTTGACCCTGGGGAACCAAATTGCAACCCACGAAACACATTCAGCACATTTACAGCATTAACTTCTTTTTTTTTTAAACTCAGCTTTATTCAGTGTTTGATCACCACAGCAATTACATACAGATTCCTTAAAAGTGCAATGCCAAAATCATTAGTTACACTTATGAGCTGTGGATGGGTTACTACCATTAAAACAGCAGCCTCCCAACATATATCATACTGTAAGTTACTCGAAAAACAGTTAATACGGGGCAGGCAACATGCAAAACAGTACCCCAAAACTAGTATTGGCTGCATGAAAAACAAAAACAATTTCTTTCCCCTCACTTGGTAGTAAAATATGAGTCTGATGGTAGAGCAGTGGCTGAGTGTGGCCCCTCAGGTCAGGGCAGCTGTCTGTCATAGTCGCCCCAATAGACTATGCAGTAAATGCTCCCCTAATTCCCCAAGCACCCAGGTTTCCCAGGCTTGCCATCTTTGTGCATGTTTATCAAGTTGACCTCTAAGCCTCGCTGTCAGAGCCTCCATCGAGACAACCTCTCTGACTCAGATCACCCACCACTCCCGCAACTTGGGCACCTCTGGTTGAAGCCACTTAGTCGTTATACATTTTAAGCCAACGGCAATGAGAGTGAGGACCACTTTGCGGAGGTCTCCTCTTAAGTAGGTGATCATGGGAAAACCTAAGACCCATTCTGTCAATTTCAATGGAAGAAGGATCCCCGTGATCTTGAAAACCGCTGTCTGAAGTGCCCGCCAAAAGGAGTCCAGCAGGGGGCAACTCCAGAGTACATGCCAATGGTTTCCTATCTCCCCACAGCCTCTCCAACACAAAGCGGAGCGGGAAGCAGAATAGTGTTGCGTTACGGTGGGGACCTGGAAATATCGGATTAGGACCTTCCAAAAGAATTCTCTCCAGGCCGGGGCTGCCGTCACCCTCCAGCCAAACTTAAGTCGATGGCGCCAGTCCTCCCTCGCAAATACACTGGTCTGATTCCCGCTCCCAGGCTACTCTGTGTACATGTAAGGAGGTTCCTTCCAGCTTCAGCAGCAGTTAGTACATGCTAGAGATATACTGTATTTGTCCCCTGCCTTTATTTGGACTACTCCATATAAGTAGTGTTCCCACTCTGAGCGGGGCCTGGTGAGGCCTCTAAAATGCTCCACAGTATTAATAAAATGTCTGGTTTGCATATATCTAAGAAATTCTGAGTTATTACACCCAGATTTCTCCTTTGCCCTCTGGAAAGAGATGCATCTGTCATTCTCGACAAATTGAACAAATCTTGTCACTCCTTGGGCCTCCCATCTGGCAAACCCTAATCTAGCTGGGGGGAGTCGGTATGTACCTAATCAGAGACAGTGGGCCCACTCCTGGGGAGTGCCTAATAGCTTCTTAACCTGGAAAGAATAGTGTAATTCTTGTCTGATCCATCCATTCTGGATTAATTTTACATATTCCTGGGTTGTTGGGGCCAGCACCAAGGTGAATAATGGATTACCCCCGCTTCATTTTCAGCTTGTACCAGCCAGATGAAATCCTTTGTTTTGCCCAGGAGAGACAGGGCCCATCTGGGCTGCAAGGTAATACAGATACAGGTTGGTGGGCCAAGCCTCCCTCCTCTTTGTGGAGGAATAATATCTGTCTGGCTATTCGTGGTTTCTTATACTGCCAAATAAACAGCAATATGTTTCTATTTATCTTATTCCAGAATGCCAGAGGAAGTTTCAAGGGAGATTGGAATAAAAATACAAAGCAGGGGAGGATGTTCATTTTCACCTCAATTCATCCCACCAAGCTTAAGGTGAGGAGCCTCCATCTAGCCAGGTCTTGTTCTGTTGCTTCCCATATCTTATTATAATTTATTGAGAATAATTTAGGTGTGTCTGTATTAATTTGTATCCTTAAATATCAGTTTGGTTTCTTGGGGCCCATCTAAAGGAAAGTTATCTTTAAAATTCTGGTTTACTTTTCCGCTGGCGCTAGTGCCTCTGACTTGGAGAAATTAATCTTGTACCCTGATATTTCACTGAAGGATTCCATTATTTTGACTAGGAAGGGAACTGAATTCTCTGGAGAAGACAGGAAGAGGGCAGTGTCATCGTACAGGGAAATTTTTGTTCGGAGCTGCCCACCATAACACACTTATCTCCTATGTCTGTCTAATTTTAGCAGCTAAAGGTTCAAGGCATAGTATGAAAAGCAGGGAAGACACCCTGTCTTGTTCCCTAGTTAGAGGAAAGAAGGGAAGCTTATTCCATTTACCGCACTAGAGCCTGGAGATTCTTATAAAGCTGAAACTGACTGTAAAATTTGGGGCCAAATTGCATTTTCTCTCGGATGCTTTTGACAACTGCCAATTTGCTCTGTCAAATGCTTTTCAGAATCCATATGTAACCCCTAGATGGCGCTATCCCAGGGGCTACTACCCCTGCCTGATTTGCCACCTAACAGGTTGAGGGCCTGGATCCAATGGCGGTGCCTCCACCCAGAGGTCAGGGTTTGCAATAGTTAAACTAACTTGGTCACAGCCCTCTGGGACACTGCAACCCCTTTCTTCCCACTAGTGGCCCACACAATATATCAGAATTACCTTCACAGTATACACTTACCCCTAGGTCTGGTTCCGCACTGGGACCTCCTGTGAAATGAGATACAGTGCAACAATCACAGTACAGTACTTTAACATAGACAAATACCTCAGGCAGTATAACTTTGCTGAAACAAGCAGCTCTGATTTATTTAGGGGATATAACAAGGACAGGGGAAATCAGGTTAATTAGCTTATCACTCTAATAATCTACCTATGGCTCTGTGCACAGGCCTATCCCTATCAGTTAATGTCCCTGGGTACCCAAGCCCTAGTGACTAGTCCAAACCGTGGCAGCTGGTAGGGCCCTTTCACACAGAGAAAAGAAGAATTAGACAGTCAGCAGTACAGTAATTCCATTTGGGTTTAATGTGGCAATTCAACAGGAGCGACCCTGAATTAGTACTCCACCTCCAAATAAGATAGGGTCCTTCAATGTCAGCAGGGCTCACTTGAGGTACACAAACCTCTTCACACATCCATATAAAGAAAGCACTATACCAGGCAGGCTGCATCTGTATCCCGATCGCAATTACTGCACAATACCGGGAGAACACACAGCAGATTCAGTTCCTGACAGACCGAGTGCAATTTTCAGCAATTCTTCCAGTCTTCTACAGGGTGAGCCTGGTTTCTACTCTTCAGAGATCCTTTGATTCTTTTCACAGGGACAGATTCAGTCCTAACAAGCTGTTACACAAGCTGCAGACCGAACTCTGGGCCTTACACACGTTTTTGACTAAAACTGCACACTGAAAAGCACAGGGCTCCTTCCTTCTTCACTGCCAAAGCTCAACTGAACTCCAACTTGCGAAACCGGCACTTCCTTTGAGTTCCTCCCAGTTCTTGACTGGATTGGCTGTCACTCACAATAGACTGCTGCTGTTGGTCCAAAAAGGCACTGAAGTCTAAACTACATCTCCCAGAGTCACTGCCATACAATCCTCTTGTGGCTGGCTCAGATTATGAGTCCAAGTTCTGATTCGTCCAAGGCATCATTTTAGAGCTAGCTTACCCCACACTGATTGGTCCAGTTCAGCAGTTCAAAACTAGAATGGGAACTAGCAGACACAGTTCTGACTGCAAAGAAAGCAGGTTAGACAAACTGTAATTTCATTATTACTCTAAATAATTTCTGGCAAACAGTTACATCTTTCAGATAGGTTCCTTTGCACTCCTAGTGACTGCAAAAAATGAAGTGAATTAGCAGCAGCTCGAGTGGTACTCAGAGAAGCACACAGTCCCCCCATACAAACTAATTATGTCTGCAAGCAGACAGCTCTTAAAGAGACAGTACCAGAGGCTCTAAAACACTCACTGATAAATGGCTTAAATGCCAAACACCATTCAGGCTTGGAGCATTCAAGCAAGCTCCTGGAAGTCTTTTGGGAACCCCCATTTGCAGGGGGGTTACACATAGAGATAGCTATCTGGAGGTTATCTTGTGAGTTATGTGAGGAAATCCTATTTAAAAACCTACGGATGTTATCTGACAGGAATCTACCTGTGATGACTCCTGTTTGGTCCCTGTGAATCAAGGAGGTGACAGAAGACTGCAGTCTCCCGGCCAGAAGCCCTGTAAACAGCTTTAAATCAACATTTAACAGGGAGATAGGTCTATAGGACCCACATTCTAAGGGATTTTTCCCTTCTTTATGAATAACTGAAATGTGGGCCAGCTGCCATGAAATTGGGGCGAGGCCACCCCCATCACTTCATTGCAGACCGGGAGTAGCAGGGGTAGTAAAATGGTTGCGAATCTTTTAAAAAATTCTGAGGGAAACCCACCTGGACCTGGGCACTTGCCATTTTTAAGGACTGCTACTTGTGTTTTGATCTCTGGCAGGGTAACTTCCCTATCCACATTCTCCCGTCTGATTGGGAAAGATTCTGAATGGCAAGGTCTTCAAAAAATGAGGAGATTTTGGTTCTATATCTGCAACTGGTTCTTGAAAATATAATATTTCACAGCAATTCGAAAAAGTTCAATTATTTTTCCTGGTGACTGACTGCTTGCCCTCCTTCCTTGATCTTGTAGTTGGAGTACCAGCCTGCTAACCTGTTGTTGCCTCATTGTGGAAGCCAGCAGTTTGCTAGCCCTGTTCAATTCTCATTATGGTTTTGTTTAATCCTCCTGTAGTTTGTCTCTGTAACCCCTAGGGGGTGCTATCCCAAGGGCTACTACCCCTGCCTGCTCTGACACTAACAGGTTGAGGGGCCTGAATCCGATGGCGGGTGCCTCCACCCAGAGGTTGGGGTTGGTACAGTCTGGTATGACCAGGCCACAGCCCTCTGGGCCACTGTGACCCCCCCTCTCTTCCCACTAGTGGCCCACACAAATAAACCTCAATGTCCCAGCCGCATACACTTACCCCCAGGCTTGAACCAGTCCACTTGCTCTGTGGGCCTCCTGCAAAGTAAGATGCTGTTACACAATAATCACAGTACACTAGTTCACCATTAACACACAGTGCAGCCAGTATATCTTTGCAAAACAACCAATCTGATTTATTTAGGGGGTAGATAATGAGGAATGGGGGCAATCAAGTTAATTAGCTTACCACTGTAACATATATATATCTATCTAGGGCACTGTGCACAGGCCTACCCTATGAGTCAATACCTCTAGGTACCCAGGCAATAAAGGGCTAGTCTCTCGATGCAGCTGGTTGGGGCCCTGACACAGAAACAAGCATTTAATTCCTACGAGGAGTAAATAGAGCCAGGAGGCTCAGTTAGTGTAGCCAGTAAACAAGACAGAAGATCGGGCCTTCTCTAAGAACAGTTGCCAGGAGCTACCTGATTTTGTATTCATGACTCCAGTGTAGAACTGAGCACGCTCACACCTCCCACAGGACCGAGCCTGGAGTTAAGACACTTCTCCACACATTTATATGAAAGGCAGAGGGTACCATACCAGACAGCTGCTGTATACTTCCCGATCGCTTTCACTGCACACACCAGGCCAAACCAATGCAGCTTCACTTGTCCTGACAGACCAAGCGTGATTGAAGCAGATTCTCCAGTCCTCTACAGGGTGAGCCTGGTAGGTAGCTGCTCTTTTGCACAGCCTCCTCTGACCGCTGCCTAGCGGATTTAGTCGGAAAACTTGCTGGCGTTTAAAACCGCCGAATCCGGGCTGTCCACATGCGCTTCCCGCGCTAAAGCTCAACAACGCACCCCCGAGAGCTCCTTCCTCGCTCACGACCACAGCGTCTCTGCCCCTTGGAAGTTGGGGCAAGCCTCTCAGTTCGGGCGCCACACGATCCTATAGGTGGGTTACTAATGCCAGTCACTTACTTTGCCTCCCATTGGTGCAAAGAGGCACCAGGGTCCAAACTACATTTCCCAGGAGCACCTGCCATACAGCCCCTGTTAGGCAGGCTCCCAGGGGGAGTCCAAACTCTAATTGGCTCCAGCGGTCTCCATTTTAAAGCCCCCCTTTGCCCAATTGGTCCATCTCCTCCGCTTGGGTTCAAAATGCAGGGCGGCACACACAGTCCCAGCTGCAAATAAAACAGGTTAAACAAACTACATTTTACAATGTCACTACATATTAGCCAACAGGCGATTACATCTTTCAACCCAGCTCCCTCTGCTCTCTTATCAACTGCAGAAACAGAGCAATCTGAACATCCCTCAAGTGGGATTTGAGCAGTAAACCCACTGTCCCCCTACATAACCACTAAAACCTGCAAGCAGGCAGCTCTTAAGGAGACAGTTCCAGAGGCTTCATAAGCACTCACCATGCCCATAAGTGGCGGCATCTCACCAATCCCCAGCTATACAGGAGCCTTTAGGCAAACTAGGAAAGGTCTTCAGGAACCCTCATTTGCAGAGGAGTTACACCCTTCCTGGCCTGAAAAGACTTGGTGTCCGCATCAAGTAGTTACCATAAATCTCTTTAAGGCAAAGCAATTTAAGTTGACAGCACATTAGATCTTTGGTTACATACACTGGTACTGTATCACACAGTTTACTTTTTGATTATACAACATTACACATACCACAACCCCTTCTTTTATAAATCAGGTCATTACTTCCTGCCCAGGACACTTGGATAAAGGGGGCCCTTCCCTATCAGCTACCTGAGGGCTAACTAGGGCAGTAGCATTATACTCAGAGGGTAATACCAACAGTTGGAAGTCATTTCCCAAGGCTAGCTTGGGCAAGGAGCTCGAGGACACGTACAGCCCTTTATGGACTACATTTAAAGGCAGGTCCACAGGCTGACCCAGGGACTCATAACTCAACCTTACTACAGGCCGTACTTCTCGGCCAGTGCATCTAGGAGTCTCAGGTAAAATTTCTGAAGCTCAGACTCACTCCAGCCCTACTTGGGATAGCAGGGAAACCTCTATAGGAACAGGGGACCAGGGCCCATAGTACTTTTGGGAACAGGACCCACACTGCTTGGTTCAGCTAGGGACATTTCTGGTACTACCGGGGGCTATCAGGGCACTCAAAGTATTCTTCTTGCTCGGGCATATCACTAGCGGGTTCTCCCCTATCACTCCTTCTTCTGAAAAGTCAGACAGCTCAGCCAGGCCAGATAAGTCAGCCAGGCTCAAGGATCCCACCTCTTGCCTTTGCTGCCACTCACTTCATCTGCTGGAAGCATGGGCTCAAGAGACAAAGCTGAGGCTCAGACAGTCCAGGAAGCCCAACTTCATCCCCAGAGTTAGTTAGAGGATTGCCCCTAAACAGTTGACTCAGTTCATAAGAAGGGTAATACTCAGCATCATTCTCACTGTCCCCTGACACAGACTGTTGATCAACTTCACCAAAGGGGTTGGAGGAGGCCTCTTTAGTTGAGTTTCTGAGGAGTCAACCTATCTGGGTTTCTTCTTGGCAGCAGCTCTAGTTACAGGCCTGGGGCGGCATTTGGTGGTTCAGCCTCTATCAAAATCTGTCCAATGGGAAACAGGTGATTTCGGTGTATAGTTTTCACATCTCTTGAATTGTTTTCTGGCCGCACTTTATATACAGGTAAATCTTTCAGTTTTCCCATGATAATATGAGGGAGGTGATGCCATCTGTCAGCAATCTTATGTTTACCATGCAGTCCCAAATTCCTCAATAGCACTCTGTCCCCTTCTTTCAGTTCCACTGCTTTCACTTTCTTATCATACCTTTCTTTGTTGGCCAGATTCCGCTTTGCAGCCATGGTCTGAGCTAACTGGTAGGCATGATTGAGTTGAGCCTTCAACTTCTGCACATACTGTAGATGATTAGCTGCTTGAACCCCATCAGGAGACACTCCAAAGCAAACATCTACTGGTAATCTGGCTTCCCTTCCGAACATCAGTCTATAGGAGAAACCCAGTAGCATCACTTTTGGTGCAGTTATAAGCATGGACTAAGGCTCTGATCTGCTGGCTCCATCTAGGGTTTATCTCTAGAGTGCAAGGTGCCCAACATATCGAGCAAGGTGCGGTTGAACCTCTCAGGTTGAGGATCGCCCTGGGGATGGTATGGGGTGGTTCTGGACTTCCGTACCCCCCATAAGGAGAGAATTTCCTTAATCAGCCGGCTCTCGAAATCTCTTCCCTGATCGGAATGAATTCGCTGGGGGGCCCCATAGTGAACAAAGAAATTCTCAACAAGGACTTTAGCCACCGTGGTTGCTTTTTGATCTTTGGTGGGGAAAGTCTGGGCCTACCGGGTAAAATGATCAGTAGCTACCAATATGTTGCTGATGTTCTTCAGATCTGGTTCTAAACTCAGGAAATCAATGCAAACCAGCTCCATGGGGCACTAGTGGTGATGTTGACCAGAGGGCATCCTTCTGAGGCAGGGCCTTTCTTTGTAGACATTGGCCACAGGTCTTGACATACTGCTCTATGTCAGCACTCATTTTGGGCCAATAAAATCGAGTCCGACCAAGTCAAGAGTTTGGTCTATGCCAAGATGTCCCATGTGATTATGTAGGGACCTTAATACCAGTTCTCTAAAAGCAATGGGCAACACCAGTTGTTGTTTGACTGCTCGCCCCTCCTCGCCCATGGTTTCCCTGTACAATAACCTATTAATCAGTTTCAACTTTGGTACTTCTTTGTACAACAATGCAGTTCTCAGGTCAGAGGAGCGCAATCTTGGCACATCTTCCCCTCTCTGCAAGGCTTCCAGGACAGGATTTATCATGGGATCTCGGGATTGAGGCCGTTGGATACTGTCATCACTGAATTGAGGCAACATACTAGTGTCTAGGGTAGAGAATGACAGTAAGCAGCAGGTAAGCAGTTCTCAGAGGGCCCCAAGCAATCCACCATGCAGTCCACAGCATCAGGAGACACGGTTCCTCCTGTCAAATTTTGGCAAAGGGCTCTTATGTCCGGTTCTGATAACCGGACCCAATCAACTCGGGACACAGGCCTCCGGGAGAGAGCATCAGCATCTATATGGTTCGAGCTGGATCTATATTCAACAGCGTAGTTATAGGTGGACAATGCAGAGAGCCACCTATGGCCAGTAGCATCTAGCAGCTGAGGTCTGAACATATGTCAAGGATTATCAGTCTTCACCACTATCTTAGCTCCATACAAATAGTCATAGAATTGATCAACAATGGCCCACTTCAATGCCAGAAACTCTAGTTTGTGCACTGGGTAGTTTTTTCAGAAGGGGTCAAGCTGCGGCTGGCAAGGCTACAGGTCTCAGACCATTTGGGTGCTCCTGATACAGTCGACCCAATCCTTGCAGACTGGCGTCGGTATGAAGAACATACGGCTTGGCAGGATTAGCATAGGCCAGCACAGGGACATGATTAAGTTGGTATATAATGTCATAGAAAGCTTCTTCACAGTCAGCAGTCCAGCGAGGACCAAACATATCATTGGGGCGGAAGTAATTTCTTCCAATCTCAGATGGCATAGTTTTCTTATACTTTTTATGGGTGGGGGGATACCCTTGAGTAAGGTTAAGTAAAGGGCGGATCACTCTTGAATAGTCCTTGATGAAGCGCCAATAATAACCACAGAATCCCAGGAATCTTTGTAGTTCTTTTAGATTTTTTTGGCTGGGGCCAGGTGGACAAGGCCTCGACTTTACTGGGTCAGTCTCTATTCCTCGGTGGATACTATGTGTCCCACATACTTGACTGATGTTTGAAAGAATTGACACTTATCAATGGACAGTTTAAGGCCAAAGTCTTCCAGTTGGTCCAACACCTTGAATAATCAGCTCTCATGTTCCTCCAGTGAGCTGCCAAACATAATAACATCATCTTGGTATACCAGACACTCTAATAAGTTCATGTCCCCCACTGCACGCTCCATCAGTCACTGGAAGGTGGCTGGGGCACCTGAAATCCCTTAAGGCATTCTCATGAATTCATAGAAACCAAGCGGACAGATAAAGGATGTCTTCTCACGATCCTCTGGGGTCATCAGGATCTGGTAATACCCACTGCGAAGGCCCAGCACAGAGTACCACTTGCTACCATTCAGGCAGTCCAAAGCATCCTGAATGCAGGGCATTGTATACTGATCAGGGATAGTCTGCCGGTTTAAAGTGCGATAATCCACGCACATCCTTACTGTCCCATTCTTTTTTCTCACTACCACAATGGGGGAAGCACAGGGGCTTCTGGATTCTTGTATTACCCCAGCAGCTAGCATCTCTTGCAGATGCTGTCTCACATCATCTATATCCGCAGGAGCTAGGCGTCAAGATCGCTCACGGAAAGGTCGCTCATCCTGCAGGCGGATGTGATGCTCGGCCCCCTGCACACATCCCACATCCCATTCCTTCAGAGAAAACACCTGTTCCTTCTGAGCGAGCTGTTCACTGACCCTTTTCTTCCATTCTGCTGGCAGTGGAGAATCACTGAAATCAAACAGCTCGGGGTCACTCGGTCACCTCCTCCAGGAATCTTATTGTGGGCGAAACAGCAGTATCGGCACAATGTAATATAACCAGGGTGCAGCCCGTTTCTCGAATCTCGATCAGACACATTATGCACTTGGACCATTACCCTTCTGGCAAGGCATGTGGCTCTAGCAGGTAAGATACTAGGTTTAACTAACAACCCCTCAGGCAACTTTCCTTCACCGGGTGCATCCAGCATCAATATCTTATTCTTAACATCTTTTTTAATCCGGACTTCCCCTTGCAAGACACACTGGGCATTTGGGGCTAGTAGCAATGGTTCTGGATCCTTCTTCCAGATGACACCCACGGGCCTTCAGGCTCCACCTGGCCAGCCTTTCTCTGGGTCTCATAGGCCTTCTGAATCAAGGCGAGTATTCTAAAAGCTCACCCAGTCCTAGACATCTGTTTTCAGAGGACAGCTTGCATGCGACCAAACATGTGAGCATTAGTTACAGTTAACAACGGTACCCATCATACAACCCCGGGAGGACATACTAGGGCCAAGGTTTCCACTTGTTCAGCCACCCAGCCACAGAAGTAGGAAAAGACAACCAAATCCATATATACCCAGAATAAGGGTAGGCCTTATCACTCAGCCCCAAAGCGTGTAGGCCATCCAAAGGCTGCAAAGGCACCTCCGCAAGTGTTTCTGATACCAGTCCTGGAACATAATGGTCACTTAGGAGCCACTGTCCAACACAGCCGGGTGGGTATCCATTCACTCACACAGGGCCTCCATCAAAGGCCCCCACGTCAGACCATTCAGGGGCACAGTTTGAAAGCGGCTTGGGCATTGGCCGGGTCACAAAACTCTTCCTAGGGGTTCGTGTATAGGCCTTGTGATGCCAGGCGATCAGCCTGTTGTTGACCCTCCTCAAATTTTCCGGTATCTGGCACTCAGTCTGAAAGTGTCCATCCTCTCCACAACGGTAACAGTATTTAGCATCTCATTGGTCTTTACTGGGAGGGAGATACCTCACCTGCTGGGGGCCGTCCTGGGGTCGGGGCGGCTCCTCTTGGCTAGGTCGGGGGGTTCTAGATAACTCTGGTTCCCTAACTTAACAGGGTGGGCAGCAGTTTGCTTCAAGTCCTTCACCAGCTCTCATAAATTTCTAATCTCAGCCCTCAAATCACTTTCTACCTGGGGATCAGAGAAAATAGCACGCACCTCCACTCCCCCTTGGGTCTCTGGGGGTACAGAAGAAACATCAAGCCCCCTCGAGGGGGAGACCTCATCTGGTTCACTGGACTCAGGGGTTTGGCAGAGATTCACCGCCCCCATGTAGGGTTCCCACCCCTCTTCATCAGTCTCTACTTCTCGAATCTCCCTCATCAATTGACAGTACTCGGGAGGGGCAACCCGTCGGTCATGTAACTTAAGTTTTAACACTATCACACTGGAAAACCTAGCAGACTTTAGAATATGATCCAGCTGGACCTGGTTCAAGGCTGGGGCAGCTATTCCCTTTCCGGTAAGTTTTTGCAAGGCCCTTTCCACCCTAGTGACAAAGGCGGACAATTTCTCATTCCTCCATTGTTTGGCAGACTTGAACTTCCATAATAAGTCTTCCCAGTTTCTGTACTCCCAAACACCCCCTCTAAGGCAGAAAGGTACTCCACCGCAGTAGCTTCCGGGCTAGTAGCCCACAAAAGATGAACGGCCTCTAAAGCGGGGCCCCGCAGGGTCTCCATTAGTCTCTTTTGTTTCTCCCCCTCAGAGCACTGCCACTCTTGGACTAAGGGAGTAGCATAGTCCATCCATGCCTCAAATCATCTTCGAGGACACCAGCACAGTACCAGAAAAAGTTTTAGTCTACAGTAGGAATCTAGCTGTACAGAGGGAACCACTGGGGCTGAAGCCAAAATAGAACTCTTGGGGCCAGGAGGCACCCAGGGAGGCTTGGGGGTGGGTTCACTGGAGAGATCCAAGGCCTTGCAATAACTCCTGGGCAGTCCTCCCTCCACAGCTAGCAATTTGAGCAGCTTATCTTTAAAACTATTAGTCTTGGGGACCCCGGGGTGACTGTCCCACTCGGATATGAATAACCCTCCACCCTGTTGGGCACCTTCGGTAAATCACTGGCGGTACCTCTCGGGATCTATAGCTATGCTGCATAAGAGTAACACCTGCTAGGTCTGGTCGAGCAGATCAGCCATCGCCCTTCACCTCTACCTTGCCTAAACATTTAACACGCTCCACTGCAGAAATAAGGTCAGCATTCGTTGTCCCCAGAGGTACATCCAGTAGTAACACAATTTTCTGGGAATCCAACTTTTCTGCCTCACCCCACCCCATTAGTTTATGCACCATTGTCTTGACAGGATCCAACTTAATCTTAGCCACGACATCCCCCTCCAGCTTTTCTTTTAATTTAGCCATGTTGATATACTTTGTCCACTTGGCCACTAGGGGACGCTGATCCCAGCAGTGCCTCCAAAATGTAACCCCTAGGGGGCGCTATCCCAAGGGCTACTACCCCTGCCTGCTTTGACACTAACAGGTTGAGGGGCCTGAATCCGATGGTGGGTGCCTCCACCCAGAGGTTGGGGTTGGTACAGTCTGGTATGATCAGGTCATAGCCCTTTGGGCCACTGCGACCCCCCTCTCTTCCCACTAGTGGCCCACACAAATAAACCCCAATGTCCCAGCCGCATACACTTACCCCCAGGCTTGAACCAGTCCGCTTGCTCTGTGGGCCCCCTGCAAAGTAAGATGCTGTTACACAATAATCACAGTACAGTAATTCACCATAAACACACAGTGCAGCCAGTATATCTTTGCAAAACAACCAATCTGATTTATTTAGGGGGTAGATAATGAGGAATGGGGGCAATCAAGTTAATTAGCTTACCACTGTAACATATATATATCTATCTAGGGCACTGTGCACAGGCCTACCCTATGAGTCAATACCTCTGGGTACCCAGGCAATAAAGGGCTAGTCTCTGATGCAGCTGGTTGGGGCCCTGACACAGAAACAAGCATTTAATTCCTACGAGGAGCAAATAGAGCCAGCAGGCTCAGTTAGTGTAGCCAGTAAACAAGCCAGAAGATGGGCCTTCTCTAAAACAGTTGCCAGAGGGCTACCCTGATTTGGTACTCCGACTCCAGTATGAACTGGGCTCTCACACCTCCCACAGGACCGAGCCTGGAGTTCAGACACTTCTCCACACATTTATATGAAAGGCAGAGGGGCACCATACCAGGCAGTTGCTGTATACTTCCCGATCACTTTCACTGCACACACCGGGCCAAACCAACGCAGCTTCACTTGTCCTGACAGACCGAGCGCGATTGAAGCAGATTCTTCAGTCCTCTACAGGGTGAGCCTGGTAGGTAGCTGCACTTTTGCACAGCCTCCTCTGACTGCTGCCTAGCAGATTTAGTCCGAAAACTTGCTGGCGTTCAAAACCGCCGAATCCAGGCTGTCCACATGCGCTTCCTGCACTAAAGCTCAACAGCGCAGCCCCGAGAGCTCCTTCCTCTCTCACGACCACAGCGTCTCTGCCCCTTGGCAGTTGGGGCAAGACCTCTCAGTTCAGGCACCACCCAATCCTATAGGTGGGTTACTGATGCCAGTCACTACTTCGCCTCCCATTGGTGCAAAGAGGTGCCAGGGTCCAAACTACACTTCCCAGGAGCACCTGCCATACAGCCCTCATTAGGCAGGCTCCCGGGGAGTCAAACTCTAATAGGCTCCAGCGGTCTCACTTTAAAGCCCCCTTTCCCGATTGGTCCATCTCCTCTGCTTGGGTTTAAAATGCAGGGGTGGCACACACAGAGTCCCAGCTGCAAATAAAGCAGGTTAAACAAGCTACATTTTTACAATGGCACTACATATTCTCCAACAGACGATTACATCTTTCAACCCAGCTCCCTCTGCTCTCTTATCGACTGCAGAAACGGAGCAATCTGAACATCCCCTCGAGTGGGATTTGTGCAGTAAGCCCACTGTCCCCCTACATAACCACTAAAACCCTGCAAGCAGGCAGCTCTTAAGGAGACAGTTCCAGAGGCTCTAAAAGCACTCACAATGCCCATAAGTGGTGACATCTCACCAATCCCCAGCTAAACAGGAGGCGTTTAGGCAAACTTAGGAAAGGTCTTCAGGAACCCCCATTTGCAGAGGGTTACACTCTATCTGGGAAGAAAGAAAGAGTTTGAGGGCATTTCTTTTTCCATCAAATGGGCTCGCATTGATTCATTTAGGGAAATTTTATGTTGAAATTCAAGGTCTTTTATTTCAAAATTCTAATTCCTTTCTTTTGTGCTCTCTTTTCTTCTGTACTCTGGAGGTGTAAGCAATTGTTACACCACAAAGGACTGCCTTCAGGGCGTCCCAGCGGATTGTGTGGGTGGTTACCTCTGGAAGATTATCTAGAATATAGGATTGAATGGTAGACTCTATCAGATCAGTATATTCTGGGTCATTTAACAGCCCACATTAAGTCTCAGTGGGAGTTCAATGGAGGGCCCAGTGTCAATTTCATCTTAAGCGGGGCATGATTAGATAAAGTACACTGTAGAATTTCTATAGATACATTAGTAAAAGGAGAAAGTCCAGAGGGGGTATTGCTAAGATCAAAGGGGGTAAGGGGGCATGTGAGGAGGACCATGTAAAGCATCTATCTTAAATAGATACTTCTGCTCAGTATTTACTAAAGAGAAGGTAGGGCAGGGCCCACTGCTCAGCACCATGGACACAGGGGAGGGAGGTGTGCACTAGTCCCTTCACAAAATGAAGGGTCCTACAAGAGCTTGATAAGCTCCAGGGTGGACAAGGCAATGAGACCTGACAGCATACATCCAGGGGTACTAAAGGAGCTAAGGGTGGAACTAGCAAAGCCATTATCAGAACTGTTTAGTGAGTCTCTGAGCACAGGAGAGGTCCCAGAAGACTGGAGAAGGGCTCATGTGGTCCTGCTCCACAAGAGTGGTAGCAGGAAGGAGGCAGGGAACTACAGACCAGTCAGTCTTACCTCAGTAGTGGGCAAGATTATGGAGACAGTCCTTAAGGAAAGGATAGTGCAACACCTGGAATCCACAGGAGCACAAGATCCAAGAAAGCATGGGTTTACAAAAGGAAGGTCCTGTCAAACTAACCTAATAGATTTCTTTGACTGGGTAACCAGAGTGGTGGACCAAGGGGGAGCAGTTGATGTTGCCTACCTTGACTTTAGCAAAGCTTTCGATACTGTTCCACTTAGAAGATTGATTAATAAGCTGGGTAGGCTTGAGGTGGGTCAGATGTTGGTCAACTGGGTGGCAAACTGGTTGATGGGCAGAAAACAGAGAGTGGTGGTAAACGGTATACAGTCAGAAGAGATGCAAGTCACAAGTGGGGTACCTCAGGGATCAGTCCTGGGGCCAGTCCTCTTCAATATCTTCATCAGTGACATTGCAGATGGACTGGAGGTAAGGTTTGTCCGTTTGCAGATGACACCAAGATCTGCAACAGAGTAGATGATCCACATGGGGTGGGCAGAATGAGAAGAGATCTGGATAAACTAGCAAAATGGTCGGAAGAGTGGCAACTGGGGTTTAACGCAAAAAAGGGCAAGATCATGCATATAGGGAAGAGAAACTCTGAAGCCACCTATAGGCTGGGAGGGGAGATGCTGGCAGTCACAAGGGAAGAAAGAGACTTGAGCGTATCATCACCGATGACCTGAAATCATCTAAGCAGACCACTAAAGCAGTAGGTAAGGCTAGAGGGATGTTGGAGTATATTAGTAGGGGTATCACAAGTCGGAAGAGGGAGGTAATAATCCCTCTTTACAAGACACTGGTTAGGCCCCATCTGGAGTACTGCGTGCAGTACTAGAGGCCACACCTTCACAAGGACATTAACCAAATTGACGCAATCCAGAGAAGGGCAACCAAAATGGTGCAGGGACTGCATTAGAAAACATATGAGGACAGATTAACTGAGCTCAATATGTATACCCTAGAGCAAAGGAGGGAGAGAGGTGATATGATTGAAACGTTCAAACACCTTAAGGGCATTAACAAGGTGAAAGAGTCTAATATGTTTCAATATAAGAAAAATAGCAGGACACGAGGACACAGCATGAGATTAGAGGGAGGCCGATTAAGGGGTATTGTGAGGAAGTTTTTTCACAGAAAGGGTGGTGGATGCATGGAACAGCCTACCTCAGGAAGTGGTGGATATGAATAAAGTGCAGGGCTTCAAACAGGCATGGGATAGGCATAAGGGAGCTATACAGATGAGTATGAATAGATAGGCCATTGACAGAGCAAAAGCCAATGGCACATGACATTCATAAGGTAGAAAAGAAATGGGCAGACTGGATGGGCCTTGCAGTCCTTATCTGCCATCAACTTCTATGTTTCTATGTTTCTAAGTTGTCCACCGTACACCATTCCTTTGAAAGAAAAAAAGTATATCCTAGAGTGCCTATCGGAGTAGTGTGAGTAATCTCGTTGGTCCCCGTTAACCTCCCTCCACACATCAGTGAGCTCCTGATTTGTGTAGAGCTTGGAGAGGGTGGTGCCCACCACCCCCAGTGTGGGCCTAGATGTTCCTCCTCTCTTATCCCTCACTGGGCAGAAAATGGTATTAAAATCCCCTCCTATGATGCAGAGGCGTTCCGAGGCCGTCAGAAATTTTGAAAAGGTTTTTCTAAAACATTGAGCAGCCTCTCCTTCCACATTTCGGGCATAGATGCATGCTAAGAGGAAGGGAGTGTCAACCAAAGAGCCGAAAACCATTACAAATTGCCGTTCCGGGTCTCTTTCTACCCTCTCCACTTGTAGTGGGCATGATTTATGTATAAGGATTGCTGTTCCTCTCCAGTGTGGGTGGAGCGAATAAGAAGAGGCGTATACGGAACCCACCCATTTTCGGCAAAGCTTTTGCTGCTCGGAGTCTGTAAGGTGAGTTTCCTGTAGAAGGACTATTTGTGCACCAGTTCTATGCATTTCCTGCATGAGCCTTGCCCTTTTAATTGGGCTATTGAGGCCCCTCATGCTATATGTTACTACTGTTAACTCACCCATCTTTACAGTCCAGGTGTCTCTGCATCCACGAGGTTTCCGGGGCCACCCGTGTAGCAGTGCCACTCGGAGAACTCAGGGTCAACCAAGGGGATAATCATGCAACCAAACAAATAACAATTGCAATTGAGAATTAGCAAAACTTTGCCAAATATCAACCATTTTAAACTAAACATACAGGTTTGCTTCAAAGGTGCCACTTGAGCCCACTACACTTATGATGAGTCATGGTGGTGGGATGTGTGGATTACATCCACACTGTGCCACCAGGCGCTGAAGGCTGCTCTCCAGGTGATCCTTGTGGTGTCACTCGTGCCATAAAACATAGTCCCCATCCCCCTGTGACCCATTCTTCCTCAAGTTAAAATCGCCTTGGGAGGTCTAACAGCCCCAGTAAAATCAAGGTTCTGCCCGACCTCCACTGGTTTAAAGTGTCCCCAGACACCCACCTCCGTAAGGTAAAGCATGTGTACCCTTGGAAGAACTATCGATGGCACGATAGGTAATTAAAGTATCACTAGTAAACTGTGGAGGAGACGTAAGGATTGCCCTCCCACAGTGCATAGCATGAAAATAAACAAAGTACTTTGCTATCTGTTCAGCATCTTCCCTTAGAAAGTCTGATTGTCACGAGTCAGTTTAACAAGTTCACTTTGTAGGGAATTATATGGACTCATCTCTGATTTCATGGGCATGGGTACAATTATCTCTCCGGGGTAAAGGCTGTAGTAAACAAGCAAAGAGTGTCTCGTCTTCTTCTCTTGACTGACCCTTCAGGTGTTCTGTGGTAAGGAGCCTTCGAGACGTGATGCTCCTGGGTTCAAATCAGAGGCCCGTGAGGTAAACTTGAAGCGGTGAGGTGCTTCTACCCTCGTTTTGTTTGGTGGATAGTTCTTGCAGTTTGGACCAGGGTTGGAGGTTTGCATGGGCCTAGGCCCCAGGAAGGCAGCTTGTAACCATAAAAGTACCTGCAGATTGCCACTGGCGTTCTCGAGTTCTTTGATGAGGAGGGTTGATCAAGTTGTTGACCAAAATGTCTAGTGAAGCTAAGTATTTTTGGCTTCGGGAACTGAGTTAAAGATTTTAACCCCACTGACTGAGGTGACTCTGAGTTTGGCTGGGAAATTGACTCTTGCCTTCAGTCCTTTGCCTCAAGTGTCTTCACTACTGGGAACCAGAGCTTGCACCTAGCCATGGTAGAGGCGCATAATCGGTTCAACAAAGAGCTTTGTGTCTCCCAAAACAATTTCCTGTAGACCAAGCCTTCCTTAGCACCATCTCTCTCTGGTCCTGTAATACAAAAATGCAATAATCAAGGAACAAGGTTTTGCTTTGGGGTCTTTTGGGCACCACATGTGCACGATGGGCCCTGATAATGTTAAGCTGAGTGTCCTTATTTATATTAGCACCCCTTCAGCAAACTTTCAATAAATTCAGGGATATTGCCAGTTTCAGTATGCTCCGGTAGACTGTGTGGTGGAGATTTATTCTGCGTGAGCGTTCTCTAAATCCTTGATTTTGCTGAGGAGGAATTGTGAATGGTCATGCAATTGTTGAATAGCCCTGTTGTGCAGGTCTGAGGCTTCAGAGTACTATGTGAGGTGGTCACCAAGAGCCTGTATCTGTGTGGTATGTTCCCTGATCTTTAATTTTTTATCTGCTACATCGGCTTTTATAGTGTCCAACGTTTAGGTAAGACATCTTAGCTCCCGACGTAGTTGCCACAAGGTGATCGTAAATTCCTCCTTGCTATCCTCTGAGTCACTTGCTAGGTCCTTCTCGGCCATTTCTTGAGGCCTGGCTGATGGTGTGTCCCTCACTTTGCCCCTAGGCGCCAAGTCACGTTTTTTCTGTTTAAGCCCTCCGCCAGCTCCTGATCGCGGTTTAGCTTTGCTTGCCATCATTCGGTAAATATTCCGGTGGTATTAGGGTGAGGAGGCCCGCAGGAACACTATCAGAAAAATAACTTTTAGGCCGCAGGGTAGACGGAGCTCCGGGATACTGTTACCGCATGGTTTGGTGACGTCACCGGAAGACTCCAGCACTAACTTCTTTAAACAACAGCTTGGATACTGTCCGGTTGCAAATTGGCTGCTTAACTGCGCAAACCTTCCGATCTGAGGGTAACTCTCTCACAAGCTGGGCTGATCACTTCTGGAGCAAGTCGCAATGACACTTTTCTTTCTTCTGCCGCCAGTTCCAAGGCAGAAAATTGGACAAGTCGACTTCTGCAATAGGCAGTTTGAACTACTGGAAGGCAGTAGCGGAAGGCCCGCAGCACTTCTTCCGCCCGATTCCCCACGCTCCAGGAGCAGCTGCTCAAAAGCTTGAGCTGTTCACTCTTCAACATCCAACTCTAACTGATCCACTGTTTCAGGCAGTTCTGGGGATTTCCTGGTAATCCAAAGGTTTGGTTGGCTGAGGAACTGTCAATCACAGTAAGTGCTCCCCCCTCCAGGTCCATTTGGGTGCCAACACTTAAAACTATAAAAAATACAGAATTCCTTCCCAGAAGACCCCTGGGGACAGTCTCCATTTAGGTCCCCAGTGGTTTGATTGGTCCAAATACTGGAAGTCCAGGAGCTAACACGGTGGCTCCCATTCAGTTGTTCGAGCTGCAATCAAAGCAGGTTTGACAAACTTCTCAATCTTTACTATAACAGCAAATAAGCAATAAACAATTACAGTTCCTAAGAGGGCTCCTCTGCATAGTAGTGACTGCAGAATAGAGCAAAATAACAGACTGTCTGGCTGGTCACAAGCCTTAAATCACACGGACCCAACCCAGACTAATTTTTCAGCACAGATTAGCTAAACTCTTAAAGAGACAGGCGCGAAGGCTTACTAGGGCACTCTTACACAAACAGATAGCACTACTAAGACAGGACACTAGCCTCACAGTGGGCATTTAGGAGCCCAGGAAGACATTATAGTAAACTTCAATTTGTGTGTGTGTGTGTGTTGGGGGTTACATGTATAAGTCATCCACATTTTTTTTGATCCATATAGAAATTATATTATACGAATAGAGAAATTCAATCTCTGGTCCAAAAGAACCCCACATATTTAAAACTGGTTTTGCTGACCAAGCTGCATCCACTTCTTCTGCTGATGACCTGTTTAGTCTCAGTCCAGGTTAGTTTCTGGCTGGGTAAGCAATAATACCTGCCAGGGTGGGTGGTATTGGGCTATACCAGACTGCCCAGGGGCATACTGAGGCCTGAAGCCGCAGTCAGAGGCCTTAGAGCCCCTGGAAGGTCCAGTATAGCCCAATAACGACCACCCTAGAGAGTATTACTTCTCTGTCCTTAATTGCTATTCTGTCCTTAGTTGGTTTTTCTGATTCTCCTACAGTATTTTTGCTTTCTCCTGTGCTTGCTGTACTGTGCTCAGATTTCTCTCTCGGAGGTCTCTAGTGCCCGCCCAGTACCTTTCTTTCTGAAGCCCTGCCTGAATTAGTGCTCCTTCTTAATCCCTCTCCTGCTCTTTTCCCCAGGCTTTCTCCTGGGTACATCTCCTCCCCTGCAGTTCTGTTGGGAGCCGCCCTGCCTCGCCTCCAAGGAGCAGAGGTCCTACCTGACCGCCCAAACCCTCTACCACCTGCTGCAAAAGCTGCCAGCCATGCTCTCTCCAGAAATGCGCTGGTGGTTGAACCTGATTCCCAGCCAAGGTACGAATCAACAGGAGCACCCGCTGCCTGCTAGCCCACAAACAAAAACACTTTTGAACTTTGCCACCTTTTACTCTCTGCCTGTTACTGGCTGCTGCATCTGAGCCCTGCTATTAGCTGCTGGCCGCTTATTTGTTTTGCATTTTAGGATCCTAACTTTAAATTTTTATGAGCATTTTGAACCACTTCTAAGGTTTTAATCTATTTTTAACATTTAGAATTGCTTCCTCAGCTTAAATCTCTGTAATGTATTTAAAACTACCTCTAAACTTGAAATCTATTTCTGTGCTTTTTATTTCCAACTACCTCTAAACTTGATATCTATCGCTGTGCTTTAAATCTTTTTAGTATTTTTTTTAAACTGATTCCATTGCTTTTCTTTTACTCTGTTCTTACTGCCTATCAAAGTTAAATAGCAGAGTTGCACTTTATATTTACAATGAATGTATTAAGCTTTCTAGGGCTTTCTTAGTTGATTATATAACGCACTTGCAAATGGGGGTTCCTAGAAATGCCAGTCTGGGTTTACCTTAGCCCGGTTTGTTCTGTCCTTCTCCCGCTGCCTGTTGGGCTTCTCCTGACTTGGCTTCTAATTTTCTGGCTTCCCAGGTCCTGTTTGCCCTCGTGTGTGCCCCAGCTTGCAGTCAAATGAAAATCCAGCCCCTTGGGGCTTAAACTGATGACCATGAGCTCCGCTGCAAAGAGCTGCCTCTAGGGCAGCGGGAGTTGCAGCCAGCCTGATGTGGAGTCGCTTGTTTTCGGTCACTCAGGGACTGTGCATGGGTCCCGGATCCTTCCACCTATTTGGGACCCGTGACCATAGACAGCCTGCTGGGGGGACTGCTCAGATGGGAATTAAAGGAGTTCTGACCGGGGCTCATTTGAGTATGCCTGTGCAGGGCCCCGGTCATCTGAATAATGCATAACAGTGTATCTAGCTGCCTTCAGGCTAGCTATGTTCAGCTCCAGCTGAAAAATAAAGAATTAAAATGTTTTAAATAATAGAACTGTTGTTGCTTGTTGGGAATATACTGTGCATGTGGGGAAAAGTGCTGAAAGTTAAAATAAGTACTGTTTCCCTGGCAATTCCAGTATCTGGGACTCTGTGTCAGCCTGTCAGCTGCTGCAAGTGGAGCTTGCATAAGTTCAGCAGCGATAGGAAAAGTAAAAGAGCCATGTTTTTCATCTGTGCAGTGACTGCAAGTACAGCCTTTAAGCTGTAGAACTGTGGGGCATTTGAGGCAAATAATGACTTCTTTCTGGCTGCACCAGGACATTATTCAGGACTGTGTCTAATCTGCCAAAAGGGACTGTGGGTTAAGCAGCCATTGCCAGCAGTACAGCCAATTGGAAGTACAGCAACAGAAAGCCAGGACTTGTGGGACATTCACTGCATCTTATGGGTAAGCACCCAAGTGCTTATGGGGGCTTACAGGGACATTATTTTAGGTGCAAATTCCACAACCCAATTGTGCCTCGAGTGTTCTGATTGACAGGTCCTTCAGCAACTTGGAGACATGTCACCCCATCCCTGCTACCAATCAGGAGTTGAGCTAGGAGCTCTATAAAGAGAGAATGTTGCCAGTTTGTCTGGAGATTGAGAGAGAAAGAGAGCAGAGCAGGCTCCAGCCTGCTGGGAGCCCTCATGGGGAGGGCTCAGGCTCCAGTTATGCCATCAGGCCTGGGCCATTAATTTAATCCCTTTCAGTCTTCAGAGGGCATTTGTTATTTTCTTCAGTTAACAGTTAACTAGTTACAGTAATTGTGCTTTCTGCAACAGCTAGTCTGGAGGTTGCCAGTACTGTCCTCCAGAAGCTAGCCTTCCCTCCCACGTCGGGGAAGGATGTGGACCAAAGGATCAGATGTCCAGCAGCGGTGAGAGCCCTGACCAGACCAGATGACATCATGCAGTGGTGAGAGCGCTGACCAAGTACCTCAGCGGTGAGAGAGCTGAAGAAGTCTTCAGGATGCCTTCGATTGTGGATGAGACCCGTGGAGGACCTGGTGAGTACCCTTGTGCCCCGGTGCAAGGGAAAGCTAACAAATAATCTTGGGGCTCCATGCCCCATTAAGAAATGTGTGCTGTTAAGTGTGAAGTATTGAAGTCATCAGTCTGGGCTACTAACCCCATAGAGACTGCCTAGTTCAAGTAATGGATGCATCTTGTCTGTGGCCCAAATGGCTAAGCTGCAGGTGCAGCAAGATGCTGAGCTTAGTGAATCATATAAATGTGTAGCTATGGGTTAGAGTCCTGCCATCGTGGAGCTGTCTGCCAAGGCAGCTCCCACTTCATGAGACAGGAGGCCCTAGAGCATATTAATGTCTAAGATACCTTAAAGAGAATGTACCTGTGTCTGCACAGAATTTCATCTAAGAATGCTTGGTATAAGTGTTAAATGGCTAGACATGCTGGATAGGACTCCACTTGTGGATAATATTCTTGGTATATAGAATGTACTGGATGTGACTACTTGTGACTAAAGTATGGGATGCTTGATAAAAGTGTCGTTGACAGCTTACTCTGGATGGATGCCTTTTGCTATATAAAGTACTGGATGTGACCATGTTTAAACTGCGTTTAGGATGCTTTTTTGAAATTCTCTGTTTATTCATTTTACTTAACACCAAGGTGAAAACAGATTGAACAAAACACATCGGGATATCCCAAATAGGTCAGACACATTCACAGTGTATAGAAACCGTAAAATACTCATCCCCCCACCCCCACCCACCCCTCCCGGAAGGCATCACCGCTAAAAAAAAACTACATGCTTCAGAGATGACTACAGTCTGCTCATGAATACAGTGGTTACCTTGTTCCAGTAGTATCTAGAGACAATAAAGAGATGGGAAGGGAGACATACCTAACTGTGAGGTTTTAACAACAGTAAGATCCAGGGTTAAGGTTCAATGAAGATACAAAGCATAACGTTTGCCCCATTTTCTTTGAAAAGCAGATAGAGCGTGCCTAGAGCTGGCAATTAATCTTTCGATTTTGAAACAAAGGGACATTTCCTCTACCCAGTCATGGTAGGAAATCTCTGAGTGATCCAACCAGTGACGAAGCACTAGTCTTTTGACCGCTATCGAGATAAAAGCCATATGGTACTTTCTCTCTTTAATTTTAATACTGGAGTAGCTGCCCAGTATACAAATTTCAGGGTTAAAAAGCTCTTCCAATCCTAGGCTTGGATCTAGGCTATCTCGGATAGCTTTCCACAATGGAGCAACCTTAAGGCAGTACCAAAACACATGGAGTATACTACCCAGTTCCTTATCACATCTAATACAGTTAGGAGAACTAGAGTTATCAAATTTGGCCCGTTTCAACGGTGTGTAATACATGTTGTTAATTATGTAGAACTGAATGAGTCTATTTCTGTCTAAAGTAATATATGTGTACAGGTCACCCATACTTGACCCCAAGAAAGGGAAGGTCCGGAATTACGGATGCCCAAACTTTAGAACCTGCCAATGCATCTGGGGTTTTAGTAAGCATGAGGTACAAGTATAGATTTGACACGCTGTGAGCTTTGTCACACATTCTTTAAGTTGAGCCAAGAAGGGCCTAATTCTGGGGTTGACAGCACCAGGCCAAAGTCTTTACCTATGAGATGTCTCAGTTGGTATATTTTGAAAATCTTTGCGAAGGAATGTTCAGAACTGTCATCAATTAGCCTGAGGTGCCAAGACAGCCTCGTATATACAAGTCTTCAACCAAACATTCCGGATCTGAGGGTAACCATAGCGGTGTCAACCAACTAGCCCCAATCTTGATATTGGGATTAAAAACCAGTGATTGGCCGGGTCCTTTGTATACTGGATTTTAGCAGAGGAATAGTATTGGTTTAAGACTTTCACGAACAACCCTACCACTGAGTTTTTGACAGCCACAGGTAAGCGGAGAAGCTATAGTAAAAGATATTTGGGGGTCAATATTGTGTTTCCCAGGAGATTAAGATCTAAATTAAGCCATATGGGCATATAGTTGGCATTAGGAGCCAAGCCATTTACCCATTTAACTAGGTGACTGGCCCAGTAATAGTATTCAAAATTTGGCAGACGGAGGCCTCCTTTGTCTTTGGGTAGACAAAGTTTAAAAAGGATCGTCTGGGGTGTTTTCTATTCAGATAAATTTAGTCAGCATTGAATGTACCTTCTGAAAGAAGGCTTTAGGAAGCCAAATGTCTAGCAAACTCAGGGGTAGAATAAAGCGGCAGTACGTTCATTTTAATTATGCTGATTCTTCCTCCTAGGGTTAAAGGAAGAATGTCCATCTATTGAGGTCGGACTGGATTCTATCTACTAGGTCTTCTAAGTTAAGTTTCTTAACTACTCCTTCCTCTCGGCCAAATAGATACCCAGATACTTAAGGTGATTCGGGGTCCATTTCATACCAAATTGAACCACATTAGAATGGAGCATATGCTGGATTGAGGGAATATTTTGGACTTAGATAGATTTAACCTGTAATTTGAGACAATGCCAAACTGCTCTACTATCCTTAAGACTTCTCATAAAGAGTCAGCCGGGTTAGTGAGGTGTAAGAGGATATCATCTGCGAAGACCGACAATGTCGGCATTTGCTGGGCAATAACACAACCAAAAATATTGGGCGAGGTTTTAATATGTACTAACAGGGGTTCTAAATAGAGATTAAATAGATACGGTGATAGAGGGCATCCCTGTCAGGTACCAGAGTACAATGGGAAACAGATGAAAACACCCCATTGCAATAAACTCTGGCGAGGAGATTTGTAAATTGCCATGATCCACTGGATAAATGTAGTTGGAAGCCAAACTTACTTAGTGTGATCCATAAGAACTCCCAATTTACGGTGAAGGCTTTTCCACATCTAAGGCAACTAAGGCCATGGATACTTGGGCACTTTGAGCTTCATGAAAATATATGAAAGAACCCTCATATGATCCGCTGCCGATCTACCTTGGACAAAGCCAACCTGTTCTCTGCTTAGGATTGATTGCCACCTGCTTAATGCGCAGTGAGAGAATCTTGGTTAAGATTTTAACATCACAGTTAAGTAACGACATAGGTCTATAACTGGCTGGGTCCAAGGAAGATTTATTTGTTTTGGGAATTAAGATTATGGTGGCTTCTAATAAAGAGGGTCAGTGGTTCAGAAGAGAGAATGTAATTAAAAGGTTAAGGAAGCCGGCGTTAACTCACTGCGGAAGGTCCTATAAAATTTGAGGGCAGGCTATCTGGGCGGGAGCTTTATCTGGGGTCAGGTTACGGATGGCATCCTCCACCTCCCTAAAGTTATGAGGGCTGAAAGCAAGGCGCACTGTTCCGGCGTGAGTCGAGGCAGAGGAGTATTCTCTAGAAAGGATGTGATATCTGGAATTGAGGTCAAACCTGATTTGTCCCCATATAGGTCTTGGTAAAGCTTTGAAGACATCCGCAATGTCTCTGGGAGCAGTCTTAATGGAACCGTCACTTGCTTTAAAGCGGGAATTAGCCTGGAGCTCTCCACTTCTTTGAGTCTAGGGCCAATAGCCTCCCGGTTTCTCACCCTGGTCAAAATATTTTGTTTTGGATTTTAAAATGGCAAATTCAGTTTTTCTTTAATTAGGTCTTCATATTCATCTTTAAGTTTGTATAGGTTTTGAGAGCCTTTTGAGACTTGGAGGAAGAAAGGTTTCTTCAACCAATTTAATTTGGTTAGATAAGAGAGCAAGTTTCTCAACCCTGATTTTCTTTCTCCTAGAAGATATTTTAATGAATTAGCCCCCGAGAAAACATTTCAGTGAGCACCACACTAAGTCATACCTGGAAATTGAGCCTGTTAGTTTCAAAAAAAATGGATTAATACTCGAATATGGGAGATGGACTGCTCATCTTTCAAGATCTGGGTATTGAGCTTCCATGAAGTGTCGCGCTGCCCTGGGAGCCAGTGCAAATTTAATCAAGCCAATGCATGGTCAGAAATGACAATGGGCTCAATACCGTGAGGAAATGTTGGCAATAAAACTGGTGCTCATTAAAATGTAATCCAGTCTCGACCAGGAGTTGTGAACCGGGAGAAGAAAGTATAGCACCTAGTAGAAGGTTCAACAATCTCCAAGGGTCCCCAGACCTAACATATCACACAATTCCTTCAGCGCCAATTGTGCTGGCGATGGGGATTTCAGGGTCTGTAGGTTTTGTCTAACTCCTGTGATGGGCGATATTCCAGTCACCGCCTAAAATAAATGGTGTTGGCAGAAAGGTAGTCAACTTGTCTGTTAATTGCATCAAGAAATTAAGATCGCCTCCGACTGGACCATATATAGCCCTGAGGACTACATCAATATTGTAGAGTAGACCCTGCACAAATACGTATCTACCCCTGGATCTTGAATACACTTTCCTGGTATAAAAGGCACATTACGCTTAATCATGATGGCTACCCCTTTGGAGTCTGTAACCCGCCTGCCACAAAACCTGAGAGAAACCTTTAGACTTCAAGGATTTAGCTTCATAGTTGTAACATGGGTTTCCTGTAAAAAAGTATATCCACTCCGATTAAGAGCAGTTTAAAAGTATCTGACTTCTTTTGTTTGTCTCCGGATACCCCTAACATTCCAGGTGGCTACTTAATATGCTCTAAAGCCATTTATAAAATGGGTTGAAGGCATTAGCACAAACTGAGCCATATGGTACAACAAATAACCTGAATAGCGGTGACACCTTCAATTCCCCAGATACCACCCTTACCCCCAATTGTTAGCATATACAGTAAATCCACGGCGACTAAGGTAAATAAGCAATACAATGGTGAAAGTGAAAAGAGTCCAAACAAAATTACCATCTCTGCTACCAGCATCACCTGTCGGGCGGTACCCCCCCAATCCCCCCACTTTCTGCCCACTCAAACACGATGAACTATTTACAATTAACCCCCAAGACCAGGTAGACCATAGCGCCAGGAAGCAGAACCGAGTTGTCCCCAACCCACCCCTTGAGTACCATGGACATTCTCGTACTACCCTGGAAACAAAGTTATGGCCAGATTTAGAGAGACCCACCTTTGCTGACTCCAAACCGGAAGAATGGGTATTGCCCATATAGTCTGAGCCAGCCATGGTACCCCATATCCCCTAACATGTGAAGCAGGGCTCTGAGGCGCCTCATCTGCCCGCTCCCCCCACCCTCCAGCCTCTCCAGTGAGTAGGAATTTAGATCGCTGAAAACTATAGTGCGATCCTAAATGAGACATCCGCTACCAGGTTACTCCATCGGGACATGTTTGCAGTCCTTAGTCCTTGAGTGGACTCGAGAGAAGGAAAGGGATAAAAGTAGGTACCTGAAAGAGATGGAGCTGGCTTGGGACATCTGATATAGGCCTGCAGGACCATCGGCATATCCACCGGAAACCGAGTGACGCGGAAGTATAGGGAGGAGCTCCACTGGCGGACCAAATGGTCCGTCAGTAAAGCGTCCCGAAACACATCCCGTTTGCCAGTGTCGGATAAGAATCAGAAAGCACATGGCTTTATGCAAGTAGCAGGCCGACTAGGCCTCGAGGCCTACACCAACTCTGGTCACCCTCCCGCCTGGAACTACCCCGCGGCCCCTAAAACAGGTAACTGATTAATCGTTTCGACCAAAGGATATCCGACCCGAAGAAGATATTTGTTTGAGAGTTGATAGCAACAAACAGCTATTTGAAACACTGAGACGTTTATGATTTTAAGTAATGGCAGTCTCATTTAAACAAGTCCGGAAATCGCTTAGATAGCTCAGTTGAAGCTTGCTCAGGACTCTCGTAGGCGTGCCATGTGCCTTCAATCAGGATTAGGAGTTTTGCTGGATAGTTCATCTTGAAACTCTTGCCGGCTGCTATAAACTTCCTGACAATCGGATGAAATGCTGTACGTTTTGTCGGACCTCATAGGGAAGGTCTTGGGTGACTCTCAGTTTGGTATGATTCCAATGGATTGCCTCCAGCTCTTTAACCTTGGTTAGAACATGTTGTCGCTCTAGGTAGCTGAGGAACTTAACGATGATGGGTCTGGGGAGCACCTGACGCCGCTTAGGCCTAAGAGATCTGTGGGCCCTCTCAATGTGATACTGCTGGTTTATAGGAGAGGGGCCAACCACTTTGTTAAGGAATTGTTGTATGAAGCGTATGATGTCTCCTCCTTCTTCCGACTCTGGCAGGCCTAAAATTAGGATGTTGTTCCTCCTGCTTCTGCCCTCTAGGTCCTCAGTTTTTGCCTGTAATTTCTGGACTAGTTGTTTTAATTTAATCATTTCTGGATCTGTTTTGAGTTGCCAGTGCTCCAGGGAGGTTGTCCTTGCTTGGTGTCACCAACTCTCCTCGAGAGGTCTGCAAAGTCGCTCCTCAGCGACTTAATCTCGTCGAGATCTCTTGAAGTGTTTCTTTAAAAGTCAGTTCCTGGAGGAATCGATCCTCTGTTAGAGGATTTCCTGGAGCTCCACTAGTCGATTGTTTGGTCGATTGTCCTGGATTCGAGTTCCTAGCTTTTTGAAGCTTTCTCTGGTGATGCTGGAGGTATGCTTCACCCCAGCCATTTCATCTCTGAGTCCATCTTAGCGATCTCTTTTAAGGCCGCCAAACACCACACTAGTCAACTTGGTGGAACAGAGGTGACCAGCAAAGCTCACAGATCGCACTTAGCTTAAAAGAGCGAGTTTATCGCAATAAAATAAACGTTTTTAGAGGCGGAGGGCGGGAGCTCAGCAGCAAGCTGCTTTCAGTTCCTCTGCATCACGTGACTCCCACGCGTTTAGGATGCTTGACAGAAGCATCACTCTCATTGCATTGGATGGGACTTTCAGATATTGTGCTGAATGTTCTGGATGTAAGATCCACATAGTTTATTCTGGAATGTTCAGAAGTCTGCAAGTGCAGGGCAATCCCTGCTTTGTCTGCTAAAGTGCACGGCAGTCCCTGCTGTGGTTGTAAATAGTAATTTGCTGCTTTATAAAAATCTGTTTCCAAGTTGCCCCCACCCTCAAATTAATAGTTGGCCACCTCGACCAGCTGCAACTCCATCAGGCCTGCAACATCTTGGACTGTGGTATCTGTTTAGCCAGTATGGTATGAGATTGCGGGGTTTCTGCTGTATCTGTGACTGGTACCAGTGTGGGTAATATTAATAATTAGGTTTAACATCTGATTTATCAGCAACTACATAGCCAGGCTCTGGATGTCTTAAGTCGAATAGTAAAATGTGATTTATGTCTGCCTTTTAATATGTAGCCACCCAGCTGGAGGGTTCACCAGCAAAATCCAAAATGATCTCTGTACATGTGTAAATACAGTAAGATAACCTCTACTGCTCCTGTTTCCCTTTCCTAGCTCCTTTATTACCCCCAAAATAAATATCTTGTTGTTGTTGTTTGAAATCCTGTGTGAGCATATTATTAGAGAAAGCCTTTAATTCAAAATGTGGAAATGTGGGGAACTGTGTATTGGGGCATGTCTGGGGAAGGTAACTGGTCACCATGGGTGGTGTAGCAGCTCAGGGGGCTACACCCAGTACCATCTCACCCACATAAAGCACCCTGAGTGGAGGCACTGCGCAAAGGTTTTAAAAAATGTTATTAGCTAGTGAACCCAAACCCCTTAGCCTATGTCCAGGGTAGTAGGCAGGGGTGTAACACTGGGAGGTGGCACCGCCCAGGGGTTATAATTATAAAGTTTATTGCTACTCTGTCCTTAACTGTTTTTTCTGATTCTCCTATTTCTACTTTCTTCTGTGCTTGCTGTACTGTGCTCAGATTTCTCTCTTGGAGGTCTTTAGTGCCCACCCAGTTTCTTTGTTTCTGAATCCCTACCCTGAATTAGTGCTCCCTACTTAATCTCTCTCCCTTACTCTTTTCCCCTAGGCTTTTCTCAGCCTGCTCCTGCGGTTCTGTTGGGAGCCACCCTGCCTACGCCTCCAAGAAGTAGAGGTTCTACCAGACTGCCTGGACCTCTCTATCAACGGGAGCTCCCGCTGCCTGCTAGCCTTGCCGGTGCTTCGTGCCAGCTCCCCACCCACTCACCCTAGGTGGACACTGCCTTTTATTGTATCTTTATGTCTGGGACTAAGTGTCCATTTCCTCATTTGCACATAATACTGAGTAACTGCTAGGTGGATCTACTAGCTAAGTTGCTCTGTCTCTCCTATTTTATACCTTCTTACTTTCTTTATCCCCAGTCCACCTCTCTCTACTTTCACTTTGTCAGTTCCATTTCTGGTGACTTATTGGTACTATCTCTATCGCTCTCCACTCAAGTTATCTGTTCTTTCTCTCCCATAGCCTTTATCTTTCCTATACTGTTTTCCTCACCTCAATAAGCAGTCTTCTCCAGCACTCTTCCCATGCTCTTTCTCTCTCCTGGCAAATTCTCGCTAATCACTTTTTTCATTTTTACTTTTCCCTTACTATTTAGTCCTGTTGGCTTTCTACTCTAATCCCCACCAATGGTTACCTCTCTGCATAAACTTCTGTCTGCTGCCTGTATGCTCCTTGCTCTCTCCTGGCTCTGATCTGCCACCTGCTCCTTGTCCTCTGACTTCACTCCCTCCTCCCTTGATGATTTTACTTTTTCTAACCTCCTTCTGCTGCCTCACAGGTGTCTAGATCTTATCCGTTTATTTTTCTGCAGGGGTCTTACCTGCCTTGCTGCTACTGCCTTTAAAAATGCATTTCCTGGCATTGGTCCCTCCTTCCTCTATTCATTCATCGAAAGCTCTGGTACCTTTCTCTCCTGGCTCTTATACTAGCAGGTGACATTGAATTAAACCCTGGCCCAATTACCAAATACTCCCACACTGATGCATCCCTAAATGATGTCAAGGGTCCCCATGCAGCTCACCATAATATTAGGAGCCTATCTAAGCATGCTGACCTTGAGGCATGGGCTGCTCTCTACATACCAAATATTCTGTGCTTATCAGAGACCTGGCTCAAACCGTCCATCCCTGACTCACTTATTTTGCTAACAAATTATAATCTGCTGAGATATGACAGGCACTCCTCTAAATGGGGGCGGGGTAGCCTTATTTTATGTCACATCTAAATCTTACTCGCTCCAACTCCCCACCTCCTCCTGTGTGAATTCTCCACACCACCCTTGTCCTAGGTGCTAAAAATTACATATAGTCCAGCCACAACCCACCGCAGTTGTACATCAGGCCTTGAAGAACATCTTGACTATACTGCTCTGCTCGTTGGTCACAATGAAGTTTTAATTCTTGGTGACCTAAATCTAAATTAGTTGGGCAGGATGCAATCCTCCTTTCTGTCCTTGGTTCAAAGTCATAGCCTACACCGACTCATTTCAGAGCCTACCAGGGTCTCTTCTCATTCTAGCTCTAGCATCCTTCTCGACTGGATACTGACAACTCGTATTGACCGTATCTCCACTGCTGGCATACTCACTGATGCTATAAGTGACCATTCCCCCATTTCTTGCATTTGGAATTCCTCGTCTGCTATCTCTCCCCCTCTGCATTATACCACCTTCAGAAACTTATCTGGTCTTGAACTGGGCAAATTTCTTCAGGAGGTTTCATCCCTTGACTGGTCCAGTCTTTACTTAGCACAGGATGCCCAGTCAGCTCTAAGCTACATCCTTAATGTATTTGGTGCCCTACAGGATACATATATCTCAAATCACTCGTCGTTGTGCATGGAAAGCAAACCATGTGGTTTCACAAGGACCTACTGTCTTTACTCAAAGCTAGGGATAAAAGTAGGAAGCGTTTCAGGCTTTCTGGTCTACCTTCTGACTATAACCACTATAGGGCCCAAGAAATGCTTACAAAAAGCTAATTAGGATTGCCAAAGTTCTTGGTATAAAGGACTACTACAGGCGCTGCTGGGAACCCAGAAAATTTTGGTCTCACATAAAAACTTTCCTTGGCTCTAAACAATCACAGTCATCAAATGATATGATCCTAAATGGAGTTCACTGCAACAATCCTGCTACCATTGCCAACTCCTTTAACCTGCACTTCTCCAACCTATCCAAGTACCCTTCCTTATTCCCCTCTTCACTACCTACTAACCATTGCTCCTTCCCTAACTCCTATGCCAGGACCTCACCCTTTTGTTTTAAAGCCATCACTAGGCCTGAGGTACTGAAACTCCATAATACTATCTCAGATAGTACTAGCATTGGTTCTGATGGTTTTGAACCTAGGCTCTTAAAACTTGCCACTCCTTTTGTTGCCTCACCCCTGGCTAGAATCTTTACACTGTCCCTGTATCATAGCCAAGTCCCAGATATTTGGAAAATCACCCGAGTTACCCCAGTTTTCAAGAAAGGTGATCTTAAATATATTTCAAACTACCGGCCCATCGCTATTCTCTCTGTCCTGAATAAAATGCTCGAAAAGCTGGTTGCTTCACAAACAAATTAATTTCTACTTAAATACAACTTCCTCTCTGACAATCAACATGGTTTTCACAAGGGTCACAGCACCTCCACAGCCTTACTTAAATTCACCAATGTCACTCCCTCTGCCATGGATTCCTGCCTTTTTACAGGTGCAGTCTTTATTGATCTTACAAAGGCTTTTTATCTTGTAGACCACTCACAGCTCCTCTCCATGCTTCACTCCATGAGTTTTCCCCTCCTGTAGTTGCTTGGCTTAAGAGCTATTTATCAAATAGAATGCAAGTTGTCAAATTTAACTGTACCCTCTCTGACCCTGCTACCGTTAATATAGGAGTTCTTCAGGATTCTATCCTGGGCCCCCTCCTCTTCACTATCTTTATGTAACCACCCTACAAATGGGGGTTCCCGAAAAGTCTTCCTTGAGCTGGCCTAAATGCTCACTGCCAGGCTGGTGTCCTGCATTTCAGCAGTTCAAATGTATTGCCAGGAAGTGCCTGTAAAGCCTCCGTGTACTGTCTCTTTAAGAGCTGCCTAGATTGCAGTCATAATTAATCTGGGCGGGGAGCTGAATGTTTCTATGCTCGAGTCCCGCCCGAGCTACCAGATAATTGCTCTGTTCCGCCATCGCTGTTAGAGCAGAGGGAGCTCTGTTAGAAGCTGTACTTATTTGCTGATTATCCTTTAGAATAGTAATGATATTGTAGTTTATCTAACCTGCCTTCTTTTCAGCATGGACCTTATATGTTGCACTACTATTTTGGTTTTGGATTGCCAGTCAGCACCAATCAGTACCTTTGGGGACTCTAAAATGGAGCCTGTCCCCAGGGGTCTTGTGGGAGCAAAATTCTGAAGGAATTGTAGTTTTTGCATTTTGGCACCAAAACAGACCTGGAGGGGGAGCCCTTGAACTGACTGACAGATAGATAGATCAGCCAACCGAACCTTTTGGATCCTGGGAAAGTCCAAGGCTGCTTGCAGCTAGAGTCAGTCTGAATTGGGAAGTGAAAGTGGTAACAGCTTGAGTGATTCAAACAACAGCCCCTGTGTAATTCATGCAGGAGAAATGTAAAAGGGCTGAGCTTTGGCCTGCCTGTCTGCCTGCTGTCCCTGAGGAGGGAAAATAGAGCTTATTCGGACTGAATCTGAATTGTGAGAGTGACATAAGCCACAGAACTGTGACCAGGTTTTAACCGAAGAAGACCAAGATTTGCTGAATACAATCGGCCTGTCAGGATTTCCAGCCACCTTTGAACTCCCAGCTTGTGCAGAGACCCTGTAATTGTGACTGGATAGCAATCTGCCTGGTACAGCAGAATTTCTTACATATAAATGTGCTGTGTGCTGTTAGTGGGTCGTGATTTGGTTCCCCACTGTGTGTTGAACTGTGTTCTGCTTGCTGGAGGCTGCATCCAGCTCCAATGGACTGAATCCATATTCATCTCCCTTCGGCCTGGGCCTTGCCACACTGGCCCAGCCAGAATACCCGCTGCATAGAGAAAGCCATCGATGAGAGACCTGACCGGGGATCAGCCCCATGCTCAACACTTTGAACAGGAACAACGCCTCGGTGATTCGTGTGGGCCCTGCTTCTCCTGGCACTCCAGCTCAACAACCTGCAGTCTCGATTTCATCCTGCCTGTGTCCTGCATTGGGTATCGTGAGTAGACATCTGGGTAGCTCCCTGCAACAACAGCTAAATCTAAAGTGTTGTCATTTGATTGCTTTGTTGTCTTTTCTGTCATGAACTGAGCCCTCTGGCTCCGGATTACAAATAGTGTGTGTTATGCATGTTGTTTTCTTCCATCACAGGGCTCCAATGAGCTGTGATGCCGGCCTCCCCCGGGTAACAATCCTGGCTAGCCCACCTTCCTCCTACCTGGGTACCCAGTGTGTGTGACTGTGTAGGGACTCTGAAGTGCATGCATGACTATTTGATTGATATAGCCTTTAAGCAAATCAACCTGATTATGACCCTCCCTTGTTCAAGTCCCCTGAATAAATCCGATCTAACTTTTTTGCATTTAGTCTGATTGTGGTTCCAGTTTGTGCCCAAAGTACTGTACTGTTGCTATTTGCTGTCATAACCTTGTTTTACAGGGGGTCTCAGGGTTGAGCTAGAGGAACCAGTCCTGGTGGTAAGTGCAAACAGTGTGGTAATTGCATGGTGAATAAGGGTCATTGTGAAAGTGATTGTTGTATATACTCAGGCCACTAGAAGGAAAGAGGGGGGTTACAGTATCCCAGAGGGCTGTGCCTAGATTAGCTTGACCACTAACAACCCTGACCTCCGGGTGGAGACACACGTTTCAGTACCCAGGCCCCTTAACCTACAACTAACCACGCAGGCAGGGGTAGTAGCCCTTGGGATAGCGCCACCTAGGCGTTATATTTATTAATAACATCAGCAGTACCCACTGCTCTTCTCTCCTCTATGCTGATGGTCTTGGCCTATATACCAGCTCCAAAAATCTATCAGACATAACCCGCAACCTCGCCTCTGCCTTCTAAAATATTTAGATCTGGCTCTCTGCACATAAGCTTGTTCTGAATGTGGGCAAAATGCAGGCTATGCTCTTTGGCTCCGCATCTAAACTTAAATCCTGCCAAGATCGTCTCAAGGTATCCTGTGACGGCTCCTTAATAGGTACCATGAATTCTTTAAATACCTTGGATTTCTACTGGATGAGGCCCTTGAGTCTGATCTCCATATCCAGGCTGCTTGTAAATCTGTCAATTCTAAATTAGAAATTGCCTGCAAAACAAGTTATGTCCAAACCCTTTCTGCCAGAATGGCCATTGCCAAAGCATACTGCTGCCAGCACTCACCTACGGTGTTGCTACCTATGCTAATGTATCTAAGTCCACACTTCGCATGTGGGACACTACTTACAACAATATATGTCACTATGCCCCTTCGTCCTTTCGGCTCAAACATCACTCCCAGCTTTTTGCTGATTTAAACTGGTTCTCCTCCACTGCACTCAGACTTTACTCCTTTGGCTCCCTGACGGATAACGTTATTAGATCACAACCCCCCATCTCTGGCCTCTATGCTCCTCCCCCAATCCTCCTCCTATGGACTTCGCTCTGTCAACAAATCTCTTCTATGTGTACCCAGGTGTAAAACAGTAAAGCATTCCTGTGCTTTCTCCCATGTTGCCCCTAACCACTGGAACTCTCTCCCTTGAAATCCATCAGTCGTCAGTCATGCTATCTTTAAAAGAGATATCTTACATTCCTTTCAAATTGACCACTTGCATGTGCCGGTCCCCTTAGATCATTCTTGCTGTATGACTTTTTTCCTCTTCCTACCCCAAATTCTCACTCTAGTCCATTTTCCCTGCCCTGCCCACCCACTCTGACCACCTTGTTTGACATTGCCAGAACTGCTGCCATTCTGCCTCTCTTCCTTCTTTCCTATCCTCTTCCTTAGCTGCACTTATCCTGTACTGCTTCCCTCTTACCATTCTAACTATTCTCTGTTGTCTTGTCCCCATATGTGTCCCCCCGCCACTGTAAATGCTACTTCCGTTTCTTCTCCTTAGCTTACTTTTATTTTCTACCATTGCTCTATTCTATATATAGATTTCATTTTTGACAAGCCTTGTTTATCATTTGTTTCTTATTTCTGTGTGTTTTCTCTTGCCTCTTTCTTCTCCCCTCTTTATTTGTTAATTGCTGTACTTCGAACCTGTATTTTGCCTTATAACTCTTTGCACTAAAATTGTTCCTTACTGATTGCTGGTGACTCGATATTGTTTCTAAAATGTCCTTGTGTATTGTGTATTGTAATGCTCCCCAACATCTCAATTATCCTGGTTTTGTATTGTTTGTATTACCTACATATACTTGATCTTGTTTGCAATGTTCATTGTAACCTGTTTCTGCATTGTTTGTATCACTTCCATATCCTGTTTTTGTATTCTGTACTGTTCATTGTAAACTCCCGGGTCATGCTTGAAAATAGTCATTTTTATGGCTAGAGCACTTACCCAGTAAACAAAACCTAAATAAATAAATATTATTGCCCTTAGAAAATGGGTATCTGTTGCTATTTTAGTAAAATACTTAAAAGTAAAAAACAAAAATGTAAAAATGATAAAAGAGAAGAATAAGAGCATTTAGTTGTATAGTAGTCCATCTATTGGTACACTTGCCAGCAGAGGGCACTGCAGTTGTTTCCTGTTGATTTTAATCAGTACCACCACCCTCCCATACACAGTGAGCAAGAGGTCAGTTTTCCCTTTTCTGTGTCTCCCTCCTTTACTCTATGATCCACAGCCAAACAGAAACATAGAAACATAGAACTTGTCAGCAGATAAGGACCACTAGGCCCATCCAGTCTGCCCATAGGCTCAATACATTGTATGTGTGCACTGATCCTATGTGATCAATGGCTTTTCATCACTTCCTCCCTTCCCCTCTCAAGCCTCCCTTGTGCCTGTTCCAGGCATGCTTAAACCCCTCCACTATGCTTGCCCCCACTACCTCCTGTGGCAGACTATTCCAAGCGTCGACTACCCTTTCTGTGTAGAAAAGCTTCCTCACATGACCATAATCTACCCCTTCCAATTTTATAATGTGCCTTTGTTCTAGTACTTTTCTACATTGGAAAGGTCCCCCACCTGCACCTTGTTCACGAACATACGAAATTACCAGCAGAAACAGGCCTCATGGTCTATTAAGTCTGCTCTAGTGCGCAGCTAGCCCCTCATCTCGCAGCTGCCCCTCCCGCCCCCCTTCCCAGTATCCCTTCCCTTCCCCTGTCACAACCCCTCTTGAAACTGCCCACCATCTTACAGGACACTATCTCATCTGGTAAAGTGTTCCATTTGTCCACCACTTTTTCCGTGAAAAATGTCTCCTCATCTCTCTTGAATCTTCCCCTCCAATCTCCCATCCCTGAGGTCGAAAGTTTCAATCATGTCCCCTCGCTGTCTCCTCTCCTCCAGTGAATACATACTGAGGTCCCTTAGTCTCTCCTCATATGTTCTGTGGTGCAAGCCCTGCACCATCTTTGTTTCCCTGCTCTGGATAGTCTCCACCTTATCTATGTCCTTGCGCAGGTGTGGCCTCCAGAACTGCATGCAGTACTCCAGGTGAGGCCTTACTAATGTTTTATACAATGGCATCGCCACCTCCCTACCTCCTGCTAGTGATACCCCCTGCCTATGCCAGCATGCCACTGGCCTCCTGCTGCCTTTGTTGCACTGCTTTGATATCTTAAGGTCATCAGAGATGATAACCCCTAGGTCCCTTTCATCTTTGGTGACAGTCAGCTCCCCAACCTATAGCTCTCCCCAGGGTTTCCTCTACCCAGGTTCAATATTTGGCACTTCTTTGCATTGAACCTCAGTTGCCACATCTGCAACCATCTTTCAAGCTTCTCCAGGTCCCTCTTCATTTTCCGCACCCCTTCTGGAGTATCCGCCCTATTGTAGATCTTGGTGCCATCTGCAAACAGGCAGAACTTTCCTTCCAGACCCTCTGCAATGTCACTAATGAAGACATTGAATAGGACTGGTCCACATACTGATGCCTGCGATACCCCACTGGTCATCTCCCTCTCCCCAGATTGTACCCCATTTACCACCACCCTCTGTCTCCTGTCTGTTAACCAGTTCCTAACCCAGTTCACCACCTTCTCTCACATGCCCAGACTACCCATCTTGTTAATCAGCCTTCTGTGTGGGATGGTGTTGAAGGCTTTGCTGAAATCTAGGTAGGTGATGTCTACTGCCCTTCCCTGATTTATTTCCCTAGTCACCCAATCAAAAAAAATCAATTAGATTCATTTGACATGACCTTCCTGCTGTGAATCCATGTTGCCTCAGATCCTGAGCACCGCTGGATAGAAACATAGAATTTGATGGCAGATAAGGACCACTTGGCCCACCTAGTCTGCCCATTTCCCTACCTAATGGATAACCTGCAGATCCTAGTTAACCAACAGCCTACTTCTCTTACCCCACACTAGAATTGTCTTATGTCTGTCCCATGCATTCTAGATTCCCCCTGTTTTTGACTCCACACTACCTCCTCAGGAAGGCTGTTCCATGTATCCACAACCCTCTCTGTGAAAAATACTTCCTCACATTACCTGTGAGCTGGCCCACCTCTATCTTCAAATTGTGCACCCTTGTTCTTGCACATGTCTTTTTCTGAAAGATGCTGCCCTCTTGGACTTTGTTGATTCCCTTGATGTACAGTTGAACCTCATTTATCTGACCCGCATGGGGGACATCTGGTCGGGTTGGATAAGCGGGGGATCGGATAAACGGGACTTACATCTGTTGCGCTGTATTTTGGCTCTCATCCATTCACACTCACACAGTAAATCAAACTGAAAGTAAGTCCATGAAAAAAACACTCCATCTTTATTGAATCACATCAAATAAAGTGCAAATAAACTAATTTATAAATATACTCATTGATACTGTACATTAAAAAGTTTTACTTTTTGTAATAATCCATGATTGATGTTTGACACAGTGTGTCATACTGTTTTCTAGCAGCACGCTGTTTGATGCTTCTCAGTAGCATAACATGTCGTATCTGTCGCGGTTGTGATTCGAGGTAGAGGATTGCTTTATCCAAGTGCTGGACAGCCTCACCATGACTTGGGACAATCAGCGGTAGATCTTCACTGTCAGAGTCCGGCTGTTCTTCTTCTTCTGGCTCTTGCTGTGGGCAGGTAACCATTTCAACAATGCCGTCATCTGACAGCAGCTCATGGCCCTCTTCATTCTGATCGCACATCAACCACTCCTGCACTTCATCTGCAGAGGGTGGGTTTGGTAGATCTGATGCTAGCCGTGATCTCTGCTGCAGAAACATCTGTGTTGTTAGAGGGTCAGTGACATCAGGGTGATCAGCCACAGCTAGTTGCTGAGTTGGATCTTCATGACCTGCCGACGACTTGTTAATCCCTATTTTCTTCAGGATTTTTGAATCGATTCAGGGTGTACGTTATCCCATGCCTCAGCAGCCATATACACCACGTCCTTTAATGTTATTGATTTGATGATTTGTGTAAGGGGAATGTCATGGTTTTCATTGGACAGGACTGTCTGTAGCAATTTCTTTCGATACCCATGTTTAAAGATCTCAAGCACCCCCTGATTACTGGGCAGTAACTTAGCGGTGGTGTTTGGTGGAAGAAAAATGCAGTGGATGAAACCATCCCTTGTGCGAACATCAGGAATGTTCGGGTGTGCAGGAGAATTATCTACCAATAAAAAAACCTTCAGAGGTAGAGACTCTGACTGCAGATACAGCTTTACCTGAGGCACAAATGATTGTTGAACCAATTTGAAAAAGTATCTGCGGTCATCCATGCACTCCTTTGTGCCTCATACTGTACTGGCAGTGATGCCAGGTTCATGTGCTTAAAGAATCTAGTCATCCTAGATTTCCCACCACCACAAACTTTAACTTATGTCCAGCAGCACTCACACAGCCAAGGACAGTTAACCTGTCTTTTGTTTTTTATTCCTGAACGTCTTTCTCAAACCATGCGCCAGAGTATGCCCAGGAAGACCTCACCAAAACAGCCCTGTTTCGTCTGTGTTGAACACCTGTTGGGGCAGAAATCCTTCCTGCTCGATGGTGTTCAACAGCTGGCTGATGAAAGGTTTGATTTCCTCATCTGCCGAACTGAGCCTTTCGCTGCACAGTCCAAGCTGGCGAATACCGTGTCGTCACTTGAATCGATCTAGTCAGCCTTCACTAGCTGAAAATGGACCACTGGCACTAAATCACTTGTGAAAATGGCGGGTCTTTTCTTTCAAGAGCGGCCCAGATATAGGGGTGCTCTTCTCTCGCTCTTGGCAGAACCATATGTAGATGGCAGCATCACGCTGCTCATTTTTACAACTCCACATATTCTTTCTGTCCTCCGATCCACTGATGGTGGATTTTCCCACACCATACTCCTCTGCTAGTGCCATAGCTCGCTCCCCATTCTCGGGCCTTTCTACAATCCTGATCTTCTGTGCAACTGTAAGAACTAAGAGCTTTCTTTTCCGAGCAGAGGACGGGGACTCCATTGTCGACATTCACAGCTACAGCATATCACTCTAAGCACTTAACGACAGCTATATTGAGCAGTAAGCTGCATCTAATTGACAAATTAAACACCTCATTAAGTGCTTACATTGGTAGTGTAACTGCTGGTTACAGAGCTGCAGTACGCTGGATCGTGATTAACAACTGCAAAGACTGCCAGAACCAGAACTGCTGTAATATAAGTAGGGGGACACAGCGCAGGTTCATTAGATAGGGAGGTCCGGATATTAGGGGGTTGGATAAATGGGGTTCAACTGTACTTGAAAGTTTCTATCATGTCCACCCTCTCCCTCCTCTCCTCGAGGGTATACACATTAAGCTCTTTTAATCTCTCTTCATATGTCTTCTGGTGCAGAGCCTGCACCATTTTAGTTGCCCTCCTCTAGAGAGCCTCCATCCTGTCTATGTCCTTGCGTAGATGGGGTCTCCAGAACTGCACACAGTATTCCAGATAGGGTCTCACCAACTGTCTGTACAGAGGGATAATAATTTCCTGTTTTCTACTGGTGATGCCTCTCCTATGCATCCCAGTATCCCACCACCTCCTTATTGCCTTCTCACATTGCTTGCTCATAAAGTCATCTGATTTGACTACCCCAGGTCCCTTTCCATTTTTGTTGTTAGTATTTCACCCCTATTGTGTACTCTTCCCTGGGTTTTGTTTCCCAGGCGCATTACTTGCACTTCTTTGCATTGAATCTAAGCTGCCATACATTTGATCATTCATTCAACCTTGCCAAGTCCCTTTGCATCCTTTCCACCCCACCTTCTGTATCAACCCTGTTGCAGATATTTGTGTCGCCTGCAAAAAGACACACTTTCCCTTCCAGTCCCTCTGCAATGTCACTTATAAAGACATTAAAAAGGACTGATCCCAGTACTGAACCCTGCAGTACCCTGCTAGTAACCCCCCTTTCTTCAGAGTGAACTCCGTTTACTATTATCCTCTGCATTCTGTTGTCCAGCCAATGTTTTACCCAGGCTACCACTTTGGGACCCACTCCAAAGCTGGCTTACTTGTATATTAATCTTTTGTGTGGGACTGTGTCAAATGCCTTGCTAAAGTCTAGGGAGGCCATGTCCACAGCCCCTTCCTGATCTACTGCTTTGGTCACCCAGTCAAAGAAATCTATTAGATTTGTCTGACACAACCTTCCTGCTGTGAATCCATGCTGCCTTGGGTCCTGTGTCCCACTAGCCTCTAGGAATTAAACAATTCTTCCTTTAGAAGTGATAGCATCATTTTCCCTACTACTGAGGTCAAACTAACAGGTATGTAGTTTCCTGCCTCTGTCTTGCTCCCACTTTTGTGAAGGGAATCACGTCCGCCCTCCTTCAGTTCTCGGTACCTCCACCATCCCTCCCTTGATTTGTTAAAAGGGTAGTCAGTGGTGTCACTAGTTCTACCCTTAGTTCTTTTAGAATTCTTGGGTGAATCCCATCAGGCCCCATTGCTTTGTCCACCTTCAGTTTTAAGAGTTCTTTCAGAACACTTTCTTCTTTCTGTGAATGGACTGGTGTCGACCCCCTATCCAGAGTGTTTCTATTCTTTGATTTAGGTACCTCCTTCTTTTGTAAATACTGAGCAGAAGTATTCATTCATTATCCCTGGATTCCATATAAGCCACTATCCTTTCTTTCAGCAGTGTCTCCATGATCTTTCCCACCACTGAGGTGAGGCTGACTGGCCTGTAGTTCCCCGCCTCCTCTCTACTGCCACTCTTGTGCCCTCCTGCAGTCCTCTGGAATGACATCTGTTGAGTGACTCTGTGAACAGGGCTGCCAGAGGCACTGCTAGTTCCCTTCGCAGCTCCTTTAATATCTTCGGGTGGATGCCATCTGGCCCCATGGCCTTATCCACCTTCAACTTTGTGAGTTCTTCCAGAACTCTCTCCATTGTGAATGGACTGGTGTCCACTTCTCCACCAGCATTGCCTCTGCAATCGAACTGTGGTCCTTGACCCTCCCTCCTTTGTAAATACTGAGCAGAAGTATTCATTCAGTATTTCTGCCTTGTCCAGATCCCCCTCCTTACACTCTCCTTCTCTCTTTTGAACCTCACAAACCACTCCCCGGTTTTTCTTCTTTCACTAATGTACCTATAAAATGCCTTATCCCTTTGTTTACAGACCATGCTAAGCCCTCTTCTGTTTGTGCCTTCACCCTCCTAACAGCCTTCCCTGCTTCACTTAGACATTCAAAGTACAACTCACTGTCCTCCTCTCTTTGGCTCCCCTTATATTTCCTGAAACTCGGCCTTTTAACCTTGACTTTGTCCCCTAACTCTTTGGAGAATCATAGTGGTTTCCTTCTTTTCTCTTTGGCCACTATCCTAATACATTGGTTTGTTATATCCACTATGTGGCTCCTTTCAGTTTCTCCCATTGTTGTGCCACCCCCTCTATTACCCCTCCCTCCCCCAGGACTGCTTGTATACATCTACCCATTTCAGTGAAATCCACACTCCTGAAATCTAATACTCTTGCCATTTTGTGGCTTAACTGAGTCTATGTCTCCATGCTGAACCACACCATGTGGTGGTCACTGGACCCCAGCTGTCCTTCCACCTGTATTTCTTTGACTTTGTTTCCATTGGTTCATACCACATCCAGAACTTACTTGTCCCTGGTTGGCTTATGCACCAGCTGCCTTAGTCCAACCCCCAGCAGGGATTCCAGGATGGCTGTGTTTCTGGCTGAAGCAGCCACCCGGGTGGCCCAATCCACATCCAGCATATTGAAATCCCCCAGTAGCAGGATTTTGCCTTTAGCTGCCATGTCGTGTATGTTCTCCACTAGTTCCCTGTCTATTTCAGATTTTGTTTATTTATTTATTCAATACTAGGATTACAACCTTTGACCCAGAGGTTCTTTTACAAAGGTTCCACTTCAAGATACAAACTAGAGGATTACATAAGCAAAGAAACTGTGTTGTTATACATTGGCCGGTGAGCCTGGCAGTTCTAGTGACAATGAGGCACAGGTAAAATATGGCAGAGAGGTCATACAATTCAACAATGAATACATACAGCAGCTGGGTGGCCGGCGAAATACAGAATTAAGTTGGTACTGTCACAAATGCACTCAGCAGGTCAGGCCCTCTGCTCCCACAATGCCAACCTCCGAGCGCAGTATTGTGAACAGGTAACAGACAGGGTAACCCTCCTGTCTGCTTGTGGGTCACAATCACCTTTGGTCTCAAGTTCTGGAGGGATTCAAACTGTGAACCTTATGCTAGTGTACCCAAATGTACAAGCTCAGATAATCTGCTCTTCGGGGGGATGACAGATGTCTTTCGCCTAAGGGCACCTAACCAGGTATCCAAAATGAACCCTTAAAACTCTATAAAAGACCTTAGGTATATTCTTACCTTTCCCAGTTTAGTAACACCATCAAGCTCTGAATAGTTTTTGTCAGTCTTAACTCTCCATCGTCACATGCAAAAAGAACTCCATGAGACACACCCAGGCAGTCTTTGGAATAAAAGGTTTACTTAAAATGGATAAAAATATGTTAAATGTAAACACAGAACAATATATCAAAATGCATACAATCACTTAAAAGAAAACAAAGAAAACTACAGACAAACTCCTACCACAATACAATTAGGCTTTTTCCATCTAATGTATTACCTCTATAGTGCTTATAGTTAGATGTTTCTTAAGAGTCCAAAAATAAATGTCACTCAGTTGAAACACAGAATACAGTTTAAAACTCTGTGTTTTCCACCCCCTTCTATGATGTCATCTAGCTCCTCCTTTTAGAGTATAAAAATAGACAAACAATGATCTTCCTGTCAGGAGATATTTTAAATACTGTGACGTCAACAAAAACAATTTCCCAATATGACTCCTTAATTAACATCCCCTCTTTGACCTTGAGCAGTTCCTGTTTTCAGGGCACATCAAAGGATTTTTATGACTTTTTCACACCATGGTGTATAACATGTTTTTCCTCTAAGACGTCATTAAAGTTTATGAGCCCTATATCCTGGCAGCTGGGTCAGTTCTAATTACAACAGAAAACAGGAGACCCTTAATTAAGTCTCTCTAGTCTTTTAATTACCTCCTGGTTTCAGGTTAATATATCCTGCAGCTTCTTTTAAATCTGGAGGGGGGGAGACCTATGGCACAGCTGCCTTATGGAGGCAATCACACACTACATTTTTTATATTACAAATATCATAGAACAATCATAGCCAGCGCAGTGTCACAGGTACACATTATGGTATTAACAAGTTACACAAGAGGAAATGCAGTCAGGATAGACTTTGTCAGAGATAAGAGCATTGGTGGGAAGATAGGGGCAATTTTGGGGCATGAGAGAAGGGATTGGGATGGGACAGGAAAATGGAGGAATAAGGAGAGGAGTGAGGGTAGCAGAATAGTGGAGGGTCAGGGAGGAGAGATGGAGAGAAGGGTGAGAGATGGGAGGGAAAGGTAGAAGAAATGTACAAAACTGGCATGAGGAATAAATAACAGGACTACAATAAAGAGCAAGCTGGGATATTGAGGTGAAAATGTAAGGGTGCAAGACCAGGAGAGGGTGTAAGAGATGTGTAACCATATGAAATACCCCAGTATGTAAAATGCACAAAATAAATATTAAAAGAAATGTAAAAAGCTACTGTTTGTATAATGCATTCACTCCTACTCTGCCCAACTGTTTCACTCTGCTTTCTCTCGCACCCTCCTCCTGCCTGTCTGACCATGCTTCACTCACTCTCTCTCTCTGTCTGAGTGATTCAACCTAAGAAGTCAGTTATGGTTTTAAACCAGATAACACTGATATCAACATGAAGGGGGAGAAGCTCTTTGAATAGATGCCTCTCTCTCTGCACAACCAGTACCTGTGTATCTGTGCTTGCAATTCAGTCCGACCCATTTTTCCGCGCAACCCCGCTGCACTTTTCAAGGTACCTGTGCCTCCAAAACTCATTGCTGCTGCTAGTAATAAAATACTGGTATCTGTGCCTCCAGAACTCAATACTGCTAATAAAATAATAAAAACAAATATATGGTACATACAGGTAATGAAAATGGCACTGTGGGGGTCTGGGCATCACTCGCTAGTTCATTCACTAAGCGACCAAACAGAATGGCGGCTCATTCAAATGTGAACATTCTTAAGCTCACTGATTTTTTGGGGGGTTAAAAGGCAAGCAGGAACAGGGGCTAGTTATTTGTTGGTCTCTGTTGCCTGATACCCACCTGAATAGAGGGTGCTCTTGACCAATCAGAGAGCAGGGTTTCTCATATGCATTTTCTAATGCCAAATAAAATGACCCTTTTTTTCCACTCATTTAGTATTCAGTTCTGTTCAGTTCACTTTATTGTGAAGGGATAGGATCCCTTGAGCAAGCTCATTTGCAAGGACGTCCCTTGTAAACAGATACATCAACAAGGCAAAGACAACATACAGTACAATCCATAGTACATAATGAAATAGTTTCTCAGTCAGCGGACAAAAGAATAATGCTTAGAAGACAAAAGAATAATGCTAAAGGCACTTACAATAATAACAGATTGACATGGCAAGGCAGAACTAAATAAGTGCAACAAGTTTCATTATAGAATCAAAAAGTGCAGTGTAGGAACAGGCACAAGAAGAGGGGGATGAGTTTGGATTTTGTTTAGTAACCACTTAAAAGCATTTAGCGTGGCAAGTGTTTGAATTTTTAGTGTCTCTTGTAATTTATTTCAGGCAGCTGGAAGGTTATAGTTCATTGAGTCCATGCTGTAATGAGTGTGGAAAGTAGGCACTTCCAGTGAGATGTAAGAGCACTTCCTAAATGAATAAGGACTATGTAAGCATCAGATGGATGAAGTAATATAGGGGGGTAGCTTATTTAGTAGTGCTTTGAACACCCATACATATGTATGGTAAAGTCTCCTGGTTGCAAGAGAAGTCCAGCCTACATCGTTGTAAAGGGTGCAGTGATGTGTTTTTGCAGAAGCATTTGCTATGAAATGGATTGCATGGTAGTAAAGAGTGTTCAGTTTGCAGATGCTTGCTGTTGCACAGCTGTTGTAGATTGTAACCCCCCTGCAAATAGGGGTTCCCAAAAGACTTCCAGGAGCTTGCTTGAATGCTCCAAGCCTGAATGGTGTTTGGCGTTTAAGCCATTTATCAGTGAGTGTTTTTAGAGCCTCTGGTGCTGTCTCTTTAAGAGCTGTCTGCTTGCAGACATAATTAGTTTGTATGGGGGGACTGTGTGCTTCTCTGCTTGAGTACCACTCGAGCTGCTGCCAATTCACTCCATTTTTGCAGTCACTAGGAGTGCAAAGGGAACCCATCTGAAAGATGTAACTGTTTGCCAGAAATCATTTAGAGTAATAATGAAAATACAGTTTGTCTAACATGCTTTCTTTGCAGTCAGAACTGTGTTTGCCTAGTTCCCCATTCTAGTTTTGAACTGCTGAACTGGACCAATCAGTGTGGGTTAAGGTAGCTCTAAAATGGTGCCTTGGACGAATCAGAACTTGACTCGTAATCTGAGCCAGCCACAAGAGGATTGTATGGGCAGTGACTCTGGGAGATGTAGTTTGGACTTCAGCGCTTTTTGGACCAACAGGGGCAGTCTATTGTGAGTGACAGCCAATCCAGCCAAGAACTGGGAGGAACTCAAAGGAAGTGCCAGTTTGTCTGCTGGAGTTTCAGTTGAGCTCTGGCAGTGAAGAGGAAGGAGCCCTGTGCTTTTGGTGTGCAGTTTTAGTTGGAAATGCGTATAAGCCCCAAGTTCCGGTCTGCAGCTTTGTAACTGCTTGTTAGGACCGAATCCGTCCTGTGAAGAGAATCAAAGGATATCTGAAGAGTAGAAACCAGGCTCACCCTGTAGAAGACTGGAGAAATTGCTGAATTAGCGCTCGGTCTGTCAGGAACTGAATCTGCTGTGTTCTCCCGGGTATTGTGCAGTAATTGCGATCGGGATAGAGAAGCAGCCTGCCTGGTATAGTACTTTCTTTTTACCATATAAATGTGTGAGGAGGCTTGTGTAGCTCGAGTGAATCCTGCTGCCATTAAAGGACTTTTGCCTGTTACTGTTTACCATATAAATGTGTGAGGAGGCTTGTGTAGCTTGAGTGAATCCTGCTGCCATTAAAGGACTTTTGCCTGTTACTGTTTACCATATAAATGTGTGAGGAGGCTTGTGTAGCTCAAGTGAATCCTGCTGCCATTAAAGGACTTTTGCCTGTTGCAGTTTGCCATATAAATGTGTGAGGAGTCTCATGGAGCTCAAGAGTAGCCCTGCTGACACTGAAGGACCCTATCTTGTTTGGAGGTTGTGAGTACTAATTCAGGGTCGCTCCTGTTGAATTGCCACATTGAATCCAAATGGAATTACTGTACTGCTGACTGTTTAACTAATTTTTCTTTTCTCTGTGTGAAGGGCCCCTACCAGCTGCCACGGTTTGGACTAGCCACTGAGGCTTAGGTACCCAGGGACAGTAACTGGTAGGGATAGGCCTATGCACAGAGCCATAGATAGATGAGTAAAGTGATAAACTAATTAACCTGATTTCCCCTGTCCTTGTTATATCCCCTAAATAAATTAGAGCTGCTTGTTTCAGCAAAGTTATACTGTCTGAGGTATTTGTCTATGTTAAAGTATTGTACTGTGATTGTTGCACTGTATCTTATTTTACAGGGGTCCCAGTGCCTGAACCAGTCCTGGGGATAAGTGTATACTGTGGCGGTAATTCTGATATATTGTGTGGGCCACTTGTGGGAAGAAAGGGGGTTGCAGTGTCCCAGAGGCTGTGACCAAGTTAGTTTAACTATTGCAACCCTGACCTCTGGGTGGAGGCACCGCCATCAGATACAGGCCCTCAACCTGTTAGTGGCAAATCAGGCAGGGGTAGTAGCCCTGGGATAGCGCCATCTAGGGGTTACAGATAATATCTGCATCATCTAGAAGCAGCATAAAGTGGCCTGCACTAGCCTTTTTTGAGTCATGAGAGAACAGTGATTTATTTCTAAAGAAAAACCCTAGTCTCAATCTTAGTTTTTGGCCAAAGCCTCAATGTGAGGGAATCAAGATAAGTGGGAATCAAGAAGGAACCCTAGGTATTTAAAACTACCTACTCTCTCTAATGTGTCACCTGAAAAAGTGGTAATTGGATTGGGGGAATTGTGAACAGACTTTGCTGAATGTGTTAAGTGGGTAACGGTACAGTTCATTATCTTTGTCTTTTTAGCATTCAATAAAAGTTTAGAAAGTATTAAGTTTTGCTGAAGTTGGGTGAAATCAGACTTAAGTACAGAGGAGACTTTAGCAAGGGTAGGTTTTGAAGTATAAATAACAGTGTCATCTGCAAACAGATGAATACTGGAATCTTTGATATTTTACTTAAGCTATTAACGTAGATTAAGAAAAGCAGTGAGTTGAAAATGGAGCCCTCAGAACCCCTCTCAGAAGAGGAAGTAGTGAAGATAGAGGTCCACTAACCTTTATCTGCTGATACCTGCCTTCTGGATAACTAAGCAAACCAACCTAGTACATTGTTGGCAAACCCCAGCTCTTTTAGGCTATCAAGCAGAAGGTGATGATCCGCGTGTGAAGATCTTACTAAAATCCAAAAGACTGCACCTGTGACTAATCTGTTATCTATGGCCTCGAACCAGTCGCTAATAACTTTGGACAATGCCAATGTGGTGCTATGGCAAGGTCTGAGACTTGAACTGGGCCGGGTTCCATAGCTGACTGTCAAGAAAGTCTCTGACCTGCATGCTGACTAATTTTTCGAGAAGCTTAGAGAGGAATGGCAGGATAGTTATAGGCCTATAATTGTTAAGATCGCTACGGTCACCTGACTTAAAAAGGGGTATCAGATGGGCTACTTTCCAGTCATAGGGTATAGAGCCCTCTGTCAATGCGTGAATAGGGCTGTCAGGTAATGGTAACCTAATTTCAAAAAGAAGGGGTTGAGATTGTCTGCACCGGCACACTTGTTTGTGTTCAGTTTGAGCAGTTGGTCTTCCACCTGTTTGTAGATGATGGGTGCAAAGGTGAAAGGAGCACAGGTGGGCTTGCTAGGGGGTACTGCTGCTTGAAGAATAGATGGTCGTAGGGTAGCTGACTAAGAGGAGTCGAAGACAAGTCCTGCTGTTGCAAAATGCTCATTGAGCTTGATAAGGATTGTGTTTTTGTCTGTTATGGATGTACCTTCATACATTGTTATTTGGCAATGATGGGGGAGATTTACAGCCCTCTACTAATTTGAATATTCTCCATATTTTGGCTGAACTACCATTGGCAGACTCAAGGATATTTAGGTAGTAGTTCTCCTTAGTACATCTGACCAATTTGGTGCAAGCATTATGGATAGCTGTTAAGGCCGACCAGTCTGAGGGGGACTTAGTGCACCTTGCTGTGGACCAAAGATCATCCCTTATTAGTATCACCTTTTTAATATTAGTATATTTTAGTTTTCATATTAGTATGTTTCATCCAGCAATTCCATTAACTGATTGAACCTCAGTAGTAATTTTATCTGAATCAATGCAACTGAAGAGCCTGTACTGAGAATGACTGTGTCATCCGTATAAAGAATCAGTTGAACTGTAAAAAAGACATCAGGCAAGTCATTAAAGACTGAAAAAAGCAATGGGGCTGGAATGTATCCCTGTGGGACACCTTGGCTTACAACACAAGAATCAGACTGGGACACACCTATCCTTACCATCTGAATTCTGTTACTGAAACTAACTTGTAAACGAGTCTAGCCACTGTCTCAAATGCCAAGTGCCTTTATTGTCTTCAGAAGAGACTGCTTGACTGCATTCTCTCCGTACCTCTCAACCTTTCATTACTCAAATGTGTGACAGCACATGTGACAAATGGGCAAAATGTGACACATCTTCAAAAATGACATTGCAAGCTCAGAACACTGTCTAAATCTGTGCACTTATCTTATCCATGTTTGCCGATAACTGAGTATCATAGATTATTATGAATTTCTGTATTGAAGTTTCGGTGGGTAGTGTGGAATATTACCTGTGCCATGTGAGACAGAGGGTATCTGAGAGGTAAAATGAGTGACATACCTCATAATGTGTGACAGTTGAGAGGTATGATTCCCTCAATGAATGAAACTCATGCTGATAGGCAGGCTTTGGACTCCTTTAATAAAGCCTCACACTATACAGGTGACATGCTGAGGTTCTTAGTGCTACATGACCCTGTACCTCCTGATGCTAAACTAAACCTTTTCTGCAAATACCTGTCAATGGTGTTGCTTATTTTCTGATATCACTGTGATTGCGTTCTTTGTGTCTGGCTTTAGCATTTCGTTATTATATACCCATCCACCCAGTGTGCATGTATCCTGTGTTTGTGCTCCCCTAAGACTAAATGGCGGATAGAACTGCTGAAGTCAATTCCATCCCCAAATTAGGCTCCAAATTGGGAGAGTTGGTCTGACTTTAGGATATTTGACCATCCGTATGCAACCCCCCTTCAGGTGGTGCAACAACTGACTGACATTATTGATCTTGCTGTGGATGGGCATGGCCCAGGCCCAGGAACTCCATCTCTAGGGTATATGGTGGAACTGTTTGCTGGAAGCCCCTTTCATGCAGCAGTACTGGGTTTCTTGTCTGCCTGCTGGAGGTGGTGGATGTAGCCACCTTAGACAGTGAACAGAACTTATAAGACTACTGAACTTGGAGCACTTAACTGTACTGTTGGGCTTCTTAACAACATTCCTTTGTACAGTTAGTACTCACAGATCCAAGTGATCCTACTTCATCAGCTCACACAGAATTCATTACAGCAACTCACTTTTCATGGGTATCCATTTCAGTCCTTGGTTTAGACAGCTCGGCATGCTAGCCAAGTAGCAGCTATCTGCTGCTGTGTATTCAATCTCTTCTTGCTGTCATCAGTTCTCCCTCAGAGCATGTTCTCTGACACTTCCTGTCTTTTTGGTTCAATATGCAGTTACCTATGGGTGGCCTATCTGTACTTCACAGGAAACACAGTGCCTGATGTTTCCTGTCCCTCTTATCATGCACACATAGCCCATTGATCAGTACAGAATATGGCACGCCATCAAGATGCCCAAACATTATCAGGGTAAACTCATGACTGACAGTGGTGGCCAGCCTTGGCTTGCTGGGCATCACCCACTTTACTTTCTTAGTACATATATTAGCACATGCTGCAAGTCTCTCCACTGGGGTGACTTTTCAGTGGTTTGGCTATGGGTGCCCCTAACATTGTCCGGGTACTCTTATCCTCATGCACATTATGGAGATGTGTCTCCTATGCATCTCCTGCTGTCTCTGTGCAGTGCCTGTGACCTTTCCTTACCATGTGGGATTCCCATAGCTTTCCAGTGTTCCTTCAAAACTCAAAACTATGATGAAATTCCTGGATTCTCACTCAAAATTCTTAGTGGCGTGGGATGCATCCTAGGTGCATGAGGACTCTTTCTAACAGCCTCTGGGTCCCACTCAATGTTGCACTAAAACCCTCACCTTGGAAAGGTGGTTGGGATCTTGACACCCCAGAGCACTGTGAGTGACTGGAACCCATATTTCCAGGTAGAAACATACCTCAGGTGTCTCCTGTGTCCCAGGCATGAGATCTGCAGCCAGCCACTTGGTGTGCACAGTGTCTGCCCACCTCTCCCAAGCAGGCAGGAGTACCCCTGACACCCCATCTCCTTGCTGATGATGCCTACAGTTTCCCCTTGTCAACACCCATGCCTTGAGAGTCCCAGCTGACCCTTTCCCTGAACCCCTCCTGGAGTACTTCCCCAGGGATGGCACCTGGGGTAGTGATGCTCCCTGCCATCAAGTGGCACCTAGCTACTTTCCACTCTCAGAACTCCTTCCGACTAAAATCCCTAGCACCTCGAGGGCTCTAAAACACCAGCTTCACCTACAGTATATAGGATGGTGCCAGGGCACCATTCTCTACTAGCTACAAATGATGACAATCATCTCCCACTACTGTAAGGAGGGGGTTGCTACATCTACTTTCAGCAACAAACAATGGCAGTCTTTGCTCTCATGATGTTCTAGCCATGATTATACAATTGTGGCTCTGTAATTCTAAATTTTAAGAGCAATTTCAAGTTTTTAGAAAATGATTTATTGTGCTCTTGTAAAATAGTTATAGAGTACAGTAGTTTAAACCCTTACATGTCTTTCAGTTGCCCTCTCAGGAGATCTTAATGCTCCAAGGTTTCATGTGTTTAACTATCCTCACCCTTGAGGTGGGTGACACAGACAGGTAGTTGGAAAGGAGTAGCTTGGTCTTTAGGTCTTCACATTGTAGGTTTGTAATGTTGTGGGGATTTAGCAGTGGTGTGGTACCAACACCACAGGGATCCCTTTGACAGAAGCTGCTGGGATGCTTTCCCACTGAAAAATAAGTTGTCCCCCACCCCATGGTGACAGAGGATGCAACCAGATGAAATACAATACCTCCTACTCACAAATAATAAATAGCGAGCAATAAAATAAATATAATACAATATGCACTGGAGCTAGAAATATGATACAAACAGTAAGGAAGGGCTTTATTAAGTGGAACAGGGACATGCTCTGAGGGAGGAAAGGATAAGGTAATCCATGTTAAGCAGGTAATAATCAAACAGCAATAACAAGCAATCCCCAGTTCAAAGTCCCAACCACTCTTCTTCGCACACAGGTTATCCTGTAGATTCTCCCTCTGATGTGCAGGTTTTCCACAGTCCCTAAAGGGAGTTCTCACCATCTTCGGTGTGCAACCAGTGGCTACAGGTTGTAGGCCTGATGTGTAGCCATGTGGTACCAATGAACATTGTTGAGAATTGGGATCCCAGAAATACAGTAAATTCAAACAGTCGCTGGTACACTTGAACTCTTGGAGACTATTCTACTGAGTGTATTCTAAGTTTGAGCAGTCCTTGCCCAGGAAACTCTCTAACTCTCTCTCTCAAAGGCTCTAACTCAAAGGCTTTCGACACCGTCTCCCATCCACTTCTGCTGAATGCTCTCTGCCACACTGGTCTCTCAGCTGGCCCCCTAGCATGGTACACAAGCTATCTTGCAGCTCGATCACAGTGTGTAAAAATCAATGGGATACTCTCTGATACCCGTCCCATTCACTCTGGGGTCCCCCAAGGCTCCATCCTGGGCCCTTCTCTTCTCGCTTATCTGAACACCCTGCCCAGTGCATGCCCTGGCAAAATTCTCCTGTATGCAGATGACACTGTCCTTTTGCCACCCACGCAATCCGTCCTCCTCCAGGACACCCTACAGCAGTCTTTCAACAGTGCCAAGCTTGGTTTAAGGAGTGCAGACTCATCATCAATCTTAAAAGACCAAAGCTATGCTCTTTTCCCACCCCAAAACAAAGCTAGCAACCACCCTCTATATCCTTCCTAGTACCAATCAGCCACTGGAACAAGTCTGCTCCTACAAATACCTTGGGGTTACCTTCGACTCAGCCTCACATTTCACAACCACATCGATGCCCTAACATCCGCCACTAACACACGGCTTGGCATCCTCTTCTGCCATAGAACCTGCCTTCCCAAATGCACTCCCTCGCTGTTACATCATCCGTTTGTCCCTTGTAGACTATGGTCTCACCAGTCTATGGTGCTGCCGACACCACTGCACTCAAAAAATTCGCAACCCTGAATAAAGCCTGCAGATTAATTACTGGTGCCCCAGGCTCACACACACCTGTCAGCTGTAACGTCGAGGCTAAACTTTACCCTGGATGAACAGCCCGATATCAAACCTGTCTCCTTACAAAACCCTACTAGGCTCTCCCCTGGGGTAATGGCATCCATCCACCAGAGCCCTCTCACTATTGCAACATGGTCATCCAACAAGACCACACTAATGGTCCCCAGATCAAGAACCAGCCATGGCCAGAGGTTCTTCTGCTATAGAGACCCATCCTGGTTTAACTCTCCCTGCCCCCATCACCAATGCCACCACCATCTCCAAGTTCAAACCACTCTTGAAACCAACTATTCAACTTTCGTAGCTGCCCTATCTCTGAAAAGTAGCCTCCACCTCGACTTCTCATGACAACACCCTCTGGGCGGCTCTCCACCCTAGCCATCCCACCACCGCTTCCCGGTACACCGTGCCTATGTCTAACCGGCCAGTGTCAGCTGTTTCAGTGTTTACCTATTAGATTGCTCAATTTTGATACCAACTTGTGTAACACCTGTTCTCAATTACATGTACTCTGTAACCTAAATGTATTTGTCTGACCTCAGTGTGACGTGGCGCCTCTGTTGAACGCCTATTGTTTTGCAAACTTATGCTAGATCTCTCTATCAAACTCAATTGCAGGGCTGGGGGTCCTAATTTTGTACTGTTACAGCCACTCGGAGCATCCTCCTCTGTAATCTTGGCTGTGCAGCCTGAACTGAACTGGCAGGCCCAATGCACCTCTAGCGATGAAGGGTGAAAGTTTAGCCCATCCCTCCTAGGGCTGCAGTCACATGGCTCAAGGGAGGCAACACCACCATGAAACATTCACATTTTTCCCAACTTTGGGATAAATATTAAGTACTCACTGGGTTAAGACAATCCACAGTTTCTCCTCTACAGTCTTGAAATCATACATTAACTCAGTTGATGCTGAATTGATGTATTCATTGTCAATTATCCAGTGACAGACAATCCATAAGCAGTCTCTCCACAGAACAGATTAAATTCTGCAGTAGTCAGAACTAATTCACTGACTATAACTTTGTGACTACATAGCACATGTGGGCTGGGATTTTGACACACTCTCAGTTCCCTCAGGATCCTATGGGTGGTGGCAGATAAGTGGGCTGAGTGACTCTAATGGCCAAAGCAGGGGATATCATAGGTTCAAAAACTCCATCCATACTGCTGCTGGTTCTCCTGGCTGACAAGGTCCCTAGGTCCTCCCTCTCATAGTGTGTACCTCCTCACGACCTACACTGTCCCTCTTTGGACTACTAGAACTCAAATCTGGAATGGCCGGGACCCTAGGGCTACTCTTCTCAAAGGGTGTGACTCCCCAGGGTCTAAAGACACTGAAAAAATGTTGTGTCCCATGGTACCCCTGCCACAGGGTACAAGCCTCCCCCCCCCCGTGATCACTGTAAGATGGCTCCTACATTGTTTTATACCGCCAACTCCTTTCTCCAAACTTCCAGGGCTTTAACCCTTTTTACTTTGACTCTGCCAACAAACCTCCCGTAGCTTAGTTTAAGATGTCCTCCCCCTAGTGGACAGAGGGGAGTGACACAAGTTATTCAGAAAGGTTTCCTATGGAAAAAATCCTATGCCAGTCCTATTCACCTGTTGGGGGGGTCACTCATAACCTACCTAGGGAAGACATTCACACAGGGCTATGGTGTCATGGCCCTCTACCAGGACAAAAACCCCAGTGAACAGAATTTGCAGAGGAAGTGTTTTTTTAAATAATTTATTGTGTATTGAGACTTTATAAAATATACAAGAACAAGTGCAACATATGAAAGAAACACAATAAGGACAATCTCCCAACCTAACAGAGCTAAGTAACACAATGCTCCTTGGATACAGACTAAAGCCACCGTCAGCGATCATGCATAGACAATATAGAAAGATCTCATTGCAAACTACAGTGCCAAAGAGTAAGTACACATGTCACTAATGTAAGCAGCAGGAAATTTAAACAAAAATACGTTTGTGAAACACCCACCCAATAATGAAGACAGCAATACCCAGGGCAAGAAAAAACATCACAACAATACATGAGCCTTAGTCAGAAAACAAGTTCAACCCGTTACAAATATCTATTAGATTACAAAATGCAGTCTGTCAACTAAAAGTGCAGAAAAAAAAGAAAGAGAGGATGCTGGTGTTCAGATGAATCACACTAATGAACCTGCCAGGCGATGAGGACTTAGTCTGTAGAAGGACTAAAATATTCTCTGAGATGTGATGAAAGGAGAGCTTCAAGGAATAATGATTCATAGGCTTAACAGCCCAACTGAGAAACCAGTGTGGATAAATTCTATCTGATGGTCCTTCCCTCTCTGGAGTACTTGGATCGGAGGAAAGAATCGCAGACTTCCTCAAACCGGTGCCTCGGAGAAAATGATTGATCTCTCCACAGAAATGGAGCTTGAAGAGGGCAACCCCTGCCCCAAGTACTGAAGCCCTAGGCAGGTACTTCAGTTTGGGGCTCTGAATCTGTTTACTGGACATCCCTGGCAGGTGCTCAGCCAAATGACTGCACAGCAGAAAGCATGTCTGTAGTCTTCTCTGAATGAAGCTTATAAAATTTGCAGGGCAAGCTACTAGGCACTCTACAGTTCCCCCACTTCTCATGCTCCAGTGTCTACACAAGGAGGAAAAATAGCTCTGTGATTTGTCCATTTTGTACCCTTCCTTATTGCATTTTTTTTGCATATTATTTTTATCCCTCCTTTGCTGCACCCAGCCACCCACTTCGAGTGGCCAGTCTTCCCCCGCCACTGCCTCTCCCATTCTGCTGTCCTGCTGCTTCCCACCACTTGTTGACCCAGACATATCCCTTCACCGGGGGGCTCCTCTGCCCACCTGGGGCCACTGAAAGGGGAGACCTGAGTGCTCATAGGCACTCCCTTGCTTCTTTGACAGGCAGGGTATGCAGTTTCAGGGGCTTTCTGGCTTGGGTAGGTGGGTCACCATCATCCAGCCCACAGGGGTGCCATTTTAAGCTTTCTTGTTTTCTTCCCCATCTTACAGTGCTGCTCTTGTAGTGCTCCCGATCTCCACAGGGGCGCTACAGGCGAGGCAACCTACCTACCCCAGGAAAGGAGACCAGTCCTTCAGACGTTCAATCCTCTCCTTCCCCTGCTGACCCCCGGCATCCCGAGTCCATTCCTGAACCTGGGTCACCGATGTGGTGCGAGGTGTGGCGTCCAGTGCCTCAGCCCTCAGCACCACTAGGCCTGCCCCTTATTGCATTTTAAGGTCTGATAGCCCATCTTTTTTTTTTTTTTTTACAATTTTTGCCCAGGAAAGACACGTTAAGCCTAGGCTTGTTTCCAGGTTCATCCTGAGAGCACAGGGAAGTTAAGTGACTTGCTCATGGTCACGCAGTATGCAGATGGTGGCTGTGGGATTCAAACCCAGTTCTCCAGGTTTACAGTTGAGTGTTCTTAACCACTACTCTATACTGCCTTTCAGAGGCTCTTTAGCAGAGTACTTGCTTCTCATTGGCAGTAGCCATAAGGAGGTGTGTTCTGCAGCCTTGAGGGCCTCCTGACTGCTCCCCCATAGCACCTGCTAGACTGATACCTCTAGCCCCTTCCCACAAGTTCTATGGGTGAAAGGAAAGCAAGATGGCTTCTCCATGCCCTGATGGACAATCTTTATTATTTTATAAACTTTGCGTTCCTCCACATGGCTTCTGGCCCATTTGTATATTCCTGCTTGCACTGCTTTAAACATTGTTGTTCAGTTATTTTTGCTCCCAACCTCCTTGCCATCCATCTGGGTGGGTGTGGGTTAGGAACATCCTTGAACACTGTGGAATTCCACTTTGTGTTGTGCCATAATGTGCTTCCTTCTTGCTCCAAGGAGGGAACCAAAACCTATTTTTATTTTATTTTAAAACTGGTCCCAAGTTGTAGCTTCTGGCCCAGGCTTCCATATCTTGATGGTGGCTCAAGCTGTAGTGGTGCTGTGTGCCATGCAAGCTTGAAGAAAACCATCCACTGCCAGTTGTTGCCTGGTCACCCACTGCAGTCCTTAGCGACTGGGTGTAGGGCTGTCCTCTGAATGGTTGTGCCATGAAGAAGCAGTTGGCAGCTCTGGGTGGCAAGGTGGAGAGGCCTGGCAGGGCTCTCACACAGGGAGCAAATAGCAGGCCCCTATCTGGAGAAGGCTACATACGGAGAAGTTGAGCACTTACCCTGGAGAATATTTACAAGGAGGCTGAATGACTCAACAATCTGTCAGTTGACTATTGGAGCCTTGAAATGTATGACTGACTTAAATCTGAGCCAGGTAAGTAGTGGCCAAAATCTGTTATTCTCTGAGAGATGTTTGGCATTGTGAATATTACTGTGAATATTACTGTAATTACCTTAGTCATGGAACTTTATTTGTTCAAGGATAGAATGAAGCGTATTTCATTTAGAGGGACACATTCACACCCAGTGGCCATCATAGTTTGAACGCCCATTGAAAGCTCTTTCAAATGAGGTATTAGGCTCTTCTGTAGCTGGATACACTCCAGAGATGCAGATGACTGAGTCTGTTCAACATTAATTCTACTGCAACCAGCCTCACTCTTCAATCAGCTCAAGGCTGGTTACTAGAGGGTTCTTGAAGGGTTAAGCCTCTCCCAGAGAGTTGTCCTTTGGGAGGGCACATGTTTGCTTGGAGACAGTGTGTCCAGCTGTTTGTGTACAGTGTGCTCTGGCTCAGCTACAAGTGAGAACTCTGTCATGAATATTCATAGTCCTATCCTTCCCTTTTACAGTATAAGGAGAGAAGGCGAGCACAGAAGAGTCAGTTCTATAGCAAGCAGAAAAAGCAAAGAACATCCAGCTCTCTGGCTGGAACTGAGTCAGGGGTCTGCAGGCCCAGAGAAGGTGGCAGGTAGGGGTGTGCGGTAACAAATATTAAATTCGAATACCAAGATAATCGCTATTGGTATTCGGAACCCAAAACAAACTATCGGCACTATTCGGCTGATATTCGAGGTCAGCTTTCTCATGGGATTTTAAGATCTCACATGATTTGTTGGCCAATCACCGACGTTTGCCCAAGCTAGATGATGTGATTGCCACATTGCAGCAGAGAAAAGACGTAGTGAAGAGAGCTCTGAGAGTGGGAGAGATTAAGCACTAGCAGATTATATTTTGTCACAAACCTTTGCTTTTTGTTTTGTACTGTGTTTCTTAGTGCCTGGTACAAGTGGGAGAGTTTTTCCCCCAGAGAAATCATCTGATCTAGGGATTTGTTTGCCAGGAGCTGTGCAGAGAGAGACTTAGTTTCACTACCTTCATTTCAGGGGCCTCTGTGCTCTGCTCTGTGGAGGTGAAGGAGTACTGTTTCTTAAAGCCTGGTACTAGTGTGGGAGCGTTTTTTCCCCAAAGAAATCCTCTGTTCTAGTAATTTATTTGCCAGGAGCTACAGAGAGAGACTTGCAGTTTTACTACTGCCTTGATTTCACAGGACTCTCTGTGCTTGGAGGTGAAGAAGAAGATAGTGTTAAAAAATATTTTATATCTATTAATTACATTAGTTCTAGCTTGACTGCTGTACTTATTTAATAAAAATCTGTCTTTAATTTGGTGTTGTAAATAATAAGTATTAGGGGGTCAGGTTTCAAGAAAGCCAATAGCTGACAGAAATCTCAGAGGGTGGTTGGCTGACTGCACTCCCACAGCCCACAGTTCAGGACCAGGTAGTGATGCTACACAGTTGCACTGCACGACACCTTTGCCTGCCTTGTGTGCTGCTTGCAAAAATTTTTGTGCTAAAATAAATCAGTACTTCTGTACATTTAAAAATAAAAAGTATTACAGTAGTGCTACAGTAGAAATCTGTCTTTAAAAATATTGGTGGTGTAATAGATGATGTGATTGCCACATTGCAGCAGAAAGAGCCGTAGTGAAGAGGCTCTGAGAGTGGGAGAGATTAAGCACTAGCAGATTATATTTTGTCACAAAACCTTTGCTTTTTTGTTTTGTACTGTGTTTCTTAGTGCCTGGTACAAGTGGGAGAGTTTTTCCCCCAGAGAAATCATCTGATCTAGGGATTTGTTTGCCAGGAGCTGTGCAGAGAGAGACTTAGTTTCACTACCTTCATTTCAGGGGCCTCTGTGCTCTGCTCTGTGGAGGTGAAGGAGTACTGTTTCTTAAGGCCTGGTACTAGTGTGGGAGCGTTTTTTCCCCAAAGAAATCCTCTGTTCTAGTAATTTATTTGCCAGGAGCTACAGAGAGAGACTTGCAGTTTTACTACTGCCTTGATTTCACAGGGACTCTCTTGTGCTTGGAGGTGAAGAAGAAGATAGTGTTAAAAATATTTTATATCTATTAATTACATTAGTTCTAGCTTGACTGCTGTACTTATTTAATAAAAATCTGTCTTTAATTTGGTGTTGTAAATAATAAGTATTCGGGGAGGGGGTCAGGTTTCAAGAAAGCCAATAGCTGACAGAAATCTCAGAGGGTGGTTGGCTGACTGCACTCCCACAGCCCACAGTTCAGGACCAGGTAGTGATGCTACACAGTTGCACTGCACGCACACCTTTGCCTGCCTTGTGTGCTGCTTGCAAAAAAATTTTTGTGCTAAAATAAATCAGTACTTCTGTACATTTAAAAATAAAAAGTATTACAGTAGTGCTACAGTAGAAATCTGTCTTTAAAAATATTGGTGGTGTAATTGAAAGGCTATGCCTGTATTTCTATGGGGAGGGGATAGCTCCTACCCCATCTCCTATAAAATGCCTCAGGCTCCACCCGCTCTGCTTAGCGCGAGTCGCACTCACTGCACTCGCTGGGGTACTGCTGGTCTGTGGCTACTCTCTCTCTGTTTTGTCACCCCCTTTCCTCTCTGCTTCGTTCCCTTTCATTTCTGCTGTCTCTCTGTGGCTTTTTGTCTCATTCCCCCACTTCCATTTTCTCCCGTACCTTTTATTTTCTTTTGGGGCTCTCAGTGCTCTCCTCCTTTGCATTCTTCTCATACTGGTGTCTTGTGCCTTGCCTTGTTCTGCTGTCACTGCTTCTCTTGTGCCTTGCTCTTCGTTGCCCATTTGGGCTCCCTTAGCTTTCTGTCCCCTCTCTTGAGCAGCTGCTGCTCCATGCAGCCACTCCATGTCCATATGGCTGTTACCGCTCGACTTTTCTTCAGCTTCCTGGTTGCATGCCATTGCACGCTTGGCTACTGCACCTCCTCTCCAGCTGATCCCCCAACTACAGTCTGTTACAAAGCCATGAACATTACGTTGCCCTGCTACTGCCTACAAATTGTCAGGCGCTACTCCTATAAAGAGCATGAGGATTGTAATGGACACAAATGATGGGGTGGTATGCATCACTATGGGTTTTCATGCGGAACAAGTAACCTGGAACCAGGACATTATTGTCAATATGGTGCTACATGCATACTTCTATGCAGTCTGTGCCTCCGTCCTCTTGTGGACTCATGTCATGCATTCCAGCTGTGCACTCTCTCATGGCACTCTGCAACCTGCTCTGGAACCTATTCCTGCTGACCATCATCTGAGCCTCACTACTGCATCATTCATTCCTGCTTTCCAGTGTCCCTCCGTCCACTGTCTCCTTCAACTTGGTCTCTGCCGGGACATTCATGCATAGCCCTCCATTGTTGGCTCTGGACATTGTTTCTACAGCCTCATGCCTCCCCTGTGCCACTGGATTCGACTCCATGCCTGCTTCCCTCGTCATGCTGTTTTAGCTTCTGCCCGGATCGGATGGCTAATTTCTCTCCTCCTTCGCAGCACATTGGATCTCCTTCTGCCAGCCCATCCTCTTCAGTCTTGTCTGCCTGCTGTTCACCTTGCTCCTCTGGATTTGGACTATGAGGACCTTCATTCCATCTGCCTACCTTGTCCCTGTGCCTCTGCAGTGTCTCCTTCTCCCTGGATTGGACCTGGTTCTGCTTCTGCTGCGTGTTCTGGATTGTTCTAATCCTTCTTTGGGCATTTTCATCAGATCTCCAACCATCTGCCAGAAGCCTTCATTTCCATATAACTTACTCATCTCCGACTTTTCCATCAGGATTGGATGTACTGCCAGGATGTCTCACCTTCAGTCGTACTAGCCAAGTTCTGGATGTTGCAGTCACTTACCTTAGCGTGCTCGCACCTACTTGCACTCATTAAGGATATCCTTCTTTGCTCCGCCGTGGACTTACATCTTGACTACTTCTCAAGATATTGGCAGTCAATCCTCTTGGATGTTTCTCACCATGCTGCTTCAGTTCATTTTGGAATTTACTGCTGCTGCAGTCTCCTGCCAGGACTCTCAGCCATGCTCTGTCCCATAGTGCCATTCCTATCTCACGATTTAGGCCTCGGACATTAACCTAGTCCAGTGCCATGAGACTTATTGAAGGTGGTCAACTTGCAAACTCATCTGACTCAGTCCTCTTCATCGCATTCTTCTCCTATCCGTTGACCATCAGGATCACACTGTTTGTACAGGATCTGTCATACCTAACCTCATAAAGTCCGTCTTTCCAGCTTGCTGCCTTGTCTTGGCTCCTGCTCAAACCTACGGATATACTGTCCCTTACAGGGCTAATTTGCTCAGCAAATAGGAGGCTCTTCTATTTACCTGCTTACTTACGTGCCTTCAGTGGTCTTCACCATTTTACCATACACACATTATCCAGTGCTGCTCCTTTGCTATTACGTTTGCAGACGTACGTGTAGTTCCAATTATCACTACCACTGCTGACCTATGTGCAGGCCACTCTGCTTATGCAAGCATGGCTTTATTCCTACCATCCCCTTGGCTTCAGCCTCTGGGATGTCTGCTGTACTCACTTCTAGCCTACAGCCTGCCTCACCCGCCAGGGTATGGAGGTTCGAATACATCTTCTCTACCCTTGCCTCACCCCACCAGGGGTATGGAGGTTTGAATATTTCTTCTCTACACCTGCCCCACCCCGCACAGGGGCATGGAGGTTTGAATGTTTCTACTCTACACCTGCCTTGCCCCACATGGGGGCATGGAGGTTTGAATATTTCTACTCTACACCTGCCTTACCCTGCATGGAGGCATGGAGGTTCTCCTAGTACACTGCAACCTGTCTTGCACCACTCAGGGGCTTGAAGGTGCTACTACTTACCGCTACCTGCTTGCGACCAGATGGGGCCAGAGGTTTTTCAGGCTTTTCTTGCCTAATTTCCACTTACCTGCTTCACCCCACTCAGGACCTGGAGTTGCCAATTGCTCCACCTTCTTCTAGCTTCACAGCTTGCATCCAGCTTACTCGCTTCACCATCAAAGACTCTATGCTTTGCATAACTTGCAAATCAGAACATGAACCACCATTCTTCCTATGCTGGTTCATAGAGAAATAGTCGTTCAGTCACAGCTCCTTCTCGGAAAAGAATTCCTCTCCTTCTTGATTGCTTTGGACTGGTTCAACACTCTACCCTTCAAGACTGATTATGCTCTCAACTGGATTCGAATTTACTTTGTATCAAACTTCTTGCCCTGGACATTGATGTCTATTGGACCAGGAATTCGCTAAAAGGATATGCTACCATCTTCTTGCTGGACACTCAACATCAGTGCTTTGACTCCAGTTTCCCTGCTTCTCATCGGATTTAAGATCTTCAGTCAACTAGGCTTTGGATTAGCCGACAACCTAATATTTGTTAATTTAGGATTACTCTCCTTTAGTATGCCCAGGACGGGCGGGTCAGTAGCCATAGGTCCTCAGAGGTTTCCCCCAAAGGGTTTTTTTCCTCTCCTGTGTGCTACTGCCCACACCCTCCAGAGTTGGAGGAGGTAATCATACCTGTACTTATAATTCTTCTTTTTTGGGGTCTCAATCCTGCTCAACTAAGCATCCTTCCAAAGGCGGGATACAGGGAAAGGCCAAAAGATCAAGACCTAACAAGCTGATATATCATCTGTTCAAGTAACTAAGCACTATTTCATATCTAATCCAGTTTATACGTACTGCAATCACTGACCTATGTTCATATGCTGACATATCTAAGCACTAACCATTTCATACAACTCATACATACTGCAGGCATTGTCCTACTTATTGGTGCTGGCTCCTACATATCCAAGCACAACCTATATTGTTCAGCTCTCCTGTATGTAGCACAAGCACTGAGCTGTGAACCACACATAGAATCTGAGGATTGGGCTCAGGTTTCACGAACGTCAGTAGCCGCCAGCAGTCTCAGAGGCAGTTGGCTGACTGCACTCCCACCGCCCACAGTTCAGGGTCAGGTGAGTGATGCCACACAGTTGCACTGGGCGGAGACCTTGCCTGCCCTGCATGCTGCTTGCAAGAATTAGTTTTGTGCTAAAATAAATCGGTACTTCTGTACATTTAAAAATAAAAAGTATTACAGTAGTTCTGCTGTAGAAATTTGTCTTTAAAAATATTGGTGGTGTAACTGGAGGTTGGGCTCAGGTTTCATGAAAGTCAGTAGCAGCCAGCAGTCTCGGAGGGCAGTCGACTGACTGCACTCCCACCACCCACAGTTTAGGGCCAGATAGTGATGCCACGCTGTTGCACTGTGCATACACCATTGCCTGCACTGTGTGCTGCATGTAAGAATTTGTTTGTGCTAAAATAAATCAAATACTTCTATACCTTTAAAGACAAAAAAGTATTACCGTGGTTCTGCTGTGAAATCTGTCTTTAAAAATATTGGTGGTGTAACCTGAGGTTGGGCTCAGGTTTCACAAAAGTCTGTAGCCACCAGCAGTCTCTGAGGGCAGTCGGCTGACTGCACTGCCACTGCCAACAGTTCAGGGCCAGGTAGTGATGCCACACAGTTGCACTCCATGCACACCCTTGCCTGCCCTGCGTGCTGCTTGCAAGAATTTTTTTTTGTGCTAAAATGAATCAGTACTGTACATTTAAAAATAAAAAGTATTACAGTAGTAGTTCTGCTGTAGAAATCTGTCTTTAAAAATATTGGTGGAGACCGACCTGCCGGCACAGCGGTAGGGCTACCACTCATGGCGCCAGTGACCCGGGTTTGGGAACGGACTCGGGTGGCTGGAGGGTCGGCCTGGGGGAGAAGAATTTAGCACTTATTGGCCGCTCTCCTTCTCTGGGGGAGGGTGGGTTGATTGTCCCGCTGCTACACCACCACCTGGGTGACCACAGGTGATGGTGCAGTGAGACAGTCTGCAAGGGAGAGAGGACGTCAGCCGGAGTCGGGGCATTAGCGTGTCTCTACGGGCTCACCCCTAGGTTCTCTGTTTACTGAGATGTCCATGGGAATGGCACCATAAACAAGGAAAATGAACCCTTGGATGCGGTGTAGACGGGATCTAGCTCCCAGATTCCATAACCCGTCTCTCAGGGAAGTCTGACCAGATTGCCCGACACACACATTCAGATGGACTGGAGGGGAAGTACTGGGGACCCCTCCTCCCGCCTCCGGGGGTAGACTGAGGCAGCATGGGGTGGATCTGTCTGTTCCTGAGAGGTACCGGGTGGGACAGAGTGAGCATAAACCCCCAGAAGAGAGGCATCCAATGTGAGAAGGGGCAAAAACAAAATAAATAAATATTGGTGGTGTAATCTGAGGTTGGGCTCAGGTTTCCACGAAAGTCAGTAGCCACCAGCAGTCTCACAGGGCAGTCGGCTAACTGCACTCCCACTTCCCACAGTTTAGGGCCTGGTAGTGATGCCACACAGTTGCACTGCATGCACACCCTTGCCTGCCCTGCATGCTGCTTGCAAGAATTTTTTGTGCTAAAATAAATCAGTACTTCTGCACATTTAAAAATAAAGAGTATTACAGTAGTTCTGCTGTAAATATCTGGCTTTATAGATATTGGTGGTGTAATCTGAGGTTGGGCTTAGATTTCATGAAAGTCAGTAGCCGCCAGCAGTCTCAGAGGGCAGTCGGGTGACTGCACTCCCACCGCCCACAATTTAGGGCCAGGTAGTGACACCGCACAGTTGCACTGCATGCTCACTTTTGCCTGCTTTGCATGCTGCTTGCAAGAATTTTTTGTACTAAAATAATTCAGAACTTTTGTATATTTAAAAATAAAAAGTATTACAGTAGTTTTGCCATTGAAATCTGTCTTCAAAAATATTGGTGGTGTAATCTGAGGTTGGGCTCAGGTTTCATGAAAGTCAGTAGCCACCAGCAGTCTTTGGAGGGCAGTCAGCTGACTGCACTCCCACCACCCACAGTTTCGGAACAGGTAGTGACGCCATACAGTTGCACTGCATGCACATCCTTGCCTGCCCTGCATGCTGCTTGCAAGAAGATTTCTGTGCTAAAATAAATCTGTACTTCTGAATATTTGCAAAGTGTTACAGTACTTGAGTGTTTAGAAACTGTTGACATAGACAATGTTGGCAGGTAAATCTTGTAAAAGCGCACTTGGTCCAGCCCATGCAAATCTACAATGGACGAACAGGTTGGTGATGCTGAACCTGAATGTGAGCAATGGTCAGGCCATATTAGATGCCCAAAATTATTCTTTACCCCTTCCAAGTCTATTTTTTTTCCAGCAACAGTAGTACTGTGGGTGGCACAGGAGAAGATGATACAAGAAGCACAAGCAGAAGGACACTGTTCTCAACTCCCACAACCACCAATGTGTCCCCATCTCTCACCAGTACCATCACATCTGTTGTCCCCACCACCGCCACCATAGAGACCCTATCTTCCACAACAACTGGCAGCATTACTACTACAGCCAGTCCTGCAACTATGACTGTCACTCCAGCCACTAATGACATTATGAACCCTGCCACTACTGCCACTACTGTAACACTATCACCATAGTCTGTTATCCCTGCCACGGTGAATTATACCAATATAACCACTACAGTTGATTCACTTATGCCTCCTGCTTCTCAGCTTCTCAGTACTCCTGAAAAAGTTGTAGAGGAGGAACAGTCATCTGGTTCTGAGTATTTCCCTCCATATGAATTGCCCAGTGAAACATCATCTTCTACATCAGAGGCAAAAGTGACTTTGAGGATGAGGCAGAGTATGCTATGTACCTTGAGGGCAGAAAAACATCCTTCAGGAGTAGCACTAGTACCCAGGGTAGTAGAAGTAGCAATAAGTGTAAGGGTCCCCTCAATCTAAGAAGACCAAACAAGCAGCACTGACATTTCTTCAGCAGGCTCCATCACAGCCTGAAGGACAGCCAAGTGATAGCAGCACTGGCATGGCACCATCAGGGGCAGTGGTCACAGGGCAAGAACGCCAGGACAAGAAAGGCACATCTGTTGAAAAAAGAACTGGGGATGTGGTGCTACCAGAATTACTGGTAACCGCAGTGTTACGAGTGCTGTGTGGCAGCATTTCACTGTGTTAAAGGAGGACACAAGGAAGACAGTCTGTTCTTTTTACAACAGTACTGTCAGCCAAGGGAAATCACTCTCTAACTTGACCACAACATTATTACAGAACCACTTGAAGCTTAAACACCCTCAACTGCATCAAAGCTCATCTGGGTCTGGATGTGGACCCTTGGTTTCACCAAGATGAAACTCCTCCGGTGGACAGGCATGTACTGTTGGCAGTGTTGGTGGCACCGACAGATCTGATTTCGAGCACTCTTTCCTCCTCACCAACACAGAGTCTTTCTGCTCTGGTCACTTCTGACTGTAGTAATACTACAAGGCAGAGACAGTCATCACCACTTTGCACACCACCAGTGAAGCCGGTCCACATTGATGTCTCCCCACACTTCCAATAATAGATGCTCTGCATGCATAAACAAAGCATCATGCCTCACATCCAACAGCACAGCAAATCACACAGCTGATTCCTGAGAAGCTGGCAATGGATCTCCAGCCTACTATATGTCAGTTGTGGAAGATACTGGCTTCCAACGGCTTCTCAACTATTTGCGTCACGTTATCAGATACCATCTCGAACTACATTTTCACAGAGTGTATTACCATGATTGTATGATGGTGTGCAATCTGCTGTTGCTGCTCTGCTTGCAGATGCTGTTGGTGGTGTTTTCACTGCACATCAGATATCTGGACTAGCGATAACTCCCTGCATGCCTGTCTCTCCTTAACTCACACGCTGTGTGCAGCAACCTGCTGCTGCTGTTTCCGATGCATCACTTTCTGGCTCACCCTTATTCCCCCACAATCTAGTAATCTCATTAGGTCAGCTTTGCTGAACATCGGACTGATGGAGGAAGACCACAGAGCACATAATATTCTCATGTTTGTGCAAGACATGTTGTGGTCTCGGACTGGTATTAACACAAATTTAAAAGTTGGGTTTTTGTTACCAACAATGGCACAAGCATGATGAAAGTCATCAATGATTGCCATTTTGTGAGTGTTCATTGCTCTGCATACACTGAATTTAGTGGTGACTTATACACTGTATAACAGTACTAGGACCAACAACATATTAGGGGCCAATGCATAAATGGGTGGAGTGGCTCTGCACCACATATCTCTGGCATGTAGCCACTCTGTGGCCAGTGTGCCCCCATCCGGGATGCACAAAGCGGGCATGCAGCCCCTACATACCTGATCCTCCAGCCACGTGGACAGCAATGCGCTGGTGGCAGGTGAGGGCATGTCACACTCACACCATGCACCATGGTGTGGAGTGCTGTGCACTGGGGGTTGTAGAAGGGTGATGGCTATGCCAGGTGGAACCTTCTGCCCCACTGCATGCCCCCGCTTGCAGCGGCAGCATGACCTGACAATCTGAGCTGCCCCAGCCCACTAGGCTGATGGAGAGGGCTGGGGCAGTGGAACAGGTGAGTGCCCATACATGTCCTCGAGTTCCACCTAGTGCCATTCAACCTCATCCAACTGATGCCCACCCCGCCCAGTAAAAGCCATGCAACCCCCCAACACACACACACACACACACACACACACACACATACATAGTTGCGCCTACCCGGTAAGGACGTAGAAAACCCCTCCCTCCCTGTGCACACACAGGTGCCCCACATCATACTCCCAGATCCCTGAATCCAGTACCACCGTGGAGGCATTAGTGGCCAGTGGCTGGTGGTCCCCCCACCCAGCCACAGCACCAACAACCAGGCGTACATGTGAAGAGGACTTGCCCAGCAAGCCCAGTAGTCCCTGAACCCCTGATCCCATTCCCCCTGACCCTTATTGTCAGTGGCTCCCCCCATGGCACCACCACCCCCCATACTGCATAGCTGGTGCTGCGGCTGGATGGCCAGCGGCACAGCCCTCCACACACCTCCTCAGCCACTGGACGTCCACGTGATGCTGGGAACGCACAGCTTATTATTAGGGATATGTTCCCAGTATTACTCAGACGTTGGAAGCTGAGGAGGTGTGCAGAGGGCTGTGTCATTGGCTGTCCGGCCGTGGCACTGACTATGCAGGTACGGGGGGATGCCACTGGGGTGGGGGGAGCCACTGATTACCAATGAGGGTAAGGGGGACATGATCAGGAGTCGGGTGTATAGGACCAGGGAACTTGTGTGCCTTGTGGGGAGCTTGTGAGACACTGGGGACAGGGGCAACTGTGGTGGGGGGGGTTATGTCACACACCAGGGACAGGGGTGGCCATAAGTGGGGAAGGTTGCTTCTGCTGCCACAGAGATGGGGTGGCATGTGGGGTGGCCTGCTGCATGGGTACTGGACTGCCGTGAGTTGGGGAGGTGCGGCTGGTGGACCCGTGCACCAGGGGCTTGGCCATGGGGTCTTCTGCCAACCAGGGCATAGCAGCATGGATCTGGGTGTCCACCGGTGCAATTCACACACCTGGACCTACGCCTGCCCATGTAAGGGATCCACCGTGGGACCCATGCTAGGCATCCCATTGGATGTGCAATTGGGTCCTCGACTCCTCCCGTGGCCATCCTTTGGAGTACTGCACACCAGGGGGGTGGAGCCTTGGACAGGTGGCATCTGATGGTGAATGCCGGCCGGGCACACCTATCCGCAAGTGCGGAGCTACACGGTTGGGATATGTGCCTCCGGTGCGTATTTCCCGCCCATTCACGAATAGGACCCAGTATCCACAGCCCGTTCCATCTGTAGCCATTTCCATCACTCTGTAAAAGCCACTAACAAATTACAGAAGTTCAGGAATGTCTTGGTTTGCCCCAACATTTTGTAATACAAGATGTTAGCACTCGGTGGAATTCTTCATACCTGAATCTTTCAATACTGCTGGAGCAAAAGCGGGCACTACACGAAATGTCAATGGAGGCAGACATTGGAGGGATCCTAGGATATCATGATTGGTTAGTTCTTGAGGGCATGGTGAAGGTTCTTGTGCCATTTGAGAGGAGTACACATGACCTAAGTGCTACCACAGCCTTACTTAGACAGGTTATCCCAGCTGTGGATATTCTCAAAAGACCGTTACAATGTTTTTTGGCTGACGACACACTCACTACACAAGAGGTCACTGAACTTGTTATTCATCTCGATGCAGAACTTGAAGCAGGGTTTGCCACAGTTATGGATACCTGCCATCATGTGTTTGCTACCATGTTGGACCCTAGGTTCAAACGCGAGATCCTTCATATAGCCATGGACAGCCACAGGGTGACTCATTTTAGGCAACAGCTGAGTGAAGAGTTAAATAGTGCCATGCAGGCAGTGAGACACTTGGAAGGGAAAGAAAGATGCTCCAGTTCAGATTCCTGAGGGAGAGAAACAGGCATGTGGTGGTTTGGAATCGGATGGTACTGGTGGAGATGGGGAAAGATGGCATAGTGGCAATGCAGAGGAGAGTGACTGGGCATTACTCAGCACACCATTGCATCAACAGCAACACAAACGCTCACAGTCTCAGCCTCCCTCTGCAAAAATTTACTTAATGGCTAGTTTTCAGAATCAATTGAACCATTTGAAGTTGATCCACTGGGCTACTGGATTCAGAAAATGAACGCCTGTCCTCACCTGTCACAACTTGCTTTAAAATACCTAAGCTGCCCTTCTTCAAGTGCTGTCTGAGAAGATGTTTAGCACTGCTGGTGATGTTGTTGAGCCACCCCATACCAAACTGGACCCTCAACACGTTGAACAGCTAGTGTTCATCAAGCTAAACTTACCAATTACAATTACTTACAGTTGGCTACAAATATGATCTGCCCACATAAAACTAGTAGTACAGTACTGCTCTCGATCTGCCTAATGTTATGACAATGTAATGTTACTTTTTTTTTTGTCTCACCCTTTCTTTTTTCTATTACGTTAAATATTTAATTTAAATGGTAACTCTCCACTCCCTGGCATATAGCTGCAGGACCACCATGAGGCCCCTCTTAAACTAGAAGCATTTAAATACTGTATCATGTTTTAGTGCACTTATTATTGTGTACTTCAGGTTACAAATTATCTGTTGGTAAGAAAGGGCCACTTGGCCCACACAGTTTGCTCAGATTGTCCATCCCTGCCTTATCGGTCTCTTCTGCAGACCTAAAGCAACCCTGCAGGCTTCCTGCCTGTTTTCAAATACACCCCTATGCCTATCTCATGCATGCTTGAAAAATCCCACACTGTTTTCGCCGCCATCACTTATGCTGGGCAGTCTGTGTCAGGCATCTACCATGCCTTCTGTGAATATACATTTCTTCACATCTGTCTTGAACTCCCCTTCAGCTTCATTACATCCCCCATTGCCCCAATACTTGTGCTTTCTCATTTAAAAGAGATTCCCCTTATGTGCCCTCTTCACCCTTGTGAGGTACTTGTATAGGTCCCCATCATGACACATCTTGCTCTCTTTTCCAGGGTGCACATACAATGCACTTATGCCAGTGCCATTTTAGTTGCCCTAGACAAGACACAAGATGTCACCTCATCTACAGCCTTTGGTCAATCTATGATGACCATCTGTTACCTGACCACTGACCAGTGCAGTAGTTTGTTGCCTTTTTTGTGCTTCTGAAAGGCTCCTGGGGAGTGTTCATAGTAGAACTAACTGTTGTACTTCAAAAGGGAAGGAAGTGGTGGCCTTTAACAGTGTCTCAATGTCTTATTTAAAAAAAAAACACTTATCTGGGGATGAATAATGAATATCTGGAGCCCTGAATATGAATATTCATCCGAGTATTTGAAATAAAGTATTCGCACACCCCCTAGTGGCAGGGTCCCTGGGTCCAGGTGGCACTGACCCCAGTGGAGGTCTGCAGAGCAATACAAGCAGGCATAGCTGGGAGGATGGGCATCCCAGGAGTTGGCCTAAGACCTCAGAAGAACAGGAATCAGCATGACACCATCAGGAGTAGTGGAGAGACACTCCTCAAGGAAGGTCACTGGGATCCACGAGGATCCACTTCCACCATGACAGTTCAAACTTGAAAGAGCACCAGATGAAAAGGGCACACGAGTAAGCCTTGCATTAATGATGTCCCGTAGAGGATTAGGAAACTCTGGGTAATGTATATTATTTCTCCCTGGCAGGTAGTTGAAGTAAATGGTCATCAGAAGAAGTGGACCTGACAAGAGTTGGGTAGTAAGTCCCCATGTGAGGGATGAGGCATGAGAGGCTGTTTCTTTGGGCAATTAAGGATAGGGATATCAGTGCACTGTCAGAGAGGCAGATATGGCTAGACAACTATTTAATTAAGTTAGTAGTAAAATCATAATAATGATTTACAGTTATCTATTGTTTTCCCATGAGGGCACAGTAAGGCACTGCAGGCACATAATTGTCCCCAGGGAAGTGCTCACCCTACCTGGGAAAGTGCCACTGCACAAACAGTCTTGGGAGCAACAGGGCTACAGGGACCCCATTGGAAGGCTAGGGAAATGTATGTGCAATCTGAAATATATTTGGATCAGATCCCGTAATGTTAACATTAATACCTTTTAAATCAGTGGTGGAACCTGGCCACAACAACCATGGAAGTAGTGCAGGGTAGACAGGCCCTGTAAATGGTAGGGATTGAGACTGTAGACACTGTGTAATGCATGATGTGTAGAAACACAGAAACATAGACAATGATTGCAGAGAAAGACCCCTTCTAGTCTGCCCAGAATTCCCTATCTGTCCTGGGACTTTTGTTCATATGAGGTTTTATCCTTCCTGGTCCACCCACACCCCACCAGTGCTACTGACATGAGCAACCACCAGACCCTCCAATCTGTCCCAGTCCTGCTTGAAAAATGTATGATCTTGGCATCCACCTCTTCAGTTGGCAAACTGTTACATGGCTCCACCACTCTTTCTGAAAAATAGAACTTTCTCACATCATTCTTAAAACTTCCTCTCTCCAGTTCCCACTTGAGACCTCGGGTTCTTGACTCTGTACTCCTGCTAAGTAGTTCCCCACAGTTCACCTTGTTTATTCCCTTTAGGAACTTGAAGGTATACCCAGTCTCCAGCATGTCTCTGTCCTTCCTTAGGTCAGGACTCCAGAACTGAGCACAGTATTCTATATTCCAGGTGCAGCCTCACCAGTGACCTCTACAAAAGCTCTGCTGAAGGAAAGGATTATGGAATATTGAGGATGTCTTGAATCCAGTGAGTTACAAGGCCTGTGGCAGTATGGTTTCACAGTGGGGAGGTCATGTTAAACAAATCTGAGAGAGTTCTTTGACTGGGTGACAAAGGATTTAGATCAGGGTGGAGCGGTGGATGTGGTCTACCTAGATTTCAGTAAGACTTTTGACACCATTCCACATAGGAGACTAGTATGCAAGCTGGGTGGCTTAGGAGTGGATCCAAAGGTGGTAAACTGGATAAGAAATTGGTTAGGGGATAGGCAACAGAGGATGGTGGTAAATAGAGTTCACTCCGAGTAAGGGAGGGCGCCAGTGGGCCGCCTCATGAATCAGTGCTGGGACCAGTTCTCTTTAATGTTTTTATAAGTGTAAACTCCCCACTCCCATTGTCTAGGGGATTCCAGGTGGTAACTTGGTGGGAGGGGGGCACTGTACAGTGTCCCCACTCCCGTTGGCTAGGGGATTCCAGGTGGTAACTTGGTGGGAGGGGGGCACTGTACAACCAATAAAACACATTCCAAGAAAATAAAAGCTGCTCATTCCTGGTTCTTCTGTTATTGTGAGATGGCTGTGCATCATTGGGGAGCAGGTACATCTCTTTGCTTTGGTGGGCAGGCTGCAGGGGCAATGTTTGTTAAACAACTACAACATGCACATCTGGAATCAATTAAATCCAATGTCCTCTCCAGAATCAAAAGTGAAAAAACTGATTTAATATAAAAGAGAAACTTGATGAACCACTCCATGGGCGTGGGGATAACAAAGTACGGTGGGAACACATCTCAGGTAGGAACCTGATAATCACTTCTGCAAGAATTTCCTTTTCCGACAGATTGATTTATGGCTTTACACACATTCCCTTGAGCAGAAAAGGCTACATTCCTGACAGCAGCACTAGATAGTAGGCCGAAACAGGCCACATTTAGAGGTATTAAAACTTGCAGACTTTCAGTCCATGTTCCTTCTCTTCACATTCTTTCTTAACACAGGCACTGGCTTACTTCTTTTCTCTTAGTCTCAGCAATCCTTAAACTGAGGTGGCAGTTGTGACAGCATGAGACATTTCTACTGTCCCAATCCTATTTCTTACTTTGCCTTGTTATAGACAGGGATTACTTTAAAACACAGGGGCTGCTTTTAAATGTAAGCCCCCTACATGAGCTTATATTCCCACATATTTAGGCACCTTTCCCTAACCCCTCCCAAGCCAGGAAATGGGTTTGATGCTCTGGGGTTAGTTCTCTTATACCTCAAGGGGGCAGCAGAGAGCAGCAGATAGGGTATAAAGGGAAGCGTACAGGAAGTATCTTGGCCTTTCTAACCCAGGCAGTATGCCTGGAGCTGGAGTGGGAAGGCTGGAGAGTAGAACCAGGATCAGTATAGGTAAGCAAAGAGGGAGCGCGACAGTCCAGGTGGGCCAGTCGGGAACCCCCCCAAAAAGTAAAGCACAGTCAGGAAGGTTCTATACACCGTGGCCGAGGAGGAGTGGGGAGTATGGAGCTCCAGTGGGGACCAGGTAGCCAGGTTTTGTCGAGTGGGGCTAAGGCATTAGGGAAGCTTTAGCAAGCCATTTGGAGATGTAGGAGCCCTTAGGAAGTCCAATTGTTTATGTTTTTCCAGGTTGCTAGGGCTGGAAGGGCTGTGGCAGGGCCCTCTAAGGAGGGGAACTGGTGGCAAAGGTTCCTCTTGTACCCGGTGTGTCAGGGCGTCCGGGGGGGGGGGAGTGATGGAGCTGGGGAGCCTTTCCCTTGTTTTTAGGGGCCTTGGTGGGACAGGTCCTGGGGCACCAGTTCAGCAAATGGCTGGGTGGGCTGGGGACCCACAGAAGTGGTAGGCCTTGGAGGGTGGTCCCCATGCTGGTGACTTAACGCAAGCCCAGGTGTTGTAGAAGGGATGTGGGCTTGGCAGGGATTCCCCGTAGGAAGGACGTGATGACAGTAGTACAACTCCAGAGGAAAGGAGGGCCATGGAGGCTGAGGCGGAGGCAAGTATCATAACAGGGGCCTCAGCCTAGTACATGTAGAGCCAGCTATTGGAAAAGGGGTCAGGGCCTGGGTCATCAGGAAAAATCCTGGATGCCTTGGGGCATGGGCCAATGCCTCGGGGTCCAGGTGGGAAGGGCAGCTTGCTTTTCCACGCCAGTGTCAAGGGGGACAACCAATGCCAGTGTACTGTAAAGGGGACTTGGTGTGAAAACAGAAGTAAAAGGAAGGCTCGGCTTACCAGATCTTCACATGCCAGGAGATCACAGAGATCTGGGTTCCAGTGTTTTGAGTAAAACACCCGAGACAGCAAGGGTAGTAGAAAGACTCTTTCTGGTGTCTGCTGATACTGTGGTTCTGCTGTTTGAGAGGTTCAGCCATATTGTATAAAAAGTTATAGCCCCATGGAGCTGATTAAGTATTCGCCGTAAAGGACTGGTGACCCCTGTATAGCTGGAAGCATTTGCCATGCAGGTGACAATAAAGTTATTCAGGGAGAAAACAGTGGTTTGTGCTTCATTTGATTGTAGGGAGGGAGTTCTAATGACATAAAATCATTTGTTTCCCTCTTCATTTTGCAGTCTGATTAATTTGCCATGTGTTTTGCATTTCAGGGGAGACAATCCAGCCTCTGGGGCTTTCAGGGCATTGCAAGACCTCTGAGAGAGATGGTGGTCTTGGTCTGGTTGGTGGGTTCGGGAAGTTTATCCGTTGCTGAAAATAGGAGGTAATGCAGCAGCAGCATGAAGACAGTATCAAGGTAGAGACCATTCACTTTCCCTAGTCCAGTAAAAGAAATGTCTCATATGTTAGCACTTTGGAAGTGATCCTTTCTAACTGCCCGGACCGTCTGTGAGATTTCAAGTATGCCGCTAGATGGGGCAGGAAGGGAGGGGTTACATAAACAAACAGGAAGCTATCTTCCTTACTGAAAGGTCTTAACTTCCAAAATGGTGTTCCTTTTAGCATGAAACAGAACCACCAAAGACCTTCCGGATACCCAATCGCTGATGCCACACACCTGCTCGAAGCAGCCCAGAGAATTATTTCATCCCTGGTGATCCCGAAGGCCTGGGGCACCTTATGCTCATGCAGTGATTCCAATTTCTGGACTGCCTTCACCCACAGGGCTGCTTGCTGTACCACACGGAGCACCTGGATGGCCTGCCATTCCACCAGGGTCCCAACCAACAACTCCCCACATGTATCTGTTCCTGCCTTCACAGGCTATATCCCCTGAAATCCCACAACACTGTATCGTTCACCAGCTGGGGGAAAAGGGGTAGGCTGCCACTTCTACTCCCTCAACGATCCAGGCTGACATCTCTGGACCGCACCCCAGGCTCCATCTGTGAGAGCAGGACTGACCACAGAAAACACTACTGAACTCTCAGGCTGCACTTGCCCACGGGCAAGATTACTTAGAAACAGGGCTCCATTGGTGCTTACCCTACCAAGGTGACAAAGATCATGGTGGGCCTCCATACTTCTGCTTCTCAGGGCTCCAGCTCCCAATCACACCGATAGGGCCCAACATGCTGCTCTACTGCCTCCCCACGTCTTATGGACCAAACCGCTGCATCTTCATTCACGCATCTTCTTCCGGCCGAACTTGCGGGTCCCAACCCTGACTCGCTCTCTCTTGCATCCCGTCTTCTAGTCTAGTCCCCTTATAGTACCAAAACCCCTACTATTTATACCCTAGGGGGTGGGTCCCCCTGCTGGCAGCAGGCAGGCCCACATCCCAGACCTACTGGCGCCAGAGCTCCTATTGCCTAACTATACTAGTTAACTAGTAAGCTCCCAGAGGGTGCTTACACTTTCCTCCCACACAAAACGTTCACCTCCTGGTGAATGCCAACCAGGCTGCACCACTGAGCCCCCCCAAGGAGAGATATGGCCACTCTCCCTCCCCCACAAGGGCTAGAGCACCATACTGGTTACACCACCAGCCAGTGAGAATTTAAATACTTTACCAAAACCTTAACCTACCCTGTATCATTTTAATGGGGCCTAACAGGTGACCCACCTGCTGGTTCCTAGGGTCGGACTGCCAGGTACTGCAGTGGGGGTGTCCTCCCCACTAATACTGTAGCCTTCCTACACAAAACTGGATTTCCCAATAATTGGAAAAGTGCTGCTGCCAGGAATAGGTAAGAATAAACACATCCCCTTGTAAACACATAATTAAAACATTGTAACATTACCAGTGTAACACATATATTTTCTCTACTCTAACTTACTGGGAAGCCAACCCCGGGTAACTTTAAACATTAAAACAGTAACGAAAAGGGTTGATCTCATCAAGCATTCAGAGGTGGGAGTCTGTGACATCAGTATTGCCCTAGGGACCACAGGCCATCTTGCAGCATAAGTGACTACAGTCTAGGGCACATTACATCTCTGGGAATCACCTCGCCTAATAAAATTCAGGGCTTGGTGATCTCCTCACCAGAAGAGTCCTTGGAAATTATGTAGTGCTTGATATGTCACCGGTCTTCTTCCTGTACCAGGGCAAAAGGCTTAAAGAGGGTAATTCCAGTTCATATCTGAGAAAGTCGCACATCCTCTTTGCCTGCCAACTAGCCTGTCACCTCACTGATGGTAGAATATCACAGCTCCCCTCCATGTAGGTCATAATTCTATCCAGGGCCCAATGAAATACCCAGGTTCCCTGGTTCTCCTTGATAATATCCCAGATCTGCTTGGTTACATAGGGGTACTAGGCACCAAGGTTCTCTTCTTCAATGTGCTGCTTCACCCATTTGTCTGCAGTAGACCACCTTAGAACACTGGGTACGTTGACTCCTGCAGTAGTACCTTTCTGCAGCCAGCTGCTCGAGACATAGCGTACCACTCTCAGGTCTGAGGTATCTAGGGCTGCTTACTTTTGCCATTTAATTTTACATAGTTTAGGCAGACGAAAAGAGGATACTGCCAATCTGCCAGGTGGTAGGTGGTATGGCTTTGGGATATCCTGCTCAATACATGGATAAACAAACTCCAGCAGGCTGTACTCAAGGGTGGAGCCACAGCTCCCTTTCTGAACCAGAAGTGCACACAAACAATGAATCTGCCACCTCCGCACAAGGGAGATCCTGGGGTAGGGTAGCAATCACGGTGCTTCCAGATCCATTGCCTTTGACTCCACTACCAAGGAGGGGCTACCAGAGGGAGCTGACCCAGGACTTGCCAGTAGCTGCTCCCCTCCATGGCCGCTCCCGCTGCCACTGGGAGTGGTGGAATTAGATGGTAGGGGAAGGCTGGGCAGATGTCTAGCACCCTTCCCCACAGGTTTACCCTCAGTCTCCCCAGGACTTGCTCCATTTCCTCCCATGTCTCTGCACTGGGTAGTGTCTCATTACTGAGAACACAAGTGGGGGCCCCACACCAGCCCCATCCCTCCACATAGGGCTAAAGGGATTCTCTTGGGTAAGGCACCACTCTGTTGGAACACCCAATACAAACTGACAACCAAATTAGCCTCTCATCAATGATGTGGCACATCATGCAGTAGTCCATGGTGGTACTTTTCTCCATCGTATCCCAAGTCCAAGCTGATAGGTACACAGGAATAGTCCCCTTATGATCTTAAGGCACCTCTACCATGCTGCAGATCATTAAGTAGCTGTAACACACACTCTGAACACTCCTTCAAGGACTCCTTCTCAAAATGGCACCTGCTCCTGGGTAGAAGAGTTCATGCAACAGCACCCCAGTTGCTGTCAGCCAATCAGAGCATAGCATTTGCATACCAGTGGTTTTAGTCACCTGCATGTCCATGTGCCACCACCCCATGGAGAGAGGTTATTCCCAAAATACTTTGACCTGAATTCATCCATCAGGTCCACGATACCCTTCAGGTGGACACCAATGGGTTGACAAACTCTGCAGAGACTGAAGACTACAGGCTGGTGGCCTGGCATGGCAACAGATGTCCAACATTATGGACAATTGCATCACCTGTGCTCAAAACAACCCATTTTCTGGCAAGAAAATGCCATACTGCTACCCCAGAGACATTCTGGTCCCTGGAATGCAATCCAAATTGATTTCATCAGACCTTTGCCAACCACCAACAAAAACAAGTATGTACTTGTGAGTACTGATCTCTTCTCAAATGGGTAGAAGCCATGTCGCAGAAACACAGCGAAAGCCACCACCAAAATCTACTGGTAAATCAGGTATTTACGGTGGGCCTACCTCTCAAGGTAGACTCTGACCAGGGATCCAGTTTCACAGGTGAGTTGATGCAAGAACGGTTGCAATTACTGGGAGTTAGCCAGAAGTTTCACACTGCATACCATCCTCAGTCATCAGGACAGAAAGAGAGAGCTAACAGACAGATTAAGCTCATGTTGTATAAGTTTGCAAACCAGAATACTAAAGGTTGGGACACTTTGTTGTCCTTGTTGCCCTTACTCCTAATTGCAATCAGAGCTACCCTGGCTGCAGCAACCTAGTGTACACCCTTCAAGGTGATGACTGAGAAGTAAATGAGACTACCTTAACATCTGTGGATTGATCTAAATGTCCCACCCCAGACAGAGTGTTGGCAGACACTTACATCGCACAGCTGAAAGACAATCTGATACAGACACACCTGTTTGCTGCTCAGAATCTGGGCCAGGCTCAATAGCAGTCCAAAATGTACTTAAACAAGAAAGTCAAAGAAGTTGATTGGCAAGTAGGAGACCAAGTAATGGTACTGAAATTCTCACCCCTGCCCAACCATTTGCAAACAAATGGGTGGGCCCTTTGACATTATCAATAAACTGAGCCACACTGTATACTAAGTGTGGCTGATGGACCACAAGAAGCCCATTGATAAATGGTACCATGCCAATCAACTGAAATTGTATGTAACTACCCATTCCCCTGGGGTTACTAGAATTCTATCAGTGTTAGACTAGGAAGGTAGTGGGCAGCTGTTAGTTTATTAGGAACTCTCTACAGACCTCTCATTGTTTACCTAGCTATGCTGAGTGAGAAATGAATTAGATCATTTCGAACTCTCGCAGCAGCCTGAGCCACAGTGAAATCAGCTGCCTGGGGACAGTTTAGAATGTTGAGTTCAGTTGAGTGGAGAGTCTGAATGTGGGACACAGTTGAGAGAGGAGCTGTCATTGTGAAGGTGCCTGCCAGTCTGCTCTGAGGCTGGGTGAAGGACCTCAGTTTGTTTTTCTCACCCCAGTGTGTGAGACAACAGCAGTACCACAGGAAGTGGTGGACATCGGTAATTTATGAGATGCCAGTGGGTAATTTTTGTGAGAATTGGATGGGACTGTTAGATCCAATGGGTCCAAGGGGCAATCCATTGAAGGACCAAAAGATTGTCCAGTTGCCTAGAATGTTTCAGAGGAGTTGGCTGGTAGCGTATGTGCCCAGAGACAAGGCTAGATTACACCACTCAGGATCCCAGTTTCCACCACAAAAATGTGCTGAATGTAGAAGTAAATGTGTGGATGCCTTTAGCAATCCAAGGGGGTTAAAGAATCTGGTTTTTGTAACCCAGAAGGAATGGCAGAGGCTGGCTGGGGCCAGTGTGGACAGAACCTCATCTAAAACTCCAGTCAGGGCTAACTGGTTACTGGACCATTAAAAGTAAAGATTTCCAAGTTCTGAGTAATTGTGGACAAAGAGAACATTTGTGCCCAAGTTTGCTGAAAGTTTCAAGCGGCTGTGAATTAAACTGGAGGAGTTGCTAGAGGAAATGTGCAACAAACTGTACTAAAATTGCCTAAAAAGTGCTTCAACTTGCTGAAATTCCAAGTCATTGAAAAAAAAGTTTGTTTTTCTGTTTAAATTTGCCTGCTCAACGATCGTCATGAAGGAGAGCGAGCAGGAGAGAGAGAGAGAGAGAGAGAAAGAGAGAGAAGCTCATTTGCATGGCATTGTGTGATTGGTCCACATAACCAAGTCCTGCCCATTGCCTGGAGTTTCTGCTCTGAGGGAGTGTTTGAGGAGGAGAGAACGAGCGTGCAAGGAGTTCAGACTGTAACATGAAAAAAACTCTAATATTATTATAGTATAATATTTGTGTTATAAACAAAGGCGGATGTCTGCTTAGATACAAACAGGCTAGCTGCTTCAGTCAGTGACCTTTGACCCCAAAAGGTTTCAGTGTGAGAAAGCTGCAGGATGTGCTAAATTGACCAGTGAAGAAAAATCCCTAATTAAAAAGGTTTACTGTTCTATCTTAATTAAAGCCTTCTAGCTATCTGCCAGGAGACAGGACCTCATAAAACTTTATGATTCCTGCAGGAAGAGACTTAACTGGTTGCAGACTTGTGAAAACCACAAAAACTGAGATCACTCTAGCAAAACAAGAAATCAACAGTGAAACAAAAGTGGATGTTTTGATCAAAGACTGTCATATTTGGGAAACGGCTAGTGATGATTTTTCACTATAATAACATACATCCTTGTGGATATATGTGAGAAATTAAATCTAAGGAGGATCTAACGGTGACCTCACCAAAAGGGGTGGAAGATGGAGTTTGAAATTAACATACATCTGGGAAAAACAGTGCATATTATTCTGGACTCAAGAGACTTAATTCTCTGGACTTGAAAGCACTTAATGGCAACAACTAGATAGGAAAGAACTTAAGAATTTGTGGTAGGAGTTTGTGTTCTGTAACTTCCAATTTTTATTGGGACTGTAAGTTAATGATGTAATTGTTCTGTCTTTGATTTTACCTGTTTTACAATTTGTTTAGTAAACAACATTTTCTTTAATATACCGCCTATGTCTTCTCAGTTTTCTTTTGCATGTGATGCTGAACCTATGTTTAAGTCTGACAGCTGTTAAGAGCTTGAATATGTTACTAAGCTTGCTTAAAGGTAAGAATATCACTAGGTCTCATATAGAGTTGTAAGAGTACATTTTGGAAACCTGACTTGGTGCCCCTGGGTGAAGGATTGTACTGCATTCCTGAAGAGGGTACAAATCTGAGCCTGCTAATTGGGTATGCATGCATAAGGCTCACATTTTGACTCCCTCCAGAACTCAAGGCTAGTAGGTAATTTGGATCCGAAAGAGACAGGAGGGTTACTCTGTTTGTCACCTGTTCACACAGTTGCACTCTGAGGTTGGCACTGTGGGAGCAGAGTGCCTGACCTGCGGAGTGCATTTGTGACAGACTTGGTTGGCAGTGGTGTGATTTAAAAGTATTTGGTAGCACAAGCTTTAACAGTTCAATGTGCCTGATTAATACTGTACAGTTCACATGCAAAATAAGGCAGTGATTTATTTTTAAAAAACTAAATGGACTATATCATTGTACTTACAGTCTAAGTTCCTACCTGTTTTATTTTTTTTTGAGCGCAAGTTAGCATAGCTGTAGTTAGGGTAGAAGATTGCTTCCAGCTACAGCAGGTACACTGCAGACTACCTGAGGCAGTTGTGCCAGGAGAGAGGAGTCCAGCATGAGGGGAAATCCAACAAGCAGAACCTCATGGAGGCTCTGGTGGCAGCCAATGCCTGGAGCCTTGAGTCACAGTCCGTGACTAAAAAGGACTGAACCTTGGGCATGGAGGGGCTAGGGTCCAGTGCAGTGTCCAGATCCAGTGAGGAGGACAACAGGGCCAGTTCAAGCTAAAGGCCACAGCAGCAGGAGAAGGTCACCAGCATTCTGGAGCCAGAAGCGATCAGGTTGCAGATGGAGTTGTGGAGGATGGAGCTGGAGTTTGAACAAAAAAGGTTCGAAGCCCAGCAGCAAAGGGAGCTGGAATTTGAGCAGAAGAAGTTCCAACTGCAGATGGAAAAAGAGGAGAAGAGGGAGCAGCTTCAGTAAGCCACAGAGGAAATAGAGAGACAGCTTCAGTGAGAGACAGAGGAAAGAGAGTGACAACTTCGGTGAGAAGCTGAGCAAGGAAAGCTATGACTCCAAACACCAACACCAGAGCAGGTAAGTGGCCTGAGTTTAACTGGAACTCCAGGACTGGGTTACAAACTAAATTTAAAATTGAGAGCTGAATTTAAAGAGTGGGAAGATATGGATGCCTTTTTAAATTCTTTTGAAAATGTATGCATTTGGACAAATATTCCTAGAAAGTCCTGAAGCTTCCAGCTATCCCCGCTACTTACCGGAAAGCTCAGAAATGCATTGGTCAAATAGACAATGAGGACAGTAATGATTATAGTAAACTGAAACTGCACTTTTAAAAAAATATGAGCTAACAGCAGAGGACACTGGAGTTAAATTATGTAAGCTCAGGAGAAGCCCTGACATGAGCTACGAGGTACTAGCCACTAAATGTCAGTTTTTAAAACGTTGATGGGAAGGAACTGAAACAGATTCTGTAGAAAAAATTGAAAATGCTGTACTGATAGAGCAGTTTTTTTGGGCATGCCCAGCAGAGCTGAAAATGTGACTGGAGGACCGAGATCCAAAAACAGTACAAAAGGCTGCTGAACTCTCAGACTGCTATGCCAGGAGCAGACCTGCTCTGAGACTGAATGGGGCAGGTGTGACACTGCAGAAAGGGAAAAGTGCATCTTCAGAGCAACTAAACCCTCCCCCGCCTCCACCAAAACCAGGTAGCCCCAGGTTACAAAGAAAAGATTTACCTGAGAAAAGAAATGAATGTTGGGTTTGCAAAGAAACTGGACATATTGCAAGACAGTGTTCCAAAAGGACAAATAGTGCACAAAGTGGTGCCAGAAAAGAAGTGTGTTGTTTGTATGTCCCTGAAAGCATGCCAATCAACATGAGGGAACACTTGCACCCAGTCCCTGTGAATGGTGTACAGACACATGGGTTAAGAGACACAGGGGCATCCCTGACTTTGGTAAAATGAGATCTGGCAGAGCCTGGTCAGCTTATACCCAATCAATTTGTGACTGTACAAGGATTCAGTGGGAGGAGAAAACCCTGCCACCTGCTAGTGTCCTCCTAGATTGGGGTGAGACAGGAGGGACTGTACAAAATGTTGCTGTAGCGAAACTTTAGCTGTCAATGTAATTATCAGCAACAATCTCAAACAGGGGCTGGTGTGTGCTGTTACCCACAGCCAAGCGGCAAAGGAAAAGTTGTGTCCCTGGACCCCATAGAAGCCCCTGTGGAAACCACTGGGAGGCTGGTTCCCCAGCCTGTCTCCTGATTTGGAGAATAATGAAAGGGGTATAGAAATTCCCTAGGTAGCAGTTAACTAAACAGCTATGGAGGGTTACTCCAAGGAAGGAGGGGTGATCCATTGGTCAGAGGGTTAGGGATGGCAGTGATCCTGAGTGCCCTGACGTTAGTGCTAGGGACCCTAGTTTAGGCACTGAAGGGGACCTGTCCCATGCCTTGGGAATGTGTAAGGAGTTTGCAGCTGCTCAGAAAAGTGACTCTAGTCTAGAGAAGCTGAGGGCTTGGGTAGACCCAGATGGTACAGGGAGGTGATGGGAAACATAAAGCTTATTGGGACAATGGACTGATGTATACGCAGGATGTAAAGATAGAGGGTGGGGTGATAGGCAGGCAGCTTGTCATTCCCCAGGGGTACCATGAGCAGTTGCTCAAGACTGCACATGATATTCCCTTGTCTGGACATCTGGGAAGTGCATGCACTATGCAACGATTGGCCCAGAATTTCTATTGGCCCAATTTCGCCCAGCAGGTGAAGGAGTATTGCAGGTCTTGTCACGTGCCAAGAAATAAAGAAGGCAGGTAAGAAAACCCAGGCTGCCCTAATTCCATTGCTCATAGTGGAGGAGCCATTCCAGAGGGTGGGAATGGATATTGTTGGGCCCTTAAATACCCCCAGCTCCTCCAGGAAGAGGTTCATCCTCACGGTGGATTATGCCACACGGTATCCAGAGGCAGTCGCCTTATTCTCACTGAGGACAGACAAAGTGGCAGATGCCTTACTAGGGATTTTCTCCTGTGTTGGGTTTCTGCAGGAGGTTATCACCGATCGAGGGGTTCCTTCATGTTGGACTTGATGAAATATTTGTGGGAAAGTGTGGGGTGGTGCAGAGAAGTAAGACACCTTATCACCCACAAGCCAATGGGATTGTGGAAGGATTTAATGGTACCCTTAAGTCAATGCTCCAAGTGTTTGCTGAACAGCATGGGAGGGACTGGGAGAAATACCTTCCCTACCTGTTGTTTGCATACAGGGAGGTGTCCCAAGAATCAACATGGTTTTCCCCCTTCAAGCTCTAATATGGATGTAGGGTACGTGAGCCCCTAGACATGATCTGGGAGGACTGAGAAGGCAAGCACTCCCCCAAGGAACTCCCATAGTGGATTATGTCCTTAGGTTTAGGGAAAGGCTGAAGGAGATTATGGGGACAGCCTAGAGTAACCTGGCCGCTGCCCAACAAAAACAAAAGGTATGGTACAACTGCAGAGCCAGAGCTTGCTCGTACACGGTGGGTCAGGAAGTCATGGTCCAAATCCCGGTGTGGAAAGACAAGCTGCAGGCCAAGTGGGTAGAACCGTACAAAGTAGTCAGATGGGTAAATAATGTGAACTATATTATAGCGTTACCTGACAGGAGACATACACAGAGAATATACCATGTCAACATGAAGCCATATGCTAATAGGGCTGACATGGTGTTTGCTGTGTGTAGTCCTGGGGAGGGGACAGACGAAGGACTTACTGGAAGAAAGTAAGTGGGAGTCCTCTGTGGAGGCAATTAAATCATCACCCCAGTTGGCCCCAGACCAGATCCAGGAAGTAAGGGAGGTTTTAGCAGACTTTACCCCACTGTTTAGCACCAAGCCTGGACTAAACCTCTTAGCGACACACCATGTGGAGACAGGGACACAGGCACCCATGCGGCGAACAGCATACCGGGTGCCAGAGGCTGCCCAAAAGGACATTAGGAGGGTGGTGGAGGAAATGCTAGATTTAGGGGTAATCCAGAAATCCCACAGCCCATGGGCCTCACCCCTAGTCCTTGTTCCCAAGCCAAATGGCTGTACTCATTTCTGTGTGGAATATCGTGGTCTGAATACAGTCACTCCGCAGGTCAGGCCCTCTTCTCCCACAGTGCCAACCTCAGAGTGCAATAGTGTGAACAGGTAACTGACAGGCCAACCCTCCTGTCTGCTTTGGGTCCAAATCACCTTTAGCCTCAAGTTCTGGGGGGATTCAAACTATGAACCTTATGCTAGCATATCCAATGTACAGGCTCAGATATGTACCCTCTTCGGGACTGCAGTACAATCTTTTGCCAGGGGCATCCAGCCAGGTCTCCAAAATGAACCCTTAAAACTCTGTACGTGACCTTAGGTATATTCTTACCTTATTATACAAGCTCAGTACACAATCAAGTTTTACAACAACTGTCAGACTTAACCACTTATACATCACATGCAAAAGAAACTGAAAAGACACCAGGCAGTATTTCAAAGAAAATGTTGTTTACTAAAAGATGATAAAAACATGTAAAATTAAACACAGAACAATATATAATACAGCGTACAATCATGTAAAATAAAAGGAAGTTACAGACAAAACACTCCTACCACAAAGACTTAATTTCTTTCTAAGTATTACCTTTCTAAGTGCATTTAGTTAGAGAACTTTCTGTCTCAGAGCGCAAGATGATATGACACCTGTTCCCCAAATACAGGGTTCATTTCACTCTATCTCCCACCTCTTTTGGTGAGTCAGTTAGCTCCTCCTTTTAGAATTAATTCTAACATAATTTCTACCAGGAGGTATTTTTAATTAATGGTAACATCAGAAAAAAAACATTTCCTAAATATGACATCCTTTAATCAAACATTTCTCTTTGAACTTAACAATCTTACCATTTGTTACTATTTCTCAGCTGCATGTTAAAATTTGAGGGGAACCTGCTAAATTACTCTTCATCCTGTTACATCATAAACTTTATTTTTGGTTTTAACTTCAAAAGCCTGGGCAGGTCATTAAAAGGTAATAAAATGCCCTTCTATAAGGAAGTCTTATTAAATGGTTCCCCTGGTCAGTTTAATTACATCCTGTAGTTCCAGCTACTGACCTTTAAAGTTACAGGCCAAATCTGCTAACTTGTGTGAGACAATTACATACACAGACCAGTTATTTATTTTACAGATATCATACAGGTAATCAGAAGCAGGGACAGAGTGTCAATATCAACCAACCATTTGCCACCACAGTGCATCTCATGGACAATCATCTCTCAAAATACTGCACTTACTTCAAGCAGAGTACCAGCAGAACATTTACATATTAAGTTATGAACATCATGACAAAGAAGCCATCTATCCCTTCTTCCGGACTTCCAGTCATCCCCATATACATTAGATTACCATCTGACTGCTTCAGCAATCTTCTTCCATTTGATTGCTAATCACTTATGCATTATTCTATCAGTCACTCAAACTCTCCTCTACCCATTTCTACTCTGTGTTGCTTACTTAGTGACTTATTACTCACTTATAAATTTCTTACCTCCAGACTACATTGAACATCAAACCTCATACAAATTGGTTCATTCACCCATGACTTTACAAATCATCACAAGTTCCATCGTTTACTGTCTGATTATATATTGATTGAATTATGCTCTCCGACTTATTGCACCCCTACAATCTCTTTGGCCACGCACCTTTCACCACCTTGGAAATACGGACTACAGTTGCCCTTCTTCAACTGGATCTCTCCACATCTAGGATTCTACCACCCCTTCAGAAAAGACTTACCCTTCATACTCAGGATCATATTTCAGTCTGCATCATTTATGGATTGAAATAGAACTATCATCTCCATAGCCTTCAAAGACACTCTCCTACCCATTCTACTTCATGGAAACTTCCTTAGTGACTTCTCGCTCATTACTCCTTCCTTGCCTCCAGACCGTACTTGACAGGCAAACCTTTTTAAAGTTGGATCATTCACCAATGACTTCTTGTAATACTGCATTTCACTTTTCCTGTCTAGTCACTTATCAATCAAGTCATGTTCCTCTGCTCATTACACTTTTGCAATCCCTGCAACAAGCATCATTCATCATCTTGGAAACTTGGACTTCATTTCCCTCCTTCACTTGGATCAACTTACACTTGTATTCTATCTCTCCTTCAGAAATGACCTATCTTCAACCTCAGGATCATCATTTAATCTGCATCATATATGGATGAAGATGGATCATCGCCTCCAAGAAGCTCACCATCCTTAAATTAGCTATGTTACTAGAACCTAGGTTCTTCTCCTCTTAGTATGCCCAGAGGATGGGCAGACAACTGGCCATGGGTCCTCAGAGGTTTCCTCCACCTGGAGGTTTTTCCCTCTCCTGAGCACCAGGGGGTCATACTCTCCATGAGTTGGAGGAGGTATCTTTTTGGGCCTTCTATTGCCTACAAATTACTGCCTTCATACCTACTACCCCAATTCTCTCCATTGCTATTCCACAATCATTGAATGGGAGGACTTTGCTCAAGGTTTAATGTGGGGAATAGCTCCTCTCACAACCTCTATTTAAGCAATCCACTAACACACCTCCTCTGCTTAGGGAGTGTATTTTGTCCACCGCCATCCTCCTCCTCCTCCTCCTTCTCCGGTGCTCTTCTCACCCTTGTTCATGGGCCTTCTGTTCCCTACAAATTTCTACCTTCATACCTACTACTCAAGGGTGGGAATAGAGTAAAGCCACAAAAAGTACTACAACTTACACAAGCACTATATATCCCATCTCTCCCCACTGCTATTCCACAAACATTGAAGTATTGGACATTCCATCTGTGCTTCACAGTGTGATCTTGTTTATGGGCCCCCTCAGATAGGAGACATAGCATAGTCCTAGCACCTCTCTCCCAGAACTCGGTGTAAACATAAATGTTATTTTGCGCTCTAATTCCCCCACCGCTTAGATGCCGAGCCAGGTATTTGCCCCAGTGCCAGGGGTGATGCCTAGTTGTCAACTTGTGGTTAGCTGACTTGTTTGTGTACAAGTTGGGGGTTGGTTGCAAGATACCACTCTCTGGACCGAGGTAAGGGTTGCATGTACCAAGGTGCTTAAATGTTCCATCCCCGATGGGGGACGGAGATCTGTAAGTTTACCTTTTTGTCTTCTTTTTTTCAGAAAATGATGATACTCCTCATCTACTTTCAGCCATGCACACTAGTTAGCATGTAAGAACTCCATAAGAAATGAATCACCGAGATAGAGTGAATACTCCTCCATGTCCTGAAGCCTTGGGATATCAACTACTTCCCTCCTGGGATTCCCTCACCCACAAAGCCAACTAAAGGTGTAGCCATCAACCTCCCATCCACAACTGTCACAGCTCATGAAAAAAAAAGATGTCTATCTCAATGCCATGGTGGTATCTTAGACCAATCCACTCTACAGACAGAAAGGAAGACTGACAGCTTGAATGGACAACAGATCCCAGTAGGTCACCTCTCCAAAGGGACTTTCCAAAGCTGGCCAATACCGTATTTGCCCCAGTAGAACTTTGTTCATCTGCCAAGTCCAACAGTAATATACAGGCCTCTACACCTCACAGCCATGATGAATCCAGACTTTTGCACTAGATTCCCTAATACCACTATGCACCTATTTTGTTCTATTCCATTACAACTGCTGCTCTTTCCTTACAGTCTTCTCAGAAGCAAAGAATGACCCTTTGCAATGCTCTGACGATGGAGCCAGGCCCACACGGGTTTGGCTGCAAGTTCTGTTTCTGGGACCCTCATTAATAATGTTCAATTTATGCATGTTCCTGTTGTTTTGAACCTCACTCACTGGGACATAGCTGAGTTTGACCACTGTTCCTTAACTAATGTATGCAAATTTCACACTGTTATGTTGTTAGATTTATTGGCAGAATATCAAGCATGTGCACAGGACTGGCGTAATAGGTGCAACAGGCACTGTTACAGGTTTATTTGGCTCAAGAATGTCAATCTGAAACCGAGCTGACTTGGCAAAAATTCAAAGTCAAACTAAAAATGTCAACAATCAATTAGGTCAGAATGTGATGCAGCCCATGCTACACAGTCTAGATGGTATTTCCCAAGAGGAAAGATTCACAGTGTACAACATGCAGGATATTGCACCTTTATTTAATGAGACCCAAAACAAACTTAATGAATTGATCTTCCAAAATAATAAAGAAGCCTCAGAGCAACTCATAGGCAGGGAAATCATTTGTTCAGCTTATAGTAATTTTATTCTCACTACTATCACCAATCTCTTCTGAGATCTGAAATCAGGGCGGATCCCAGATTTGATCCATTATAAATGTACAGCTAAATGGTATTGCCCCCATTGTAGAACCCTATCATGCACTACCAAGTGCATAGATAGGACTGTGTCCTTTTATTTGTCCACTGCACAGAACTTAGACTATGTGACAAACATTCAAATTGTGGACCCTGCTACAATACACACCAATGTACTCTGAGGGATACTATGTACATGACCTTCACAGTGTCCTTTCTGCATTTTGATAAGGATTCTTTAGTCTTCAATAAGCTGGCAAACATCCACTCCGTGGGCCATCTAGAAGGCAGCATCTATCGAGAATGGATTGACTTGCCTCCTTTGCTGGATTTTCCTCCTCAGCTGGAAGCCTGGGTAGCCAAACATACTGACTGTTGTGCCAAACGGGGTTACCATTATTTGTGCAGATGTGATGTCTTTGATATAACCAAGCCTGTTTGCGGTTACTCTCTGAACTCTATGGACTGGTAATATACGTTTGATAATGACCTCTTTGCTAATGAAACTGTTAATGTCACATCACCTTTGACAAGCCAAATGTCACTTTTGCCTGAAGTGAAGAAGTCTGACTCACCAGCGATATGACAAATGCCTCCTTCACCTGCCCTGTCCAGCTCACTAAGTGGCGACTTCCTCAAGTTCTGGTTTCCTACATTTCTGCTGGACAATATTGCATTGTGACCAACTACAAGACCATCTACTATGGACCTTTGGTGTATAACATCACTATGCCCAACTTTGGTTTTGTACCTCAGCAGTGCACTGTCATTGGTCATGCAGTTATTACCCCTCTTCCTACCCTGGATCCTGATTACACAGAGAGTGACACTGACTATCTGAATGCTATTGCACTGTATCTACCAGTGTTTAATGTGCATATCAACCCTTTCACCCTGAATCTTAAGGCCTTGTTAGACAGAAAGGATACACACCTTATCCATATTAGCAACAACATTACTAAGGCAGGTGATTCTTTGATGAATGACTTATTTCATGATGGTGATTTAAGTACTGCTCTGCCCAACTCTTGGTTGGAAATTACTTTTAAAGGTTTTGCTATTATTCAAGTTTTTTGATATTTTTCATTTTACCTTATGCTGTTTAAAACACACACTCAAATAAAATTGTGCACAACTGAAGTTTCTCTACACTGCTCATTCAGCTGGACTGTAACTGAGACTGTAATCAACTGACTTTCCCTTGTTCTGTTGCCTCTTTATTCAGGAAACAAGAGAGGGATATGATACCTGCCTGACCTATAGTCCCTAATGTGGACCACCATCTTACAGCATAAGGTATATCAGTATTTACTCTGTCTTGCTATGATATATCATGCAGAATTATATTTGTGGTCTAAGTGTGCCACCTACAGCTATTAGCCATAATGCTATGATCAGCATATTCGATGCATCACTCCATTGTAACCCAAAAGTAGCTTTAGTTGCCACAACTGCTTATTGCTGTGTACATGCAAAACATAATGGCTTTCAGTGTGAGCTGCCTACCTTACCCACCAATAGAAATGCTTTGTTTAGATTTTCTACTAAGCAGATGAGCCCATCACCAGGTAATGGACCTTGTTATTGCTGAGTATATAACTTTGTGTAATCCTGTTTTTCACTGAGTTTTTCCTATTACAACACCGGGTGTTCAGAGGTTTTGGTATCCCAGCTGTGGTAAGCTGTCCTTTTTACACGTATTGGGTAATAAACCTTTTATTCTGCAACACCTGTCCCTGTGTCATGTTTTGCAGTCAGGTTTAGATCCTGCCTTGACCCTAGCACAGGCCAGATCTTATCCGTAGCACATGGGCAGGAGCTGTCAGTCAGCTCTGCTCCTGTGGACCACCCGCCAAAACCTCAGCATGGGAACCATCCTCCTCATGGCAAAAAAAGGCACAATGTGTAGCCAGCCACCCCCAGCAGCAACCTCTGACCTGTGGAGACCCCACCTGAGGGTGGAGGCCATAAATATTAAAATTAATGAGGCCCAAAAACAGGTCCAGAGGAGGAAAAATGGTAAACCCAGTCCACAGGTGAGTTACACTAGTACAGCCCAACAGCATCGTGATGTCACTACTGCATCACAAGTGTATTCTAGGGATGGAATTCCATCCACAACAAAATTCCACCATATACTATATTTAAGTTTTAAATGGAATAAACAAAGTGGAATGTAAGGATATATTTATAGTCAAAGAAAACACAAGCACAAGAAAAACTTTGTTAAATCGTGGTGGGAGAATGTTCAAAAAGTATGCCAGAAAGTATTATTTCACTGCGAGTAGTAGTAGTAGTAGTAAAATAACTTTATTTATACAGGCTATTTTTACCATAGGGCCTAAAAGACCTGTTTTCATGGCAATCCTGTTTGTTACATGATTAGTTACAGTTTCAGCACAGGAAAAGCAAATACACAACACTTCAAAATAATAACTAACAATAATATAAATAACAACATAACAAATACAAAACATGAGCATTATTCACCCTCAATCCCTTTATAGCAACAGCAAACATGCATTTTCGGTTTGGCTAGTTGTTTAAAATGGTCAATAGACAATGACAAATCCTCCCTGGTTGGGAGACTATACCAGAGCCTCGCAGCCTTGTATTTAGAAGACATTTCCCAGTTCTGTTTTTCCCTCTGAATTGTTATTCAGAGGGTATTATCTCTCAAAGAATAATTGTGGCTTAACCACTCAGTTGAGTTTACCAATCTGTGGGGCTCACCAGACCTCAGACTTCCAAAAGTATCATAGCCCATTTATGGTCTCTTTTTTGCTGAAGAGGGCTCCAGGCTAATTTGCAATAGGGTGCACAATGGTGGACATCAAAGCGACATTTAAGAGCAAATCTAGCGATTTTGTGATACATCACATCCCATTGGTTCAGCTGTCTTTTCCTGCAGTTATTAAAGATGTGGCTACACTAGTCCAAGAGAGGGACTAACAGTTGGTTAGCCACTAGTATTTGATCTTTCCTAGTCAAACAGTGGGATATCCATCTCATGGCTCCCAGTTTATTTCCCACTTTTTTACTAGAGAATCAATATGAGTCTCAGAACTCAGATATTGGCTCTAATTCCACACCAGGTATCTATAATTCGGTACCTGAATTAGGAGCTGGCCATTTCTGGTCCTGATCTCTAGAGCAGTTTGATAATTTAATTTACTTCTCCTGTCCAGGCTAAAAGCATACCTTAGGTCTTCTTTAGGCTCATGAGTAGAGCCCAGATTCAAACCACTACTCCAACCTATCGAAGTCTGCCTGAAGTTTAATCTCCACTTCTTTAGGACCAGACCCTCTGCAACAGTTACCATGTCATCAGTTTTAATGTTATTTTGGAGCAGAGGATGAATGACAAGGAGGCCATTCATGTAGACCAAAATATCAGGGGCCCAATATGGACCCCTGAGGTAACGCCCCATGTATAGAAGCTACAGTACAATGAATATTTTCTATGGATACCAGTTGAAGACAGTTTTCTAAGTATGATTTAAACCATACTAAAGGTTAGTTGTTTACTCCAATTGCTTTCAAGCAAACCAAAAGTCTACTGTGTTCCACTAGGTCAGAGGCTTTGGATAGGTTCACGAAGACTGCACCCAACGCCCACCCTTCTCCCAAGGGATTGAATTGGTCAAGAAAGTCAGTGAGCACAGACTCCATGGACCTACCCTTTCTAAACTCATATTGTGCATTTGTTAATCTTTTGTACTGCTCTTAATATCCCATTAATTGAGAATGAGCTAGTCGCTCAAGCAATTTAGACACAATAGAAAACAAGGCGATAGGTCTGTAGTTTGATGAATTAGGTAATCCCATCTTTATAGATAGGGATAACTCTAGCCCTCTTCCACTTACTAGGAAAATGCCTCTGGGTTATGCTCATATTAAACAGGTGGGTTAAGGGTTTGAAATGTCTAAGGCCAAGTCCTTCAAGAAATGAACTTCTATACTGTCCAGGCCACAGGCTTTATTATTTTGAGTTTATTTATTTCTGCTAATACTTCCTTGGTTTAATCATTTTAAATCTGAAATCAGGAATATGAACTTTTGTGAGGTTTTCAAAGAAAGAGGTGTGTTCTAATACTGTAAATGAATTTAAGCAGTTATGGGATAGGCATATGGGATTGTGAAAATGGTGGTGGGGAGGTTTAAAGATGTGAAATGAGCGAATGTCTAGTGAGAGTACAATTCACAAATTAGAATCTGACAGACTTGTTGGGTCAGTGAGGCCTTTAGCTGCTGTAAATCCTTTGTAACTATGTAACTATTCTGCTATCCTTATAACCACCTTAGCTCCCTGTTTGCCTCCAGGAACTGGGATGGTGGCCTGCACCACCCCAACTTTGATTTGCTTTTCCCTACCCATGCTTTCTGTAGCCACAATGTTTCTATCTCCTCAGAATCCCTGGGTTATTTAACCTGTTTTGACAATACCTTCCTTTATGAAGAGTGGCACTCCCCACCCGTTTCCTTTTCCATCATTCTTTTCTGAATAACATAAGTCCTTGAATAGTCATGTCCCAGTCATTTGTGTCACCTACAATCCTGTGACAACCACCAAGTCCAGTTTTATTTCTGTTACTACTGCCTGCAGCTCTGGGATCCTATGCCCCAGACATTTTGTATTAGCACATACCACCCTACAACACCTTGTTGCCCCTTTTCTTTCCCCTAGTGATTGCCTGATTGATACTTACATTTAGTGTGGGGTGATCAGTAAGCCCACTCTGGGTTCCAACAGTGTTTTACTCCTCACTGACCTGCCCCCCCCATGCCTAAACTCTCCCTGATGTGCTGTGCAAACCTTCTTATCCGCAACTCCTTGCCTTCCTTGATGGGATGTAGGTCATCTCCTTGCAAGTTGGGCCACTACCCCTATGGAAATAAAATCTTTCTTCCTTGCACCACCCCTTTAGCAATGCACTGAACAGAAACAAGTGAAATTTTTCTTCTTATTTAAGTGAGGCTATGGTAGACTCTCTGAGACGGTTACCACCCCTGCTTTCTCCTTTACTACCTGCCCTAGAGCATGGAAGCTTGTCTTCACCTCCTCCAGCTCCTCCTGCTCAGGTCACATGTGCTTATGTGCACTATCAGATCTGGTATCCCAACCTCCTCCCATGAGTTCCACCACCCTGGAATTGACTCTGTCTGCTGTCACCCCTGGGAAGCAGCCCACCACTTCTTGTCCCTCCAGTGTAAGACCAACTTCCTACCTGTGCCCTCATTATGGAATCTTGTAGTACAAATACCTTCTTGTTTCTACTTTGGGGCTCTTCTCCCTCCTTGGCATGTCTTCCTCTGATAGTGACTGCCTATTGTGTGTTCTAGTCCCATGTTCTGTTGAGCGTGTCACTTGTATCTCCTTGGTCCGCAATGGTACATACAGTACTTGTTGCTATTGCACAGCCTAGGTTTTGAAGCCTTTGTCCTCCTTCCCTTCTCTTCCCCCCCATCACCACCACCACTGTCCAGCCACCAGCTATGGCCTGAATAGCATTTATAGTGCCTGTGGCAGCAATATCCAGTGACATGGTGGCTATAGCCTTATGCAGCATATTTTAGCCCTTGGTGCCTCCAACTCCACCCTGATGGCCTGAAACTTCTGCAATCCGGCTGTGACCAAACTCCCAGAGCACCCTCTGGATTGCCACAGTCCCCCACATCTTGCATTCCTCCCACATCCTTTCCACAGTGTCCCCTCTGCATTATTGGGCAGTGATGTGGATACTATTGACTCTGCACAGATTATACTGTTGCACTTCCTATGCAGATACAGTCACTCACTTTGATTCCTTTGAGGTGATATACTACATAAAATTTCACCAGGACTCCTCAAATTTAACTACTTTTACCTATTGTAGACTATGCACTTTACAAATTATATGCACTCATGTACCTACCACAGTTCAGCTGTAGTTTCATCCTGCAATGCAGCCCCTTCTTCCCAGTGTTGTTTGCCCCACACTATTTGTTCCACCTTAATGTTGGACTTCTTCATCCTCGGGAACCACAACTGCTTATTGTTACCTCACTTGTGCTCCTCTCATACTCAGAGTCCCCAGTGGGCCTGCAGTCTTTCTGCACAGTCACATTCCTGCTCTGTACCAATCATGTAATTGAAAGCATGAGGAGAGCCACTTTTATGCTGCCAGACACTTCCTGCTTATCCCTATTGGCCTTTCTCAAACCATGTGGTCTCTGCCATGCTTCTCCTGCTCCTCCACTGTCAGTAGTATGACCATTGACCCCATGATGTTTTTAACCCAGCCATTAGCACTTATAGCCTGGATTACAAATGCATTCAGGCATGAAGTCTGGCCTATAGATTGGGCAGAGTCTCCTGCCCACTTCCTTCAAGTTTCTTCTGTTAAGTCGATATACTGTACCTCATGGCACTTCACCAACTGGCAAAATACACAGCCATTCAACTCACTACCACTCATGGAGGTTATACCTTTATACTCCTGAACCAGAAAGTAAAAGCACCACTTCCTGTCCTGGCTGCATTTCTGAACTGCAGCTAAAAATGTAAATCAGCTGACTAGGAACTGGCTTAGATATAAGCAGTTCATGCCCATTTTATAAGTAAGCAACAAGACATGATGGGGCTGTGCATTAGACAGTTCTAACCGCATGCACAACAGTGCAGAGTGGCATGAGGCTGCAGGCAATTGCATTCAACCCTTGGAACTGCTTTTAGAACTGTCTAATGCACACTCCAGAGTGTCTTATTGTGATCATAAAATTGGCTTTTATTTTAAACATGTCAGTAGAATAAAAAAAGTACTTAAATATGTAAAGGGAAAGGAAAGGATCTGAGGGTAATAATTTCTGATGACCTGAAGGTGGCGGGCAGTGTGTACAAAGCAGTGGGGAAGCCTGGAAGGATGCTGGGTTGCATAGGAAGGGAATCACCAGGCAGAAGGAGGGAGGTAATAATACCCCTGTACAGATCACTGGTTAGGCCACACCCTCGAGTACTGTGTGACAGTTCTGGAGGCCCCATCTCCACAAGACATAGAAAGGATGGAGGCAGTACAAAGGGGTAAACAAAATGATGCATAGACTGCATCAAAGGTCTATGGGGTAAGGCTAAAGAAACATAACACATACTCCCTGGAGCAAAGGAAGGAAAGGGGGGATATGATAGAGACATTCAAATACCTCACAGGCAAAAACAAGAGATCCAGAAAAAAAGATTATTTGATAAAAGGCATCAAATCATCTTTTAATCTGGATCTTTTGTTACAAGGATCAATACGGCAACAATAATGTTTTTTGAGAGAAAACCAAGGTACAGGAGGGGAGCACTGTCCACAGAAAAAGATGCTCAAGGACAAGGAGTCATGCTATGAAGTTAGAAGGGGGAGGCTCTGAGGAAATGTGAGGAAGTACTTCTTCACGGAGAGAGTGGTGGATGCATGGAACAGTTTACCAGCAGAGTTGGTGGGGCAGAAACAGTGACAGGGTTCAAGAAAGCATGGATAGACACAGTGGGATCTTAATGGTGGTGGTGGGAGACTGGAGACCGAGTAGAGTCGGGTGGATACACTATAGGTAGGGAAAATAGGGCAGACTAGGTGGGCCATCAGGTCCTTATCTGTGGACAGGTTGTATGTTTCCATGTAAAAATTTAACACATGTAGCTAAGTTTTTAAGAAAGTCGTTTTTCAACCTGAAGGAATTTGTGTTTTTGTTTTTTTATTCAAGAGATTTGCACCGCTGTGGCCTTGATAGTTGTAGTTCAGTAGCTCAGCACTGTGCTAGTTCTGAGTGCACCCCCCCTCCCTTAATATGCAGATACACTTAAAGAGGTTTTTAGGTGATCATTATTTATAATGCCTTTGTTTCTTAGTTAACATTCATTTTTAACTTATCGTTTTATTTGACTGTGCTGGGGTTGAGTGAGGGATTGTGATGGAGTGAGGTTGCCTGCCACATGACGAAGCACAGTTAATGGCGACAGTGAAAGCCAGAGACAAGAATTGCAGTAAGGTGCTCTCAGGAGTCTCAGGGAATTAAACAAACAAGTAAGAGAAACCATTGTATATAGTCAAAGGATGGACCTTCCCCAGTCTGCGTATACTAGATAGAATAATAAAACCAAATGGCCTCTGGTATGTTTACCAGAATGCATGATTAGACCTATGGAATATATTGAACAGCAAATAAAAATCAAAATTAAAGATATTCATATACAAAAGGAAATGGAGTTAAGTAGAAACCTGAAAATAAGTAAATGGTTGGCCAATAACAGAAATAGAGTATCTGGAATGGAACCATGCTTGGCTAAAATAAAAGACCCAGACAAAAGGAAAATATTTACCAAATTTTGATTTGAATATAATGACTCACAGAGATTGAGAGAATTATATAGAAGGCAAGACACCTGCATGTAAATGCAGACTGGGTGAGGATAATCTACTTAATTTATTAATATTATGTCCTTTATATTGCCATGAATGAAAGATATACCTGGGGGAAATATTGGCTAATCCAGATATGGAACCTGAATATCAACTGAATAATTTGCTGAAGTCAAATGGGAAAGGAATTCTGGACAAGACTGTAAAGATGTGTAAAGTTATTGAGTGGACAAAAGACATATACTTCCTGACAATCAAGATAATTAGAGAGACATTTGTTAACAAAAGGAGGATTTAGGAGGCAGAGTAATAATTGATAGAAAGCTGAATATTCTCTATGGGCAGAGATAATGACTATGGTACCTTCTCTTACAAAGAAAATAGCTAGGGAATGTGCAATAAATACAAAAATGTTGTGACCTCTAAATTGGCATTTCTTATAAATGCACGGTTTCATTAGTGTTAATTTAATAATTATTATGAAATGTGTTATATATTTTTTATGTAATAGTTTATAAGAAACTTGTAATGACAGTGTTGTTTGTCACACAGTAAAATGAAACTTAACTGAACAAACAAGTAAGAAATGCTTTGAGGTGGTTATTGTGGCAGGCACTACTCCCAAGGAAAGAGACCTGGTATTCATCATAAGCAACTCCCTAAAACAATCTAGCCAATGTAACAAGGTCTACAGCAAGGCAACCAGGATGCTGGGGTGTATTGGGAAGGGTTCTGATAGCAGAAGGAAGGAGGTAATACTAGCCCTCTCTATAGTTCCTCACAGTTTATCCTGTTCATTCCTTTTAGGAACTTGAAAGTCTTTATCATATCGCCTCTCTCCCTTCTGGCCTCCAGTTAGTGCATGTTTAGTTCCGTAATCTGATCTTCTTAGGATTTGTCCCATTGACTCATGTTACCCTACACTGCACCATCTCTAGCTTGTCTTTGTCTTTCCTTAGCTGTGGATTCCAAAAGTGGGCACAGTACTCAAGATGGGACCTCACCAAAGATGAGTACCGTGGTAAAATCACCTCCCACTTCTGCTATCAAAGCCTCTACCTACACACTCCACAGCATCTTGTCTGCCTTATCAAATGCCTTACTACACTGTCTGAGTTGGAGACTTTCAGCCTGGCCTTAATAATACCATCTTGGTTTCTCCGCTAGTGCTAAGGAAAACTTATTGTCCACCTTTGCAATTCCAACACACACAAGTCAGAAATCCACTTCTGTGAAATTTTGGAACTGAAAACTCCAACTTGAACTGTGGAATCAACACACCTGTTGCAAATTAACCTATCAAACTATGACTGTGTATTCCATAGGATTCATTTCTCTGTTGTAGATATTATTTTTTATTCTAAATTGCGAACTTAAGTTCCACAGAACTAACACTGCTCTTATGACTGGAAATGATTGTATGTACTGCAAATTTCTGAAGTTGAGATTTTACATTTCGCAGGACTAACTGCTCCCCATTTAGCGTATTTGCAAAAACAATACACGTGACAGAATCAGGCCTGTTGGTGCAGTGACACCACCACAAGTCACAATGGCAGCCACCTGGGTTTGGCAGCAAGCCTTGACTGATGGTGGCTGGCTTTGTTGGAGAAGTACTGAGGATAAAGGATGCTCTTCTCCAGGGAAGGGGGGCAGCTCCTTAGATGAGTGCCATATCCCACAATACCCTGCTCAGTATGGCGAGGAAATTCACTTGTGTGGACATTTGGATGTCTGGTGTCCTGCCCCAGAGGTGTCAGCATAACTCAGTTGGTAGCACATATACTTGTAGTCTAGAAGGTCGTGGTTCCAGTCTCTCACTGGAATTGAGCTCGTACATAAATTCTGGCACCTGAGTGCAGGACGAAGGGGTTGCTATACTGCCAATGTGTGCCATCCTTTGGAGGAGGCATTAAACCAAGGTCCTGTCTGCCTTTTCTGGTGGTTGTCCACATCAAGATCTCACTGCACTTCTCCAAAGGTGGGAATTTCCTGGTAGCCTGACCACATTTCCCATTCAGTAAAATACCACCAATATCTTAATCTGGTTCAGTTTCAGATGGTATGCATCTGTATCTGCCCCTCCCCCATGAGGTTGAAATAATCAGTATTGTGTAGCCTTCCTTCCCCAGTCAACAAAAAATAAATAAATGCTACCCTCTGACCATCCCTGCTATGCACTGGTCTCCTTCTTTGTGTCACACTTATTCCAGGTTAAGCACACCCAGGGTATATAATGGCACCCTTCCTCACACTGCCCTCACTTTGCAGGAGTCAGATAAGCACTCTAATGAATGAAATGGCCCCATCCCTGACCCTGGAGTCATTTAAGCCAGTCCCTCTTGTCATCAAATGGCAGCCCCCCAACCTGTGCTGCCCTGACTCTCACCCCATGTTCCATTCAAGCACAGAGTAGCATAGTATGCTCTGCCATCCCTGTGTTGAACTACATCTAATGTACTGTTTTAGGCTGGGCCATTGGCTCAGCAATAGGGCTACTACTTATGATGCCTGGATGGTGAGGGGACAGCTTGGGGAGGAGGATCGAGCATTCCAGAGGATGCTGTCCTCTGGGGGAGTGCTCTGTATTATACTGCCATCTGGTGATAACAGGTGGCAATGCATCCATGACAGCTTTCTGGGGGGATGCCAATGCACTCAGCATACTTGATATGCTTTGAGCTTGCATGCATCCTCATGTCGGCATCTCACAGATAGAAACCTTAGGAGGAAAAACACTGAGGGGTGCATATGAGAGTCTGACTAATCACAGGCCCTGCACCAGTGACATGGTCCACCCCCAAAGAATCATATCCTGTACTCATCAGTTGGGTGACCTGCCAATCTTGCCTCAGGGCAGGGGTCAGCCATGAGGATAGACAAGAGATGGAGATGCCCAGTACATCTATGGGAAGCTGGGTGACAGGGCTGAGGGTGACTAACTGGATGGGTGGACTCCTTGATGAGGTGAAAAGCAGAATCACAAAAAAACTTTGTAAAAATAAGAAGCACAACGTAGGTGATTTGATACTTTTTATTGAGCCAACAAAAGATTCACCAAATGTTTTTAAGCTGTCGGACTACACAAAATTCTTTATCAGAAAATGGCAGTTACACAAAGAAATCACTGTAAAGTACAAGGACAAAAACTGGGAAGAAAAAATATGTGACAGTTCTGTTGATACACAGGGTGAGTGACTGGATAAAAACAGACAAAAGCAGAGGTAAAGAGCAGTCTTTACAACCTAGTTGTGGTATAAATAATCCTCCTAAGAACAAACTGTGATGTTGCAGCAGAGGGCATATACTGTAAATTTGGGATTACTAATCACCCTCATGAAATTGACAGCAACCTATGTATGCAGTTTGGTGGCACCAAATCCTGCTGTGGGCATTTTCCACCATAACGATGATATAAATATAACGCAGGTGTGTGTGGCTAGATTGAAACAATTGAATTAAAATGAAAAATTGATAAATGTGAAAATACTGCCATAAGAAGGAAGTCAGCTAAAGAATGAAGTGACTTCAGTGTGAGGGAAAGCAAAACAAAGCAAAGCAAACGTTATTTATATAGCAAGTATGTGCAGGTGATTATATTTTGAAGATTGTGTGAGAGGCAACTGTGTAGTGTGAGCCGTACTCTGGCTCACAGCTCTCCCTTTGAGAAAGGGATGCGTGTTTGCTGCTGTAACCACTTAGTCATAATGGCGAATTGCACCCAGCTTTTTCCTTAGGGGGGAAAAAAAACGCGACTCAGTTATTATATAAATGATTGACATTGTTGCTTGGCATGTTAGCATTGGTAGGTGTCTGACTGTAATGCACAGACCTTAGAATCATAATGTTCTTGGATTTACCATTGCAAAATCTTATAACATCCTTTTAAAACTTAACAGCAAGACGTAATAATGAGTGCATGTGAATGAAAAAACACCATTTCGTGTTAGTTGTAATTGGCTGGAAGCTCCACAATAGCCTTTCCTGCCCAGGACATGTTCCAGCTTGCTTCCATAACCTGAAATTGTTACAATATTTCCCATTAAGAAAAGAAAGGAAGGGATCATTGGAGGGTATCAGTACTGTACCTCACTTTTCTCTGTGCTGGCTGTGCCCACATCAGACATTTGCTGCTGTTGTCACTGGTGTGCTATATGGCAGCATGGTGGTACTTGATAAAATTCTTTGAGTCAAATTTTTGAATGAAGTCTGTTATGTTCCACAGAGACAAGTGGTAAATAGCAAGGTCAGTGCCCACCTAATGGTTGATCTCTGGCTTTGTTGTAGAGCTCAGTCATTGTTGTAGAGCTCCGGCTTGTAACACAATGCTCTGTAACACACTGGATTTTAAATGGACCATCATCACAAACTCTACATGGTGCCAGCCAGTATGCAATGTAGTACCTTGCAGTATTACATACAGAATAATATATGAGTGGTGTGGAACAGTGAGAATTTTACACACCCAAGGTGTTGGATGCTACATAAATCCTGAGAGGAAGTTCGGGGTGGGTTCTAAGGTGTATGTAAAATTTTAGTTTTACGCACCAACCCATGTTTTATTTTATATAATTGCTGCAGAGCATTTTCTCGCCTGGTGCATTTTAATTTAAAAGAAGAAGAAGAAGAGTGCGGCTAGTAGATGGTGCTGGTGTTTATAGCCTTAAAGCAGCATTGCTGCTGCTGCTGTCAAAGTCCCTCCACAGCAGAAATTTTACTTCCACTGGTTCAGCTGCAGTCAGGCTGAAGTTTTTTGTGTTTTTTAAGGGAGAGCTGTAAGAGCCCTGAACTGATGAAGAAGAGTCAAGTTGCTGTTGGAAATTGGCAGCTGCAACTAATCAAACAAATCTTCAGTTAACTCTGTGTTCAGTGGCAATGGTGAGTGAGTCCATTCAGCGGCAGTGGGCACATGCACACAAGGAGGGAAACCTGGTGTGTGTTTGCCGTTATATACAGGTTGGTTATAATTGCGAATTATAACTGCTCTTCCCTATGGGAGAAAAGACTGCCCAGTTATTATTGCAGTGTAATTTCAGAGTGCTGCAGTATGCTGCAAAAACAATGTAATTCAATGGCAGTTAAGGCCTTTTGTCATGCACTATTTTGCGACATGTTATTTACTGCATGATACTGTATTGCATCGTGACTGCCTACACTGTACTAGCATATGTAAAGTCACCAAATGTTGGAGAGTGTGCAGAGGGGTGGATACAGTATAGTATGAAGTGGTAGTGATCACCTGGTTGGTTCCTTGGTACCAACCATAATCTGTTCCTTTTTTTTTTTACTTTCTGTTTATGACTTCTGCATTCCACGGTAACTCCTCTCTTTGGGATCCCTAGTGCGCCCCACAGTAGCACCGGAGGAGGCTGAGAGGTGCTGACTTACTGATGAGTGCCCCGCTCTCCATTGTTTCAAGAAGCCTCCGGTTTGCTCCCCCTGGTGGAGGAGTCCTCTTTTCCCCTCCATACTTCAGGGGACAGCATGCACCAGGAGCCACCTCAAACCCTCTGGCGTGCAGGGACCCATCTCAGGCACTGCTCTTTGGGATTTTTGTTTTCTGGTCCCACCCCCCTGCAGATGTTGGCACACTGGGAGGGACAATGAGATGAAGGCATGCAGAGATGTACCTTCTTTCAGACTCTTGTCCGACATCTGCCTTTTCCTGTACTGCACCCTCATCTGCACCACCACCTGTGGTCACCCAGGTGGTGGTATAGCAGTGAGGTCTGCAGCCCTCCCGGAGAAGGAGATCATCCCGATGGGCACTTGATCCTTCTCTCCCCGGCTGGCCCTCCAGCAACCCAGGCTCGCTTCTGAACCCAGGTTGCTGGCATTGCAAGCAGTAGCACTACTGCTACTGCTGTGCCGGCAGACCTGCCGATCTGTTCCTTAATATTCCATTCACAGTCTGAAAATAAACAGGAACAAGTACAGGACAAGTAAGGATGCTCCAGACACAGGAGGTGCTCTATAAAGAAAGCACAAATAGTGTCAACATTAGTGACATTTGTAAAGTTTGTTCTGTTCAGATTACTTCTTTCTGTTTCTCTACAGAGTGTTCAGCAGCAGCTGAGACACAGCCAGCAGCACTGGCACCAAAGAAGGCCCTGATGAACCAGGCAGAAAATTGCATGGCTCGTTCAAAAAACGATCTGGCATGGCTGGCCAAGACTAAGGCTGACTAGGACCCTCAGGAGCCAAAGAAACAGGCTGCAGCACATCCTTGCCCCACCTCAGCCCCAGCAACCAAGAGGAGAGAAGCAGTGGCACCAGCAGGCCTAAGAACTATTAGGAGGGACATTAGAGCCCTGCAGCCCACACTGAGAGGAGCGAGGAGCATGTCACGGCAGCTGGCAAACCTAGACATCACCACGGCAGCAATGGGGAGGGCCACAACAATGGATCCTATGCAGGTCATCCAGCACCACTAGAGAAGGAGTGAATGACTGGTTTGAAGACATTATGCACTAATCTGGTGTGAGGGACAGTTGTAAATACTGTAATTATACAGTTTGTATTCTGTATATAGTTATCTTATTTGGTTTGCACTTGTGTTATTGTTTGTTCCTGCCATCGTTTTTCAGGGTTGTTGTTGCTATTTTTGCAGTTTTATGAGGGTAGTAAAAACTTACTGTTAAACATTTTATCTTCATAGTGTTTTCTTGTGTTCATTAAGTATAGATTAAAAGTCCACATGGGTTGCATGGTGCATTACTGGTATTAATGCACATTGTACATTACTGGTATTAATGGCACCTCCTCTTTCTTGGACAAACAATTTGAACAGCCATTATGTACAAGCTCTGTGATGCTAAGTTGCATAGTTGAAGAGACTGTAAGGAACCATTGTCAGTTGCATGGTCACCAGCTGATATTTCCATGTATTACAGCAGTCAGAGTCATACTAGCATATGCACAGTGACACACACATAACCATGCATGTGAACAGTGCACCAACTCTCAATCCTCCTTGGCCTTCTCCAAATGGGTGGTACAGCGGTAGCCATACCTAAGTGACCCCAGCCCAGGGTCACCTCACCACCAGAGAGACATATATTCTTGCGTCTCTGACTTTCACAGTGGTATTGACTGCAGCCTTTATGGATATTCATGCCCATACCCACCATCCATGTCCCACCCCCTTACCATGTCCCACCATGTTCCACTGATGATGCACAGTGGGGCAGCCCATTGTCCATTCAATTGTGCTCCCCCTACCCAGCTACAGGTTCTTTAAATGGTTATTTATCTGATCTCAAACATACTAGTGAATGCCAAGGTAATTGCACAGTTGTGTTTCTCGCTTTGTGTATTGTGAATTTATTATTTTGGTGTTCCTAAACAGTACTATATGTGAACTGCAGAATTCATTTGAAAACTGTGAAGTATTGATTTCCACATTCCTGAATAACAAATTTTACAGTCTTGAAAGCTGGGATCAGATTTCACCCATTGGAACAAAGAGCTGGGAGTGGTTTTGTTTTCAGTTTGGAGTGTTACTTTCATTCCTTGAAATATTCATTAGTGCTAATTTTTTTTTTAATTAGTCAACTTTACCTGATTTGTTTGTTTGCCAATTTGATTTGGCCCTGTGCCTGTAGTAAAGTCTGACTTAGGAAGGTTTTTTTTCCATAAAGTTGCTTGAGCGAAAGGAAGAGGAGAAAGACACAAAGACAGAAAGATGGCTGACCAGCAAGTAAGAGAGGGCAGGCAAGCAGCACAAAAGAAAGTTGGTACCACAATTCCAGACAAAACAGGTGGCCCCTTTGTCAGAGAGGTCAGTAAGCATATGTATGCACTTTCTGGCCCCAGCTGACTTCCTTTCAGTGAAACTGAGAAAGCCTGTGAGGAAACGAAAGCCATGCTTAGTGAGCAGGACAACAGCATCACTCGCACGATCAGGCAACTGAAGTACAAATGGGATCACCTGCAGCGGTGGTATCCTGATGTGCTTGAGCTGCTAGGTGGGCCATCACAATGCCCAAAAGTGGTCTCAAGCCATGCTGCAGCAGGAGAGATCCCCTGGAAGGCCCTACAGCTAGACCCATGGACTCAGTAGCAGTGAATATATAGTATTTAATGATAGCCTGTGCTTATGACTTATTGGCGTTTAGCAATTACCAAGGGATCAGTCCAAAAATGGATCCATGGCTCTCTTTATTGTGGTGCCTACATGTGCCGGAGGGGTGCAGAGGTCTTTCTGTAAACATGCGTTGACCTACGGGCATCCCTGGCTCTGGCTGCACCCATTATCATACCTGATCCAGTCATGCATACTGCTACAAAAATCAGGAGTAAGGTATGCTGCAGGCCCTTCACTGCAGTGCTGCAGCTGCCTTCTCGTGATGATGGTAACCATAATTAGGGAAAGAGCAACAGCACTTGCACTATACTGCCACGCTGGTGACCATATTTAGCTGTTGAGCTATAGCAACCTTATGGGGGATGCCAATGTCCTCTTCACACTTGGTGTGCTTCGAGCTTGCGTGCACCCTCATGTTGACATCCCACATGGTGAGAGAACTTTGGAGGAAAGACACTGAGGGTCACTTATAATGGTTTGAACCCTTCAAATACCTGTAACCAGTCACATGGCATGCCCCAAGGCACTGGATCTTGTATAAGGCAGTGGTGGGACCATTGGGACCAGCCAAGCCTGCTATGGGGAGGTAAGCCACAGGGCAGGAATGCCTGGGAAGTGTATAGGAAGCTGTAAGACAGGCTGGGTCTGCCCAGATTGGTGGTCTCATCAGAGGGTTGAAAAATACAATCATTAAAAAACATTGTTTCAGTTGTCTCTTTTCTGAGCTAGTCCACATTACTGTTAGCATTGGTAGACATGAAATCCCATAAGATTTCCAAAAATCTGGATTTCTGAACACTCCATTCTTTATTACTAAAGCTATCTACCTGAAAACATGCCCTTTACCTATTTAGATGTATTGATTTATGCAGTGGCAGTGTGACCATGTTTGCCCAGATAAATAACTTCTACTTATTTTTTTTTAACTATTTATTTGTCACCTTGCCTCCTCTGGTGGCCCCCTTCGAACCGATCCCCCCAGCCCCATCACCTAGCTCCCCGAGGACTTACCTTCACTGTGGTCCTCTGACCCAGGACCTGTGGTTATGCCCGGCCACTGGTGTGGTGCCTCTGAGGGGTTGATCTCTCATCCTGCTGCACAGAGGGGTTTTTCCTCCACTTTTCTCCCTGGGGCCACAGACGTGCAATGGGTGCAATGTCTGAGCACTGTCTCCACAGAGATGGCTCCAGCGCCCTGTATGTGGGATTCCCCCTGCTTTGTGGCATGCAAGTGCTGCCACCCAACCACCGCTGGGTGTCAGGCAAGCAGTGAATCCCCCCTCTCTGAGGAAGGAGAGCTGTCCTGGGATGCTCCATCCTTCCTCTCCCCACCCACCCCTGAGCAACCTGAGTCTGTTCCCAACCCCAGTTCACCAGTGTAACGTGAGGTGTGGCATCCAGTACTTCAACCCTCAGCGCCACTAGGTCATATAATTTCTACTTATGACAAGGCAACTGAAAGAGTAAAAAGTTATTCTCTCAGCTGACCTACCATCACCATTTATTCTCTCAGTTGCCCTGCCATCATCATTTATTCTCTCAGTTGCCCTGTCATCATCATTTATTCTCTCAGTTGCCCTGCCATCATCATTTATTCTCTCAGTTGACCTGTCATCATCATTTATTCTCTCAGTTGACCTGTCATCACTTGGAATAATAAAATTCCAAATTCCAACTGGATCTTGATTCTGAACCAGCTATTTGAGCAGCCACAAGCTGACTTTGAACATTGTATGTCAACATTCTGACAGTTTCGTGGTACCCAGAACAAACAACAACATATGACACATACAAAAATGCCAGCAGATACAGGCCATAGTGGTCTATTGAGTCTGCTTGAGTGTGGAGCTCCCAGTCTAATTTAATGCAGCTGCCCCCCCTAAACACCTGTGTTATCTCCCTAGACTACCTCTACCCCTCCCATGTTTCCCTTCAGTTATGATGACCTTACCGCTGACCCTGTCCCACCACCTCTTAAAACTGCTCACAGTTACCAGCAAAATCACCTCCTCTGGCAGTTGGTTCTACTTTGCCACTGCCCTTTCTGTGACATAATGCCTCCTCCTTTCCCTCTTGAATCTACCCCCTCCAATTTCAGACTATGTCCTCTTGTTTTCCTCCTCCCCCTTTAGTCTCAACATGTCCTTGGAACGTACCCTATTTATGCCCTTTAAATAAGTATAGGTCTCAGTCATATCACCTCTCTCCTCCTGTCCCATATGTGGTTCCTAGACAAAAACATCTCTTGGCCAATGCTTCTTCTGTAACAGAGCCCCACCTGGTTAAACTCCATCCTGCCAGTACTGCCACTGCTGCCAAAATTGGCCAGTTCAAGTCCCTGACCACCTCTCAGACCTACGGTGCTTCTAATCGTCCCTAGCTGCTTGATAATGGACTACGTCCTGCCTACAAGCATGGTAATTTTTCTGCCCATTATGTCTTGAATACCTGTAAACTCTGTAAATGAATGTTTTATCAACCTGCCTATACTGTACCTGTATGTTGTTTTGTATTCTTACTCAGAGTATGCTAGCCCATAGAAATTATCTGCCTAATCATTGTAACTCTCTGTGTGCACAATCTGTTTACTTTTTGATGTGGGGCCTTTGAAAGGAGTCTTTGACTCAAAGGATTGTAATTCCGTATATTCTAAATAAATAAATAAATATCCTCCAGGAATACATGTTGAGCTCCCTCAGTCTTTCATCATATGGTATGTCCCCAGACCAAGCATAATTTTGCCACCCTATGCTGTACCGCTCCAGGAGACTGATATCTTTCTTTAAGTATGGGTGCCAGAAATGCACACTGTACTCTAGGTGAGGTCTTGCCAGCGACCTGTACAATGGCAGGAAGACTTCCTTCCTTCAGGTGATCCTCTGGCAATGCACCCGGCATTTTATTAGCTTTTGTTGTCACCTTCCTGCATTGCTGAGAATGATTCATGTCCCCTGTAATTAGTAACCTAGATCTTTCTCCTCCACTCAGGTCGATAACTGCACTTCCCCAGCCATTAGCCAGACCTAGGGTTTCTGACTCCCAAGTGCATGATCTTGCACTTCTTTGCATTAAATCTCATCTGCCAACTGTCAGACTAGTGATCAAGCATTGCCAGATCACCTTGCAGAACCGGCCTCCCCTCCTCACTGTCCACCACCCCACCAATCTTGGTGTTGTCAGCAAACAGGCTAATTTTACTCTTGATCCTGTCTGTTATGTCTTCAATGAAGAAGTTGAATAATACTGATCTGAGTACTGAGCCTTATGGGACCCCACTGGTGACAGCTAAGGAAGATGAGAGCTCCCCACTAACACTTACCCTCTGTTGCCTATCCTGCAGCCAGCTCCTAACCCATCCTACCAACTTCTCCCCAGCTTCCAGGGTCCTCAGTTTACTGACCAACCTCCCATAAGGCACCAGTCAAAGGCCTTGCTAAAGTCCAAATACAAGACATTCACCGTATGGCCCTTATCAAGTGCCCTTGTTACCCAATCATAAAAGTGGATCAATAGGTAATAATGTATCAATGGGCAGAACAAGGTGAAACCACTCTGGTGAAGCACAAAAGGTACAGTACAGAGGAGATCACGTGATGCTCCTGTTGGACTAGCAGCTCGGAGACTAGCTCCTGCCTCACTCCTCAGTTATTATTTAACATTAAATTTTGGTGTGGTTTTGACTTTTTGTGAGAGGAGAGAAAAAGAAAATTGTTTTAACGGACATCAGGCGTCTCCAGCGATTCGGGAGATTCTCAATATAAGAGTGCACTCAAAGAAAACAGGGCCTACCAGAATTATGGAGGTTGAAATGCGCCAGGCTCCTCCAGCACACGCCCCCACAAACTCCAGAGAAGGGTCCGAAGAGGCCCAAAGGACAGACCGGTAACACCGCGAAAGATCTAGTACCTACAACGTCTCAATCAGCGCTGGCTCCGTTATCAGAACAAAAATTCCTTGAGGAGCTACAACCATTCAAGCTCGCCCTGCAAGACATAACCAGGGAGATTAAATCTTTAAGAGGGGAGCTCTCTGATACAAACCGGCAATCTCCAATGTTTCTGCACGGGTTACTTCGTTGGAGAGTTGGAAAAATAGGATGGAGCCTGAGGTAATGATTTTAAAACAACGTCTGCACAAAGTCGAAGCCAAGCTAGAGGACCTGGAAGGCCGCAGTAGGAGGAACAATATTGTGATACTCGGCCTTCCAGAGGAAGCAGAGGGGCATCATCCATTTTATTTTTCAAAGCTGTTGGCTAAAATAGCCGGGCCCTCCCGAATAATCCGGTATACATAATTGAGAGGGCTCATCGATCCACTCCGCCCAAACCTCTTGAGGTAAACCCGAGGCGGTAATTATTAAACTTCTAAATTACCTGGATAAAGCTCATATCCTGGAACAAGTTAGAGGCTTACAGCAGGTTCTCTGGGAAGGTAAGCAAATTCGCTGGCAAGGACCTCCCGGCCTTCAGTGCGACAACGCCGAGCAGAGTATCACCCCTGGTATCCAAACTGATAGCAGCTGGTATTAAATATAAGGTCCAGTACCCTCCAAGCTGATGGTACTACCGCTGAATCCTGGCACTCTTTTGACACAGCTCAAGTAGCTGCCCCTCGCTGAGCACAATGTTCCAGTTTGTTTCCTGCCCGTTGAGGATCCATAATTTTATACGTATCTCTTTGCGACGAAGAGAGTCTGTTAAAGGCACTGGAATAACTGGGGATCGGTATGGAGAATCCTGTTTCAATGATCGATGGAGGACACCGAATCTTTTGTACAACAGAAAGATGACTATTTTCATTGACACAATTGCGACCAGATATTTTTTTTTTAAATTTTTACATCCCCCCCCAGGAAAATGGAGGGGGGGTCCGGTTTTTTTTTTTTTTTAAGGAAGATTGATCTCTTGCCATTTTGCCAGCTGGAATAATGTTACTGATAATAACGTGAGTCTGAAGCAAGACTTTCTCTCCCTGCTTGTTTGCAAGTCGATATTACTGATGGAAGCCACACGAGGCGGCATAACTCTGTATTAAGGATTGGCGTTTAGCAATTACTTTCAGTTAATCTTCTAACTCTCTCATTTGGCTGAATAATCAAGCCCTTCTTATGTCATGTGGTTTCTGAAAGGTTCTCATCTACGTGGAAGATACGGATATAGTTTCGGGCAATGGCATTTGTACCATCGTTGGACCCCCTTCTTTTTTCTCTTTCCTTCCATCTTACTGTAAGGGGACCACTAGGAGGATAGGTACAGCGGGGATGGGGGCGGGAGGCAAGGTTCCTGGGTAAATCTGCAGTCTATCCAGTGCAACATTACTGGCACAGGGAGGGATCGCGAACCCACAGGGGTGCTCGGGGCCAAGAGGTGGATACTATTACTATTCAGATTCCTGATTTTAAGGCTGCTGAAGACACTGGCCCTTGATTTTGTTTTCCTTCACCGGCATATAGTCCACCCTGAAGTGGGAAGTAGAAAACGAGGGAAGGGAAGGGACAGGAGTAGGGACGGGGATAAATTAGCAAGGGTGTTTAAGGGGAGGGGTAGTAACTTTTCTTATCAACCTCCTGTTTCCGTAATATATTATGGAATGAGCTATTGGCTTAATGGGATTTGGTTGGTTTTGCATACATTGGTTGTATTTGAGGGATGGGAAGGGATAGTTATGGGGGCGCCACTAAATAATTATGGATCACCGCGTGGGATAAATTCCTTTCTTGAGGAGGTTTTACGGATACAGAACTATTACCGGTATTTAGTTAGGCTATGGTATCAACATTAAAGTTTTGTTCTTGGAATGTCAAGGTGCTCAATCTCCCACTAAAAGAGCCAAGATTTTGCTGCATCTTAATAAGCTCAATGCAGACATAGCTTTTATCCAGGAGACTCACTTACCCAATTCACAGATTCTCAAATTAAGAAGAACTTGGGTGGGACATGCATTTGGTGCAGGGTTGGATACCAGCAAAAATGGGGTTGCGGTACTAATACCGTCGCATACCCTTTCGCTGCTTCAGTTGATATCGACCCCAAAGGTAGATATATATTGTTAAGAGTCATTCTAGGCCACACGAAATAATATTAGGGTCAATCTATGGGCCTGTTGGGATGACCCTCAATTCTTTATGTGCCTCGTGACTAATTTGGCATCCTGGGTCAAGCTCCCATAATACTCGGTGGAGATTGGAACCTAGTTCTTTGTAACATTGGACAGGTCAAAAGGTAAAAATACCCCATACCCCGCACAATTGGCTCTTAAAGACTTTATGAGCACCATGGGTCTTGTTGATCCGTGGAGGACCCTCTTCCATCTACTAGAGACTATTCATTCCATTCTGTGCCCCATAATACATTCTCTAGAATTGACTTTTTTCTGTTGGGGGTTGAGCACCTGGCGAGGGTTCAGAGCTGTGTTTATCTCTCCAAAGTGATCTCTGATCACCACCCAACCCTCTTGCAGTGGTCTATGCCCACTTCTGTTGACCGAGACAAAATCTGGAGATTTAATCCTCAACTATTAAGGTCCCAGAATATAGCCGATCTTCTCTCAAAATTTATAGAAGACTTTTATAAGCTTAATGTCGTATCCATGCCAAAGCTAGATGTGTTATGGGGCGCCCTGAAATGTTCATTAAGAGGTGAAATTATTCGACTGGCATCTATCAGGAAAAAGAGAATTTCATCAGAATCCTCCTCACTTCTACAACAAATTAGAGTTTTAGAACAGTCCCTATCTTCCCAATCGCACCCCACAGAATTTGAAAGGTTAGATAGTCTTCGTTTTCAGTATAACATTCTCCTAGGGGACAGGGTTGAACATCTTCATCTCAAGGCTAAAGTTACTTACTTTGATCAGGGGACAAGGCAGGAAATTCCTGGCTTTAAGGCTAAGGCACAAGCCACAGATAGGATAGTTGTAACTGTTCAGGACCCAGAAGGTAGGTTCTACACTACACCCAAGGAGATAGCAGAATGCTTTAAGTCGTACTATCAATCTCTTTATAGCGTCCCCCCCAACCCTTCAAGCATACAGCATTAGACCTTTTTCTACAAGACATAGACCTTCCATATTTGTCCCAGTGCCAAATAGCCTTTCTACAAGCTCCCTTGACTGTAAAAGAAATACACGAAGCTATCGAGGCTCTCCCTATAGATAAAGCACCGGGCCCGGATGGCTACACATCTAATTTTTACAAAGCTTTTAAATCTCAATTGGGTATAATTCTTTGACACATATAATTACATCCATAAGCATGGTCTCACAGATCTTACTCTCACTGAGGCAACTGTCGTGGTCCTACCTAAACGGACAAAGGACCCACATTGTTGCCGAATTATCGCCCAATATCACTCATAAATGTAGACATGAAAATCCTAGCTAAAATCCTCACCAATAGGATGGCCAAGGTTTGGCATACATTAATAAGCCCTGAACAAGTAGGTTTTGTGGCGGCGCCTCTCATCAGACCACCTACGGAAAATTTCCCATCTTATTTCTGTCGTCCAGGGACTCTCAGATCCCGTGGCTCTGGTGTCCCTGGGCACTGAAAAAGCTCACGAGTCTCATGGGAGTATTTGTTTGATTTGCTTCCGAGATATCGAATTCCCAAACAATTTATACAATGGATCCAAATTCTTACTAACCCATCTGCCGGGTATTATGTAATGGAGTCCTGTCATCGCCCTTCTTTCTCCAACAGGGTACGAGACAGGGCCCCTCTCTCTTATCTATTTAATTTGTTTTAGAACCACTTATTAGGAAGATTAACCAGTCTACAGCGGTATCTGGTATCTCAATCAATCATGTCCAATATAAACTATCGGTGTCGCCGATGATATTATGCTCACGTCACATACCCTTCTATATCTATACCAGCCACCCTTAACATTATCCGAGAATTTGGGGACTTTTCTAATTACAAACTAAATGTAGCTAAGACAGAAGTAATGCCATTAAATAGCTATACTCTAAAGCGGACATTGTACAGCTTGGGCTTACCTGGATGAGGATAAGATAAAATATCTAGGTATTTATTTGTCGCAATCCAATACTAAAATGAAGCAATATAATTTGGATCAGCTAATTGCAAATATCAAGATAGATTTAAACCGCTGGGTATTACTCCCAATTCTCTCTGGGGACGTATCAACATTATAAAATGAATGTTCTGCCCCGTTTGTTATATCCCTTCAAATGTTAAATCTCTGTCTCCCTCAATCTTGGTTTCTTCAAGTGCACAGTATAATCTCTAAATTTATCTGGAAAAATAAATCTCCTCGAAAACAATTACTAAATTACAAAGATCCAAAAGGGGGGGATTACAGGTTCCCAATGTCTACCATTATTACCTGGCCATCAACTGTGCCATAGTTTCTAATGGCTAAAACCCACAGAGGATTCCCCATTGTGGCTGCAAATAGAAAAATCAATTTGCGATACAGCAGGAGTAGACATTAGAGTCTTCCTTATTTGACCGTTAAAAGCCCCCAAACAGTGTAGATACCCTGTTATGGTCTCCATCCAGGTACATACGCAGATGAACCAAACTTTTGGGTATTCATTAACAAAGGACTTATCCCAGCCTTTCATTAGAAATCCCAATTTTAGAATAGGGAACAAAACTATTACTACAGCTTTTTGGCCAGCTGGCTGCGGGGAAGTGGTGGCAGATCTAACAGAAAACCATAAATTACTGGTCTTCTCAGCTATCAGGACAAAATACAATTTGCCAGTTTCTCTTTGTTTTAAATATCTTCAAATTTCCCATGTTTTAATACAGCATTTCGGCAGTGGCCTCTGGGACCAGTACATGTTGGGTCCTATCCTCGGCTCATTGTCCAGGAGACCCTCGTCCCACTACGTTGCTTTCTATTATAAGGAGCTCCAGATGCGGTGTAGTGAATTAGAGGGCACCTTATTATCGTGGACAGATTTCTCCCTTCCACCTGTCCTATACCCGTCAATGGCATCAAATCTGGAAAGATTGTATAAAGATGTTAGATGGGATCAGTATGAGACTGCTTCAATTCTATGTATTGCATGACTTATATTATACACCTGTAAGCATAATAGAATGGGTCATTACCCAACAGAACTGTGCACAGATGTGGATCTCAGAGGGTACATTGCTTCACATTCTCTGGGAATGTGATAAAGTAATCCCATTCTGGGAGGCCATCCGATCAAACTTGACCCCGTGTTGGGTCTACAGAATGCCTTTCAACCAGAAATTTGTATTTTGGGAGACTCAGGACAAACCCTAACAGGAATCAAGGAAACATATGTCCCTGATATCCTTTGTGCTAAGAAAATCATATTAGCCATTGGGTGGACCAACAAATTCCACGTACACAGAGTGGCACAAAGAAATCTTATTTGCCTTGCAGGCAGAATACCTCATTGCAAACATGTCCAAACACAACAACAAATACCAGAAGATTTGGGCACCCTTACACACTTTATTATCTACTTAGAATAGGTCTGGCTGTGACTTGGACCTGAAATAGTGAGGAATAGTTAGAGATAAAGCCTGGGCTAATATTTCGTTTTCTTTTCTGTCTTTTCTCTTCTCTTGATTAGATTATTTTTTTCCTCCTTTTGGAATGGAAATACTCCCAATTTATATATTGTAGTGGCGATGGGGGATTGGGGTGGGGTAATGGTGTTATTAATTATTTGTATTATAATTATGTTTTAATTGTTTAGATAGTCTTGTGAATAAGTTTAACTTTAATTCTGTTAGGTCGACTAGGTTCTTTTGATGAAGTATGTCTAAATTCGCATCTCAACATGTAAAGGGAAATGGACAAAGACCTGTCTTCCCCCATGGTCGTTTAATTATTTGGTTGTATGAGACGAGTTGTATATTAAACCTTAAATGTATCTGCTAAGCTATTATTTCAATAAAGCATACTCAATTGAAAAAAAAGGTACAGTACAAATGATTATGCACCATAACACAATTACTGAAAAACAAAGGCCATTGCATAAACTGAATATGTTATGGGTGCACTGAAAATATCCTCGTTCATGCTTCCAGAAACCTGATGACCTCACTCGTGGCTTTGCCACTCATGAGGTCACTGGATTATGAAGCATTCATGAAAATAAATTTAATATTTTCAGTGCAGTGCATCCATAACATATCCCTTATTTACATGTTTTTTTGTAAACCAGGTAGGCACACTAGGCAGCTGAATGCCTATTTACAGGCACAGCACAATGCTGACATCATCTGATCTTGCTGCTTTTCATGCGTTGATGTCATAATCCTGTACTTGTGACATCAGAATCATATCTGTGGTAACAGGTTGTGATGTCATAAACAGGATTATGACATCACAGTAGGTATAAGCAACATGAGCTGATGAATCTAAAGGAAAAATACTCCATTTAGATAAAAAATGGCAACAGTAATGTAGAACTGAAAGTCCTGAAATCATGTTTGACCACTGATGCTTGTTGCTTCCACTATCCTCCCCTCTTCCTCTGGTGCTCCTCTTTTCCCTTATGAGAGTTGTGGGCTTTTTTCCATAAGGTACTTTCAGTCTGCGAGAACCTCATCTCTGTGGCACCTCTAGGGGTAGACCCTCCTCAAGAGGGTTCCTGTGCCTTCATGGTACCTCAGACTTGTGGCATTCTCTGTAGCAATTCAGAGAGCATGACTAGCTAAACATACACTGCACAAGCATTCAAACCTACCCATGTAAATTGACTCTAATTATACCCTATTCTACTTCAGTGCAAATATAACTAAGCAGGAGCGGGACCTTGGGGTTATCATAACTGATGACCTCAAAGTGGTGGGGCAGTGTGACAAAGATGTCAGTAGGGCTAGTGGGATGATTTGTGCATTAGGACAGGTGTCCCCAGCAGAAAGAGGAGGTGGTGTTGCCACTGTATCACTCACTGGTGATACCCTACCTGGAGTATTGTGTCAGTTCTGGAGGGCACACCTCAGAAGAACATAGACAGGATGGAGGCAGTTCTGAGGACAGCAACTTAAACATTGCATGGTCTGCACCACAAAGCCCTATAAGGAGAGACTGAGGGATCTCAACATGTACACCCTGGAAGAGAGGAGAGCGAGAGGTGACATAACAGAGATCTACAAGTACCTCATGGGGTGAACAGGGTGCAGTAGGGGAGTCTCCTTCAAATGAGAAAGAGCACCAGGACCAGAGGGTAGGTGATGATGATGCTGGGGGTGGGGTGAGTTCTAGAAGGATGTGAGAAAGTATTACGTCACTGAAGGGGTGGTATTTGAATGGAGCAGAATTTCAGTGGTCATGGTGGAGGCATAAACAGTGGGGGACATCATGCACATGTGGGACAAACATAGGGAAATATTATTAAATAGGCAGTGAGGAGGGAGGGTCTTCGGGTACCAGTTAGGGTCTGCAGAGACGGACAAGGCATGGAACATCTGAGTAGAGTTGGTGGGCAAAGGGGTCAATTTCTGCAGACACATTCTATGTTTCTATGTACTCAGTACCTAACATCCTACCATTTTATCTAAGCAGCCTATCAATCATTTTTACTATGTTGCCTAAGCATTCCTACTAGTGTTGGAAATGGAAAGAATTCACTGAGGGAACCCATCACCTTTGATCTAGTTTTGAATGTGTCTGTCAGAGTCTGGAAATATTTAGTCATTATAGGTTGCATTTGACACTTTACTTAGTGAGTTTTATGCCTTTAGGGGTGTCCATTTTATATAGAAGAAGTCCTTTCTCTTTGTTCTCCTGGAACTGAGTCAGACTTTTAAAGGAAAGCAACTGGGAAACTTCACAGAGCCACTGCATCATATATCATGACTCAAGCACCCGATCTCCCTGTAATCCCAAAATATATTTAGTTGTTTAAATACTTTCATGCTCATAAACTTCTACATTGTCTCTGGTGCAGCTGCCATTTAGTTAAACAGGGTCCAGCCCCCGGAGAGCACATTTCCAAAAACTGTGATATGCTGGCGTGATTTCACCCATTATGGTATATTGCCCCCTACTGGGACATAATGTCCCATGCTTAATAGCGTATGACGTTATGGCTAACCCGGTATAGTGCAGTATGCTACCGCTACTGGTGCAATACCGCGTATAATGCTGTACACGGTATTGCACCAATAGCGGTTTCCCAGGCAGAGGATAGGACCTCTGCTGGGAGCTGGTTCTGACGAGCAGCTGCTATGGCTCACAGGACTGAGCCACAGCAGTAGGAGCCCAGATACTGCATCTAGGACAGGGTTTGATTCCCGGTCCCAGAAACATCTTATTTTTTTGGACATGCTCCTGAGTTGGCCCCCGGGTTGAGAGTCTTTAGTAGGGGTCCAGGGGCTGTAGGTGCCAGAGCCCCCACAGAAAAAGACATGCCTCATGGCATAAATGGAGTGCTGTATTAGCAGCGCCAATTTTGCCATCTTGACATAATGTCTTAACATTATGACCCCATGCCATATTGCCCTTATGTATGGAGATTTAAAATCTCTGTATTTTCCATGCCAAGTGCTATTTTACAAAATTTGCCTATATGCCATTTGTGTGCCACACACATGGCATATAAACACATTTTAACCAAAAATAGCATTGTATGGAAAAACTCATAGATTCTTAAATCCATAAGGGCAATATACTGAATGGGCAAAACTTCATCAGCATATTGTGTTTTTGGCAACGCAATCTCCTGGAGGCTGAACCCCATTTAACAAAATGCCAGCTGCATGAGAGACAGTGTAGAAGTTTACGAGCATGAAGGTATTTAAACAACTAAATATATTTGGGTATTACGGGGGGTGGTCAGGGTGCTCGAGCCACAATATATGCTGCAGTGTCTCAGTGAAGTTTCCTGGTAGATCTTCTTTAATTTCACTTCTGGAACCATACTTCCCTGAGTTCCCTCCCATTTCCACCACTGACAGGATCAGCTTTAGGGTTTGGGGGGGCAGCAGGATTAATGAAGTCTTGGGTCCCCCCACTTGACCAACCTGCACCCCATGTGCTTGACTGTAGTCCTTAAGTGCAACATTTTTAGTTTCATTACAACCAGTGGTATATTTATATTGTTAGTGGTAGAACAGCAGTGTTACTCTTTGGGGCTGTTCTTCCCATCACATCCATTGCTGCCTATCTGCCTCTTATTTGTTGGGTCATAGTTTGGTGAGACATTTCATGACATTGTGATGTCACATCAGAAGGAGCAGCACATGCTTTTATTGCTGTCTTAAGAAGATAAAAAAAAAAATATAAAACTAAAACTGCTTTAGTTGGACCCCCACTGAGCAGGGGCTCTCAGGAACTGCATGGTTTGCAGATGCTAACACCAGCTATGACCACTGATGCCTGCACAAGTCACCAGATGATGACCAGTGAACTGATGGGTACGTTTATTTCACTTTTTGTTTGGCCCCATATTCCTTGTGCTTTTTGACCCTTACTCCTTTGTTTAACCACTTAGTCTTTATGTATTTTATCCCTTTCAGCTAATGGGTACCCTGTCACCTTGCCGAGCAGAACGCTTGTTCCTGCTATAAGTTTATTCACTGTGCCTTCCTCTGTCTCTCCCCAGTCAAAGCTCCCTGATTGAAGCTCTCAGTCAGCGACCCAGACCCACATCCGCCAATGAGTGAAGCGGCAACAGCTTGGCGCCTTCAGGGACCAGGAAGCCGGGAGACAGCGAGGAAGGTACGGGAAAGCCGCAAACCAATCGGAAGGCGGGCGCTCTCAAGGCCTCGCATCCCATTGGTCCCCCTTGCTCCATTGACTTGCATTGCCTAGACTGTATTTACTAAAACTGTTTTAGAGTTCTTTGATCCTCTGTTTACTACTGCAAAAAAGGAGCTGTTTTCATGTTCATGGGGAATCCTTGGGGCTATTGTTTTTTGAATTGTGTTTGAGTGATTACAGCCTTTAGTTTTACTTAAAGTGGGCCAGAGCTCTGCAGCGCCTCAGCCCCACAGCCTTTATTGTGCTAATTTATTGTCACCTTGCCGAGCAGAACGCTTGTTCCTGCTTTAAGTTTATTCACTGTGCTTCCTCTGTCTCCCCAGTCAAAGCTCCTGATTGAAGCTCTCAGTCGAGCGACCGGGCACACGCTCCGCCAGCGGGCGGCAACCGCTACGCCACCTTCAGGGACCAGGAAGCCGGAGACAGTGAGGGAAGGTACAGGAATGCCGTAAAATTTATCCACCCAACCTTCTCCTCCTTGAGTGTTATTTTATAGGCTTTTTCCGCCAACTTTCATCTCCCCCTCATTGCCACGCTAGCCAGTAATCAGGCTCTTGCCCCTGCTGTGTCATCCAACCAGTTACCCTCCATTGCTGCTATCCTTCTGCTCTCCCTAAAACTACGCTGTCACTTACTAGCTAGTTTCATTCATCTGTACTGCTTCCACAATGGGGGATCCCTTTGGCTATTTCTATCCCTATTGTTCATGGTGTTCACGTGAATGATACCCCTGGTCACTCCACATTAAAGAATGCAACTCATTTTTCTAGTTTCTCTTTCTACCCTTACTGAAGAAAAACGGATCCTCATTTATGCCTTACCTGTGCCACAGCACATTCAGGGTCAAGCACCATGGAGGGACTCAAATTACCCTGTCTGCATTTAGGCTCTGTGCTCCATTATTGGGTATACAGTTCCCTTCGCCTGTCCACCTGTTTGCTATTCAGTAAATTATCACGAATCAATATCCCGATTGGAATACCTCTAAACAGAAGCCCTGAATATGAACAGGAGGGCCAAAGTCAGTCCCTTCATCTTATCTCTTGAAGCCCTTATGAGTCTATTATTCTTTCTATTGATCTGTATTGGTAATGTGGAAATTAACCCAGGCCCTCCTGATTGCATTACCTCACCAGCAGACTTAGCCTCAGCCAAAGGTCTAAGCTTTATACATATCAATGCCTGCAGCCTCCTAAAAAAGCTTACACTGATACAAGTCTGGGTTGCCCATACCTTGCCAGACTTTCTAGTGGTGTCCGAGACTTGGCTCAAACCTACCACAGCAGATAGAGACATTAACTTACCCAATTACCAACTATTCAGAGCAGATCGCCAGACCAGGGGCGGGGGAGTGGCTATTTATGTAAAATCTAGTATAAATGCAACCTGCTCAGATGCAACATCCCTGTCCAAGGAGTTTGAATGTCTATCCATCAGAGTGGCTCTCCCCAACAAGGCAGCTTTCCATCTAATTGGCTGTTACAGGCCCCCCTCAGCTGGCTACAAACTTCTAAATCATTTGGGGAATTTATTCAAGTCAGGTACTGAAGAATCATAATCCTAGGTGATCTAAATCTAAACTGGCTATCCAAGGCTGCAGCACCTTTTAATATCATTTTGTGACACATATGGGTTCTCACAACTGATAACCGAACCAACAAGAATCAACAAAAGAACCTGAGCAACAGCACACTACTGGACATCATACTGGTGAATAAACCCCATCTATTCACGCACATTGGAGTGCTTTTCAGTGACATAAGTGACCACTGCCTTATTGCTGGTGTAAGATCATCCAACAAACCAACGCCCCCAGCTAAATTCCTTCTGAGGAGATCAAAAAAATCTTCAATATTGAGGCTTATCTGCATGATCTAAGTCATTCTTCCAGATGGCAAGAGTTCTACCTAGCAGACTGTGTGGAAAAAGCACATCAGGTGTTAAACAACATAATTTTAGGTGCCTTAACATTCATGCACCAATCACTTGTGTTCGAATAAAAACAAATCTTGCCGTTGGTTCTCAGCTGACCTTAAAACTTCACTGCTGGAAAGGGATAAATTATGGAAAAGGTGAGGAAGACCAAGATCCCAAATGACTGGACGTTATTCAAGAAAGCCAGAAATAGTTGTACCAGGAAAATACGGGATGCAAAGGCTGCCTATTATAGAGCTGAGCTCGTCTCCTCCTGCCACAATCCTGCCAAGTTCTGGAGCACTATTAAGGGTACAGTAGGCCAAGACTCAAGCACCTTGCTACCAAATCATCTGCATCACAGTGAGGGCATAATTTCAGACAGGCTGGAAATACTAGATGCATTCAAAAACCACTTTACAATTGCTGGCCTTGCATTCGACTCCTCCCAGCTAACCTGCTGTGCACAATTAAGCTCCCAGTACAGGGGTCTCAGAGTCCGGTTCCTCCTTCTCCTTCAAACCAGTTCTGTTGAATCAAGTGGAGGAACTAATCTCTGAGTTGGATATCAAAAAAGTGCAGGTGCAGACTCCATTGACCCCTACTTTCTAAAGATTGCAGCACATATCATTGCAGTTCCTTAACACATCTCTTTAATCTGTCATTGACATCTGGTTCTATTCTGCTATATGGAAAACAGCCCAAGTTTTTCCCCTATTGAAATCAGGGATCCCATGGAACTTAATAATTATAGACCAATTTCTATCCTTCCAGTGCTATCCAAGCTGCTAGAAAAATTAGTGAGCAACCAGCTAAGAGACTACCTTGAAGAAACTAATCTTTTAAATCCAGCACTAATCTGGGTTTAGAGCTAGGCATAGTACTATTTCTGCATTGGCTAAAGTTACAAATGACTGGCAAACTGAATTGGATAAAAAAAATAGTGTTTGTGCTGTATTCCTAGATCTAAGCAAGGCTTTTGACACGGTGGACCATGAACTGCTACTTTCCTCCTTGCATTCCATAGGCCTGGATCCATCCTCCCTTAGTTGGTTTAGGTGTTATCTCACGGGAAGGACACAACAAGTGAAGGCCGAAGGTGATTTTTCTCCACTAAAACCTCTTTTAAGAGGAGTTCCACAAGGTTCTATCCTGGGCCCTATCCTTTTTGCCATTTATATTAATAACATTGATTCAAACCTTACCAGAGCATCTGTTCACTTGTTTGCAGATGATACTGTTTTATATGTCAACAACCCTCGCTATAGCTTAGGAAATTCTACAAGCAGAATTTCTCTTATTACAACATCAACTTTTGGAAAATAAACTTTTTTAAATGCTAAAAACAAAAGCAATGCTGTTCTCCAGCCAAAGCCAGATAAGTCCCTCCTCATAAACAACCTCCCCCAGCTATCCACTATCCGAGGAGAAAACCTGGACTATGTAGAGAAATTCAAGTATTTGGGTGTGTGGATAGATAATAGGCTTCGACTACACAGTCCACATTGAAGAACTTCTAAAAAGCTTTGCCAAAGACTTGGTTTATTCTTCAGAATAAGGCACTTCCTAACCAGAGATTCCAAGATGAGGTTGGTTCAGGCCACATTTCTTTCAGTGCTTGATTATGCAGATTTTCTTACAGTCACTGCCCCATCTCCTACTTAAAGTAAATTGGATACACTATACCACAGAGCACTAAGATTCATTACAGATCTTCCATTTAACACTCATCACTACTCTCTTTATGCTGCTGCCGGTTGGACGTCCCTACATCTCAGAAGAAACAGAAATGCTGCATTTTGGATTTACAGAGCATTGACTAAGAAGCTTCCTAATTATATTCTAGATTGCTTCACCCAGTCCAGAGCTAGTACCTATGCACTAAGAAGCCACAATTTCATCATGCTCAAGGTGCCTAAAGTCAACACCCGATACGGGAGATCTGCTATCAGCTATATTCTAGCTATATCATGGAATACCCTACAAAAGACCCTGAAGTTGTTTAACTGGATATCATTAGCATCCTTCAAACATCTTTATCTAAGACTCTTCCCAGATAACTGCAACTGCTTCCACAAGTTCTAACTTATCCACATTCCTAACCCTCTCCCTCTGTCAGACACCCTAACTTGGCAATCCACTTCCCTAGGCATTATCTCCACTGTTCTCCCTTTCAGGCAGACTTCATATGATCTCATTTCTGTTTCCGACTAATTTACCTCCACAGAATCACTCAACCCCTGGTTTTTTTCCTCACCCACTCATTCCTGACCCCAACCTTAGCCCTTATCACTCCTACACACCTCCTTTACTAGCCCCAGCCCCCTGTTCTAGTCCCCCAACCACTTCCTACCCTGTCACGCACCAGAAGCTGTAATCATCACTCCTCAGTTCACTTCAACCACTGTGTCTCCTTGTCTTCACCGGCCTATCCAGGGACCTTGGAAGCTCTGGGCACTATGTGTTGACTGTATATCATGACACCCCATAGTTGATATGTACTGTATATATTAGAGTCCCTAGTCTGCTTTCATTGTTCTACCTTGTACTATCATGTTTAATCAATTTCTGCCTTTTTCTTGCTGTATATATGTGTCTTGCCTTATCTGCATATGTATCAATTATTAACCTTGACCTTATCAGGTCCATCTTGTAAATGAGCTATGCTCAACGATGTTACTTGAATAAATAAAGATTGATTGATTGATTGATTGATTAATATCCCCTATAAATTGCTCCTGGCCCTGATGCTTTGCTTCATATTCTTTTCCTACCACTTTTAATTTTGCCTGCCTAATCTTTTATTTGCTTTGTTTTCTTGTTCAGGTTCCTTACAACCACAGCCTCCCTGCTATCTATTTTGAATCTGATAAATCAATCTTATATTCCTTATTTTATCTAGCTTTGATTACTTGCATGCTTTTGTTGTACTTGCACTCATTTTGCCATCACATTTTATGAAATTCTACATTAATGTTATTGTGTTTCTGTTTGCACCATGTGCCTCTGATTCTGCTTGGTGATTGGAAAGCTGTTTTTTTGGCTTTGCCTTTTCCTCTCACTGCACTTTTGGCTAGCTTCTAGTATACTTTCAGTTATTCATTGGCTGCTTGGAATTTGAATCGTGTCTTCACTATGTAGCTTTGATTTGTGCACTTTTCACCCCCTTGCACCAACCTTGCCTCCTCAGTGCTATATTTGAATCTGATTGCTTTGCTTAACTTTGATATGTTAATAACTGCCTATGTTTAGTGTGGCTCGTGTTCATTCCATCTGGTTTTATTCTCCCAAGCTTTCTAATTTGAATAATAGTTTGCATAATTTGTCCACACTTGATGTCCCCTGTTTCTCATCTCCAACTTTTTGAGATTTGCTCTGTGCTTGTCTGGTTCTCACATACCTTCTGTGATATTAATTCCCTCCCATCCCTCTCAACCTGTCAGCCCATGAGATATAGCCACTGGTATTTAAAATGTAAAGCAAGCTACCTGTAATTTATTCTAATGTATAGGACATCTTTAAATGAAAGATGGGTTTCTGTGAACAGCACAACAATCACAGAAAGCATTAGCCAAACTTAAATTGATCTATTGTTTATTTTATTTAAAATTTGATGAATGGAATAGGCACACTGAGCCAGGGGGAGGGACTACAGCAGGGAGTGAAACAGCAATAACAAAGTGACAACAATAGGTGCATGAACATGTACAATCAAATCACAGTTTAGGGAATGAATTTCAGAGATGGGCAAAAATAATGTAAATATTGAACATGTACATTGGTTATGAGGTAGCCAAGTTGAAAGCTGTGGAAGCATTCTGCTAGTGAAGTGCAAAACATTTGTACCAGACCAATGAGGTGTAAAATTTAGATTACAGAGTGCATTGAGTTGTAGTCTTTACAACTGAGTAAACAAAAATGAGTAAAACAGGTAAACCAGCTGATGGGGATGGGTAGGATAAGGGTGGTTGTCATGTGGAGAAGAGGAAGAAGCTTAGCTGAAGGTGCATTCTTTTTCTGAAATGTGTCAGTAAAGAGTGGTTTGAGAGAGTGCAGGGAGGAAGAGAGAAAGATGGGGAGAGGGAGGCTGCCTCAGAGTTTAGGACATTGTACAGAGGAAACAGGCTGGCCCGCTATAGATCTACTGTGAGGGATAAGAAAGGAATGAGTAGCAGATGAATGCAGGAAGTAGGAGGAGGGGATGGCAGGGTTAAGAAGAGAGGTGAGGTAAGTGGGAACAGTTGCAAGCCAGCATTCGATCATGAAGGAGGAGCAGTGTGAGAGAGACACCAGGCCTCAAGAGAGGGAAAGAGAGATTAGCATATAGAGAGCAGTGATGTGTGGGAGATGGAGCACGAAGGGTGAAGCAGTAGAAGGAATGAAAAAGGGAGTCCAACCTAGCAAGTGTGGACATTGGAGCAGCGCTGTATGCAACATCTGCATAGTCAAACACCAGCAAGATCATCTTAAGAATAATCTCACAACAAACCTGGAATGGAAGGCATGATTTTTTTGGGGGGTATAACATGTCAAACTATGATATTAGGGTGAGGTTTCTTGTGCATGGCACCACTGTGGGTGGAAAAGCTGAGATTCTTATCCAATCACACACCTAAATGTTTGAAATGGGGCATCTGTTCAAGCAAACAGAGCCAAATTACTACCGGAAAACCCCAGGGATCAGTCTTGGGACCTATACTGTTTAATGTCTCTTTGAATCATCTAGATGATATATGGCATAACTCTGAACCCTGTATTATTATGAATGTGGATGTTATTGCTTTGTACAGAAGGGCATCTAATGTTAGTGACTTGACCTGCCTGAATTTGATTTGGTACAAAAAAGTTAAAAATTGCCTTCTATTGAATGTTGATAAAACCAAGAACATGTACCTTGGAACTAAACAAAAACTAAAGGTTTTACCTCTTCTAACTTCATTACAGATTTAAATGGCACACATGTGGACAGAGTAGAAAATTTCAAGTACCTTGGTTTCATTCTAGACCAGACTCTCTCCTTCAAAAAACATATCTCTACACTGGTTAAATCAGTTAAGACTTGCCTTGGTCTGCTTTATTAGCTAAAAAAATGAAATGGGTTGTCCACTCACTCTATAAAAGTCATAGCTCAGTTTCTTCTCCTGTCATTAGTGGACTCTGGACTTCCAGTCTATGCTACTGACAATGTCATGGACTTGCAAAGAGTTAACATCCTATACAACTCCTTATGCAGATTTGCTGCCTCCAGCCTCAGATTCTCACATCACTGCACTCTTGATAAACGCCTTGGCTGGCCTTCTTTTGATTTACCCATTACTTATTTCACCCTCAACAGTTTTAGACACTTCCAAAAGGTCCTATTAGATTCTTATTCTTGACTGATGCTAGCTCCAACACTGGTTCTCAATATGCTAGATCTGCTCACCCCAATTCATAATATCCCCTCTCCCATGCTTTCCTGTGTCAATGCTCTTTTATATATATATAGGATAAAGTATGGGGTGGTGTGTGTGTAATGAGAGGTTTACACCCCCCCCCCAAGGTGTTAGATGCTACATAAACCCTGAGAGTGAAGCTTGAGGGGTTTATAAAGCACCTAACACCGAGGGGGTGTATAAACTTTGAGTTCACGCACACCACCCCATATTTTATTTTACATAATTGCTAGGTTTTCCTTTTTCACACAGCAATCATATAAAATATAGAGACATGTCTGGTGACTGCCGACGCTGTCTGGTTGGGTTTCAGCACACAGTCAGCCATATTTATTTATTCAGAAGGTTTTTAGTAAGCAGCAGCAAAGTTACATTTTTTTCCCCCAAAAAGAAGCAATTTTCTATTCCTTACCACTGAGTCTGAGTGGTGGTTTGTCTAGGAGAAAGAGAAGGCAGCCAGCCGTGAGCAGGTAGGAGTGGAGAGCTGCGCTGTGCATGTTTGCCGTACTAAGTACTCCTTTATTACGGCAAATGATGCCACTGTTTCTCTATGGGAAAAGGGAACACATTAATTATAGCGCTATAATATGATGGAATAATTTCCTGCTTCACTACACTCTATCAATTTGCATAATACATTTAAAATGGGGTTAAAACACTGTATGGATTTATCAATGTGTAAGTGTAATGCTGCCTGATTACTAGGTACAGTGATGTATTGTGTTGTCAGTGTGCGGGTATAATGCTACCTGATTACCATGTACAGTGATGTATTGTGTTGTCAGTGTGCAGGGGTAATGCTACCCGATTACCATGTACAGTGATGTATTGTGTTGTCATTGTGCAGGTGTAATGCTACCTGATTACTATGTACAGTGATGTATTGTGGTGTCAGTTTGCAGGTGTAATGCTACCTGATTACCACGTACAGTGATGTATTGTGTTGTCAGTGTGCAGGGGTAATGCTACCCGATTACCATGTACAGTGATGTATTGTGTTGTCAGTGTGCAGGGGTAATGCTACCCGATTACCATGTACAGTAATGTATTGTGTTGTCGTTTGCAGGTGTAATGCTACCTGATTACCACGTACAGTGATGTATTGTGTTGTCAGTGTGCAGGTGTAATGCTACCCGATTACCATGTACAGTGATGCATTGTGTTGTCAGTGTGCAGGTGTAATGCTACCTAATTACCATGTACAGTGATGTAGTGCGTTGTCAGTGTGCAGGTGTAATGCTACCTGATTACTACGTACAGTGATATAGTGCATATTTAGCTTGTACTATTGCTTTTGTTTACACCTCTGGGTCACCCTTGAAAATAGGCATCTAATGCTCTTGGGTTCTGCCTGATCATTGTTTGCATCTAGAGTTAAGAAGATAGGTGTGTGTTGTACCCTTGCTAATTTCTATCTAGTGCCAAATGAAAGAGAGACAGTATTTTTGGTATTTAGTGAGAGCAGGTTTGAAAGGAACCAATGCTGGACATTTTCAAAGTCACATTGTAGTGAAGACTCCAGCTCAGGGACTAAGACACCCAAAGCAGATAGAACTGTGTCATTTGTAAATATGTGTATGTGGGAAGAGACACAGCTAGAGGGAAGGTCATTTAAAGGTGAAGGGAAACAGTTTTTATTTCCCTAGATGCCCTCCTGTTTTCCTTTTAGTGTCTGTCCAATATTCTGATATGTTCTGGCCTTTTTGGTTAAGTTATCAATCTATTTTGTGCCTTAGTTTCTACACTGCATCCCTCTCTCCTCAGTGGTTGCTATTCTCTTATTCCATACTGTATGAACAGTCTATGACATCGTTGCATTTTTATTTTCTGTACTAGAATGCAAGATGAGCTACGTAGCCCTTTTCACAAATGACCAGTACAGCAATGCACAGTCTACAGAGCAGACAAAGTCACAATCAATACAGAGTGCAATAATTAACAAGTGAATAAGGTACAGTTTAGGAGCAGACAGCATCACGATATATACAGGGTACAACAAAAAATGAACAAGTGAATGAGGTAACAGTTTAGGACATAGAGATATAGTTGCAGTACAAATTGTCAGTTGCATGTTGGTACAGACTCAAGCTGAAGGAAGGAATGTTACCAATATCAGTGAGGCAGTTGGTTAAATGGTTGCAAGGGCCAATGGCTCTGTAGGTCAACACCCACTGTCCAGGTAGTTTTTCTGAAAGGAATCTTGAAAGTAAATCTATACTGTTAATGGGTCCCCCTGAGCATTGGACAAGCATTGGAAGAGCTCCAAGATGCAAGACGAGGCTTTCCCAAGCACCACCTTGTGGAGATATACAGCTGACATGTGGGCCAGGTGATCCTCCAGGGAACATCATTAACACCATTCCAGGCCCTTCAGATCAATAGCATAGAATGGGGTTGGTGTAACTGATGTCATGGAATGTCTTAGAAATATAAAAAAAACAGCAGTAACTTTAAAGAATGGAATTCTGTGTAGATCTGAAGCCACCCGCAAGCTACATTATTTATCAAAAATTGGTTAAAGCATATAAGAATACATAACTGGCATGGAAAGAAAAATGGGATGGCAGTTAACTATGTACAGTAAAAATAATTTCCTATCACCTTAAAAAATGGAGAAAAGGACTGGGCCAAGGATGGAGCCTTGAGGGACACAAGACTTAAGGACAGGGAGGTAGATAGGGCATCACCAGTTTGGACCAACTGGAGCTAATCTGGGAAGTAGGAGCAGAACCACATGACTGTCATGTAGGATAGACCTGCATCGCCTAACTTATCCAGGAGAAGGGGGTGGGTCTTTGTATTAAAGGCCTTTGCGAGGCCTATGAAAATGGCCGCAGTTAACAGGCCCTGATCCACACCTCTCAATACAGAGTCTGTGAACTGGAGGAGGGAGGAGATGGTGGAGTCATTCTTGTGGAAATCAGACTGAAAGGGAGAGAAGAAAGAAGAGGAGTTGAGGTAGATGGATAGCTGGGAAAGAACAATTCTCTCCTTAGCCAGCCAAGGAGGACCGAGATGGGATGGTAGTTACATGGAGGAAAAGGGTCACCCCCTCTGGGGAAGGGAGTATTTTAGTCTGTTTCTAGGACTGGGAGGTGGATCAAAGTTGAAAAGAACAATTAAGAAGTGTGGCAATAAGGACAACAGCGGCTGGCTCAGACAGATAGTAAAGATTAGTATTCAGATCATTAGGAAGTGATTGTAATTTGCCCCTGAGGGGCCAGCTGAACAATCTCTTCCACTTCTTGATGGTGGCCTTGTTAGTTGAACACTGGCCTTGGATTTATAACACAAGCGAAGTTGTAATGGTCTAGAAAAAGTAGAAATATGCCCCTACTCTTGCATGGCACTTGCCCCTCGAGAGCTCCATATACGCCACAAAAGTCGGAGTGTGAGGGGCATGTCCATCAATGTAGGAAGTGGAAAGGATCATTCTGCTGGTCCCTCGGGGCAAATTCCATTGCCTTTCCTTCAGAGGGGCAGCTAGTAGAGGTGTGTGAGTAATGAATATCCTTTCCCAAATACCATGAATAATGAGCTATGCGTTACTCGGGAAGAAAAATAATCAACACTATTTGTAGCTATTCAGTGTTTTGCTGTTTGGAGGGAGTTCAAGACCTCTCAAGACTTTCTGTCCAATCAGAGGTAATTTTGGAAGCTTACTGAAGATAGGCCATGTGACCCAGCACTCGCAGAAGCTTCAGGCAGGAGAGACAAATTACTTGATCTGCTGCAGAGAAAGAATCAATTTCTATCCACTTGTTGAAACCAGACATAAATCAGACATCTTGACATTTTGTGTTCCCTGTCTAAATCCCAAACTAGAGTATTAATTTTTTACATCGTAGGGAAAACAATTGGCTTTTAAGAATACAAAAACTAGAAGGTCTGTTTAGTGTTTCCTGCGAGAGAAGCAGGCAGGCAGGCACCACCAGTACATACACTTCCAGGCTGTGTGTGTGTGTGTGTGTGTGTGTGTGTGTACTTTAATCAAAGGAGACTTAGACCTGCAGCATACTGTGTTTTGGAGGGGTTAATTCTGAAAATTAATTACGTTTTTTGTAACTTAGTTGTCTGAAGCAAAGAACCAGGCAAGTGGTCTAACTAAAATGCAGTTAGTGTAGGGACACTTTTTTCTATCTTTATAGCTTGGCTTCATGTCCAAGAAGAAATTTAAAACATTTTTTTTCAGAGAAATTAGTCAGGCCTGGGGGGTGGAGCTTGCTATCATTCAAGATGGCAGCATAAATGAACTCGGGACCACCACATAGAACGAACTTCAGATTCGTTCAGATGTAATTCCAGTAGCTGAGGGAGTTAAGTGACATAAAAAGAAATTGGAAATCTAGCGCTGCAGAACAACACTAAAATCAGCCAGATAGCACTGGGCATTAAACCAGGAGCCTCACTGACAGTTTGAGTAGTGCCATGAGGCAGGCTGGCCTGGACAGATGGGTAGCCTAAAGTAAGGTGACAGCCCAATGAAAAGCTCCAGGCATGACAGCTCTACTCCCTGACAGAGAAAACAAGATGGCATCAACACCATGGGGCGGACAAATGATACAACAGATTACAATGCCCCAAATGATGGATTCATCAGCCATACTTCACAAGCTGGACAGATTTTAGTAGATATAGCGCACTTGAAATCAGTAGCATAAAAAACTAGTACTGACTTAGCAAACCTAGCCACGAGAGTGACAAGAACAGAGCAGACAGTGCAGGGGCACGGAGTGGCCATACAAGTACAGCAGGGATCATTACAAGACCACTGCATGAAAATACAGTACCTCCTAAATAAAGTAGATGACATGGAAAATAAAGCCTGCAGAACGAACATTAGGATAGTGGGGGTGCCAGAGAGGTCTGAAGGGTGGGACATGAACACATTCTTAAGATCTCTGTTACCAGGTCTAATAAAACAGAACAGTGGTGCCACACCTGAAATAGAATGGGCACATCATTCACGGCCCTCTCAACCCCAGCCAGGTGAAAAACCTCGATCCATCCTATGTAAATTCTTAAGGTACACTGAAAAAGAGATCTACCTTAAAAAAGCAAGGCAAATAGGCTCCTCAGTGGAATGGGGAAAAAACTCCAGATGTATCAGGATTTTTCACAAGACCTTTCTAACAGATGCTGTGCCTATGCACAGGTAAAGCAACAATTCTACAAGTTTAACATTGCTACCTCCCTGAGGTACCCTGCCCTACTCAGGATACAGGTGGATGGGGAGTATATTACATTTGATCACCCCTCTGGGGCAGAGCAAATTCTGAGGGGTTATCAGCTCAGAAACAGACAATTAAATTCCCCTCCAGCTTGACCACGAGGTGAGCCAAGTTCCAAAATGGAGGTGAGATGTGAGACAAGTGCACAAGGAACCAGATCTGATCTCCACGACAATAGACAAGATCTCCCTGGCAGCAGGTGACACGAGGCAGGCAAAAAGAACCGAAGATGGACAACCAGAACAAAAACATGAGGCGGAGGAGTGCTCAAGAAGCAAGCAGGGGAGAGTGGTACCACCGGATGCTAGTAGCTGTTCTCCAGGTCTGACACTGGCGAAACCACCAACGGCTGTGATCCTCTGTGGGAGCTCTTGCCCACAGCCCTGGAATACACTGATGGATCGTGCAACAGTGCCTGTGCTCCCAAATCGCCCCAACCCGAGAGAAGTTGAACTGAGTGGTCCCCTTGGGGATGATTGTGCAGACTGTATCCAGGAAAACAGGGCAGAAGAGAAGTACAACATAGAGCAGCTCACTGCTCTTCTGGATGCACCAAGAGATTTCACTGTTGATATAAACCGGGCTTTCTAAAACCAGGAATTATTAATATTAGTGCTACTGGGGGAACGAGACCATGGGGTTTTTGGTCTTATTAGATAAAGTTTGCTGTTTTAATTTTTGGTTCATTCAGGTTAAGTGGTTATGAAAGCAGTACTGTGCACTGGAGGTAAGAAGGGGAAATGTTGATGCAGCAGCTCGAGAGGTTTCCAAGTGCCAGCATGAAAGCCCAAAGGGAGCCCAAAAGGGATCAGGGAAGCTCAAATGAGTGGTCATTTCACTCTTACCTGATAGTCCTATGATATAATCCTAACTCCCAATGTCTGCTTCTCCCAAGGGTGTGCTGCCCAATTTTCAGCTACTGTCTGAAGGTGACAAGTGCCTACAGGCACAGGAATAGCTCTGCGCTAATGCAAATGGAAACATGGGTGGAGCATCAAAACTAGTGAACAACTACCACCTGCCTTACACATTGTAGGTATAATGGTTTTAGGGGCATTTATAGTCTCAATTTGTGGTAAGGTGCTTTGAGCCACATTTTAGTAATATAGTGGGGAAGGGACAATTAGCATAGTGAAGTGGCTTAAGGGGACTCTGGCATATGTAAAACAATAAACTGAATCTGTAAAGGGAGAGGAAAGAACACAGAAAGCAAGCAATCCAAGTAGAGGAATTTTGACCCCTCTCCACTGGATATGGGACATGAATCAGGGTAACTCACCGCTGGTAGATTGATAGGTGATGCAGCCCAGATGGAAGGGGTGTAAGAAATAAGAGATGGAATGATGTCTCCTTTTAATCCCCTCTCCTCTAGTCTTCCAGCGGCTCCCCAGACCTGGGAGGGTGGGAGGTGTGCATGCAGATACTGTGAGAGGCAAAGGAACAGAGTACCACCCCGCCTCTTCACTCCTCTCCCCAACAGTCCCAAAGGTTAACAAGAACTGAGGCCACTGAATGGTGGAATGAGTAGAAGCTAACTGAACCAACAGATTTGCCCCCTCAGAGTGGCTGGAGCAATTATGACTCCTCTATGGTAGGACTATCCACTACCTCTAAAAGAACAAATTCTAGGACCGCAGAGGAAAGAGGTCAAGCCGTAATTGTGGAATAGCAGGGGTTTTAGATGGGAATAGAAAATTCCCCCAGTGGGATCTACCTTGGTCATTGGAGGGGAGGCTGCAAGCCCCATCTTGACTCTGAGGGAGATCCAGATCTAAAATTAGAAGTGGAGTGGCAATGAAAGATTTCAGGCAGGGACACAGGTCCCATGAGTCATATGGTTTTCCAGTTGGAGGATACCCACCGTCAGTTACAGAACTTAATAGTACATAGGAAAAGCCAGTTGGTAACCCAAGAATTTGGTTAGGAAATCTTGGTGTGTGGGAAAGGGCAAAGAATGAAACTATTGAAATGTTTAACAGAATGCAAGCAAGAACTGAAACATTATGTGTAGCCTTTATGACTGGACAGAGCAATGGTATTCAGAACAAGGTTATGCCTTTCAATCCCTTTTAGCCATGATGAGAAAATGAGAACAACCCATATCCTTCCTAGACATAAATTTATTTATATTCCCATATTATGGATCTGGCTACCCCAACAATCTTCACATTCTGGAATGTGAATAAAAGAAAAAATGCTTATCTTCTGAAGAAACTGAAAACTCAAATTGCCTTCATTCAAGAAACAAAGGTGAGTGATCTAGAAGCTCAACAACTAGTTAGAGATTGGGTCGGATGGGAAGTGCACAGTATGCCAGGGAAAGCAAGAGGTGGGGTTTCCTTTTTTTCAGTTAATCATTTTATTGAGCAGTTTTCCATTTTTTACATATATCCTTAAAAGATGTGTTAGACAGTGTGTAGTTTCAGTCGTACAGTAAAAGTACATGGCACGGGGTCATTATGTCGCATGGCATTCTGCTGTGCTGCACAATTGCGTTACACAATTTCCTGTTTTTCTTCCTGTGGGGTGGAGCCATCCCACACACCCCTATTACAGGCGGTAATGCCCCGGACCTCCCTACTAAAGATTCCAACTCTGGGGGGCAAACTCGGGAGAGCGCATAGGTCCGTTTCCGCCATAATGCCTTACGCTATTAAGCTGCATTTACATTAAGGACCTGGTACGAATATACATTCCACACTTGGACATATCTTGTGAGGTTACTTAAACAGACAAACTTATTTCATATTTGCATTACTTGGTAATATTAGGAACAGAGGAGCTTAACAATGAGTACTTCTTTAAAGTGTAACATAAGAACAGAAGCCTATACTGCAAAGTTAACCATGTAGGTACCATTTACGGTGCCTAATGTTCTATTATGCTTCTTCTATAGTGTTACTGGAAGATGAGGTCCATACCGGTATGTGTCCGGGCTACATATGTATGGGAGTCATGGGGGCTTAAGCAAGTCCTTAAAGTATTTCCCCACATCGAGAGTGCTACTGGCAGCAATATATTCCAGGTAGGGGGTCCAGTTATTTTGGAACTTCTACATATACAGTATCTGTTGTTAAAACAGATTATTTGCATGAGGGAAGCTTGAGACTCTAGGGCTGTATGCCACTCTTTGGGAGTTGGTATAGTAGTAATTTTCCACTTTTTCAAAATGAGTCGCTTGGCTTCTATGGAAGCTTGCATTAACCATTGTTTTTGATGGCCACCAAGCTTTAATGTGGTTGGGAAGACACTAAGATCCAGATTAGTGGGTCAAGGGGAGTGGGGCTCCCAAGTATCTCTGTGGAGACTGCTGTGATATGCATCCAAAAGGGGCGGAGGGGAGTGCAGTTCCATAAGACATGCAGTAGATTGGCATTTGGGGTATTGCATCTCCAACAATTGTCCTGGCTAATGTAGCCCATGACCTTAAGTTGTGTTGGTGTGCGATACCATAGGTGGCATATTTTGTTTTGGATCAAAAGACTCCTTGGATCCCCACATGCTTGGTGTGCTAGTACCCATCATTGTTTTCACTGTTGGTGGGTGATCATGGTGCCCATTTTTTTTACATTTCTCCTTGGCTGGTAGCGAGGGGTCAGGGCCGCTGTCTCTCATGAGTCTTTGAATGGTCCCAACAAGTCCCTTCAGTTTAGAGAGCCATGTGTGAATTTGTATTTTCCCCTGTGGATGGGTTTGAGCCATGGTACATGTAAAGCAAGCACACTTAGCTTTCTAGCATTGCTTGTGCAGGCTTCTGATTTGTAAATATCTCCAGAAGTCGTCCTGGGGTAGCAGGTACTTATTTCTGAGGGATTGAAAGGAGTCTAATATGTTTCTCCCAGGCATCTCTATGTCTCTGAATGTGAGTATATCTTTACTTTCCCATCCCGACCATCCAAAGTGTTCCCCATTAATGCGCAGATTGGGGTTGTTCCACAGTGGAATATCATTTTGTGAGTTCAAGCATAGCTTAGCCTTTTGCCCCATCAATTGCCAGGCTTGGTGCACGGCCTGGATTGTAGTCAGGTACTGGAATTGCTTTGGGAGCTTGTAGCCTAGGAATGCTGCAGGTGAGTATCCATGCATAGGGGCATTTTCTATCTCAAGCCATGCAGGTGGATCTGAGTCCTGTCTGCCATACCATTTTAGAATTTTGGCTGCGATGAAAGCATAGGAGTAATTTGTGAAGTCAGGAGATTCCACCCACCTTTTATCCATGGTGCTCTCAATTTTGCTCTACTATACCATGGGGGAGGGTCCCATAAGAATTTACTCATAAAGGTATATAATTTTGGGCCCATTATGCCTGGAGAATAATTGGTAAATGTGAGAGCAGGTAATATACCCTCAGCGCCATCATCATCTTTATGGCAGCTATCTTCCCAGCCATAGACAAATGGAGGTGTTCCCATCTCTCCATGTCCCTGTGTAGCCTTGTCAATAAGGGACTGAAGTTGTCATCTGCCAGGTTGGCCAGGTTGGGTGAGAATTTAATCCCCAAGTATGTTATCCCTTGCGGTGCCCATGGGAGGCCTAGCATGGCCTTTGTTATGGAGGTAGAGTGTTTATTCAGAGGGAGTATTTCAGATTTAGTTTTATTTATTCTCAGGCCCGATATTGTGCCAAATGTTTCCAAGGTGCTGAGAATCTGAAGCAGTCTCTTGATTATATTATTCATTAGGGTCAGGCAATCATTGGCGTGCAACTTTGCATGGTATTGGGCCTTTCCTACACTCTGACCTGTAATCTCAAGGAGAGCCCTGATTGCAGTGGCCAGAGGTTCCATGGCCAATACAAATAACAATATTGAGAGAGTGCAGCCATGCCTTGTTCCCGTGCGTAGGGGAAAGGGGTCTGACATAATGCTGTTAGTGAGAACCCTTGCTTTCGGCTCATTATACATGGTTCTGACCCAGGACATAAAATATGGGCTGAAGTTGTAGGATTTCATAACCACATGCAGGTACTTTCACTCCACTGAGTCAAAATCCTTTTCAAAATCGATAGCTACCACTGTGGCTGGAGTGGGGGTGCCTGCCGCAGTCTGCATCAAGGAGATCAGGGCCCGAATATGGTCTGAGCTTGTCCTTTCTTTAACAAAGCTGACGCATGCGGAATGAATAATTTGTGGGAGGGATTTCTCTAGCCTAATAGCCAGGACCTTGGCTAGTACCTTGGTGTCCGCATTGATCAGTGACATGGGTCTATAACTAGCTGGGAGGCCAAGGCCCTTACCCTCTTTAGGTAATACTGTGATAATGGCTTCTTTTAGTCTACCTGGCAACTCTCCTGCTGTGTGAGCCGATTGCAACATATGGATTGGGGGTGGTGACAATGTGATTTGTTGCTTTATAAAAATCTACCAGGAAGCCATCCCCTCCTGGTGCCTTATGTGGCGCCATTAGTTGAATGGCTTTGTAGACCTCTTTTTGGAAATCAGGGCTTCTAACTCCTCTCCAACTTGTGTCATAAGGCATGGTAGAGATAGACTGGCGATAAAAGTATTATACCTGTCGTGGTCCCATTTGTTTTGAGAGGAGTACAGCTCTTTATAGAATTCCATCATAATCATGTTGGTTCCTTTTTGGTTAGATGTGGGGGTCCAATTTTTATTTTTGTGGTAGGGGATATGCCCTTCTTCCTGCTTTTGTTTCAGTCTATATGCCAGCAGCTTCCCGGCTTTTTCCCCCACCACCCAGTATCTGTGTTGTGTTCTCAGTATTTGGAGTTCGGCTTTTCTAGTGGCTAGGGTGTTTAATTGGAGTCTTAATGCTGTGACTTCTTTTAATTTAGCTGGGTTGTTCAACACTTGAGGTTTTTTTTGTATTGATTTTCCAGTTGTGCTAACTGCTTTTTTAGTTGGGCACATTTCTCCTCCCTTTGTTTATGCCTGTGTGCTGCAAAACCTATAATTCTCCCTCGCATTGTAGCTTTGTAGACTTCCCAGACTCCAGCTGCTGATGTGGATCCTTGGGGATTGTCTTGGAAGTAGAGTTCTGATTCTTTAAGGAGCCATTTAACAAATCTAGGGTCTTGTATTAAAAAGGGGTCTAGTCTCCATAGCTGGGATCTATGCTCTTTAGAGGTTCTGAGGAGGCTCAGTACCACAAGGGTGTGTTCAGATAAATACATTGGGGCGATTGATACTTCTATTGTGGCCAAAGTCACTGGTGGAGAGGTGAGCCAGTAGTCTAGTTGACTTGCCATTGCCTTGGGGTTGGAGAAAAAAGTATAGTCTTGGTCAGTGGGATGGGTAAGCCTCCAGATATTGGAGAGCTTATGTGGGGCTGTCAAATCGGTCAATGTGCGAAGAGCTTGGGTGTGTGGCTCTGGCTTTGCATTGGACCTATCCATGATGAAGTCCATGGTGAGGTTTAGATCCCCTCCCATGAGTATTTCTGGATTGTCATGTGTCATTTCTATCATTTGTTGAGAAATGTTGTTAAATAATTTGGGTGAGTCTGTGTTAGGGGCGCAAATATTTACCAGTAGGATTGGCCCTGTGGGAGAATCTACCCGCACCATAACCCATCATCCTTCTCTATCGGTTTGGGCTTCCAGTTCAGGTTCTTATGGAGCAGAATTGACACCTCTCGGCTAGATGTGCCGGACACATTGTGAGCCTCCCATCCCACCCATTCCCTATTGATTTTCTGGGCTTCCACCTTATCGAGTTTCGTTTCCTGAAGAAAGGCTATTTGAGCTTTTAATTTCTTCAGGCGTGCCAGGATTTTTGCTTAATAGGAAATTTATGCCTTGTGATTCCCATGACGTTGCAACAACGTCAGGGATGGAAGCTATGAGTAAGGGAAATTTGTGCACATAGTTGAAAGCTGGCTAGATGGGAGATAGGCACCATGATCCACCTCTGAGTTGTTACTAGGACCTCACTCCAGTGTTCCTTTATATTCCTGCATAGTGTAGTTTGTCCATCATTCTGTGTGGATGCTTTAAAGTTAACAACTTGTCTGCTGACTGAAAATGGTACCTTATGTGTACTGAAAACTACTCTCTTTCTTTGCCTCTGATTCTCTACCTGTCTATAGCTACTAGCAAAAAGAAAAAAGGTAGCATAGTTTATAACAATGACATTGCACCTACTAAACAGTAACAACAACAGTTGATAGTCAATCCATAGAGTGTGAGTCGACTTGTGCGGACCGGCAGGCTGGCTTTCTCCTAGCCTGCCAATGGCCAGACAACTCCACTCCGGGGGAGGACGGCCAGTTATCTGAGCTGGGCTTTGCCCAGTTACCATAGAATGAACAAACCAGGGGGACTAGAGCAGTAGTCCAGGCCCTTGGGTATTAGCAACCTTTTCATAATAGGTGTAAGGGTTCCCAGTTTATTCAGGTTCCTGTCCAGCTGGGATTGGGCGTTGCTTTGTGTTCATGTTGGTCTGCCGGGGACCGTGGTGTTATCACCATAGCTTGGGTGTGGAATTGCGTGGTGGCCCAGGGGTAGCTGTTTTGTGGTCCTCTGCTGGTTTGGTGTGCCTTACCCTTGATAAGGGGGTAGGAGGAGATCCCTCCTGTACCGATCACCAAGCTTGCCCTTTACCGAATATGACCCCTCCCTATATCCCTATAACCAAGGTAGTCATGGGGCAGGTCAGTCCATCTCCCAAGGCCCCTCATCTAGGGGTGCATGAGTCAGCATCTGCTAATAAGCTTATACCCCTGTAATTGTGCACCAATTCAGTTCTTGGGTGATGGGTGATAGCATCAGTACCAGGGTGTTGCCTTGGTGAGCACCCCATATTTCCATTCCCCTAGGATGTCAGCTGCATCAGGAAGTTTCCAAATTTAGGGGTATAATGGCATCCAGGAGGTAAGTGTCCTGTTCTGATAGGAGAAGGCAGCTGAGGTAATCCTCGCTTGTGAGATATCTGGGGGTGGGGGACATTCTTTTTCCCAGAGTTTCTGGCGTAAACCCCTCTGCTTCAGATCAAACATCACCAGTGATAAATGGCGCACGTTATGTGCTGTATCCCAGCAGCTACCCTCTCCCCCACATGGCTCATCACAACATCTTGAGCCCTGCAGGTGGGCTAGCCATCTCTATGCCCCACAGGCAATGTGTGCTGTTGCAATAATACTTGTAGTGCCACAACAGTCTGTGCTGAAAACTATGTACAATAAAGTTTTAATTCAGTTCTGGCTGCAGTGCAGCCTGAGGGGCACAGTATCACTAAAGCTATATTCAACTATTTATTTATGTATGCAGGTACCCACTGAGGAACCTTCTTGATGCTCTCTCCTGTGGTTTTTGGTTGGGATGCCCTTAACATTAGCAGTGCTCAGATATCGCATAAATGCTTTTCATAGGAGCTATCTGCCTAATCTTTGGGTCATTATCTGTACAAGGTTGCAGTCAGTATTGTAAATTGGGGGTGCACTTACAGTAAAGAGTGCTGTGGCATTTCAATCTTACCCCTGCCTCTGGTCAATACTCCTACTGCTAGCATTAATCTAACTTAAACAGTGCAGAAAACCTGCAAGCCTCGATGGAGCTCATCACAACATTTGAGCTCCACGAGGAAAATTAAAAGCTATGCTACATAGCATTGCCTAACCTCGTGGTGGTGGCCTAGAGGGATTAACCATACAGCCTTCTTCCTAATAGAGGAAGAGTCCTTGAAAAGGCTGTGAGAAAGATTACTTACAGAACCAGTCACTGGTAGTCCACCATGCTCTGTCATTTGTTTTGGGAGAGTTCATGCAGGGACCATAGTGTGGGTCAGGCGGAGTTGAGTCAGGGGCTTCCGCCACAAAACCGCCCACTCCTGGTAGATTGGAGCCCAAGCATCGTGGTTTCTTCAGGTAGAGTCAGGATCTGATTGAGGGAAGCACTGCATCGGGATGGATAAGTCCAGGGCCGTCAGTATTGACTCCCGGAGGGGTTCATAGCGGTTACTAATTTTAACCGGAGTGTTCCCCGGTATCATGCTGGTGCTACCGGAGAGCTGTTGCTGCCTTTGCCTGCTGCATGATCTCGCTTTACGAGAGGGAGATTTCATCAGGGCTGGAAGCTTATTTTTATTTTTCTATCTCCCTCTTTGGACCTGGTGCCATTCCTGAGATGTGGATGACGTGGAGGGAGTTTGCACTATATGCTGCAGGAACTTGCTTGTGGGATCCCCGGAGGTGTCCATGTTCTGGATGGTCTGTCCAAGAGGTGATGATCTGGGTCAGATCAGCTGCTGGTCCCTGCTCTTGATGTCAGCCAGGAACTCCTCGACGTCTGCGGGTGAGTTGAACAGCAAGTATTCTCCGTTATACTGAACTCTGAGTTTTGCAGGGTATCTAAGAGATGTGGTAATGTTCATCCGATACAGTTTTTGCTTACTCTGGCTATATGCCCATCTTTTATGGATAGGTTAGCCAAAAGTCTTGGTACATTTGCTCTGCAACTTTCCCAACAGATTATTATTTTCCTAGCCACTTTCAAGTATAGCTCTTTTCAGGGTATCTGGCAAACTTGCATAGTATGGGTTGGGGTTTTCACCCTGACATGGCCTAGGGTCTAGGGAGGCGGTGGGCCCTTTTGAGTTCTGGTGGGGCAGCAGTGTTGAGCTTCAGTATAACTGGCAGAGAGTTCTTGAGAAAAGCCATCATGTCCCTACCCTCCACTACCTCTGGTATGCCAATTATTTGTAAATGTTTCTGCCTTGCCCTGTTTTCTAAGTCATCGGCCTTCTCTAGCAGGTATTTATTTGGCTGTGATGTTGTCTAAATTGGTAGGTATGAGAGTGCTGGGTTTCTGCCTGTCGTTTTACAGTGGTTTCTGTAGATGTAACTCTGGCATTTATTTTCCCCAGTTCTTCTTTAGTACTAGATGCTGTTGCTTTTAATTCAGCAGTATCTTGAAATACCTTATTAAGGAGCAGAGTTATTTTGGTCATCTCGGCTTCCAAGATGGAGAGTTGTAGCTTAATTATGCTGCTGTCGAAGGTAGGTACCCTTCCTGTCCAGTGGAGACAGTCAGGTGCTGCTAGATGAAATTTACAAGGCTGCCTGGACGTGTCAGACAGGCTGGCAATTTGATAATCCTGTCACAGATTTGAACTCTGCCCAATATTAGTCCCTTTGAGTTTTACCAGGCAAGATTGGCATTGAACTGACCTCCTTAGCTTGCTGCTCCTGATGATGGTTGAATGGAGTATTAATTTGCCCTTGTTCTTGTCGAATGTATGAAGATAGGTGGGCCTGATACTGCTACTATCCGATTATCTCCTTCCACGTTGGCTGTTAGGATCCTCCCCCAAGAGGTGGGGTTTCAATTCTTTGTCACAGTCAACTGAAATAGAAAGTGGCAGAATAAAATCTGACAAAGAGGGAGAGCAGTATTGGTGAAAATAGAAACGGCCAGGGTCCCTCCTACTATGAAATGTATATGCACCTAACAAAGATAAACCAGAATTTTTAACTCCTATCTCAGAAGATTCTAGACATGGACTCTGACACCCCAGACATTATCATGGGGATAGTTCATTCTCACAATGGAACATATATTAGATGGATCCGATGCTAGGTCGAGCCTCACATCAGTACAGAGAGTGGTTCAGGCTCTGTTGGTATTACACCAGCTGTCTGATACATGGAGGACCTTTAACCCCTTGACTATAGATTACACTTTCTATTCAGAGGCCTGTGCAACAGCAAGCAGGCTGGACTACTGGTTTGCTTCAACTAAGCTCAACTCAGTGATAGCAGAGGTACACATTGCTCCAATGTTTATGTTTGACAATGCTCCAATCCAGCTCAAAGTATTCCTAAATTCAGATAAGACCAGATCAGTGACATGGAGGTTAGATCCCCTCTGGGGACCCCTACTTCTTTTTTGGGGGGCTGTTATTTTATTTGCTTGTTGCTGCAGCCCCTACCTCTGGAGGGACCCCCCATCCCCGTCCCCCAATATCCACCAGCCAGCACTGACCCTTACCCCCAGGGCTTACCCCCCTGGTGGGCCAACGGGGTTCCCCAGCCCCTGTCAGAGACCAGATCCAGTGTGGCCAGCGCCATGGCTAGCCAGGAACAGGACCTGCGAGGCGTCCTCCGTCATGTGCAACAGCAACCAACTTTCTCCTCTGTGTTTTCTCCCTACAAAGATGGGGCATGCAATGATACCGGTGGAGGGAGCATGCACACACCTGCATGCATTCCTCCAGGTGTCTGTCCCATCTCCACCTCCCCTCTACAGTGTTGGCATGCTGCCCCCCAGCCTCTGCTAGGGGCCAGTTGTACGCCAACCACAGTTACCCCTCCTGAGAAGAAGAGAAGTCACTGAATGCTTGACCTTCTCCTCCCTGCCGACCCCTGGCGGCCTGTGCTCATTCAAACACAGGTCACCTGCATGGTAAGGTATCCAGCGCCTCAGCTCTCAGTGTCACTGGGCTGGCATTAGACCCCTACTTCTGAAAGATCACGGATTCCAAACCTGGTTGCAACAAGAAACAACAAACTATTTTGAGGACAATCCAGAGGGATGTGTGGCCCCTAACATGATATGAGAAGCATTAAAAGCTACCATTTGAGGACGTATCATAGGCTATGCAGCTTTTCATAGAAAGCAAAGAGAACAGGAAGCTGAAAGTTTGGAGGCACAGCTAAAACGGAAGGAGGCTCTTTATAAGAAGGACCCCCAGCAACTACAGAACCCCATCCTAAGACATGAGATCATGGCCCTTAGAATACAGTTAAATGCTCTGGATACCAGAAAGGCAGAGTTGCAAATTACCAGCCTTAAACACAAATATTGGGATCAGGGGAGAAAGTGGGGAAACTCCTGTCATATTGGTTGAGGAAACAGCAGGCAGAGAGACACACACAGAAAAGCTACAGAACAGGTCAGGAGAGTTAGCCACTAAGCCCAGAGATATCAATTGGGCCATGACCCCAGGCCATGACAGAATTCTATGAAAATCTCTACAAATCCCATACAAAGTGTGATGCCCAAAGCTTTGCTAAATTCATGACCTTAACTGGCCTTCCCTCCCAATCCGAAGCTCAAAAGCAGGAGTTGGATGCCCCCATAGAGAAGGAGGAACTCCTCAAAGCCATAGGGTGCATGGCAACAAATAAATCACCAGGGAGCAACAGATTCCCAGATGATTTCTATCAGGTTATAAAGACCCAAGTTGCCAGTGCTATGCTAGGCATACTAAGAGAAGCCTAGCGGAGTGGATCACTGCTGAGCTCACTCAAGGAAGCGATGATTACAGTGCTTCCTAAAGAAGGTAAAAATCCCACTTTTCCGGCTAGCTATAGACCAATCTCATTGATCAACGCAGACACAAAGATCCTGGCCAAAATATTGGCTACCAGATTAGAAAAGGCCCTGCCATCGCTAATCCACCCATCATAAACCAGTTTTGTTAAGGGAAGATCCAGTGCTGACCACCTCAGGGCACTCACCACCATATTTCAGAAAGCTGCAGTACTCCCCTCCCCAGCAGCAGCTACAGTCATAGATTTTGAAAAGGTGCTTGATTCGGTGGAGTGGGAGTACCTACTGGCAGTACTGAAACATGTAAATGTGGGCCCAGTGTTTTCCCAATGGATCACCACCTTATATAACAACCCGTCAGCCAGGGTCCTGATTAATGGCCTTCTCTCAAACCTATTCTTCCTTCAGAGAAGGATTAGGCAGGCTTCCTCTCCTCGCTTCTTTTTGTACTAGCAATTGAACCCCTGGCATTGACCATCAGATTAAATTGGCAAATGCTGGGATAAAAATAGGAAGGAAGAATACAAAGCTAAACTGTATGCAGATGACTGCCTCATCTTGACCAGTGATGTTCAGCAGGACTTCCACACATGCTAACATTACTGGACCACTTCCTGAAACAACATTTGGAATAAAAAATCAATAAAAGGCAGGTCAAATTCTCCTTAAATGCGAGGACCTTCCCCATGATGGGTAACCAAACAGGTCTGATATGGGCACATAAGGGGATTAAATACTTGGGACTTCATTTATTGATGCAACTTTACAGATGGATACCCATGAACTTTAACCCACTGATAGCAAACTTCCAAATAGAACTGAACAGATGGAGTCACTTAAACCTTTCTCTGCCAGGGAAAATTGACTCCATCAAAATGATGCTGGCCCCAAAGGTCTATTACATTAAAGCACACCTCCCCATTATGATCCCAGACAAATGGTTCCAAAAGTTGAACTCTCCAATAGGTCATTGCCTATGGGGAGCATCACTTTCCAGATGCAGTAGGGCCAAGTTACGAGCCTACCAGAAACAGGGTGAATGGAATCTAACTCGCTTCAAAAACTACATGCAGGCCTTCACAGGGGCTAGAACCATACAGGGGTTCCAAGACACAGACTCACATCCCCCACAATGGCTCACTATTGAAAAGGCAGTAACAGAATGGGTCCACCCCCTGGTATTACTGGGTGCCACTCTTCCAGCTGAATGGGCCCAGTGGCTGACCATAAAGGGGGCACATCTGGCTTGGAAAAAGGTGGCTCATTTGACTAGAAGGTGTCATGGAACAGGGACCTACACATATTTGTGGAACAATCCAACTCTCTGTATAGGGGGGAGACCAGTAGCATGGCCAACATGTGAGGGGACATCCATTCATAGAATAAAGGACATTCTAATTTCTGGACAGTAGACATTTGACTCCTTTCAAAATCTCCAACTCAGATTTGAACTCCCAAAAATGTATTTCTAGAGATATCTCCAAATGAGGGATCTATATACCCAATGGAGGAAGGCCAAATAAGGTGCCCTCTCCTGTAGAACCAACAAAGGAGAAACCACCCCTAGACTACCAATCAAGGGATGGATTGTCACTAAAATGGGACGGGCAGGAAAGACCTACCAAAGTCTGAGGGAAGCCACGCCAGATACTACGGGGTCGGCCAGGGAGAAATGGCAACTATCCCTACAGAGGTCCATAACAGAGAAGGAATGGCAAGGATGTTGGAGGGTAGATCATCTGGCCTGTGTGGATCAGAGATGCCATCTGATATGAAACAAATTGCTACATCAGTGGTACCACACCCCAACCACACTCAAGGCCTTAGGCCTTCTATCACATGACAACTGTTGGAGGTGTGAAGCTACTGGGGCTGACTTGCTCCATATAATGTGGGAGCGTCCTCTAATTTGAGACTTTTGGAGGCAAATCACAGCATCCTGCTCCACTATAATAGGCATAGACTTAGCAATGGGCCCCCACACTTCTGCTAGGCCTCAGAGGCAGTGAGCCATGTATTAATCTCATAGACCTGAAGTGGCTAATAGTGGTCTCTGTAGAAGTCAAATGGCTAATTCTTAAGAGATGGAGGACCACTGTGAGTCCTAGTCTGCAGGAGTGGTTTAGTGCTCTGCAATCTCTAGTGTTGCAAGTAAGGTTAACATACAAGCTCCAAGGAAGGGAGCAGATGTTCCAGGTGAAATGAGCCCCGTACTTAAAGTATATTGCACTGGCACATACAAATGGGCAACCGAACACCAGCAAAGATCTATTAAAACCTCCCTGAAGTAGAGAGTGGTAAAAGCTGATAATTGATAACTGGATACCTGTTCACACTGACAGAGTGGTAGCCAGCTTCCCAAAGCCCCTCCCAGTACTGGGAAATGAAGTTTGATAAGAAAGGTATATACTGTGTTATTGTTTGCATCTGGATTAGTAAAATTTGAACTGCCAAAATATGTAAAACATTGTAAAATGACATGATTTCTGTGCTTGAATTCTGTAACCCAAAGTTTGTTGTATGATATAAAGGTTTCAATAAAAGATTAACTGGAACTGCAAAAAAAAAGAAATTATTCAGGCTTGACTATCAGTTGACAGTGAGACTTGTCAGCTCAGCATTGCTGCAGTGACTTGACTTCATAATAAATATAATTTAAATTTAATATCACATATCTCAGTGAGGAACCCAGGCATGGGTCCATCTATGACCACTTAAGCAAGTGCGAGTGCACCGTAGCTAGTAGGGTGAGACTAGTCAGCTGACTTCCATCACGTCAGTTAGGTGCTTTTCTGTTCCATGTGTGTGTGCACAGCTGTGCACTCAAGACATTTTCTAAGTTTGTGGCTGTGTGCTCAATAAAATTTTTTTCTGAGAAATTAGTCTGGCTTGACTTAGTAGATACAGAGACTTGTCAGTTCAGCATTGCTGCAGCAGCTTGAAAGAATATATAAATAAAATATAGTTTAGATTTAATAAATCTTCTTTTGAGGTATGCAATCATGGCACACAGAGGGATGTAGTACCAGAAAAGCGTAGTTGGTCCAGCAGCCCCAGTAGCAAGCTGCAGCAAGCAGCAGGAGAGGATAAGCATACTGCAGCATAATGCTCAGCAGACATTCACCAAACAAGGGCGTTTACCACATCAAAGCCTGCGGTCTCCATCAGTACCAGTATGGCATCAGCTGACATGAGGGGGAAAAAAGTAAAAGTAGCATTGAAAGTACTAGTACTGCTAGGAGGACACAGTCATTAACTGCCACTGATACTACCAATGTGAATGTGTCCTCTTCATCCCTTACCCTTGCAACCAGTACCACCAGGATGGAGACATCCTCCTTAATAACCACCACTGCTGTGATCCACCACCCATCAACTAGAACTACTAGTAACCCATTTTCTGCTGCAATAGCATCCCTGCCAGCCACTGTTGTCACTGTGACTGAGACCACTCCTGTCACCGTGACTGAGACCACTCCAGCCACAGTGATGGAGACAACTCCTGCTACTGTGACCCAGACATACACCTGCCATTGTAACCATGGCAACCACCAGTACTGCTATGGTGACACCAGACACTACTACCACTGTGAGAAAGCCAATGCACAACTATTTCCAGTACTGTGTCCACCTCTACAGTGATATCTCTTGTTTCTTGGTCTGTCTCCAGTACCACAGCGCTTGTCACTGCAGGTAAGGAAGAGGTGCTCTCATCCAGGTCTGTGTTCTTTCGACCAGAAAATTTTCCCACTGATACATCAGCGGAGGAGGCTAACATAAGCAGTTTTGATGATGAACAGTATAGAGAGTACCTTGAGAGCCATAGAGCAAAGAAAGTCATGTCAAAACCTCACGTCTCAAAGTTACGAGTGGTAGGGGAAAGAAGGATATGGATCCTCCACCTAAAAAAACTCAGCAAGCTACCCTTCAGCACTTTGTTCAGCAGGCTCCATCCCGGCCTGAACAGCCAACTAGAACAGGTGCAGGGGCACCTGCGGTCTCAGGAACACCTGCCTGCAGACACAGGTCCAAACAAGAAAGGCATGCAGGGGCCAAGGGTGGCGGTAGTACTGAGTGACACTTGCCACGTGAGTGGTGTCAGGAGCAATAAGAGCACGTTATGGCTGCATTTCACATTACTAAAGGAAGATAACAGAAAGGCAGTGTGCACATTGTTCTGTATGACTATCATTGGGCACAAATCTATAGCAAACTTAACAACCACTTCCTTAATGAAGCACCTAAAGGTAAAGCATCCCCAGGTTTTTAAAGTGTCAGGGTATGTGCCTGTGGTTCCATCAGACCCATCTCATAGTGATGATACAGGCAATGGTGCTGGTGGTACTGGCAATGCCACAAACTGTTCTGCTTCTGACGAACATGCTGCTACCACTTCGCTTGTTGGCATGTCCGATCAAGTTAAAACTTGGATGTGCTCCTATTTAACAGAACACATGCAGCAGGTCTGTATGGGTGGAACTTTGTCAGAAAGGGAGGGTGTTTTTAAGGGTGTACCCAGCGCTCGATCTTGGGCCTCCTCTTGTTCCTAATATATATAAATCCTTTGTCACCACTAATAGAAAGATGCAAGATTTATATATATGCCAATGATATAGCTCTAATAGGCAGGGCCAAAGACAAACAGAAGTACAAAATATACTGCAGTCTGACTTTGACAACCTGCCACACTGGCTACAAAATTCGAAAATGGTCTTGAGTAGGAAAAAAACACAGGTAATGCTGTTTAATACAAGATGTACAGCAAAGGCATGGCATAATGGCTTGGACATATATACCTTAGACAAATATTAATTGGAAGAGGTAGCATCTTATAAGTATTTGGGGGTACATATAGACAATGGCCTGGATATTCAAAGGGGTGGCACCATGTGCAACCCCCCGATGTGCCCCGGTGTGATATTCATTGGGGCAAATTGCAATGCACAACTCCCAATGCGCTGGGGCGCATCAGCAATGTATGCGGTGCAATGGCAGGCGGCCCAGCGCATATGCAGCACATCCCATATTCAGCCCAGGATGCAGCGCATAGTGCAGGCTAGAACCTGCATTGCGCCACATACGGGGGGGCACAAAGTGTGCCCAAAAACAGGGAACAAGTCGGGACACCCACAGGTGGGATGCTGTATTGCAGGGTGACAACATAGCAGCCACCAACCATGGGTGGCCACCCCCACACCCACCCAGAACACCGTTGCCACACACATACCCACCTGGTGATCCTGTAGTAATCCCCTTGCCCGATCATGAGCCGTGGCACTGAGCGAGAGTCCCCATTGGCCAGGTAGCCCCCTTCACCCGATCGTGGGCTGCTGTGCAAATAACGTGTCACCTGGTGGTCCAGTGGCACCCCTCCCACCCACCCATAGAGGTCCCCGCCACCCAGCATCCCCCTCTAATTGGCAGGCGGCAGCACCCAGCCCACCTACCGCCCAGCCCACCCACTGACAGTGTATTGTATGACCTGTACACCTATAGGTCCACTGCATGGACCAATGGGCGTGCAGACTGTACTGTACTACATAGGCCCGATATGTGAAAGAATATGGCAGTATAACATACCAACATGCCACAAAGACTGTGCTGAAGAAGTTGGGCAAAACCTATTACAGGATGTCTACATTTGTCCTACAATGTCAGGATAATACACATCATTGCATTCCCCTGCAACAGCTCAATTGGGACTCCTCCGAAACTCAGAAGAAAAAGCGGATGGGGTTAAAAGCATATGCAGAGTTTGGTGTTGGAAACTTAAAGTTAAAAATGTACAGAAACCAAATAGTAAACCATATTTTGAGGGAATTAAAATATAGGTGTTTAATGATCCCTTTTGAGAATAATGCATATAGTAAGATGCAAAGAAGGTTCTACCTTCAAAATTTGGAATGAGTTAGATCCTGAGGTTTGTAATGCAAAAAATATAGGACAATTTAAAGCAGGTATTGATATAGTGTGGAGAGATAAGTGCTCCTGTTTTAGTAGTTTTATGGGACCCTTATATGTGAAGCTGGGAGGGGGTATGGGAGGGTGGGATGGTTATATAACTTTGGCTCTTATGTAACTTCTGATTCAACTATATTATGTATTATCTAAAATGTTTCATCCACTTGTAATGATTAATTAACATCTGTATGTATTTGTAGAAACCTCCTGTAAGCTCGCCTGTATTCAATGTTTGTCTTTAAAGCTTATGTGGAACTAATATAAATCTTTATATAACCTACCCATGTAACTGCTTGCTTAAAAGGACAACTTTTGTAAAACAGGGCTTTACAGTCCTAAAAGTTCTCTTCTGTCAAAAAATAAAGCTCTCTCTCTCTCTCTCTCTCTCTCTCCCACACCATCTGGCCAGCATAGAATATCCCCCATCCAAGGTCAATGCCAATAATGGAAGTGTTCCGGGCCACAACTAAGCGCCAGTCATCCCCTCCAACAGCTTAACGCAGCTCACAAGTTAAATGATGGCACTGGATATGCAACCCTTTGCACTTGTTCAGTCTCTATGAACCATCATTGAGATAGCAGAGGTTTTTTTTCCTGACAGGGGCCTGTTATACCACATGGCACTGACTAGATATGCTCATCCTGATCCTCTTTATCATTATACCAATATAAGGAGGATTTGTACCAGGTCTGTGACTGATTCTTGTTTACAAAGCTGAACCAGGCCTTGCCTAGTAGTACAAAGTAGTATTTATTTTATTTTCACTTTAGAGGAAAAAACATTTTTAGCAGTAGTTATCCTGAGAAACACTGAAAATTTAAATTATCACATGGAAGTGTAAAAAAAAATTGCCCTCTCCTCTAGCTTGGGATTTAGAAAAGGAACACAACTGGCAAGATTTCTGCTTTCTGGCTTGTTTTAACAAGTGGACGGGTGTAGATTGCTCTTTCACAATAAATAAATAATTGAAAGAAAGAAAGGAATAACAAAACGATGACAACAGTAACACTTCCCTAAACAAGCCAAATATGCCACACTGTGATTGATTGCTTTTGCTTGCAGAATAAAAACAGGCCTCGTAGTTAGGGGATAAAAACACTACTAGCAGTTCTCCTGAGAAACACTGAAAGTTAACACACAAAAGTGTGATGAAAAATTATCCTCTCTAGCTTGGGATTTAGAGAGGAACAAAACATTTAAGATTTCTAATTTGTGTCTAGTTTTAACAAGCGGGTGGAAGTAGATTGTTTCTCTGCAGCAACTCAAGTTATCTGTTTCTCCTGCCTGAAGCTTCTTCGAGTGCTGGATCACATGACCTGTCTTGATAAGCTTCAACAATGGCCTCTGATTGGACAGGAAGTCTCAGGAGGTTTTGTAGTCTCAGAGCCAGCTCCAACGGTTGAATTAAAAATGTATTTATTTAAATTTTGGTGACCGGGTAGGCCCACTGAGATAGAAACAGTCCCTTTTTCAGGGGCGACCAGGAATTAATTACATACATCTATAAACATAGCAAAATACATACATGTCATTTCAATATAACAGTCAGTATAGACATACTGACCCAGTCAAGGATACAATAACAGGTTAATTACAATCAATTCATCCCAGGGTAATCAAAGAAATGGCAGTATTATTAGTGGGTCCAGTATCTTACCTTTTTCAGAAAAGTATAGACACTAGTGAGGTTCCTGAGGCCTGGAGACAAGCAGTGATTATACCTATACATAAAAAGGCTCTCGTAGGAAGTCTCAAATTACAGGCCTATTAGTCTGACCTCCATGCTGGGTAAGTTTCTGGAAGGTATAATTAAGGACTATACGGTTGAATTCATGGAAAGTACAGGTAGGATAGATATGACTCAGCATGGATTTACCTGAGGAAGGTCACGTCAAACCAACCTACTGGAATTCTATAACAAGGTTAGTAAAGCCATGGATATGAGAAATCCAGTTGACGTGATTTTCCTGGACTTTGCGAAGGCTTTTGACAAAGTGCCCCATGGGGAGCTTGTTAAATCACTCTTTGAGCTAGATATACCAGTTTGGATACAAAATGGTCAAGCGTAGGTTTACAGACAGAGGCCAGAAAGTCTGTGTAAAAGGGGAATATTCTGGCCAGGTTAGAGTAACTAGTGGAGTTCCCCAGGGGTCAGTTTTGGTACCATGTTTATTTAATCTATATATTTCATCTATGCAAGTTCACTCAGGGGTCTGGCTGTCTAAATTTGCAGATGACACTAGGATTGGGTGTCTTGTAAATAATTTGGAGGAACACTCAGTCTTGCAAACAACATTAACATAGAAACATAGAATTTGACGGCAGATAAGGACCGCTTGGCCCACCCAGTCTGCCCATTTCCCTACCTACTGGATAAGCTGCAGATCCTAGTTAACCAGCAGCCTACTTCTTCCTACCCCACACCCCAGAATTGCCTTATGACTAGCCCATGCAAGCTTGAATTCCACCACTGATTTTGACTCCACAACCTCCTCCGAAGGCCGCTCCATGCATCCACAACCTCTCTGTAAAAATGCTTTCTAAATTACCTCTGAGCCCCACCTCTATCTTCTTCAAATTGTGCCTCTCTTGTTCTTGCACACTTTTTTGAAAGATGCTACCCTCTTGGACTTTGTTGATTCCCTTGAGGTACTTGAAAGTTTCTATTATGTCCCCCTCTCCTCCTTTCCTCGAGGCTATACATATTAAGCTCCTTAAGTCTCTCTCATATGTCTTCCGGTGCAGACCCTGCACCATTTTAGCTGTTCCTCCTCTGGACAGCTTCCATCCTGTCTATGTCTTTTGGAGATTGGGTCTCCAGAACTGCACACAGTACTCCAGATGGGGTCTCACCAGCTGTCTGTACAGAGGGATAATAATTCCTGTTTTCTACTGGTGATGCCTCTCCCTATGCATCCCAGTATCCCTCCAGCCCTCCTGCTGCCCTCTCACATTGCTTGCCCACCTTAGGTCATCTGATATGACTACCCCCAGGTCCCTTTCCATTTTTGTTGTTAGTATCTCACCCCCATTGTGTACTCTTCCCTGGTTTTGTTTCCCAGGTGCATTACCTTGCACTTCTTAGCATTGAATCTAAGCTGCCATACATTTGACCATTCCTCTAACCTTGCCAAGTCCCTTCTCATCCTTTCCACCCCATCCTGTGCATCAACTCTGTTGCAGATCTTAGTGTCATCTGCAAAGAGACTTACTTTTCCTTCCAGTCCTTCTGCAATGTCGCTTATAAATAGTTTGGATATGTGGATATCCCAGAAGCAATCTATATTTAATATTGATAAGTGCAATGTTATGCACTTTAGAAAGAAAAATAATAAGTTTCAATATACCCTAGGTGGGTCTGTATTAAAGGCTGTAGGTGAGAAGAAAGATTTGGGGACCCATTGTTAACAATGATCTTAGTTTTAGCTTACATTGCAATACAGCTCTAAAAAACAGCAGCATAACATATTGTATACAGAGACACATTAAAAGTAGAGATAGGCAAGTTGTGATGCCCCTGTATAATGCACTGGTGCGTCCCCATGTGGAATACTGTGTTCAGTTTTGGGCCCCATACAAGAGGACGGATGTTGGACTGATGGAAAGGGTGCAGAGGAGAGTCACCAAAAGGATCAAAGGGATGGAGGGATTGAGCTATGAGCAGAGACTGCAATATTTAGAGTTGTATTCACTAGAGTATCATAGAATGAGGGGTGACATGTCTGATTTATAGGGCATTGACCGATACTAATTTGTGGGATCTTTTAGGCCTGGTAAAAAGGGATCAACCATATAATACTAGAGCACATTGTTACCAATTGTTAAAAGATAGATATAATACAAACAAAAAGAAATATTGGTTAAACAATAGAGTAACAGAAATTTGGAATATGCTGCCAGGTGAGGTCGTGGAAAGCAATACAATGTTGGAATCTAAAACAAAGTTAGATAAATTTATTTTGAGTAAAAATATAAATGGGTATATTTAAATTGTAATTTATGCAGCTCATGGACAAACGCCTTTATGCTCTGTAATGTCTATGTAATCTATGTAATATCAATAGAGCAGAAGTACTGTTATACACAAGACAATCACAATCAGACTGATGTCCCAATAAGGTTAGATCAGCAGCAGGGAGTCTGGTAGACTCAGCTGTAGCAGTTGCAGAGGCTCAGATCCAACAGGTGGGCTTTAAGACCCTTCTTGAAGCCCCTAAGGGAGGTACATTCCTGGAGACTACTAGGGAGACCATTCCAGATAGGAGGGATGAAGGCAGTCCTAGGGAAGTCCTAACACTAGGGACATGGCGAAGCTGGTGCCCAGAGGATCTTAGTGTTCTCCCATTCTTTTTGGGAGCTAATGTGTTAATTAGGCTAGGAGGGGTGCCATTTTGCTGGAGCTTAAATGCAAGGCAGAGTGATGGATATGATAACCTGCCATCTAGAGAAGGCCACCTCAGAGATAATAATACATTGCAGTGATGCTCCTGTGGTGACACCCCTGCAGCAAAGTGCCCTATCCTGTGATACAGTATTTTTAGCCTTTGCATTTCAGAACTTCTTACAGATTGTAGTAAAGGGGCCCCATATAGCAAGGTTGGAAGGAGTATACCAATGGAAGCCTTGAGTTTGGATTCACGAGTGAGGAAAGGGCTGAGGTGATATAATAGGCCTAACATTTGGTTGAATTTCTTTGTCAGATGGTCGATGTGGCTTTCAAAGGAGCAGTCTTGGTCTAAGTATATACCTAGGTATTTGATACAATCGATCACTTCAATTTTTGAGCCATTGGAAAGAGCTGGGGACAATAAATGTAAACGCGTTGGGCTAGTCTTTTAGGGCCAAATAGCATGGCTTTGGTCTTTTTACTATTTAGAACTAATTTATTAGCAAGAAACCAATTCTCAAGTAGACCAAGGTCTTGACTAAGAAGGTTGTTTATTTGGACAGTGTCTCGGGAGGACATATAAAGCACGGCATCATCTGCATATAAGGTCACCTTGGCCCTCCACAATGTTGAGGCAAACCATTAATAAATAGGAAAACAGGAGAGGTCCAGTATTGAACCTTAGGGCACGCCATCTGTGATAGGGCATTTGTTGGACGTAGCGCCATGCCATTTGACAATTTATGATCTGCCATTAAGGTAGTCTGGGAACCATTGAGTAGACAGATGATCAAGACCAAGAGATGTTAGTTTAGTGATAAGCTGCTGATGATTTACCAAGTTAAATGCCTTGGTGAGATCTATAAAGATCGCACCAGTTGAAATGCCATCATCTAGAGCAGTGAAGATATCCCCAGTAAGGCTAATCAGGGCTGTATTGGTACCATGATTTTTTCTAAAACCATGTTGTCGTTCAGTTAATAAACTGTTCCGTTCAACATATTCCTGGACCTGCTGGTATACAGTCCTCTCTAACACTTTACTTAGAGTGCAGAGGATGGATATCAGTCTGTAATTGTCAACAAGCTCAATATCACCATCTTTAGGGATAGGAGTGACCAAGGCAACTTTGCACACAGTGGGGACTTTGCCTTCAAGCAGGATCTGTTTAGGAGCCAAGTAACAGGAGAGGCATAACGTGAGCTGCGATTCTGAGGAGTCTGGGCTCCAGCTTGTCAAACCCAGCAGAGCCAGAGGATTTGATTATTTTTAATAATTTTGGACCTCAGATTTAGTTGCAAGTTTGAAGTGAAAATGAGGTAAGGGTTTCCTTTGTAGATGATTCTGGGTAGGAGGAGGGTCCCAGAAAGATTATTTTAAATTTGTCCAGGTCAGTGTGGAATGTGTTTAGTGCATTAGCAGCATTTTATGGTTGGTATAGCGGACACCATTTGCTACTATGTCACTTTTCTCATGGGTGGTGTTCCTCTTTAGGAGATAGTTAATTTGGGACCAAAATTTTGTAGGGTCCGAAAGGTTTTTAGTTTGTAGGTTTTGGAGGTATTGTCTTTTAGCTTATTTTAGTTCCTTTTTAGACTTGTTTCTCAGTTTTCTACATTCCACCCAATCCTTAGTTAGATTTGTAGATTTGAATTTTTCCCAGGCTTTGTCTCTCACCCTCATTTGTTTTTTAAGGTCTCTGGACAGCCACTTTGAGCATTTTCCTTTGACTCTGATTCGTTTTAGGGGGGCATGTTTATTGGCGGCCTAGAGGAAGTTATTAATGAAGAAATCAAGGGCCGAGTCCAGACTGGGGGATAGCTTGATTTGAGTCCAAACCATCACAGCTAGGGTTTCAAGACAGGAGCAGGTGTCGAAATTGGAATAATCTCGAGCCCAAAAAATTCTGGGTGGAGGGTTGGGATAGTCATTTTTCCAGATGCCGAAAATAGGGGCATGGTCACTTATGGAGTCCGCAAATGTCCCAGTGAGTTTGAAACTTCTTGGGTTGGAAGCAAGAATCTAGTCTAATGTGGTGTGGTTTCCAGACTTAATGTTCAACCTAGTGGGTCCTTGGATCAATTGGGTCAAGTTGGCCTCTAGCAAGCTGGATTTTACATCACTAATGGAGTGCTGACCCCAGTGGAGGTTAAAGTCACCAAGGATTATTTTCTCCCACTGAGGTAGCCCTGGCATCAGAGCCAGAAGGCTCTTTAAGGCATTTTTTGCAGTCTTAGGTGGGTTGTAGATGCAGCCTATAAGCAGGGGCTTAGTTCTGCCAAGCAGTATTTTGATGAACATGTCCTCACCATCTGATTGGGTATGGTCTGTCATCACCAGGGAGGCATTTAGGGAGTTTTTAACGTAAATGATAACTCCACCACCCTTTCTACCACATCTATCTTGTCTAAAAGATTTAAACCCCTGGAGTGCAATCTCATGCATTAGGATACTAGGCTTGAGCCAGGTTTCGGAAATGGCAATTATGTCAGGGGAGTACATATTTACCCATGCCTCGAGTTCATGCATTTTAGGTCTGAGGCTGTTAATGTTCATGTGGACTAGTTTCAGACCTTTGGCATTGGCCCAGACAGTCATAGAAGGTGACACAGTTGGAACATTAGGACATGGAGGGCCATGATTAGATTCAATATCCCCAGCAAGTAATAACTTCATGGTCAGCAGGAATTTCAGGAATGACCCAAGTGGGGGAGGAAGATCTGACGTTTGTAGACACTGAGATGTTCCATAACCATATAGCAGTTTCCCCCTTTTCTAAGCCCGTATATTGTGGTAAGGGTAGGATTAAGATTGGCCTGGGGGTAGATACATGAGAAACTGGAGTACAGATGGTCTGTGGACTGCCCTGTGTCCTGTCTGAGAGTGAGCAGCAATCGGTCTGTGCCCAGTACTAGAAGTATGTAAGTACAAGCCAGCAAAATACCCAATGCCATATTAAAGCTTAAAGATGGGTCAACGAAGAGGTAGAAGTTCAGATTAAAATCCAAGATATTCAACAGTAGCAGGATAGGGAAAAGCCTGGAGTAGAAAATGTGGGTGGAGAGGGTATTTAGGTGGAACTATTGAAAAATTGTGAGGTAGGATAATGTGGGTGGTTAGGGTCACCTCCACTAAAACAGGAGGCCACAGCGTCCTCCACTCCGAGCCGAAACACCCCAAAACCCGAGCCAAAGCACCCCAAACCTGAGCAAGAGCTATGCAAAAGAATGAAAGAATGTCAGAATATTCAGTGTATGAAGAAGGAGGAAACAGTGACCTCTAGGGGTAGCTGGGTATAACTTGCAAATGGGAAACTAGACTTTTTTTGTGTAAACTATGAATTTTTTAACTACAGATCCTGCACAAATTCTTAGTGCAAGTACACTGCGACACTAAAGGACGCTGTGGAATGCAGACAGCAGTGAGTAAGAGAACGAGTCAGCACTGGTATGCTGGGCGGAAAGACACCAGGTTCAAATCTGCTGTTCACTGCTCCCCAGACAGAGTGCCTCAGCTGGAAGTAGAGGGTGACCAGACCTGCTAGTCTAAGCGGCGGCGTTTGGAGCTCCTAAGGGCAGGTGTGTGTGTGTGTGTGTTGAAGGGGTCTTGACCTGAAAGGAACACAACAAAGGGGAATTAATGCTTAAAGCCACGGATATATAAGTATGATGTAACAAAGAGGCAGCAGGGATGCTAAGGAGAACAAAGGGGAGGGGGAGGGAGAGAGAGAGAGAGCAATTGGCTGAGAAATAGTAGAAGGTAAGAGAGAGGAGGGGGTTAGAAGACTGCAGGAGGGAGTCCCTTAGCATCTTAAGCTTAAAATACGGCAACTCATTTTAAAAACTCCAGATTAAAAAATGGATTAGAAAAAGGAGCTTTTTTAGCCTACAATCAATAAAGCTTGCAAAATAGGCTGTGACTGTATTTACAAAACTACAAACAGAACTCCTGAAGCCCCCAAAGCACGAATTACTTAAGCAGTTAACAACTGATACAAAAGCAAGCCCCCGAGACATGAAATAAAGTTATACAGACTGCATTCAATGCTGGGTGGAGCACCTATGCCCCAGCTCACAGAGTAAATAAAGCAGGCTGAGCTTGATGAAAGCAGGGCTATAATAACAATGCATGAATAAATAATTGGGACCCCGAATACAAATGCTCTGTGAAAGTTTGAAATAGGTGTTGTGCACAACTCTAATAACTAGAAAAAAATGTCAGAGTTAGCTACAACAGCTCCCAGACAGGTAAGGGATCTTTCCCTTTGTTGTAAGGGCACTTTGAACTATGCAGGAAAGGTGCTCTTTAAATTTGTTAGCAACCTCAGTTCAGTCAGAGATAGATGAGTTTCCTAGTTTGAGGATGGGGCGATAGACTGTGTAGGGGGCTCAAGTCAGGGAATGAAAAACCTCTCAGAACCTTTTAGGAGGTTTATGATTATTCTGCAGGTTATAGGTGCTATAAATTGATTTGGCTTCCCTATTGGCATTAGTACAGGTGTTTGTTATGTAGTTATTTGTAGCTCAACAAGTCCTCTGGGAAACCTGAGGCTTTGTGGAGCTAGCAGGCAGAATCATGAACTTGCATATAAATGACTTGCACATTATTTCAAATAATTTTTAAACTAAATATATTCCAACTGTTATCAAGCACAATTCAGTTGGCAATGGTTTCTGGCAGATCATGCCTCTTTGAGAGTACAATCTTAAGAAGCAGAGCAGAAAGAGGATGGATGAGCAGAGAGAGGAGTCAGTCCATAGAGATGTTGAGACTCTCCCTCCCCACCGATCACTGAGCCATGTCTCCGAGTAGCAGCAGCAGGTGGGAAACTCTGCCCACACCACTGCATTCCCCAATCTCCTGCATGGTCTGCTTCCTCAAAGGAGTCTGATACAAGTGGACCTCTGCTTGCAGCCCTTGCTATGGACCACTGAAAGGACATTGGTAGTCTGCCAGAAGTAAGACAAGGAGACATCCATCAGCCAGGAACCCTGCCTGTCGGAATCTATACACACCTGTATTGCTGGGGAGGGTCTGTTGGTAGGAGCGTGGTAGAGGGTTGTGTTGTAGCTGAACTGTACACTACTAGGTTTGGGAAGATAGCTGCTAGGCTGATGGTAGGAGAGTACTGCCTTATCTGTATTAAAAAGTTTTAAATCAGTGATTGTTGTTATAGTATACCTGTATATGTGTAGTGACTGTGTATCTGTGTAGTAATACTTGTTACAGCATGCCAGTATCTACATAATTACAAGGTTGGGTAGTCTAGTTAATCATACTGCAGGAGGCTTAGCCTTACTGGGTTCTGCAAAGGGAGGGCAGCAAGCATAGGATGAGAAGGAATAGAAAGTGTGGGGGGTGGTACAGTGCAGTAGTTTTGGGGGAGCAGTCTTTAAGGGAGACCTTCTGGAGACTTCATTGCTGCTCCATTGGCATGCGCCTCTCTGGGTTCAATTCAATTCAATTCATTTTATTTACTGGGTAAGATCACTGGGCCAAGGCCATTTTTCAGGATCGACACAGAGCTTCACTCAAAGAGAAGCTTAGATGGCATACAAATAGTACAAACATGTATACAAAATACATTACATTACTAACAAATATATAATTAATGGGCTTCCCTTTTTCCCATAGGGAAACCGTGGTGTAATTTTCCATTATAAAGGAGCATTTATAATGGCAAACACGCGCATGGTTTTCCCCACTCTGCGCATGCTCGAACTCCTCGATTGTTGTCTCCTTCCTGAACAGGAAACCCTTCCCCTACCACAAAGCCACCATGGAGAGAAACTGCCATGGACACTCGGCAGTAAGTAACTTTAAAAATTAACTGAAATTTTCCACATGGCTACCGGATCGACCACCCTGACACTATCTGAAAAAAAACAACTGAAATAAAAGTGAAAGCCGACCTCGCTCTCTGAGGTAATCGAACTGCGGCAGCACAGCAGCCTTTTTTTATTTTATATAATTGCTGAGGCAAAAAAGAGAAAGTCAACAACTATATAAAATAAAATATGGGTCTGGGTGTGTATAAACTCGAATTTACACACACCCTTGGGGTTTGATGCTACGCATAAGCCCCTATGTAGCATCAAACCTCTCGGGTGTTTGTAAATTCTCGATACACACCCAGACCCATACTTTATTCTATTTACAATCTATGGCATCGTACAAAATGAATATATCTAAAAACAGTTACACGAGCAAAAGACCGCAAATAACAGAACAGGTTTTTTTTTTTATATTTCTTGCTTAGGTTGGTGGAGAAGGTCTCTAGACTTGAGGCTGTGTTGGTTATGAGTCAGGTAGAGGTCACCCAAGCATCAGTTTATAAAATTTTACTGTACTTGGTATTAGTTACAAATTCATAACAAAAGTAACAGGTTCCGCGGACAACAGCGCTTGAGTGCAATGATTGCCTCTAAAGAGCTGGGCTGGTTTTAGTCCGTGAACTGCATTTCTTGTTATGAACTGTAATCGTAACCCCCTCCAAATTCAGGGGCTTACCTTAAGTATCTCTTCGGTTCCTCTGATGCCCACTGCCTGGCAGATGTCCAGCAAGAGATGTTAAATCCATGTTCCGTGTTGTGCTGCTGTTGCTCTGTGTGTGTGTGCACATCTATGTCACCGTGCTACTTCTTTAAGAGCTCCAGGCCATGGTATAGCGTAAATGGCCTGGGCTGGGTCTGAGTATAACACAGCTCATGACCAGCCATGCACTTCCCTAACTGACTCCACTCTGCTGTTGCTAACAAAGCAGAGGGAGCCCTTTCTAGCACTGTAAATATTTATTTCCAAATTACTACTATTCTTTAGATAAAATAAACTGTTTGGACTGCCAGTATTGCCATTATCTATCCTCCACTATGGGAGCCACCATCTTTGGTCCTGGACTTCCTTGTTTTGAACCATTCAGGACACAGAAGGCCTTGAGGGGTCCTAATTACAGTGCATTGTTGGAAAAATAGTGGACTTTCAGGTTGGCTCCAAATATTTTTATTTTATTTTTATTTCTTTATTTTGATCTAGGATTGCAATACCTTTGAGCAGAGAACTACTTGTTTACAAAGGTTCCACATCAGAAAGGGTGGGAGAACATACACTGGATACAATACAAGTGTCACTAGCTAAACAATTATACAAATAACAAAATTAAGCATTCAATCAACAATATGATATGGTATAGAGATGAAATCTTGATACAAGAACGTTTACAAAATGTCTTTAACGTAGGCCTGGTCAGAAGGAAGGATAGGTGCAGCCTTAGGTGGCTAAGTCAAAACATAAGGGTGGGAATTTAGAACAGTGCAGATACGAAACAATGAATCAGAGCAAGAGGTAGAGAAGGGGAGGGCAGGCGGGAGCATGAGTGAGGGGGGATGGGAGAGGAAGATTTTTGTTTATTGACAATTTCTGATTACAACCTTTGAGCCAAAACAGGCTCTTTCAAAGGCTCCATGTCAAAAAGAGACAAGACAAATACATGAAATATAATGGAATTACATGGTGAAGAGCGGGGATAAATGCAAAGACAACAGCCTGGTAAAAGAGAACAAAAACGGTAATATAACATTTATCATCATAGTTACAATTATAAAGTGCTTCTGGTAATTAGGCGGCACTTGGAAGTGCAGTACATAGAGTAAGCAGGAGTAAGAAGTACATAAGATTCCAAGGGCTAGGGAGAGGGCTTGGAAGGGCTGAGGCTAGGAGTGCAGTCTGTGTAGGCATTTGTCAGGAGAGTTGCTTTGAGGCACAGCAGAGTGGTGGGGGGTAGAGATGGGGAGGAATTATGAGTGGGAGTAGGAAAGGGGAGGCAAATTACCTAGAGCAGGGGTCGATGGGATAGGATAGGTGGGCTGCTAGGAAGGGGGGATTGAGAAAAAGGAGAGTATAGAAGAGAAGGGAAGGGTGATTTAGTTGATGAAGGGTAGTTTCTAGGGAAGAGGGAAAGAAGGTGTAAAACTGAGCAGGGGGACCTGATATCAGTTGCAGCAGATGCAGTTGATTTCTTGGGCAAGACAAGAGCGGAGAGCCCTTCTGAATGGGGCCCAGATTGTTTATTTCATGGAGGGGTGCCAGGAGGTCACTGAGCCATTTAGGACCATGGAATGCTAGTGATCTTTGGGTAAATGTGGTGTGCTTTAGGGGCACCAGTAGCAGTCCCTTAGCCATGCCTCTGGTGTTTTTGGTGATTGCAGCAGGTTTGAAGAGGTTAGTAGTGGAATCAGGCGTTTAACCAATGAGCGATTTCTTCCCTAGCAGACAGGCTTGGAATTTTAACCTTTGCTGAAGTGGGAGCCACCCAGTTTCCTTATACAGTGAGCACGTATGGGTCAAGTAGTCTGCTCCAAGGGCTAGCTGTCAGGCCTTATTTAGTAGGGTTTTGATTCTCTTCATAGATGTAGCCATGCTTGCCCCATATATTACCAGTCCATAGTCTATGATGGATAGTACTGAGCTGCAAGTGACAAGTTTCAAGGCGTCTTGTGTCATAGCCTTCCTGTGGTGGTATAGTACTCCTAATATGGTGTTCACTGATTTAATGATGTGATCAATATGTGAGGTGAAGATGAGGGTAGCATCGATGAGTATCCCCAGGTATTTGAAAGTGCATACCTGTTCAACTGAATCACCTTTGTGACTTTTGGTAATCAGTGGCCCGAATTTTTTCTTATTGTGGGGTAGAGTGAAGATCATGTCCTTAGTTTTTTTGTAGTTGAGCAGGAGTCTGTTCTGCTCAAACCATGATTTCAGCATTTCGAAGTTTAGTTGGAGATCAGTGGTTATTTTAGTCAGATCCTTTCCGGGTGCCGAGACTATGGCATTATCAGTATAGAGTACCATACGAGCTGGACAGGTGGATGGTAGGGAGTTAATGAACAGACTGAACAGAAGAGGGCCAAGTATGGATCCCTGGTGAACACCGAGAGTTACTTCCTTTGGTTCAGAGAGTTGTCTGGAGATTCTTACACATTGTGTTCTGCCTGAGAGGTAACTTGCAAACCAGGCAACCATGTCTGGGGATAGGCCAGTGGATAGTAGGTTACTGAGGAGAAGACGATGGCTGACTGTATCGAATGCTTTTGTAAGATCGAAAAGATAGATCCCACAACCATTCCCTCATCCAGTAGCCATGAATTAGACTAGAGTAGTCTACTAGAGCAGTTTGGGTACTGTTTTTCGGAAGCCTGTTGTTGTGAACATAGAAGATTGTGTTTTTCAAGGTACTCAGTTAACTGGTCCGATACTATACTGTTTAGTGCTTTTGATAGGGGAGGCAATATGGAGATAGGCCTGTGGTTTGATAGAGTAGTCCTGTCAGCATTCTTGAATACAGGGGTAATGAGCGCAGATTTCCATTTATCAGGGAAGACTCCAGTACTAAGGGATTTGTTGAAGATCTTTGTAAGCGGCAAAGAGACCTCATCCAGTGTAAGACTGAATATCTTCATGTCTACTTGGTCACTGTCCATCCTTGTCTTTCCTAGCACCCTTCTGACATGCTTCTAGGTATGTAGTTCTGTTGATGTATTTAAATAGAAGGGAAGAGTCTTGTTATTTATTGGAGAGGACAGGCTGGTGTGAGGAGGCAGTTCGGATGGTTGAGGGGTTTGGTATTGGCTCGGTAAAACTGTGCTAAGGTCTGTGAATGCAGAGTTAAAGGCGTTGGTAAATAAACCAATGGAAGCACTAAAACTGTGATTGACAGCTCCATCAGCCAACTGGAATATGGAAACCTTAAACTAACTGTGGGACTGTGTTGAAAAAGTTCAGTTGTGTTCGGCTCGAGCCACCGAGAAGGAGCTCCAGTGAGAGCTGAGGAACAGTGCAGGAAGATGGCCTGTACTTGCCTCCTGTGGACCTTTTTCGATCTCACAAAGGAATCAAATCCAGGACTGCATAATAGCAGAAATAAGTGGATTGTTTGGTTTCTATAGCTAGCGCTAGAATTGGGAAACCGGGCAGATACCGAGAGGAAAGAGTTTGCTGTTCTTCAGCCACGAGCCTGTGGCCTAGTGTGTGTGTGGCTATATTGATCATAGGACTCCTGAAGCAAAGCAGGAGCCACTCCACTGCAGTAAGGACTTTCTCTTGTAAAAGACCAGCTGGAGGGTTCACCAGCAGGCAGTCTAACTTTAAAAGATATTCCATTGCGCAGGGCCCATCCCAGCAGAGGCCCAGCCAGACTGTTCCTGTGCCATTTTCAACATCTTGGTGAGAGACCAGTCTTGGGGATTCAGCCCTGCACAGCAATCAAACACAGGTTGCGGCACCTAGGGAGAGGCCATGAAGAGGAGGTGAGTCATGTCAACCAACAGTCCCCAGCAACAGCTCAAACAAGCAGCAGGGCTTGATGTTGCCAGTGCCTTCTTCCATTCATCTGGGTACAGTGAGTAAACCCAGGGTAGCTCCCTGAAACAAATCATCAATTGTTCAAGTGATACCATCTGATTCAATTTGCCAGTTAATGTGTTTTAATGTGACTGGGCCATCCGGCTATGGATACAAATGGTTATGGTTTCACAAGTGTGTTGCTCCTGTTTAATCACCCTTCTTTCCATCAAGGGCCCAACATCAGCTGCAATGTCAGCCAACCCATGCACCACCTCAGGCATGCCTGTGTTCCATTCTGAGTACCCAGTAGTTGCACATACTGATAAATTCAGGACTAATGATGATTACGCAGTGTAGCCTGTCTTAGTACTGTAAAGTAATTGTTTACCTAAATTCTCACCCCTCCTTATTAACATCCCCATAATAAATCTGATCTGCTGTTTTCTGTTAACCTGGCTTGTGAGCATATCATTACTTGGTCTAAAGCTACTGTAGTACGGCAAAGCATACTGAGAGTGCATCTTTGTATTATTGAAACTGTCTTTTGCAGGGGGTTTCAAGGTGAATGCCAGGAGATCGAGCCCTGCTGGTAAATGAATTGTACATGAGCACATCATTAATGCTAACATTAACTTGTATTTCAAATGTGAAGTGTTGCAATTGTGAAACTAAGTGTGCCAGGTTAGGCAGGATTGTGGGTGGTTGTAGATGAGGTCACACTTGGAGTACTGTGTACAGTACTGGTGCTTATACCTCAGAAAGGATGGGAGATTACTGAAGGGGGTGCAGGTTAGGGCTACAGAAATGGTCATGGGACTAGGGGAGTTGCCGTATGAGGAAAGGTTGAAGGAGCTCAACATATACTTGCTGGAAGAGAGAAGGGAAAGAGGGGACATGATAGAGACCTTTAAGTATTTGAAAGGCATAAACAAAGTCAGGGAGTGAGAAGTGTTCCACTTAAAGGAGGGAAGGGTCACTAGGCGGCACAGTCTGAAGTTGGAAGGGGGAAGGTTTAGGAGGGAGATGAGGAGGCACTACTTCACAGAGAGAGTGGTGGTGGGCTGGAACGCACTGCCAGAGGAGTTAATTGCTCAAAGGACAGTGGATAGCTTTAAGTGGGGTTGGTATTGAGTCAAGGGCAGGGTTAGTACAGACAAGAACAGAAAGGGGGGAAGCACTGGGAAAGAGGAGGAAGGGAGGGTTTGGATGGGGTGGAGCAGCTGTAGTGATATAAAACTAAGAGCTGCACAATTGGGCAGACTTGATAGATCTGTGGGCCTTTTTCTGAAGGCAATTTTGTATGTTTAGCTTCCAGAAGGCTGTACCAATTCTGATAGGAACCCACTTAAGCACTACTCTAGGTGGAGGCACCATAATTGTAGTTCTGCTGTTGGTAGGCATGCCACAGTACCATTTCTGAACCCAGTCCCCTCAACTTGTTGTTAGAGAAACAGGCAGGGGTAATAGCCCTTGGTATAATGGCACCAGGGTTATATAACTTATACCAAGTCCACAGTAAAATTTTATAAACTGATGCTTGGACTGCTGGTTTTCTTCTGATATTAGCAATTCATTTACCAGCACCCAGTCTTCACCTTGAGCGCAGCCTTCTTTGCTTCTGTGACCTTTTCTCCCACCCAGCTTCTACCAAGTCCAACACTGTTACCTCAAAGGATGCCAGATAAGGAGGAGTGGCTGGACTACAGTGGGCTAGGGTTACCAGAAGTCCTCTTTTACGAGGACATGTCCTCTTTCCAGCTGACAAATATTTTTCATGTACTTTCTCTATCCTGTTGTATTATTATTATTTTTATATTTTTTTACTCTCTCCTACCCAGGACCTCCTTGTAAGTGAGCTGTGAAGGCGATGGAGGCTTTAAACCTATTTACTTGGGGTCTGGCACAAGGGCTCATCGGGGGAGGGACTAAGTGTCCTCTTTTTGGCATCCCAGAATCTGGTAACCCCACGGTGGGCCCAAGGAGGGAGAGGATGGTGGGATCTGAAAGGTTGGGGGATCACAGGCACATTCATCAATCACAACCGATACCACTACAGAATTCCTATGCCACCCTTGTGGAGCGGGACTGCCAAGTGTAGACACCTGTTGTAGTTGCTGGGGACGATGCTGAGGCCTTCCTTAGTGTAGGCTCCAAGGGCGTGAAAGTGGACCTTAGAGAAGGAGGAAGCAACTTCTGGTGGGGATCTGAATTGTTAGGGGGATAGAGTTGGGTATAGGAAAGGGGCAAAGAGAGATGTCAGGTGCCTAGCTGATGCTATAGCCCCGAGGAATGGAAAGCATATTCTATGGATCGCTACAGCAGTAGGAAGGAAGGGGGAACTGGATGTCATTGTCCACCTGGGGACAAATGACCTGGTTAGGAATGTGGCAGGCAGAGGGGAAGAAGTCTTAGGTAGCATGCTCTGTAGCTTTTGCAGAAATACTGCTTGTCTATGATAGGGGGAAGGAGAGGGACCTCTGCACCAAGGTGTTCAACTCATGGTTGAAGAACTGAGGCGGGGAAGTGGGGTACAGCTACACTGGACACTGGGGGCCCGGCTAGGAGAATAAGAGATTTTACAGAGGTGATGGCCTTCATCCATCCAAGAGGGGAATCACAGTTCTCAGTGGATGGTTTAAATATTACTTCCATGAATGTTTAACCTAGTCAAGGGGTTTGGTGGAAGAAAAAGGGGAAGCAGAAACTGCGCCCCCCCCCCCAATAGGCTGAGATAGAGTGTAGGGAGATCCTGAGGGGCGAGAGTCTCACAATGGAGCAAGTCAGTCAGGGAAGTAGAGGGTTAGCAAAGGAGGAAGGGGTGGGGAACGAAGCAGGCAGAAGAAAATAGGGAGAAAGTGGGAACAAAAGCAAAATGGGGGAAGCAACCAGCAAAGAGCTAACAAAATCTGGAAGGCCATGTGTGCTAATGCTAAGAGTCTGGGAAATAATTTCCCAGACCTAGAGGCAATTATGGCAGAGACCAACCTGGATATTTTGGCAATTACTGAGTCATAGTACACTGACAACCATGACTGGGACATGGCCATACCAGGCTACACATTGTTCAGAAGGTACAGGGTTGGAAGGAAAGGAGGAGGGTGCTTTATGTGAAGGAAAGCATAAAAGCAACAGAAATACAGGGAATTCAGGGGGAGGCAGAAGTGCTGTGGGTCACTATTGAGTCAGGAAATGAAACTACTGTACAGACAGGTGTGTTATACAGGTTGTTGGCACAGTGGGAGGATGTGGATATAGTAATGTTAAAAGCAATTGGCAGAACTGCAGAAAAAGGAGAGGTGTTGCTGGTGGGGGATTTCAATCTGCCAGATACAGATTGGAGCCTCTCTGCTGCAGCTTCATCTGGAAGCAGAGACATCCTAAACTCCCTACAGGGGGCATTTGTCAGGCAACTAGTCAGTGAATCCACTCATGATGGGGCAATACTTGACCTGGTGCTTACTAACAGGGACAGTGTTACAGCGATGTCAAGGTGGAAGCCCTCTGGGGACCAGTGATCATCGTACAGTGTGATTCAACATAAGAATAGCAGCAGAATCTAGCCACACAAGGGCAAGAGTCCTGGACTTCAGTAGGGCTGATTTTACTAAGATGGGTGAATGCTGCAGGAATGATCTGGTAGGGGATTATGACCTGGGGGGTTGGAGGAAAAGTGGGCCAAAGTAAAATAGAGCACAGTGAAGGCAACAAATCTCTGTGTCAGGCAAGTAAGCAAAAGTAAAAGAAAGAGGAGACCACTATGGTTCTCGAAAGAGGTAGCAGAAAAGGTAAAGGCTAAAAGAGTAGCATTCAGAAAGTATAATGAGACTCAGAGAGAGAAGAGGATAGGGAAATGTATCAGGGAAAACAGAGAGAGGCAGAAATAGCGGTATGGACAGCAATGGTGCAAAATGAGGAAAGAATAGCACAGGGAGTATTAAAAGGGGACACAACATTTTTTAGGTATGCTAGTGAAAAAAGGAAGACAAAGGGAGGGATTGTACAGTTAAAGAGGGAGGGTTGTGACTGTACGGGGGAGATAAAGAAAAAAGCAAACATCCTGAACAAATACTTCTGCCAAGTGTTCATAGTAAAAGGGGAAGGGGAAGGCCATGAAAAGGTGCCAGGAGCTTTGATGGGAGGTGTAACCCCTAGGTGGCATTATCCCAAGGGCTACTACCCCTGCCTGCTTGACTAGTAGCAGGTTAAGGGGCCTGGGTACTGAAACGGGTGCCTGCACCCAGAGGACAGGGTTGTTAGTAACAAGGCTAATCTGGGTACAGCCCTCCAGGACACTGTAACCCCCCACCCCTTTCTCCTTTAATGGCCTAGACAATATGTGACAAACACTTTCACAGTAGCCCCTATTCAGCATACAAATCCCCACACTGTTTGCACTTATCACCAAGGCTGGTTCCACCAGTTCGACCCTGGAGACCCCCTGTAAAACAAGGTTAGGCACAGCAAATAACAACAGTACAGTGCTTTTGGTACAAACTGGAACCACAGTTAAATTAGTTGCAAAAAGAGTTAGATCTGATTTATTCAGCGGACTTGAACAAGGGAGGGTCGTAATCAGGTTAATTGATTCAATAACTGATCTAGTCAGGCAATTATGCATGCACTTTTTAGTCCCTCAACACAGTCACATGCTCTGGGTACCCAGTTGGAAGTAAGGTGGGCTAGCCTGGAATGTTGCCTGGGGTAGGCCGGCGTCTCAGCTGGTTGGGGCCCTGTGATGAAAAGAAAAAGCATGCACAACCACACACAATTTGTAATCCGGAGCCAGGAGGCTCAGTTCGTGATGATTAAACAAAGCAATTAAATCAGATGACACACTTTGATTGAACTGTTGTTGCAGGGAGCTACCCTGGTGTTTACTCACGCTACCCAGTACAGGACACAGGATGGATGAAATGGAGACTGCAGGTTGATGACTGGTTTGCCAGGAGAAGCAGGGCCCACACAATTCACTGTGGTGTCGTTCCTGTTTGTGAGGTTGAGCAGGGGGCTGATCCCCAGGCAGGTCTCTCATCGATGGTGTTCTCTGCACCTGAAGTAGTTGGCTGGGTTAATGTGGCAGGGCGCAGGCCAGGTAAGACAGTTCGGATATCAGTCCAGGAAGGCTGGATGCAGCCTCCAGCAAGCGTGGCACAATTAAACAGTGGGGAACCAAATTGCGACCCACTAATAGCAAACAGCACGTTTATAGTAAAGCAATCACCATACCACAATGCGGATAGCAGTCTGGCAGCAATATCAGTGTCTCTGAGCAGAACCGGGAGTTCTATGGTGAGTGGATCTCCTGACAGGCCGATCGTGTACAGCAAATCTTCGGTCTTCTTCATGTTTAAATCTGGTCACTCTTCAGTAGAGTTGTCACACTCCGATTCAGATACAGTCAGATTACTAAGCCTTTTTGAAGGATTCCCTCTCGAGGGACAGCAGGCAGACAGGCCAAACACAGCCTTTCCACCAACCTCCCGCCCGAACTATGCAGAAGCAGCTGCTCGAATCACTCGAGCTGTTCACTCTCCAAACTCTACCTCTAGACTAACTCACTGCAGTAGGCAGCATGGGAATTTCCCTTTAGTCCAAAAGGTTCGATTTGTTGATTCATCTGTCTGTCAAAGCAAGGGCTCCCCCTCCAGGTACATTTAGGCGCCAATGTCTCAAAACTACAATTCCTAGAGAAATTCACTCCCACAAGACCCCTGGGGACAGACTCCATTTTATGGTCCCTAAAGGTACAGATTGGCCCATTCTAGCAGTCCAGGACCAAGAAGGTGGTGATAAACAGAACTGCCCATGCTACAAAGAAGGCAGGTTAGACAAACTACAATATCATTACTATTACAATAGATAATCAGCAAATAAGTACAGCTTCTAACAGAGCTCCCTCTGCGCAACTAGCGATGGCAGCACAGAGCGATTATCTGGCAGCCCAAGCGGGACTCGAGCCTGAAACTACTCAGCCCCTACCCAGATTAGTTTTACACCACAAATAGGCACCTCTTAAAGAGACAGAGCACAGAGGCATTAAGGCACTCTCATACAAACACTTTTAAAATGCTAAGACACAGGATACCAGCCTGGCAGTGGGCTTTAGGTGCACCCAAGGAAGACTTTTGGGAACCCACATTTGTAGGGGGTTACAGAGGGAAGTGGATACTAGTCCATTGTCTGTGGAGAGAGTACAGCAAGCAGTCGCCAACCTGAAGATAGATAAAGCTAAGGGGCCAGACTGGGTACATCCAAGAGTGCTAAGGGAGCTCAGAAAGGAACTAGCTGCACCTCTTAGAGACATTTTTAACAAATTACTGCAGACCAGCATGGCCCTGGAAGACTGGAGAAGGGCAGATGTAGTCCCACTTCACAAAAGTGGTAGCAGGGAAGAGGCGGGCATTTATAGGCTGGTCAGCCTGACACGGGTGGTGGGTAAGTTTATAGAAACACTACTAAAGGAAAGGACTGTGGATTACCTTGCATCCAACAGATTACAGGATCCAAGGCAACATGTCTTCACAGGGGGAAGATCATGCCAAACATATCTGATAGATTTCTTTGTCCGGGTGATCAAGGAGTTGGATCAGGGAGGAGTGGTGGATTTCAGCAAGGCTTTCAATACTGTTCCACATAGGAGACTGGTAAGCAAGTTGGGGAACTTGGGAGAGGGTAGTAAGTGGTAACCTGGGTAAAAAACTGATTAAGGGAGAGGACACAGAGGGGTTGTGGTAAACAGAGTTTTCTCCGAGGAAGGGAGGGTGAGCAGCGGTGTACCTCAGGGATCAGTGCTAGGACCAGACATCTTCAATGTCTTTAAAGTGACATAGCAGAGGAAATGAAAGGAAAGATCTGCATCTTTGTGGATGACACCAAGATCTACAACAGAGAGGACACTGGGTGTGTGTAAAGGATGATTAGGGATCTGAAAAGACTGAAGGAGTGTTCAAGTGTATGGCAGCTGAGTTTTAATGCAAAAAAGTGAAAATAATGCAGTTGGCCACAGAAGCATGGGAGCGGAGTACAAAATTGGGGGAGTGATATTGACAAAGACCAAGCAGGAAAGAGACCTAGTTGTAATCATATCAGATGACCTAAAGATGTTCTGGTGGTGTGACAAGGCAGCCGGAAGGGCTAGTGGAATGGTGCGGTGCATAGGAAGGGGTATCACCAGCAGGAAGAGGGAGGTGGTGCTGTCCCTTTTTAGATCACTGGTAAGACCTCACCTTGTGTACTGTGTCCAGTTTTGGAGACCACATCTCAGGAAGGACACAGACAGAGTGGAGGTGGTCCAGAGGAGGGCAACTAAAATGGTGCAGGGTCTGCATCAAAAGCCATATGATGAGAGGCTTAAGGAGCTAAGCATGTAAACCCTGAAGGAGAGGAGGTAGAGGGGAGAAATTATAGAAACCTTTAAATATTTCACAGGGGTTAATAAGGTACAGGAGGGGGTATTTTGTCAAGAAAAAAGGTGTTCTAGGAAAAGAAGGCATGCTATGAAGCTAGAGGGGGGGTAAATTCAGGAGGGATGTGATAAAGTACTTCTTCACCGAAAGGGTGGTGGATGCCTGGAATAGGCTTCCAGTGGAGGTAGTAGAGGAGAAAACAGTGGTGGGGTTCAAATAAGCCTGGGGTGCCAGCCCAGTGGTGCAGAGGGCTGAGGCACTGGCAGCTTACCTCACACCACGTCGGCGACCCGGGCTTGGGAATGGACTCGGGTTGCTGGGGGTTAGCAGGGGGAGAAGAGGACTGAGCGTCCATAGGATTGCTCTCCTTTCCTGGGGTGGGTAGCAGGGCCGCATCGCTCTGCAGTGGCCCCTGGTGGAGACCAGGAACACTGCATAAGGGTTGCAATAGGAGAAGCACCAGGAAAAAAAAAAGGAAAACCGCTCTGGGATTGGCTGGATGACAGCTGCCGGTCCACTGACATTTCCGAAACTCTCGATGGAGCCGTGTCAGCCTCAGCAGCATCCTGGGGCCAAATAGAGAGTGTGTTGGATGCCAGACCCCGGTGCCTTCCCCCTTGGAGGAGAGGGACCCACCCGGCAAAGGGTTACGCCGGGTTACCCCAGGGAAGGCTGCAATATGAGGTAAGGAGGCTCGTGGGAGTAGTAGGGGTTGTCGGAGACCATGGCAGCCTGAAGGAGTGGTGGGTTCCGGAGCACGTAGGGGGATAAAGAAATAATGAAAAAAAAAAAATGCCTGTTATAGGCACAAGGGAATTGTAGGGATAAGGAAGGGAGGGGAAGACATTATGCTGTAGAGTAGTAACAGATGTGCGGCAAAAAATAAATGTTAAAAAAAAATGGGCAGAGTGGATGGGCCCCAGCAGCCCTTATTTGCCATCACATGCTATGTTTCTATGGCCATTAGCCATGTGTTATACGTGTCTAACGCATGGCTAAAACTATTCTTTTGAATCTGTATGCAGTACATTGACAAAACCCTTGTGCCAGCATTTGAACTTTCATAATTGTAACAGCTGCCTAGTTTGTTTCCCTCCAGTACAAAATGACAGTTGAATACACTATGACAGTTAAGTACAAAATGACAGTTGTCTGGAGGTAAAAGCAATGTAACAGTTCCTCAGAACTCTCGGTGATGTCACATGTTATTTTTTTCTTAACCTAGGGCTGTTATTGGAAGTCTTCAAAGGTATTTCCTGCTATAGCTGTTGTATTCATTCCTACCTGCCAGTTGAACGCCTTGGCTGAACTCGTTAACTTGACTGAGAAATCCTCCACCCCACAGTACTTAAATGCTGCCAGCTCACAACCAACATGGGAACAGATGCTGCAGCTCAGAACCTCTTTCAGACTTTATTTGAAGCATTCACAACACAGGCACACTGAGTTTCAGTGATCACCTCTGCTGCTGCACTTATGTCTTTGCTCCAGCCCAATAACAGGGCACTCTCACACCTGCTCACAGCACTTGAACTACTTACCACTGGCTGATTCAAAATAGTCAAATAAAAGGGCAAATACATTTTTGAAATGCTTCCCAAGGTCACAATACAAATATATCTGTGTCTCTCTTTGTGTGTGTGTGTGTTGGGGGGGAGGGGGCATGGGGAGGAGGAACCATGACAACAATATTTAGCTGTGGTGACAACAATAAGACAGCAATCCAAAGCTGAAAAAAAGACAACAGCCTAATACAGGCGTAGGAACTACTTTACCCAAAATACATTAAATGTTTAGCTTTTTTTAGTATTTCAAACTATAAGCTTTAACTTTTAAATGCATCTAAAACACAGAGCCACATTTTATGTAAGCAATAAAACATGATGGGGTGTGTATTAGATAGTTCTAACACATGACTAGGGGGCATAGTGAGGCATGAGGCTGCAGGCTAAGTGTGTCCAGCCCCTAGCCATGCATTAGAACTGTTTAATGCACGCCCCAGAGTTGCTTATCGCACTTATAAAATAGGGATGTGTATTTTACATGGATTTAAAAATGTAAATTTATGTTTTAATGTTAATTATAAAATGGGCATCCAAAATAAAGAAGTCTAGTTGGTCAAAATATATCATGTGACCGTGCATGAAATCTGCTTCATACACAGTCACCCTGGTCCTAAACTACATCACACAATGAGCAAATCAGTCCTCCTACAACCAGAACTATCTTCCATCAGTCCCCATACAAACAGAATTGATCTTTCATCACAAACATGGCTGCTAACTTCACACTGTAAAAAAAAAAACTTTAACTGGGCACTAAAAATAAAACTACCTTACATAAAAAATAAAGCAAATTAATTAAATGTTGTTTCCATGATCATCACACTTTCTTTACACACATAAACAAATTAGAAACATTAAGTATTGTTTATAGTTTTCATTACAACTGCTTCTTTGCTGACAATGAAAAATCCCCCTTCTGTCTTTACCTGCTCATCAGGGAAATCTCTTTTGCTTGCCCTGACAGTGAGATAATTGAGTCTCTGTCTGTAGAAGAGGCCTTTGTTGTGTGTGTGTGTGTGTGTATACAGTATGTTAGGAAAAGAACATTCTGCCAGTGGAATTGAACAGAATTTTGAATCCATGTATTCCATGGTAAACATTCCATGTGTAAGCCCCCCACCCCTGCCTTTTGCAAATGACAGGCGGTATGCTGTTTGAATCTGACAGCAGTACCAGGTGGGGACTGGGTTCGGGGAGGAATAGGTTACTCGGCACAAGGGCTAGGTTTGGCTACTCTGCACAGGGGCACCCAAGTAACTTCGAACACAGGAAGCAATAACTGTAATGTCCAATACCAGAAATGGGATTCTAAAGTGTGACTTTATTCACATCCAAACAGAACAAACAAAGTGTAGATGGACCTCCATGGGGCTACACTTCTGGTAATGCAGATTAAAAGAAACAAGAACACTTCTTCAACACTTCAGCCCTCAGGCTCTGAACCCACCGGACACACAGCCCGGACTTGCATGCTGCTTTGGGTACACAGCCCAAACTTGTACACTATTCTGGGTTTTCCCTGGCTCGGCTCCCCTGCCGGCCACTCAGATACCTTCCATATGTCATGGAAACCTTTTCTGGTGGCTCCCTAAACCACCTAAGAGCACCTCAGCTCTATCAGGGAATTCTCCTTTTAATCCCACATCTGGGTACTTTCCTCAGGCACTGGCCAAGTACCTGAGAGAAAGTAAAGGTGCCACAGATCAAATCCGTAGAGGTGAATTTGGTTACTACTGATGGGGGGTCTCCCATCTCTCGCTCCCACATATCATACCCGGCCATTTCTCTGGACAGTAAACATCTCATTCTGTAAAGCTTGGCAATGTAGATTAAGGCTAAATGTATGTCACATTTCTTATACTTGTCTTGCTTTCCCATTGTGCTGGACTTGAACATACTTTTAACTGGCATAGCCCATTGCTGTAGGCCCCCCCACTGATTAAGCAGTCCAGTCCCCACTTTACTTCACTCTTTGTGCTGGACTTGAACTTACTTGAGTTAACCGGCAATGTCTATTACACTAGACCTCCTACAGATTAAGTAGTCCAATCCCCATGTTCCAACAGTTCAGGTGAAAAACACTGGCCCTCTGTCAAAGCGAACTCACCCTTTGGTTGCAGGTGCCCCACAGGCGATTCCTCCATGGAAATTCTCTCTCAGATCTTCTGGTGCCGCAGCACAACTTGAAATAGGCAGCTTCTTCCCTTAGCTGGAACCAGGAGGGTTGCCCCTGGAAAACAGGCAAACATTTCCCCCCCATCCCATCAGGGATGGGGCACTTTGACCAGTAACAGTGGTCTCCACCACTTCAACAATCAGTTTCTGTATTCCTCTTATGGTGGAAACACACACCTTCTTAACAGTAGCTCTAAAACAGAGCTTAAAGCTCTGAGAGCCTGCACACAGACTGCTGTACTACTGTCTCTCTTCAAGACTGCACACAGACTCTGTTCCAAATCCCCAACAGTCAATCCTAAATTCCAACTGCAGCATTCCAGTGTGGCTCTTGCAGCTGCGAGAGTTCTATGGTGATGTCATCCCTCAGTCTCAGCTGAGACTGAGAACAGAGTGAGACAGTGTGAAATCCATTTAACTGGAGCTTCACAAGCTGCCTTCCCTGCCTACCACTAGGTCTTACTGGAATTCTAATAACCCCAAGTAACAGTGGGGTTACACATGAAAAACATTCCATATCTTCAATCTTGATGCCAGGAAAGGACAAACTTTGTCTAGCAGCAATACAATGACATCATCGATGACATCATTTGCAGTGGTCCGAAGGACTATTTTATCATAAATGCACACAAGTAAATCTATTGTTTCTACATATGAATATGCTTTTTCCAACTGTAGAAAGTTAAAAAAAAAAGGGAGCCCATTTTATAAGTGCAATAAGACACTCCGGGGGTGTATATGGAACAGATTTTACTGCACGTCCAGGAGCAGAAAGCTCACTGCGCCCCTGGGCGTGTGGTAAAACCTGTTCCATGCACACCCCATCATATCTTATTGTTTACAAAAAACTAAATCTTGAATGTGTTTTTCTGTAAAATAGTTCCTCTGCCTTAATGTATGTTTGATTTTGCCCTTAACTATTTTGAGTACTGGCCACCGTAGGTGTGGTAGCAGCTAGTTGTCATGATTGCCACCCCCTGACACAGACGCAGTGAAGCAGGTATGCTTACAGATTCTTGTTTACTTTATAACATCAAATTAACACATTAATGAGAGGTCTGTCCAGCAGCAGGTGGACAGACGAGCACCGAAATAAAAACATCGGAGCGGTTACCAAGGATGCCAGCTGTGAGTGTGCTGGTAAGACAATGTTATGAACAGCATTTACTGACATAAATGTTAGTGTACTTTTCCTCCATTTCACCCAGACAGCCCACATGGTTTTTTTTGTTTCTTCATTTGTTTTTCCATGGATGCGAGTGAGACGGGATTGAAAGTGGGAGACAGGAAGTGCAGTGGATGGGCTGGCAGCCGGGTCGAGGAACTTTAAAGACAGACAACTGAAGTAAGGGTCTCCCAGAATTTATAATGGCAGAGAATATGAGTGCACCTTTCTTTTGTGTTGCTGTGAATGACTTTGGAGGAGTGATCGAGTGATGGGGGAGGGGGGGGGTGGGGGGCGAAGCCAGTACAGCAGCATGTCAGGATTACAACTGTCACAATATTTCTGCTGTTATACAGAACAGCAGTATGTCAGTTAAAAGAAATCAGTTTAACTTAAAAGAACAACTGAACTACTACTTTACCATTGTGTGAGCTACAAAGGAAATGCTACACGTGTATCTAAAAACTGTTTATGTACTGAGGGAAAAATGGTGGCTGGACAGGTTTGAAAGTTCTGATGGCACAAGGATTTCAAATATGTGTGCTATTTGGCAGGACTAGTCTTAGTCGTGTGTTAGACAATTCTAACACATGGCTAACAACCAATCAAATTGCTCAAAATCCTTAGCTCATTTTACAAGCACAATAATACACTCCAGGGCTGTGCATTAGGCAATTATAATGTACAAACGGGGCAAGAGAGACTTTTCTAAAACCAAAGTTGCCTCCAAGGTGGCCCTGTGCTTTGGAGGCAGGGCTACCTCTGAGATAAGTCTGTCTTTGAAGCAGACATCATAAATAGGGCTGCCTTCCAGGGAGGCCTTTAACCTCTAGAGCTAAAGAGCTGATCAGCATTGCTATGCTGGCTTCATGGTGTAGCTGACTTTGTGGTGTAGTGGAAAGGTCTACTGCCTGATAAACAAAAGATTGAGAGTTCAAATCTACACATGGTCCTTTTACTTCTCTTTTGTCAGACTTTCACTTGAGTGGTGATCCATGGTGGCATGGAGTTAGAACAGTAAACATAGACGAGAATGGACTAAGTGTGAGAAAGTGTAAGTGCAAAAACCTAAGTTTTGCATTGTAGTGAGGTCTGCCTCTTGCACAGAGGGTCTGAAGGCACTCAGCCTGCAGCCATGTGACTTACTAAGTACCTGGCCATGCATTAGAACTGTCAGAGGCACACCCCATTGTGTCTTATTGCTTACTTAATAAATAACTTGCTCAGGCAGTTAAAAAAGAACATCAATTAGAATCTTTCTGCAAGTAGAACTGTGACTATATTTCTAATGCAGCCTGATACAGCAAGCTAATGGCTCGACCCTGAACACTTAGGGTCTCCTTAGTATTGCAAGGGAAAAAAACAGCTAAGCAGCAGACTACCACTAGTCCTGTCTTCAGCCACTGCTTTCAAGATTCATGTCTACCTGCTGCAGTAGCCTCCTACGACTTATACTGTTTTAGGTACCACAGGGACTCTTACCATACTAACAAGTCAAGCAGTCTCTTCAGATTCCGTTGATCTCCCTGCTTTCCCATCCTGCCTTCTGAGTGTGGCTTCTGTGCCCAGTGCAGCTACTCATTTGACTTCTGGCCGTGTCCCCTTGGCCCAGTGCCACTACTCCTACAGACCTCTAGCTGTGGTCCCTCCAACCAGTGCTGTCACACACCTTGACTTCTGGCTGTGGCCCCTACAACCAGTGCTGTGACCCATCCTGACCTTTGGCTGCAGTTCAGCCACACTGTGCCATCACCAACCTAAACTCTTGCTGTGACCCCTCCACCTAGTGCCATCACCCACCCTAACCTCTGCCTGCCATCCCTCCGTCCAGTGCCATCTACATCCTTCTGACCTCTGGCTGTGGCCCCTCCACCCAGTCCTGTTACATATCTTGACCACTGGATACAGCCCCCTTCATCTAGAGCTGCTACTCTTCCTGACCTCTGGCTGAAGCCCCTCTACTCAGTGCCCGGCTCTCCAGCCAGTGCCTTCAAAGTCCTCAAGCCCAGTGTTGTGGAGGATGATAACCTGTAGCAGTCTCCTTGGAAGTATCAAACCAGTCAGTGCTCAAGGACCAGAGGAGTCAGCATCACTTGGCTCCAGCCTCAACTGTTGTGGTTAAAGCATCAAATTCTTCTCCAAAGTTTGTTGCCTAAGTCATCAGAACCTCTTTACTGCTCCTCCTTAATCTCAGATTCTAGTCACTGCTGCACCCTTGCAAGCGTTCAGTTCAGGCATTCATTACATTAAAAAAAAACATACCACTCTGCTTCCACCTTCATCCTCAACTCTAGTCAAGCCTTCTGTCTCCTTACCAACCCTCCCACCCTCTTCGTTCCTCTGAGGAGGGTCTCCTAGTTGCTCCCAGGGCTCGACTGAAGTCATCCAGTGAGTGGGCGTTTTTGCGGTAGCTGACCTGACCCTGTGGAACCTGTTTCCAGGAACCTTGAGGGAGATGATGTCTTTCAGAGCTGTCTTTATTGACTTATTCAAAGCTTTTGACACTTTGGCCCATGACATCCTCCTGTCCAACCTCAGGGATATTTTTATGTACAGCTCAGTAGCTAAGTGGTTTCAACAATACCTTGTGGGAAGACAACAGATGGTAACTATGGGGGAATGGACTTCTGATATGGGGACTATGGTATTGGGTGTCACTCAAGGCTCGATACTAGGGCCATTCTTGTATAGCATCTATATGAATAAATTCTGCATGTCAGATTGCAGGGTTAGATATCACCTATATACGGATGACACCATCATTTATATGGAGGGTGCATATAGTATCCAATAGCCCCTTCAGATGGCATTTGATGAATTACGACAATTCTTGACAGGGTCAAAGCTGGTATTAAATGCCAAGAAATACCAGGTGATTCTTTTTACAAGACAGAAAAATATGAGCCCTTCAGAAGCATCTCTTCAGATTAAGACTTTTGGTAATACATTTCTAGAACAAGTACATAGTTACAAATATCCGGGAATTCAACAAGATTTGGCATTAAAATGACCCATATGTGGAGATTGTTGAAAAGAAAGTGGGGAAATGCTTGGGCTTTTCGTACAGGAATAAGCACTGAATGACTGAGTCTACTAAGAAGCATCTGGTTCAAACACTAATTGTGCCCATAATTGACTATGGAGATAGTGTATATTCAGGTGCCTTAGCAAGAAGCCTGAACAGATTAGATACAATATATCACGAGCTGGCTAGGTTCGTACTGGATGCCCCCAAAAAAAAACATGGGATTGACCTGTATGAAAAATTGCAATGGATTAGCCTCACAGAGAAGCACGCTTTACACACAGCCTTGTTTATGACAAAATGTTCAAAAGGTCTAGTCCCTGACTATATTCTAAGGGCTAGATATTCAGACTGTGCCAGGCAGGGGCGCAAGCCTGGGCGCAGCTCAACTGGGTTGTGCCAGGGCATAGTCCAGGTGATATTCAACGGTGCTGCACCATGGCTCAGCACCATTGAATATGGCACTGAGGGTGCACACACTGTGCACGGTGCAGTGGCACTGCACCAGTGCGAGTGGCAGAAGGGGAGCAGGGGGATGTACCAGCGCAAGTGCAGTTGTGCTAGGTGCATCAACCGTGATATTCAGTGCTGGGCATGCAAATGGGGCCATTATGCATGCAAGGCGCCAAATGGGGCCATTTGCATGTCATTATGGCCCCATTTGCATGAGGTGAGCCGATACGTGGCGACTTGCACCTGGCACTCTGCCAGGCTGCAGCCATTGGGACCGCCACCCCTTGGTGGGCTCCGCATTCAAACACCCATTCACGGGAATGTTTAATAACTCCTGGTGGTCCAGTGGACCCTACCCCATCGCCCGAATGTGGGCATGTAATAACATAATCCCTGGTGGTCCAGTGGACTGATCTCCCCTGCCCGATCGCGGGCATGTAATAAAACAATCCCTGGTGGTCCAGTGGACCGATCTCCCCTGCCGATTGTGGGCATGTAATAAAACAATCCCTGGTGGTCCATTATACCGATCTCCTTCACCCGCTCGGGCATTTGGCAACACCTGGTGGTCCAGTGGTACCCTCCTCCCCACCCACCCACTTAGTCCCCACCACCCCTGCACCCCTGGTCAGTGGCGGCGGCAGCTCCCACCATGAAGCCACTCGGCGGCCGCCGACCGACTGTGTATAGTAGGGCTGTATGCTTATTGGTCCACTGCATGGACCAATGGGCACATGCAGACCATATTGTATTGTATTAGAGCCCAATTTGTGAATGAGTATTCATTCACAAATTGGGACTGTGTAGTATATGTGGTCTGATGCCCATTGGCACGAGTGGACCAATAGGCGACAGCCCTACTGTATGCTGTCAGTCGGCGGGCAGCCGAGTGACTTGCAGGTGGGAGGTTGCTGCCCCCCGCTGACCGGGGGGGTGCAGGGTGGCAGGGGACTAAGTGGGTGAGGGGGAGGGGGTACCACTGGACCACGAGGATGTTTGCCAAACGTCCACGAGTGGGTGAGGGAAATCGGTCCACTGGACCACCAGGGATTGTTTAATTACATGCCCATGATCGGGCAGGGGAGATCAGTCCATTGGACCACTAGGGATTGTTTTATTACATGCCCATGATCGGGTAGGGGTGATCAATCCACTGGACCACCAGGGATTGTTTTATTATATGCCCACATTAGGGTGACAGGGCGGGGGGCACAACATTCCTTGGGCAGGTGGCTGTTGTGTTGCACCTAGCAATATGGCAGCCCACCTGTGGGTGTTCCCGACATGTTCCCAGTAAGAACAGGCTCAACATTGTGCCTCCTGAGCGGCGCAAGGTGGGATTGTGCCTGCATATGCACCGCACATCCTGGGCTGAATATCGGGATGTGCCACATATGCATGGGCATACCCCCATTCTTGCACTGCATACATTACAGGTGCAATTCTCACATTGGTGGTTGCGAGTAAACTCACCATTTGAATATCATCAATAGGGCATTACAGGAGCGTACATGGTGCAACCCTGTTGCACCATGCACAACTCCTTTGAATATCCCACCCAGATAGTCTTGTGGTTAGACCCATTAAACAAGGTTTACGATCTGCACTAGGATTAGAATACAAGCTCCCAAATTTTAAAACAACCTTAGGTAGAAAACATTTTTCTACAGTGGACCCAGATTACGGAATTCATTACCCTTACCCTGTCAGCTTGAAGGTAAACAAACATGTATCAGTGCAATAAAAAACTGGTTTGTAAATGAAGCCAGATCTTGAACTGCAGCAGAATTTCAGTAATTGAATATAAGTATTATTTATTTATCTGTGTTAGTACTATGTTAAGTTATTGTCATTTTGTGATTTATCGTGTACCATGTATTTGATGTTGTATGTCTGATTTGTAACTTATTGTCAGTTTTGTACAAATGACTTCACTGGAAATTAGCTCGTCTCAGTTTGAGCTATCTGATTCAATTCTGAATAAAAGTTAAAATGAAATGAAATTAAATCTGACTCAAGGGTAGCCACCTATGACCCAGAAATATAGAAAGAGTACTGTAAAAGTAGAGGCCAAGGTTTATTTCAAGACTAACAAACCTTTCGGAACCAGATGGACCCCTGATTGTGACATTGCATTTATAACATTTATCAGCTCACACATGCTCCCATACTCGCCTATGCAGATCCAACTAAACCATATGTACTAAACACAAATGCCAGCTTGAAAGGACTTGGGACCATGCTCTATCAGAAGTATGAGGAAGGACTATGCCCTGTGGCTTTTGCTAATAGGAGCCTGACACCCTCCGAAAAAAACTACCCTGTACACAAACTTGAATTTCTCGCAGTAAAGTGGCAATAGTGGATCAATTTCATGAGTACTTGTATGGTGCTAAAATCCTAGTCAAAACAGATAACAATCCGTTAATGTATGTTCAAACAGCCAAATTAGATGCCACTGGACACAAATGGCTTTCTGCCCTATCAACATATGATTATGTGGTGGAGTACTGACCAGGCTTGAATCACATAGACACCGATGCTCTCTCACAAAAACCTGCTTCTAATCAGCAGTGGGTGCATATTCCTGAACAATCTGTAAAAGCCCTATGCCACAAGTTTAACCAGGAAAAAACCCTGTCCTCCAAAGCTGTAAACTGTCTGGCAGATTGCTTGGGACCTCCAGAGACTTGTATACCAGTTGCCTACTGTAACTTTGCAGCCTTAGACTTAAGTTATTTACCACAGCTAACTCCAGCTGACATCTGAAAAGAACAGTACTGTGATCCAATGATCAGACCAGTGGTCAATGCTTTAAGAAAGGGGAAAGATGTCTTCAAAATACCATCCAGTGACCCTCAAACTGCTTTACTTCTTCGAGAAGGACCAAAACTCAGGGACTATGTGATAACGGCGATCGCGGAAAGGCAATTGCAGTTGGGGCGAATGTACATTGGTGAAAATCCATTTCGCCGATGTACACTCCCAGCACACAGCAAAAGGGTGCTGGGAACTTGAATTTTTTGACCTCCCTACTAAAGATGCTCAACTCCAGTGGGGTGCATGTTAGGGGGGGAATAAAGAAATTAAAATCCTTGGACCGGCTCAAAAATTCCAACGTGCCCAGCACCGAACCCGGCACCCTTCCAAGCATAGCCTGCCATGAACCCACCATGCTACATGGCCAGCTCAGCAACCCACCATCATGCTACACCTCACAAACCCTCCCTTCCCTCGCATGGCATGCTCACTCCCCTCCCCATGCATGTATACATATAGTGAAAGGATGTCGCTATACCGCATTTGCCCTCCCCCTGTCGACTAGCCTTGAGAACAGGCACTGCTACTGAGTTGCCCTTTTTGTAAGCGCTCAGTAGTGGTCACCTTTCTCACGGGATACCCAAAACTCATGCTTTGAGAGCAGCTGTTGTACCTAGAGCTTATTGACAGCCAAGTTGAAGTTGTGAGGAGACAGCTAGTATTACCATCTAAGTTCAAAAATGTTGTATTAAAAACCTTGCACATCCAAATGGGACATCTGGGTAGCGAAAAGACTCTGGATCTAGCCTGTTCATGCTTCTACTGGCCTAAGATGGGCCTAGACATTGAGCAATATTTTAAAACTTGCAGTATGTGTCTTCATCACAAAGCTCGACCACAAAGAGCAGCTGGTCAATATTACTACAAGTGCCCCGACGGAGCTAATCTGCATCTGTAACCCCTAGGTGGCGCTATCCCAAGGGCTACTACCCCTGCCTGACTGACTACTGACAGGTTGAGGGGCCTAGGTCCAATGGCGAGTGCCTCCACCCAGAGGTCAGGGTTTGCAGTAGTTAAACTAACTTGGTCACAGCCCTATGGGACGCTGTAACCCCCCTTTCTTACCACTAGTGGCCCACACAATGCATCAAGAATATCTTCAAAATGTACACTTAACCCCAGGACTGGCTTTGTCGACTGGAAGCTGGGGACACCCTGTAAAACAAGATGATACAATGCAAAAGCCACAGTACAATACTTTAACATTAACGAATACCTCAGACAGTGTAACTTTGCTGAAACAAACAGATCTGATTTATTTAAGGAGCTGTAACAAGGAAGGGGGAAATCAGGTTAATTAGGTTAAACACATAAATAATCACAGTACTGTGCGCATATTCAGAGTCCCAAATTGTCACTTTCACTGGGTACCCAGGATGAGGGGAGCTAGCCAGGATCTGTGCAGCTGGTTGGGGCCTTGTGATGGAAAAAACACTGGCACAATACCCAAATTGTAATCCGGAGCCAGTTGACTCAGTTCGTGAAGAAATGAAAAAAAAAAACAACAATTAGATGATACACTTGCAATTCGAAAAACAGATAGCAGGGAGCTACCCTGCTTTGTACTCACAAACTCAGTGCTGGGAACTGGATGGAAGACAGATTGTCCTGGATTGTCAGGAGGAGCAGACCATGTGGACAAGGTCCTTGTGACTGGACCCCACTGCAGTTTAGAGCAAATGGATGTAGTCTAGATTAAGCTGGTGTTTACTTCCAGCTTCATGCACTCAATTCACTGTACACGGGATTTGAAACGTGATTCCCCACAAGCACTACACACATTTATATGTAAAAGGAAAGTACTATACCAGACAGGCTGCTTCTCTAACCTGATCGCAATTACTGCACAATACCCGGGAGAACACACAGCAGATTCAGTTCCTGACAGACCGAGCACGATTCAGCAATTTCTCCAGCCTTCTACAGGGTGAGCCTGGTTTCTACACTTCAGATCTCTTTGATTCTCTTCACAGGTCGGATTCAGTCCGAACAGGTGCTTGCACAAGCTGCAGACCGAAACTTAGGGCCCTACATGCGATTCCCATGCTAAAACTACACACCGAAGAAGCACACAGCTCCTTGTCTCGTCACTGCCCCAACTCATCTGATCTTTCCAGCAGACAGAGCCGGGCATTTCCTTTGAGTTCCTCCCAGTTCAGTTGGCTAGTTTGGCTGTCACTCACAGTAAACCCCCCTGTTGGTGGAAAAAAGGCGCCAAAGTCCAAACTACAATTCCCAGAAGCATTGGCCATACAGTACATAGGTGGCTGGCTCCACAGTGAGAGTCCAAGTTCTGATTTGCCAGCAGCAGGCTCCATTTCAAAGGTGCCCCCACAGTGATTGGTCCAGTTCAGCAGTTCAAACCTAGAGTGGGGGACTAGGCAAACACAGTTCTGACTGCAAAGAAAAGCAGGTTAGACAAACTGTATTTTCATTATTACTCTAAATGATGTCTGGCAAACAGTTACATCTTTGAAAAGTGCTCACTCTGCCTACTTAGTGACGGCAGAAACGGAATGATTTGGCAGCAGCTCGAGTGGGACTCAAGCAGGGAAACACACAGACCCCCATCCAAATTAATTATATCTGCAGGCAGACAGCTCTTAAAGAGACAGTACCAGAGGCTCTAAAAGCACTCACAGATCGGCTTAGATGCCGAACACCATCCAGGCTTGGAGCATTCAACAAGCCCCTGGAAGACTTTTGGGAACCCCCATTTGCAGGGAGGTTACACATCGATTTTCTTAGTTTGGAGCCAGATTCAAAAGGCATCGTTAATGTATTAGTAGTTATGGATCACTTCACGAGGTATGCACAGGCCTATCCAACCAAAGACCAAAAGGCCTCAACTGCAGCCAAAGTTCTTGTTGAAAAGGTTTTTGTACATTACAGTGCCCCCCAGTGTATCCATTTGGATCAAGGGCAGAATTTCGAATGCAGACTTATTAAAGAACTGTTGTCCCTATGTGGTGTAAGAAAATCCAGAACCACGTGTTAAAGCCCAAGAGTTACATCCTGGAGACCGTGTATTAATGAGAAATTTGGGTTTGCAAGGAAAACACAAAATAGCCGATCGGTGGAGTCACATCCCCTATATTGTCATCAGTAAGCTGGATGATCTGCCAGTCTACAAAGTGTGTCCCAAAAATTATCCGAAAGCTGTGAAAACAATATACCGAAATCACCTGTTACCCACTGTGCAAATAATCATAGACTCTGTACCTTCAGACAATGCCCCCACTGGGCCTGTGACCTGGGCTGTAGCTAAAAAGAAACATTTGAGCTCGCTCTTCTGCTGTTTCACAGCTCAAGTCTGCAACCAGTAACGTTCTCATTGATGATGACAATCAGTCTGACTCTGATGACAGTGAATGTGGGATCACTTAGCCTTCTTACGAACTGAGCCAGTTATTCTAAGGAAATCCTCTGTGTAACATGGGAAATGAGGCTGGACTCTTAGGACTGTCTCATGTCCAGCCCTCTCAACTACTCCTGTACTCCCTGATAGTGAAGTGCCAAGTATGACATCTGACATGGCTGACTCTTTACATCTTGTGGAACAGACTGACCCTCAAGAGGCAAACCCTGACCATGAGAGCCAGACTGGTGAAGTGCCAGATTACATTGAAATCTCTGAAACTGATAGCTCTGACAATAATGCTAATTCAAATGTTGATTCTGAAAGTATTAGCAATGTGCTACATGGTTTAAATGCTATGGTGTTTCCTCTTAATGATGAACCAACATCTACAGAGCAAACCAGTACTTCTGTAAATGTAAGTAATACTGCCAACTCTGAATCACCAGAGAGTAACGAGCTGCCTTTTTCGTCAGAAGCTGCCGTATTAGTGGACAATCACCAGGGGCTGATCAACCCAAATGCCAATGTTGAAAGGACTGTGCCTGTGCCCCTTCCACCTAGATGTTCAGACAGAGCAGTGAAGCCAGTGGTTAAACTTACGTACGACACACCAGGAACGCCGGTTGATCTGCCCATGAATGTAGATCACAAAGGGGTACATGATAAAGCAAATTCTCTGCCCAAGCTAGTGTTCACTACATTTTCCCAAGTGATAGTCAAGCCTACCACCCAGCATTTTAGGGGTCACCCTTACAGAGTTAGAGGAATTGGTTGAAAGGTGCTTGATGCCTGTGTTGATGGAACAAATACTTAAGGGATAATGAAAAAAGTGTGATGATTGAATGTAAAGCGTCATGACAAAGTGTTAACTGTACAGTATGCTTGAAAGCGTTATGTTTGGCTGGCAGTATAGCCTAGAGGTGAGAGTAACAAGCTGTGAATGAGCTTGATTCAGTAGACCTGGGTTTGATTTCCCCAGCCTCCTCTTGCATAGTGTGACTCTGAGCAAGTCACTTAACCAGCCTAAGGCTCCCGGGTCGCCCCTGAAAACAGGCAATTGTGCCCAGTGAGCCTTACCCGGTAAGCAAAGAATAAAAAAAGGTACTAAGTAGAGTGGTAGCATGGTAAATTGTATATAGTATTTTGATACAGAACATGTTTAATAGTGTGTATAGCAAAGTGTCATTGTAGATTCTAGTTTATTATGGTCTTGGCGTGGACACCCAGCATTTAAGGTAGGAGAGATGTAACTCGGGGCTTACCTTATTGTCCTTCCCCATTCCTCCCGCCAGCTGCTGGCATCCCCACAACCCACAAACCTCTCCTGGGTGTCCCTTGTGTCTCCTGTGGCACCTTTCTTGTAATTTAAGCCCAGTTCGGCTAAAATTCTTTACTGCAAGTTGCCAGCATGTTTCTGGTGCTGCCAGCGTAATGTGCAAGATGCACATTTGATCTGCCGACCACTCAATTTATAGTCCAACAGGGCGTTTCTTCAGTGGTCCTGCTCTGAATGGCTAAAGAGGGGCCAGTGACCTAAACGCTGCGGCGTCGAAGCCGCTCCAGAGTTTTTAAACAGAGTTTGAGAACCAGGCATTACAGAGGCTCATTAATATTCATAACAGCATCATAAATATTCATAAGGTCAGGTCAGAGCTCCGCAGTACACATTCTAATGAGCGTTGCAGGGATCGATGTGGGGTTACAGGCCCTCGGTCTACCTGGACAGATTTTGACCAGCCAGCGATCATGGATATCATGAAGATTGTCCAGGACTTGCGACCGACTTGCTGTAGTTTGGATCCTGGTCCTATGTGCCTCCTTGTGGGGTGCATGGATATGATCGGACCAGTCTTTGCTGAGATAGCCTGGTGCTCTTTGGACCAAGGGGTGTTTTCGGAGTCCTTAAAAGAGGCTGTCGTGACACCCCTTTTGAAGAAATCTTCCCTTGACCCAGACTGTCTCGCTATCTACAGACCAATCTCTAACCTGCCCTTTTTGGGCAAGGTTATTGAGAAAGTAGTCGCGTTGCAGCTCGATGACTTTCTTACCACCAATGAGGTCTATGATCCTCTCCAGCCTGGTTTCAGGAAGAGGCATAGTACTGAGACAGCGTTGGTCTGGGTACTTAATGATCTCCTAATAGCGAGAGATCGGAAGAGCCGTTCGATCTTGGTCCTCCTTGATCTCTCGGCAGCGTTTGATACTGTGGACCACCATGGGATGTTGCTAGATCACCTGTGGCTATTCTGTGGACTGTTGGGGACAGTCCTCAGATGGTTCCACTCTTTCCTCACAGGCAAAGTCAAAGGGTAGTTTCAGGAATTTTTTCCTCTGCTCCCTTTGGTCTGTCCTGTGGGGTGCTGCAGGGCTCTGTGCTTTTCCCCATGTTGTTCACGGTGTATATGCTGCCGTTGGGAGACATTATAAGGCATTATGGGCTAAGTTTTCACTCTATGCAGATGATACTCAGCTCTATATGTCCTTTGTACCCGAACAAAATGATGCATTATCGGTCTTTAATAAGTGCCTCGCTGAGATCCAGGACTGGATGAGTGCTAACTGGTTGAAACTGAATCTGGATAAGACTAAGGTGTTGGTTGTGGACCCGGGTCATCGTGCAGAGAAGTTGACTCCTGGGTCTCCCTCTGGCCTTGTACTAGGGGTTAACCTGTTGAGACCTTCTGAACAGGTGCGGAATCTATGTGTAATTCTTGACAGCAAGCTGACACTGAAGGCACAGGTGTCGACCGCTGTCAAGTCTTCCTTTTACCATCTGAGGAATATCGCTCAGATAAAACACCTTGTTCCACATGACTACCTTCCTCTGCTGGTCCACACCTTTGTTTCCTCGTGTCTTGATTACTGTAATGCTCTATATCTAGAGTTGCCGGGAGTGGATCTCTGTCACCTGCAGTTGGTGCAGCATGCTGCAGCCAGGTTGTTAACTGGGTTACCAAGAACTTGCCATATCACACCTGTGCTGTGCGAACTGCACTGGCTGCCGGTGTGGTGGAGAATCACTTTCAAGGTCGTGTTGCTGACCTATAAGACCCTACACGGTCAGGGACGGGGATACTTGCAAGGTCTCCTTCAACCGTACCACCCTCTTCGCCCACTCCGCTCCGCTGATGAGGGATTACAAGAGATTCCCAGAGTTTGTCTTCAGTCATCTGGGGCCAGAGCTTTTTCTTTTATGGCCCCAACCCTGTGGAATTCTCTACCTCGTCAGATTAGAGAGTATCTGTCCACGGAGTCATTTAAGGCATCTCTGAAAAGTTATCTGTTTGAATTAGTGTTTGAATAGGTCTACTGCTGCCTTTATTGTTTTTATGCTGTTATTATTATGTTTGATGTTATTTTGATATGTAATCACGCTTTGATATGTAGAAAAGCGCATTATAAATAAATTTTGATTTGATTTGATTTGATAAGCGCTGCCTGCCGCCTAGGGGGACAGTGTATTGGCAGCAGCAACAGCAAAATTACAAGGGGCACAAATATAAGAGTGGCTTATTTAAAAGCAAAGTATTGGGGCTACATATGGGTGGTGTAAGTACAAAATAAAAGTAAATATCCTGGCTGCACCAGACTCTAAAAACTAGCAGGACTGCATAGACTGCATGGACATTGTTACAGCAGGCACCATTTTGGGAGTGCATCAGCCAATCATAAACTAGGATTCCATCCAGAGACTCTTGGAAGTATAAAATAGACTTATGGGAGACTTTCTGGGACAAGGTTTGGATGCCTAAACTGTAGCCAATTAAAGGACTTAAATTGTTGTAGGCAGCCTAAACAACCATTTGGATTCCAAGAATGCCTACCTTTATTTAAGAGGGACAGTTTGAATTCCAAGGCAGTTCTGCAGAGAGAGCAGATTGAAAGGGACTGCAGAAAGCAGCCTGCAGTTCAGGGCAGGCCTGTGTTGGGACTTCATCTCGAACTGCCGAGCAGGCTCTGTGGAGATTTGGACTTGCAAGAGATCTAGTTATTTTTTGTGTGTTACTGGCAGTCGGAAAGTGAAGATTTATTGCCAGGAACTGCCTTCCTAAAGTTTTGGAGGTTTTGCTCAGTGAATAGACTGAAATTTCATACCAGCCTGAAACTGAACTGAGAGGTAGAGACTTAAAGGCTGTTTCCTTTATGTGTGCTGGATGTCTGTTGTGGATCAACATCTGCTGCCCAGGGACTCCTGATTGCTAGAAAGGAGCCCCCATGTACTTGTGTGCGAACTGACTGCCAGCTGGAATGGTCACCAGAAAATAAACCAAACTTTGCCAAGGGTGTTGATCCAGTCATGGGCCTTTGTCCAAACCAGCCCATGCCACCGGTGTGTGTGCCAGCCTCAGTGTCTTTGGTGAGAGACCAGCTTCAGGGATCCAGCCATCGCAGGTTGCAGCCATCTTCAGAGAAAGGTAGTGAAGTGGAGGTGAGGCATGATGGCCCAGCTTCCCCATGTGCATCAGCTTCCAGCTCCATGTCTTCATTTTACCAGGACATTGTCTGCAATCAGCTGGTACAGTGAATAAATTCAGAGTAGCTCCCTGCAACAGTCCGCTAAATCTTCATGGGGTATCATCTAATTGTTTTTACGTATAAATTTAACAATTTCAACCAACCGGCCAGGGTTACAAATAGCCAAGTCTTCCTTATGAATGCAAATTGTTTTTCTTTCCATCAAGGGCCCCCAACTCAGCTGCAACATGGCCACCCATGGGCAATGTTTCTGGCCAGCCAGCATAGATCCTGGGTACCCAGTGTTGTAGGGCTAATTGTTTGGGACTAAAGTACATGCATAGAGACTTGAAGTTAATCAGTAAAGTAATCATTCATCTAGATTCACACCTTCCTTGTTCACATCCCCTCAATAAATCTGATTTGTTGTGTTACTTTGAATCTAGCTTGTAAGCATATTATTATTACTGGGTTTAAATTGATAGACATGAAAATGAATGTGTTAAAGTGCATGCTATTTTGCCAAACTGTCTTTTACAGGGGTTACAGGGCACATGCACCAGGACCCAAGACCCTGCTGGTAAGTGGGACAACCATGAGCATAATATTAATGTAAGTTGCAAACTGTTTATTGAATGCTGTCAAGGGTCACTGTTTGTATCTGGGTAAATGGTCACTAGGTGAGATTATGGGTGTCATAGCATCCCAGAGGGCTATACCAGGCTAAGTAGATGCCCCCACTATTGTTATTCTGGGTGGAGGCTCTGTAATATTGAACCCAGGCCCCTCAACCTGTTGTTAGGAAGTCAGGTAGGGGTAGTAACTCTAGGAATAGCACCACCTAGGGGTTACACTCACGAAAGGGTTCCAAATCCTTGAGGTTTCGCAGAGATGAGGTCCCCAAGACCAAAATGCACCTTAGGAAAGGAGGCTCAATCCCAAGATGAGTGATGTGCCATAAGAGGGGAGGAAGGTGGCAAGAAAATTCTGAGCATCCAAAGGGTGCTTGGGAAATGTGCAGTTACATACTGCTTGAAGGGGAGCATGGTATGTGTCACCCACTACTCCTCCAAACTGCCAGCAAGCCTTTTAATTTAAAGGGTCATCAGGCTCTTAGGATTATGATTTAGAATGGATTGACAGGCTGAGTATGTAATGCATGTGCAACTGTGTAATTTAACTTATGCTCTGTCTGTCCCTGCTTTGGGGACTACCACCCTGTCAGGGTGTCATAAGAACACGGGAACCCTCATGAAAGGTTTTTAACCCCTCAGAGAGTAGCAGGAATGGGGGACCCTGAAGAAGGCCTAAAAACACAATGTAGAATGACAAGTGTGTTCATCCTAAGGAGAGGAGGCATAGCCAGACTCGGACCCAGAAGAAAGGAAAAACACCATCCATCTCCAACTCCTGTGGATACTAAAAAAAATTATGACCTTAGACAAGGAGGAGGGGAAACCTCCCTTTTGTTAGGTGGAAAACTTTGAGGATCTAAGTCTAGGTCACCATTGCTCCAGGATATAGATAGTATGACAGATCAGCTATTGCAATTTAGAAATTCAATTCAAGGGAAGATTTTTAGAGCAAGGGCTCTCACTGCATCCCTCTAACGGGAACACAATGAGGGTGCCACAAGATGACCTCTGCAGCTAAAGGAGGTTCCTAGCAAAGAAGAGCCACCCCCCAATGCAGGAAGAGGAGAACAGCTGCTAAAAGACACTCACCCAGCCTCCATCCTGAGGGGAAGATGAAATGGGAAGCCAAGCCCTTGAGGTATAGAGTGTTTAAGTAGTTGTGTGGCTCTTTACCCTTGAGGGGTTGAGGAAACAGAATTAGAGGAGACCAGGTGAACTTGAGGCAGTCGTGGGGAGAATATCTTTTGAAGATGCCGCTGACGTGGTCTGCACAGCTAAAGGGCTCCTGTTGACTAAGAGGCCCCACCTTTTGGCAGCTGAAGTCTTAAATGCTACATCAACAGGTGCTGTTGAGTTGATCTGCATGGCTAAAATTTCCCCCAATAGAAACTTAGGATTTGACAGCAGATAAGGACCATTTGGCCCACCCAGTCTGTCCTTTTTTCCCTGCTTCTCTTGTCACTGCAGACCCTACTTGATCTCTGCTCCCCTTGCTTCCCAACTTAGACTCCCTTGTGCCTATCCCATGCATGTTTGAATCTCACCACTGTTTTTGCCCCACCACCACTCTTTCAGTGAAGAAGCACTTCCTCATATCTCCTATATTTTCCCCCTTCCAGATTCATTTCTCGTCCCTTTGTTCTTATGTATCTTTTCCTTGGAAAAATACTCACTTTCTGTACTGTATTTAAGCCCGTGGAGTATTTATAGGTCTTCGTCATGCCCCCCTCTCTCTAATCTCCTGCAGAGTGTACATACTGAAGTCCCTCAGTCTCTTCTCATAGGGATTTTGATGCAAGGTCTGCACCATTTTAGTTGCCCTCCTCTGAACAGTCCCCATCCTACTTATGTCTTTCCTGAGATGTGGTCTCCAGAACCGGACACAGTACTCCAGGTGGGCTTCTCACCAATGATTTATACAGTGCAACACCATCTCCCTCCTTCTGTTGATGATATCCCTCCCTATGCACCCCAGCATCCCACTAGCCCCACCCCTGCCTTGTTGCACAGTCTCGCCACCTTGAGGTCATCAGATATGATTACCCTGGGTCTCTTTCCTGTTTGGTGACCATCTGTACCTCTCCTCCCATTTTGTACTGTGCTTCTTGGTTTTTGTGCCCTACGTGCATGATTTTGCACTTTTTCATATTATTCAATTATTCACCAGAGTAGACTCTGTTTACCACCACCCTCTGTTGCCTATCCATTAACCAATTTATTACCCAGTTTACTACCTTAGGACCCACTCCTAGGCTGCACAGCTTCCTTAGGAGTCTTCTATGTGGTATGGTGTAAAATGTCTTCCTAAAATCTAAGAAGGCCATGTCTGCTGCCCCTCCCTGGTCTATTTGCCTGGTCACCCAGTCAAAGAAATCTATCAGATTTCTTTGAAATGACCTTCCCCAAGTGAATCCATGCTGCCTCGGGTCTTGTAATCCACTGGATTCAAGATACTTCACAATCCTTTCCTGCTGCAGAAACTTCATTAACTTCCCCACCGCTGATGTCAGATTGACCAACCTGTAGTTGGCTGTCTCCTCCCTGCTACCGCTTTTATGAAACAGAACTACATCTGCTCTCCTCTAGTCCTCTGAATCACTTCTGTTTCATGCTAGCTGTTGAGCAGGGCTGTCAGAGGAGCAGACAGTACCTTTCTGACCCCCCCATACCCTTTGGTGTACCTTGTCTAGCTCCATAGCTTTGTCCACTTGCAAATTTCTGAGACCCTTCAAGACTTTATCCTACATGTACTTGTGTTTACCTTCCTCCTCCCATTCCTCCTGCTGCTTTTATGTAGCCCACCCCCTTCCTCTTCCTCTGGGAAGACTGAAGAAAGTATTTGCTCAGGATATCTGCTTTTTCCTGATCAACCTCTGCACAGTCCCCCCTGCCCTTTTTAACCTAACAATCCCTTCCTTCATCTTCCTGTTTTTACTTATGTACCCAAAGAAGGTTTTCTCCCTTTTATTTACCCCTTGGGCTATTCTTTCCTCATGCTCCTTTGCACTCCCCACTGTTTTCTCTGCTTTCCACTGCTTCTCCTGATGCACCTCCATATAATCTTCTCTCTGCATCTGTTTATGCCTCCTGAATGCTACCCTTTTAGTCCTTAACTTTTCAGCCACTTCCTTTAAGAACTATAGTGGTCTGTTTTTTCTCCTGTTTTTTCTTACATCTTTTGTGCACAGGTTTACTGCCTTCACTATGCCTTCCCTTAACTTAGTCCACTGTTCCTCCATCCCACCTAGTTAATACCCCCTGCTAGGTCTTCTCTGAAACACTCACCCATTTTTCCTTAAATCTGTCCTGCTGAAGTCTAGAACCCGCCTCCTTGTGTGATTTGCCTCTGTTGCCATCCTTATGTTGAACTAGACTGTACGGTGATCACTAGTCCCCAGGTGGCCTCCCACTCTGATGTCTTCCATACTGTCCCTGTTTGTTTACACCAGGTCAGGTATTGCCCTATCATGAGTGGGCTCCCTGACTAGCTGGCTGAGAAGCACCTCCTACAGGGAGACTAGGATGTCCTTGATTGTAGCTGAAGCTGTGGCTGGGAGGTTCCAATCTACATCCAGCAGATTGAGATCCACCACCAGCACCTCCTCTTTTACGGCCATTTCACTAATGGCTTCCACCAGTGCCCAGTCCAGTTTCTCCCACTGTCCTGGAGGTCTGCAGATTATGTCAGTATGAATACTGTCTCCAATTCCTGTCTCCAGAGTGACCCATAGTACCTAAACCCCCCCCCCATTACTCCCCTGGATTCCTTGTGTCTCCGTTGCTTTGATACCCAGTCCTTTACATACAGAATCACCCCGCCTCCCTTCCTTCCCACCTTATCCTTCCCAATTTGAGTGTAGCATGGTATGGCTATGTGCCAGTTGTGGTTTCTTGTGTACCATGATTCAGAAATGGCCAGAATATCCAGTCTGCCTCTGCTATGATGGCCTCTAGGTCTGGAATTTTATTCCCTAAACTGCTTGCATTTGAACAAATGGCCTTCCACACTTTTTTCCCACTTTGCTTGCTACCCCCCTTTTCCCTTTTGTTGTGTCGCCTTTTCCCTTTATTTTTCCAACACTTGTTCCCATCCCCTTTGTTTCCTACCACACTGCCCTTTTGTTTAATTTCCACCCTGGGGGATTTTCTTCTCCTCATGTCCTCCCTTTTCTCTCTCTCTGCTTTAGTCTGTGGGGGAGAGGGGGCAGTATATGCCTCTCTTTTTCTTTTCGCTACCTCCCCAGCTTGTTTAAATGTTCATCAAAGTAACATTTAAATCATTCACCGAGGACAGCAATTCCCCTTCCAGACACAGGCCATCACCCCTGTACAGGCCCAGATCCCTCCTGGTTGCACCCCAGTCCCCAATGTAGCTGAACCCCTCTTCTGAACTCCATTCCTTCAACCATGAGCTGAAGTTCATGTTGTGGAGGACCCTATCCTCCCTGGTTGCAGACTGGCAACACCTCAATGAAAGCCACAAAGCTTGCTACCTGCCTAAGAACCCTCCCTAGCTCCCTAAAATCCCCCGCACAATCCTAGCCCCTTCAATAGCTTGGTCATTAGTCCTTAGGTGGACAATGAGATCCAGCTCTCCCTCCTGCCTTGTCACCCTAATGATCCTTAGGATCTGCTTTCCATCCCTCTGAGCCATGGCACCAGTAAGATCCTAACCTCCTTCTTTCCTTCCCTAAATGTTCCCAAATCTTGCCCTTAACAAACAAGTCCTCCATCAGAAGTTGCTTCCATCTCTGCTGTGGCCTCTGCCTCCCACCTAAGGGCCTACCCTATGGAGGACCCCCACTTCCTCCCTGCCACTACTACGGATGCCTCCTCCAAGAAGTCCTGTCCCTTCAGAGCCCCAAATGAGTTCCATAGTGATGTGTGCTGAGGAATGTGTCTCTGACACCCCCCCACCCTCCTGGAGCCCGACACAGTCCAACTAGCTCTTCATCTCCTAAGCATCCTCTAAGGCAACTGTCGTAAACTCAATGACCCCTGGGTGAGGAAAGAGGTCCCCCAAATCCTAGCCAACTCGGCCTGGAGTCCAGAGTGTAGGACACTCTCACCTGAAGGGTTTTTACGAGAAGGACATAGGCCAAGGTGAGGGTCCCACCCTGAAGATGCGGACTTGGGAATGCAAAAGTGAGACCTTCGGCTTCTGGGGAAGGAGAGCGTTGGAAGTATGAGTGGGGTCATGGCTGGCATGCCACTGCAGCAGGAATATGTAGAGGCTGATGGCAAAGCCTGATGGCCATAGGAGTACACCAGGATTGGACTGAATGAAGGCATGACTGAATGACTAACTGAAGGTTCAGTATGCTGACTGAATATTTGACTGAGAGGTTTAATTGATAAGGGAACAATAACTAGTAATAGTGGATGTACACCAACCACTCACATGGGGAAACAGCTGGAAGCATAAAAGACCTGGTACTAGAATGGTTGTTGTAGTGCTGAGTTAAAAAACATTCTGAAACCAGCCACTGATTCACAGCCAAAGCAGAAACTGTGGAGTTGTTCTGAATTTCTAAAATAATAGAAGGCAGCCTTAAGGACCCAGCAGAGTTCAATCTTCTTAGCAGCTGCTGTGAGAAGATTAGAATGAAGAATGTAAAGCTAGCAGTAGAACCCAGGCAAAAAGTATATTGGTGGAACATATTGAGCTATGCAGTAGCAGGGAATTCATGACCTTTTCTTTTCCATCTGCTACGTGTTTGAAGATTAGGGGGCAGTCTTTGGGACTCTGTAAGTTTCCACCCACTTCCAGAAGCTTGCATAAAAGGGAGTAAACAGGTGAATAGCAACACAAGGGAAAAACAGCAACAGCCAGTGGCTGCTGCAAGTCCGCCACCAAAGCCCAAAGAGCAAGGGGAACACAAACAGGAGTAGCAAAATTCTGTTCACAGGCAGTAAGGACAACAACCGTAGCAGTAAGAGGGTCCAGGACACCACAGGCAAGCTGTGTGGCAGCAAGGGAAGTACAGGGGCAGGAGGCAGCTACTGATATTAAGGTGGGAAATCTTTAGCACTTTGAGGTTATTCCACATAAGAGAAGCTCCATTTGGGCCATTGAGAGGACCAGGATTTAATTCAATGTCACCACCATAGTTTATGGCTAATTAAAAGCTGACATACATTTGGTCTGGTGGCACTGAGGGTTGAGGCGCTGGATGCCACACCTCATACTCTGCCGGTGACCCGGGTTCGGGAATGAACCCAGGCCATTTGGGGTCGGCTGGGGAGGAAGTGGATTGAGCGTCTGTAGACTGCTCTCCTCTCTCTGGGGTGGGTTCCGGACTTGCACCGTGCTGCAGCGGCCACTGATGGAGATTGTGGATTCCACAGTCATGGTGCATCTAGAGGGAGGAGTATGGCAGACGTCAGCATGTTGTGCACAGACATCATTGCATGTCTATACTCCTAAAGGGGAGGAAAAACATAGCAGAAAATGTCAGTTGGTCATGGTGGCTTGATGGCCGTGCCTCTGCACACCCTCGGACTCATGTGGAATCACATCTGGGTATTAGATCTGGGCCCAGCGGCCAGGATTGGGGATCCCTGCCATGGGTACTGTGTGTGCTAGCCCTGTACGAGTGAGCTGCCAGGGATCACATGGGTTGCAGAGGACGGCAGCCGGATGATGGCAGACTGAGCCATGGGGAGAAATAATGTCGTGATAAAAAAAAAAAAGTTGACATACAGTACATTTGAGAGGTAAGCACTTTCAGGACCTGTAAGGAGAACATACATGGAGTACTATTTAATATACACAGTAATACGTACAATAGCCCTAGATATACAGCAAGCAACAAAGATGCATAGGGAGACAAAGGGATTGCAGTTAAGGTATCAGAAAATGTAAAATCTGAGAAAAATGTAAAATCAAGCAATGGATCCTATACAGGATTGCAATTATAATAAACAAACCAGCAAGGAATCAAACAAGCAGGCAGGTCCTAGTAGATCACACAGACCAGCAGAATTAAATGATAAAGAGCCACAATGATAGCAGATAAGATACAGAAAATACAAGCCAGGCTGCACAGCACCAAAGTCAAGAAAATAGGTTAAGTAGGAAGCAAATCAGCATTTCGGGCACATGATCCAGCTTCTCTGGAAGACTCCAGCAGCATCACCATTCAGCTCCATGCCACTCCACGGAGAGTCATAGGATTAGATCCAATAAATAAGTGAGTGTAGGTGTGGGATGTGTTTATGCATCCAAACTGGCTCCCTCTGATTGGATGCTTCCTAAAGATGCCAAAGTTGAAAATGTCCACAGTGACGGGTGGGGAAAGGGTCTCCTGCCCAACTGAAACCCCTCTCAACCCCTGGAGATGGGAAGTGGCTCCTGCTGCACAGAAGAACACTGGCCTGACTGGCCATGAAGGACTGCTCAATGATCCTGACGTGCCTAGTGTGGCTTACTCTACATGCACTCTAGCCTGCTCTCTCGGATTGGATGTTTCCCAAAGGTGCCAAAGTTGAAATCATCCTGCAGTGACTGACGGGGGGTGGAGGGGCTCCTGCACAATGGAAATCCTTCGTGACCCCTGAAGATGGGAAGTTACTCCTGCCATGCAGATGAGCATTGGTTTGACTGTCTTTGGATGACTGCCTGATGATCCTGAGGTGTCCAGTGCTGCTTAGCCACCATGTACCTGAGCTGACTCTTTCCGGTTGGACACATTCCTAAATGATGATGATAAAAAGTTTATTTTTATAACAGAACACTAACATTAGAGCAATATGCTCTGTTTACGAGTAAAGGCCAGTGTTGTTTAAATATAAATACGGAATACAAAATGTATTTCACAAGGCATCAAGATAAAAAAAGTCCCACAGTGACTAGCGACGGAAGGGGACTGCTGCCCAACTGAATCTCCTTGTGATTCCTGGAGATGGGAGGTGGCTCCTGTCATGCAGAGGAGCACTGGTCTGACATTAAGACTGTACAGTTAGAGAGACTCACCAAAACTCAGCAAATCCAGTCTGTGCCCAGTTCCAGTCTCATAGTTAGGGTGGTATTTTTGTCACAGAAACATAGAAGCTGTCAGTAGAAAAGGATCTACTGGTCCACCCAGTCTACCCTAAGGTCCCTACCTACTTTGCTACCGTAGACCCAAATTGATCTCTGGCTTTATTCTCCCCCCCCAGCCTTGTTACCAAGGTCCCCTTGTACCTATCCCATGCATGTTTGAACCCTATTATCATTTCAGTACTCACCACTTCTGCTGGGAGGTGGTTCCAGTCGTCCACCACCCTTTCCATAAAGAGGTACTTCCTCAAGTCCTCTCTAAGTCTCCCCATTCCAGCTTCATATTATGCCCCTTGTCCTCAAGCATCTCTTTCTGTGCAAAATGCCACCTTCCCGTACCTTATTGATACTTTTGATGTATTTGAATGTTTCTATCATGTCTCCCCTTTCCCTCCTTTCCTCTAGAAAGTACATATTTAACTCTCTGAGTCTTTCCTCATAGGGCTTCTGGTGCAAGCCATGCACCATATGGGTTGCCCTTTTCCATACTGCATCTACCCTGTCAATGTCCTTTCTGAGATGGGGCCTCCAGAACTGGACACAGTATTCCAGGTGGGGCCTCACCATTGATCTATACAGGGGTATCACTACCTCCCTCTTCCTGCTTGTGATACCCCTTCCTATGCACATCAGCATCCTGCTAGGCTTTCCCACTGCTTTATCACATTGCTTTGCTACTTTCAGGTCATCAGATATGATGACCTCCAGATCCCTTTCCCGTTTTGTGGTTACTAACTCCTCCTCCTCCCCTGCCCTTGGATTTCTGTGCCCCATGTGCATAATTTTGCACTTTTTGGCATTGAAGTTCAGTTGTCAAACTCTTGACCAGTTTTCCAGCTTTTTCAGATCTTCCCTCATTTTTTCCACCCCTCCTGGTGTGGTTACTCTGTTGCAAATTTTTGTGTCATCCATGAACAGACATACCTTTCCTTTCAGCCCCTCTGGAATCTTGCTAATAAAGATATTGAAGAGGACCGGTTCCAGTACTGACCCCCTGAGGCACCCTGCTGGTCACCCTCCCCTCTTCTGAATGAACTCCATTTACCACCACCCTCTAAGTTTTGCTCCTTAGCTAGTTTTGTACCCACTTCGCTATCTTCAGACCCACACCCAGGCTTCTCAGCTTGCTTACCAGTCTTCTATGTGGAACGGTGTTGAAGGCGTTACTGAAATTCAGGTAGGCCACATCCACTGCTCCTCCCTGATTCACTTTCCTGGTAACCCAGTCAAAGAACTCTATCTGGTTTGTCTGGTGCAATCTCCCCCCTGTGAACCCATGCTGCCTTGGATCCTGCAATCCACTGGGTTTTTTTTGTGCCTCCCCTGCACCCCCAACCAGCCTCTCTTTCGGGCCACCTGGGTGCACCTCACCACCCTCCTCCCCTGCCGCCAACTGCCGCCTCATATTGCAGCCCCCCGGGTAACACAGTGTTTCCCTTCATTGGGTGGGTCCTCTCCTTCTGGGGAGAAAGCACCAGAAGGCACATCTTACTGTTGGCCTGGGTGCTGCTGAAGTCGGTCCATGCTGTCTGGGGCTTCATGGCGACGAGAGATTGGGGCCGTCATCCATCAGATCAGGGGTCCATTTTCCCAATTTTTCTTTTGGGATCATGATGTGCCACATGAAGTCAAGGCATGAGCCGATGTCCACCACACTCCCTTCCCTAGGAGAGGCCCAACATGTTGCCACATCCCTAGCCTCCACTAGGGGCCAACAAACACCAGACTGTGCACCCCCGCCCTCCCAGGAGAAGGCAAGCAGTTGTTAGACACTCACGCCATCTCCCCCGGCCAGCCCTCTGACTCCTGAGTCGATTCCCAAACCTGGTTCGTCGGCATCGCAAGTGGAAATCCAACCACTGCACAGGCAGGCTGGCAATCCACTGTTTTTAAGATATTCCACAATCCTTTCTTCAAGTAGTGTTTCCATAGCCTTGCTCACCACTGAAGCTAGGCTTACAAGTCTGTAGTTTCCTGCCTTCTCTTTATTTCCACTTTTGTGTAGTGGGACCACATCCACCCTCCTCCAGTCCTTCGGAATGCCCCCCGTATCCAGTGGGGAAAATATTGTCATGGAAAATACTGGAGAAAAGCAAGGCATTGTCATGGTCAGAATGACAGAAATCATTGAATTATAGCAAAAGTTATAGGAACTCATGAATTCATTTTGTGTTCAGCAATTTACTTCTACACCTGGTATATTTTTTAACAAGTCTAAGACAGCCTGGCCCTTTGTGCCACCTTTACCACCATTGTTAGTGGAGAGGAGGAGGTGGGCAATAACTGCAGGGGTGACTGCAATGTCTAGTGGTAATTTGGATGGACTGTCTCACCAGAAATCATTTCTTGCCCATTTCTTCCCAGTCTGGCTTTCCCATGCCCTATTAGTTGTCAACTTTAAAGTCTCTGACCAATCTGGTGGAAACTGCTCTGGCCACACTACCTGTGCCCCTTTGGGAGAGACTGCTTACCTTATCAGCTGATTCAGCAATGACTTCAGGTACTATTTTGCTGGTACTCCACCTACTGCCTCAGCCTCCTGTCATGTTTTTCTTCCCTTTGACTCCAGGTACAAATGGAGCCACTCTTGGATTAAAAAACAGATTGTTGTTTGCATCACACTGTACCACACAGCTTGATATAGCTCAATTAATTTAAACTTTAAAGCATAAACTTCCTTGCAGTTACATTAAGTTATTGCAATTGCATTGTAAACTCTGTACTCTTAGGCAATTACTCTGGACGTAGGGCATTGCACTTCAGGCATTAGTGTTTTTTGCAAAACCTCTAATAATTTATTTACACAGCAAGTGCACTCTGCTAGTTGGTGATGGGAAAAAACTATTGAAATCCCAACTGCATCTCCTGCCTAGGGCTCAGACATCAATCAGCAATCAACAGACATCATTATTGGCATGAACACAGCATATCTATAAATTGTCCCTGACTAGACAATCATAGGTTTGATCCTTAGCAGCAGCATCAGAATCACCATATTTATTGAGTGACAATTAGTGGCACATTTGCCCATGTACATTGGTAACAGAATTCAAGGGATGGCACTCAAGTTTCCCTCACAACCACGAGCATTAAAGGGGACCCATGGTACACCTGGCCCTGTTTGGCATACCACATGAAGGTGCTTCTGGTGGAGATCAGGTACAAAGGGGGTATACCCTTCCAGAATAAACACTATGCCCAGCATGGACATTAACTAAATATGAGGTAAATACCTTTTACAGGCCATTGCTCCAAGCCCTGTTCTTCCTGGTGGTTTAGAGTCCAATGTGAATGCGACCACAGCAACAGAAACTTACCAGCTCACCATGTCTGTCTGGGGTTCAGATCATCTGCACCTGCCAACTGCTGTGAATCTCCTGCCACACATGATTTTTACCATAAATTATTTGGTGCCACAGGCCTCTGCCAGAGCATTTTTTTTTTGTCCAATGTCTTTTTCATTCCTTGAAACTAGGACAAATGGTGTGGAAGCCATTAGGAGACTTTCCTTGAGGGTGAACCTCCAGCAGACCCTTGCTGTCCCCAATCTCAGGCCCGGTTGGGGCCTAAGCCTCCATAGACCCATATCAGAGGAAACCAGTGCCACTTGAGCCCAGAATCCTGCCACCATTCTTGGACCTGCAGGTCCCCTAAGGCTGGTTGCAGCACAAGTCCACCCATAGTTGCTCAGAATCCACATAGCTCTATCTCGAAACTATTGTGCTCTGAAACTCTGGATGAGAACTGACTTTTGGAGGGCTGGATCCCCTTTTACATGCCTCTAGCAAGGGGAAAAACACCTTGGAAGGCATTTTGTTACAAAGCAGGACATTTGCAATAACAGGCACCCCGTTAACATTTTCAAAACATTTATTGAGTACTTGGCTAGTATTAATCCCTTAAGTATAAAATCCTCGTAACCCCTATCTGGGATAGATGGGTAACACAAGCATATCAGGAAAGATGTGAATGTTTTATAAGATTCATTGTTAGGCTGGCCCAACAACAGGAGACAGCACACTGTGCTGCTATCTGGGAGGCAGGGCTCAGGTGCAAGGCCCAGAATCCTATACTGGTGCCTACTGAGGACCAAGCATATTGTGGTGGTGAGGCACAAAATGATGGCTCTGTCATTTGCAAACACTAAAAACTTAGATGTTTTTAAGAAAACATGCTAAAAGCACAGTGGTTTAATGGAAGATGCCCCAAATCTTTGTACTGTCAAAGAAAATACTGAATATCAGGAAGTGTTCAATAAGATGGAAAAAAAACATGAAATCAAGGGATGGCACATGGCTTCAATGACTTCATTGATAAACATACAGCCTTACTCATGGCACAGTCAGGACAAAGGTTGCGCACTTGTTTTCAGAGCTAATTATTACACAGTGAAAATCAATTAATCAATCAATCAGTCTTTATTTTTATAACGCCTTCCAAAGCCAAGGCACTGCATAAAATATAAATACAATAAAACAATAGTAAAAACATTTAAAATCAACTAATTCAAGTCATTCCGTTTTTAATCTGGGAAGGCCAAAGAGAAAAGATATGTTTTCAACATAGATTTAAACATATTAATGGTCAGGCAGCCTCTTAACTGAAAAGGAAGGTAAATATTTAAGATGAAAGTCGCTCTTCAGTGATTGACTCAGTAGTTATCAGACTTTAGCAGGAATCCAAAAGTCAGAGGATGCAGAAAGGCTGAAGAATCCAGAAAAAAAAGTAAACATTTTGTGGCCCAAATTGTTTTTATCAGTTCCACATGCACGAATAATCCAAACTCTTGAAGGTGAAGATATTTGAATTGACACATAAGCAGGCTGTGAAATATTTTTGTCCATGCCTTCCACTTTTGTTTCTGTGAACAGCCTTAGAAGTCACATGTATAGCCCTAGGAGCCAGGTCAGATGAAGTTGTTGATCAAATGTAACAAGATACTGTAGCTTAACTGTCTTCACCTTTAGTTGATTTCTTTTGCAATGAGGAATCTTGGGGTGGATTTCTCACAAAATATATTTGAAAACAAGTTTCCAACAGTTAATTCTTTCTTGATTAGAGCAACTCCGAACTTCCAAACTAAATACTAGCTATGCTTGAAAGAGGGTCACTGTCATCCCCCTCGCTGTAGGGAGAGGATCTATCCTACTCAGGAGACAATTACCCTATATCTCTGCCATGCCAGCTTTGGCCAAACTCGAAGAACACCTGGTTCTCTTCCAGCTTTCCACCTTTCTGGATCTTCATCATTCCTTACTCACTTCCGGTCTGGGCTCAGGAAGTCTTACTCTGTTGTCTCCTTCCTCCTTCAGCTCACTGATTCATACTGAATGGTTCAAACCATGGCCTGATCATACTGCATCTGCCATCTTTATCGACCTGTCCAAAGCATTTGACACAGTAACTAATCCTACTTTCAAGGACAAACTTGGGAGTTCTGGACTCACTGAGCACTAGGTTATATAGTTCAGCTCCTAGCTAGATGGTATCTCTCAAGCTGTCCACATTAGTGAAGCCCCCTTCCCATGCCCAGTCAGTTCAGGTGTTCCCCAAGACTCTGTCTTTGGTACTGTCCTGTTCTCAGTCTTCCTTCATGATCTTCCCAAAGCATGTGTCTCATTGAACATTTATACACTGCATGCTGATGATATTGTGCTTTTAACTACGGGCCTAGCTGGCTGTGATTTGATGATTTGGCTCCAACATGATTTTAACAATATTCAACACAACCTATGCCCTAATCAGCTCACACTCCATGCCAAAAAAGGTCTCTATGATGTTTGGCACCAGGCAGTGGCTGGCCATGCTCTAGTCCCCCACAGTTTTCAAGACCCTGGATGACATGGAACTTGAGGAGGTCTTTTCATTCAAGTACCTCATGGTTTGGTTAGACCACCACCTTAGTTTCTCCTGTCATGTGGATGCATTCATCAAAAAACTCCACCCTAAGCTTGAGGAGCTGTACAGGAACAAAGTGTGTATCCCACTTCCTGCTGGTAGAGAGATTGTTATGAAGATAATTCTCCTGGATTTTGATTACCATGACGTTGTGATGGTGCAGCACCCAAATCCCCCTTGCTAGACTGGACCCCCTTTTTTACTTCTTCTGTCACTTTGCCCTTGACGTCCCCATCTCCTATACTGACCACTGTTCCTGCTACACCTCTGTCTTGTTACCCGCATCTTGAAGGTAGGTGTCTCACTCACTGTGCTTCATTTATCTCTAAATTCTGGTATGGTACTCCCCTCATCTAAGCTCCCTATTCACAAACCCCTCTACTCCCACTTATTCCCGCTACAGCTGTGGCACTCAGTCTCTCCCCATTGTAGCAGGATTAGACCATGCTAAAAATATTTTTAAGATAAAATGGGAATGTTAGTAGAAAGAGGTGTCACATAGACAAGGCCTGCTCCCAGTGACACTAAATATAAAGACAAATTTAGAAGCATGCTTTTTCCATCTGATATTCTCTGCTGCTCTCTAATCCATCTGTTCTATTTGGTTTCTGAGCTAGCCACTAAGGAACAAACTCCTCTACTTTGGCATTTTTCAGTTATCCTCATTTCCTCTCTATTTTCCTTTTTTTCTTCTTAATAGGATTGCGCCTGATTTTGGAAAAGACCCATAAGAACAGACCCAAGGCCATCCATGTGACAAGTATTATGTGGAGGAGCTTGATGAAACACCACACTCTGTTTCTTTTTTTATCTTTTTATTTTCAGTATTTTATAATATGTTTACAACATTTTATACCCATGTTCAATCTATATAACATTCTGTAGAAAAGATCCCACTGCAGTTTACATTGTTTCAAAAACTGTCACCTAATGGGGTCTAATCCAGAAATAAACAAACATATGAGGTAATATCAAAACCATGACAGAGGGAGAGAAACTTGAAATGAAGTGAAATATCTTACTAAATCCTCGCAGTCTAGAAACTACAATATTTTGTGTTTTCTAACCTATATTTTCCACAATATTGTACCTTCCACCTACATATGCATAATCAACAATAACTTATCATACAACAAACAAACAAAAAAGGAATCAGCCTATATGCAGCAAATCAGATCATAAGCATTAATGGGAAGGCTTAGCCTGAGGTTCAATGTGGGGAATAGCTCCTCCCACATACTCTATTTAACTCCCATCTCTCACACACCTCCCTTGCTTAGGGAGTGTTTTTGTCCCTGAGCTCCCTGCATGACTGTGTGGCTGTGCATTCTCTCGTCTCCCTCTCCCTGCTTGTCTCGTCCATTCCTCCCCTCTCCTGTGTGTCTCCCCTTCTTAACTCATTGTTTTCCTGTTTTTCTCCATTTCTGTTGCTTGCCTTCATTTTTCCCTTTCCCCCACTCACCTCCATTTTCCGCTCATGTCTGGGTGCTTCCCCTCTGTTGTCTGTTTATCTGTTTTGGGCTTCTCCACCTGCCCTCTGTCTCCTCATCTCAACCATTGCACTGCTTGAATGCCTGAAGTAGGTTGTCCTGCATGCCTCCAGCTTTTTTTTTCAGCTTTTAGGATAATGAAAATCTGGGGAAGCTCCATACGCCCTTCACCAGTGCCTTTGCCACTACTCCCTGTGCCTTCCATACTTCTTCCTGGGACTTGCTTCAGTCTCCCTCCAGAAGCGTGCCCGCTTCCTGTCCATTCCCCTCAGCCCCTGCACTCTCCTTCCTTGTTCTACTGTTCCACTTCAGATTTCCTGCATGCTTTCTGCTTCATGGCAGTTCAGCACTTTCAGTTCCCCTTGTGCTTCTCTCTGGATCCTAGACAGAGACACCCCATCAGTTCCCACTCGTTGCAACATATATCTGCCTATCCTCCTTTACACGGATGTACCCAGCCTTGGCTTCATCTCCAATGGCTCAGCTATCACAGGTAAGGGCAGATAGTTTGTTGAGACAGTGAAGCTTTGGCTACTTTGTGATGCCTTGTTTAGCACTTCAGGGCCGGAGTCAAGAGATTCTCAGTCCGGAAACCACAACCATTGGTGGAGACTTCATTGTCCTAGTTTTACCTCTCAGCAGGTCTTAATTTACCATAGCACTAGGCTTCTCTGGCATTCCACACCATTCAACCTCACTACCAACCCAGCCTATAGACTCTTCCATATGTCTGCTTCAAGCTTCCCTCAAGTATTCAGGTATCAGATTATCCATAAACCTAACCAGCTATAGCCACCACAGAGCATCTCATGAGCCCTTTTGTCACATAGAAAGTGACACCCATCAGATTGACCCATCAGACATAGGATATTAAAGTCCCCAGAGTATACTTCTTTTCCTCAACCCTGCTAGGTACCTGTTCACCTCCCTCTTCTTCTTCTGGTCACCTGCTTTTCTGACTTTGGGGTTTTGCATCAGCAGAGGGCACATAACCGCCTTCTGTGGGACCCAGGAGTAATGTACACTCCCTTATGTACTACAAAGGTAAGTCTGTGGAAACCCCAGGGGCATCATAAGTCAATTTAAGGACAGGCCTTGTCGTCCTCCTTGTCCTATGGGGGGTCTCCTGAATACCTGCTCCCCCACAGGCCCCTGGGTCAGTGGCAAGCTCCTCTTCCTCTTCACCCTCCCCCTGTTGCTCAGCTAGTGGGGTGAATGACTCCAAAACTTCACCCCTATCAGGCACAGCTCTAAGGGAACTAACCTGGGCTCCTTGAAAGGGCACAGTCAGATCAATATTCAGTCCTGATGTCGGCCCTCAAGACACATCTTCCCCCTACTTCCTACTCCTCAGAGCCACCCTGTAACCATTTCCTGGGGTATCTGCAGGGAGCTGCACTGGCACTACTCAAGCGGCTCAGTCAGACCAGTATTCAAGTCCGGAGTGGTCCCCTGAGGGGCATAGCCAGAACAAACTCCCCAATCCTACCCTGTCTTCTAGGCATGTCCTTTGTCAGGGGCAATCCCTGAAACAACCTGGGCAACTCCCGGGTAGGGTAATGACTAAGTGAGGTCTCTCCATTCTCCCCCTCAAGACTCATCTTCAGTGTCTCCTTCACCTGAGACCTCCCCACGTTGGGCAGGCCCAGCCCCATGGCATCACTGTCTCTCCACCTCTGTCTTTGGGTGCAGCAGCTTGAGCGTTGAGGGGTTATGAAGGATCTTCTACAATGTCTTCGGTGTTCACTACTTTGTCACCAATAGGCAGCAGGTGATTACGATGAATAACCTTGTACTCTCCAGTCTCTTCTTTGGGCCGAATCTTGTACACCGGTAGGTGTGCGAACTTCTCCACTATGACATATGGGGTGTCTCCCCATCTGTCGGCTATCTTGTGCTTTCCTGGTATGCCTAGCCAGTGTAGCAGGACTCTGTCACCTACCTCAAAGTCTTGGGCTCACAGTGTTTTATAATAGAATTCTTTATTTGTTTGGTTCCTCTTGGTGGCCATCTCTGAAGCGAGCCAGTACGCATCCTCTAGTTGATGTTTCAGGGTTTTCACATACTGCAGACAGTCTCCTGCTCCCAGTCCATCCGAGAAGACTCCATAACACAGATCCACCAGCAGACAGGCTTCCCTCCCAAACATGATCTGGTAGGGAGAGACTCTTGTAGCACCATTTCGTGTGCAGTTGTAGGCGTTGGCCAGAGTGCTCAGCCGCTGACTCCAGGTGCACTTGTCCTGGGGATCCAAGGTGCCAGTATATCTAACAGGGTCCTGTTGAATCTTTCTGGTTGGGGGTCACCTTGGGGATGGTAAAGCATGGTCCTGGACTTCCTGATGCCCCACAATGACAACAGTTCTTTGATGAATTGGCTCTCAAAATTGTGGCCATGATCTGAGTGGATTCCCTGGGGGCACTATAGTGCACGAAAAACCTCTCCACCAATATTTTGTCCTCAGTGGAAGCTCGCTGATCCTTGGTGGGGTAAGCCTGAGCATATCAGATGAAATGGTCAATAACCATGAAAACTTTGGAGATATTGTGTGAGTCAGGCTCCAGCGTGAGGAAGTCTATGCATACCAATTCCATAGGGCCACTAGTTTTGATGTTGACTAATGGAGCAGCCCTCTGTGGAAGTGCCTTCCACTTTATACATCTCATGCAGCTCTTGCAATATGCCTCTACATCTGCCCCTATCTTTGGCCAATAAAATCAACTCTTAACCAGGTCCAATGTGCGTTCAGCACTCAAGTGCCCCATATCGTCATGCAAGGCCTTCAACACAGTCTTAACATGCTTCTCTGGGAATACCAGTTGCTCTCGTGGGGCCCCCTGCTGGTTCTGGGTCTCTCAGTACAGAAACCCCTTCTTTAAACGTAGCTTAGGCCATTCATGTAGCAGTAGCCATGCCTAAGGAATAATGGTGTCCACTTGTTCCTGGCTCCCCTACCGTCTCAACACTTGCACGATCAGCCCGGTGACTGGGCTGGCCCTTGGATCCCATTGTAGGTCTTGAGTAGTTAACTGGGGAGGATCTGACATCTAGGGTGGCCAGCCAGCAATAGGCAACTGGAAGAGAATCCCATGTAGCCTCCAGACTGCCTACTAAACAATAGGTGTTTTCGGTGGGAAAAATCTCTAAGCCGTCATGCTTCTTACACAAGGTCTTTACAGTTTATTCCATGATGTGTACCCAGCTTGAGCTCTCATTGTTACGTGCTTGGGTCCACCGGACAAAGCATCTGCTTCTTTGTTGTTCAGGCCCAGGTAGTACTCCACGCAGTAGTCATAGGTGGACAAGGCTGACAGCCACCTATGACCAGCTGCATCCAGCTTGGCCGTGGTCTGCACTTAAGTAAGGGGATTATTATTGGTCTTCACAGTGATCTTGGCCCCATACCAATAGTCATGGAACTGATCAACTATGGCCCACTTCAATGCCAGGAACTCCAATTTATGGATGGAAACCTCCACTCTGAAAGGTTTAAACTCCAACTGGCTGAATGCAACTGGATGTAAACTTTTGGGGTACTCCTGATACAACAAGCCCCCAAATTACTAAAACTGGCATCGGTATGGAGCATGTAGGGTTTTTGCGGGTCCTCATAAGCCAGCACCGGGACATGAGTCAAACAATAAATGATGTCCACAAAAGCTCTATGACAGTTCCCATTCCATCTCTCGCTGAATGGTTCAGATGGGTGAAAATAGCCGACGGGTATTGCAGAGTCTCCAAGCATGGCGGTTTTCTTACTTTTGTTATTGGGCAGGTACTCCTGTAACAGGTTCAGAGCGGGCCACACCACCCGGGTGTAGTACTTTACGAATTTCCTGTAATAACCGCAGAAACCCAGTAACTGCTGTAATTTCTTCAGGGTGCGTGGCTTAGGCCAGGTGGTAAGGGCCTCAGCCTTGCTGAGGTCAGTTTGTATACCTTTCTCTGAGACGATGTGCCCCATATACTTGACAGAGGTCCAGAAGAACTAGCATTTTGTCAATGGACAGCTTCAGTCCAAACTCTTCTAGGTGGTCCAACACCTTCATCAAACAGGCCTCATGCTCCTGCAAGGTTTTTCTGAACACGACGATGTCATCCAAATAGACCAGACACTCCAGCAAATTCATATCTCCAATGGCTTTTCCATCAGGCGCTGAAAGGTGGCAGGTCGTCAAAGATCTCCTGGGGCATCATCATGAACTTGTAAAATCTGAGGGGACAGATAAAAGCCGTCTTCTCCTGGTCCTGAGGGGCCATCATAATCTGGTAGTAACCACTCCGAAGATCTAAAACTGAAAACCATTGGCTTCCATTTAAAGTGTCCAGTGCATCCTGCACCCTGGGCATAGTGTATTGATCTGGCACCATCCGCTTATTCAGGGTGCAGTAGTCTATGCACATTCGTATGGCCTGGCTCGTCTTTCTCACCACCGCAATGGGAGATGCGTATGGGCTCCTGGACTCCTAGATAATCCTTGGGGCCAGCATTTCCTGCAAATGTCACTGGACAACACTGCCCTGGGGCCAACTGCCTGGACCTCGCCCGAAAAGGCTCATCGTCCATGAGTCATATCCAATGCTGTGCTCCTCTCACACACCCTACATTCCATTCGTGAAGGGAGAAAACATTCATCCAAGCAGCCAGTTTCTCCCTCACTCTCTTTTTCCATGTCTCTGGGATGGGGAAGTCACTCAGATCGAACAATTCTGGATGAAGTCCCACAGGGGCACTGCTGCTTACTCCAGCGGTGTGCACTGCTGTGTCAGCACAGTATATTTGAGCCAATGTCCGTCCTTCTTGCACTGCCACCTCTTTATCCATGATGTTCTTCACTTGCACATTCACCCTTCGAACATATGCATGCGCTCTGGCTGGCAGAACACTGGGCTTGACTAACAGTCCCATTGGCAATCCATGTTCATCCTGGGCTTCCAACATCAATATCTGATCTCGACATCCTTCTTTAGCCACACTACACCTGCAATACTGCATTCTGCATTTGGTGGGAGCACAATTTCATCTCCATCCCTCCTCCACACTATTCCCACCAGATCGTCAGACTCCTCAACAGGGGATTGGCCCGTTCTTCAGTAAGCCTCCCAGACCAGGGGTGTAATGTGTACTTCTCTCCTCTTGGTTCAGCCACTCGAGCACAATGTAGCTGGGCCAGACGGCCAAACATATGGGCATTTGTGTCCACCAATACTGGCTCTACATCGAAGATGTTAGCTTCAGGGCAAATCAAAGCAAAGGTCTTTACAGCTTCACTCACTCCGGCAACTTTAGCAGGGAACACCATCAATACCTTGACATAGCCGAGATAGGGGTAAGGCTTTTCACTGAGGCCCCATACATGCAGTCGCTCAAGCAGCTGCATTTCCACATCAGATAAATGCTGATCATATAAGGATTTAAAGATGATGGTAACCTGGGAGCCACTATCCAGAACAGCCCGGGTGCAGACTCCATTGGTGGTGATCTTTGCTTCAGTTATTGGCCCCACTAACTTTCGCATATCTACTGGCACTGTCGTGTTAGTTCTGCTAGATGAGACTCTTGTGTGAGCCCTGGAGTGGAACCTGCCAGGGACCCAGGTGTGCTACTTTACGGGCCTCCTAGTTTCCCTGCTTGCGGGCTGTGTTGGCGGGTGCCAATTATTTTTTATTTTTTTATTGTTTAACCAGGACTGGCACACTAAGCTGAAAGCTTGTTTACAGGTGCAATCTAGGAGCACAGGAGTTAATCAACTTGCTCCAGGGTCACACAGTGTGCAGCACGGGGCTATAGGATTCAAACCCAGGTCTCCAGATTTAACTTTCAGACCTTAAACCACTGTGCTATACTGCCTCCTATCTATATTAGGCGAATGGTCTAAGGTGCTCCTACACCCTCTGCATATGGCCCACACCCCTATAACAAATAGGTTCCGGGGTTACCGCCAGTCCGTGGCACCGACAGTTCCCAGGCATTCCCACTGGGCACTCTGAGCTGTGTGATTCCATTCTACAACCCACTCATTTCCTTGAGCAGCAACCGCACCCATCCTCTTTAACTCAGCCACCCTCCATTCCAATTCCTCCACTTGAACCTTAACCCTGTGTCAGAGGGGTGCCTGGACAGGGCCCAGTACAAAACACATGGTTGGGCCTACATTAGGACTATACCACTCATCCCAGGAGCTCAGTGAACCTGCACCCACAACTAACTTAGCTGAAGTGACTACATCCTTAGATAGCTGAAGGACTACATCCTTGTATTCCCTTAATAAAGCACTTCCTGTACCTCACCAGGGGCACCTCTTGTTCCACCTCGTCATAGCCATGGATACCCATGCATCTCCCAGTGACTCTGTTCCTATTCAGTCTTCCGGACCTCCTGGACCCAAAACCCAATGTGGAGGAGGGTTATTTTTCTGTCTGCTAAATGCAACAGTAACACTAGTAACAGGGAATAACAAGCGGCCTTCATTACATGCTCCAACTTAATCAGATTTAGATCATGGGCTGCTATCCCCCCTTTCCAGAACACCTTCTGTAAGGCCCTCTCCACCCGGGCCAGGAAAGCAGACAAAAGCTACCCCTCCCACTGCCTAGTGGTTTTGAATTTTCACGTGAGATCCTCACAGGTTTCAGGGTTCCCAAATACACTTTCCAAAGCCGAGTTATATATACCTGGGCTGTGGCTTCAGGATCTGTGGCTCATAAAAAACTAAAGAATGTATAACCTCTAAGGCGGGACCCCGTAAATTCACCACTGTTCGTTTCCGCTTCTTAACTTTAGAACACTACCAATCTTGGACTACCTGGGCGACACCATCCATCCAGGCCTCCAAGTCGTCCTCACCATTCGGGGTGGGTTTTACCCCTGAAAACTTTCTTAACTAGTGGTATGACTCGAAGGCTATAGGCATGGAACCAGGCTGGGGTCTCTCAAATTTTGCTGCCTTAGGAACAGATCCTGCTCCTCGACCGCCTCCCCCGCAGGGAGATCACACTGAAGTAGGTTACTAGCGGTAGAACCTCAGCCAGTCCCTCCACCACCAAAACCCCAGGCATCCAATTGACTTCTATGGTTTTCATACTCTCTATCAGCATAGTCATTGTACCTTTAGATGAATCAAACATTTTCCTTTGAATTTTGCCTTTTCCCAATCACTTTATGGTGGATGCACATTTTTCAACATCCTCCTCTTCCATCTTGGGGGCTACCCCAGAAAGAAAAGACTTCTGGAGATCCATTTCATTCCACCAGCCTCATCTTATCCTCCTCAGTAGGCCTGAACTTAGGTTGGGGTGGAATGGCCCCCTCAGGGACCTTGATACTCTGATCTCCCAGTGCAGACATGGCTGGTGAACAGGAGATCCCAGCGAACAGGAGATCCCAGTGGTGCCTCCAAGATGTAGCCCCGGTGCTGTATGCCAATGGGTTACCTCCCCCTTGCCAACTGTCTCTGATACCGGGCAAGGGGCCCTGGGTACTGCTACGGTGCCAACTGGGGGTTCGTTCCCAGAAATATTGACAATAGCGCGGTGCCTCCACCCAGAGTAAAGTATCAGTGGGCCAGATATCTGCTTTGCACAGCCCCCTGGGATACTGTGCCTACCCACCTCCCCAACCAACCACTCTGCGCACTGTGTCCCCCAGTAACTTGATCTACCATAAACCATATACCTCAGAAGTAAGCATATGCAATGAATTTCATTAACACAGCAGATGCAAACAACAAATTCACAGTTATTCATGGGGTGAGGAATAGGGAAGTGGATACCTGGATATAGGGTAGCTGTGAAGGCAAGAGAAAGGTTAGTGCAATATGCAACTTCAACATATGGGCCTGCAGGCCAAGCACTCCCCAAATGGTTCCAGTGTCCCCAAATTATCTCTAGGAGTACCCACTAGGTGCAGGCCTGATCAATGCCGTGGGTTGGCCAGCTGTTGGGGCAATGAAATATTTTTAGAAAACTTGTAGAATAAATAACAAACAATTCCCCTTTTCCCTCCCAGGAGCCAGGTCATGGGTATTCATGGTTAGTTGATCTCAGCACCAGGGGAAATGGAGCTCCATGAATTAGTGCAGCAAAGTGGAAAACAGGCCGACAAGGATCCCTCTGTCTGGACAGAACTTGCAGCTGGTCATCTTGATTGTAGTTCTGGCCACTTAATACCTTCAGCCACTTCTGGACCATTGCAGAGCACTGTGGCAGGACAACACCAGCCCCAGAAGGCCCAGACCCGGGAGTGGCTCCACAGCCTGGCTCCCATGATGGATCACAGGTGCCCTAGCACCCCAGCAAGTGCTGGTGACCTCCTGAAACAGTGAGATCCATTTGGAAGGGGTTGTAAGTGCCTTTCCTGGCTCTGGGTGAGGACTCCCAAATGGTGGGGGGTCCTCCTGCAGTCACTGCACTGAGTTCTCAACAAGCAAGGCTTTTAGGCAGTCACTCCAATAAAGTCCAGTGCCAATTTGAGTGGGTGCTAGCATCTACTCAAGTGCAATTCAGCAAGGGGGAAACTCAGTAACAACAACTCCCTGCACACCAGTCCACACTTTCCAGTTTAGCAGTGTCCACACACTTTTCTTTGGCTGCAGCAAAACCTCAGCTCTCAGCTGCTTGAACCAATTCACTCAGGACTCACCCAATTCTTGGCTAGCACTCAATTACCAGAGATGCTCTGCCTCTTTAGAAAGTACAATTACAGCCCCACTAAAGCAAATAACCTCTCAGCAATAACTGTAGCACTACTGATAATCTGCACAGTCTTCTCAGCTAGTCCAGCTTCCAGTGCAGGGTTTCTGCAATACTTTGTTTCTCCCAATCTCCATGAGCAACTGCTCATTACCTGGAGAAAACAGAATCACAGTTCAGTCTTTGTTCTCTCTCAATCCATTTTTGGCAACAACATTCCTCAGATGAAGACCTGGGTAAGCCCCTGAAGCTCAAGGTCCACTTTCACAGCACAGTCCTGACTCGTACAGAGCCCAGGAACAGACTGACTCAGTCCCAGAAAGGCCACACTGGTTCAGTCGAAATTCCTTCATTCTGATTGGCTGCTAAAGCCTTTCAATAATCAATAACCATAATGAACAATATTCCCTGCTCGTTTATTGGGGCATGCTCTATGCGCCAGAATTAGTCCCCTCCTTTTTCCAGGAGTCCCTTTGTGTCCAGTTTGGGCACCTGGATCAGTGATTGGCTGCAGCACTAAAGCTAAGCGTCACAAATATGTCAGCTCTCATTTGTTTACAGGGATCCCATTTAGTTCAACACAGTTTCTCCCCTTCCCAATCCTGCTGCAGCCCAACATATTACTGGATCCACACCAACACCCACCAGATCATAGCCCGACTGACCCCTGTTAAACGAATCCCTCTTGTCAGATTGCCCCAGCTGTTCAGTTGTCACTGCTGCTGCAACACCATGTCCCTAAGTGGCAGGCAGCACTCATTAATATACATGGAGGATGCTCATAAATATGCATGCCCCGAGCAGCCCACTGCTCAAACTCCTTATCGCCAGCTATGAGCTTCTGCCCAATCCCCTTCTGGTTCCGATCCCCATAGAGCACAGGAGGGCACTGGAATTACAGAATCTCCCTGTTCCTGGACAGCAATGGCAGTCAGTAACATCAAAGTGCTCCAATGCGCTTATGTGAGTGCTAGCTAAATTGCATGCTGGCAGCTCACATTTAAGTCACAGCGAAGAACGAAAACAACAAGCCGCCAGGGAAAATGGAGGGACCGAGAGCACCAGAAACACTGGGCACAAAGGGGAAAACTATGTAAGCCCTGAGGTTATAACGCCTTTTGCTGAGCAGAAGAAATAACAAATTGGGATGCACCGGCACGACAACTATTTCACAAAAAGTTTTATCACACTCCTTGAAATACGGTACTCTGCAAGTCAGTGAACTGCATCAAATGAATGACTAACTAACATCAGGGCCTTGTAGTAATCTGCAAATAAACTTTTCCCTGTTTAAAACTATATGCGTGAGGTCCTGCTTGTTGTGTCTGTAGGTAGAGATCAATAGAGAACCTAAGGAGTTGTTGAAATACACTGAAGACAGAGGTAATGAAGAAATGGTTTTGCACCAAAGGGTTTAGCCAGTCACATGTGTGTTAAGCACCCCATCAGCCAGCACTGCAGAAACATAGAAACACTTTGATGGCAGATAAGGATCGCTTGGTCCACCCAGTCTGCCCATTTCCCTACCTATTGGATAAGCTGCAGATCCTAGTTAACCAACAGCCTACTTCCTCCTACCTCCCACTAGCTTTGCTTTATGTCTGTCCCATGCATTCTTAAATTCTCCCACTGTTTTTGACACCATGACCTCCTCAAGAAGGCCATTCCATGCATCCACCACCCTCTCTGTGAAAAAATGCTTCTTCACATTGTCCCTGAGCCGTCCCCCATCCTCCATCTTCAAAGTGTGCCCCCTTGTTCTTGCACATCTCTTTTTCTGAAAGATGCTACCCTCTTGGACTTTGTTGATTCCCTTGAGGTACATAAATGTTTCTGTCATGTCCCCTCTCCCTCCTTCCTCGAGGATATACATATTAAGCTTCTTCAGTCTCACTTTGCATGGCTTCTGGTGTGGACCCTGCCCATTTAGCTGCCCTCCTCTGGATTGCCTCCATCCTGTCTATGTCCTTGCAGAGGTGGGGTCTTCAGAACTGCATGCAATATTCCAGATGGGGTCTCACCAACCGTCTGTACAGAGGGATGACAATTTCCTGTTTTCTATTGGTTATGCTTCTCCCAATGCATCCCAGTATCCCTCCTTACTGCCTTCTCACTGCTTGCCTACATTTAAGTCATCTGATATGACTACCCCAGGTCACTTTCCATTTTGTTTTTGTTAGTACATCCCCCACATGGTGTACTCTTCCCCTGGGTTTTTGTTTTTCATGTGCATTACTTTGCACTTCTTTGAATCTAAGCTGCCATGCTTTTGATCATTCCTCCAACCTTACCAAGTCCCTTCTCATCCTTTCCACTCCCCCTTGTGCATCAACCCTGTTGCAGGTCTTTGTGTCATCTGAAAAGATGCATACATTCCCTTCCAGTCTCTCTGCAATGTCACCTATAAAGACATTAAAGAGGACCGATCCCAGTACTGAACCCTGCGGTACCCCACTAGTAACCATCCTTTCTTTGGAGTGGACTCCGTTTACTATTACCCTCTGCATCCTGTTGTCCAGCCAATGCTTTACGCAGGTTACAACCCTGGGACCCACTCCCAAGCTGGCTAATTTGTTTATTAATCTTTTCGTGTGGGACTGTGTCAAGTGCCTTGCTAAAGTCTAGGTAGGTCATGTCCACTGCCCCTCCCTGATCTACTACTTTGGTCACCCAGTCAAAGAAATCTATTAGATTTGTCTGACATGACCTTCCCACTGTGAACCCATGTGGCCTTGGGTCCTGTGCCCCGCTGGCCTCTAGGTACTCAACAATTCTTTCTTTCAGAAGTAATTCCATCATTTCCCCTACCACTGAGGTCAAACTAACATGTCTGTAGTTTCCTGCCTCTGCTTTGCTCCCACTTTTGTGAAAGGGAATCACATCCTTCTATCTCCAGTCCTTAGGTACTACAACATCCTCCCATGATTTGTTAAAAATGGAAGACAGTGGTGTCACTAGTTCTCCCCTTAGTTCTTTTAGAATTCTGGGGTGAATCCCATCAGGGCCCATTGCTTTGTCCACCATAGGTTTTAGGAGTTATTTCAGAACCCTTTCTTCTGTGAATGGACTGGTATCGACCCCACTATCCAGAGTGCTTCTACTGACTGGATTAAGTAACTCCCCCTCCTCGTAAAGAAGAGAGGGGAGTTAACTAATCAATCAATAGAAACACTCTGGATAGAAAGTCTGAAACTCCTAAAACTGAAGGTGGACAAAGCAATGGCCTTGATGGGATTCACCCCAGAATTCTAAAAGAACTAAGGGAGAACCAGTGACACCACTGGATATTAATCTGCTAGGAAAAAAAAAGGAAGCACTAGATTTCTTAATGCAATGCATAACAAAATCATCAAATGAGCATTGATGAAGAAATACAGAGTATTACATATTAAAAGCCCTATAAGCACAACCCTTAATCTTAGCAAATGCAGTTAAACTGTCACCCAGAAAAGGAAGGTTGTTGTTATAAATATGGTTTTAATTGAAAGAGTCATTTAGACTGAGAACAAATATGATTTCAATTTATATTGCCAGAATGTTTCCGTTGAAGGAGTTTTGTTCAGATCACCCCTCTAATTGCGGAAATTCTCTTTCCATCATCTGAAAATGGAAAGTATGTCTCTTTCCCTTTGATTCCACATGTTGAGAAAGAGCACTGACACTGTCTGCCTTCTGAATATTACAGATGTTCTGGCCAATGTGCTCCTTAAACTTCTGAGTAGTTTTGCCCACTGTTACATGAGGGGAAGGGTTGTATCTTTCACCTGTTCACCTGCTGCATAGTGTGTTCTAGTTGTGTGTTTTTTATCACATTCTATTAAAGGATTTAAGGATTTCTGTACCACAAGCCATGCTGCTGTCATTACTTCCTGGTGGGAATTAAGAAGCTGGGCTCTATGACTGCTGTGTGAGTGCTCTTCTTTTTGCCGTGGCTCCTTCCTTGTTGTTTAGCCACCTATCTGCCTTAATTTCTACGCTAAGTAGCCTGTAACTCTACTACTGTCCTAAGCTTCCTATACAGGAGATGTATGCAGTGAGTGCAGACCCCTTCCCCTATGCACACACAGCAGCAGTGCATTTTTGTAATGTCTCCTTGTTAACAATTCATTGTAAATATTACTTTTATAAATATTCTTATCAACATGGTCAGAGGACAGCACAAGGATTAAGAAAAAATAAGATATTTTAGTCAATAAGCTAATTAGTTTCCTGTACTATGCCATAGTGATTTTGTACTGTTTTAAAATAAGTAACTGTACACTAAAGTTGGTACCTACCTCTTATTCAGGGGGTTAGTATAAATTGCTAAAAAACTTTTAAAAATGAATTGCACTTTGATTAGTACACTGCTCCTTAAGAGACATTTAGTACTTAAGGGATACACCTTACTGTGCACAGTGACTCTGAGAAGGCTCTCGAGTGAAACCAGTTGGGTCACTGAGGGCTCTGCACTGCTTTGCACTCTCTGTGAACATTTGAATATCGGATACCTGTTGTACTTGTAAGTTGTTTTAAATCTATTTCATTAAACTTGGATTTTTATCTGGATACTCTGTGCTGGCTTGTTTCCTGCTGACTACTTTACACTTATGAGCCTAGCACGAGTGTTTGAGTGCTGTGACAGACATTGCTGTTTCTTTCATTTTTGTAATGAGCAGTCTGTCATTTTCAAGTAATGTTTCCCAAGTTGCATTTAAACCTCAAAGTCTCAGAACTTCACAATTCATTAGTAATAAAGAACGTCAAACCTTGCTGAAACTCTATCACTTACATCAGCAGTGACATCTAACAATTTCTATCATTCTACATAAAATTGTAGTGAAAAAGAACAACATGTTCCATACTGGGGATCGAACCCAGGCTTGTGCAGGTCTAAAATCCTATGCCAAGACCTAAAAGCCCTATCACAGACATCATCAATGGCATCATGCAGCCAAATAACTCACACTAAATGTTCCTCTGAACTTGACTAAATGCAAAATGAATAAGCATGACACAGACAGGCACTTACAGTTATGCTGTTGGTGCCTAAAAAGTTGAAACCTGACACTAGGAGTATGTTATGGGAAGAATTATGCAGAGAATAAAAATAATTATTTAAACACATTAAGGTAGGAGTCCAGGTACCAGTGTGGTATACACCTTAAGAAAGAGCACACTGCAGAAAACTTCAACTGCTATTATGAAATGCTGATATCCTGTATAGTCTATATAGAGCCTCTCTCTAAAAGTTAGGTAGAATATCACAGCTGCTCCTTCAGCAGCATGAAACTAAGTAAGGTACAAGTTCGAGATGAGATCTACTTGAAGGTGCTAAAGGATCTCAAAAGAATACAGCAAATCCATAGGCATGGGCAAACAAAACAAAGGAATACGTTTGTATGGTATGTAATGGCAAATCAATCTACACTATATGACAGTATTTTGTGCTTTTCAGCACTCTGTATTATATACTATTTTCTCTCTGTTTAGGAACCACTGTTTTTTCTAGATGAAATGGCACCTCCCACAAAACATCGGTGTCTCCTTGTGACCAGTAGGCTTGAAAAATAAAAAAATAATTTGATATTATATAGGCGTGGAACCCTCCACTTTTTTGCATATCATGTATTCCACTCAACAGTGCAGTTCCAACAAATTGCATTTCAGCAACACCTCTGCAGTTGATTGGGTATGCTGGAACACATGTTAGCTGAATTTGTGTTTTGGTCTGTCTCTTCCCCATCTGTCCTTTAATTCAACTAAATATGTTATTTAAAATGTTAATTATTTTTTTGGGGGTTGTCAAGAAAATGATCTGACAACCAGCTTATTTTCAGATACGTCTTGGGGAAAGTAGTACAGTAGATATGAGATTTATTCAGCAGATATACAAATAGACATCAAAGTTCATTATTAGCTAGCAATACCTATGTTACAGGATGTAATACTCTGTACAATACCAGGGATCCATTTATGTCCATGTTTTCTGGCTCAGAAATTCTGAACTACCACATGTCCTGAAACAAACCTCTCCATGGGAACTTTACTTCATGCTTAACCACAGTTTTGCTGTTGTACCTGCTGTCTTTTACACTTCGTATCAACCTTGGATTTTACCAGAGATAAGCAGGCATGAACTTATCTGTTTAGGAACAATTCTGTTGGATGTTTCCCAGTAAGTGTATAGTGCTCACCCTTCTTGAACACTATCTTTTCAATTTCACACGTCATGTCAGTTGCAAGTGGAGAGTAACTCATCAAAAAATGACACTGATAGATGTGCAGAAGTCAGATACGTATTTTCATAGTCCAATACATGATAAACTGTTACATGCAGTTCTGCTTTTGCTCTCAGGAGATCATATAGAAAACGATAGCAGTATCTTGTTACAACTGGATAAGTTATTTCCACAATAACTGGCAGCACCGGACAGTGTTTACGTATCTATAAGGCTTGAACAAGTAAATCTGTTTATCAGTCCTCTGGAGACTATGTAGACTACAGATGGTTAATATGGTGATACCAAGCTATTGCTCTATCTGTACGAACTGACAGTAATGAACAGTGTTCTCTTTTGCACTCTGTATAAACAAAGGCTTGAACTTACACTGTGATTTTCTTTCACACCTCGTATTCTTTTTATAAATTGATCTCATATTTATAGTTGCTGTATTCTCTTAAATAACACAGAGTTTAAAAAGTCACTTAAAACGAGGTTACACTTTTCACCCTCAATATCCAGTGATAGTCTAGACAGTGTATCTGCATTATACGCTAGCTAGAAGCTTCATATTAAATACCAGATTTATATGCAGCCAGAATCTGTGATCAGGTCTGTAATCAAGCTGTTGCCAATAAAAGTAACCCTTTCTTGGGTCCTAGGATTTTAAGCAGAGATTTGTGATCTGTAAACAGGGTAAATTTCTAATGTAAAGCTATTCGTGAAATTTTATTCCCCCCAAAACTATTCCTAAATCCTCCTTTTCAACTTATGCATACCCTTGTTCCATATTGTCAAGATACAAGATGCATAGGCTATAGGATTTTTACCACCATCTGGCATTTTATGAGTAACTGCAGTACCCATACCAACTGGAGAGGCATCAAAGGCCAAACTTACAGGCAGTGCAGCAGCAAAATGTACTAACACAGGGAAAGTTTCTTGGTGTTATTTTGACCAAACACATTTCTGGTCTTTGTGTAATAGCTGGATTACAAGTTTTATCAAGGCAGCTAAATGTGTTATAAACTTTACATAACAATTTAACAATGCCAGAAATTATATCAATTTTGTTAAATAGCATGAGGTCCTTAGCAACAGCCATTTTCTTCTACTGACTGATCTTCCTTGGGTTGTTTAGTATTGCAAGGAGAAAAAAATCTAACTTGCGCAGTAGCATAGCGGTAGCGTTACTGCTAGCCAGACTGAGGCCAGAGTTTGGGAATGCAACTGAGTCGCTCAGGCGGTGGTAGAGAGGGAGGATGGGTGTCCCATGGATAGCTCTTCTCCCTCGGGAGGTGTGGCACAGCACCCTTGCCACCTACTGGAAGCTGGCTGACAGCACAGTAAGATTCCCTCAGTAGGGCAGCAGATGGGATCATCACCCTTGAATGCTGATACATGTGTAACCCCCCGAAGGAAGAGAATCTACAGTGGTTCAGCTTAAAACACTGTGTCCTTTTTAGGTCCTTAGGCCTAGATCCCATAAGGGGTTAATTTTCCTTCCTCCAGTGGAAGCTGATCAGCCATTGGTTGAGAGGAGTACTCCTAGAGCGTTGGTCTCATTTGGGCCATGTGGAAGACAGCGGGCCAAAAGAGTTCAGTCTAAGGGCAGGAGCAGGGCCGGTGCCGCTTCTGCAAAATCTGCCAGTCTTTCGTGTGAATAGGAGGCTTTGTCTGAACCTGGTGAGGATGTGGCAGCTGTAGATTTCAAGAACCCTTCAGGGGTATGATGATGCAATGGGAGGAGGAGGATTACAAAGACACTTGCCTGTAGCTGCCATGGGATTTGAACCCAAGCAGTGTGTGGACTTTGCATTCAAGAATGGAAGTTATTCTGGACTTCACGTCCACAAGGGAAGAATCATGTGGCAGCTGAAGTAATTTGGACATTGGGATCCAAACCCATGGGTCAGTTCTTGGGTGGGGGGGAGGTTGGATCTGAATGGCACCACGGCCCCCCCAGAGATTCTGGCCCCTCCTTGCCCATTACAAATTACAGCCCTCAGGGGCTGAAGAAGTAATTTGGACCTGGGACTTCTTGGACATGGGGGTCAGTTCTTGGCCAGGAGGTGGCTGACACTGTCCAGTGGCACCATGGACTCCCGGGGATGGCTGTCTGCCCTTGCCCACTAAATCTGGAGATGGAGGGTAATTGAAAGGTTCAGCTGCAAGGCATCTGAGACAGCTGAAGTAGGACAACTCCTGGGTACATGCCGACCATATTAAGAGGAGCGAGGTTGCTCTGAAATGACTGTAGGAGATTGCAGTCAGTCTTCAACATGGGGACTGCAGTCAGTCTGAGTCTGGAACTGCAGTACGGAACTCAGATTAGATGCCAGTAGATGTGTAGATGCCAGTGGGATCCTGCCAGAGAGAGTATAGCCAGCTGAGGGAAGTTGGGTTGGATCTGCAAATGGGAGAGTCAATGCTGCCTGGATAGTTCAGTTTAAAGTTCTAGAAAAGGTTAACTGTATGCTGCTCAGTTATTCGAGGTCATCTGGATGACCGCTCTTGCTGAATAGGGACATTGAATACTGTATATGGACTTACGGACAATGCATGGACATTGAAGTAGCGGACCCCCCCAGTCCACTGCCTTAGATTTTCCATTGGGATATTGCGTTATCCATTTCAAATAACTCCATGGAGTAATCAAGTTTATTATTAAAGGATCCTTCACTGTTTTCAATTGCCATTTGGACTTTTTAATGCCTGCTTTGTTTTGCTGTGTTGCTAACCAAGTTTGCCTCCTAGCTCAGTGCACCATGGAGGAAGCCTGCGCCCCAGTCTCGAAGAACAAATGTAAGCCATCTTTAAAGTTTCTGTTGTGGTTCCCCCTCCTCACAGACATAACACCAGCATACCCCTAGACATCTGGGTGGGCGCTACACAGATAAATGGTGTGTCACTACACAATGTGTGGCGCCGGAAGAAACTTGGAGGAAAAACAGTGACCAGGATGACACCCCATTTACTGTAGGCCCTGTGCCACCAACTAGGTACCTGCTCCAGGTTATCTGGACTGTGCTCTGTAAGGGCTGGGCCAGACCGTCCAGCCCTGCAATGGGGTAATCCTGAAGTGAGAAAGTCAGTCTTTGGGAATGGGGTGACAGAGATGTGAAGGCTGGGATAGAAGGGAGGCAGCTGGCAGGAAAGGAGTTCAAATAAATAAGGGGAAAAAAGGGCAAAATCTGATGTATAGCTGTAACATAGCTTGTAATTTTTGCTTGTGTTGATCAATGGCCAACCAGTGCAATCCAGAATGATGTAGACTCTGGCCAGGTGTCTTTCCTGGTGGCAGATCCTACATCAATATGAACTGAACTGGCAGTGATTCCAAGACATTTGTTTTACTTGCTTCAGTGAGTCATGGGAAGCTGCATCTAACACTTCAAAGGTGCTGGCTATGTTAAGTTCAGTAGGTCAGCACAGCACTACAGTATGCAAAGAATTAAGTGAACGGCTATAAAGCTCTTCGCCAATAATGCCACATACAACTGGGTCTCTCAGCTATTCATCCAGGCTACTTCCCAATTTGCAGGAGGAAAGAAAACAGTATCTTCAACAGGGTATTAAATAGGCCAAAAAAATTGATTAGCAGTTTTACACATAAAAGTGCTAATCAGCTGTAAAAATGCATAGCACTTGGCACAGAATGGTAAGCAAAATTTAAAGAAAATGTATATAGTTTTATTAATTTTTGTCCACTGTTGCATGGACCAACTTTAAAAATGGATAGCAGTCTACTGCTACACATTTGTGAAAATGGTCAGCATTACCCCGTTTTGTGTAGTGTTTTGCTATGCTAACCAGCTATTTAATACACTGTTCAAACATGCAATATGTTTCCTTGAGGTTTGCCAGGTTGCTGCTTTTAGGCTATCACATTTCTTCTTGGCAAATAACAGTGTCTCGCGGTTGTGAGAAGCGGTTTAACTGAAGTCTTGCCTGACTTTTTTGGCACAAAAGATCCCTTAGCAGAGCGAGTTTCAGACAGCTTGCCACAAATTGCCAATTTCCTTCTGTAACTCCCCCCTACAAATGGGGGTTCCCAAAAAGTCTTCCTTGAGTTTGCCTAAATGCTCACTGCCAGGCTGGTGTCCTGCATTTTTAGCAGTTTAAATGTGATTACCAGAGCCTGTATAGCCGCTGTGTACTGTCTCTTTAAGAGCTGCCTATTGCATTTTAAGTAATCTGAGAAGGAGCTCTGTTGAAAGATGTAACTATTTACTGAAAATCATTTAGAGTGATAATGATAATGTAGTTTGTCTAACCTGCTTTCTTTGTAGCAAGGAGTGTTTTGTTTGTCTCCACTATCTTGGTCCTGGACTGCAAATTGGACCAAACATTACTGGTGGGACCTAAAATGTAGTCGGACTACAGGAGCTGTCTGAATTCAAAATCTGTAGGAACTTGAGTTTGGAGCTTTTTGCACCTTTTTTGCAACTGAAGGGGGAGCTCTTGCTTTGACTGACAGCCAAATCAGCCAACCAAATCTTTTGCATCTTGGGAAGTCCGGGCTGCTTGCAGTTTTCAGTTAGTTCTGAGCTGGGAAGTGAAATGAGAGGAGCTGAATTGATTCTGAGCAGCAATCCTGAGTGGATTTGCATGGGAGGACTGTGAAAAGGCTGAGTTTTGGCTTACATGTCTGTCTGAGAGGAGAGAAGAATTATTTTGGACTAAATCAAAGTTTGTGTGACTAAAGTAAGCTACTGAAGTGGGCCAGGCTCAGCCTGAAGAAGACAGAATATTTTTGCTGAATGCAATCGGCCTGTCAGGAGTTCAGCTACCCTAAGCTCCCGTGTGTGCAGAGACTTTGCGATTGTGACTGAGGAGTTCTTTGCCTGGTACAGTGGATTTCCCTTACATGTAAATGTGCTATGAGCTGCTAGTGGGTTGTGAGTTAGTTCCCACTGTGTGAACTGTGTTCTGCTTGCTGAAGCTGTATCTAGCCCAAAACGGACTGCATCCGAATTTGTCTCCATGCGGTCTGGGCCTCGCCAGACTGGCCCAGCCAGACTACCCACTGCACAGAGAAGCCATCAACAAGAGACCTGCCTGGGGATCAGCCCTCTGCTCCACGCTTGAACAGGAACGACGCCTCTGCGACTCGTGTGGGACCTGCTTCTCCTGGCATTCCAGATCAACCACCTGCAGTCTCGATTTTCATCCTGCCTGTGTCCAGTCTTGGGTATCGTGAGTAAATACCAGGGTAGCTCCCTGCAACAACAGCTTAATCTGAGTGTGTCATCTGATTGTCTTGTTGTTTCATTTCCTTTATGAACTGAGCCCTCTGGCCTCAGATTACAAATACTGTGTACTGTGCATGTTGTGTTTTCCATCACAGGGCCCCAACCAGGTGTGACGCCGGCCAACCCCGGGCATCAGTCCTGGCTAGCCCATCTCTTCTCCACCTGGGTACCCAGAGGTGTGACTGTGTGGGGGACTCAAAGTGCATGCATAAGTGCTTGACTGATATAACCTTTAAGCTAGCTAATTAACCTGATTTTGCCCTCCGTTGTTCAAGTCTCCTGAATAAATCAGATCTAACTTTTCTGCATGGAATCTGACTGTGGTTCCTGTTTGGGCTCAAAGTACTGCACTGTTTCTATTTGCTGTGCATAACCTTGTTTTACAGGGGGTCCCCAGGGTCGAGCCAGAGGAACCAGCCCTGGTGGTGGTAAGTGCAAACAGTGTGGGAACTTGTGTAGTGTACCAGGGGTATTGTGAAAGTGATCATTGTACAGTGCTCAGGCCACTAGATGGGAAAGAGTGGGGATTACAGTGTCCCGGAGGGCTGTGCACAGGTTAGCTTGACCACTACCAACCCTGACCTCCGGGTGGAGGCACCCGTTTCAGAACTCAGGCCCCTTAACCTGCTACTAGCCAAGCAGGCAGAGGTAGTAGCCCTTGGGATAGCGCCACCTAGGGGTTACATTTTGGAGGCTCACTGCTAGGATTAGCATCCCCTAGTGGCCAAATATGCGAATTGCTGTTAAAAATAAATGGCTACCCCAACAGAAGTGGCTGTACACCAGTTGGTGGGGTGGTGTACTGGGCAGGAGATCAACCCCCAAAATGCTATACTTATCCTGGATATTCTCCTGGGTACCAATAAGGACACTGTAGAGGGAGTACTTTCCAAGGTTGAATGTTTACAAAACCCTGTGGTGGTGGCTCAACAGGCTAATCTGCTCGCCCAAAGTTTCATAGCGTTAGTAGAGTGTAAGGACCCAGTAGACAGTTCCAAAGTGCCACAGACCATCACCTCCAAAAGAGCCCTCACTGCCTGGAGAGTGATAACTAAAGACAGTAAAGACCCTGGGGAGAATGAGCCCCCCCCCCACTATCTGAGACTTTTGAGGAGAAATTTGCTAAGTTGTTCCTGGAGGAAGGGAAAACTGTGGAGGACTTAAAGAAACTATTCCTGCCACCTGGGGGTGTTCCTCCCCCAACACCCCCTCCTGCTCCAGCACCTGTTATTGCCCCTCCTTCTGTGCCTGTGCCAATGCTGGCCAATGCTGGCTCCTATGTCTGTACCTGCCATTAGTCACGACTCTTACCGAAGGTTGAGAATCTTCTCCAGCACCCTCCCCAACCCCCAAGAGGAGGAGGATTGGGAGACCTGGATAGATTGTGTTGCCCCTTTGGTACCTGAATGACAGTATGCAGAGGCTGAGAAATGGAAAAGGATCATAGAAAGTTTGAGGGGTCCCACCCTAGAGGCCATTAAATTTCTGAGGTCCACAAACCCTGATGCATCTGCCCAGAAGTACCTATCTGCACTCGAAGGCAACTTTGGGAGCATTGAGTAAGGGGAGAACTTGATGTGGAAATTACAAGGTACAAAACAATGGCATGGGGAAAGTTTGTCTGCATATGTTACTTGTCTGGAAAGACCACTGCAGAAGGTATACGAAAAGGTGGGGTAGTCGCCAGTGACTTAAACCATGTGAGGCTGGGGCACATATTGCAACATGTGAAGCATTCTAAATTGCAGCTCCTTCAATTAAAGCTCCCAGATAGAAGGGTAACCCACCAGACTACTGTGACTTGATAAAGAACTCCAGGAGGTTGAAGATGAAGAGGGGATTGTAATTCTAGGGTGGCGCGGCCAAGTGATCACAGCATCGGAAGGCCCTTCTGAAGTGGGGACCAATGAGGTGTGCAGCCCTGAGATGAACTGCTGAGGGAGTTCAGGAAACAAAAACAGTCTCTTTATGAAGGCCGCTCCTGCAAGTACAGGCACCGACCCTTATCCAACTGCATCTGCTATGGGGGTTGGGGTGTCCACCCAGGCATCTCCTGCTGACAGCAACTCGAAACTCAATGTCTTGACTATGGAAGTAAGAGAATTGACAAGATGTCTCCAAATGCTCACCACACAGCAGACAGAGATGGCACCAAGGTTTTCAGTTGGTAGTACCACCGCCCCAGCTCCCAGTGTGATGCCTTGGCCACCCCAAATCTCAGAAAACATATTTTGCCATAACTGTGGGAAGGATGGGTACATGAAGAGAGAATGCCAGTCCACAAAAGACCTAGATAAAGTTGTATATGGGCTTCGTGATGAGCTTCGGAGAACAAATCAGCAGTCGAGGAGTGCCCAAAATAACCACAGTGAGGGTTCAAGAAGTAGTAACTCAAATCCCTATGTGGCTAAATCATCTGTCCAGGCCCCTGCTGCTGTCCCTCCAGACTGGTCCAAAATAGTGGGCCCTTCAATGGAGACTACCGTGGCTGTGAATGGTATTCCTACTCGGGCTGTGCTGGACAGTGGGTCGCAAGTGACCATTGTATTTAAGGACTGATATGACAAACACTTATCTGCTGTGCCCTTACAATCCCTGGAAGGCCTACAAGTGTGGGGGCTGAGTGACAAGTCTTATCCCTACAAGTATATGTGCCTCTGGTTGTCATTTCCTGCAGCTGTAACTGGTGTGCAGGAGCAAGTTGAGACACTGGCCTTAGTGTGTCCCTCTACTGGACTGTATGATGGGGTTCCCCTGTTAATTGGGACCAATACCCATATGTTTGGGAGACTGGCACAACTCTGTCATGAGAAACAAGGGCAATGGACTGGGAGGGCCCTAAAAATTCCCACTCTGATCAAGAGGGCCTATGATTTAAACAGAACCCCAAGGGGGTGGACCAGGATGAACCGGTAGGGGTCGTGTGGAAGAAGGATCCCGATAATGGTACTGGCCCCTAACGCCCAGTGTGTCGTCTCAAGGAAGTCCGACCACTGCAAAGATGTGGAGAACAAAATACTGATGTTGGACCAGCATGAAAGCTGGAAAAGTGCTGGAAGGATTATTGGTTAAGCCCAGCATCTTGCCAGCTTGTGTCTCATGCCTATACCTCGACGAGTGATGGTCCAGATTCATAATGTGTCAGATTGGGAGATCTGGGTGAACAAAGGATGCACCTTAGCTGGCGGTACATCAAGTAGACACTGCAGTGCGTTGCCCAGCAACAAGCACCCTGGCAAGACAGATAGGTGACTCTGACTTGTTTGATTTTGGTGACTTCGCTGCTGGGGCTGAATGGAAGACTAGAATTAGCCAGAAACGCCCAGAGAGACTGGAGTGTTTCTATTGAAGGAATGGGACGGGATGTGTCCAGGGTGCAGCGTGATCACATACGCCCTGCATGATGAACTGCCATTTCAAGAGAGGTCTCAACGCCTAGCCCCTGCAGACGAAGCGATGTGAGAAGACACTTGCAGGAAATGCTCGTGGCTGATGTGATACAAGAATCAAGGAGCCCATATGCTTCTCACATTGTGGTTGTGCATAAGAAGAATGGATCCGTGAGAATGTGTGTTGATTATCTGACCCTCAACAGGTGGACCATCCTTGATCAATACACCATGCCCCATATACAAGATGCTCTGGATTGTTTGAATGGGAGCAAATGGTTTTCGGTGTTGGATCTTCGCAGTGGATATTACCAGATTCTGATGGCTCTGGAGGACCGTGAGAAGACAGTCTTCATCTGTCCTTTGGGGTTCTATGAATTCTTGAGAATGCCACAGGGGATATCGGGCGACCCAGTCAACTTCCAGTGACTGATGGAACGAGTGGTGGGAGACATGAATTTGCTGGAATGCCTGGTGTACTTGGACTATGTCATTGTGTTTGGGAGCTCCCTAGAGGAGCATGAGAGTCAACTGTTCAAAGTACTAGACCGACTGGAAGATTTCGGCCTCAAGCTGTTCATTGACAAGTGCCAATTTTTCCAAACCTCTGTGAAGTATGTGGGGCACATAGTGTCTACAGAGGAGATAGAGACTGATTCTAGTAAAGCTGAAGCCTTGACTAATTGGCCCCCGACCCACAATTTGAAAGAACTGCAACGTTTCCTGGGATTCTGTGGCTAGTACCGCCAGTTCATAAAGGACTATTCCAAAGTGATTCGGCCTCTCTTGAATCTTACCCAGGGTTACCCTCCTACCAATTGAAAATACAAAAAAGGGACCATCAAAGAACCAGACAAAGCATATTTCCACCCAGGTGAACTTTTTGGGTCCCATTGGATGCCTGACTGTGAAGCAGCTTTCCACAAAAGTCTATACCAGCTCACCCATGCCCCCATCCTCGATATGCTGATCCCACCAAACCCTATGCTGCACACTGGACAATTGGGTCTGCAGGGTCTAGGAGCTGTACTGTATCAAGACCATGAGGATGGTTTGAGACCAGTGGCATTCGCAGCAGAGCTTGACCCTGTCAGAGTGAAACTACCCTGTGCACAAGTTGGAGTTCCTTGCATTAAAATGGGCTATTGTCTACCAGTTTCATGATTACTCTTGGAGTGAAAATATTGGTGAGGACTGACAATAACCCATTGACCTATGTATAGACTTCAGCTAAGTTAAGCATACAGGGGCACGGTGGCTTTCTACGTATCAACATATGATTATGCTGTAGAATACAGACTGGACCTGAATCATGTTGATGCTGACTACTATCCTGGAGGCCCATTTCCAAGAGCAACTGGGTCAGGGTGTCTGAACTTGACATCTGAGCATTGTGCCAAAAGTTTGATAGAAATGAACAGATGTCTACAGACACAGTGGACTGCTTAGCAGATTGCTTGGTCCCCTATGGCACCTGCACACCATCTGCATATTGTCACTTTTCTGCTCTACATATTAGTGCACTACCTCAGTTTGACAATGACAGCATTCAATGGGCTCAACTTCTGAGATCCTATGATTCAGCCAGCACTTGATACCCTCAGTCAGGAAAAGATGTGTCCAAGTTAAGTTCCTCTGATCTGCTACGAATCACTTTATTGTTTAAAGAAGGCCCCAGGTTGAAGCTGCTTAATCAGTTGTTGTATAGAGAGACAGTAGATCAGGGTGGCCAAATAGACAAGCAACTACTGGTCCTGCCCACAGCCTTCAAAGATTTGGTACTGAGGTCCCTCCACAATCATATGGGCCACCTCGGTATCGACTGGACCCTTGACCTAGTCCGATCTCGATTCTACTGGCCTAAGATGAGGGCCAATGTTGAGCACCATGTAAGGACTTGTAGTCGCTACCTGCAGAGGAAAGCCCTGCCCCCCTTGTCAACATTACTACCAGCACCCCAATGGAACTAGTCTGCATAGACGTCTTGAGTTTAGAGCCTGATCAGCGAAACACTGGCAATGTGTTAGTGGTTACGGACCATTTCACATGGTATGCACAAGCTTTTCCCACCAAAGATCAAAAAGCATCTACTGTGGCCAAGGTGCTAGTGGAAAATTTCTTCGTCCACTATGGTGCCCCCCCAGCGAGTTCACTCTGATCAGGGCCGGGACTCTGAGAGTCGGCTGATCAAAGAAATGTTCTCTCTATGGGGGGTGTGAAAGTCAAGAACCACCCCTTATCACTCGCAGGAGGATCCTCAACCAGAACTCTTTAACCGCACCCTGCTGGACATGCTAGGCACCCTCCTCCCAAAAGATAACCATAAATGGAGCCAGCAGATTAGCACCTTGGTACATGCATACAATTGCATGAAGAATGATGCTACTGGGTTCTCTGCCTACTGCCTCATGTTCTGGAGAGAGGCCCGGCTGCCTGTTGATGTCTGTTTTAGGGTTTCTCCTGATGTGGTCCGAGCTGAAGATTACCTGCAATACGTACAAAAACTGAAAGCTCAGTTGAACCATGTCTATCAACTGGCCCAGACAATGGCTTCCAAAAGAAATCTAGCCAACAAAGAGAGACTTGATAGGAAAGTAAAGGCTCAAGAGCTTAGGCCTGGAGATCATGTGTTGTTGCGAAATTTAGGATTGCATGGTAAACACAAAATTGCTGATCAATGGCACCATCTTCCCCATGTCATAGTTGGAAAGTTGGATGATTTGCCAGTGTAGAAAGTGTGCCCAGAGAATAACTTCAAAGCTGTCAAGATCATGCACCGTAACCACTTGCTACCTATTGGTCAAGTTATAGTTGAGGCTGAACCCACCGAGATTGATTCCGCTGGATCAGTGACTCGTGCTGCTGCAAGAAAGAAACAAAGTCAGCTTGCCCTCATGGTTGCCGATTTAAGACTTCCCCAGCAGCAGGCCCAGAATGATAGTGACTACCAGTCTAACTCAGATGACAGTAAGTGTGATAATGCCTATTACCCCTCAAATGAACTGAGTCACTTGTTTTGTGGAAATCCTGTGTTGAATTATGGGGATGAAGCTGGGAATTCTGGACTGCCTAACGCCCCGGCATCATCCTTGGAGCCAATGCTCCCTGAAGGTGAAGTGCAAAGTATCACGTCTGAGGATGCTGAGTCTTTGTGTATCATGGAACTGTACGATTTGCCTGAAGGAGAGGCTGATGGTATGAGTCTTTCTGGTGACATGCCAGAACTTGAGGAACACTATGAGAGTGCTGACAACCCCTCTTCAGTGCCAGAGTGTCTTCAAAATGAGCCAAGTGTTGTAGAAACGGAGACTACAGAGCAAAGGGCTGACAGTGCTCCCAGCTTGGACATTCCCCTTCATGTAGAGGCACCCCTCACAAGTGATGAAAGCTCCAAGACCATTGCTGAATGTACAGAGACTGTGGTTGTTTGCCCCAGAAAGACTGGCTGAGCTGTCAAGCCAGTGGTGTGCTTCAGTTACGATTCCCCCCGGGAGGCCAGTGGATTTGCCTCTCAATGTAGTCCACAAAGGTGTTTATGTCTCTCACACCTCACTGCCCAAATTGAGCTTGACGGCCCATTCCAGGTTACTTGTTCTGCCCTCATACCATGGTGCCCTTGCCCCCATCCAGCCCCAAGTTAGCTGACAGGGAAGGGCTCCCTCTTGCACTGTTTAGAATACAAGAAGTTATTACATGATTCTGTATAGTAATGTTCAATTTACCTGTGTGAAATATGCATAATGTATTGTCAGAATGGAAATGATACAGTGGAGTACATTGAAATGTATAGTAAAGTGACATGTTATGCCAATTGTTGTATCAGGCAGTACTTGTATAGCATGCTAATGGTATAAATATCTTGTATATGTTGCATTTTCAATGTTATGATGGTACAGACTTGACATGGATGCCACGCTTTCCCAGGCAGGGAAGGGTGTAACCCCCCCTACAAATTGGGGTTCCCAAAAAAGTCTTTCTTGAGCTTGCCTAAATGCTTACTGCCAGGATAGTGTCCTGCGTTTTAGCAGTTTAAATGTGATTACCAGAGCCTGTATAGCCTCTGTGTACTGTCTCTTTAAGAGCTGCCTATTGTAGCTTAAGTAATCTGAGAGGGATCTCTGTTGAAAGATGTAACTATTTACTGAAAAATCATTTAGTGATAATGTATGTAGTTTGTCTAACCTGCTTTCTTTGTAGCAAGGACTGTTTTGTTTGTCTCCACTATCTTGGTCCTGGACTGCAAATTGGACCAAACAGTACTGGTGGGACTTAAAATGTAGCCGGACTACAGGAGCTGTCTGAATTCAAAATCTGTAGGAACTTTAGTTTGGAGCTTTTTGTGCCTTTTTTGCAACTGAAGGGGGAGCTCTTGCTTTGACAGACAGCCAAATCAGCCAACCAAATCTTTTGCATCTTGGGGAAGTCCCGGGCTGCTTGCAGTTTTCAGTTAGTTCTGAGCTGGGAAGTGAAATGAGAGGAGCTGAAGTGATTCTGAGCAGCAATCCTGAGTGGATTCGCATGGGAGGACTGTGAAAAGGCGGAGTTTTTGGCTTACATGTCTGTCTGTCTGTTGCTCCTGAGAGGGAGAGAAGAGAATTATTTTGGACTAAATCCAAGTTTGTGTGACTAAAGTAAGCTACTGAAGTGGGCCAGGATCAACCTGAAGAAGACCGAATATTTTTGCTGAATGCGATCGGCCTGTCAGGAGTTCCAGCTACCCCTAAGCTCCTGGTGTGTGCAGAGACTTTGTGATTGTGACTGGGGAGCACTTTGCCTGGTACAGAAGATTTCCCTTACATGTAAATGCGTTATGAGCTGCTAGTGGGTGTGAGTTAGTTCCCCACTGTGTGAACTATGTTCTGCTTGCGGGAAGCTGTATCCAGCCCAAAACAGACTGCATCCGAATTTGTCTCCATGCGATCTGGGCCTTGCCAGACTGGCCCAGCCAGACTACCCACTGCACAGAGAAGCCATCGACGAGAGACATTCCTGGGGATCAGCCCCCTGCTCCACGCTTGAACAGGAACGACGCCTCTGTGACTCGTGTGGGCTCTGCTTCTCCTGGCATTCCAGATCAACCACCTGCAGTCTCGATTTTCGTCCCACCTGTGTCCAGTCTTGGGTATCGTGAGTAAATACCAGGTAGCTACCTGCAACAACAGCTTAATCTGAGTGTCATCTGATTGTCTTGTTGTTTTGTTTCCTTTATGAACTGAGCCCTCTGGCTCCAGATTACAAATACTGTGTACTGTGCATGTTGTGTTTTCCTTTACAGGGCCCCAACCAGCTGCGATGCCGGCCAACCCCGGGCATCAGTCCTGGCTAGCCCATCTCTTCTCCTCCTGAGTACCCAGAGGTGTGACTGTGCGGGTAACTCAAAGCGCATGCATAACTGCTTGACTGATATAACCTTTAAGCTAATTAACCTGATTTTGCCCCTCCCTTGTTCAAGTCCCCTGAATAAATCATATCTAACTTTTTCTGCATGTAATCTGACTGTGGTTCCAGTTTATGCTCAAAGTACTGTGCTGTTGCTATTTGCTGTGCATAACCTTGTTTTACAGGGGGAACCCAGGGTCGAGCCAGAGGAACCAGCCCTGGTGGTAAGTGCACACAGTGTGGGTACTTGTGTGGTATACCAGGGGTATTGTGAAAGTGATTATTGTACAGTGTTCAGGCCACTAGAAGGGAAAGATGGGGGTTACAGTGTCCGGAGGCTATTGCCCAAGGTAGCTGACCCTCTACCATCCCTGACCTCCAGGTGGAGGCACCCGTTCAGAACTCAGGCCCCTTAACCTGCTACTAGCCAAGCAGGCAGGGCAGAAGCCCTTGGGATAGTGCCACCTAGGGGTTACACTTCTCTTGCTTCTGTTCTACCCTTTTGCAAATATTGTTGCATATTTATTTGAAATTACTCCACCCAGGATAAATGCAACCTCTGCTTTATGGGGCTGCTGGGAATGACAGCAGCAGTCAAACAGTCCAGCAGTAATAGTTACATACAGGTTAAAGTATACAAGGCAAAAAAAACCTGTAACGGTAAGTACATCAAAACAGTAACCAAAGCAAGATAAAGTGGGGTTGCAGCACATAAATGGCAAAAGCACTGATATGCACCACAGCCAATAATACGTGGGCAACCATCCACAACAAGGTGGTTTCCATTGGGTTCAGATGAAGTCACATGGACCTTGACAGCAAGGCACCTGGCGCTCACTCACCCTTGTGACCGACGTGACGGTGACCAAAAATGCGGACTTCCACAACAAACGCAAAAAATCATCTGCCCATAAACTCAAATGACTTAACCACTAGCCATAATGGCACCAGCAGCAAGTCCCATGATGGAGCTGGTTTCTGCAGTAGAGGGGTGAAGTGATATAGCTCTTTGAAGAAATGGCTGATCGCTTTGTGTCGTGCCACTGTCAGCACCTTTTCCTTGGCACGATAGGCTGAAATGGCAGTCAGATGCACCTTACGAGAAGTGGCTCACAACTCTTCCTAAAACAGGGACCAGAGGTAGTCAAGAATGTGTGATGTTGGGCAAAAGAGGAGCTCCAGTCCAAGCTCTTCGCAGCAATACAAGAACCTCTTTCCCTTGCTGTATGTCTTGCCAGTCCACTCCTTCCAATTGCCTCCAACACTCAAGAGAACATGTTCTGAAATCCCAAGTGCATGGAACTCTAGATGCAAAAGAACCAGATGATCAGGTGTAGAGACTGTGGGTCTAGATGCCAGACTGTCCTCCTGGGCCTCATCAGCAGGTCTGGTCTGAGTGGAAGCAGCTATGAAGGTCTACTGCTGAGATTAAGATGATACTGTTACCAGAACTGAAGCAGCTAGTCAAGTGCAGCCAGCATCACAAACGCCCTGCCCCCTCTACACCTACAGGATCACCTTGTGGACCAGAAGAAATGGAGGGAAGGCATACAGGAGGCCCTGAGCCCAGGACCAAAAGAACATGTTCCCTGGCAGGGTGCCCTGCTTAGGGGAACAGGCACAGAGCAGCCCTAGCTTCCTTCAGGTAGCCAACAGATCCACAGACAGAGTTGCCTACATTGTCAACACTTGGGACATCCCCTCCCTGTGCAGGGATCACTCATGGGACATCTCTACCAAGTCAGTCTGCAGGGGAATGAGCCCAGTACTATGTCTGGAGTGTCAACAGCTACTGAATGCATCCAGCATTGATTTGGTCACCAGAACCAGGTGATTCAGGTTGCATGTAACTGGGACCACTGATGCTCCAATTCCCACTGTTCCCACTGAAAGGGATGCTCCAACAGGCACAGTGCATCACAGCCATGGCAGTAGCCATAAAACCCAGAAGCCAGAAAATCTATCAAGCTGAGCAAGACTGCCCAACCTGAAATGATCAGGAAAAGGAGGACAGTTACACCACTCTGTCTAGGGGCACACATGATCTGGATCAGAAAGAGTCCAACTCTGCTTCAAATGAAGAGAATCACCTGCTTCAGGGTGAACTTAGATTTGACCAGAATGATCATCCGACCCAGGTCCCAGAACATCCGGACAGTCTGATCCCTAGAACGCCGCACGTCCCACAACAAGCAGCCTGTGATGAGCCACTCATTGATGTACACAGCCATCACTTTTGCCACTGAAGGCATCCATGGAGGACTAGTCTCCAGAAGAACTGCTGCTGCTGCCTTTGTGCTGACCATGCCCTCCCAACATTTTGGAAGGCTTGGTCAAGTGGTAGTGCTGAAACTATTGTCACTGTTGCCCACAAAAGGAACCAAAGCCTTGCCGTCTGGTCTTGGGCTGTTGCCTTGGATTGGTGACGAAGGTCCTTGAGTCCAGGGTCATATACTGGACATCTCAATACACGTGAGATGGCTTATGACCCATGGCCCAAAAAGATTTGTCCCAGTAAAGGCAGGTCTGTCACCAAGTGTTGGATTTCTGTGCAAATGGCAAAATCTGCAGCCAGGCACACTGACAGATAGACAGCCCCGAAGTCACCACCTGTGCCAACATGTCATCTGGTCCTGGGCCATCTGCAGTATTAGTCATTAGACATAAATTAGAAAAAAACTAGACAATCTTGGGCAGACTGGATGGCCTACTAGGCCTTTATTTGCCATCATTCTCTGTTTCTATGTTTTGGCAACTGGTGCTTGGCCAAGGAAAGTCACATATCATGAACCTCCTGCAGATCTAGCTGACTCTCTTCAAGGAGCAGGTCTGCCAAGTCTGTGAGCCTCTCAAAGAGCTCATGGCCAAACCTGGCCATCAGAAACACATAACTGAGTTGCAGTATACTTATGGATGCAGCTGAATAGACCTTGCGGACAAGAAGTCCTGATTCTTGGACTCCTTGTCCAGCAGACTGTCCAACTCGCTCTGCACCTTCCTCTTGTGGAACATTGTGACTGCCACTAACCCATCTGGTGACAGATGTTATGAAAATCTGGATAGTCCACCCCGGGGACTACATAGTTGTGGTCCATAAGAAGCATGGGGGGGCTGACAGGAGGTTGGGTGCTGCCATACACTGAGTGCTGGGCCCAAAGCAGCCAAGACGATAGGGATGACTTCCTTGGGTAAGGGGTCTTGCTCAAAGATAGCTATTGGCTAGGTCACCTTCATTTGGATTTCCTCCAATAGAGTGATGGGCCTGTGATCCATGAAGGCAGAGAATGAGGCCTGGTCTCCTGAAGAGGACCCGTCTGCTGTCCTGTCCACAGAGGGTCAACAGAACAAATGACATATCTGAATCATAAGAGAGAAATGTTGACCATCAACATAGGGTATGGAATACCCTCTCCAACAGGGTGACCACTACTGATAGGAGATGGGGAAGTCCAGGCTCAGGCCTCGAGCCTTTCATTTGAGCACCCATCACCGACTGGGGAGTTGGTGACTACCTGTATAGATCAACTTGGCATAGCTGGTAGAGTTGGAAGGGGGCTTCTGGGCACATGACCAGTGTGAGCGCCAAGAGGTGTAGCCACAGCCAGGACAGATCTAATGGCATCACTGGTTGATGCCTACCATGGGAAAAGGCTCTGTAGGCTGTGAAAGCTGGGTGATTTCCAGATGCCACCACCTTCATGAAGTGTGATTATGTTAATCTGCTAAGAAGGCTCTATAGTAAAAACAGAGACATCCAAAGACAAATCAAATATATTGAGAGACAAGGCCGCAAGATACAAGTCAGGGTCAATTTTTGTGTCACTAGAGAAGCAGACTTGCAGTGAACTTTGTGAGTGGTCTACAAGAAGCTACATTATCGCACATATTACCCCAGACCTGTAGTGGACTTCACAAGTGGCCCACTACATCATCACACACACTGCCCCAGATGTCTAGCAAACTTCACAAATGGCTATGTGAGCCACTTGCCAAGCAGCAACAATGTCTCAGATTGCCCAGGTCTGTACACTGTGGCATTGTATCTCATAATAATACATGTACAGTGTTCGTAAAAGGGAGTAACTGTATTCTTAGTACTATGTTATTTATTTATAATACTTACACATATATGTGAACCAAGGGTTGTGCCTTGGAAGACAATTTAAAGAGCCCCTGACACCTTTAGAAAAACTTTAAAAAAAGTGAGATTTAAACACAATTCAGGTATTATTTCCCCCTCTTGGTTGATTCCTTTATACACTTTCTCCCGCCATTTCTTAATCCACGCCCACATCCCTTCCCTTCCTCCCTTAACCCATACCCAACCTCCACAATGCTACTTTGCTCCCTTTTGCTCCTGAGCCTTGTATCTCACCCAATCCCTTATGATATCAATGCTATACCCACTGTCAAGATAAATAACTCAGTTAATACGACCTGCCCATTTCTACCATCCACAAGGGCCAACCACGGTTCCTTATTCACCCCGAACCACGTTTGCAATGCAACCTCTGGGATATCCCATAAAGGCCACCCTAACAATTCAGCACAGCCCTGGCACCTTACTTGTATCATGGCTTTTATTAACCCACTATGCCTGTCCATTAAAATATTATACTATGAAAAATTTTGCATCCATATATCAGGACCATCACTCAGCTCACAGCAGGCACCCAGGATTAGGAGGAAGCGCTCTGACCACTCACTATCTCTTGTCCCTTGGTGCCCTCCTCAAATTAATCTTCTACCTTCTGATCTGTTTTGGTACCATTGAAATAAATCCTGGCCCCATTGAAGTATTTTTCCCCTGCTGATCTATCCTCTATAAATGGCCTAAGCTTCCTACATATCAATGCCTGCAGCCTTTTAAAAATTCTCGTAATACAGGCCTGGGTGGCACATACCTGCCTGATTTTCTGGTCATCTCTGAATCTTGGCTCAGACCATCGACCAAAGACAGTGTTGTAAACCTTACCAACTATCAGCTCTTCAGAGCAGATCGCCCTTCCAGGGTGGTGGGTGGCCATATACATTAAGGACACCATCTCTGCTACCTGCCTCATCATCACATCCAAACCAAAGGAATTTGAATGTTTATCAATCAAAATATCCCTTCCAAACTTGTCTCCATTTAAATTGATTGGCTGCTATAGGCCCCCTCAGCAGGCCTCAAATTACTATCTCACCTGGGGTCAATAACCAATCTAGGCCCTGAAGATACCATCATCCTTGGTGATTTGAATTTAAACTGGCTATCTAATGCATCTGCTCCATTGGTAACCTTCTGTGACACCTATGGCTTTACACAGCTAATAAAAGACCCAACCAGGGTTAACCTAAAAATTCTAGCAACAGCTCACTCCTGGATATTGTGTTGGTAAATAAGCCTCACTTATATACTCATGCAGGAGTACTACCAATGATGTAAGTGACCATTGTCCCATAGCTGGCATAAGATCTTCACCCAAACCATCCAACCCTGCTGAATTTGTCCCCAAAGGTCAAAAAGAAGTTCAACATACCAGGTTACCTCCATGACCTGAGTAACACAATATATTGGCAAGATTTCTACCTACAACCTCAGTGGAAACAGCTCTCCAGATCTTAAAGGACATTATCACTAATGCTCTAAATATTCATGCACCATTCACCAATATCAGAACTAAAGCAAGGTCCTGCCCTGGTTCACCACTGATCTTAAAACAGCCTTGCTAGCCAGAGACAAACTGTGGAAAAAGGCAAGAAAAACTAAGGACTCCATAGACTGGCTAAATTTCAGAAAAGCAAGAAATTCATGTACAACACAAATAAGATCTGCCAAAGCGCCTATTATAGAGCTGAATTGGATGCCTCCATAATAACCAACCAGACTCTGGGGAACTATAAAGGGTATCTTGGGCCAAAACTCTACTCCTGCCTTAACCTGCAAACTGCTACTAAATAACACAGAAATTACGGATAAACAAGAAATTCTAAATACCTTCAATGACCACTTCACCACAGCTGGACTAGCATTTGACTCTTCACCTGCAAATCTCCTGAGATCTTCTCTGAATCTTCAATCCAACTGCACAAAGGCTACATCAACCTCTCCTTCAACCCAATATCATTGAAAGAAGTGGAAGATCTCCTCTCAATTTGGATACTTCAAAAGTGCAGGTACAGACTCCCTGGACCCTACTTCCTCAAGATTGCATCTCAAGTCTTATCTGCCCCTCACTCATCTCTTCAATCTTTCCCTCACCACTGGATCCATTCCTTCATTTGGAAAAACAGCTCAAGTAGTTCCTTTACTCAAATCTGGTGATCCCATGGATCTCAATATTACAGGCCCATTTCCATCCTATCAGTTCTGTCCAAGATGCTCGAAAAGTTAGTAAACTCACAATTAAGGGTCTACCTGGATAACAATAACCTCCTAAACACAGCACAATCAGGATTTGGATCAAGGCACAGCACCATTTCAGCCCTAGCCAAAGTAACCAATGACTGGCAGACTGCTATGGATAAGAAGAATAGTACCTGTGCTGTGTGTTCTGGATTTGAGAAAGCATTTGACACAGTGGATCATGAATCACTGATCACCCTTGGCTCAATAGGGTTGGATTCCCTTCACTCAATTGGTTCAAGTGCTATCTATCAGACAGATCACAACTGGTAAAAGGAAACTACCTATCCACATTAAAACCACTGCTAAGAGGTGTACCGCAAGGCTCTATTCTTGGCCCCATCCTCTTTGCCATCTATATTAATAATATTGATGCTAACCTCACTCAATCAAACATCCATCTGTTTGCTGATGATACTGTGCTATATGTTAGCGATCCTTCATTGTCTAAAGCTCTGTGAACTGCACAATCTGAATTCTCCATCCTACAACACAACTTACTGGATAAAAATCTACTTCTAAATGCCAAAAAACAAAAGCTATGCTCTTTTCCTCACAAAGTTGCTCTGCCACTACCCCATCATCTACCACCCTACAACTAACCACCTTACTTGAGAGAAGCTGGAATTGTTGATAACTTCAAATATCTTGGTGTCTGGATTGATAACAAACTTGACTTTTCTGTCCATATTGAGGAGCTACTAAAGAAACTGAGACAAAGGCTTGGTTTATTTTTAGAATAAAGCACTACCTCAACAGAGACTCCAAAAAAGATTAATCCAGGCTTCATTCCTATCCTCATTGACTATGCTGACTTTCTGTATGGGCACTGTTCACTCCCTCTTAAATAAACTGACACCCTATACCACAGGTCCATCAGATTCATTACTGACCTTCCTTCAGCACCCACCATTGCTCCCTTTATAAGGCAGTTAACTGGTCATCATTACAACACAGAAGAAATAGGAATGCTGCAATTTGATATTCAAAGCCTTATCAGGCAAGCTACCTACCTACATCTCGGACTGTTTTACTCAAATCACTTCTAGGCCATACAACCTAAGGATCAGCAAAATTATCATTCTTAAGGTCCCCAATGCCTGCACCCAGCTTGGGAGGGCTGCTATCAGCTACTCACTAGCAATTGTTTGGAACTCACTCCAAAAAACCATGAAGCTAAATAACCTCCCACCCTTAATATCCTTCAAAAGATTATTCACCACCCTATTCCCAGAACTCTGCAACTGCTTCCACAAGGCCTAATTCACGGCCCTACCCACCTCCCCTTTTCTGCTCGTGTTTCATATGCTGAAAACCCCATTCCCAGTCTCAAGATTCACCCTCAAAATGCCTGCTAGGTCCTATAATCTACATATTAACTCTGATGTGCCAACTGCCTACTGTCTCCCAGATTAAAGTGTTAATGCCTTGTACATATGTATATTGTTATATACTAGCACTTATGTCATTGTATTACTGTTTTTGTTACCCCTGTCATTGTATTACTGTTTATGATACCCTTGTCAATGTAATAACACTTGCACTTCTTGACCACTCAGGTCCATCTTGTAAATGAGCTATGCTCAATGATGTTCGCCTGATTAAATAAAGATTTTGATTGATTGATTGATTTTCTATAATTCTTTTCCTTCTTTATTACCGAGGACAGTTGTGTGAAAGAGGATTACAGTCCCTTAGACTTCACCTGGTCTTTCTGCTTGCCCACACCTGACATCATACTCCCCTGTTTATGGCATCAAAATTATCTCCACAGCAACAGACTGTGATGTCACAAACAGAACTGTGATGTCAGGTGTAGGCAACAGCCAGAATAGACAGGGCAGTGATCTTGTTTACTTGAAAATGTCCTAAGTAAGGTGAGATTTACAGAAAAAAATATTAAATATAAGTTGAACTGTGTCTAAGTATTATGTTCTTTCAAGGTTGTCACAACGGCATCAGGGGCTCTTTAAAGGAAGTCACAGGGGTCATGGATGGGAATGAGTGGAGTTCAAAAAATCCTAACTTCACATTTTCTTACTTTTGTGCCTTAATAAAAAACCAACCCTAACTTGTGCATTAATGTACTTTTTTCTTCTTTTTTTTTTTTTTTGCAATTAATCTTCTGTTTTTAAGAAAGATGGCCATAGTACATTGCTTGCATATGATTCACAAAGTGGCTGTCCTGTTGAGCACAGTCCAGAATCTTTATCTTTTTTTTTGCATGTGGCCCACAAAGCAGGTGCATCCTCCTACATATTGTGCCATACCTGTAGTGGACTTCCTCATCACACACACATACTGAACAAAACCCACTGCAGGCCCAACCCTGAAAATAAATTTCGGAAACACTTAAGGTACGTACTAAATGACTGACATTTGTGTTTCAAAGTAATAAAGATGTAAACATTACGAATGAAGTAAAACTGCAGTTACATAACAGACTAAGTCTTAGCACAGCCTTTGAAAAGTTTGCAGTTTTTCAGATGTTTTTCGTCTTTTCGAAAAGATGCCAAAAAAAAAGTACAATTTGCGCAAGTGCAGAGACACAGATTCCCCTTCAACTTCAACTTTTTGAAACCCTTTTCAGATGGTTTTACAAATTACCACTTATGTGGTGTTGAGAGGGTGGTAACCCCCTAAATCTGTGTCAAAAATATTTTAAAAAATAAAAATAAATGATTAGAACAGAACACATACTGAAAAAAATACCAAGACCTTGAGCATGCACAGTTCATGCTTTTCAGAACTTAGGGTTTTTATGCATATTTTCAAACAGGTGCAGAAAAAAACTCAGAAAAAGTACAAACTGTGCATGCCCCGGGACTTAGTAACACAGATTTTTTTATCATAACTTTTCTTTTTTTTTTATATTTTTGACCCAAATTTGCAGTTTTTACAAGTTAACACCCTCTCTCACCACCACATAAGTGGTAGTTTGTAAAACCCACCTGAAATGGGTTTCAGAGAACAGTGAATTCCGATGTTTGCATGACCACTAAAAGTCATGTAAATGAGTCAGCCCAATAATGCCAATGCTTGCTATGCCAGTGACCAGGATAAAGGAATGGACTCTAATTACTAGGGGGGCCAGTCTAGGGAGGGAGGATCGAGCTTCCAAGGACAGCTCTCTCCCTCAAGCAGGGAGATTCTTCATTCCACTACGTGACTACCACCCAGTGGAGGGGATACTTCATTCCACTACTTGACTGCCACCTAGTGGAGGGAATACTTCATTCCACTATGTGACTGCCACCTGGTGGAGAGGATAATCCATTCCACTACTTGACTGCCACCTGGTGGAGGGGATACTTCATTCCACTACTTGATTACTACATAGTGGAGGGGATACTTCATTCTACTATGTGACTGACATCTAGTGGAGGGGATACTTCATTTCACTATGTGATTGCTACCTGGTGGAGGCCAGCACCTCACCAACAGGACAACAGGAGCTGTGCTGGAGAAGAGTGGTTCCGGGGTGAGGGAGGGTGGCCTTCCCTCCCCAACTCTACCATGGGGAGTTGGGGTGGGTGAAATCCATGGGGGTAACTAGAAACTGGTAAGTCCTTGGTGGTAGGGGACGGTGGAGTCGGCAGGGTGGAGTTGAGGGGAGCCTAGCAAGTCCAACCACATGCAGCATAAAAACCTTCAGTGACTGAGCTGGTGGGTGTCATCAGAAGTGGGAGAGGGGCAGCCCAGGAGCCAAAGTAAAAGAAGCTCTATGGATGGAGGGAAGAGTCTTTTACGACTTGTGTAAGTAAACAGTGTGTCCTGGTTTTACGAAATACACCTTGTGAAAAATATTGGTGCAAAATGGAACTGCACATGTGCAGTCCTTATTTTGGCTATAATTTAAACTCCACACATTTCTAGCAAAGAATCATCTTTGGTCAAACTCTTCTAACCTGAAAGTTTCAGATGTGAACTCTCAGACAGTTTTGCATGATTGCTGAGCAAAAAGATCAACAATAACAATTCTTAGATGGGTATTTTTACACATTTTCAATCTTCTAGAACTTTTAAACAGCCAAACCAACTACTACCAAATTTATCGTATCCAGAGATCTTAGGCCAAAGCATGCACACCTAATTTCAGGTTCTTCTGTCCAAGGTCTGCAGTAGCATTAAGGTGCAAACATCAGGGTTTAGCACAGAGGTGCATTCTAAACCTCAACTGTAGTTGTACTACCGCACCACTATAATATATAATTTTTTGTTTTGAACTTAGTATTTATTCTACCCTCTCCCCCAAGATCTGGTCTCTTCGGGATCACCTAGGAGACATCTCTTGCGGTTCACCTCACCTGATCGACCCTTCTTCGCCCATGTAGCTGCAGTTTTAACCCCCGGGTGGGGATGGCATGTGCACCAACACCCTGAACCTCTTGTCTTGTCGGTCGGGAAGGTGCCAGGCGGGTGGCCGCAAATCGAGGGCAAGCTCCGATGATCCGTCTCTGCCAGAGCTGGAAGGGCTTTTTTCCTTCTGTACTAGGGAGTGGCTAGCACCCTGATGTCAAGGCATTGCCACTGACATCTGCAACTCCTGACCCCTTCTCTATGCTCTGGCATGCTTGCTATGCCTGCCAATCAAGCGCCAAGCGGAAACCCCCCTCCTTCCTGGGAGAAGAGAGCTGTTCTCCGGACGCTCGATCCTCTCCCTCCCCTGCCGACCCTTGACAACCCAGGCTCATTCCAGAACCCGGGTTGCCAGTGTGGCGCGAGGTGTGGCGTCCAGTGTCTCAAATCTCAGCACCACTGGGCTGGCCCATAATATATCATTTTTAATATTTTATTTTTTATTTGACTATTTACCCAGAATAATCCAAGTGATATTGCCTTTCTGGCCATTAGTGTGCTGGCACATCAGGGTGCCGATTTTGGGATTTTCACCCCCTCCCCACGGTACGCCCCTCCTTGGAGTCAGAACAATAATAAAAGGTGGGGGGTGCAGGGTTCAGTGTCCCCCAGAAAAACAGGGGTCGGTGAAATCACGTCTTGGCGCCCTGATGACCGAATGCACTTACGCTGGTGCCCTGAATGGGTGGAACCATGATACTGTAGTGAAAAGGAAGCAGTATAGTGTAGAGGGTTAGAGCACCAAGCTGTATACAACTGGAAACCCAGAACACAGGGGTTTGGAACCCACAACCACCACTTGCATATCGTGTGACATTGAGCTGGTACCTCCTCTTTTTTTCCCCCACAGGTAATTAATGCTTTTTTTGTTTTTTTCTCCCCAGTCCCCGAGCCCTCGCGTTCCTGTGACGCACGCATGTGGAGGCACATGTACAGGACGCCCTAGCCTACTAGTCACTCCATTGCTGCCTATGCCTGCTACTAGACCTCCATCCAGTGACAGTGGGACTACGGGCAGGTGACCCACCCACTGGGATAGGTCAGCCAACGCTCGATCCTGCTCCCACTCTCCCCCCACCATGCCAGCACCCCAACAACCCGAGGTCGTTCCCAAACCCGGGTTGCCGGCTTAGTGCAAGGCAAGGCGTCCAGCACCACTGGGCCGCTAAGCAGATACCTTAACCTCCCTGTGCTCTTGGGACACAAACAGAAACAAGTTTCAGATCAGTGTGCACTCCAAAAATAACATGAACAAGCAAAGCTGCAGCAAAATGTCAGTTTACTTCCAAAACTGGTAAAACACACAGGTACAAGTTACCTCAGCCAGAAGCCCCTACACCTTTTCTGTATCATTATGCAATAGTATTTACAGGCATCTATATCAATTTGTAAATTTTACAGTTAGGAGCACTGAAATTTGAATATGTCTTATACTAATATTTAACCCATGTGAGTTGTCACATAATATGTGACATCATCAACTGGAGTGTATTTAAATGATACAATGATGTGTTATCCAGAGCCCGCCCCCTGAGGAAGACCCAACGGTTGAAACGCAGGGGCTTCTGGCTGAGGTAACTTGTACCTGTGTGTGTTTTAACAGTTTTGGAAGTAAACTGACATTTTGCAGCAATTTTGCTTGTGCGTGTGATTTTTGGAGTGCAGCCTTTGTTGGATAGTGTCATATACGGCATGGCTGCCTTGGCTTTGCACCCCACCTCACTTGGTGCAGCACGAGGACTTCTTGTTTTTTCAGATCAGTGTGCCCTTCCCGAACAAAAATTTGAAAAGAAATGCACATAAAAAATAAGGAACATAATTTTGTTTTCAGTGGAGTCAGCTCAGTTTCATAAATAGGAAGGCTGAAGCAAGTATAACAGAATTAAGTGACTTGCTCACGGTCACACAGTGAGCCAGTGACTGTGATGGGATTTCAATTCAGGACCACCCACTTCACAGTTTAGCGCTCCAACCACTAGACCACACTGTCTTCTCACAGTGTATGAGCAGAAAACACCAAAATACCCATTTGCATTTTGAAAGGAATGATTTCTTTAAAATGTCTTAATCACAAAAACTTCATGAGACGACTTAATCATACCTCAAATGTCTTGTGGTAATAGCAGATGACTGAAATCTATCAACCTCAAGGTTACATACAGCACCAGTACACTTCCACTACACCACTGTGCTTTCCAAAGGAGAAGACTGGCCAAGTGAGTCTGAAATCCTGGATTCCATGGTTTGAAATCTAGGGCCTTCGCTCACTGAGTCATAGCTACCACTAAAAGAGAAGTAACTACAGACAGCACTAAAGGAGTCAGGGTTTGATGTGGTTCATAAACTTCCAATAACAGAATCCGAGACTACCGAAAAGAGCAGTGTGGATGAAAAGAGACTTTCCCACACAGCACATTAAATTTATATTCCACTGTAACCTAAAATGAATGAAAATAAACAGAAGGATAGAATACTGTATTAAGTAAGAAGTTCAAGTAACTGTATCAGGAACTGACAGTTTACACAGAAATACATCCCTGTACAATCAGAAATCTAGTTTGAGGCCTCTTAACACAGCAGTTAATACGTATATTTACAAATTCTACATTGTGCAATTTAAAACTAGTTAGATTTAGGAAGCTTGTGGCATACAGCATTTACTGTTTGTGTTGCGGAGTTTTCATCCTTCATCCACACCACATCCATCAGCATTAAGAGATTTGCACTGCTATAAATAAATTACTATTTAGATTTTAAACAAGACAGAAAAATTAACCATCAGAGAAGGGTGATTTAAAAGCAGGGTTTATAAAGCTGAAACATTCCAGGCCTCCCTGAAGCTGTACTTTATGTTTGCCCACCTACCAGCACAGTGAGTGACCCAACAATACCCTTACTAGACGGATAAGTATTTGGGATTGGCTGCTCATTCCCAACTATCCTGATTTTTTTTTTGTGTGTGTGTGTGCTATAGTTATTCATTGTTTTCTACCATTCTTTGTTGTTTTCCAGTTTTTGCACCATCAGGGTTTTGCTTGGGAATAGGTGGTTATGGAGAGCTGATGTATAGTAAGGAGAATGGTGTCTGCACCGTTTCCCTACTGCAGACTGCTGGAAAAAAAACCTACACAAAAAGAAAAAAAGGCTGCATAGAAACAGAATGTATCACCACAAAAGGCCCAGTAGCTGGCCCAGTGGAGGAGTGCTTGTGCTTTGGCACACCAAATTAGTGATCCAGGTTCGGGGAACGGACGTGGGCTGCTCAGTGGGCCGGCGAGGTGAGGGAGGATCAAGCACCTGATAATAGCTCTGCTTCCTTGAGGAGGGGGGGCACTAGTTCCCGCTGCAGGGACTGTCATCTGTCCGAGGCCAGGGGGCAGCAAAGCAGGACTTGACGCCAGAGAGGGGAAGGGCTGGAGCATGACGTGCTGGTGCACGTGCCCTGGCACTCCTGCACGGGGAAGCAAAAAATCAGGAGGAAAATAAATGCTGGGCTGCTCCTAACCAGCACCCCCCACAGGCTCTCGCATGACTGACACACCTAGCCACTCGTCCACAGGGTTCAGTGTACATGGTGGATAACCGGCAAGTCAGCGAGAAGGTCAGTGAAGGGACTGAGGAGGGGTGCTGTCAGGCAGACCCGGGTGGCGATGAACAGAGGATTAAACAAAGGACCAGTGGGCCCATCTAGTCTGCCCTGTTTTCCCTGCCTATTACTACACCCCGGGCTCTATTTAATCATAGAAGTCCCTCCATGCTATCTTACCTCTACTTATACCCATGTGTCTATCCCATGCAAGTTTGAAGCTCCTCATTGTCTTTGCCACACAACCTCTACTGGCAGGCTGTTCTAGGCATCCACCACCCTTTCTGTGAAGTACTTCCTTCTTAAACTCCACTCCACCCCAGCTTCATAGCATGCCCCCATGTTCTGGTACTCCTCCTCCTGTGAAAGAGACTCCCCTGCATCACATTGTTCACTCTCGTGTAGTATTTATAGGTCTCAGTCATGTCCCCTGCAGCTGTCCTCCAGGGAGCACATGTTGAGCTCCTGCATCCTTTCCTGGTATGGTTTCTTGCGCAACCCTCACATCATTTTGGTAACCCTCCTCTGGATTGCTCATACTCTGTGAATATCCTTGTGGAGGTGCAGCCTCCAAAACTGGAGACTACTCCAGGTTGGGTCTCACAAGTGACCAGTACAGGGGCAACATCATCTCCCTTCTTCTGCTAGAAATTCCCCTTCCTATGCACCCCACCATCTGCCTTGCCTACTGCCTTGTTGCACTGCCTCACCACCTTGAGATCATAAGATATGTTTACCCCAAGATCCCTCTCTTGCTTGGTAATTGCAAGTACCCCTCCAATCTTATAAACAGCCTCTGGGCTCCCCACCCCAGGTTCAAGACTTTGCACTTTTGGCAGTGAAACCTAGTTGCCACTCCCAGACCACTCCTTTAGTTTCGCCAGATCCCTCTTCATTCTCTCCACCCCCTCCTGGGTGTCCACTCCATTGCAGATTTTTGTATAATTCACAAAAAGACACACCTTCCCTCCAGTTCCTCACCAATGTCACTTATGAAGACATTGAAGAGGACAGAACCCAGTGCCGATCCCTGAGGTACTACACTGGTTACTCACCCTCAGAGTAACTACCTTTTAATAACACCCTCTCCCTCCTATCTTTCAACCAGTTAGATACCCAGCTCACCACCATCTCCCCACCCCGAGGTTGCTAAGTTTCTTTAGCAGCCTCCTGTTTGGTACAGTGTCAAAGGCCTTACTGAAGTCCAGATAAGCCACATTCACTGCTCTCCCTAATACACTTTCCTCACCCAGTCAAAGAAATCTATGAGATTTGTTTGACATGACCTCTCCCTGTGAAGCTGTGTGGTTAATGTGATTAGAGATTTCAGAGGAGATCTGTGTAGCCGTTGGCTGAATATGCTCTCCTCCAAGCCAGAAGACATCAATCAAAGTTAAAGAAAATTCCAAGCCCAGGTTCTAAGGAAGGGAAGAACATTTTTTGTTGTTGTTGCTTGTTCTGTCTTTGTTCCATTTTTCTTTTGGAATTTTGGGCTGGGAAGGCATGCCGAGCCCAAGCTCTTTCCAGGTACATCTTGGCTGGGAGCACATGGAGGTTAAGTGAGTTGCTTAGTCACACACTATGCAAGTAGCAGTTGTGGGGTTTCAAACCACTGGGTCTCAAGGGTCACAGCTCAGTACTCTAACATCAAGGCTATAATGCCTCCAACAATGATCATTATCCATCTGGCAAATTACTTACCATTCCCCAATGCTTTTAAGTTTTCCTAACATATTTTTAAAGTCAAAAATATTTTCTCTTGAGGAGGTTACTGGTCTGTGACCATCCAAACTAAGCATATTACAAGCCAAATAACATTGATGCCATGAACCCCAATATTCAAAGCCAAATCCTCCTATTTGCATGCACACAAATGGGGTGAAGCACAGTTCTCATATTGGAGCGATACCTCTGTGTCGTACTGAACATCAGTAATGTTGGCTGCTTGCTCCAGCCCTGAAACACTGTAAATGGGCTGTGGGCCTCACACCTTGATGCTTACTTTAAGGGGCTGCATTTCAGGGGCATATATTTGGTGGTATTGATGATCACCAAACAGGAAAGAGATCTAGGGGTAATCGTATCTGATGACCTAAAAGTGACCAAACAGTGTGACAAGGCAGTGGGAAGAGCCACTGGGATGCTAGGATGCATATTAGGGAGGGATATCACCAGCAGAAAGAAGGAGGTGGTGATGCTGCTGTGTAAATCATTGGTAAGACCTCATCTGGAGAACTGTGTCCAGTTCTGGTGACCACATCTCCAAAAGGACATAGACAGGGTAGAGGCGGTCCAGACAGGGGCAACTAAAATGGTGCAGGGTCTGCACAAGGGACCCTATGAAGAGAGATTAAAAGATCTCAATATGTACACCCTGGAATAAAAGAGGGAAAGAGGGGATATGATAGAGACTTTCAAATACCTCACAGGTGTAAATAAGGTACAGAAGGGGAGCAATTTTCAGAAAAAAAAAAAGATGCTCAAGAACAAGAGGGCATACCATAAATCTGGAGGGGGATAAATCAAGGGAAATGTGAGGAAGTACTTCTTCACAGAAAGAGTAGTAAATGCCTGAAACAGCCTCCCAGCAGAGGTGGTGGGACAAAAACTGTAACGGGATTCAAGAAAGCATGGGATAGGCAAAAAGGAACATTAATGGCTAGGAAGGGGAGGGCTATGCTGGAGATCAAGTAGGGTCCTGCGGTATTACAGTAGGTAGGGAAATTAGCAGATTAGGTGGGTCAGGCGGTCCTTATTTGCCGTCCAGTTTCTATGTTTCATGTAATTCATCAAAAACAAAGATTCAACATTCAAATGAATAAGCCAATGTAACTGTATTTCTCAACGTGCCTTCCCCTTCCATCACAAAGGCAGTTCCTCACAACCTCAGTAACATCGGTCTCGTTTGCCTGATTTTTCAAATAAAGGTCGTCACTTACACAGTGCACATGTCAGCACAGATAAGAAACATTTGACCAGCTGAGGCTGCTACCTGACTGCTTCTCCAGGTGTTGCTCCTGGGTCCATTTATAAACAGCACTGAACTTGAGTCAGTATATTGTGATTACACTCTTCCTCAAAAACGATTACTGCACTTATTTACACACACACACAAACACACACACACACACACACACACTCTCATGCTAGCAAACACACATACACTTTAAAAAATGTTTGAATACAGTAACAAAGAGTCAGTATATTGTGATTATGCTCTTCTTCAAAAACTATTGCTGCACCTAGTTACACACACACACCACACTATCATGCTAACAGACACACACACACTTTAAAAAATGTTTGAATACAGTAACAAAAAAAAAAAAAAGTCAAGTGAGGGACCTACCTCTGTGGTGTGTCTCAACGCAATCTTGAAGATGCATGAAAAGGAAGAGACTTGCTACTCCAAACAGCAGAATAGACAGGAAGACATGTCTCAAATCTACTGCCCGGCTGAGGGGCACCATTGCTGTTATATTCCCTTGGCCACATGGTGCATCGGCCATATTCATCCTGTCATTTCTCCTCTCAGCAAATGTGTCTTACACTGTGGAATCAAATGCAGTAACATTATTAAAAACTGTTGTTTATTAAGACTTTCACAACATAGAAAAACTGAAAGGTACGAGCAGATAAAGACACAAAGTCCACCCAGTCTGCTCTGGAACCCTTCCATGTAAGTACTGCCAATTCATCCCATTAACTAAATCTATCTACAAATGCCCAATTGAAATGCAGCACCGGGATGAACCAGTGTCTTCCCAATATTGTAGGCAAAAGAACTTACACAAAGGTGCCTACTGTGTGGGATGCATGGAAAGAAAGTTTACAGTAAGTGTAAGGGACACATGAGGGCCATCTTACATGGCAACCTCAAGTCCACATTAGCAGCTCACGTGGATTGCCCAGGTGGCACTGTCACCCACGGCTGGTCCCCTGTGGGTGTTAAATGCTTCTGCCCTATTACGATAACACTTAATCTTGTACCACATGTATGCGGCTAGCTTTACTATTTTGTATTTTATTTTACTTTGCCTACTGTATTAAGAAGTGCTCAGTTTGCTTTGCATTTGTCTCTGTTTCTGTATTGTTTGGATCCTTTCATGTATTCTACACCATTACTTTATCTTGTCATGTATCCTGTACCACTACTTAGTCACCCGTATTTGCTCAGATCATGTTCATGTACTCTGTACAACTACTTTGTAACCTCCCGGGTCATGTCTGAAAATAGTCATTCTTATGGCTAGCACACCTTACCCAGTTAACAAAAACAAATAAAGAAATAAAAGTGCATCTGTCGATTCAAGGGAGATACAGAGCTTCACTTGGTTTGGTAGGAATCGTAGTGGATCTTCAAATGAAGGCAACTATACCGCAGGACTGAATGATATATTTTAAACTGGTTGCTTCTTACAAGTTTAACATTTGTGACAGGATCCCTGAACTGAAAATTGATATTGCTACCCTTTCATATCAGGACCCATGTGTAACTGAGATGCTGGCATGCAGCTATATGAAGTATCTTTACCAATAACCTGCTATTAATTTTTCTATTTTACAGATTTGGTTCTTGAGCATGACGGAAACAGCCTGTAATAACAAGTACATACAGTGGAGGCAGCCATTTGTGTTCTTTAGCAGATAAACCAAGTACAGTAGTATGAATGAGCTATATGTGCAATTGCTGTCCATATTAAAATGGCTTGTTTTAACTTTGTTACCTCTGTTCTCATGCAGACTGTAAAACGTCTTGCACCTACTGTACTTTTACGCTGTGGAGGTATTTGTTTGAACTGTAAATGTAAGCCTGTATCTTTAAGAATCATATACAGTGTGTGTGTGTGTGTGTGTGTGTGTGTAATATATATATATATATATATATATATATATAATGCTGTAACAGGCTCCACCAGGTCTCTTGACAAAGCAAGGTTCACTTGCGAAACGCTGAGACAGTGTCTCTGTCCCAGTATTCCTGTTTTTGTAGGCTGTACTAATGATAACTGTTGAATAAAAGTTTCATCTCAGCAACTCAGAAGTGTATCTTTATTAGGTTTCTTCAGTGCGGTGAGTGCACAGTTCTTTCTTCTCAGAAATATTTCTACATAACAAAGCCGATATTAATGCAATCCATAGGGACCTGGAACATATAAATTGGAATTAAGTTTTCCAAAATCTAGATACTGAAGGTTCATGAACCGCCTTTAAAATACCATCCTAAAAATCAGTCTCAGAGTCCACGCCTGGAAAATGCAACTGTAGAGGATCATGTCGAGATGACTAAACAAAAAGGTAAAATTATTGATCAACAAAAACTAAGGCATGCAGTAATTACATATGTGACAAAACAGATGAATACTGGAGAATTAATAAAGATAATATTCAAAATGTAAACAATGCAATTAAAAACTAAAAGAAAAAGGAAACTATCCTGGCAATGAATGGAAAAAGAGCCAATAGTAAACAATTCTACACTTACAGAAACTCATTAAAAGCCTATGACCAATAATGTAAGACATCTAGTCCAGTGAGATAACACCTACTCCCAAACAAAAGAAATGGCCAATGTATTTAACAACTACTTTTGTTCAGTTTATTCTACACTGAATCACCACACTCCTGAAAGAATACCAACTAACTCCAACAACAATACTATTATATGTGTAGGTAAGATAACAAGGAAAATTGATAAACTTAATAGCAACAACTCACAGAACAAAACTTAATCATTGGAAAAATGATGAAAATAATAAGACATTTCATACTTGACCTCCTTAATACTATATATGAAAAGTCCTTGAAGGAAGGAAAGTCCCAAAAGATTGGAAACCACCAAGATAGTTCTGATCATTAAGAAAGGAAACAAGGTAGAGGTAAAACATTATTGGCCCATCTGTGTCACATCACTCCCAGGCAAGATTCTTGTGAAGAATCATTGAAGACTGACTTGTACAACATGTCTCCAGTAATAATATAACAGATAGTGATCAGCATAGTGTTTTAGTCAGGTAAATTGTGTCATTACAAATTTATTAACGCTTTACAAAAAAGCAGAGATCCTGACCAAAAAAAACCAAAAACAAAACGGTGGATGTGATATACCTAGAATTCTCAAAAGCCTACGATATAGTTCCACGTTACTGCAGTAGAAAATGAAAGCCTTGACATTTTACCCAATATTAAATAAACTGGATACAAGAATGGTTAAATGGTAGGATGCAATGTAATGATAAAGGGCACAGATCTTGTATAGGTAAAGTTAGTAGCTGGGTCCCCAGGATCCATCCTGGGACCAATGAGCTTCCACATTTTTATCTTTGACAAGAATAACAGCATACTTAGTTGGGTCTCTAAACACACACACAATACTAAACTAGGCAGACCAAGTGGTAGTGCATCAGAAATCATGCAAATTCAAGATGATCTAAACAAAATATCCAAATGGTTGGATAGGTGCGTATGAAATTTAATAAAGATAATGATGTGCAATATGTCTCAGCTCAAAAACACTAATCATGCCTATACCTTCTATGGACAAACCTCAGAAAATTGATATGGAAAAGGTCCTTTGTGTAATTGTAAACACATTAGAAAACAGCAATCACTGTTATGAATCAGTATGCAAAGCTAACAGGGCATTGTGGTCAATCAAAAGAAATATACATATTCGCCAGCAGAGCCTACATTAGACCACATCAAGATTTTGTAAGTCAATTTTTGTGGTCTTATTTGAAAAAAAAAAAAAAAGAGATAAACAACCGGAGAGAGTCTAGAAAGAGGGCAACCAAAATAATAAATAATCTCAATAAACTCTCATATGAGGAAAGAATGGAGAAATTAAATTGAATGACATTGGCAATAAGAAGAATTAGGAGTTACTTGCTATTAATGTATGAATGTTATCCCATATCTTATCAAATGATATATTTAGTTCATTAAACAAAATATAGGCTATCACCAGGGGTCATCCTCTGCAAATCAAGGGACGACCATTTAACACAAAGAAAAGGCAATATTTCTATGCACAAAGGATAACACCATGAAACTCCTTGTCAAATGATATAACAATAAGCAAATCAAAAATGGAATGCAACTGGATAACTATATACTGAGCAGAGCAAACATTTTTTTATTATTGTTTAACTACCGTGGAGCTATATATGGACCTTGGCCTCCTTAGCTCCATCTTACCTTATTATGAAGTTATTTACTTTTATAACATGGGTTGAGAAAAGAGGGACTGGTAATTGGACAAACAGCATCACCTGACTGTGGATTAAATTCACTATTTAATCCACAGTTGGTGTTAGATGCCCGGTCAGCAATATCCCTGGGCTGAGTGGCACTTGTTATATGTTGGAATCTTCAGCACTCAAAGGCAGCCATTTAAAATCTACTGAAGTGAGAGAGCTCCAGTGTCTGTGCAGTCTGTGCTGTAGGCAACAGGGATCCTGGGGAGACAGCGAGGTATGTGCAAAGTCACCTGGACATAGTCATTTTTTTTCACAGCCCCTTCTGTTGGCATCCCCCCCTGGATGGACATTGTCTCCACTGGTGTGCAGCTGACCCCCACCCCTGGCCATACATTCTCTCTGGTACTTTGCACCCTGAGGAAGGCAAGATGCTGAAGCACTGGGGCAGTGTGGTATGTGCTGTTCTTTTCATATAATTGTGGAATACATTTTCTTACTTAACTTCTGTTAAGTTGTTGAATATTCTTTGAGTGACTGGTTACTGGGGCATTGGTCCTTCCTGAACTACTTTGCACCGTTGCAGCCATTTGTATTAGGTGCAACCATGAGCTGAGGCATGCATCTAGACAGAGTCAGAAACTGGGACATGTCCTCTCTGTCTGTATCTGTTTGAGTGGCAATGCCATGGCTTGGCGGTGCCCCAACGGCCATGCCACATTCAGTACTTTTAAACACAAAGCGAGAGACTGGAGCAAGCAGCTGTAATGTCCTGCAGAGTACTATGGCCGTGGTTGTGTGCAACAGGGATGTCAGGGACACAGTGAGACAGGGAAACAGGGAACAGCAGCGTAACTTATGTTTTACAGCAGTGCCACATTTGAGAAGAGACAAGCCCTGCCAGAGTCCTGGTATGCTACTTTAACCCGCTTGCTTGCAGCAACCCATTCAACCATCAATCCGCATGACTGCCAAGCCATGTTGTAAAAATCACTGCCTTGTCCCATAACAGACAGTACCCTCCTAACCCAGCATGTTTGTCAAGCCATGTTTAGAAATCAGTGGTACGTTCCAGAAGAGACAGTATCCTGGTATAGCACAAGTAACCTGCCTCCTTGCAGCAAGCTGTTCAGCCATCAATCTGCATGGTTGGTAAGCCATGTTTCAAGAAGTCAGTGCCATGGCCTATGAACCCAGTGTGTTTGCCAAGCCATGGTTTAGAAATCAGTGCCGCATCCCAGAAGAGACAGTCCTCCACTCCAGTCCAGTTATACCACAGCAAACCTGGTTGCTTGTAGTAAGGTGTTGAGCCGGCAATCCAGTGGCTGTCTGTTCAGTCTTGAGAGAGAGAGAGTGGGAGATGGTCCCCGACAATCTTGTTCACACTGTCCTGAGCGTCTGTTACACAGCAACTTTACCGACACAGCACAAAAGAGAGAGAGAGAGAAAGTGAGACATGTAAAACAGAATTTCTTTTCTGTCTCTCTCTCTCTCTCTTCGTGCTTGGGAGGTGTATTCTGTCTGTGTGCATCGTCGGTAGCTGAGGAGCTTCAGCAGTCAGCCATTCATTCCCATTACACTCCGAAGCGTGTGTGTGTGTCTCTCCCTCTCTCTGTCTCTCTCTCGCTGGTGGTGGGGGGACACAGCAAAGTGGGTCAATGTCAACTTCGCTCCCGTCTCTTACGCTCGCGTCAACTCGCTCCTGACAACTACGCCCCGACTCAATTCGCTCCTACTACTCGCTCCTTGCAGTTTGCTCCCAGCTGCCTCCCCGGGGCGAACAATTGAATTTTCTTCAAAACTTAAAAGATCTTGCTCCTGTGTTCTTTGCCTCCCGTACTATCGCTCCTTGCAGTTTCGCTCCCAGCTGCCCCCGCCCCCGGGGGCAACAATTAATTTTTCTTCAAAACTTAAAAGATCTTGCTCCTGTGTTCTTTGCCTCCCTGTACTATACGCTCCTTGCAGTTTCGTCTCCAGCTGCTCCCTCTCTGGGACGAACAATTGAATTTTTCTTCAAAACTTAAAAGATCTTGCTCCTGTGTTCTTTGCCTCCCATACTATAAACTCCTTGCAGTTTCGCTCCCAGCTGCCCCCCGCCCCCGAGGATGAACAATTGAATTTTCTTCAAAACTTAAAAGATCTTGCTCCTGTGTTCTTTGCCTCCGCACTATACTCTCCTTGTATTTTAGTGTTAAAAGTGGGTCTGTAATTAGTGACAGCTTTAATTTTCAGCTGACAGCTGACAGCAAACTTTTCAGACTTCGTATCACAGCCATTGCTACAGATCATTGCTAGTGTATCTCAGTGTAGGTTTCTGTGCTGAAGAAATAAGCTATAATAATTACCTCTGATAGTGTAAATCTGTGTAGGTTTCTTTTCAATTCAATTTAATTTGCGATAGCTCACTGAACATCTTGCTCCTGTGTTCTTTGCCTCCCTCTCGCTTCTGTAACCGTGGTTGCTGTTAATTACTGCTATCAGTCACTGTCAATTTGTAATCAAGTTTATTTAAAAACAATGGTATCAGAAGAGAACTCAATGCTAACACTTGAAAATGGAAGGGAGGTTCATCTCGTCAGAACGCAACAAGCAAAAGCTTGTAGATGGACAGAATTATATTTACACACACCACAAATGTGGGCATAATGGAAAATCTATTTGGCAGTGTGAACTTGCAGTGAAAAAGGCAAAGTGTTGCAACGCAAGGGTGCACACTGTAAGTTATGACAATCCTAGTATTATTGTGACTTTCAGCCAGCACTCGCATGCTCCTGACCCTGCAGCTGTAGAACAAGCAGAAGCAGTAAATCTGCAAAAAACGAGCTGCAACTACTCAAGATACTACTGCGCATAAGTATTACTCCACTCAGAACAAAGTATTTCACTGGCAGCACAGGGGTGCATGGTAGATAAAAACATGAAGCACTATTCAGCGGTAAGGGTGCATGGTGCACCTCAAATCCACGAAATTTATGTGAGCTATCATTGCCTGACTACTATACCACATTCACAACTTCTCAAGGCATATAAGTTAATTTTTTGTTGCTCGATAGTGGCCCTGGGCAGATCGGATACTAGTCTTTGGAATGAGGCAAACTTACAGTACCTAGAGCACTGTAGCAATTGGTTTGCTGATGGGACATTTAGCATTGCTCCACCACTGTTTTACCAAATATTTATCATATTAGGAGCGATTTGGAAATGTGCAACCAGCAGTGTACGCTCTATTGCCAGGTAAAAAAAGGGAGCATTATGAGCGAGTGCTAACTGCTATACTAAAAATAAATTCACATCTGGATCCATTAGTAATTATGATTGACTTCGAGAAAGCCACCATTCAAGCATTTAAAAATGTTTTCCACAACACGTCAAGTGGGGTACTTTTTCACTTTGCACAGTGTAATTATCGGAAAATACAGTCGGAGGGACTGGGAATTAGGTACTCACAGGACACAGAATTCAGCCTTAAATGCAGATATCTACCGCTCTTGCTTTTACCCCCAGGCCAGGTTGTCGCCAGATTTGAGGACATCACCGGCGAAGGGCTCAATATTTTTCCTCCTGAACTAGAGTCCATTATTGACTACTTCGAGGACACTTGGATTGGGCGTAGAAACAGACGTGGCACAGGTAGAAGGCAACCACAGTATGCCATCACTCTGTGGAACCATAGTGACAGTGTGGCAGAAAAACGGTCAAAAACAAATAATGCAGTGGAAGCTTTCCATAGAGGGATGCAGTCGATTCTGTGCATGTCTCATCCCTCAATATGGAAATTCATAGATGGATTAAAGGGCATTCAACGAAAGAGGGAGGCAGAAATAGAGCAGCTGATTGCTGGCAATTCCAGAAATGCTCCAAAAAAACAGTACAAGGACAGTGCTGTCAGATTGGAAAAGGTCCTTGAAAAATTTGAAGAGCGGTCTACCGAAGAGTTCCTCAGAGGCATAGCACACTGCTTCCAATATTAAAACTGAAATTAATAAATAATTTTTAACTTCGTCACATTAAAGATGTTTTTTAAAACTTATAAAATGCTGGATATACTGGAAGGCTCTCAATATCCCTGAAAAACAAAGTGATCTACTGCAGCAATGAGACAGAGGTAGGAATCAGCTCATGTCATCATTCTTTATTTATTCATTTGCTGCAAATGATTCTGGGGGGTGCAGTGTTTCTAATTATGTTACAGCCTTGGTCAGCCTTGTTGTACAGCCAGAGTACATCGGATCAAATTGTGGGGGAGGGGGTCAGTTCAGATTTGCGAATGCTTATTATGTTATTATGTTATGTTACAGCCTTGTTCAGCCTTGTTGTACAGCCAGTTTACATCCGTGTATTTGCGAATATCGGGAGCTAATTGACATTGGGAGTGAGTTTATATAGGGAGCTAATTGACGCCAGGGGGTGAGTTGTCGGGAGCCTATTGTCGGGAGGCCCGAGTTGTACTTGGCTGTGAGTTAGCCGCGCTCACCAGCAAAGTGAAGTGTGATGGAAGTCTAAGAAACTATATTATGCAATGCAAATGTCAAATCATCTCAGTACTGTATTTTGACATTTACATGTGCACAAAAGCAATCACATATGCCTTATTTGTTGGGAACCATTTGTCAATGTGGCAGGATACAGTCACTGTCTTGCTATTTACATAAAGAGAAAACCCTTTAAGTTGCTTTTTTCTTGTTTTGAACATAGCTCATGTTATAAACGCAATAACCCACTCCAGGGTATGAAATTGTAGGCTTTCAATCCATGCTCTGGTGCTGTGAGGACACACGGCCTGCGACCTCATGCCTCACAACGCAACCAAGGCATGGATTAAATGCCTATAACCCCATACCCTGTCGTGGGTTACTGTTAACTTAAATCATCCAGATCTTTCCTTTAATCACCCTCCTTCATTTTCCACTACTTTTTAATGACACTGCTTTATCACTAGCTTCAAGTCGCCTAGCACAGGTACAGTGCATATTTAAGCCTCAAGGAATAGTTTAGCATTCCCAATCATCACAACTCTATATTTCCAAGCAATAGTGAACCTTGCTTTGGGGGGCTTTGCCTCAGTTTATATAAACAGAGAAAATAAACAATATTTGGAAACTCAAGCTCAGACCTGGAGTAAGATGTAACTGGGTGTCAAAATGTTGGCTTGACCCATCTAATCTCCATTTGTGGAGGTTACCTGGCAGAGTCTGGGAATCTATTTTAAAGCTACTGACACCTGTGCACTAAAACAAGTCCAAGGTATTACTTTAAACACGCTGTACATAAACAAGCACCCTGCTATCTTGATCAGTGTGGGTAAGATATTTTAAATTGAATGTTATTAATTCAGTCTCTACTGCGTGCTACCTCTTGACTAGCTCATTAGTGCAGTTGCAGGGCTACAACTCATAACACTAGTGATCTGAGTTCAAGAATGCACTCGGATCGCCAGAGGGCTTGAAGGTCGAGCATCCCAGAGGATGCTACTTTTCCCTGGGAAGGCAGAGTGTGCAAATCCGAATGCCTCCTGTCCAAGGCAAGAAAATTCCTGTGAAGGACAAAAAAGAGAGTTGGTTTCACTGTAAAGTATAAGGGGCAAGTTGAAATTCAGCTACAGTCATGGTTGGGCAAGTCCGATAAGTTTTGATTTGAACAGCCCTGTGGGGAGCAAGGCTGCTGAGTCCCACTGCCACACCACCCCCTAAGTGACCACAGGGGGAGGTAAACCTGGGACCAGGAGATGAGAAGGGGAGGACACCGCTATTATTGATACGCATATATGTGCAAGTACATCTGACAACGTCCTTAGTGGCATCAGGAAAATTCAGAGTGCAAGCCATACAGAAAAAAAAAAAAAAAGCAGCAGGTAACATAATTGGTATAACCAGGGGTATAGCATACGCTCCATTATTAAAATGCAAAGTGAAGCCCTATGTGTAAGATGGCCCTATGATGCAAGTAAATATGACTGGTACAAGGGAGGAAGCAAAACTAACAGCAGATACAGGCTGATGGACTTTGATAGTGACAAAGTAACACTGTTTTAAAGCACCGGTGAGAATCAGTGCACTTGGCCTGATGATAAGTCAATTATAGAATCTAGGTGCTGAGTGACAGACGGCTGATCCATTCTGGTAGCACACCAAGGCTCTTGAAGTAAAAGGGTGTTACCAGACCATAAACTACAGAGTATTGAAGCAAACTGTAACATAGCAGACAAGTAAGCGGAGTACCTAGCCCTGATCAGTTTGTCAAGAAAGCAGTCCATCATAGGAACACTTAGAAGAAAGGGAAACACAACCTAGGTAACAGTAAAGAGGCAGTGGCAAGTGGGATGAGCAGCACCCATAACAAAGTGGCCACAACACATGCTGTCACTTGTCGCTGTTAAGTCAAAACTAGAACAAATGTAAAAACCTGTTGTAGGATAACTTTGGCGCTGGTGAAGCAGATTTGCATACCGCTACCCATGACGCTATGAGATGGATTTGAGGCTTTACAGAGCACACATGTGGAAGAGACACAGAAACTAGCCAATTTATTTAAGTCATTAATTTGTGTGATATTGTAAGATTAGTAAATAGAGAACAGCTGCTTTTCAAGCATAATTAACTGATTTGTATTGACCTAAAACATAACCCCAAAGGAAGGTGAAAGCCATGAAAACAAAAGCCAGAGCTACAGTGGCAGGAGAAACACTCTCAGTTCACCCTGCATACATAAATAAAATGCAAAACTACTAAGAATTGCAGGTGGCAACATTTACAATTTACATTGTGGAAAAAAGATAATGTGTAACAAGTGCAGACTGTGCAATTCCAGCAAAGGTGCTGCTAATCAGGCACTCTGGCAGTACAACAGTACTACAGAAACACAATGTTTAGCCCACCGACTTTTAGCTTAATGCAATCTGGTCTACTAGTTTTGGTCTATGACATCTACTGTAGAGTGTTTTGTGCTAACGACATTTGGTCTAATGTCTTTAGGCTAATCAGTTTAAGATGTGGATAATGGGTAATTAGTTTCTTCATGGCGAGGTTTGTGTTAGTACGGAAAGGACCTGTGTGAATACATGCGTGGCATTAGTTATAGTTCCACGTTCCGACATGATGTATTCTTTACCTTAGCACTGCTGTTCACTTACTAGTGGTTTGTTTTCCTGTTTTCTTCATTCTGCGCTTTCTTTACATTGTTGGGTTGTGTATACTTTCATGCTACATAAAGTTACAGTGTGCTTTGTGAGATGAAGTTAGGTTCTGTTTAGTACTTAATGTGATTTGTTTGTGTGTTTTGTTTGGGTTGTGTGGGTGTGTTGTGGGAAAATGTCAAGAGTTGGGTAAGCTGTACTGTTAGAGTAGATGTCACAGTAGGCGAGTTGTCGGTATGCAGTAAGGATAGTTCCAGATGTCGTTAGTATTAGAGAAGTCTTTAGGCTAAACGACATGAAGGCCAGTAATAAACACAAACTGCAGGTGGAATAAAAAGTAAACGACACAAAGAGTACCTGAAAATGCCACTAAAGTGAGGCTGGACTACAGACAGGGTTCTGAATACAACCCTGGCACTTTGCTCACACAGGAGCTTCCATATAGCTTGCACCCCATTGTGTTTCTATTTGTTAATCCAGTAGTTTTGTTAATCTGCCAGTATTATTAAAAAAATACTGTAAATACAGCACGCTAGCACAGCATGACAATACATTTTAAGAATGGGGCTGCATGGTAACTACATATGAATGTATACAAACCACCAAGGACTGTTGTGTTTAGAAAAATCAGCTGAAAGCTTAGAGAAGCAGTGAAACCAACACAAAAAAATAAAAAAGGCCAGTTTACCGAACAAATACTCATTAACATATCCCTTTCCTTTCCACCTTATTTAATTCTCAAGAGAAGTATTACTGAAAGTTCAAAAGCCCACGCTTCCTTAGTAGGCCTTTCTTCGTGGAACTAAGCAGGGCAGGGGAGGTGTAGTGCCAGTCTAATTCATGTACTAGAATTACCTCGAGATAGCCACGTTAGGGATACAGTGTGTAAAGCTGATGAATGGCCTCAGAGGAGGAGGAGGAGGAGGAGGAAATGGTCTGAAACTGCAAGGGGTTGTCACTGTTGCTGTGGCATGTCGCTAATTATAAAACAAAACATTGTGGTTTGTATATTGGATGTCTGGAAAACACTGCTGCTATGAAATGTACAATGAAACCTGCACATCACTGCTTTACTGCTAAATTAGCACAAAGCCGTATCTTTATTCAAACACTCAAGTGTCAGTGCCACCTCATCTCCAGTAACCACCCCACCACTGAGTTGCCATATACAAGCTGAGTGAGTACAGCTCCTTAAGTTACAGCTAAGGTTTTGTTTCAGGTGCTTCACCCCAAGCAGTTCTTATTAGTTACTAAGCATACTTTTTTTTTTACTGTAACCTTCTTCATCCTGAATTTTTCTTTGTTCTATTTCTTCCCTTATTCAATGTCTGCAGGCAGGGCTACTACTGATCGGGCCTGGTTCCATGTCGCTACAGCAACAGAAAATTCACTGACCGTCAGCACAGCGGTGGCAAAATGCCACCAGCTGGCACTGTGCAATCACCGTAGAAAATTTTTTTTTGTACACACCTCACACTATAGATAAACAACTCCAAGTCTGAGCTGGTTCAGGGAGGGGGTAAACTCCCCAAAGACAGCAGTGTCGGGAACCCAGCTGACCATCATAGCGAACTGTTGATATTGTTGCTGTGATGGTCTCTGCCACTTTCCCGTTGCTGCGGCAATGTGATACGATCGAGCCTAGTCCCTCCATTCTCCAGTAGCAGACAACTTTGCTATACATTAGGCATAGAGGCAAGCAGAGTACTCCTGCTAGCCACAAATAGTCGTCCCACAACCACCACCACTAGGGAAACTAAATTAATCGCCCAAAAAGGACAACACCATACCAAGCAATACAAGAATTTGGGACATTGCTGTGTCAGTTTCACTAAAAGATCAAGACTTCCACTGATCAGATGTCCAATACCCAATAAGATTTTCTAGTGCTTACTCAAGTTAGAAATGCATCACTGGCTGGGTCTATGACACCGAGCATTAAGTGGTCCCTCCGGCATGCTAGAAACCTGGGTTTATGCCCCAGGCCTAGAATGTCAGGAGCAGAGGCTAGCTGGGAGGGCGTCAGAGTGCCCTTAGAATGCTCTGCTCCCACAGGGAGGGATTTGACACACCCTTCTCCTAGCAGTTCCCAGTGGAGGTGTGGTGTTCGGGCCCTTGACTGAGTGGATAACCATATGCTGCTGGACACCCCCCTCCACTCCCCAGTCTCACCACTGCTTGCAGTAGGGGAGGGGTGAAGAAATCAGGAAACAGACCCATCCGGACACTCCAGATGGTGACCCCTGCACACCACCTGGTCCTCTAGCTTGCAAAGTTCATCCCCCCAAACTGCATCTGACCCCTTTAAAGCACTTATGGACCTGGTGTCAAGATAGTGTGCCTCCACTGGAGCACTAAGTCCACCCCTAGAAAGAAAAAGACCTAGATCAGAGAAATGTGGACAATCTGGAAAGATAAGCACAGGTAGCTTCAGGGTGAGTCTGGAGTGTTAGGTAGTCTTGGAGTGGAGTGCCTGCAGCCTAGGGAGAGAATGAACACGTGAATCAACAAAAAAGCATTACTGGACACAAGTTTACTATTCTTCTCAAAAATACTCAACAAAGGAAAGAAAAACGGACAGAATATCAGAGCTAGGAAGAATTTGTGAAATACCATTTCTTCCTGTTTAGTATTGCAGTCACAGGGCACAACAATAGTTTTCTCTGAAATGCCTTGTACTGCTCCAGAAGATGAAAGGCTCAACATTTTTGAACAGCTGAAAATGAAGTTTTCAGATTATCAAGTAACAAAATATCAAAAATCCAGAAAGTGAAGGGTAATTCATTTAGAAAGTGCCTCTGTTGACACACTGTACTTGTTGCAGTCAAAGGAACATTTTTGAAAACCCAAAGAATATAGAGTGTTGAACTGAAGGATTGTGGAACTAGATGGTCTTCATCACAACTAGTTTAGACTTAATTTACATTATGAAATGGGTAGAATAAATCCTGAATCCTGATTGGCTGACAACTGCTTTCACACAGGCCATTAACCCAGCACAACAGCCCAGGTGAAAGTAGCTCCTGATAGTCAGTCCTCCTTACTACCAATCAGGTAGGCAGATCACTCCCCACTGTTGTGGACTGCCTGCTCGCTATCATTGACTGCCAATTAAAAAGGGACATATCGGGATGGTTTGCTCCTCTGAAATCAGCATTATTTAAAAAACATTTGTTTACCTGAAGTGGCAGAACAGTTACGTCACCACTGTTTTCCATCACTTGGGTCCTGACTCCCACTGCCACCAATAACTTGTGTCCCACTGCTGCTCCGTCATCATCTCCTCACTGGACCCTCCATACAAAATTTATATAGTATAGATGTGCCATTTTTAAACATACAGCCTTGCACTACACTAAAATTAGCTCCCGGCCACTTTGAATAATTTGACTGCAGTTTCCTGAGCGACTAATGTGGCCTGCTGTGCCATGAATGCCGAAAGTTTGTTAGGGCCCCTGATCCAACCGTGCAGACGACAAACACAGCAGGTGCCTTTGTCAAGATGGTACACTAGAGTTCTGAAGCTTGTACCTTCCCCTCCTTTTGCCTTACTTAACCCATTTAGAAACAGCTCCTTATATACAGCTTTGGTGATACCTATTGGCAAACTGTAAAAACTACATTCTCCAATTCGGACTATTTTTCGTCGTCTGTACTTTTGATGTACATTTTTTTCTTTTTTTTTCTTCAAAATTTACCAGTACACAGCATTAAAATAAAATTCTGTTTACTGAAATGGAACCATTTCATAATTGCAATAAGGCACTCTGAGGGGGTGGTGGAATCACTCGGCTTCGCCTCATGCTTCAACCCACCTGAGGTGGGCTGTTATCCCATCATAACACCCCCCAACCCCGTTGTGCCTTATTGCTTAATTAAAACTCTCCATTTGAGCCTTTTAAATGCCAAACACAAATAATATATTTACAAACAACTCTAGCAATTCTACACCCTCACTAGTAGACTGTCATTTTAAAATAAAATTTAACCAACCAATTTTAGAGCAAAAATTGGAAAGCCTCATTTTGGAATAACATTTAACATTCTTGTCATTTTTTTTTTCAGCAACATAATGAACCTGGGATTCCTTTTATTTCAAATGGGTGCCCTCCACCAGTCTTGAGCAGGAAAGAAAAGTAGATGGCTTATGTGAATCCTACCTAGTGAAGAAGAAACACTGTACAATTTTTCCTCAGTGAATTTTACTTCCTGCAGTAGACAAGTGACACTGTTCCTGGACTGCTTATTGAACAATCTAATCCCCGTCATCAATTTCAAGTGGCTTGACTGAAATCAAGAATCTTAACCATCCCCTCCCAGGTCCACCTCAGCCGGCCAGGCAGTTATCTACCACTTCCCAAAAATTTGGAACTCCTTGCCCCAACCCATCTGTCATGCTGCCTCCCCCTGGGTCCTCTCCTTTCTCCCAAAGGACCAATTCTCCCTCTCTTGCAAATGTTTTTAACCTTCTTGCTCTCCCACTCACTTACTTTACCTTCATATAGGCATGTAGATCAGCACATGGGTATCTAAGGCCCTATCCGCACTACACCACTCCGGCCCGGTAACGGATGCAATCTGTTACAGCCAGGGAGTGGTGCAGTGTGTCCACATTGTGGTGGTGTCCATTATGGGACCGGTACTGCCGGTCCACATTAGGGGTGTCGGGTGACTGTTACGGCGGTACCCGTCCCCAAGATGCAGCTACGTACTGCATCACCACAGACCCTACTTGATCTCCAATCCTTCCTCTCCCCCCTTGCCTTATTTCTAAGGTCACCTTGTGTCTATCCCATGCATGCTGGAATTCTGTTCCCATTTCAGCAGCCACCACCTCTGCTGGGACACTGTTCCAGGCATCCACCACCCTCTCTGTGGGAGGCACTATAGCTTAGTTAAAGGCACTGAGTTGCAAATCTGGAGACCTGGGTTTGAATCCCATCAGCCCCACCTGCATTCTGTGCAACCCTCAGCAAGTCACTTAACTTCCTTGTGCTCACAGGTTGGACCTGGAAACAAGCTCTGGCTTAGTGTGCCTTTCCTGGTTAAAAATTTCCCCTTCCCTTCCTTCCCTGTGAAGAAGTATTTCCATGAAGAAGCATTTCCTCACATCTCCTCTCAGTCACCCCCCCAACTTCATAGCTTGACCCTTGCCCTGGAGCATCTAATACCACTAACCCCTTTAGTCTAGCACTTTCACCTCATGTAGCACTTTAATCTGGAACCCTGGGTGTTTCACTCAGCCTTTACATCATAAGATTTTGTAACCCTTTGTAATATGTTGATCTGTTTTGCTTCTACTTGTTATGTTCATTTTACCCTTATGTTGTAATATGTTGATTTGTTTTGTTCTGCTGTTACTTGCTTTGTTTATACTACCCATATGTTGTATCCCAGACTGGATGTTTGTGAAAATGGGCATTTTGCCCTCATACTTTCTAGTATATAAATAAAATTGCTTGATTGAAAATTGATTGATTGATTAATCTTTTTCTATGGAAAATACTACCTTCCTGTACCTTATTAATACTTGCAAGGTATTTGAACATTTCTATCATATCCTCCCTTTCCCTCCTTTCCACTAGAGAGTACATATTTAGATCCTTGAGTCTTTCCTCATAAGGTTTTTGATGCAGGCCCTGCACCATTTTGGTAGCCCTCCTTTGTACCACCTCTACCCTATCTATGTTCTTCCTTCCAGAGGTGGGGCCTCCAGAACTGGACACAGTACTCGAGGTGGGGTCCTACCAGTGACCTATACAAGGAGTACTACCTCCCTCTTTCTGCTGGTGATGCCCCTCCCTATGCACCCGAGCATCCTGCTAACCTTTCCTAATGCCCTACCACACTGCTTGGCTACCTTCAGGTCATCAGAAATTTTACCCCTAGGTCTCTTTCCTGTTTTGTGGTTGCTAATACTCCTCGCTGAATTGGTACATTGCCCATGGGTTTCTGTTCCCCAAGTACATGATTTTGCACTTTTTGCATTGAAACCAAGCTGCCATTCCCTTGACATTCTTCCAGCTTTTAAGATTATCCTCATTGTTTTCACCCTCCCGGTATGTCCACTCTATTAGAGTTTTGTGTCATCTGTAAACAGGCATAACTTCCATTCCAGCCCTTCCGCAATGTTGCTAATAATGACACTGAAGGACGGACCTAATAATGACCCCTGTGGCATCCCGCTGGTTACCTTGCCTTCTCCAGTGGACCCCATTTAACTTCCTACCCATTTTGTTACTTTTGGACCCACTCTAGGTTGCCCAGCTTGCTCTCTAGTCTTCTATGTGGAATGGTGTCAAGACCTTATTGAAATCCAGGTAGACTACATCTACTGCTCCTCCCTGTTCTACTTTTCTGGTCACCAAGTCGAAGAACTTAAGCAGGTTTGTCTGGCAAGACCTCCTCCTGTGAAATCATGTTGCCTTGGATCCTGTAATCCACTAGTTATAATGTATTCCCCAATCCTTTCCTTCAGTAGTAGGTAAAGTAATGGAATCTCTACTGAAGTCAGGCTGACAGGTCTGCTAATTCCTGCCTCCTTCCTATTTCCACTTTTGTGAAGTGGGACCACATCTGCCCTCCTCTAGTCCACTGGAACCTCCCGTTTCTAGTTATGGGTTGAACAGAAATGTCAGAGGTGCAGCCAGCACCTGCTTGAGTTCCCTCAGTATCCTAGGGTGCACCCCGTCAGGTCCCATTGCCTTACTTACTTTTAATTGTGTTAGCTCCATGAAGACTCTCTCCTGAATATAAAAGGACTAGTGTCCACCTCCCTTCCTTTAATGCCCCTGTCATTTATCTTTGGCCCATTACCTACCCTTTCTTCCACAAATACTAAACAAAAGTAACTGTTCAATATGTCTGCTTTTTTATCCTCTTCCTCACGACCCCCATCCCCTCCTTCAGCCTTACTATACCTCTCCTTTTGTCTTTCTTTTCTCAGTTACATACCTAAAGAATGCTGCATCCCCCTTTTTACTGACTGGACAATATTCTCCTCTATTTGTACCTTTCTGCTCCTAACTGCTCTCCCTACCTCTCCTTTCTGTGTCTTCTTGTACCTTTTAAATGCTAGTTGTTTTGCCCTTACTTTCTCCACTACTTCTCTAGAGAACCACAGTGATCTCTTTTTTCTCCTTCCCTTGTTAACCTGCCTGACACAGAGATTTGTTGCCTTTTCAGTGCCTCCCTTTATTTTTGCAGATTGTTCCTTGCCTCCCCCCAGTTTTCCTATTCCTGCCAGGGCATCCATAAGGCATTCTACCATTTTCTTAAAATCAGCTCTCCTGAAATCCATGATGCTCATCTTAGCGTGGCTTGATTCTGTCCCAGTTCTTATATTGAGCCACACCGTATGATGATCACTGGTCCCCAGGTAGCCACCTACTGTGACATTGGCAACACTGTCCCTGTTTGTCAGTACCAGGTTCAGTACTGCCCCCCACCACCACCACCACCTGACTAGCTAAATAATAATGCTTATAATCTGGCAGGGCAAAACTTCCCTGTTCCCATGGCAACATTACAACCTTTTTATACATTATGGGCTTACAACCCTCCCATATGAAGTTTTTATCCTTTGAGCATGGGTGACAAGTATGAAACTGGGATTAGTACAGGAGTGCTTCAAATGAAAACAGAAACCTGGGAAGCATGTTCATTTTTATGGAGTCTACTTTACCTGTCAGTAGCAGTAGAGACCATCTAGTCAAATCCTGTTGTACTTCTCTCCAGAGTTTACCATAACAGAGATCAAGTAATTGGGAGAGGTTAGTACTAATTTGTATCCGTGGGTATTTATCTATTTAATTCTGCTTGGGCTATGAGAAGGGGTATGTATCTTTAAAACCCCATGGACAGTACCCACTGAGTATAAGGGTTTCAGATTTTATATCCAGATACAGATCCAAATGATCCCAGGAGTAAGATAAGTTGGGGGACTGATTACTCAGGTTGACTGAGAAAAAATATTGAATCATCCCATCACTCAGAGTGCAGAGAATAGCTGTTACTATAAATTAATCAATTTGGCCCTGAGGGTCTGGGAGTTTCTTGAGTGTACAACTGGGAATAACAGTTGGCAAACTGGGCTGAGATTTCTATTGGGTCTGAAGTTAATGGTTTTTCCAAGTGTCCTGCCTTGAGGCACAAGACCACCCTGTTTCCCTGCTGTTTACGCAAGGCCAGTGCAAGCAAGTGGCTGGCGTCATTCAGTTTTTTGATCAATGTTTTGTGGGGACCTGAAACAAAGGCCTTTCTGAAGTACAGGCACCATATTACCCACTGCCTGGCCCCCATCTTCAGCTCTTGTGACCCAGCTGAAATAAAATCTAACAAGTTCATTTGATACGACCTCCCCACCAGAATTCCATGTTGCCTGCCATTCTGTAACTCATTCATCTCTAAAAACTCCACCAACCTTTACTTCAGAATGGTTTCCATCAGGTTGCCAATGATCAATGTCAGGTTGACTGGTCTGTAGTTTCCTGGCCTGTCTCTGGCCCCACTTTTCATTTGTGGTTCTCCACTCATGGCTCCTCATCCAAGTCAAAGGAGCTGCCACGCTGGTAGGCTAATAGAGCTGCCAGTATGTTTTCCAGCTCCTGAGCACCCTGGGGTGTATTCCATCTGACCTAGGAGATTTACTAATCAACTCCTCACACATCCTTGGTTCCCCTCCCCGCCTACACTCCCCAGTGGTATCTGACCTTCCTTCTCTTTGGTGAACTAAACAGAAGTATTCATTCAGTACTAATGCCTTTCCTCTACTATCTTCCACCCACTCTGTCCCTTGTCTCAGTTTAACTATCCCTTCTTCTGTTTGCTGCCTTTCCCTGATGCAACAGAAGGTTTTTAGCTCCTTCCTTGACTCCCTCCATTAGTCTCGGCTCAGCTTCCACTCTGGCCTTCCTTAGTACCTTGCTAGATGCTTTAAGCTTTTCCAAGTAGTCCACAGTGTCATCGTTCTTCTGTGTCCCCCAATACTTCTTAAAAGCAACCCTTTTCTCTCCCTCACCATTTTCACTACCTCCCCTGTGTACCTACAGGGTTTCCTGTGGGTTTTTTGTTCCCTTTATTTTCTGTTCAGTACTGGTGCTCCTAACTACCTGGAGTCCATTTCTTATGATGGACCATTTTTCCTCCATTCCCTCTGCCCCCTTGAGCTCAGCCAAATGTTCACCAATTTTTTTTTTTTGTTATTTCAAATGTTTTACCAGGAAAGACATACTGAGATGGGAGGAGCTTGTTTCCAGATGTGTTGGGGAGGGGGGAAGGTAGACAATACAATATGTGCAAGACCAAAGAATACATGAACATTTGAGCAGTCACAATAAATCTGTGCCAATCAAAACAGTGCAAACAATATAATGTGCAAAGTCAAGTACTTAACAGATGAGCAAAATATTTGGTGTAAAGTAAAACTGTTCAACAAGGTGCCTAAAGTAAATAGAATTGCACTTGATCAGCTGCAGTTAGCAATCTCATAACCAGGGGTGAACTCCCATAGAAGAACTGCAAGATGTGGGTGAAGGACAGCACCAAGGTCAGAGGTCTGGAACAATTGCAAGAGGGAGATGTAAGTCATGAAGAAGAGACTGGGGAGGCAAAGCAGATGGACAGGAGAGGATGGCCCAGAGCTTAGGGAAGTGATATGAGAAGGCAGCTTGCCAGCAGCAGATTTCATGGGGGGTAGCAAAGGGAATGGAAAATAGTGTCATGGATTGAGTAATAAGAAAGAAGTGGGAAGAGAGAAGAGAGGAAAGGTAAGGGGGGAGAGAGAGAGAGAGAGAGAGAGACAGACAGAGAGAGAAGAGAGAGAAGAGAGAAAAGAGAGAAAGCCAAGCCAGAATATGGATATTAAGGAAGCACAGTGGACAAGGTGCCTAGCAACAAAGGGGGAAAGGGACAAGTAAAGAGGGCAGTAGGGGGTACAGGAAGGACAGTCCAAGGCAAAATGGCAGAAACAGTTAAAGAGAGGATCCAGTCTGGCAAGAGTGGACTTCGGAGTGGCACTGTAGGTGATGTCACTGCAGTCAAAGATGGAGAGGATCTTCTTTGAGATGATCTCATGGTGGGCAGGAAGTGAAATGCACACTTTTTTTCTGTAAAGTACAACCAGTATGGGGTGAAGTGTAAGGAAGATGGCATCTACATGCCCGAGAAATAGAGATGGTGGTCCAGTGAGACCCCATAGTATTTAAAATTTTATCACCCATTGTGCTTATGCTTGTCTTCCTGAAATCAAGATCACATGTTTTGATGTTACGGTTTTCCTTTACCATGTCTAGCTGCAGCCACTCTGAAAAGTGATCATTATTACCCAGGAGCTCAGCTATAATGATGCCCTGATATATTTGCAGTTAGCAGCAGGCCCAGGATCGCCAATCTCTTGTTGGCTCTCTAACTGCTTGGATTAAGAAACCATTCTGGATTGTGTACAGGAGTGACTGGTTTCTTTAAACATGGCCACATTCAAAGTGAAGTGTTGTAAATCAACCGATGTCAGAGGTTGTATTTCTGCCATCTTATCCAGCACCAAGTTAAGGCTCCAGGTCTGCACAATCTCCTTACCTCACAAATGTGGCAGTCTGGCCGCTCATAGTTTATTTATTTATTTGAGAAATCAGAATTACAACCCTTTGAGTCGTAGACTCATTTCCAAAGGCTCCATGTCAGATGGTAGTTACAATAACAAACAGTACAGGTACAGTTGAATACACGTAGTTACAGAGAAAGGATACCTATACATGCGGTAGCTAAGCAGTGACGTGAACTTGCTGGTTGAGCAGCGAGTAGACCTATACAATTGGTAGCTAAATAATTGTACAGTGTGTAGACAAAGGAGTTGACCAATACAATTACTGATAACAGGTATCAAACACAATGAGAGGTTCTATCTATCTAAATGGTGAGTAGCCCACAAGGGCTTTGTCTGGGGAATAATACACTAGGCATTGGACAAAGTCCAAGTTTAGTGAAAATTAGGGGATTACTAGGGCAAGGCCAAGAGCCACGAGTATCTAAGGTGTTGGTAACTCGGGGCCAGTGACTAAGGCAGGTAAGCAATAAGTGGTAGTCGGGTACGGCCAGGAGGAGGTTGGTGGTTGCATAGGCAGTTACGAGAGGAAATGATATGTGTTCTTAGTGCTTTTTTAAAAGCGCCTAATTTGGTGATGGATGTGATGGTGGGAGGGAGGGCACTGTACAAGGACAGGGCTCTAAATAGGAAGGATCACTGGGCTAGTGTGGTCCTGGCTCTGGGGACCTTCCATATAGTCTTGGAGGCTACACGTGTAGATGCAGTGTGGGTGGCGGCCTGAAGGGAGGCCATGACTCCAATGGGGGTTAGGCCCATGTGGATTTTTTGGTGAGGAGACAGGACTGGCATAAAAGCCTTTCTTCGAGTGAGAGAACATTGGCCAAGAGCGTAGAGGGTGCAGGTGTGCGTACTGTGGTCAGCACTGGAGAGGAGCTGGCAGGCCTTACTGATGACTATTTGGATGTGGTGCAGAGTGGTAGGGTCGACGGCAGCATAGATAGTAAGACCGTAGTCTATCAAAGATAAGATGGAGGAAGTTTTTTTTTTCCCAGTTGTTTAACCAGGTGAGACACACTAAGCTGAAAGCTTTTTATCGGTGCAACCTAGGAGCACAGGGAAGTTAAGTGACTTGCTCTGGGTCACACAGTATATGCAAGTGAGGGCTGTGGGATTCAAATGCAGGTCTCCAGATTTGCAGCTCAGAGCCTTAAACCACTGTGCTATACTGCCTCCTATGAAGTGACAGCCAGGTGGAGTGCTTCTGGTGTCAGGCAGTCCCTATGTCTGTAGAGAAGGCCTACACAGGCGCTGGCAGCAGAGGTGAGAATTTTGACATGCTCCGAATGAGAGGGTGGTGTCAAAGGTGACACCCAGGTATTTATATGTCTGGACCTGTTCCAGGGTGAGGTGGGCACTAGAGTGGATTGTCAGGGGGAAATCTTTTGCTCTTGATTGGCGGTGGGTGAAGAGTATAGTCTTTGTTTTTTTGATTTTGACAACCAGTCTGTGGTCAGCAAACCAGTGCTTAATCTGAAGGAAGGAGCTTTGCAGGGAACTCTGGAGTATGGAGGGGTCGGGATGTGAGGCGTAAAGAACAGCATCATCCACATAAATAAGTAGATATCTGGAGGAGGCTTTAGGCAGGGCATTGAGATATACGCTGAAAAGCAGAGAACCCAGGATCGAGCCCTGGGGAATGCCAGAGTGGACCAGAAGCATCGTAGAGATGGTATTATTGATTTTTACACACTGTAATCTGGAGGAAAGGTAGCAGGAGAACCAGGAGAGGGGACCTTGGGAGACCCCAATTTGCTGTAGTGTGTTAAGGAGGGGGGGGGGAGACCATATCAAAGGCCTTAGAGAGGTCTATGAACACAGCCCCTGCAAGGTGACTTTTGTCAAGCGCAGTGTGGAGTGAGTTAGACAATACTGTTAGGGTGGTTGTGGTGCTATGCCCAGCTCTGAAACCATGTTGCTCCCTGCATAGGAGGTTGTGGGAGAGGAGGTAGCTGGTCGGATACAATTTTTTCAAGGGCTTGGGGGGGAGAATAGAGATGGGGTGATAGTTATTTGGAGAGGTGTTGTTGCCATTTTTGGATTGGAGTTATGGTGGCCATTTTCCATTGGGCCGGGAACTGACCCCTGCAAAGGGACAGGTTTAGGAGATCAGTGAGAGGGGAGAGAACCGAGTCAAGTACGCGGTATCGTATGCGCATGTCAAAAGTACAAGAGGCGTGCTCCCGCCAGGATTTGCACAATTTCTGGCAGAACAGCCAAGATGGCTGACACTGGTACCTTGAATGCTGCTAGTGTGAGACCCAGTTCCATACCTTCCTGTAAAAAGGCCTGAACCTCTGGACATTCGCCCTTAAAACCCAACACCCCTCTTACTAGCCCTATTTGAAATTACCAGCCAATTTGAAAAGGTCCTCCATACCCTGTAATAGACTTGGGTCACAGATGACTTTCTCACATGCAAGAGCCTCAAGATAACCTTTCCAGACTATCCTAGTGCCTTAAACTTCATCTGTTCAGCTGCTAGGCCCCAAGGATGAGCTTTTCTAGATCTGTGTGCCAAAGTGGCCCCCTGAATAGAAGGTCTGGCTTGTACTAAAGCTGAAGACTTGTCCTGGTTGACATTTCCTGCAGGTCAGAGAACCAGGAGCTCCTGAGCCAGTTGGAGCTATGCAGATCACATCTGCCTTTACTCATCTGATCTTCTAAATGACCCTGAGTAGAACAGCTAAAGGAAGAAAAGCATAGGACAGTTTCCCTGCCCATTTGAATGACAGCACATCCACCTTCCATACCAACTGGTCCCCTATCCAGGAACAAAATCATTCCAGGAGGTACTCTTTCTGGTTGCAAAAAGAACTGCACTTAAGTAACTAAACTTTTAGCAGATTCATGTGAAAACTCTGGTTCAACTGCTACTCCGTGAGAGACAAGAACATCCTTCTGAGTCAGTCCATCTTCACATTCTCTACACATGCAGAATGCATCGCATCCAAGGACACTAATTTGGCTTTTGCCCAAGCTACAGAGGATATCTCCTTGCCATTGCAAAGCTTTGGGTTCCTCCTACCACCTTAGGTAAGCAACTGCTGTCCTATTGTCCATCCACACCAGCACTGTGCCCTCTCAGTCACATACTGTATACACCAAATTCTAGTGGCAAAGTGTAGAAGGGCTTTTTACAGCCCTTGTCTCTAAAGTGTTTATGTTTTCTTGCACTCATCCAGTGACCAGCAGCCTTGCACCCAACTGGAGGCCAATGATCAGTGTTTAAGCTGCCACTCACCAAACTGTATTTTGCTATTCATTTCTGGATTTGGCCATTTTTTTCTTGGCTCCAAATCACCAAACTGTGTTGCTAATGGTGGCTGTTTATGACTCTAACTTACTGAAATGTTAGGGTTTAGTTACAGATGAGGATTTCAGTACAAAATGTCAGTAGTAATTTGCCAAAAACTGTGGCCTTCATATTCAGAGCCAGAAACAGCGCAGCCTGTTGCACTGTGCTTGCAATAGCATACAGCCAGCTCTGAATGATATTCAGCTAGTTAGCATGCACCAATGGAGTGTGCTAACTGACTAAATACATCAGGCCATGTTAGCAGAGCTCTAGGTGGATCAGCACAGACACAAACCAAGGCTGCATAGGGCCCACAGGATATAGCACTGCTGAAATGGGACAGCACCAAGACTCCTGTGGACCGTATTCTGTTTGAGAATGCAAATGAGCTCACTAGGCATGCAAGAAGCAAAGGGGCTATCCGATGCCCATTAGGGCTCATTTCCATGGGTACAGAGGACTCCCACCAGCCAATGCAGGGAGGCATAAGTAACACTGCTCTTGTTGTCTAGTGGTCCCCACCTCCATCACCCATCTGACAGTTTATAGCTATATCCCTGGTAGTCTAATGATCCCTCACCTCCCATTACTCATCCTTCAGTTTATAGCTGCATCCGTAATAGTCTAGTGGTCCCCTCACCCACTGATCACCCATACTTCAGTGTATAGCTATATTCTTGGTAGTCCACTGCACACACCTTCAACCAGGGATATAGCTATAAACTGCCAGATGAGTGATCTGGCATAGGGGACCACCAGACTGCCAGGGATATAGCTATAAACTGCCAGATGGGTGATCCATGGTGGGGGTAATACATGGCACAATGGTAGGTGGCTGCAGTACTGCTGCCTGCCTTTGAGGGGTGGGGACACAACCTTAGTGCCACGGCAAGACAAGCTTTTTGGCAACAGTAAACAGCACAGCTCTGGGGGTGGTTTATCACTACCACAAATGTTTCTATATACCACTGCGCTAGTATGCACGAGGGACCCCTTCATCTGCATAGACACAGCAGTATGGAGGAGCTTATTTCAGAAAGAAATGCTCAGGGACCAGGGGTCATGAGAAGAGGCTGGAGGAGGTAGAATCAGAGGTAATGTGTGGAAGAATTTTTACAGAATAGCCTCACCGCAGAGGTGGTGGGGGCACAGGCAGTGAAGGCATACAAAATGCATGAGATAGTCACAAGGGATACATAGTGGCAAGGTAGAAAGGGTAAGCAAGGAACGTGGTAGAGGGTAGGAAAAAAAATGGTAGACTGGATGGGCCAAGCGATCCTTATCTGCCGTCAAATTTCTATGTTTCTATGGTTAGCACAATCACACTGCTGGGTTTTGGCAGTGCTAAGGGGACCTCTGAATACAGCCCCACTCAGAGCACCAGCAAAAACCTAGGTTAGTGCCAGCACTACCCTGTTCACACCAGGGCTAAGCTTTGAATATAGGGTCCTACAAGTTTTAATTTTCCAGCTTATACCCTGAACGATACTCCCCAACCCATGAAGCTGACATAGGTCTGCATTACAAGGTGCTGAGGCAAGTTTAGTAGCTTCTTTTCTGTTAGGCTGCAGTTGTTTAACCACTACATGAGCTGGTCCAACAGCCACATTGGCACCTCTGGAACTGACTGGGTCAGAAGTCAATAGTGGGAGCCCATATGATCAGCAACATCTGAAGGCCTCTGAAGTGAGTCATCACCCATAGGACTAGATCTATACACATCACCATTTTCCCCAGAGCCTGAAGCCACAGAAAAAGAGAGCAAAGGAGCTCCCTCAGACTGGATTGCAGATTGAGGCATCTCTCCTTGGACAGGTAAATGAGACCCAAATTAGTCCAAAACATACCTCCAGGTCTATCAGACCTTGAATCAGGGTAACTGAGCTGAAATCAACTGTTGGTCATGAAAAGGTGACTCTCAGACTCCTGGGTTAACTGCCTAACCTTGCTGGGCCCATGATTTTGTTGTAGCCCTTAGGAGTCAATTGTTCCAATACAAATACACTTTCAGGCCTTGCTCCTGTAGCCTAGTCATGGGAACACCATTACTTTGGTAAAACTTTGAGCGCTGAGGCTAACACAAACAGCAGCACTTTGTATTGGTAATGATGTCCACCCACTGGCTTTGCTCATTCTACACGTGCTTCTAATTGAACTGTACTTTGCACTCACTTTATGTAATAATTGATCCTTATATAGTTTTATGATTGTTTTAAACGAAGTGTACTCTTCTGTTCAAACAATTATTGCACCCACTGAATGCTATTGTGTTCAAAGCTTAATTAATGTATTTCCAGCATGGGCTGACACCTGTATCATTTGTATGTTATGTATTTTGCATTTGTCTGCATTCATATGTGCCATCTTCATGGCCCGGGTCATGCCTGAAAATGGTCCATGGGATCAGTGCACCTCCCAGTAAACAAATAACTAAGTAAATCTGAGATACTTTCAGTGTGTTTTGCCTATGGGGACATGCGTTTTCAAATCCACTTGAGCAAAGGAAATCTCCCGACTACCTACATTATTGATTTTGAAGGCTGTCATGCCAAATATCCTCCACCTGACAAATTCATTGGGGAATTTCAGATGCAAAAGGGATAATATTCCCCAGTATTTTACAGGACTGTAAAAAATATGGAGTGCACCTTTTCCCCCCCATTTCCTTCTTCAGAACTGGACACACTGCTACTATGTGCATTTCTACACATTGCAAAGGGGCCTCCCTTTTCTCTGGATTTCTCGAAGTGGGTTATGACCCAAAACCACTTTGCGATGCTTATCTATTAACTGTTTCCCTCACTCACCTGTCCAAGCAGGATCTCACTCACTCCTGCTTAAACAGCTGGTGCAGAACCCCCAAATGGCCATTCTAGGAGTGGGCTGGTGCACCTTCTTAAGCTCAACTGTTTGGCTTGCTGGCTTCCTCAACCTCAGAAACCTCTGGAGTAGCATCCCTCTTTCTTTCCCAAGTTTTCCTCCCTCAAAGGACTGCCCTGGTCTGAAAAACTGGTTCTTAGACTTTAGTTGTTGTGTTTAAAGGCTCATGCCACATTCTTGAGGATCTTCGCCAGTCCTCCTGGATCATTAATGCATTTGTTTAGTGCCCCCCAAACAGGATGAGGCCATCAAAAAGAAGAGGAGAAAGTTGTGCCTTAGGCATCTGATCCACAGATTATGGTTTAGGCCAAATAGTGCATCTTGAAATTATACGAGTAGAGACTGACCTGCTAGCCAGCTGTACCAAGTCTAGTGCTGTACTGGCCATAAAGGCTGTGGCCCCTTCCAGGTTTTTTTGTGTTCTCTGCACCTATTCCTCCTTTCTCTGCCTCTTGTACAACACAGGGTACATGTGCTTCTGTCACCCTAGGCACACAGGCCAAAATGACCAACACTGTCAGGGACATGGCTGCCACATCACGTGCCCTCTGCAAGACTGCGCTGACTCTCTCATCTTGCAGATCCTTAGGGCAAATGTTCTGCTCCACTGGTAGAGTCAACTTGTGTGTCAGAGAGGTTAATGCTGGTGATGGTGAAGAAGGTGTTTAGGTCATCCTGGTTAAATCTGTATAGCTTCATAAGGGCACTGGGAATCCCTGGAGTTTCTTATGGAGACCCACTCCCAGATATACCAAACTAGGTTGGGGTGCACTATAAAGGCATGACCCTGGGTCTCCCCTACAAAAACAGTCTCCCTATGTTGTTTGCTTGGGGACCTGGCAAATGAAATCCCTATTGCTCCATTACATATCTAATAAGGATGGGAGCATCAGAGGTTTAAAGTTCCTTCTCTGACCAGATTCTCCTTAGAACTGGATGAAGCGCAAAGAAGATATACTGGAGGCATCAGATTCAAGTGCTCCTTGTGCCTGTGCTTAAATCCATACCTCTTAGGGGAAGGGAGACAAGGATAGATCTGAAGAAGTGGGAGATTTCCTTGCCTCTCCATTTCCTACCCGAGTGAACTCAGTGGCGGAGCCAGGTTTGGGAGCATTTGGGAGCCAGGGGGGCCTTTTAGTCAATCACAGGCTCCACAATGGGCACTAAACAGTGAATAAAGATGGTGGTGGAGCACCACTACTCACACTGGGGCAGCCAGAAGGGCACCACCCTCCAGCTCCCTCTAGCTCCACCACTGAGAACTATTAGTCCCTGCTTAACTGAAATTACCTTATTGTCTCTTGGTGCCACTGAGCCAGACTCTCGCTCCAAAAGAAATGCCCTCCAGCTTTTCTTAGCCTTATGGTAAGCCTCATTACTGAACTCCACTGCCCCTCACAGAAAAGAAGATGAGGGGGTATGACAAGCTTTCCACCTAAAAGGCCTGCTCAGTCCCCTCCCCTCTATGGTGCTTTCCACACATCCTCGTCACTGTCAGACTCTAAAGGGCAACAGATGAATCACTTTCCTCTTGCAGTATCTACCCTGTGTTGTCCTGGTGATAAATGCAGTAGGATTCTAACTCTGAAGGAGTAATTCCACAGCGCAAGCATCAGCCTGGCCCTGCTGCTGTTCACTGCCAGCATGCCAGACCCTTCTGTGTAGTTGCTGCAGCTGTAATAGGCCTTCCAACACCCTTCTCCCCAGTGCACTTGACAATGGCGAAATGTGATACAAAAAGAAAAGATGAAAAAATAAGAATATCAACCTGTGCTGCTCCTGCTCAGACCCACGTGGCCCAGTCATTAATACCATCTAAAGAAAATAAACTGCCTTTTCTCACTTTCACTGCAAGAGTTCTGGCCACCACAAGTGCATTACTACCAGAAAACTGCTACAATCCATGGGCATGGCATGCAGTAGGAACCTTTAAACACCTCAAAAAAAAAAACACACACACAGTGATGCCAAATGACTTTTGCTGATAGTTTGAAATGTTTTTTTGTCAAATTCTAGTTCCTTCTGTAGCAGTGGAAGGCCAGGTGGCACTGTCTAATGCTAAGAAAACTGGCCTATTTGGGAAATTCTAATAGTACAGCAGTGTTTTTAAAGTAAGTACAGACTTTCAGTGTACTGGCTTCCTGGAAGAGAGATAAGTTTATCAGTACACAAAGGAATCAAAGACATTCTGTCTCACTGGCATCCAAACACCTTCATTCAGATGTTAAATAATCTGTGAAAGGAAGCTGGGTCCCGGAGTCACCTAGGACAGATAATATCACAAGGTAGGCATCACCCAAAATTCCAGGCCTGAAGCAGTTTCAGCCAATCAGATGAATCTGGGTACAGGGATGGGACATCAGCCTTGCTTGACCAAGACAACAGGGAGAGAGACAGAGGATAAGGCATGAATACTTCAAACAACAGTTTCTTCCTCCTTTTGCTGGGTTTCTGTGCCCAAGAAGGGAGCCAGACTGTGCATCTGCAGAGAGTGGTTGCTGTAACTGTAATGAGATACAGAGGCAAGAAACTGTGACTTGCAATGCTTTACTAGTTGCCAGCATAGAGCTCCACACATGGCCAAACTGTCAGAATCTGGCGGGTTGTAGTCCGCTAACCAATATTTATATAAGTTTCAAAATGTAGTGACATCACATGGCACGTGCGTCATTAATATTCATAAACCCACATCCTTACATCTCCCCTTTAAGTATGAACTTTAAATAGAAGAAAAAAGATTATATGGAACATTAAACTTGAAACGCAATATTGTTCCTCTCAGTCTGACTCAGTACTATAGTGGGCAGGCTTTTTTTATCTGCCACACACTGACTCTGCTATACTGAGTGAGGCTTGCTGAATGGCTGCGTAAGTTTGTTGGGGCAGTTGCTGTTACCACCAACATCAGTGGTGGCAGGTCCTCACTGGGGTCCTGACCTGGCTACACTGCATAGTTGCTGATGGCATCCTCTCTGCTGCTGCTCTCTCCGCCACGTCCACTCTCCCTCCAGATGGATCTCCTCCTCGATCTCCTCCCATGGAAGATGAACAAGTTAGTGCACTCCGTAGGCTGTACTGTGATGCTGGAGGGGATAAAAGGTCTTGGCGATTGCACTGACAGTGCTCCCCCTTGGCAGATACAGTACAACATAGGACCAGGGGGTTTGTGCAGGTGAGACAATCGCAGGGGTCCATTATTGTTGAGCAGTGCGCATATGCACCTGCTGTCTGTCATAAAAAGACCGTTGCATTCTCTGAGCATTCAGTAATGTGGCACATCCATCCATCTGTATTATCTGAGGCTTTAAAAGTTCATGTCGAGTTGGAAGTAATATGTTAGTATGACGCCCATCAGTAATTGTGCGTAGGACCCCAAGCCTTCAATAGGTATGTTTTGCAAGTTGAGGGGGCAATATATGGGTCTCTGTTGACTTTCATGGCTTTCTTAAGCAAATTCTTGACTGTTTGCACTGCTCTCAACCATTCCTTTACTCTGAGGGTATCTGGGTGAAGAGGTGACATGTTTAAATTCATATTGCTTGGCGAAAGTTTGAAACTCTGCGCTGACAAACTGGGGTCCATTGTTAGTAATAAGAGTCTCTGGTATGTCATGTCTTGCATATTAAGATTTTATATGGTTAATCACTGTTTCACTTGCAGTACAGTATTTTGCAATCTGGACATCTCAATACATTTTGAGTACTAGTCCACCAGCAGCAAGTACGTTTCTCTGTTAAATTCAAATAAATCAGCTCTCACTTTTTTGCCAACGCCACTCGGGTATTTTGCGGGGGTTCAGTGGTTCTTTAGGCCAAGCTTTCCTGTAAGTGGAAGACATGCAACAGTTGGTGACCAGATCACTGATTTGACTATTCATTCCTGGCCAACACAAAACATCTCTTGCCTTCCCCTGCACTTTTCTATACCCAAATGGCTGCCATGTATTTTCGTGAGCATTTCTTTCCACAGTGAAGCAGTCACGAACAGTCTCTCGCCTTTAAGAAGTAAACCACTCTCGGTACTGATTTCTTCTCAAAACACTCAAAATGGCTTAATGGCAGAATCTAATTGTGACCATTCAGAGGGCCAACCTTGTAACACTGTCTCTTAACTTTTGTAATTATGGGTCTCGTGCAGTTTCCTCTTGAAACCATTTCAGCTTTTCATTGGTAACTAGAATTTTGACAAACTGCGTGCACTTCATATTGATCAATGTCATTCTCAGGTAGTGTCCCTTTTTGGACTGCCCTACTGAGGGTGTCAGCAATGTGCAGCTCTCGTCCTGCCTTGCACATAACTTGTAAATCATATTTCTGCAGTTTAAGCATCGTTCTCTGTATTCGCGAGGCGGAACGGTATGCAGGGGCTTCTTGAACAAGCTTTCTAAGGGCTTGTGATCAGTCTTTATGAGCATTTTCTGTTTACCATCTATATATAGGTGGAACTTGGTACATTCGTACACAATAGCCAACATTTCTTTTTCTATTTGTGCACAGTTTTTCTCTGTTTTGAGACAGATCTTGAGGCAAATGCAACAGGTTTATTAGCGTGTAGTAGACATGCACAGACCTTGGAGAGGCATCGACAGACAGGACAACTAGCCTGTGCAGGTTGTAAAAGGCTAGCACCGGGAGGAGGGCATGATGACTCTCTTTAGTTCATGGAAGACTTGATCGTGTCAGGAGTCCCAATGCCATGATGTTTCTTTTCCATCATAGAAACATAGAAGTTGACGGCAGATAAGGACCACAAGGCCCATCCAGTCTGCTCATTTCTTTTTCTACCTTATAAATGTGCCATCAGCCTTTGCTCTGTCAGTGGTCTATCTATTCATACTCATCTGTATTGCTCCCTTATGCCTATCCCATGCCTGTTTGAAGCCCTGCACTGTATTCATAGCCACCACTTCCTGAGGTAGGCCATTCCATGCATCCACCACCCTTTTTGTGAAAAAGAATTTCCTCACATTCCCCCTTAATCGGCCTCCCTCTAATCTCATGCTGTGTCCTCTTGTCCTGCTATTTTTCTTATATTTAAACATGTTAGACTCTTTCACCTTGTTAATGCCCTTAAGGTGTTTGAATGTTTCGATCATATCACCTCTCTCCCTCCTTTGCTCAAGGGTATACATATTGAGCTCCATTAATCTGTCCTCATATGTCTTCTGATGCAGTCCCTGCACCATTTTGGTTGGCCTTCTCTGGACTGCCTCAATTTGGTTAATGTCCTTGTGAAGGTGTGGCCTCCAGCACTGCACACAGTACTCAGATGGGGCCTAACCAGTGTCTTGTAAAGAGGATTATTACCTCCCTCTTACAACTTGTGGCACCTACTAATACACCCTAACATCCCCCTAGCCTTACCTACTGCTTTAGAGGTCTGCTTGGATGATTTCAGGTCATCGGTGATGATGATGCGTAAGTCTCTTTCTTCCTTTGTGACTGCCAGCAACTCCTCTCCCAGCCTATAGGTGGCTTCAGGGTTTCTCTTCCCTATGTGCATGATCTTGCACTTCTTTTCATTAAATCCCAGCTGCCACTCTTCTGACCATTTTGCTAGTTTATCCAAATCTCTTCTCATTCTGCCCACCCCATCTGGATCATCTACTCTGTTGCAGATCTTGGTGTCATCTGCAAACAGACAAGCCTTACCCTCTAGTCCATCTGCAATGTCACTAATTAAGATATTGAAGAGGACTGGCCCCAGGACTGATCCCTGAGGTACCCCACTTGTGACTTGCATCTCTTCTGACTGTATACCATTTACCACCACTCTCTGTTTTCTGCCCGTCAACCAGTTTGCCACCCAGTTGACCAACTGACCCAGCCGAGCCTACCCAGCTTATTTATCAATCTTCTATGTGGAACAGTGTGAAAGCTTTGCTGAAGTCAAGGTAGGTACATCAGCTGCTCCCCTTGGCCCACCACTCTGCTTACCCAGTCAAAGAAATCTAGAGATTAGCTTGACAGGACCCTTCCTTTTGTAAACCCATGCTGTCTTGGATCCTGTGCCCCTATGGATTCCAGGTGTTGCACTATCCTTTCCTTAAGGAGTGCCTCCATAATCTTGCCCACTACTGAGGTAAGACTGACTGGTCTGTAGTTCCCTGCCTCCTCCCTGCTACCACTCTTGTGCAGCGGGATCACATGAGCCCTTCTCCAGTCTTCTGAGACCTCTTCTGTGCTTAAAGACTCACTAAACAGTTCTGCTAATGGCTCTGCTAGTTCCACCCTTAGCTCCTTAAGTACCATGGGATGCATGCCATCAGGTCCCATTGCCTTGTCCACCCTGAGCTTAGCGAGCTCTTGTAGGACCCTTTCTTTGTGAAGGGTGTAGTGCTCACCTCCTCCCCTGTGTCCATGATGCTGAGATGTGGGCCCTGCCCTACCTTCTCTTCAGTAAATACTGAGCAAAAGTATCTATTTAGGATAGATGCTTTCACAGGGTCCTCCTCCTCACATGCCCCCTTTTCTCCTTTGAGCTTAGCGATACCCCCTCTGGACTTTCTCCTTTCACTAATGTATCTATAGAAAGTCTTGTCACCTTCTTTTACTGTTCTTGCTAGTGTTTCCTCAGTTTGGGACTTTGCCTGCCTTACTGCTTTCCCTGCTTCCCTTGGGGCAGTTTGGTATGCCTCCCTATATTCATCCCGTTGTGTTCCCTTATATTTCCTGAAGGCCAGCCTTTTGGCTCTGACCTTTTCTGCTACTGTGTTTGAGAACCAAAGTGGTTTCCTTCTTCTTTTGCACTTCCTTTTCTAACACAATGGGATGTTGCTTCAAGTATTGCATCCTTAATGCTTGCCCACCTTGCCTGTACCCCCTCACCTGTGTTTCTTTTTGCCAGGGCTAGCTTAACTCTGTTGACCATCTTATCAAAGTCAGCTCCTCTGAAATACCATATTTTTGTCTTGGAATGGGATGATTTAGATGTAGTGGCCAAATTGAACCCTACCATGTGATGGTCACTGGCCCCCAGATGACCTTCTACCTGGAGATCTGTGATCCCTTCCTTGTTAGTCAGTACTAAATCTAGGATAGCCCTGTCTCTTGTGGGTTGTTGTACCAGTTGTTTGAGGCCCTCCCCCTGCAGGGAATCCACCATGTGTCTAGTTCTGGCAGATGTTCCTGCTGGTATTGACCAATCTATATCCGGCATGTTGAAGTCTCCCATTATCAGAACCTCCCCTTTAGCTGTCATGTTTTGTATATCTTCTAACAGTAATGTCTATGTCCTCCCCTGGTCTGGGGGCCTGTAGACAACCCCAGTTCTTATGGCTGTCCCATTTACTGTTTCCAGGGTGACCCACAGTTCTTCTGGCTCCTTATGTGTATTCTGAATTTCTGTAGCTTTGTTATTTTCATTGACATACAGGGCCACTCCACCACCCCCCCTTTTTGCACCTTGGTCTCTTCTGAACAGTACATAGCCAGGTACTGAAGTCTCCCAAATGTGGTTACTGGTAAACCATGTCTCACTAATTGCTACTATGTCCAGTTTAGCCTCTGACATTAGTGCCTACAGTTCTGGGATATTATTTCCCAGGCTTGAGCATTTGTGCACATGATTTTCCATTGGCCAGATTTCAGTGTGTTAGTTGTTGGGTGAGGTTTCCCTCAATTCCCTTAAGGGTTTATTTAAAGTTGATAAGTTGAGAATGAATTTTGCTAAGTAGTTAATTATCCTCATAAATCGTTGTAATTTGGTGACTGTCTTGGGTGTAGGCATGTCCACCACAGCTTTAATTTTCTCTGGGTCTGCTACTAGCCAACTATGGGTCAGTAAGTGCCCAATGTCAGGAACTTCTTTCAGTCCAATCTTTGATTTCTTTAAGTTCAACATCCAGTGATGCTCTTGCACACTCTGCAATATCTTTTTTAATCTTGCATTATGTTCTTGTAAATCTGACCCCAAAATTAATATATCATCCATGTAAGTCTCTACCCCGTCAATGCCTTCAAATATCTGAAATATCTTTCTCTGAAACACTTCTGGAGCCAAGCATATTCTAAATGGCATTCTTATGAATTTATAGCACCCAAATGGTGTGTTAAATACACTAATTCAGAGCTAGGCCTGTTGAGTTTTATTTGCAAAAACGCATGACCTGCACCAAGCTCTGAAAAGATCTTTGCACTAGCTAGCCTCGAGGCTACTTCTTTTACAGTTTTCATGGGGTCATGCTCTTCTCTTAATTGCTTTATTCAGATCTCTGGGGTCAATGCATATTCTCACTTTGTTAGTCTTCTCCATTACTACCACTGAGTTAACCCAACTAGTGGGTGTCTTGGCCTTCTCAACAACATCCAGCTTCTCCATTACTACCACTGAGTTAACCCAACTAGTGGGTGTCTTGGCCTTCTCACAACATCCAGCTTCCATTACTACCACTGAGTTAACCCAACTAGTGGGTGTCTTGGCCTTCTCAACAACATCCAGCTTCTCCATTACTACCACTGAGTTAACCCAACTAGTGGGTGTCTTGGCCTTCTCAACAACATCCAGCTTCTCCATTACTACCACTGAGTTAACCCAACTAGTGGGTGTCTTGGCCTTCTCAACAACATCCAGCTTCTCCATTACTACCACTGAGTTAACCCAACTAGTGGGTGTCTTGGCCTTCTCAACAACATCCAGCTTCTCCATTACTACCACTGAGTTAACCCAACTAGTGGGTGTCTTGGCCTTCTCAATAACATCCAGCTTCTCATTACTACCACTGAGTTAACCCAACTGGTGGGTGTCTTGGCCTTCTCAATAACATCCAGCTTCTCCATTACTACCACTGAGTTAACCCAACTAGTGGGTATCTTGGCCTTCTCAATAACATCCAGCTTCTCCATTACTACCACTGAGTTAACCCAACTAGTGGGTGTCTTGGCCTTCTCAATAACATCCAGTTTCTCCATACTGTCTAACTCAGCTTTGACTTTATCTTTTAAAGCAGACAGTATTTTTCTGGGGGGTTGTATCACTGGGCTAACTGACCTGTCTACCTTAATGTGGAGTTCTCCCTCAAGACACCCCAGCTCGTGAAACACATCAGTAAACTTAGACAATATCTCTTCAGTTGAATCAGTCTCTGACTTAACTGAGAACAATTTCTTGACGAGTTTCATCTCAAAACATGTAGGCAATCCCAACATAGCCCATTACATTGGCATCAACAACTTGAAAAGTGCGCGATATTGATTTTTGAATCCTACAGCCAGCATAACTTTCCACGCACATTCAACCAATGGCTGGAATAGGAACTCAATCGTGCTTTCAACTTTTGAAAAGGCTCTCTTGTCACAGTTTGACACATGGGCATAACGTTACACTGAGCTCTGGTGTCCAATTTAAAAGTCACAGTTTTCCCATTAATGCTTAAGCACACTTTCTAAATCAGTGTCCACAGCTGTATCAGTTAATGTTTCAATACCAAAAGCATGCTCACTTTCACTTCTAGTCTCTTCATCGACTACATGCACTTTTGCCCTTTGTTCTGTGGTACACATTCTTGCAAAATGATTTTGTCAATTAGCATAACGACATCTCTGCCATCACGCAGGGCATCTGCTATGGGCCCATGCTTTCACCCACACTTCCCAAATCTACGACCTGGGCTCTCTAACTGGCACACTGCATTCTAGACTCTCTGACTGGCACAGTTCCTCTCACTTTTGCACAGTCTCCTCCCACTCTCTTTTCTGAAGAGTTATATTCAGAGCAGTTTCTGCTACAGGGGACTCATTCATGCTTTTAATTTGCCTCTCACTCAATTCGCAGCTCTGCATATGTCAGCAGCTTTAGCTAAAGAAAAATCTACTTTGCTGAGCAGGCAGCACACATGGTCATCAAGAATGCACAAACAAGTCGATCTCTGATCAAGGAATCATTCAACTGTCAAACTCACAAGACTTAGCTCTTAAATGCAATTCAGTAACATAGGTGTCAATGATTTTACCTGATTGTTGGTTGTGACTGTTGAACAAATGTCTCTCATTGGTGAGATTCTTACCAGGGTTGCAATATTTCTCAAACTGCTCCACGATCTTGGCCAAGTTTGTTTTGTCTTTGTCCGTTGCCCAGTCAAAAGCATCATAAACCTCCAGTGCCACGGGGCCAGCCACATGCAGGAATGTCATAGCCTGGATCTTTCAGGACTTCTCAGCAACCCTAGAGGCCACAAAAAAAAATCTCCACTTGCTGCCTGAAGCAGCACCAGTTCTCTGCAAGGTTGCCAGTGAAATCCAAGGTGTGAGATGGTGACAGCTGCTCCATCTTCTGACACCATGTAATGAGACGCAGAGGCAAGAAACTGTGACTTGCAATGCTTTACTAGTTACCAGCACAGAACTTTACACACAGCCAAACTGTTAGAATCTGTTGGGTTATAGCCTGCCAACCAATATTTATATCAGTTTCAAAATGTAGTGACGTCACGTGGCACGTACGTTATTAATATTTATAAACCCATATCCTTATAGTAACAAGGCTAGGTAAGAAGACTCTAACTTGAAGAAAAGATAGAAGCATTTATCTGCACAAGTGTGCAAGATTTCTTTTATAATCCTGTACAAGTACTGTTGCTTTACTATGTGTAAATAGTGTTACACTCAATTCTTACTGTTGTATTTACACAACCAGTGTTTATTAATAAATTAGTTGTTTTCTAAAGACTGGAGTAACTGGTTGTTTGTGACTGCATCTCTGAGGTAAGGGTACCTGGATAAAGGGATGCATAGTAAAACCTGAGAGAGTAGAGTGCATTATACCCAGAGCAGATAATCTCACTACGGAGCGTCTAAAGGGTAGAAGATGGTGGAAAAGGGTCATCAGAGCACCGGGTCTGAGCACTTTCTAAAGAGGGTACTAATAGGTGGCTGAGTCCAGACAGTCTCGGTGGCAAGTGCCTGACAGAGAGAAAGAGGCTCAGTGGGGACTTCAGGGTGCTCTGACCATCACACACATATTGTCTTGGAAACTAAATTAAATGAAAAAAATAGTTCTCTTGTTGTTTTCATTCAATTGCCACTTTAATAAGACCAATACTAATTTTTATCATTCTTTTTTAATTGTTATATACCTAGCAACTTTGTTTGTTTTGCGGGTTCTTATTTTGTTTCCTACAAAAAAGGGCCACCTAGGATGCAGCAACAGTCCAGGACATCAGCATGTACAGCAATAATGACATCATACAGATTCATCCGCACGAGGACCCAGATCTGGGATACTGATCTGGAGGTGTTCCACTTTACATTCACAATAAGGTATAAGCAGTCAAAACATTGTGCATCTTATCATCTCTGAAACATGAAAATAGAAGGGGGAAAAGCTATACTGCCCCCACTGGTTCTGCAGTGTATGGCTAAAGTCCAGAGGGCCAGCAGAATTCTGGGATGCTGTAAAAGAGGGGATGACTAGAAGGGCACAGGAAGTAATCCTGACATTTTACATGTCCCAGGTTAGTCCCCACCTGCAATACTGTGTACATTTCTAGGCTCCTCAATACAAAAAGGATACTGAGGCTGTCAAGAAGGTGCAGTGAAGACTGGCCCAGTGGCATTGAGGGTTGAGGTGCTGGACGCCACACCTTGCGCACACGGTGACCTGGGTTGGAAATAAGCCCAGGACATTGGAGGTCGGCAGGAGGGAGAGGACTGAGCATCCAAGGGACAGCTCCCTCTCCCGGGAGGGGAGGGACATGCACTCAATGCTTGACTGGCCTCTGGCAGAAAGCTTCGGAGAGCATAGCAGACACATGAGAGCACAGAGAAGTTGGGAAGTGGTGGACGTCGGTGGAGCCGCCTTGACGAGGCATAGCCACTCCCCCAGAATATTGGAAGAAAACACCCGTGGCACTCCCAGGTAGACAGAGCTCCAGGCCCCGATCCCCAATACCCCTACCTGCCCTGGTGAACGGCGTCCTGATGAGACTCAGGAATTCGGGGTGCTTGCCCCCCCACATCATCCCCACCTGGGGGGTAAGCCAAGGCTACATGGAGGATGGACTGCCATGTGATACAGGTAGGAGGTGGGTATTAGAACGGCCATAGGCATCTCCCAAAGGGAGTGGAGCGCCACGAGAGGGGAGGAGTATAAACAGATAGTTTAAAAAAAAAAAAAGAAGGTGCAGTGCAGGGTCACCAAAACTGTCAGGTACAGGGGGACAAAATCTATGTCAGGCTGGAGGCCTCAGAATGTTCACTTATGAGAAAAAAAGGCAGAGAGGGAGACATGATGTTATTCTTCCACACTCGGTGGAATCCAGTATGCCGTCACTACGGTGACAACTTTACCGCAACCAACACTACAGCAACAACAGCACCAGATCACTGTAGTGTCGGCATGGGACCCTGGTACTGCTTTGTGGGGGTATTGCACCCCTCCCCAAAGCAACTGACTGGAGTTGATTAATTTAGTAGTGGAGGTGTGGGACAGTGCCCCCCACTTGGGGATTTTGGGACAAAGTCCCCGAAGAGAACACAGTCTGAAGTGACTCCTTTATACAGACCACAAATGCGGTTGATATAAAGGAGTCGCTGTAACATCTGTTGACAATGGAATTGTCAACAGACTACCATAGATCAGTGGACCAAACAGAGTTGTTTGATTTGGTGTCCTCCTGCAGGATATGGGGACCAATCCAGAAGCTCAGAGGTGCAAAATTTAGAGGCAGTTTGGAGGCACTTCTTCTCACAGAGCATGGTAAAGTGATCCTAAGGAGGCACCTACCAGTGGGCAAGAAAACAGGACTGGTCTTCAAGGAAAACCTGAACAAATTTCTGTCTGCTAAAAGAATCACTGACTACCCTGGGTAAAAGAGTGGTTGAAGAAAGAATTTACCGTAACAGCAGATCTTCAAGAGAATCTTCCACATTGAGCTACATCATGGAACTGTAAACCGTCAGCATCTGGATGATCCATAACTTTTGCTAGCTGCAGCTGCCGCATCGATGTGCCTCATCATCCTCTAAATAAACATAAGTTTTCCTGGCATGCCTCAATTCATCTCTGGAGACACGCTCAGAGGATCATCAGATTGATATGAACCATAGTAACAGGATCAAACCATACACATAAGAGAAGCTACGGAAACATGAGTAAACCTGCCAAAATTAGGCATGAGAGGAGAACCAACATGCAGAGTAGGCAGGATAACCATTCATCACCTGACAAGGGAAGTAGGAGGAAGAGCTTGCAGCTCAATGGAGAGATTCTCTCAAAGATCTACTGCTATAGTAAGTAACTTCTATCTTCTTTGAGGATATCTCCTCCATTAAGCCACAGCATGGAATGATTCCCAAACAGTACCAAAGCAATGATAGAGAAATAAGGATCTAAGGAACCTGAGTAAAAGGCCTTGCAGGACTACGTCCAATGCTGGCATGTCTACAATAGATGGTGTCAGATTGTAGTGTTTTGTAAATGTATGAACAGTACTCCAAGTGGCTGCAGCACATATGTCAGCAGTGAACACACTATGAAAACAAGCTATAAGTAGTCACCCTGCTTGTGTAGCGAGCACTGCTAGGACTAGAAAGTTGCTTACCATGTTTCCTGTAAACAGAAAGGTATACAGCAGGCTAAACATTTGGAAAGGCTCTGCTTTGCAATGGGGGAGCCCACCATTTTGGGAGTGAAAGCCACAAATAGCAGAGAGGATTTTCTATAATTCTTAGTACCATCCAAGTGCTACCACAGAGTCCTATGGACATTTAACATATGCAGACGATGTTCCCCATTATCTGTGGGACTCAAGAAATAAACATGAAGGTCAATGGTTTGACTTAGCGTTCACTCAGATATGGCCTTCAACAGAAAATAAAACTGGTAAGCAATGTAACCCTATCCTTGTGAAAAATAAGAAAAGGAGGCTCTGAAACCAGGAGCCTGCAATCCAGATATGCATCAAGCAGACATCATAGCCACTAGGAACAGTGTCTTCTAAGAGAGAAGTGCAGCAGACTTGAAGGAAGGTGCAGTAAGGGTCCTAGGACCAAATTAAAGTCCCACACTGGAACAAGATGTAGAAATACATCTAAGGAACCGGCAGAAAACTTAATCTGGGCCACCGTCTTGCTGTCAGTGAAGGCACGAAAAGCCAACACTGTGGCCAAGTGAACCTTAATGGAGGAATACCCAAAGTCTAAGTCCATAAGGGACAAGAGGTAGTCCAGCACAAGACTGACCAGACACATAAAGAGGTCTGGTTGATGGGCAGTACACCAAACTGTAAAACATTTCTACCATGGCAGCATACAAGGAAAGGTGGGAATGTCTAGAAGCTTTAATACTTTAGTAAATTGGACTGTCCCAATTTTTGACTTAAAATCCTTGTATTATAGGAATAGATGTGTGGCCCCCATTGTAACTTTGTATCTTAAATGCCCTTTTTATTGTACTGTCAACTGTTTATTATCTTTCTATATGGTTTAGTTGGTATTACAGAAACATAGAAATTTGTCAGCAGATAAGGGCCTTCGGCCCACCTAATCTGCCCCAATAACTTCAATAACTGTGCTCTTTTATGCTCTGCCAGTGTTAGGTTGTCCCTCCTTCAATAACTAGTAGTCCTCCATGCCTATCCCAGGCATTTTTTAATCCATTTATTGTTTCGCCTTCCTTGTTATTGTACTTGTCTCTCTGGATTTGTGGCAGTGGGGTGGTATATCACATCTTTATCATTATTGTTCTGGTTGTAAAGTTGTTAACATGTTGTCTCTTTGTTCTTTCAAAAATTTCAATAAAGTATATATTTTTTTTAAAAGTAAACGATTTCTATTTTTGCAAGTAGGTGTACCACATTGTTGGCTTCTAAGCCAGCAGTAGACCAGCTGCAACCTCTGGGGAAACCCCATAGTGGGAGAGCTCTACATGCTCAGAAGCTAGGTGTGGAGATGCACAGATCAAAGATCCAGATGAAGAAGGCACCATGCTTCTGTGAAAGAAGTCCCACTGATTGAGGGAGGGACAGGGGTTCCACTGCTAACTGCTGCAGCAGAGGAAAAAAAATGTGTTCGCCAATGCGGTGTCACCAGAATCGGGGTGGACTACTCATTCCTCAACTGACTCAGAACCCTCTGAATGAGATGGAATGGGGGAAAGATGTACATGAACCTCTCTTTCCAGGAGAGGGACAATGCATCTTGAAAATAAAACTACAGGCCTTAAAGTGAGCAAGCAGAAACGTGGCAGTTTTGCATTGTATGAAGACTCAAAAAAAAGTCTATGTCCAGGTGACCCCATTTTTAGAAAAGTCACTGACATTAAGAGTCCAAGAGCTCCCATTCATAGCAGAGTGCCGGAAACAACTAAGATGATCTGCAAAGGCATTGAGGGTGCCGGGCAGGAAGACAGCCAAGAGGAACAAGTTGTGTTCCATGAACCAGTACAGATTAATTTCTTCTGCAAAGAGGATATGAGTGGACTCCACCCTGATGGCTGATGTAGTATATTATTGAAATGTTGTCTGCATGAGTCAACAGCTGATAATTTGGAAGGTGGGTGGTGAAGGCCTGTGGGGCAAGTAGAACAGCCCTCACCTCCAGGGTACTGCTGTGCAAAACTGCATCTAATGGGGACCATGGCCCAGAGTTCAGAAGGGACCCAAATGGGCACTCCAACCTGAACACAAGGCATCCTTTATCATTACCAGGAGAGTGGACTGATGGAGAAAGGGATCCTGCCTTGAGACAACAACCCAAACCCAAGGCATCTTTCATCATCACCAGAAGAGGGTACTGACAGAGAAAAGGGGATCCTGCCTTGAGGTTGAGCGTCTAACCATCAGAGCACAGAACATCACAGCTGAGGGTTCTGGGTTCACTGCTATGAGATACTCCAGCTCATCAGAATGCACAGTCCACCAGGCACAGAGGACCACTGTGAAATCCTCATGTACAGATGTAACAGCTGGGCAGTCAGACTGGCAGGAGCCATGAGGCCAATGAGACGTAAGAGGCATCTGGATGAGATAGTCACTGGAAGAGACCTGTCAAGCCTAGACAACTAGTGCCATAGCATGGTCTGAGGGATGGAAAGCCTGCTCCAGACCTGTGTCCAAAACAGTTCCTATACACTGGAGACACTGGCACAGAATGAGAACCATCTCTGACCCATTCACCAGAATACCGCATCTGTTTGAATAATCTGGTTTGGAACAATGTGTACACTATGGAATCCCTCAATGGGGCCTTTCAGAAGACAGCTCATCAATGTATGGGAACTCATACAGGCCCTCTTGACACATAGTGACTGCAACTGCTACACAGCTTTTTGGTAAAGATGGTACACACAACAAACCAAGGGCAAGCCACAATTCTGATAGTGGGAGCCCTGGAGCATGAACTACAGGTACTTTCTGTGAGACTTACAGGTTCTGAAATGGAGGTAGGTATCCTTCATATCCAGAGCAACCATATAATCCCCTTTCAGTAGCAGGATGAGGAAGCACTGCAAAGAGACCATTCAAAACCGCTTGTATTCAAAAATAGACTGAGGCCTTGAAGGTCTAGGATGAATCTTAAAACCCCAGTCCATTTTGGAACCAGAAAGTACTGAGAATAATACCCCAGGTTCATTTCAGCAACCGGGATGGGCTCTATGGCTCTCTTTCTGATAAGGGTTTGAACCTCATCCAGCAGGAGGGCAAAATGTCCCAGTGGGTAACATATGGGTAAGGGAGGGTGCACAAGAGGGGAAAAGAGGAACTCTAGGGCATTTTCTTGCTGAACTGTCAGGCCGGCTGGGCTGAGAAATCAGCACAGGCCTAATTTTAAATGTCCCAAGGGAATGGACTGTGACTGCTGCTGTCAACTTACAGTCTTTCTGGTAGCTGGACACTTTCTCCTCTTCTGCTCTCAGCTCCAGTTGGGAGCTTGCTGCTACCTGAGGCATGTATAAAGGCTGCAGAAGAGCAGCTTTTAAATCTGTCACTGAATTCGAACACTTGAACTTAATCAGAAGGTTGGCAGTCAGAGATGTGTCAGAGCTGGGCCGGCACAGAAATCAGAAAAGATCTAATTTGAAAATCTCCCAGGTGAATGGACTGTGATTGCTGCTGTCAACTAGCAGTCTTCCTGGTAGCTGGACATTTCTCCTTCCTTGTCCTCAGCTCTGCTCAGGAGCTCACTGCTATCTGGGGTGAGATTTGAGGATAGCTACTTCAGGCTTTGGCCTGGGTCTTCTGCTGTGGTCCTTATGCTCAAGGGCCATAGCTTAAGGTTACACACTGGGGAAGGCACCATGGGGCGAAGTCAACAGAAGACACTGCACCCTGGTGTGACACCCCTTAACTGCACTATGTAGTTTAAGTTCACGTACAGTGTATATACAGTATTAGTATATTATTAGAATGAAAGTAAATGTATGTGTTTAAACTTAATATTTATGGAAGAGATGGAGGTAATAGGTATAGAAAAGGGAAGGGTTAACTTAATATACCAGCAAAGGGGAAAGAAGGAAGCATCCTATCTGAGGCAGGGTTGTAAAACAAAATCCAGAAGTATAAGGTAGGAGGAAGCGAATAAGTATCAGGAAGGTAAAGAAGTGAGGGAAAAATTAAAACACCTATCTAGGAATCAAGTAAGAAAAGGATCATAAAACAAATAAAGAAAAGCATAAACACCCCATCTGGGGTGAGGTACAGAGTCCTTTCCAGTAGCACAGAAGTGTAGGAAGGGGAGGCACAGTGCAGTTGCTGTGAGTGGCAGTCTTCAGAAAGATCTTCTGGAGACTGAGATGCTGCCTCATCTGTGTGCACCTACCTGGGCTGAGAGAAGAGGTCACAAGACTCCAGTCTCAGCTGGCTAGGAATCAGGTGACCTCTTCTCCTAATAAGGGCCCACCAAGTCTAACACTGTTGCCCCAAATGGTGCCTAGGAGGGGCCCACTGGACTGTGTTGGACTTTGGTAGGGTAGGAGTGGCATTGTTAGGGAAACATTCCTAAGTCAGGGCCACTATGAAACTCTTCTGCCACTGTGGCAGAACGGGACTGCAGGAAGGAGGCACTCATGGTAGTAGCCAAGGAGGATGTGGGGGGTCCTCCCAAGGGTAGACCCCAAGGTGGGAATGAAAGGACCCCAGCAGAGGAGGAAACAAATTTTGGTGGAGGACTCAATCATCAGAAGAGTAGATCTAGGAATAGGAAGGAAGACAAAGAGGGAGGTGGGATGCCTACCTGGCACCTCGGCTCTAAAAGATGAAAAGCAGATCCTAAGGATTGCTAGGGTGGTGGGGCAGGATGGAGAGCTGGATATCACTGACCACCTGGGGATGAATGAGCTGGCTAAGAAGGGGCTGGAGGGGAAAAGCAGGAAGGGGAAAAAAAGAAGACAGAGTGGGCAGCAGGCAGAGCGGTAATAAAATGTGGAAGGCCATGTGTGCAAATGCAAGAAGCCTAGGTACAGTAATAAAATTCCAGACCTAGATGCCATCATTGTGGAGGTAGACCTGGATAACGTGGCCCCTACTGAGTCATGGTGCACAGGAAACCACAACTGGGACATGGCCATACCAGGATATACTCTGTTTGGGAAAGACAGGGTGGGAAATAAGAGGACGGGTATCATAGTGACCGAGACACAGGGTATCCATGGGGGAAATGGAGGGTTTGGAGGTACTGTTTTCTCCCTGGAGACTGGAAATGGAGCCACTATATTCGCACTGGTGTGATCTACAGACCTCCAACACAGGGGGAGGAGTTAGATAAGGTACTGGTAGAAGCTACTGCCACAATGGCAGGAAAGGACAGTGCTGCTTGTGATGATCTGTTGGATGAACAGCAGATTGAAGCCACCCAGCTGCAACTTCAACTAGAAATAGACATCCTGGACTCTCACCGGGGGTGTTTCTCAGGCAACTAGTCAGGAGCCCACCTGTGATGGGGCAATACTGGACCAGGTGCTCACTACCAGTGACAGTGTTGCAGATGTTATGGTGGGGAGGCTACCTGAGGTCGGTGACCACCACATGATGTGGTTCAACATTAGGATGGTGGTGGAGGTGAACTGTACAAAAATGAGTCCTGGACTTTAGGAGAGCAAAGTTAAAAAAAGGATGAATGCCTCAGGGACAACCTAACAAGGTGGGATGATCTGGGTGGGGTGGAGGAACAGTGGGTAAGATAAAGGAAGGCATAGTGAATGCAACAAACCTCTGTGCAAAGGAACTGAGTAAAATCAAGAGGAAAAATAGACCACTATGGTTCACAAAGTGGCTGAAAGGTTAAGGCTAAAAGGATGGCCTTCAGGAGGTATAACGAGATGCACAAGGAAGAAGACAGGGAGGTGTGTCAAGAGAAACAGAGGAAGGCAAGGAAATTGGTGTGGAGCACAAATGTGCACACTGAAGAAAGAATACCTCAAGGGGTAACACTAAAGGAGATAAGATACTCTGTAGGTATAAAAATAAAGAGAGAAAGTTCAGGGCAGGAATTCTGAGGTTAACAAGAACAGCTGGGAACTGGCCCCATGGCACTGAGGGTTGAAGCGCTGGACACCACACCTTGCGCCATGCCGGCGACTCAGGTTTGGGAATGAGCCTGGGCCATCAGGAGTCAGCGGGGAGGGAGAGGATTGAGCATCTGGGTGGACAGTTCTTCTCTCTCGGGAGGGGAAGGGCTGCGCTCCCGCCGAATGACTGCCCTTAGGTGGAGGCCTCGGGGAAGTGCAGGTCTGTAGGGCACGCAGAAGGGGTGGGTGCTGTGGGACTTCCGTGGACATGCGTGAGCCTCCACGCATGCATGTCTGGCATGAGCACCCCAGCAACGGGGATTGGGGAGAAAAATGGAGGAAAATAAATCCTCCAGCCGCAGGATGAAGCCCGACTCTCTGCAGGCTCCACTCCTGGGATGGGCAGATAGGTAAGCTCCGGTTATTCCAGCAAGTTGGGGCTGGGAGGGTCGGTCTACAGGGGGCATGGGGATGGGGAGTATAAACAGAATATGGAAGAAAAAAAAAAAAAGAAGAACAGCAGCTGGGGACTGTGTAGAGGAGGACCAGGAAAAAGCTAATATCCTGAACAAATTTATTTGTTCAGTCTTCCAAGACGAAGGGGAAGGGGTTGGTCCAACATAAAAGCAATAGGGATGGGGTGGGGGTAGACACAAATCCTTTACAGAGGTCAGAATACTGAAGGGACTCACAAATCTGAAAGTGGACAAAGTTTATGGAGTCAGACAGGTTACATCCAAGGGTACCGAGGAGGTCAGGAGGAACTGGCTGCACCTCTGACAGTCCTTTTAGCAATTCACTGGAAACAAGGGTGATTCCAGAGGTCTAAGGAGGGCAAATGCAGTCCTGCTTCACAAACGTAGATGGGAGGAGGCTGGCAACTACAGGCCAGTTAGCCTGACATCAGTGGTGGGAAACCAAAGGGTCAATGCTAAAAGAATTGATTGTGGAATATCTGGAAGCCAAGGGGTTACAAGATCCAAGGCAGCACGAATTCATGGGGACAAGGGAAATAAATTAGGGTGTGGCCGAGGATGTGGCCTACTTAGACTTCAGTAAGGCGTTCAACACTGATCCACATAGGAGACTCATAAGGAAACTGGGAAGCTTAGGGGTGGGTCAAAAGGTGGTAAACTGGGTAACAAATTGGTTAAGGGACAGACAGAAGGTGGTGGTGGTAAATGGAGTTCATGCCAGGGAGGGGAGGGTGAACAGCGGGGTGCCACAGGACTCAGTACTGGGGCCAGTCCCTTTTTTAATGTCTTTATAAGTGACACTGCCGCTGAGCTGGAAGGGAAGGTCTGCCTCTTTGCAAATGACACCAAAATCTTCAACAAGGTGGACACTCCAGATGGTGTGGAAATAATGTGCAGACACCTCTAAAACTTGATGAGTAATCAAGGGCACTGCAGCTGGGCTTCAATGCAATAAATCATGCACTTGGGGCACAGTAACCCAGAGGAAGAATACAAAATGGGGAAAGAGGTATTGATGGTCACCAAACGGGAAAAGGACCTGGGAATAATCATATCTGATGACCTCAGAGTAGTGAAGCAGTGTGAAAAGTCAGTGGGTAAGGCCAGTGGGATGGTGGGGTGCACAGAGAGGGGTATCACCAGAAGAAAGAAGGAGGTGGTGTTGCTACTGTATATACTGGTAGTGAGACTCCACCTGTAGTACTGTGTACAGGTCTGGAGACCACATCTCAGGAAGGACAGACAGAGTGGAGGTGGAGGTGGTCCAGAGAAGGGCAACTAAAAAGGTGCAGGGTCTGCATCAGAAGTCCTATGAGAAGAGACTGAAGAACCTCAGTATTTACACACTGGAAGAGAGAAGGAAGAGGGGGGATATGACAGAGACATAAAAATACCTCATGGGGTAAAGAAGGTACAGGAGGGGAGCATTTTTCAGAGGAGAAGATGCACAAGAACAAGGAGACAAGCAATGAAGCTGGAAGGGGTGAATTCAAGAGATGAGAAAGTACTTCATCACTGAAAGAGTGTTAGATGCCTGGAACAATCTTCCAGAGGAGGCGGTGGGAGTGGAAACAGTGGTGGACTTCAAGCATGCATGGGAGAGAACAAGAGAACCTTAGTGGAAAGCTGGGGGAGGCAAAGACCATGTAGTGTCTGAGCTGACAGTATAGGTAGGAAAAAAATCGGCAGATTGGGACAGTAGTGATTTCTGGTAGGAAGAGGAGATTCAACCTCCTACTATTACATGCTGAGGCACCAAGGCCAGAGGAAGCAGAGAGAGAGTCAGGCGTTGAAGCCTGCGGGGTGCTGCTGATACCTGCTCCTTTGGTGAGCCTGGCTTGAGTCAGGGACACCTGGGGTCACTGGGTCACAGCCAAGACACCCCAGAATAATCTGCCTGGACAGAAACAGAGCCTGTGAAAAGAGTTCCTGGCCCCTACCCATGGCTTAGGGTTCAATGCGTGCAGAGACCTCAGCGTCACTTCAGACATCTGAAGATCCTGCAGGCTGACTCAATGTCAGTATCAAAAGCTGCTTTCCTCTAAGCATTAAGGACTGACTGTTGGACATCAAAGGCAAAGCCAGTGACACGCAACCAGGAGTGACAGTGCAGGCAAATGCTGGAGGCAGCCACATCTGAGACCTCACAGACAAATCTTAACAGGTGCTTACTAGCTTCCAGGCCATTAGCAACTGTTTTGCTGGACCATTATCTTATCAGGGCCCTCAGGCATTTTTTGAGCCATGGTGGCCATCGATTTCCAAAGGCAGTTTTGATATTTATCCATAAACACCTGATAATAGGCAATTCTGAGTCTATGAGATGCCAAAGCAAATGTTCTTTTTCCCCACAACATTAAGTTGCCTCATCTCCTTATCAGGAGGTAGGCAGCTCATGTGTTGAGACGCTCGACCTGTCATGTGTAGCCATAATCACCACTGAACCCATTTCTGGTTGAGGAAGAATAATACGACTACTGGAAGGTGCCAGATATTGTCAATCCACCTTCCTTGCTGTGTCTTCCTTGGAACTGCTGGCAGGGCACAGGGTCTGTGCCAGGTAGCAAAAGTGGTATCCTCCAGAGCAGAATGAATTGGAGGAATAAGGGCAGCAGGGAAAGCAGACATACGTAAGAACTTATATAGATTCTTTTTAGAGGAATCCTCCTCTCCATCAAACCCCAGTCTGGAATTAACCTTTCTGAGGAAAGCTTAAAAGGAGGCATCTTCAGGGGTGACCCTGGTGTATTCTTCACCCTCTCCTTACTACAGGAGGACGAAGTAGAACTGGAACCCACTACATCCAGGGGATCCAGACTTTCCTCCATGTCTTCATCTTCCTCCTCCATATATTTTGGAATGTACTCCAGTTCTTCAATGTTGACAATCAATGGTAAAGGGTCGAAAGACTGAGGAGGCAATAAAGGAGGGACTGCCGATGGACTTACCATCGACAGAGGATGATCCTTGCTTGGCATTATGGTTGGCAGTGGGAATTCCTGCATCATCAATGAGGTTGACAGCTGCAAATCCAATGGAATCAACGGGGATGGTGTCAACGATGGAGGCAAGGGCATTAGCCTCCGGAAGAGAACCAACATTGTCTGGTACAGGGGCAGAGCATCAAACCTTTGAAGGGACAGTGCTTGATGGTAGTACTGACTATGAATCGGTGGGGGGGGAATAAGAACACATGCTACACTCTGATCCTGGTGTCGGAGATGGTGGGCAGCAGAACCAGAGAGGCCTGGGTCCTGTTTGTTTCAGTTACTTACCTCTTTTCAGAGGAGAGCAGGATCTTTCTTGTCATTGTCTCAATGGCAGGGGCTATCTGCCAATTTAGCAGACTTGTCATCCTTTTTGGTGGAATCAGTGGTGGATGCCATTGACCACAGAGAATAGCAGGTCGACTGTGGACCTGGAAAAGAGGGAGCGGTTGACAACAGTGAAGCTGCCTTTAATGCACATAGTTTCTCCTCAACTGCCCAATTTAAGTATAACTCCAAGGTCTTCTTGCAATGTCTCCTAGTGGCCTGGTTAAAGCACTGGCAAATGCCGCAGACCTTGTGAGCAAGGCCTAGACAGTGAATGCACACAGAGTGGTTGTTGTCTTTACACATCTTCACATCACCATAATGACAATAATGGAACAATGGTTCCTTTTCTTTTTACGGTGGCATAAACGTTTTAAATTAACAAACCATGAAGCAGCAGCATTAGTGATACTTGCAGAGTTTGACAGAATTCTTCAGCAACAATGGACCATTGCTGATGGCGGGAGAAAGAACTGATGCATGCTGGGAATGTGCATGTTATATAGGCGTTCATGAGGCATGTCGATGTGGGTGGTCCCAGCTAGCAATAATTTCCAGCTGGTCCTGACACCACCGGTTTACAGTTCCAGGATGTGGCTCAATGGAGGGAGATGTCCTCGAAAAAGATCTCAAATTAGGACATGTCTGCAAAGTATACTTATTGTATTCTTTCCTGTATATAAAGTTGATAGAAGGGGAGGGACATGATGGACCTTGCATCCCATCCATCCTTAAATTATTATGCTACTGTGTTCACAAAATATCATATATTAAGTTCATTTCAGATTATTTATGTGGTCTGCCTACCTATGTATTACACTTGCATAATTGCCAGAGTTGTTACAAACAGTACTTCAAAGTAAATTTCTGTTGAATTAAATAGGCTGTCCCTCCCAGTTTAACTACTTTTTCAACGAAGTCCTTTGATCACAGTGGAGAAGTACACATTTAAAATGTAGTTATTCAGAATCGTCAGTCACTCCCTTTGGTTAAACAGTCATCACAGGTACTTAAAAGCAACAACCCTTGCACTCCTTGTCATAAGGTAAAACTGAAACAATTCCATAAATGCTCACAGGCTGTGCTTACAAGGAAATGCTGCTCTGAAAGGGACTATTGTTTCTGCATTTTAGGTCAAGGTAATGCAAAGAACACTGTACCAAGTACATCAGTGCTGCCTGTCTATGGCAAGGGAGATGCTAGGCACTTCTCACCAGGAATTCAATGAGTGGTTGAAAAACTGGTGTGGAGCTCAGGGTTTTGGCTTCATTGGGGACTGGGGAGCCACCAGAGAATGCAGACCTATACTGATGCGATGGTCTGCATCTGTCAGGGGATCAGGATCCTAGGTGAGAGGTTTTAAATGCTTCATTGCGCATTATAAACTAGCAAGGGGAGGCACTGAAAAGAGCTGAAACTGAGCCTCCCCAACAAAACATGGTGATTAGTGAGGTAAACACCAAGGTACAGAAGTTATTAGGGAGCAGAACAGATTTAAATGTAAAAAGGCAAAGGCAGTAAGGACAGAAATGGGGCTAAAAGGGGTAAGGCTATCAAAAGTGGAGGGTGATGAGTACCAATGCCCGTAGTCTGTGTAACAAGCTCCCTGAACTAGTGGCCTTGATGGAAGAGGTTGCCTGGATATTGTGGCAGTCACAGAAACATGGTACACAGAGAACCATGACTGGGATGTCAACATACCAGGATACACAATCTACAGGAGGGATAGGGAGGGTAAAGAGGAGGAGTAGCTCTCTATGTAAAGGAAGGGATCAAGCAACAGAACTAAAGAGTAAACAGGGAGCAGATGAGGCACTTTGGGTCACAGTGAGACAGGAAATGGCACAATAACCGATGGGGTTGTATACAGACCCCCATCTCAGGGGAGGAATGGACAAGGAAATGATAGAAGGCTTTAGAATGGCAGAAAAAGGGAGATATTGTTGATGGGGACCTGAATATGCCAGATGTTAACTGGAGCACCTTTGCTGCAGGCACATCCAAGAGCAGGGTCATTCTTGATGCCCTACAGGGGGCATGTCTCAGACAGCTAGTATTGGAACCGACTCGGGAGGGAGCAATCTTAGACCTGGTACTTTCAAATGGGGATGGAGAAAGAATCTTAGATTTAGAAGTGGGTAGCCATCTGGGAACAAGTGACCACCAAACAGTGTGGTTCACGATAAACACAGCCATACAATCAAGCCATACAAAAGCAAGAGTACTAGACTTTAGGAGGGCTGACCTTGGGAAAATGAGAGAGTGCCTCAGAAAAACACTAGCAAACAGGCAAGAAGGAGGGGTGGAGGAACAATGGGGAGTGATCAAAACAGCCATCACAGAGGCAACAAGCCTCTGCGTAAAAAAAATCAATAAAACACAACGAAGGAAAAAACCGCTATGGTTCACAAAAGAGGTGGCAGGGAAGGTTAAAGAGAAAAGGGCAGCATTCAGGAAATATAAGGAAACACAGAAGGAGCAGGACAGAGAACTTTATCAGTTAAAGCAGAAAGAGGCTGGGAAGGTAGTCAGAATAGCAAAGGCCCAAACCGAAGAAAGGCTAGCCAATTCTGTTAAGAAGGGGTATAAGACCTTTTATAGGTACATTAGGGAGCGAAGAAAGACCAAAGGAGGGATACTGAAGCCTTATAAAGGGGAAGGAATCTGGGTAGAGGGTGACAGTGAAAAAGCAGGGTTACTGAACGAACATTTCTGCTCAGTATTCACAAAGGAAGAGGAGGGAGAGTTACCTAAACCAAACAAGAGAAATACTCTGAAGATGGCGGTCAATACCAGTCCATTTACAGAAGAAAGGGTTCTGAAAGAACTAATAAAATTGAAGGTGGACAAAGAAATGGGGCCTGATGGGATTCACCCAAGAATTCTAAAAGAACTAAGGTAGAACTAGTGACATCGCTTCTTACTCCTTTAACAAATCATGGGAGGATGGGGTGGTACCCAAGGACTGGAGGAGGGCAGATGTAATTCCTCTTCACAAAGTGGGAGCAGGACAGAGGCAGGAAACTACAGACCAGTTAGTTTGACCTCAGTGGTAGGGAAAATGATGGAATCACTTCTGAAGGAAAGAATTGTTGAGTACCTAGAGGCCATTGGGGCACAGGACCCGAGGCAACATGGATTCACGATGGGAAAGTGGTGTCAGACAAATCTAATAGATTTCTTTGACTGGGTGACCAAAGTAGTAGATCAGGGAGGGGCTGTGGACATGGCCTACCTAGATTTTAGCAAGGCATTTGATACAGTCCCCCACAAAAGATTAATGCACAAGATAGCCTGCCTTGGAATGGATCCCAAGGTGGTAGCCTGGATAAAAAATTGGCTAGACAACAGGACACAAAGGGTAGTAGTAAATGGAGTACACAGTGAAGAAAGGAGGTTACTAGTGGAGTACCGTGAGGGTTCAGTACTGGGACCGGTCCTTTTAATGTCTTTATAAGTGACATTGCAGAGGAACTGGAAGGAAAAGTATGTCTCTTTGCAGATGACACAAAGATCTGCAACAGGGTTGATACACAGGATGGAGTGGAAAGGATGAGAAGGGACTTGGCAAGTTGGAGGAATGGTCAAATGTATGGCAGCTCAGATTTAATGCAAAAGTGCAAGATAATGCATGGGAAACAAAAACCCAGGGAAGCGACACAATGGGGGTGAGATACTGACAACAGTAAAAATAGAAAGGCCTGGGGTAATTATATCAGATGACCTAAAGGTGGGCAAGCAATGTGAGAAGGCAGTAAGGAAGGCTGGAGGGATACTGGGATTCATAGGAAGAGGCATCAATAGTGGAAAACAGGAAGTTGTTATCCCTTTGTACAGACAGTTGGTGAGACCCCATCTGGAGTACTGTGTGCAGTTCTGGAGACCCCATCTCCGCAAAGACATAGACAGAGTGGAGGCTGTCCAGAGGAGGGCAACCAAAATGGTGCAGGGTCTGCACCAGAAGACATATGAAGAAAGACTAAAGGAGCTTAATATGTATACTCTTGAGGAAAGAAAGGAGAGAGGGGACATGATAGAAACTTTCAAGTACCTCAAGGGAATTAACAAAGTCCAAGAGGGTAGCATCTTTCAGAAAAAGAGATGTGCAAGAACAAGGGGGCACAATTTGAAGATAGAGGGGACAGCTCAGGGGTAATGTGAGGAAGTATTTTTTCACTGAGAGGTTGTGGATGCATGGAACAGCCTCCTGAGGAGGTCGTGGAGTCAAGAACAGTGGGGACTTCAAGAATGCATGAGACAGGCATAAGGCAGTCCTAAGGGTGGGTAAGAGGAAGTAAGCTGTTGATTAACTAGGATCTGCAGCTTATCTCTGGAAAGTAGGAAAAATGGGCAGACTAGGTGGGCCAAGCGGTCCTTATCTGCCGGCCAAATTCTATGTTTCTATGTTTCTATCTTACTGTATACTGTAAGCACGATACAGGATCCAAGGTCTGTGAAGGGCAGTATCCACCTAATAAAATAGTCAGGTAAAGTACTGATTCAGCAGTTAGTAAACAGAGCTGTTACACTTCTGCACGAATACTGAGTACATAAGGAAGTTAACAAGGTTTTGGACTCTGCACATTATAGTTATGTTTTAATGAAATTCTGTATTGTACCTTAGGTACTTGGAAGAGTGCTTAATGGAACAGGCATACATATAGAAACATAGAATTTGATGGCAGAAAATAAAAAAATTACTTGCCATTGTAATGTTGTTTCTTCCAGAGGATCCCTCAGTACTCTTAACTTATGCAGCTAGCCTGGTAAGTTCAACTGCCTCGGCGCGTGGCACTTATGTGAATGAAGGAATGTTTGAGTGGAACTTAGAATGCAGTTCAAATCTCTGCCTCTAGGTGCTGCTGCTAACTGTAAGCTAACATCAGATTCATTTCAAAGCTATGTAGGCAACAGCCACCTACACCTAGTTTAAGCTTAACTTGTGTAAACTGAACAAAAAAAAAGGAACAAGCAGATAGTCCAACTGGGCTGGTTATGGCAGATTGTAAATACTAACAACTGTAACAGAAACAGTGAGCAGGTTGGCCCAGTGGTGCTGAGGTTTGAGGTGCTGGATGCCACACCTTGCGCCATGCCGGCGACCCGGTTCGTAGGCGAGCTCAGGCTGTCAGGGGTTGGCAGGGGCAGGGGCAGGAAAGGATTGAGCATCCAGTGGACTGCCCTCCTTTCCTGGGGTGGGTGGTTGCACTTGCCACAGTGCTAGTGGGGTCCTGGTGGTGACTGGGGGCTCGCGCACGGCACACTTTCCGGGGGAGTTGGGAGTGGTGGCGGGCCGCTTTACACATGAAGTGGGAGCACACCCGTGGTGTATGAGGCATCACTGCACATCCACTCTCAGGGCAACACCAAGCAGCAAAATCCCTGGCCCACGGATAGCCGACTGCAACCTCCAGTGCCCACCGCCACATACCCAATGCTGATCTTGCCTCACTGGCTCTCCCCATCCCCTGCCTTGGGTCCGGTTTGGGGAATCACCGGATCGTGGTAGGGTGGGGAGTTTCTGTCCCTGATTTCCCGGTGGGGCAAGGATCAGGCGGGTGGTAGAGCGGTCGTGGTGAGTGGGGTCTGCCAGAGAGTTCTGTGGGTCAGAGCAGAAATAAAGTCTACAAAAAAAAAAGGTGAGTAATGCCCAGACTGTAGGGTAAGCAACTGGCACTGCCCAAATAGGAACCTTTCCTGGTTCTGGAAGGAGGCAGAGAGGAGGTTTAAGCATACTGAGGGATCCCTGGAAGAAACAACATTACTATGATAGATAATTTTCCTTCAAACCCCAAGAATCACTCAGTATGTTTAACTTCATGCAAACTACCAAGCAGTGCCTTGGGAGGTTGGGTACAGAACCTATCTGGGGAAAAGGTTCTGTAAGACTGCAGTGCAAACCTGGCATCACTCCTGGACTGTATGTCCTGACAACAGTGCTTTGCAAAGGTGTATACTGACTTCAGGTAGCTGCTTTGCAAATGTCTAATAATGGGATATCCTTGCAGCTGCAGCTGAAGAAGCAGTACCCTGAGTGGAATGGGCCCGGAGTCCCAGGGGTGGCTGCCTGCAAACTTTGCTGTAACAGAACTATCAGACATACAATTGTTCTTTTTGAAGCTGGTCTACCTCTGCCCACTTCCCATATGTGAGGAACAGCTGGGAGGGACCTCTTGACAGTCAGGCTGTGCAGCTTCAGTTCACCAAAGCTGGATTTATCAGTGAAGAACACTGGAAGGAGACTGACTGGTTCAGGTGAAAATCTGAAACTACCTTGTGTAGGAATTTTCTTTTAGTTTTGAGGACAACCTTGTCCCTGTGGAAAATGATGTAGTTCTGGTCTGTGCAGAGGCCTTGGATCTTATATACTCTTCTTGCAGAAGTGACAGCCACCAGAAAAACTGTCTTCCATGTGACATATTTGAGGTCTGCTGTGGCCATGTGCTCAAAGGGAGGTTCAGAAGTTTGGCAATGCACAGGTTCAAGTCGGGGGCACAAGTGCAACAGGCTCATGAAGAATTTCCTAAAACTGGGTGGGAAGTGATAGTTTTTCCTTACCTGCCAAAATGTGTAGTAGATATTGCAGAAAAATGCACCTTTAGGGTTGAATCCCTGTGACCCTGGGTTTGCAGGTGAAGCAGGTAGTGCAGGAGGACTGGTAGATCCACTGCCACTGGGTCTATGTGCTGGGACTCGCACCACAGGAAGAACTTCTTCCACTTAGAGCCATATGTTTTCCTGGTGGCAGGCCTTCGGTAGACCTTGAGGACACCTCGTACCTGCTCAGAGAGCTGCAACTCTGAGAACTCTAGCTGCTCAAGAACCAAGCTTTGAGGTGGAGGGACTTGAGGTTGGGACAGTATATTCTGCCCTCGGGTGGCAGTAGGTTGTGCCTTGGGGGTAGTGAGATGGCCTGCTGTGAAGAGAGGGCTAGGAGCAGTGAATACCATGGTTGCCTGGCCCACTCTGGTGCCACCATAATCACTAAGGCAGGTTGGCTCCTGAGCTTTAGGAGCACTTTGAGGAGTAGAGGAAAGGGGGAAAGGCATAGAGGAACCTCCCTGTCTAGTCTAGGGCCAGGGCATCCAGGGGAAGAGACCCCAGACCTGGAGGCCTGCAACAATATAGGGGATGCTGATGGTTTTCCTCTGAGGTGAACAGATCTATCTCTGGAGTACCCCATCTCTTGAAAACTGCTGCCAGTACCTGCTTGTTTAAGACCACTCATGGTGCCCTTGACTGATTCTGCTCGGGGTGTCTCTGCCAGGGTGTTGTCCTTCACTGGGAAGATGAATTGCTGATAGTTGGACATCTAGGGAGTAGGCCAGTGTCCAAACTCTCATTGTTTCTGTACAGAGCTTGAAGGACCTTGTTCCCCTCCCTGCTTGTTGGTGTAATACATGGTGGTTGTGTTGTCTGTTCTTATCTGAACTGACTGACCTTTTATGTGTGATGTGAAAACTTGCAGGGCTAGTAGCACAGCCCTCAATTCCAGCAGGTTGATGTGAAGTCTGAACTCTGAGGAAGCCAAGGTGCTGCTGACGGTGTGGCTGCCCAAATGTGCTCCCCATCCCAGTAGGGAAGCATCTGTGGTGATAACTACAGTGGGAGTCTGCCGATGGAATGGCACCCCTTCCCTCAGGTTGCTCTCTTCCTTCCACCAGTCCAGTGCTTTGAGCAGGGACTTTGTAACTGGTACTGGCTCGGAGAGTGGGTCCCTTTTTTGGGACCAGTATAGCCTTAGATGGTACTGGATGTCCCTCATTTGGAATCTGGCACCACAGCTGGGTGGAGGCCATGTGACCCAGGAGTCTGAGGAAGTTCTTGACTGTTCTGGGTTGACCTAGCTGAAAAGAGTTTGCCACCTTCTGCAGATTTAGCACTTTCCCATGGCAGAAAAGCCCTTCCCTGCAGGGTATCTAGTTCTACCCCAGTGAACTCCAAAGACTGTACTGGCTGGGGCTGAGACTTCTGATGGTTTATCAGACAGCCCAAGGACTCCAGAGTGTCATGAGTTGCCTGTAGGGAGTCTCTTACCTGTTGGGGGAGTCCCCTACAATGACCCGGTCATTGAGGTAAGGGAAGTCTGAGATCCCTTTCCTCCTTAAGTGTGCTACCAACACAGCTAGGCAATTTGTGAATACCCTTGGGGTGAAAGAAAGGCCGAAGGGAAGGGCAGAGAACTGGTAGTAACCTGAGGGTAACTGGAACCTCAGGTACTTTCTGTGGCCTAATCTGGCGGGGATATGAAAGTATGCATTCCTGAGGTCTAGGGAAGCTAGCCAGTGTCTCCTCTGCAAGGACAGAATCACTATGGATAAAGTGACCTTTCTGAATTTTGGCTTTGTCAGATGCTTGTTTAAGTATCTGAGGTCCAAGATGGGTTGCCATTCCCCATTCTTTTTCTTTGTGGGGAAGTACCCTGAATAAAAGTCTAATCCACACTGAGATGGTAGAACCCTTCCTGTTGCATTTGCTAGCAGGGTTTATTTGACTTCCAACTCCAACAGGATTCTTTCTGCAGGAGCTGGAGAGGGAAACCCCCTGTGCCTGCAAAGCCCAGGCAACCTTTTGAAGTGAAGAGGGAGGCCCTGGCTCACCACTTCCAGCACCCATTTGTCTGTGGTGATATTTTCACAGGTCTGGATGAAGTGAGCCACCCTTCCTCCAACAGGCAGGGGGCTGGCGACCAGGACCAAGCAGTCTGGGGTTCTGTTTGGGCTGGGTCCTAGCTGCTGGGGCAGTGTCTGCATGCCTGGCACCCAGTCTGCCCCTTAAGTATCTTCTGGTCTGAAGATACTCTACAGGCATGAGCAAAGGGTAATAGGGCCTGAAGTAATAACTCTTGCCCCTGTCTCCCCTTCCTTGGGACCTTTAAAAAGTAGAGACTGTCTCCTTAGCCGAGTTGCTCTTATAGGTGGTTTTGTATTCCTCCACCTTTTTCATGCAAGCCTCTGGTTTGTCCCCAAATAGAGAATTGTTTCACGTGGAAAGTCCATGGCTTTTGTCTGTGTGTCTTGAGTTAGGTTTGTGGTGCGTAGCCAAGCAAACCTCTTCATGGATGTAGCTAGAGCCATGACTCTTGAAGCAGAGTCACTGGCATCCACTGCCATGTGGAACTGGTATTTAGTGGCATCCAGGGCAGTTCTGGTAATATCCGATGTGTAGTGACCTACCTCATCTGGAATCCTGTCACACAGTGCCAAGAATGAGTTCGAGAGGGTGTCCTGTTATTGAGCTGCATAAGCCATGTATGTGGCTATCTCAGGAGGAGGGAAGCTACTATGTACCCCTTCTTTCCCATGCCATCCAGTTTCCTCACGTACTTGTCAGGTGGGTGAGAGGATATGAGAATCTTGGCCTTATCACAGGCAGTAACTGTACTACACCCACATGACTGGGGTGGGCATAGACATATTGCTGTTAGTCCTATCTTACTGGTATTTTCCTCCACCTTCTTATCCATCCCTGGGATAGAAGTGGAAGTTTGGAGGATCTTGATAGTCGCCTTCAGAGAGACTTGTGTACTGGAAGGAGCAGTCTTTTAGTTGGAGCTAGCCCCATCATTTCCAGAAAATCTGCCTTCTCTTCCTCCTTAACAGATTCCTGACAGGAAAGCCCAAGTGTGTCTATCATCTGCCTAATGAAGGCGAAGTGGGAAGAATAGTCCCCCAGACCTCGGGGGGGGACCAAACCCCGCTTAGGGGAGACATCTGGCTCTATTGTTTCCCCTTCAGCATCATTCTCCTTCTCATCCCCTTCAAAATATGACTCTGGACCCTGCTCTGGAGGAACCTGGAGTTGGGGGGGGGGCCTGGTGAGGAATCAATGGGGTCACAAAGGTACACCCATGGTCTGTAGGACCTGGAGGGTCTTGGCAATGTCCTCAGCAGAGGGTAGTTTTTGCTGTTCCACAGAGAGCTTATCCCTTCCTTCTTCAGTGGGAGGTGCAGTGGTATGCTTTTCTGTTTCTTTTTTGCTGGAATCAGGCCAGAGCCCTGCTCCACTGGCCTCCTGTGTTTGGAATGATCAGAGTCCTGTTTTTCAGGGGCATTTTCAGAGGAATATTTAGAGGCTCATTCTTTAGCTTTACTGTGAGAAGGGCCCTCTTCAGAACCTTTAGGTGACTCAGAGACAGACTGAGTGGCTATGGTTTATAATTTTTGGGCCCTCTTTTTTATAGTTTTGGAGCAGAATTTACTGCAAAGCTCACAGTTCACCAGGAAATGGCTGGGAACCAGGCACTTTAAACATAGGTTGTGGTGGTCTGCCTTGGCCATGAGTTTGAAACACTTTGAACAATTTTTAAAGCCTGTAGGTCCTGTTCTCTTTTTGGGCCTTTCTGACATGCCAATTTGTCAGAAACGGATGCAAAACAGTTCCCAGAACTTAAACTTCTAATTGCGGTTCTGTTCCACTAAAAAAAGGGAACCAGCAAAAAGGTGATAAAAAGTATTTACTTTTTGGCACCTTTAATATGAAAAAAGCATCTCTGTTCCAACCGCAAGGAACAGAGGTGCTTACTGAATAAACAGATAGCAAGTTGGCCAAAAACTCAATGGATTACAGATACTGTATGATGGTACTAAACTAAGAAAAATTAAAAGAGAAAATAGTGTAATAGGGTTTTTTTCTCCAGTTCCCGGGAACTGTGCCGGAACTGGAGAAAAATGAAAATTAAGCCAAACACAACTACAGCTGCTACAGTACCACACTAGAGGCAGCATGGGTGCCAGAAGATAGTACAAGCTGAGGGAGTGGAGGATCGGAAGAGTACAAAAGGCACTTTTTCTAAACCAGTTTTTGCCATACAGAAATACAATAAATGTACATTTGTGATGAAGATCGAATGTTAAGAATGCAATAATACCATGTAGGAATATTTAATACAGTATATTAAGAGCTCAGCTGTCATCCCATTTCCTCCAACAGCTCTGTATGAAGTCTGAACCATCCATTGCTTACCCAGATACAATGACTGCCCAGGTAAAAATGAAAAATGGTATAATAATATTTGTATTATCAGTCTAGAGCATACAGCCTTCATGCAAATGAGTTAGGAGTTTTTGGTTCTACTAACTTTGAGATAGAAATTTGTAGTTAAGCCCAACCACCAGCGACAAGGTAACTCCTGAGGCTGGGGAAATAAGGACCACATCTATCCTCAGTTTTTCAGGGAGGACTTTGATGTAGTGGCACTGCTTTTTACCAAGGTTCCCTACACTACTCACAGTGGTTTATCTCACCCAAGTCATGCAAAGTGTCGGCTTCATTTACCACCCCAAATACATCAGTGCCATGCTCCAGTACAACTGAATACTGATTCCACGCTACTACTACCTGCCACTACAAACAAGCACCGTGCTACTAATTTCCCAGATGCACTGGTACTGTACCTTGTTACCACCAAGCAATACACACAGGCATGAGTGCACACCTCTGGTCTGCAGAAATAGGGGCACCACAGTACAGACAGCACAGGGCTTGTGGATCTGGCCAAAGAAAAATGTGACCTAACAAAGACTGTATAGATTATTTTTTTTTTTTTATGAAGGAATTCATAAGTAATTTTACTAACTAACTCATCAGATATAATGCTGATGTCAGCCAGCAGCTGATTATACGCTGCCACCCTTCCCCTAAAATCTGCTTTATGATGAACAGGGGAATGGACTACCCTGCTGCCAATAGGTGTCTAATGTGATTTGGGGCAGTGACAGCCTTTATACATGTTTATTTACATTTGTAGGCCATTTTAGATATTAGGGGGTAGTACTCAGTAATACAGTACCCCTTTAACATGTAAAGTTGCCTACGAATATAAATAAACATGTATAAAGGTTGCCACTTGCCCAAATCCCATTAGGCACCTAACAGTAAGAGTGCAGCCCCTTCCCTGGTTCATGTCATCATAAAGCAGATTCTAGGGGTGAGGATGCATCATGTGGTTGGTGGCTCGGCAAAAGTCAGACATACTGCCAACAAGTTAGTAAGTAAAATAAGTTGTTGTGGGCTGGGCCTGGACTGTGGACAGGACATACAATTGTGTGCCAAATTTCTGCCCAAACTTTGGATTTGACTCTCTACTGTACCCCAACCCAACCAGACTATATATGAAATGTATTACAATGAAACAATGGCACTCCAGAAATAACTATTGGTGTGTATTTTGAGAATGAAAAATGTATGTTATTGTACAATTTTCAGTAAATAGACAAAAAAAGTTTCAAATATAACAGATTTGACGAAAGCAAATTGACTAAAGGTACACGCTGGGGCAGGGTTGGTGCTTGGGGATCACCGACCCCACCATGAATTTGAAAATTCTGGGTGAGGTGGCAAACTTGTCTTTTTATCCCACCCCCCCAAAAACATGTCCTGCATGTGCCACTAAATTTACCCATGTTAGGATACTATATAATACATGTTGAACCCTGGCCAGTCATGTGCAAGACTGAAGCAGAATGCTCTGCAAACTAAAATGTTCTAGTTATATTTTACAAAAGTTAGGTTACACATAAAACCATGTCACAGTCAGCAATTCATCTTTAAAAACTAGCAGCATACTATCATTGCTTTGCCATATTGCCACTTAGTAGTTATGTGGAAAGACACAGGATTTTTGTAATTATTATGAGTGTGTGTATGGGACCTTTGGGGTGCGGTGGGAGGGCCAAGCTGTGCAAAGTGCATTCATACTGTAGATGTTGGGGTTTCTCTTATTGTTGCCAGAATGAGAATGTGGTCATTGTCACCCAGGTAAAGGATAATCCGAACAATCTGAATGCTTGGCATTGCCATGGGTCAAGATCAAGCAAGCAGCAGTGTTTTGCCTGTTCAGGGCTGAAAATTGGAATACCTTGCCTACAGATGTTCCTATGTCAAGGAAGAAAGCTCAGTGTAAAATCAGACTAAAACAACACTTACTTGCACAATCTCCTTGTAACTGCTTTAAATTTTTAACTCAAATATTATTTAATCAGCATTTACTGACATGCATACATTTGTAGATATCTGTACATAACTGGCAGTATTTTTATTATAAGCTGGGTCAGCCCATGTGAACTGTTTATTGTCCGTTTTAATGTAACACCCAAAACAGGTCCTCAGCCTAGTGTGGTTGCCTTAACTAAAACTAAATAAATAAATAATGGTGCTATATTTGTTTGCAAAACCTCGTGCTCCCAGATGCCAGATCTACAAGGATTCTCGTATTTTACAGGAAAATGAGCAATCTACAGGGAATTGTTACCACTGACTTGCATGTTGTTATACAGCAAACCAAACCAGAGCAACCCATGTTCCACAAGAAATAGCCTAAAGTACAGGAAAATTATCCAGAACCAGGAGATACAGAAAATGTCACATTGATTCAGGAGCCCTGAAATAAGTACTGAAAAGTATCAAAGACTGAGAGTAACCCCAACACTTTCACACTTTGATAAGATACAGAGAATAAATCCTTCCTTGTCTCTCCTTTGAGCACTAACTTGCTTATTCTTCCCTAGCTCTTTGTCCGGTTTTCACCCCTCTTGGTATCTCGTACTCCTTCCTCCTTCCCTGTCACTGTTAGTGTTATGACAGCTGCTGGACAGGGCACAATTGTGTATTTATCTATTTTTTTTAAATTCTTCGTTTATGTTCCCAAATCTCACACCATGACTGCTGCTTTCCAGTAGAGCATGTCATTCTGTATATAAACATTAAACATACATACTACATCAAGAAAATCTATGTTTCACCTGTTGGTATAGCAGTACAGGTCCAGGTGCAGCCTATTTGGAATCTTCTTCCTCGACGGTTCTTCTTGCTTCCTGCAGTGACTGTCCAACCATCCGACACCGTGATCTGGCAAAAGCAAGGAGACGGCTAGTAGGCTACAGTTGGACCGCATTGGTAGTACCTCACAAACACGGACTGGACGTTTCTGACTGAGCGGGTGGGCAGGTGGCTTACTTACTGTCTGAAGAGAAGAACTTATGGACTTTCACCACTTAGGGCTGGGACCGTCAGGGACAGGTCACGTCGCAGCACAGCACTCGCTGAAACAGGGGTCGCCGGTCCGGGGAAGTTGTTATTTCAAATTGAACAAAATAAAAATAATCAAATAAAAAAAAGTGTTTAAATCAAATAATCCTGAGTCAGAATCAGTCAGCACTCAGTGGTGCATAGTGCAACTGCAGTCTGGTATGATCTTGGACTCAAAGTGAAGTCACGCAGCAGCCACAACACTTAACCCCAACAAGGCAAAGCCAGGTTAGAGGAAGGAGTCAGGAGAAATGGAAAGTATAGTGTGACTACCTTTATTATACCTCCCTTGGCTTGCTAGCCTGGCTATTCTCTTCTTGGGCTCAGAACTTCCACAGGAGTCAGGAGGACATTCAAATGAAAAAAAAAAATCAACTGTTGCTGACTTGCGCTTCAGACCTACAGGTGCCAGCACTGAGGCAGGACATATCAATTTAACAAGTGTTATCTGGCTTACTGGCTGGTTGGGTGCTAAATCCTGACTCAGAACAAAGAGGAGACAAGTTTACTAGAGTGCTTGCCAAGTGAACTCTGCATTTTTATGTTGTATTTTGTAGTTCTGTGTGTTTTATTGCAGTTAACACTTGCACCACGCTGTAGTGTGGTTTGAGCCTGCCTACTATACTAGGAAGAGTGAGCGATAGTTCCTGCTTCACACTCAGGAACTACAACTCAAGCGAGGTATTTATTTTAACTTTTGAGGTACCTATGCAGAACACAGTGCCTCGATTCTCTTGGAGTTCCTTTATCGACCTGAGTTCGTGGATATTATGAGGTTTATCCATAGTGTGCACCCTACAAGCTGCAGCATGGATCCTGGACCGACTACTCTAATTTTGGGCTGTGTTGATATCATTGGTCCAGTTTTGGCCCAAATAGTCTGGTGCTCCTTGGAGTCAGGTGAGTTTCCCAGCTCCCTGAAAGAGGTGGTGGTGACACCTCTCTTGAAGAAAGCTTCCTTAGACCCAGACTGTTTTTCAAGCTACAGACCTATCTCTAACCTTCCCTTTATTGGGAAGGTTATTGAAAAGGTTGTAGCTGCTCAAGTGGATGACAATTTAATCATCCATAGTATCTACGAATCCTTCCAGTCTGGTTTCCGTAAAAGACATAGCACCGAGACTGCACTGGTTCGGGTGCTTAATGATCTTCTGAGGGTGAGGGATCAAAAGAGACATTCCATCTTGGTTCTCCTTGATCTCTCTTCAGCTTTCGACACTGTGGATCACGTGGTGTTGTTAGCGCGCCTGAGGCAAATCTGTGGAATGCCAGGAACCGTTTTGCAATGGTTCACTTCATTCCTTACTGGGAGATCACAGAGTTGTGTCGGGGAATTTTCCTCCGGCCCAGTCTCATTGTTGTGTGGAGTGCCTCAGGGTTCTGTGCTGTCACCCATGTTATTTGCAGTGTACATGCTGCCCCTCGGAAATATCATAAGATGGCATGGGCTGAGGTTTCACTGCTATGCAGATGATACCCAGCTATACCTGTCTTTTGCACCCAACCAGGATAGAGCTCTCTCGGTGTTTAACAACTGTCTGGGGGAAATCCAAGACTGGATGGATTCTAGTTGGTTAAAATTGAACTCGGAGAAGACTGAGGTTTTGGTGGTGGACCGGGTGGTCAGATTGAGAGGTCGTGTGCTAGGTGCCTTCTGGAATTTTCTTGGTGGCGTGTCATTACGACCTCTGAGCGATGCGTAACCTTGGGGTGATTTTTGACGATAGGCTGACTTTACAATCTCAGGTGTCAGCCGTCGTCAGAACTTCCTTTTACCATCTTAGGAATATTGCCAGGGTTAGGCACCTTGTTCCTTCTGACTCCTTGCCAATGTTGGTCCACGCCTTTGTGTCCTCGCACCTAGACTACTGCAACGCCCTTTACTTTGGGCTTTCTGGGGTTAAAATCCGCCGCCTACAGCTGGTGCAAAACGCTGCAGCCTGGGTTTGACTGGGACAAGTAGGTTCTGTCATATTACCCCTGGTGCTGCGCGAACTGCACTGGCTTCCTATACGATGGCGGATCACCTTTAAAGTCATTTTATTGACTTTAAAGTCCTTTAAATCATGGTCCGTCTCTATCTGAAAGACCTCCTGTTCCTTATTGCCCTGGCTGATCGCCCGTCACGAATGGGGTTGCTGGAGATTCCAAGGTGAGTTTAAAATCTTCAGGCTGCAGAGCATTTTGTCATGCTGCTCCCACTCTTTGAATTCTCTACCAGGCCAGTTACGGAGTGCACCTCCGTGGACATATTTAAGAAAGAATTAAAACTTATTTATGGAAAATGGCCTTTTTGGAGAATTAAGTTAGTTGGAATATGACTGGAATTTTACTGTAATTTATTGTTTTTATGATGTGTCTTTATATGTTTTGTATGGATATTTGAATTTATGATATTAATTTGTTAAGTGCTTTGATATACTGAAAGGCGCTATATAAATAAAATTATTATTTATTATTATTATTATTATACACTGCCAGTTCCACGCATGAGTGGATTTCGCAGTGTTATTTCTACATTTGGCAATTTTTTTAATTCAGAAGACTGCATGACCTTATTGGGGCACTTCCCAGTCACTCCTGTGTATTTTAATTCATCAAGAGTGAGCAGGGCGTGCGCTGCATCGTGCGCAAAGATGTGCACTAAGACACACGTGTATCGCACATGTTTAGCATGTTTGACATGGTTCGACTGGTTTTGGAGTGATACTGCAGGTAAACAGTGCACAGGAAGAATTAGTACAGTAGGTTCTGTTGTATCTACCGTGTGCGTGCTATAGGGAAAATAACTATATGAGGCATTATGGCGTCACCCACCAGCTATTCATGTGACACCAGTACTATCACAACTACCTCTGGGGAAGCCAGTCATAAATGTACTTCCTGTAATATGTTTAGCCTGGAAGCTATAACTAGCATTGCTGTTCCCTTTCAGTGTCCTAAATGTACCGAAAAGATTGTTCTGCAATGCGAGATTGGCATGTTTTGCAAGTGTTTATTGGCACGCGAGTCTAGTCAGGAAACTGTCCAAAAGGCTTCATGGGGCTAGCAATGAGTTTGATTCCTGCTCAACATCAGTTGAATTTAATCCCCTCTCTATTTTGGCTACTGATGTACTGACATCAGTAAGCGATTGTCCTCTTGTTCCCAACTGTAGTCTTTGTATTCCCTCTGTGGATTCATCTAAAAAAAGAGCAAGAGTGGATTAGTCTGGCCCTGAGAACAGTGTTGCAGATGTCACCTGGTACAATGTCCAAAGGTCTAAAGTCAGCAAAAAAAGACGAAAGGCGGGAGTATTTTAATATTTCACTGTGCAACAGTTTCAACCGACTTTCCCCACTATCCATCGATGCATCTGGTATCCCTACCATGGTGCCATCTAGTAATGATGACCCCACAAGTATAATGAATAGAGACACAGGTCTGATTAATTGTTGTCTTTTGAATCCGGACCCTACTTCCAATCCTGATATTCCTCTAATTGACTTCTCTGTCAATAATGTTACAAGTTCAAATTTTGTAACTGAGTCACCCCCATCTGTTGTTAACATGGATATTACTAGTACTAGACAAATGTATGTAATAGGCGACTCCATTGTTAAACACTTGGACAGGGCTATTTGTGAACCTGACAAGCATAATAGAACCTATTTTAGTTTTAGTGGAGCTAAAATTGCTGATCTAACATGTATGACTGACAATATCTTTAGTTCTCAGGACAGTAATTGACTCTGTATTATTCATGTGGGAGCTAATAACATTTATAAGGATTCTCTTCATAACATTAAATCTGTGTTTGTTGCCATGACCAATAAACTGTCCGAGCTCGGATGTGACATATGTTTTTCTGAAATTTTACCCATACCTAGATATTCGCATTCTCTCAATCAAAAAATAAAAACCATCAATAACTGGCTGCGGTATTGGTGTTTGTGCCAAAACATCACTTGTATCACCCATTGGGAGGAGTTTGCAGAAAGAACTGGAAGGGGACAGGATCAGTTGTGTTCCAGAACAGTAGCTGCTGCTGTTGTTTTCACAGGGTTCTTGTGGATTTTACTTGGTAGGTTAGTTCTTTTCTTTCTTACTTCTAAGGGGCTAGCAGGGTATTGTTTTGGAGGCTGCTGGATGTTTGTAAACTGATTTGGTGGCTGTAAGTGGGGCTCATTTTGTGGATGTTTCACTGTGTAACAGGTTGCGCTGGTAGAGGCCTATCTCTTCTGATTTAAAACCTATTTGGTGGGATTTGCTTGGGCCTGGTTCTTTGGCTGCTGGGCTTGGAGGGAGACACAGGGCTGATACACTCTCTCGAGTCAGGTGTCTGCCCAGGACCCACCCTCCCAGAAGTCTCTTGAATTTATGGGGAACACCTGCCCTGCAATTGGAGGAAAAGGCTGCAGGTGCAGCTCATGTAGTTCTAGCCACTGGGGTTGGATTTAAAGGCTGGGAGAGGGAGCTTGAGGGAGTTGTTCATTTCCCTTGTAAGTTTAATGTGTTGTACTGCACCTAGTAACAGGGTTACTGGTGTACAGTGGGACTGTCTCTAAGATTAGGTGGCCCTAATTAGGCAGTAGGGTATCTTGGACTAGGGGGAACACTGGCTCACCCAGGAAACCTATTTGGAAGGGGATGGAACCACCGTCATTAGGGCCGGCATCTTTGGGAGGGTGGTGGGGTGCACAGGATGTGGAGCAGCCATGATACTGGACTGGGCTTGGAAGTTAGGTGGCTGCCCAGTGTGCTACCAGCTAGCACAGCTTAGGAGGAGGTTGCGGGGATTAGGAGAAAGCTGGGGGAAGGGGTGGTATGGTTGGGGAAGGGGCTGGAATCTCCAACAGGGTTGCACCAAGCACTGGGGGTGGGGCATAGGGAAAGGAGTGCAGGAGAATACTCAGGGTCACATAGGGACCCTGGCAGAGGGTCAAGGACACTACCAAGGAAGCAGGAGGTAACTGGGGACCCTCACAAAGGGGAGACGGAGGGACAACATTCTCAGGAAGTAGGCAGATGGCCAGGGCTGGACAGAAGGAAGCAAAGGTGGGAGGTGGATCAGACCTTACACTCAGTAACCGCTTCAATTCTCTTCTTCTGCTCAAGGATGAGGGGGGTGATGTAGCCACGACACAGGTGGTTAGAGACGGAAAGGGAGTGGGAGTGGGAGGCAGGAGGCAGGGGCCAGATAGCAGGAAGAACAGGGGGGGACCTGGAATGCAGGAGAATGGGGGAGCAGTGAATCAGAGCAGGAGGGGCAGGGGGAAGAGGGAGGAAAGCGCAAGGAGAAGGACCAGTTGGGAGGAAAGGTAAAGGAGAAGGACCAGAAGTACAAGGAGGATTCAGGAAAGGGAGCTGAGGGTTTAGGCCAGGGGAGCATGACGAGCAAGGAGGAACTAAATGGAGACAGGAAGGAAGGGAGGATGAGCCAGGCTAGTTTAGCAGATTGGGAGAAGGACCAGTTGCGAGCAGTGAGGGGGGAATTAGCAAGGTACAGAAGGATACTCAGGAGGAGGAGGCATAGGATTGGAGGGAGGGGTGGCCATGGTAAATAAGGAGGGTGGCATGTGGCACCCAGATAGGGAGGAACAAGGAGCCGGCTGGGTGGAGGGGCTGGTATAAGGATGAGGGACATGGAGGAGGAATGGAGGGAAAGGAGGTGGTCAGAGTGCTCCTGCTGGGATTCTATGTTCAGGGGTATCAAATGGGATAGGGAGGAGGAGAAGCCTGGCCAGTTAGAACAGATGCTTCCTGGACTAACGGTGCACAGGGCTAGCACGAGGTATATCAGCTGGCAAAGGATTGTGGGGTTCCCAGACATACTGGTCCACCTGGGTACAAATGACATTGAGGGAAATAGCGAGCTAGAGATACAGACAAGATTCAGGAGCTCCCAGGGTCTGTCATGACATAGGATGCACAGTTTCCTTCTCAGAAATCCTGCCAGTGCCAAGGGCTAGTGGGGAACACAAAAGGAAAATTAGGGAGATAAACCAGTGGCTCAGGGAGTGGTGTGAGGCCAGAGGGTATGGGTTGATGGGGGATTGGGGAGACCTGGGAGGATAAGGAGCTGTATGCTAGAGATAGACTACATCTTAATTTGGAGGAGGGAATCCTTAAGTTGAAAATAGAGGGTTCATTGGTGAAAAGTAGGGTTTAAACTTGTGAAGGGGGGTGGGATGGGAGAAAAGGCTGTCAAGGGGGTGCCGATAAAGGAGGGACTCTGTCTCCACCCCTGGAGATCAGGAGGATTGCAGGAAAAGGCCAACTGGCAAAAGCGCAGACCAGAAAACAGAATCCCCATGGGAACACGGCAGAAGAATGGAACTATAGGGAAGAGTGGAAGGTAGTCCTGCTAAATGCCAGGAGCTTGGGCAATAAAATGCCTGAGCTCCAGGCGATGCTAACTGAGGGAGCAGTGGATGTGGCAGCGGTCACTGAGACTTGGGCCACTGCAAGACATGACTGGGACCTGAACCTGGAGGGTTACACTATGTTCAGGAAGGACAGGGGGGAGGGAAGGGGAGGAGGGGTAGCAATGATAGTCAAAAACTGCATTGGCATAGGGGGAGTAGAGGAGGCGGAGGGAACCGTGGAGGCGATTTGGGTCACCTTGATAACAAGGGGGGGCAAGAGAGTAAAAATAGGAGTGGTGTATAGACCCCCCTGCCCTGGCGGAGGAGCTGGAGGACAGTCTGGTGGCAGATGTTAGGAGACACTGCAGACTGGGCAGAGGAACGGTGGTGGTGTTGGGGGACTTAAACATGCCAGGAACAGACTGGGAGACTATGACATCCTCTGTGACCAGGAACAGAGGTTGTTGGATGTCTTTCAAGGCGTTCTAACTCAGCAGGTGAGGAACCCGACCAGGGAGGCACGGGTACTGGATGTGGTCCTGGCAGACAGTGACCAGATTGGGGGCCTGGGTAAGGAACCCATTGTAGGGGAGTGACCATGCCACGGTCTGGTTCTGCCTGGACCTAGGGAGGGTAGAAGGCTGCACAAAGACGGAAGTAACCGACTTCAGGGGCGGATTTAAGGAAATGGAAGGATCCTAAGAAGCATTTGAATGGGATTGGGTCAGACATGGACGCTGATAGTAGGTGGGAAATCATCAGGAGAGGGTGCAGGATGCTACCAGCACCTGTGCAAGAGTAAGACGAAAATGCAGTAGGGCCCAAAAACCCTGTTGGTGGACCAGGAGGTCCAGGAGGTGTGGGGAAAGAAAGCAGCCTATAAGCAATTCAAGTGCTCAAGGAGTGAAAAGGATTGAGGAAGTACGAGCTGATGGCTAGAAGGGCCACTAGAGTGGTGAGGGCTAAGGCAAGGAAGGAGCAGAACCTGACCAGGGAAATTGGGAGAGGAACAAGGGTTCTTTAGATACATTGGGAAAAACGAAGGGTGAAGGGCAGATTAGCAGGATTAAATCAGGGAGAGGTGGGCACAAGACCCGGGGAGCAGGCTGAGGTACTAAATGAGTACTTCACCTCAGTTTTCACCAGGGGAAAATGGGGTGCTGCATCATACATGGGAGAGACAGAGATACTGAGGAGGGGACCCTTACCGATCGGCAGGTCTGGGAGAGGGAGGCATCACAGACAGGTGGGGAGGGCTAAGCAGGGAGAAGAGGTACGGAGGTGGAAATCACAAGCAGAGAGTGAGAGAAGCCTCAGCCCTTAAGACGGAGAAAGCACCGGGCCAGATAAATTACATCCCAGAGTGCTGGAAGGAACTTGCAGATGTCCTGGCGAAACCCTGGCAGAGCTTTTCACCATCTCTCTGAGGACAGGGTGGGTGCCCCAAGACTGGAAGGTGGTGCATATAGTGCCTATCCACAAGGAGAGATCAAGGGAGGTGGCAGGGAACTACAGGCCTGTCAGCCTGACATCGGTAGTGGGCAAGGTGATGGAGGGCATTGTCAAGAAGAGGCTAGGGGGGGACCTGGATAAGTCAGGGTGCCTGGACGATAGACAGCATGGATTCATCCCGGGGAAATCGTGTCAGACAAACCTGGTGGAGTTCTATGACTGGGTGACAAGTGCCTGGACCTGGGTAGACCAGTGATGTCCTCTTCTAGACTTCAGCAAGGCATTTGACTCTGTTCCTCATGTGGGCCTGTTGGATAAGCTGGGAGAAATGGGGTGGGGAAACCAGATGGTCAGATGGATAGGCAATTGGCTCCAGGACCGTGAGTTGGTGGATAGTCTCATCCCCAAGGAGGGTCATTAGTGGGGTCCCACAGGGATCAGTCCTGGGCCCTTCTGTTCAACGCCACGATCTGACATAAGGACAGGAATCAGGAGTGAGATGAGTCTCTTTGCAGATGTACTGAAACTGGGGGCGTGGTGAATGGGGAGGAGGGAGGTGGCCCTACAGGGGACCTGGAGGCTCTGGAAAGATGGACTAGAAAGTGGAAGCTGAGGTTCAATGCAGGGAAATGCAAGGTACTCCACCTGGGGCCAGAAGCAGGCCAAGTGTACACCCCCTGGGGTGGGAAATGCTACAAGTCTCGATGGCTGAGAGGGACCTGGGGGTGGTGGTGGATGTCAAGATGAACAACTCGGAGACTTGTAGGAGGCAGCAGCCAAGGCCAACAGGATGCTGGGATGCATCGCTGGGGGATCACTCAGAAGGAGGAGAAAGTGATACTCCTCTGTATAACTGCTTGGTGAGGCCGCACCTTGAGTACTGCGTGCAGTTTTGGAGCCACACTTAAAGAGGACATTAACCTCCTGGAGAGGGTCCAGAGGAGGGCAACCAAAATGATTTGGGAGCTTGGGGGACAGGACCTATGAGGAGAGGCTCGAAGAGCTAAATATGTACACATTGGAAGAGAAGAAGGGACGGGGGACATGATAGAGGTCTTCAGGTACATGAAAGGGTAAATAGGGAGGAACAGTCAGGGTGCTTGAAGGAGGAGGAAGGGGCCACTAGAGGGCATGGGTGGAAGCTGGAGGGGAAGATTCAGGGAGAAAGGAGGAGATGCTACTTCACTGAGAGGGTGGTGGAGCCATGGAATGCACTGCCTAGGGGCTGGTGGAGGCAGAGACAGTGGAGGGGTTCAAGAGGGGTGGGACAGGTACAGGGAAGGGTTCTGGAAGCAAAATCCAATGCAGCAAGAATATCCAGAACTGGGAAGGGAGAAGCCAGAGAAGGCGAGGGGGACAGCAAGGTCAGCACCCAGGGTGGGGGCTGACCAAACGAGCAGACACGAGAGACCGTTAGGCCTATTCTGCTGGCATTTTAGTATGTTAGACCCGAGCTTTTTTGCCCTGATGGTCTACATCTAAGCAGACATGGAAATGCCTTATTGAGTAAAAGTTTTTGGTCTGTCATTGATAACTGTTTAAACTAGGCACGGGGGAAGAGATGTGGGCTAGTTCCTCTTCTCTTAAACCAGACAAACTTTCCAGTCAATATCTACATTTCCTTAGCTTTAATGCAAGAAGTCTGAACCAGAAATATGATGAATTACAAATTAGTGCCCATAGTATTAATTTAGACATTATTTCTGTGTGTGAAACCTGGGGAGATGATAACTCATCTTGGGACATGCTGTTAGCAGGTTTTTCCTCTTTGATATTTAATCGACCAAACAGGAAAGGTGTGTGGGGGGGTGCCCTATTTATTAACAATAAAATGAATGCTGTTAATATTTCACATCTTATTAAAACACTTGACACTCCTACTGAAACTATTTGGGTTAAACTTTTCCTATCTCACCATGACTCGATTATTTTAGGGACATGTTATCCCCCCCCCCAATTCACCCATTTCCATTTTGGATACCATTTTATCCAAATTTGAATTAGACAATCAAATGGGACAAGTCATTATCACTGGTGACTTTAATATTCTTGACATTAACTGGCAATCTTCTATAGCTACTAGTAACAAAGGCAACAAGTTCCTGACCACTTGTCTAGAACTTAACTTGAAACAATGGGTAACATCAGCCACTAGAGGCAATAATATTTTAGACCTCATTCTGGGTAGTGCCGATTTATACATTAGGGATGTGAAAATTTCTGCCCCAGTTGGTGGTAGTGACCACAATTCTATCCTATTTACCTTACAGAATCACTATATTTACAGCCCGAACTCTTCTATCATATATTTGTATGACAAAACTGATCTCTGTCCCATTATGCAAACTCTGTATGAATTAGACTGGATATCCATTATTTCTCATTCTTCACCTGTACAAACTTGGGTTAGATTTAAGTCCAAAATTACTGAACTCAGGGACATTTATATCCCCTCTAAAATAAAAAAATCCCAAAGGTAAACAGGTACCCAAATGGTTCAATCATAATACTAAAACACTAATCAGACAAAAAAAACAAAAAGTATCATAATTTCCTTATTAATGACTACTGCCAATTGGGAGTCCTATATTACATTAAACAAAAAATGTAAATCTAGCATTAAAAAAGCTAAATCTAGTTGGGAATTAAAATTGGCTATATCAGCTAACAAATCAAATACAAAACAATTCTATTCTTATATCAATTCCTTAAAGAAAACTTAATGTAAGGTGGGGCTTCTCATCATTGACAATAATCTTATTCATGACCCGAAATCTATGGCCGGTGTATTTAATACAGAATTTTGTAAAATCTTTTCTTTGTCCAACACTAACAAACCTCCACCTATTACTTTTCTTCTGACCCCCCCTATCATTTTTAACGTGGAGCTTATCCACAAAAAGCTGTGCACACTGAAAGACAAATTTAGCCCCGGTCCAGACAATTTAGCAGGCCATCTGTTATACTTACTGGCTGACCAAATTGCCCTGCCTCTAAAACTTCTCTTTGAATAGTTTTTAGTAAACAACTACATCCCCAATGAATGGAAAGAGGCAAATGTTCCTATTTATAAAAAAGGCACTACACATAATTGGGAAAAATATAGACCTATAAGTTTGACTTCTTCCATCTGTAAAGTTATGGAAAGTCTCCATAAGGACATTGTTGCACCAGTTATAGATGATCATGATCCAGGGCAACATGGCTTTAAAAAGGGCAGGAGTTGTTTAACCAATCTACTTTGTTTTTACAAACACTTCAGCACTCTTCTGGACAGTAGGATACCGTGTGACATCATTTTTATAAATTTTAGTAAATCATTTGACGTCGTGACACATTGGGTCCTTATTCACAAACTTAGGAGACTTAATATAAATAATTATATTATTGATTGGATTATTAACTGGCTCTGTGACAGAACTCAAAGGGTGGTTATTAATGGGAACTTTTCTAATACTGGTATGGTCCTGAGTGGTGTCCCGCAGGGCTCTGTTCTTGGCCGGTCTTTTTCAAGCTTTTATTTCTGACCTAACCCATAACTGTTTGTCTTTCACTATGAAATATGCAGATGATGTGAAAATTGGGGGACCATGCTCCAATTCTGATCAAACAGCTACCATTCAGCATGACCTAGATATTATTTCTGATTGGATTCAAATACGGGGCATGAGACTAAATCCTACTAAGTGTAAGGTGATGGACTTGGGACCCACCAACCTGAATTTTTCATACTCATTAGATGGCACAATTCTTAGTGCCACTACTGATGAGAGGGACCTGGGTATTACCATCTCCAATGACCTTACCTACTCCAAGCATTTGCAGTCTGTTATCAGTACCTCTAATAGAGTTGTCTGGTCAATACTCTGCAACATCAGATCTAGAGATCGAGAGGTGCTCATGCCTCTGTTTAGGTCATATGTTAGACCACATCTTGAATATGCCTCACAGTTATGGTGCCCTTTCAAAAAATCTGATGGTAGTTCCCTTGAAAAAGTTCAAAGAAGGTCTACCAAAAAAATATCTGGTCTTGAATCGGTTTCCTACGAACATAGGTTAAAGACTTTAAGACTAATGTCACTTTCTACCACACGCCTGCGTGGCGATCTCTTATTCTTATATGACGTTGTTCATGATCTCTATGTTATGACAGAGTTAGGTCTTATATTTAGGTCCTCTATGTATAATACTAGAGGCCATCCACTTCAGCTGGTTTGCAAATCATTTAAGCACAAAAATAGAATTTTTTTTTTTACTCCTCACACTATTGGACCATGGAATAAACTTCCAGCTCATGTAGTTATGAGTGACACTAAGTACATTTTTAAATACAATCTTGATAAGTTAATCACTTCAGGGTATAAATTGTCATATTACTCTTTGGCCTAGTATAGGAGCATTATGGGCCTTGGCCTACTAGTTCCTTTTCTTCACCTTGGTATGAACCTTAGTATGAGAGTGTTAAGAGCCGCCAGACAGCTTGAATTAACAGAAGTGTTAAAAGTTCTGGTGTTGTAAAGTAGAGTCATTATGCAGTCAGCAACAGTAAGAAGATTTGCTTTATAATAACGATTCTACTTTACAACTCTGCTGGGAGACATTTAACACAGACAGCTGTTTCTTTTGTTTTAATGTCTGGGTGGGGGTGGGGCATGGTGGCCGCAGATTCAAAGGCAAAAGGGCACTGCAGTACTGTCATGCAATGACAGAACAATCACTTGCAGCAGTCAAATGAAAGGGGCAATCTTCTACTGCCAAAAAAGTTAGGGAGGCTGCCACCCCCTCCTCACCCCCACCCTGTTACGGTACCTGTGAGAGGAAACAAGCACTTATATGCACTTTAAAATGAAAATAAACAACTTGCTGTGAAGTGTTGAGGAGAGCCCTTCGGGGTGTCTAGCTACTTCAGGCAGAGAAATAAACCCGTTAGCCTACACTTAGCAACTGCACCTAGAGGCAGAGATTTGAACTGCATTCTAAGTTCCATGTAAACATTCTTTCAATTACATAACTTCCACGCTCCGAGGCAGTTGAACCTACCATGCTAACTGCATATGTTAAGCATACAGAGGGATTCCTGGGGTTTGAAAGACTGCTTAGCTCACCTAGGACTACAAATCATATGTTTTCAACCCATCAGTGTTCAGGACAACAGGACTTCTTATCCTATGTCGCAGAGTTCTATAAAAGAATTAGAGTGCTGACAGAGAAAAAAGTGAAGCCACCTAGTAGCCATCATGCTACTGGTTCAGGGGACAGTCTACTTACATTTGTTTTCCATTTGTAAACTTCTTTAAATGAAGGTTATTCATGTAATCATTCCATCGGTGACAGATGATGTGAAGGAAGCGGGGAAAGAGCCATCAGAAAACACCCTTCCATTTTTCCTCGCTTTACAAGACCAGCAGCACGAAGCCCAGTAGTTGGCTTCATCTGCAGTTCACTAAAGGTATGGAATGTTAGTGTTCTAGTTCTTTTATAGAACTCTCAGTCCTATGTACAGCTGTCACCTCTTGCTAGAATATCATTACAGTTGAGCGTGGCACTTCAGGGGTTGGGGTAGACTCTTGCATTCCTTTTTAAAATAAAAAAAAAGTAAACATTATTATAAATGTAGCTAACTCTAGTGATTTTTAATAAGTGAATGGATCATCTGAAGGGTGTGTCTTATAAGACAGTCCTCGCATAAGGTCTGGGAAGCCAGAACTGCTCAGATTCACTCTGCAGTCCTGGGACCCCAAACCTCACATGTAGTAATAGTAATAGTAGTAGTAGTAGTAAATCCTTATCTTTATACAGGAAGTTCTTATTGTACATCATTAGGTCAGAGACCCATTTTCAAGGTGGTCCTGTTACATGACTTTCATTTGCTACAATGAAAATATAAAATACCAATACTGTGCAAACTTAAATTCTTATAAAATACATAAATTCATATGAACAACATTTAGTTTATACAGACAACAATTAGTTTAGGTAAACAGACAGTAAATATACAGTTAGTTCATACAATGATTCACTCCAGATGGGGGACTTTACTGTACTTAAAATTTCTCATAAAGTGCAAGTGTCTTTTGTAATTTTGTCTTTAGTCAGAACACTTACATCTCAGATCTAGGTAATGTTTTATAGCATTTATGAAATGTTTTGTACTTTGTTCTAGTTGTTTCCAGCTACTGTTTAAAGGTTCACATATTTACACAACTTTTGCAGCGAATGTCATGTTTCCAAATGTGTTGTGTGGTCTTACTTGAGTATATTTATTATTTGAATCTCTCAAGTTATATTTATATTCTTTTATTTCCAGTTTTCAAATAAATATGAAGTTTTTTTTTACCATGTATCACTGCACGAATCTGACCCAACCACTTCAATCTCTTTTTTTGTTCTAATGGTATCCATTGGAAGGAATTTAACATGTCACAGTGGTGTTTACAGTAATCACATTTCAATACGAATCTGGCAAGGTTGTTGTAAATAACATCTAATTTTTTTTTTACTTGTTTTACCAGCCATTCTGTAAATGTGGCTCCCATAGACTATACATGGAGTGATTAGCTGATTTACCATGTTAAGCCTCATTTTTTGATCAGTACTAAATCCTGATCCCCAGAAGGCTCCAAGTTATTTGTTTGTTTTATTTATTTATTTATTGAAATGTTTCACCAGGAGGGCACACTGAACAACAAGTTACTCGTCTCACGGTGCGACCTTGGGAGAAGGGGTTACATAGGGTTGTGAAGGATGATCAGTTACAATAGTATGTGGGTAGCAAAAACAATACAACACTTTAAAATTATGCAACAGTTGGAACACAAGGTATTGTACAATAAACAGTAGTGGACCATTGGGTAAATTACAATACATGTCTAAAATCATACAAAAGAACATATAAACATACAAAACAGTCATAATGCAACAGAACCATTATAGCGCAAGAGTGTACCAGGAGCAGGCCCAAGAAAGTATGCGAGTACTGTTGGAGTAAAAAGGATGGGGTAGGTTGTGCACACAGGGGACCCAGAAGGGCAGGTGGAGAAGAGAGGGGGAGAGAAGAAGGGTAGCCATTTCCTGATTCCCCTTCCAGGATGTTGAGAACCTTGCCGGGGGGGTTCAGGGTAGGAAGGCAGAAACTGGGGATAGGTATTAAGGCTGGTTAAAGCAAGAACAGCTGAGGGAGAGGTAATTGTGTGTAGGGCAAAGGTAAAGGAGTAGTTGGAGGAGAAGTGTCATATTTCAGGGGAGGAATTCCAGATTTTAGGGAAGCGATGGGCAAAACCAGTCTGACTGATGAGGGTGGAGTGGCAAGGGACCATCAATGTGCGGGCGTCATTAGATCTGAGAGAGTGGGTGGAGGGAGGTGAAGTGGAGAGAGAGGATGACAGACAGGAGGGGAGAACTCCAAACCAGAATTTGGAGGTTAGTTTGGCACAATGTGAGATGCATCAGTGAGATAATGGAAGGAAGGTTAGAGAGCGATAGAGTTCACAGCAGTGGGAGCGGGAAGGGGAGTCAAGAGCAAAGCGGCAGAAGGAGTTATAGAGAGTTTTCAACTTTGTCAGGGAAGATTTGGGAGCAGCAACATAGACTACGTCACAGTAGTCAAAGATGGGAAGTATCATCTGCTGGACAATTTCGCACCTCGAAGTCAGTGGGATGCAACTACAACCTGTATAAAGCACCAAGCTTGGGACATAGTTTCTTCAGGATAGCATCGATATGAACAAAGAAGCTGAGGTGCTGGTCCAGCAAAATCCCAGATATCAAAATGAGGAGGTGTCCTCCAGGATGGTCCCATCAACGGTGTGGAAGGTGGGTAGGGCTGGGAGCCTAGAGAGTCTCTTCCTGGTGCCTAATGTCATTGAGACTGTCTTCTTGGCATTTAGAAAAAGCTGGTGAGAAGCAAACCAGAGCAGAATTTGGTTGAAGTCTTGCTGTAAGCTGTTTTCCACAGCAGCAGGGTTTTTGCCGGAACTGTATAAAACAATATTGTCAGCATACATGTGACTAGACGAGGATAAGCAAGCTGTGGGAAGATTGTTAAGGGAAAATGGAGAAGAGTAGGGGACCAAGCACTGAGCCCTGAGGGACACCAGTGTTGATGTGGAGTGGTGGGGAGATGGAATCAAGGATTCTCACTGATTGGGTCCTGCTGGTGAGGTAGGATTTAAACCAGCTGGTGGCTGATGGAGCAAGGCCAGCTGAGGAGAGGGAATTAAGAAGTAGGGGATTGGAAACAGTGTCAAAGGCTTTGGCTAGGTCGACAAAGATGGCAGAGGTGATCAGGCCATCGCCCCTCCCTAAAAGGATGGAGTCAGTAAGCTTGAGGAGGGAGGTGGTTGTTGAGTGGTTCTTCCGAAAACCAGATTGGAAGGGGGTGAAGGAGGAATCAGAAAGGAAGGGTGATAGTTGAGAGAGAACTAAATGTTCTTGAAGTTTGGCAAGGGTAGGAAGGGGGGGAAATGGGGCGATAGTTGCCAGGAGTGGATGTGTCACCACCCTTGGGGAGAGGAAGGACTACAGCGTGTTTCCAGAATGAGGGTACTTGGGCAGAAATAAAGGAGAGGTTAAGGATTAGGGAGATAGGATAAGCAATTGCAGAAGCAGAAAGGTAGAGAAGTTTAGGATCGAGCACATCTGGTGAGGAGCCTTTAGAGGGGTTAAGGGATAGGAGGGCACTAAGAGCTTCATCAGAGGAGATAGTAGAAAAGAAAAAAGGGGGAGGGGTAGGCACTGGCTGCGATGAAGGGCTGAAGTTAGTAGGAGGCAAGGGAGAGAGGGAATTTAGAAGAGATGTGGTGCACGAGGTGTAGTAAGCAATAAATTCATAGGACACGGAGCCAGAGTCAGAAACTAGGGAGTTATTTATTTTGAGAACTGGAGGGGGTTGGGGAGGGAGAGAGAATAGGGCATGAACTACCCTCCAGAATTTAGATGTACAGTTAATGTTAGACAGGAATGAAGAGTTGAAATAATCAGACTTAGCCAGTCTAATATCTTTAGTACATGAATTGCATAGCATTCTGTACTTGACATAGTCGTTTGGATGTTTAGTAGATTTGTGTTTTCTCCAGGCCCGGTCATGCTCCCTGAAGCAGGCTAGTAGTTTGGGGTTGATCCAGGGGAGATGAAGCCCACTGACTCTGGTTCTTCTGAAAGGAGCAAAGGCATTCCAGGTGGCAATGAATTTATCCTTAAAATAGTCAAGGGCTAGGTCGACAGAAATGGCAGTGGAGAGAGGGCCCAGTCAATGGAAGCAAGTGCAGAGCAGAGTGGAGTAAGTGTTTCTTGCCAGTTCGTTTATGTGAATATAAAATTTCAGTCCTTCATCTAGCTAGATACCCAAATATTTATAGCATTTTTCTTGATCCAGGATTTCTTTTTTTTGAGGTTTTAATTTGAATATCTGGCTGTAAACTTCTTTTTTTATCTTTATTTGGATTGGATACCATAGTTTTTGTTTTCTCACTATTTGGTACGAACTTCGAATTGTATAGCCACTGTTCCAAGTTTGTGAAGTCCAATTGCAGTCTATGCTCCATTTCTTGAATGGATTTACCGTGTGCCAATAAAACTGTGTCATCTGTGTACAGCCTCACACTTGTGTGGGCTGCCACGCTTACCAACTCATTTATATATGTATGAGAATTAAAGTGAGGACTCTCTTTATACCACAGGAGAAACTCCTTGAAGGACTGATTAACTGACAGATGATAATGGAGCTCAACCATTTGTCCGTATTAAGTGTGCAAAACAACTGCCTGAACTGCTCCACTATCTTATCTGCTCAGTACAGCACAGTAAATGAGATTTGTCTCAACAGATGTATCTTAAAACAACTACATTAAGGCAGCAGTTCGTGTTATGCCAAAATTATGTGCTGCAGTCTTTTTTTCCATTTTAGCTCCCTATTTTTTTCCTGTGTCATAAAATGCTCCTCCCACCACTGAGCCTGCTTTTGCATCTTTCTTGTATTACAAATAATCAAGGGTGAGCACATCATTAATTATTGCTGCTTTCTCAACTGTTTTCAAAAGCCCAAGATTGAGCCAAGCCCAGGTGTGCCAAAGATATGGTGCATCAGGCTTGCGTAATCTAATGGGATGTTCTATCCCTTGTGAAAATTGACACTTACTAGACCATCTTTTTGTGGTCTAGGTGGTGTCAATACCAGCTACCATTTTCACAGAGCTTGCACCTGAGATTTGGCACAAACTACTGTAAAACGGGTAAAAGTACAGTTATGTAAGAACTTACCACAACAGTAGATCTTTGAGAAGAGCTCTTGTAGCAGGCTATTACCATTAGGACTATGCCGCCAGGCACTAGAACCCCACAGAAAAATTCTAGCTAGCAGTCTATGGTGGGGGACTGCCCCCTGACATCGGTCCCGCCCCTGTCACCCATGGTATAAAGGGGCTGTTCCCTGGCACCACCTCAGTTCACCTGGAGACCCAGCTGTATGAAGGATGGGGAACTAAGGAGGTTCTTACATCCCCAAAAGGGAGAAGAAATTATATCTTCCCAACAAGGGGAAGGAGGGAGAGAAAGCATGCCTGCTGCAAGAGCTCTTCTCAAAGATCCACTGTTATAGTAAGTTCTTACGTAACTGTACTGTCTCACTTCGACACAGAGCTCTTGCAGCAGGTAATAAGCAGTAGGACTGAATTCCAAACAGAACAAGGATATAATCCAGGTCAGAAGGGTGGAGGATACAGAGAATCACAGAGGTTCTTAAGAGAGCAGTCCTGAAGGACAGCTAGGCCAAAGCCTGCCCTTCTTCTGGAAGTAATGCCCAAACTGTGCTGTTTGGTGAATGTATGGGCAAAACTCCATGTAGCTGCAGCACAGAGATCTGCTGCTGACACATTTTCTAGGGATGCAAACAAACTAGCAACTCCCTTAGTGGAATGGCTGTTAACCGAGCCTGGTAAAGGTTTACTGTATTTTTGGTAGCAGAACACTATGTAGTTGGCCAATCATTTGGACATCTGCTTCGTCACTGGCACACCTATCATTCTCAGGGAAAGACACAAATAACGGGTCAGTTTTCCTGGAAGACTGAGTATGGTCAACATAAAAATGAAGAACTCTGTGTACATCCAGAGTATGCAACAGGGCCTCCCCATGATTGCAATACTCTGGGTAGTAGACAGGTAGATGGATGTCCTGGTTGAGGATAAACTTAGACACCGCCTTAGGAAGGAATTTAGGATTGGCATGCAGGGGTATTCTGTCCCTGTGGAAAATCAAATAAGGCTCTTTACACATCAGAGCCTGAAGCTCGGAAATCTTTCGAGCTGATGTGATGGCAACTAAAAATAGCATGCTCCAAGACAGGAAGCGTAGCTCACAACTTGCGGCTGGCTCAAAGTGAGGCAATGCAAGCTTCTCTAACAAAAAATAAGAGATCCCATGGTGGACTAGGGTCCTGAATGGGTGGGCTAATGTGCATGATACCTCACAGGAAAGTGTGGGGCAGATTCATTTGTGCGAGCTTCCTGCCACCCACTGGTACATGATAACCTGACAGTGCAGAAAGGTGTACTTTAATGGATGAGTAGCTAAGACCTGTATTGCACAAGGAAAGGAGATACTCCAAGACAAAGTTCACTGAACAGGTGAATGAGTCTAAACGATGGGCAGATGCCTACAGGCAGAAGTGTTTCCATTTCATGGTGTTGGTGGCCCTGGTTGAGGGTTTTCTCACCACCACTAGTACCTCCGTCACCCCTGCTGACACCCCAAACTGGTCCCTGACTAAATCTGCAGGAGCCATGCATGAGAGACTTGAGATTCAGGTGCACAAGAGTCCCCTGCTCCTGGGAGAGGAAAGGAGCAAAGGAATAAGAGGTTCTATTGCCAATTGTTGGAGCAATAGGAACCAAATCTGCTGAGGCCAGAACAGTGCTATGAGAATCATGCCCACTTGATCCAGTTTAAGTTTGAGCGGTATTGTCTGGAATAGTGGGAAGGGAGGGAAGGCAGAAAGAAACTCCCTGTCCAAGAGAGAGATAACACATCTCACCAGAAAACACCAGGCCCTGGAACTAGCAAGCAGAAAAAACACAGGTTACTCACCTGTAACAGCAGTTCTAGGAGTGGTATATGATGTTCTTCCACACTTTCTGGCAGTTGCCTTTCCCTTAAAGACTTGCTGGAAACATCTTCAAGCAGGCTCCTCCCACCCACTCGGGTGGCAACTACCTTGACTCCGCCTCATGACACCAGATCTTGCTTGCTGGAAGCAGAGTGTGTGTGCTAAAGCTGGGGAGGTCGGGTAAGTCCATGTGGATAAGCATCATATATAATTCCTAGAAAGTACAGTTACATAAAAACTTACCATAACAGAAGATCTTTGAGGAGTGTCTCTTGCAGTAGGTAAAACTTTTGGGTATCCAGCAGAGGTCGCTGTGGCGCATGGCAGCTCTTCTAGCAGTTTGTCATCAGGGACCACCCACACATAACATCAGCTTCCTGTTTCCTATATAAGAGTGGGCAGTCCCTGGTATCCTCAGTTCCCCTGTCAGATTCAGCTCGCAAAGTGAGGACCAAGGGGAAGCTGAGGTACCAAAGGAGCCCCAATCCAGAGTCACTGGACCAGAATTTTGCTCTCTCACAGAAGGAGGGGGATGGAGGGTGGGAACAAACCTACTACAAGAGACACTCCTCAAAGATCTACTGTTACGGTAAGTTTTTAGGTAACTGTACTATCTTCCATGGAGTGGTCTCTTGCAGTAGACAATACTTTTGGGATGATTCCCAAGCAATAAAGCCCATGTGGGAGGACAGTTAAGATAGGAGACCCTGTAGGACTGCATGGCCGAAGGCCACCCTACGTCATAAGACAATACCCAGATTGCAGTGCCTTGTGAATGTATGAATCGTGGACCAGGTAGCTGCACTACAGATATCTGGAACGGAGGCTCCCTTAAAGCAAGCAGCAGTGGTGGCCATAGCTCTAGTGGAGTGGGCATGGACAGGTACAAGTAAAGGCTTGTTGTATTTTTTGTAACAAAATGTAATACAATCTGCCAACCAGAATGAAAGAGTACATTTAGCAACTGGGAGGCTGTTGTGACCCAGGGCAAAAGAGACGAACAGTTGAGATGTCTTTCTAATCGATTTTGTCTGATTAGTATAGTAGCGTAATATACAATGGACATCTAAAGAATGTAATAGATGTTCACCCTGATTGGAGTAGTCAGGATAGTAGACTGGAAGCTCCAAGGACTGATTTAAAGTATGTTTGGAAACTACTTTAGGAAGGAAGGGTTGGTATGTAGGACCACCCTGTCTTTGTGGAAAATCAAGTAAGGTTCTTTATGCATGAGGGCATGAAGCTCAGAAGTACATCGAGCAGAAGTGACAGCCACCAGAAATTAAGTTTTCCATGACAGAAAATGAAGGCCAGAAGTGGCTGTTGGTTTAAAAGGCTCAAGGGTTAATTTTTCTGTCATAAAATTGAGATCCCATGGAGGAGTGGGCCTTCTGATAGGAGGTTTAATATGTAACATTCCTTTCAAAAACATCTTAGCTAGATGATGTTGGTACAGTAACCTGCCATCCAGAGGTTCATGGAAAGCTGAGATGGCACCCAAGTGGACTTTGATGGAAGAGTAACTTAAACTGGACTCATAGTGAGGTGAGGTAGTCCAGAACCTTCGTCAGTGGACAGGAGTAAGGGCCCAAAGATCGAAAGGCTGATCATATGGAAAAGCGTTTCCATTTGGAATTGTATAGTGCTCTTGTTGCTGGCTTACAGGAGGCCAAGAGAATATTGACAACAGGGGAGGACACTTGTAGTCTAGTTATGAAAGCGTCCTCAGGAGCCAAGCATGAAGGTGTAAAGCCTTCAGGTTGGGAAGTAGGAGAGATCCTTGACTCTGAGTCAAAAGGTCCAGTCTAACTGGCAACAGAACGGGGTCCCATACCGACAGTTGTAGGAGTAGGGAAAACCACATCTGATGAGGCCACACTGAGGCTATGAGCATCATTGTGGCTGGTTCTAGTTGTAGTTTCAGTAGAGTCCGTTGCAGAAGAGGGACAGGAGGAAAGCATATAAGAAGAGTCCTGTCCATGGTTGGGAGAGGGCATCTATGCACCATCCCTTTTTGTTCAGGATAATGGAAAACTACCTGGGAAGACAGTAATTCACTGGGGAGGCAAACAGATCCAGCTGTGTAGTGCCCCATAGGTTGAAAATTTCTTGGAGCACTTGCTCGTGAAGTGTCCATTCGTGAATTGTGGACTGGCGATTCAGCTGTCTGGATAACTGGTTGCAATGTTCCGGTAAGGGGACAGCTGTTCTCGTCAAGTGTTGGCAAATGGCTTCTTGCCAAACCACAAGGGTCTCCTCCTTGCATAGGGTTAGAAATTTCATATCCCCTTGTTTGTTGAGGTAGAACACTACTACAGTGTTGTCTGATTGGATCAGTAGCGAGCCTGGGGTGAGGAAGGGCCAGAACGCCTGAAGGCCTAGATGGACTGTTCGCATCTCTAGGATACTGAAGTGAGACTGACAGGGAGAAGCGGGCCACCAGCTTTGAGTCTGATAAGGACCAAAGTGTGCACCCCATCCCTGTAGAGAAGCATCCGTGGTTAACGTTTGCATTCGAGGGGGACCGGAAAGGCATTCCTTCATTCAGATTGATTCTGATTGTCCACCATGTTAGGGTTAACTTCAGAAAGGGAGTGACCCTCATTTTCTCCTTGAACTGTCCTGTTTTTTGGGATCATTGATTCTGGAGGGTCCATTGGACAAGTCTCATGTGGAGACGGGTGAATGCCACCATAGGGGTGGCAGCGGACATGTTTCCCAGAAGGTGCAGCATTTGTCAGGCAGTGACTATTTTCCGAGTCTGTATGTGTAACGCCAGAGACATAAACGCATCCTGCCGGGCAGATGGGAGGTAATCCCTGGCTGTAACTGTATTTAGGACAGCACCAATGTATTGGAGAAACTGTGTCAGATTTGGACTGAACTTTGGCCAACTGACTGTGATCCCCAGATCTGCGAACATGTTCAGGGTAGCATCTAGGGAGGCAAGCAAAGCTACCTTGGAGTCTGCTTTGATTAGCCAATCATCTAGATATGGAAAGATGAAGTGCCCTTTCCTTCGTAAGGCTGCTACCACCACTGCTAGGCACTTGGTGAACACTCTGGTGGCTGATGAGAGGCCGAAAGGGAGTGTTTGAAACTGGTAATTTTGACCCAGTAGATGGAATCGGAAAGGTTTGTGGTGAGCAGGGTGGATGGAGATGTGTAAGTAGGCATCCTTCATGTCTAGGGCGCAAAGCCAATCGCCCTGTTTTAGGATCAGCATGATGGCAGGTAGGGTGATCATGGGAAAATGTTTGTACTGAATGTAAAGTTTCAGTTGTCTTAGATCCAGTATTGGTCTGAGGTCTCCCGTTCGTTTGGGCACCAGAAAGAAGTGTGAGTAAAATCCCATTTGATGTTCCAGAATGGGCACTGGGACAATGGTTTGTTTGGTCAAAAAGGCCATCAATTCCTCCTGTCATATCAGTATATGATCTGGAGGATAGAGAATCTTCTGTGGAGGGTAAGGGCGTGGGGTGGAGAGGAACTCTAGAATATGACCCTTCTGTACAAACTGAAGTACCCATTTGTCTGGAGTGATAGTTTGCCAGGCCTCCAGATGGTGGGCAAAACGACCCCCCACAGCCTCCGAGGCCTGGTGGAGGAGGCGGGGGGCCCTAATGGGTCACTGGGAGATGGGTTGTGCAGCTCTACCGGAAGGGTGGGAGCGGGCACCCAGGGTGGCATAGGTATTGCCTCTGGTGGCTTGAGCATGACCTCTGAAGCTGCCTTTATTATTACCTCTCTATCTTCCACCTTTTTTGGAATAAAAGGACTGCTGAGTATGGCAGGTTGTAGATGGAGCATGATACATGCCATGGCCTGTACGGAGGGTTCTGCATGATGCCTGTAAGTCATCCAGTAAAGTTTGAGTACCTGAACAGCTTGGACCCGTTAAAGGGGACATTAGCTACTTTATGTTGTATGTCAGGTACAAAGCTCAAAACACAAAGCCAAGCATGGCGACGCAAGGTGATACCAGTGGCTGATAGTCAGGCTGAGGTATCTACAGTATCATATCCCGACCCGAGATGGTGATGGGAGATAGAATTACTAGTTGTCACTGTAGCCAATAATTTATCCCTTTCCTGTGAGAGAGGGATTTTTTTTTTTTTATTTCTATTTATTCCACCTTCCCAGCCTGCCATCCCCGACCAATCAGGAGCTCTAGGCAGACATCCCTCTGCCTGCCACCCTACCCAAATGACCCCTGGATCCCCATGGAGCTAGGGCTTACTAAGCGAGGATGGGGCAACCTCTATACCCCATTACTATATTTCATCGGTCTGGGGGCCGCCGGGTGGCGAAGATACATTGAGGGCACGGCTCAAGCTCCATTTTCCCGCAATGGCAGGCTACTTTCTCCTCCTTCTCCCTCCCTACAGCATGAGACCTGACGTCCAAGGCGCTAAGTGCTGAAGTCACGCTGTATAGTGACCTCCCATCCCCTACCATTAGGGGCTTGCACTACTCCAGCCCGCCGAATCCAGACAATATCGAGCTGGCCTCAACCCTCCCCAAGTAGGCGAGCTGTCGTGACGCCAAGCCTATTCTCCCCAGCCGACCCACTAGTGACCCGGAGTCTGCTCCTCGAACCCGGTCGCCAGCATGGAGCGAGGTGTGGCGTCCAGCGCCTCAACCTATAGTGCCATCGGGCCGGCTCTGAGGGAGGGAGTTTATTGATAAGCTCAATGGCACAGGACCCACGGGTACACTAATATTTATTCATATGACCCATATAATTCAAGATTCTGATATTCATAGCCCCCGAGGAAAATACCTTTTTCCCCAGATAGTCTATTCTTTGGGATTCCTTATCAGGGGGTGAGGAGCTCATGTGCTTGGGTTTTTTGGTACAGTCATAAGTGGCAGTAATGACCACAGAATTCGCCTCTAGAATAGTAGACAGAGAGGGGTGGTCCAGAGGAGCTTGGTATAGACGATCCGCTTTGCGGGGAACAGTTGTAATAGCTGAAGGCTGATGCCAAGCAGCCAACATGGCATTCTAGTAAGTTGGTATTAGTGGGGGAACCACTAAAATGGGCTCCTCAGGTAATTCAAGGTATTCTGCCATATCCTTACGTTGTTTGTCATGTTCAGTACTCTAGAATCCTATGACCTTTTGTATTTGAGCCATCATCTCACTAAAGGTCAGGTCATCCAGGGGAGAGGCTGCGGCAGGTATAGGCAGGTCCTCATCCAGGGAAGAGATTCCCGAATAGGGAGATTCAGGATTGGGAAAATCCAGATCTTGGAACTCTTCATCCTCAAGATCACCAGGGAAATCAGGTGGTAATTCTTGGTCATCTGACAAATCTCTATGAAAGAAGGAGGAGACCAGGGTGGCATGGTATCCCTGAGGCGATCGGGGAGGATCACCCAGCTCTTCAGAGGGCTGGGAGTGCCGCATGGCATGCAAGACATGTTGTACTACATTGGTGATGTCCCTTTCTTGAGAAGAAGGAGGGTAAGAAAGGGGGTGTGTTGGGACACAAGTGGGGTAATAGAGGGGATGGGACAAGTAGCATGAGCAGGTCTAGCCCCTGGGTGGTAAAGACCAGGGTCCTGATCTCTGTCCACCTGACCCCTATAGGAAGGCACTTGTGAAGGTGGAGGGGCAGTCAATAAGGCATAAGCCATAGGCTTCTCCTAAGGAATTCAGGGTCTCGTCAATGGGCCCGCAGGGAAAAAGAAGCCCCCATCGATGGAGCAGCTGTGTAGTTAGCTGCATGTAAAGTACTGGAAAGCATCGTCAGTGAGAGGGTATAATTTCAGGCCTGGGTGGCTCAGATTGATCCTGACATCATTTCCCTAACAGAAACGTTGCTATCACCAAAGATCCCAGACACAGCAATTGCCCTTCCTGGATATAACCTGTTCCGGCAGGACTGTACCTCAAAAAGAGGGAAGGGGTTGTCTGGTTTACCTCAAGAGTGACATCAAAGGGCAAATACTATCAATTAGCTTCCACACCAAGGAAGCACAGGTTCTCACACTAAAACTTAATATTGGCCAACAAAACAAAGTGCTACTAGTAACCACTGTATACCTGCCTCCCGAGAACACTACTCACTGGCTTCCCCACAGCTCATAAGCCACTCAACAGAACAAACTAAAACTGGGAACATATAATCCTAGGGACTTCAACATTAATTGGTAAGCACAGGATGCAGCGACAGCTAGAGACAAATAAACTGGACTATACCTGACCCAAGCTAGTCCACACAACCCACCAGACAAAACTACACATTACAGGAACTAGCACCCTCATGACTGGCTACTCTCCTCCTGTCCTGAACATATTGAAAAGGTAACAGTCCTACCTGACACCATCAGTGACCACTCCCCTGTACTACTTACCTGGACAAATAAGTTCACCAAGAGTAAGCCTAAGACCACCAGGAACAGATCACTAAGGCCTGGTCAACTAGACTCCTTCAGGCACTACCTAAAAGGTTGACTGGTCCCCACTGGATAGAGTCAAGGACGGAAACCAAGCACTGGATTACTTCTGCAGTATTTTTACTAAAGCCTGTGACATCTTTGCTCCTTACAAAACAAAGAAAGCCAGAGGAATCCCCAACCCCTGGCTGTCCAGCCCTCTAATTGAATGCATGTGACTCAGAGATCACCTGTGGCATAGGGCCAAAGCCACCGGGAATCTAGCTGACTCCCAAGCATATAAGGCAGCAAGAAATACCTGCACAAAACTCATACGTCTGGTGAAAGCAGCTTACTACAATGACCTCCTAGGAAAGACCTGGGGTAGAGGGAGGGAGTTCTGGGACTCTGTAAAATCTCTCATGGGTACAGCCTCAAGGGCCCCACCGGACCTTATAGTTACCACCTCTGGTACATTGCAAGACCCAAAGAAAATCGCTGATGCTTTTAATGTTGCATTCACGGACCTCAGCAATGTGTTGCACCCTGAATACCTGAATCACACCCTTGCAGACCAGCAGCACAACCTCAACACTCCATCACCACAGGATAATCTTACCCCACCATTCTACTTCAGGCAATATCCACAGATGAGACCGTCAAATATATCAAACGTGTTCTTGGTAAGACCAGGATGGGAAGTGACACGATCGATATGAAGATGGTAGCACTCACATTAAACAAACTTGTGGCACCACTCACCAAGGTATTCAATGCCTCTCTACAATCTGGCATCTTCCCTGACAGGTGAAAAGAAGCTCTAGTCACACCTGTTTTTAAATCAGGAGACAGAGCTAATTTAGCAAACTTCTGGCCCATCTCGATTTTACCCCCCCTCACCAAAGCACTTGAAAGGGTGGTCTCAGAACAAATAACTGAGTACCTAGAAAAGCAAAGCCTTCTCTGCTTGCAACAACACGGATTCCGACAAAACCACTCCACTGTCACCGCGCTAGTAGAGTACACCACTCAGCTTTATGGGGCCCTGGATAAAGGGATGGTGGTGGGGTCTATCTTCATAGTCCTCACCAAGGCCTTTGACACAGTCAATCACCGACTGCTACTGAAATGTCTCCTCGCTACAGGATTGTCAATGGAATCTGTGGCCTGGTTCCATAGTTACCTAACCCATAGATCTCAATGGGTCAGGATTGGCAATATAATCTCTGAGCCCAGGGAAGTAAACCTAGGGGTCCCGCAAGGTTCTATCCTCGGTCCTCTCTTATTCAGCCTCTTCATAAATGACATGCCTTCTACCTGTCCTGCACACTCCATACTCTATGCAGACGATGCCATTATCTCCATCCCAGTGAAAGACCTGGGATCAATTAGCTCTGAACTTCAGCACAATTTTCGTGCATTGGAATCCTGGTTCACCTGAAATAAACAGCTACTCAACTACAAAAAGACAAAGAGCATGCTCTTCAGCACCCCACAGAGCAAGATTAGGGTCCTCACTGCATATACTTAGTAGCGAAGGAGAAGTACTAGATCAAGTCAATACATTCAAGTACTTAGGGATTCACCTTGATGACACCCTCACCTTCATTGCCCATGCTGAGCAACTGGTAAAGTCCACCAACATGAAGCTTGGCATCCTGCACAGACATCGCACTTCAATGACACCAGCTGCCCTGAAACTTGTTACGTGCAGTTCAGTTCTCTCATCTGTGGATTATGGTCTTGTCATATATGGGGCAGGCACAGACACAGTGCTTAAAAGGGTCAAAACCATCTTCAACAAGGCCTGCTGCCTGGTCCTGGGAGTACACAAAATGACTCACTCTTGTGACCTATACAAGGAAACTGGCTGGCTCCCACTCCACCACAGACTCCAATACCAGGCCTGCCTCCTTGCGAAAAAGTTCCTGATGGGATCCATGCCTACGGCTACTTCAGCCCTCTTTGAGCCTGCACAACCATCTAAATGCACAAGGAGTGCCTCCAGGACTGTTCTAACTGTTCCCTTCAAATGAACCACCCTTGGCCAAAGATCCCTCTCCTACTGTGGGCCTAAATGGTTCAATGATCTGCCTGCAGACATTGCCAACTCCCCAGACTTGGCTACTTTAAAATGAGCCCCGATTTCTTCTTGCCAGCAAATCGACTGCCAGTGTTTCTGTTAACCCATGGCCTCTGGCGGTTCTCACACCTGTCAAACGCTACCCTCTCTCACTCCCACCCTCCTGTTCTACAACTGCCCACTTCCTCCCACCACCTACTACCTCCCCTTGACAAAGCCTCACCTTGACTGCTAAAACATGCATTTCTGCAGACTGGGAGCACCCCGTCTGAATTGTGACATGATTGTTAAACACTGTACTGCACTTAATTAGTGCTGTATTAATATGTATCTCTGGAAGTGTGGTCCTGTTTCTCCTTACTTCTTGTACCCTGCTTAATGTTGTAACTGCACACTAATACCACTTGTTAGTTGATGTATTTCTGTTCTGCAATGTTTCATCACCTGTAAATGTCTTGTATTCCTTGTTGACTTGGAGTCTTTGTAAACGAGCCCCCAGCTCAAAGGTATTAATCCGAATTTGAAATAAATAAATAAATAAAAAAATAAGCCTCCATCGACAGAACAGTTACAATTTGAACTGCATTTAAAGCACTGGAAAGCACCATCGATGAGAGGGTATGAGCCCCTGTCAATGAAGAAGTGATTGGGATGCCCCATTGACAGAGGGACACCTGAAACGGTGGTCATCGACGGGCGATGTGGCAGGGAGTGTGAGGACACTTTCTCCATCTTCTTCTGCCTGGAACAAGAACCAGTAGAGGGGGAGCCCTTGGTATGAGCTCCCTAGTTCTCTAAGAGAGACATTCTCCACTCCATCAAAAGTTATTTAATTTCAAGCAACCGTCGCTGATGAGTTACCTGATTAAATTCCTGACATAAAGTGCAGGAATTGGTGTCATATGTGGGTCCCAGCCACCTTACACAAAGTGTGAGGTTGTCAAAGTGTTATATCTTCCTGCCACAATGGCAGGAATGAAATAATGCTTGCTTTGTTGAAGATTCTGTAGACATTCGTCTTCGTTCCAAATTTCTCGTCGATGACTGCTACACAAAAGTTGCACTAGCTGCTGCACGAGCTGAAGACGGCGGGAAAATGAACTGAGGATACCAGGGATCACCCACTCTTATATAGAAAACAGGAAGCGGATGTCATGTGTGGGCAGTCCCAGGTGAAAAACTGTTAGAAGAGCTGCCATGCGCCACAGCGACCTCTGTTGGATACCCAAAAGTATTACCTACTGCAAGACACCACTCCATGGAAGATCTACTGTTACAGGTGAGTAACCTGTGTTTCTACGGATGTGGATATGATGTTCTATCCACACTATCTGGCACACTCCTGGCAGTTCTCTGGGAGGAGGGAGACAAGGCGCACACCCCCTGCTTAGGGAACTGAGGCCCCAAAACCAGCATCTCGGCATGACTCGTGGGCAATGTGGTAATGAGAAATGAAGGTATGTGCTGACTTCCAGGTAGCAGCCCTGCAGATTTCCTGAATAGGCATGTCCCTAGAAGCAGCCACCGTTTCAGAGGAATGGCAGGTGGAATGAGCCCTTAGCGCTCTGGGAGGTTCCCTACCCACCTACCTATGGCAGAGATCAATGCAGGATGTGATCCGCCTGCCAATTGTCTGCTTGGCTGCAGGTCTGCCAGGTGCAACATCAGGGTAGGTGACAAACAGCTGGCGAACCTCTTCCTGAACTCCAGCAGTGCACTCCTTGTAATAAGTGAGCACTCACCTCAGGTCCAGAGTATGGAGCCTGTGTTCGGCCTCCAAGGTGTCACTGGTGAAGAACACCGGAAGAGTCATCACCTGGTTCAGGTGAAACTCTGACACAACCTTCGGGAGGAACTTCAGGTTGGGGCACAGGACAACCTTGTCCCAGTGGAACACCAGGTAAAGAGACTCCACCAAGAGCGCCTGGAGCTCAGTGATCCTTCTGGCTGATGTGACAGCCACCAGGAAGGCAGTCTTCCACGACAGGTGAGACATCTCACACCTGTGCATCGGTTCGAATGGCTTGCCCATGAGCTTTGCCAAAACCAGCAACAAGTCCCATGGTGGTGGTGGTTCACGCATAGGAGGGGAAATGTGGTCAAGGCCCTTGAGAAAGCACCAGACCACCTTCTCCTGTGCCACTGACTGCTAACCAGCCCTCGCCCGGTAAGCAGAGATGGCTGCCAGGTGCACCTTAAGTGTCATTGACCAAAGTCCCCCTTGGGAGAGAGAGAGACCACAGATAGTCCAAAATGCTAGCCACTGGACAGGATGAAGGGTCCAACCCCTTGCCTTGACACCAAATGGAGAATCTCTTCTATTTAAAGGCATAGCATATTCTGGTTGATTCCTTTCTAGACATCTCCATGACAGTGAGGACATCTTCAGAGAGACCCAAAGCCTGGAACTCAAGCCACTCAGGAACTAGGCTGTCAGGTGCAGGGATTGAAGGTCTGGGTGGAGAACCTTCCCATGACTTATTGAGAGCAGGTCTGGGCATATGGGAAGACGCCTCGGGAGCCTGTTGCTGAGGCTGTGGAGATCAGGGTACCAAAACTGGCATGGCCAGTCCAGAGTCACCAGGATCACCTGTGCCTTTTCCCTTCTGACCTTGAATAACACCTTGTGGATCAAGGGAAGTGGAAGGAAGGCACAGAAGAGGCCTGGGGTCCAAGGCCTCAAGAAGGCATCCCCCTGCAGCATTTCCTGCTGAGGGGGGTGGGCACAAAACAGCCTCAACTTTGCATTCTCCCTGGAGGCAAACAGCTCCACCTGAAGGGTGCCCCACTGGGAGAACAGACTGTGAACTACCTCTGGATGGAGGGACCATTCGTGAGACATCTCACCCACCCAGCTGAGGGCATCCGCCAGCTGACTGGAGGCTCCTGCCACATGAATGGCTAGGAGATCCACCTCAAGGCTGCGTACAAGAGTCCAAACATGGAAGGTTTCCTTGTACAGGGGCAGGGAGTACATTCTGCCTTGTCTGTTGAGGTGGTACATGGTCGTGGTGTTGTCCATCTGGACTTGGACCACTTGAACCTGAACAAACTGAATGAAGGCAGCCAGCACCAGGGAAACTGCTCAGAACTCCAGCAGGTTGATGTGGCATCAGGACTCCTGAGGGATCCAGAGCCCATGGATTCTGTGTTCCCTCAGATGGGCACCCCAGCCTGTGAGAGAGGCATGGGTCATCAGGATGACCGTCGGCTTGAGCAGACAAATGGGATCCCTTCCTGCAGATGCTCTGTGACAAGCCACCACTGGAGGGCATCCCACATCCTCTGGGTCACAGTGACCAGCTGGTTGACGTGACCTTTGCACTTAGACCACTGGTTGGCCAGCTACCACTACAGGAAGGGAAAATGCCAACGGACCCATTGGACCATGCTGGTGTAGGCTGCCATGTAACCTAGAAGGTGCAGGAAGTCCCAGGCAGGGCACAAGTGTCCAACCAGAAATGACTGGGCAAAAGAGGAGAGAACCTCTGTCCTCTCTGCTGGGAGCCGAGCTTTGTCTCAGCCTGAGCCGAGCTCTGCCCAGATGAAGCTGATCACCTGTGAGGGTGCGGGTTCTGACTTGGTCTCACTGACCAGGAGGCCATGGTCAATGCAGGTCTGGAGGGCCAGGTTCCTGGAATGCTCCACCTCCTGCCTGGAGAGGCAAGTTATCAGCCAGTCGTCCAGGTAGGGGCACACCCAGACTCCTCAGTGCCTCAGGCAAGCTGGCACCATTGCTATGCATTGGGTGTTCTGGAGGATCCACAACTCTGACTGCCATCTCCTTGCGGAGGAGCTGGTTTATGTCATCTCAAAGAGCTGACCGAGTGTCTGTGGCTACCAAGTCCTCCCACTGGGAGTGGGCTCAGCTTGGAGGGTACTGCTCGAATTCCAGAGACAGACCCTGACTGAGCACTTCCAAAACCCACCTGTCTGTGGTAACAGTGGACCAGGCAGAAAGAAAATCGCACAGCCAGCCCCCCCACAGGAGGACCCAGGGGAGGCATGGTGGGCATGAGGGTGGCAACCCCAATCCCGTCACTGAGCAGGCTTGGCAGAGGAGGATCCAGCTGAGGAGTCACCGGGTCCCTTCCCTCTCTGCATTCAGACCACCGAGGCCACGGACTTGGCCAAGGTCGCCAGGACTGAGCCTGCTGGCCAGACTGATGCTGGACTGGTTTTGCTGCAGGAGCAGTGGACTGAAAGGGCTTGTGCTTCTGCTGCTTAGAGCCCTTGGAGTCTGGCTGTGCGGATGTCACAGGGTCCAGGGTGGCATTGGACGTTTTAATGCACTGGAGGAGGTGACCCTTCACACCAGGCACAAAGAGGTCAGTACCTAAGAATGGTACATCCACTGGCTTGTGCTGGGTGTTTGCCATGAAGGTCAAGATCCGCAGTCAAGCCCTACGGCACATGGCAACCACAGCCACCAGCGGGCACAGGAATCTTCAATGTCCAGGGCCGTATGAAGTTGCTGTTTGGCCCCAGCACGACCCTGGTCCTGGATCTGCTTGACCATATCCTGGAGGTCTACAGGAAGATAAGGAATCACCTCATCTAGAGAACACAGAAGGGCATGGGAGAAGTGTGCCATCACAATGGCCGAGCTCACTTGGCAGAGGCTGAGCGAGGAAGCAGCATAGACCTTTTTAGCAGAGGGGTCCAATTTCTTGGACTCCTTATCTGGTTGTCTATCAATGTTCCTGGTATTGCCTGAGTGCCTAAACATGGAGTCAGCCATCAACCCCTCAGCTGAGGGATGCTCCATGAACCCTTAAAGGGAACTGGTGGGCACCGCATATTTGTGGGCCATCCGGGTCGAAGGCACAGGACAAGAAGCGGGGCACAGCCAGAGCTCCTGAGCAGAGCCGATGGCCTTGGCCACTGGGAAAGCCTCCTTCAGAGAGTCCCCCTTATCCAGAATTTCTGTAAGGGGGGTTGCGAGCCCATTTTTGAACGGGCTCCAGTTTCATCCCCGTGGACTCTGAGATGAGGCAGAGAATGCCCATGAATGAAGTGGGGCATTCATCCATCGACTGATCCCCCATCGACTCCATATCCAGTGGACGGGAGTGCAGAGAGGAATCCTTGGACTCCGAGGAGTCCACATAAAGCAGGCAACCACCCTTGTCACTCTCAACCCGCCATGGGCAGTCAGGCATGAGTGTGACGGACAGCCGATGGGAAAGCCCCTTAGCCAACTGAGACTCTTTGGTCAGAGCCCCGGTCAATGGCTGCTTGGGTGGTGGCTCCACCATGATTGGTGGAGAGGCCAGCTTTGGCTGAGCTGAAATGGTCTGGACCGGCTCCACAGGGGGAGGAACAGTGTCGACCGGCCCCAGCTGGGGTGTCGGCATTGGCCTTTCAGGTGACAGCCAGGTGATGGCTGGGGTGGTAGCCAGCATTGGCTTCAGCCCAGTCAACACAAACTATTGCCACATGAGGTCTTCATAGCTTTGACGCAATTTGTTCCAAAGCCTCTCCTCACCCAAAGGAAGATGAAGATGAGTAGCAGTGGCGCCAGTTCCCATGGTGCTGGCAGCAAGACCGTCGATATCGGCAGGACCTGCTTGACCCAGAAGAGGAAGATGACTGAGACCTCGACCTCAGCCATTGGTGGTGCTGACGGGGGGCCTCAGAGGGAGCTGGAGAGGTCCACAACTCCTCTTAGTCTAGCTTGGTGACCAGAGGGGCCAGCCCAGTTGACTGGACCACCCCTTCAGTGGTCACTGGCAAGACCTGGGTCCTAAAAAGATGACAACTGGTCAACAGGATCAAGAAAAATCTCAGTCGCGATCATTGGCCAGCATCTCAGCCAACCGGCCCGACGTGATTTCATTAGTGGCCACGGTTTCACTTAGTCAAACTGAAGATTCCTGAGAGCGGCAACGCCTGGTCCCAGGATCATCAATGATGAGTTTTCTTTATCCTTCTTGGACTCCTTCTTGCATGAGAGAGAACTGTGCAACTCGGAAGTGCCCTGCCCTTAGTCAGGAGGGACTGGCACAGCTCCTTGAAGGAGGCCGAATAAGTGGAGCCCAACTGGAGTGGAATGAAGGCAGAAGCAGAAGAGGACTGAGCAGTGGCCTGAGCTGCCTCCTCCTCGAAGGCCTTGAGTTGCTCTAACTGCTCTGTGGACCGTGGAGACCACCCAATGGGCATCCTTTTATTTGACCAGCAGATAACATTTCTCTGAACAACCCAGCTTCAGGCGGGCAGTGCAGTCCTCCAGAACATTCGGGTAGAATGACCGACAAATGACCCAGGCCTGCAGATCATGATCATGGCCTAGACAGTAAACACATGAGGTGTGGAGGTCTGTACATAACATCTTCTGCCGAAATCCAGGTGAGGATTTATCCTCCATCGCGATCACGATCGAAACTCGAGGCGAAAAAGAAACTCGAATGAGTTTTAATGTAAGTTTTGGAAGTATATCCAAAGACTTAAGTGCAAGGGCCTACTCAACATGGGAGTGGTAAGGAGGGAACCTGCTCCTTCCAGTGGAAAGGAAAATCTGGCATCATGGGGCACAGCCAAGGGAGTTACCACCCAGGTGGGTAGGAGAAGCCAGCTTGCAGACGTTCCCGGCAAGTCTTAAATGGAAAGGCAACTGCCAGAAAGTGTGTATAGAACATCATATCCGCATCCCTAGAACTGGGCAGTTTGGCATTGAGTGGGGACACAAAGAGGTTCAATTCTGGAGTTCCCCATCTTTTGAATAGATCGTCTACTACTTCCCACTCATGGGCCTGAGACAGACAGTGGCTTAGGCTATCAGCTAATATGTTCTGTACTCCTGGAACGTGCATCGATGTGAGTTACTGATTGTGCTCCACTGCCCAGTACAAGACTCTCATGGCCTTTCTGCGGGGTAGGAGTAAGTATCCCCTTGCTTGTTGATATAAAAGACCATCGACATGTTATCTGTCTGGATCAATAAGGGGCCTGGGAGGAGGACCATCTGAAAAGTCTGTAAGGTGTACAGAATGGCTCTCATCTCCAGCACATTGATGTGGAGGCTGCGTTCCAGAGGAGTCCATGTCCCTCTTGTCTGATGTTCTTTGAAATGCATGCCCTACCCCAATCCCGAGGCATGCATTGTCAGGATTTGCTGAGGACTGGGGCTTCAAAATGGAGTCCCGGTCTCTAGTCAGGAGGGGGTAAGCCACCATTCCAAAGTCTGATGCACAGCAGTGGAGATCCTAATTTGCTGCTCGAGATCATCCAAATGCTGATCCCACTGTACCCTGAGGTTCCACTGGAGAAGAGCCAAAGGTACTGTCATGATAGCAGTTGTCATGTGGCCTAGGAGTTGCTGAAGCATTCTGGCTGAAATCTGGCCTGACGTGGCAATTTTCTGTGCCAGCACCTGCAGGCAATCTGCCCTGTCTCAGGGGAGGAAGGCTTTCCCTTGGGCAGTGTCTAAGATGGCCCCTATGTATTGTAATCTCTGACTGGCCCAGGGGGAAGACTTGGGAAGATTTAAGGTGATCCCCAGGTCTTGGAACAGTCAGAAAGCCCTTTCTAGTGTGTGCTGCAGCTGCTTCCTTGTGGGAGCTGTCAGAAGCCAGTCATCAGGGTAGGGGTAAATAAAATGGCCTTGCATCTGGAGAGCTGCTGCCACCACCTCCAGCCACTTGGTAAAGACTCGAGGTGCAGAGGTAAGGCTGAACGGCAGCACCCGAAACTGATAATGCTCACCCCTGGAAGGTGGAGCCAAGGTACTTTCTGTGGGACAGCTGGATTTTCAGTTTTTTTGCTCCGGAGGGCTTGGATTTCTGCCCAAATGAGGTCTGCGTGGGATGGGGAGCAATGATTGGAAATCAGTGGGTTGTCTGGAGGTATGTGTGAACTCCAGAGCATAACCCCATTCTGTAATCTGGAGTACCCATTGATCTGCTGTAATGCTGTACCAACCTAAGAAGTAAAGGGAGCGCCACCCTCCTACTGCCTCACCCTGTAGCTTCACCAGAGGAGGGGGTCTGGCAGTGAGTCATGCAGAGGTTGTTGTAGTGGGCAAGGGAGCTCTGGCATTTTTGGTATTCCTAGGTCCCTGTGCTCCTGAAGATGGGGGGTGCCTTTTCTTTTGTAACCCCTCTCTGTTGTTGTCATTTCCCCTGCTGGCTTGTTGCCTGCAAAAGGACCAATGCCTGGAAGAGGTTGGCTGAGATGTATACATTTTGCAGACCTCAGAAACTGCTCCCCCCCCCCCCCCGAGTCCTGCAAGCCTGTTATCTTTTCAGCCTCCTGACTGAAAAGAACTAGTCCTTAAAAAGGAGAATCCAGGATAGCATCCCACAAATCCTAGCAGAAGCCCAAGACCCTCAATCAGGAGTAGCGCCATAGGCATATCCCTGTGGCAGCTGCTCTGGCGGCAGTGTCTGTCAAGTCACCTGAGGACGTGCTTGCCAATGTCAGCACCCGACTGGAAGATGGCTAAGAGCTCTGACTTATTAGTGGAGTTAGACTGTGACCGAACCAGGTCCAAGGCCTTGTTCCAGAGAGATTTCTGATACATCACCATGTGTGCCAGATAATTTAATGACTGGACCGTGCAAGTGTCTGAAGAGTACACCTTCAGGCCAAATTGGACCATCTTCCTGGACTCCTTATACAGTGGTTGGGGGCTCATATGCTTCAGTTTTTGAGTCCTCCCACATGCAGCAGTAAGGATCATCGAGTCGGCTTTGGGTTGCTCGGTCAAATGCGGCTCCTCCTGAGGGGTCCTATATAAGTAGTCAGTTTTCTTAGGAACAACCAAGGTTGTGGAAGGGTGCTTCCAGACTAGTTTTATAACATCCTGGAAGGGCTATACTAATGGTGGAATGATTAAGGGTTTCAGGTCAGTGGCCCCTAAGAATTTCACCACGCGGCATTTCTCGGGGTCTAAATATTCCATCTCCCGTTGATTAAGAAACTGAACATGGCTCATCACACCTAGAATAGAGGGATCATCCGGAGAAGATCTTGGGGAATCCCTCCTTGGGTCTGGAGAGGGAAGAAAAAAGTCATCTTCTGATGAACCATTGGAGGAAGAGGAGCCTCTGGTGGATTCCTTTGAAGATGTGGACCAGCATCTGCTAGAGTGACTCCGGTGCCTAGAGGAGGATCTGGATGATGGGTGACGACCATGCTGCTGTCATCTGGGAGATTTCTGTTCATCACCACCTGGAGCCAAGTGGTCTGGCATCCGGAGTGGTAAGATGATCTGCATGTAGGAGGGGTTGGATGCCTAGGCGGAGCTGAGATAGGGGTCCCCGCGGGGGTGGGGTTCTGCTCCAGTGGTCTGGGCAGTAGATCCCCTTTAATAGTGTTCCACCAGCTGGTGAACAGAGCACCAACCTCAGCCAAAGGGACCACTGGGGCCCAGCTGCGGGTCTGGTTTTTGGATAGGGGCAGCTGAGGGCCCTGGCAATGGACTCTTTTGTTTAGTCCCCCCCCTGACATCAGGTCTGACGATGCTGCTGTATATTACATCAGGTCTGGTGGTGTGTCATCTCCGGGTGTCAGGTGCCATAGCATCGGGTCATCGGGCTCCCAAGAGGGAGGTAGTGATGGAGGGAGTGATGCCTGTTCCAAGGTTCCCTTGGAGGCACGCATCAGGCCCCCAATGTCGGGTCCATAGTCGGACCCTTTTTAGAGTCCTGTAGATCAGACGACAGCTTGGTGGGTATCATCTGCTCCAGCTTCGTAGCAGAGTCAGAGGGCATTGTGGACCATCCTCAGTCCAGAGCCCCTGCCGTCAACAGCTTGGAAGGCAAGCACAGTTTCCTGTGGCGCTCCATGATCCTGACGTCTCTTGGTGTCATCCGACCCTATCATCCTGTCTGATGACCCACAGGCAATAGCCTTGCGGACAGCAGGTTTCAACCTGCTGCCCGACTAAATGTGGGCCGATCCTTCTGGCTGAGACGCTAGCAAAAGCTTGTGGGGTCTGATAGCCAGGGAAACAGGGGCCTGGGAAGGCCCTAGCCCAGAAGACTCCCCGCCAGACATCTGGGTGGAAGCGGAGGCTTCCTCGATGGTAACCCCAGAAGAGCCAAGGAAACTGGAGGGGCTAAGTCTGATCTTGCAGAACATTTGGAAGCCTTACGTGGAGAGCTGGAATGAGATTCTGAACTGGACCTGTCCTTGTCCCGATGACAACAATCAGTCCAAATTGGTGATGCACTCTCTACTCCTCTCCCTATCCTCTCCGGGGTTCCTCGAAGCTCCATCCTTGGCTCCATCCTCTTCTCTCTTTTCATAAATGATCTTCCCTCAATGATCTGTCTCTCTCTCTCTTCTAACATTCACATGTATGCAGATGACACCGTCATCTATGCCTTTTGGTCTATTCTTCAACTGCGTTCTCCCTCCTCTCTAAAATGACTTCAACAGGGTTCAAACCTGGTACCAATCAAACCAATTAAAACTCAATGGCAAAAAGATAGTTACCATGTTTTTTGGCTCCAGACAGAAGCCTGCCTCCCTCCCCGGCCCCCTCAGTGATCATTACCCTGGATGGTTCACCCCTTGAGATGGTCTCTGCCTTTACATACCTGGGTGTCAGGCTGGATAGTCACCTTGACTTCTCCACCCAAATCGAGGCCCTCTGCACCAAACTCTGGCCCAAACTTGCAGTCCTTTACTGCCACAAAGCCTGCCTCCCTCTCCCCACTCGATGTGAATTAGTACTTAAAACTATTTTGCCAGTGCTGGACTATGCAGACGTAGTCTACAGCACTGCCCCAGCCACCTCCCTTGCCAAACTGGACACTCTTCTTAACTCATTCTGCCATTTTGCCACCGCCTCCCCCCCTTACCCATCACTGCCTCCTTTATGTCCCACTCTCCCTCGCTCCACAATCTCATAGATGAACTGTCCACTGCACCTCCCTTATAGCGAAGTATTGGTTTGGCTTCCTTCCCCCCATCTCTCTTTCCAACTTACACCTGTCAATTCTACCACCTAATCTCTTCGCCACAGAGACTTGCATTCCTTCTCCATCCCACGTCCTCAGGCCACTCTGCCTTCTCATACCGTCTCCCTCTTCTCTGGAACAATCTACCCTCTGACCTTCGTCTTGCTTCTCGGTTCTCATCCCTCAAAAAAACTCCTCAGACTCCTCCCCTCTCCTCTGTGCCCTCAATACTCCTAACCCCACCTTCATCTCACTTCTGACCCCTCATGGGCTTTTCCCACTATCCTCCCTGGTGGATTTGGTTTGCTTTCTCCCCCTCTTACCTCTAACAAGTTTTTTTCCTCTTTACTCTCCCTCCCTGAGAAAATAGGTCCTGGCTGGCCTGAACCAGTTACCCTCCTGAATACAAACTCAGCCCCTACTTGATCCAGTTCTCCTACCAAGGGCCCTACAGGTGTCTTAGAATATAACTATCATTTACATTTATGTACTCCCGCCTTATGACATTGTGTCTCACGTTTGTACATATTGTATAGATTGTGCCAGTACCCAATTATCCTCTTGTAAATTTTTGTAAAATACATTTACTGTAATAATGTTCAAACTCAGGTGCTTGCTTTGCTTTGTACCTGGGTCTCATCTGGAAATGAGCCTCTGCTCAATGTGCCTTTCCCGGTCACCAATTTTAAATGAATAAATTATGGTGCTTCCCGCTCAATTTCTTCTCTCTAGGGAAGAGTCCTTGGTTGAACAGGAAGAAGAGCTGTGCCTCAAGTGGGTCTTCTGCATGGCAGCCACTTGCTGTTCAAGAATGTATGCTTTTAAAGTCTTCAGGTGGGGGACCTCCTGATGAAATGAGATACAGTGCAACAATCACAGTACAGTACTTTAACATAGACAAATACCTCAGGCAGTATAACTTTGCTGAAACAAGCCGCTCTGATTTATTTAGAGGATATAAGGACAGGGGGGAAATCAGGTTAATTAGCTTATCACTCTAAATAATATTTTATGGCTCTGTGCACAGGCTCATCCCTATCAGTTACTGTCCCTGGGTACCCAAGCCCTAGTGGCTAGTCCAAACCGGTACAGCTGGTAGGGCCCTTTCACACAGAGAAAAGGAGAATTAAACAGTCAGCAGTACAGTAATTCCATTTGGATTTAATGTGGCAATTCAACGAGGGAGCAACCCTGAATTAGTACTCACGACCTCCAAATAAGATAGGGTCCTTCAATGTCAGCGGGCTCACTTGAGTACACAAACCTCTTCACACATCCATACAAAGAAATCACTATACCAGGCAGGCTGCATCTGCATCCCGACTGCACTACTGCACAATACTCCGGGAGAACACACAGCAGATTCAGTTCCTGACAGACCGAGTGCAATTTTCAGCAATTCTTCCAGTCTTCTACAGGGTGAGCCTGGTTTCTACTCTTCAGAGATCCTTTGATTCTTTTCACAGGACAGTTCAGTCCTAACAAGCTGTTACAAGCTGCAGACAAAAGGAACTCTGGGCCTTACACGTTTTTTGACTAAAACTGCACACTGAAAAAGCACAGGGCTCCTTCCTTCTTCTTCACTGCCAAAGCTCAACTGAACTCCAACTGGACGAAACCGGCACTTCCTTTGAGTTCCTCCCAGTTCTTGACTGGATTGGCTGTCACTCACAATAGACTGCTGCTGTTGGTCCAAAAGGCACTGAAGTCTAAACTACATCTCCCAGAGTCACTGCCCATACAATCCTCTTGTGGCTGGCTCAGATTATAGAGTCCAAGTTCTGATTCGTCCAAGGCATCATTTTAAGCTAGCTTACCCCACACTGATTGGTCCAGTTCAGCAGTTCAAAACTAGAATGGGAACTAGCAGACACAGTTCTGACTGCAAAGAAAGCAGGTTAGACAAACTGTAATTTCATTATTACTCTAAATAATTTCTGGCAAACAGTTACATCTTTCAGATAGGTTCCCTTTGCACTCCTAGTGACTGCAAAATGAAGTGAATTGGCAGCAACAAGAGTGGTACTCAGAGAAGCACACAGTCCCCCCCATACAAACTAATTATGTCTGCAAGCAGACAGCTCTTAAAGAGAGACAGTACCAGAGGCTCTAAAACACTCACTGATAAATGGCTTAAATGCCAAACACCATTCAGGCTTGGAGCATTCAAACAAGCCCTGGAAGTCTTTTGGGAACCCCCATTTGCAGGGGTTACACCCTTCTGGCCTGGGAAAGCTTGACGTCCGCGTCAAGCAAGTACCCATAAGTTTCAACTGCAACCATATACATTTGCATTAAGGCTCGCATGTAATCATCAGTCAATATATCATTTTACCAAGAACATTTCTGAAACATTGCAGTACGTCACTCTTTACACAGTATTACATACATATGTACCATAACTCAAGTTATTACCTCTTGTACATGAAACCTGAAGAGAGGGGCCCTTCCCTATCAGTTACCTTGGGGCTGGGATGGGGCAGGGCACCCATACTTAGAGGGCAACACAAGTAACTTGGTTAGCACTGATGCTCAGTTTGGCAATGAGCTCGGGGACACATACACTCCTTTATGGACAACATTGAGAGGCAAGTCACAGGCCTCCCAAGTGAATCATAACTGAGGTGCACCACAGGCTTTACATCGACCAGTCTTTCTAGGAGAACTGTTATAGTCTCTGCACTCTGAGCCTCATTTTCAGCATTGTCCTCACTTGTCAGAGGAGTCTCCATGGGGTAGAGGCTAGAACCTGGGGCACTTTCAGCTCAGGAGTTACAGTTTCTGAGTCCACAACATTTGGCTCGCATGGGGCAGCTTTCGGACACTGGCAGTGGACTGTCAGGGCACTCAAAATACTCTTCTTGTTGGGTGTATCATCAGTCTGCCCCAATCTATCATTTCCTCCCTAAAGCTCAAACAGTTCAACCATGCACAATGATTCCATTTCATCTGATCTGATGCTTTGCACTTCACTTTCTGGGAGCATTGGCTCCAGGGATGAAGCTGGGGCTTAGACAGTCCAAGAAGGCCCAGCTTGTCTCCAGTATTGACTAGAGTTGCCCGAAACAATTGACTCAGTTCGTAAGAAGGATAGTATTCAAAGTCACTCTCACTTTTCCGATATGGACTGACAGTCATGTCAACTGGGACTTGTGGAGGGAACACTTTAACTTTACTTCTGTAGTGCAGACTTTCTTGATCTTTTCTTAGCAGCAGCTCTAGTCACTGGTCAGAGGGCATCTTCTAGGGGCTCAGACTCAATTAAGATTTGTCAATGGGCAGTAAATGATTTCTATGCATTGTTTTTACATCTTTTGAATTATTCTCAGGCCTTACTTTGTACACTGGCAGATCATCTAGTTTGCCCACTACAATGTGAGGAGATGGTGCCATCTGTCAGCAATCTTGTGCTGCCATGCAGTCCCAGATTTCTTAGCAATACCGATCTCCCTCCTGGAGTTCCTGTGCTTTCACCTTTTATCATACCTTTCTTTGTTGTCAGATTTCTTTGTTAGCCATGGTTTGAGCAGTTAGTACGCATGGTTAGCTGGGCCTTTAACTTTTGCACATACTGTAAATAGTTGTCAGCTTGAACCTCATCAGGAGACCCCAAAACACACATCTACTGGTAGTTGACTTCTCTTCAAACATCAGGCGGTAGGGGAGAATCCAGTGGCATCACTTTAGTGCAGTTATAAGCATGTACCAGGGTGCTAATTTGTTGGCTCCATCTAGGCTTGTCCTTTGGGTGCAGGGTGCCTAGCATATCTAGCAAAGTGCGGTTGAAACGTTCAGGCTGTGGGTCCCCCTGGGGGTGGTAAGGAGTGGTTCTGACTGTGACCCCCCACAGAGAAAGCATCTCTTTGATCAGACGACTCTCAAAGTCTCTCCCTTGATCAGAATGGATTCTTTGTGGAGCCCCATAGTGAACAAAAAAGTTTTCTACAAGTACTTTGGCTACAGTGGATGCTTTCTGGTCTTTGGTGGGGAAAGCTTGGGCATATCTCGTGAAATGGTCAGTGACCACCAGCACATTACTGATATTTCTTTGATCTGACTCCAAACTTAGAAATCAATACAGACCAGCTCCATGGGTGCACTGGTGGTTATGTTAACAAGGGGCAGCCCTCTGGGGCAAAGCTTTCCTCTGTAAGCAGCGACTACAAGTTCGAATGTGTTGCTCCACATCAGCCCCATCTTAGGCCAATAGAATCTGGATCTCACCAAGTCAAGTGTTCTGTCTATACCAAGGTGCCCCATGTGGTTGTGCAAGGACCTCAATACTGAGTCTCGAAAGGCAGTGGGCAGCACTAGTTGTTGTTTGTCTACTTGTCCCTCTGTCTACTGTTTCTCTGTATAACAGTTTATTGATCAGTTTCAACTTAGGACCTTCTTTGTATAACAGTGCAGTTCTCAAATCAGTGGGCGTAATTTGGACATCTTTTCCTGCATAGAGGGCTTCTAAAGCTGCTTTGATCATGGGATCGCGGATTGAGCCCGCCGAATACTGTCATTGTCCAGCTGAGGCAGTGCACCAATGTCTATTGCAGAAAAGTGGCAATAAGCAGCATGAGTATGCAATTCTCAGAGGCTCCCAAGCAATCACCATGCAGTCCCTCGTCCGTGGACATTGTTCCTCCTGTCAAACTTCCGGCAGAGTGCCCGAATGTCAGAGTTCTGCCAGTGGGATAATCATTCTGGGGAACAGGCCTCCGGGAGAGAGCATCAGCATCTATGTGGTTCAGACCTGCTCATTCGGAGCATAGTCATATGTAGATATATGCAGAAAGCCACCTATGGCCAGTGGCATCCAACTTAGCTGAGGTCTGCACATAGGTCAAGGATTGTGTCAGTTTTACTAGTATTTGGCCCCATACAAGTACTCATGGATTGGTCATCAATAGCCCACTTCAAAGCTAGAACTCTAACTATATACAGGATAGTTCTTTTCGGATGGGGTCAGGCTTCTACTGGCAAAGGCCACTGGTCTCAGGCCATTCTCGTGCTCTTGGTACAACACAGCCCCAACCCTTGCAAGCTAGCATGCAGTGTGCAGGGACGAAAGGTTTTCTTGGATAAGGCATAGGCCAGCACTGGAGCATGGGTAAAAGTTGATATATGATCTCATGAAAACAGTCTCACAATCAGAGTCCAGGCCCCTGCAAATATCACCTCGGATGAAAATACACTCTTTCAGTCTTGAGGATGCTGACTTTTGGTATTTTTTGTGGGTTGGGGGATACCCTTGAGTAAGGTTAAGTAAAGGCGATCACCTTGAATAGTCCTTGATGAGCGCCGATAATAACCAAGAATCCCAGGAATCTTTGCGGATTCTTTTTAGATTTTGGGCTGTGGCCAGGTGGTCAAGGCCTCAACTTTACTTGGGTCGGTCTCTATTCCCTCAGTGGATACTATGTGTCCCACATACTTTACTGATGTTTGAAAAAAATGACACTTATCAATGGACAGTTTAAGGCCAAAGTCCTCCAGTCGGTCCAATACCTTAATAATCCTCTCATGTTCCTCAGTGAGCTGCCAAACACAATAACATCATCTAGGTATACCAGGCACTCTAGTAAGTTCATGTCCCCACTGCCGCTCCATCAATCGTTGAAAAGTGGCTGGGGCACCTGAAATCCCTTGAGGCATCCTCATGAATTCATAAAGCCAAGCGGACAGATAAAGGCTGTCTTTTCACGGTCCTCTGGGGCCATCGGGATCTGATAAGTACCCACCGCGGAGATCCAGCACAGAGAACCACTTGCTCCCATTTAGGCAGTCAAAGCATCCTGATCAGGGCATTGTGTACTGATCAGGGATAATCCGCCGGTTTAAGTTGCATAATCCACACACATCCTACTGTTCCATTCTTTTTCCTCACTACTCACAATGGGGAAGCATAAGGGCTTCTGGATTCTTGTATTACACCAGCAGCTAACATCTCTTGCAGATGCCGTCTCATCATCTATGTCAGCAGGTGCCAGGCGTGAGACCTCTCACGAAATGGTCTTTAGTCATGCAGCGGATATTGTGCTCAACTCCTTGCGCATCCTACATCCCATTCCTTAAAGAAAACACCTGGTCTCTCTGGGCAAGCTTCTCACTGATCTTCACTTTCCATTCAGCTGGCAGCGGGTCGCCGAAATCAAACAAGTCGAGGCGTTACTCTGTCATTTCTTCCTTGAACTCTTGCTGCTGGGTAGCACTGCAGTGTCTGCACAATGCACATTAGCAGGATGCAACCTCTGCTTACCGAATGTCTCTTTCAGACACATTATGAACTTGGACCATTACCCTTCTGGCATAAGCATGGGCTCTAGCTGGGCAAAATACTAGGCTTGACCAGCAGTCCCTCTGGCAATTTTCCATCGCCTGGTGCATCCAACATTAATATTTTATTCTTAACATCCTTTCTGATACGGACCTCTCCCTGTAAGGTACACTGGGCATTTGAGCGCCAGGATCAGAGACTCAGGATCCTTCTTCCATACAATTCCGACCGGTTCCTCTGGTTCTGTTTTTCAGCATCTCTCTGTGCCTCATAGGCCTTCTTAATTAAGCGGAACTCTTAAAGCTCTACTAGTCTTTGACCCTGTTTTCATAACACAACTGTGCCAACTTCTTCTGAACATGAGCATTGTTCAATCAACAAAGGGACACCATCATACAGTCCAGTGGGGGACACACTAAGGCTAGGGTCTCTACTTGTTCAGCCACTCCAGCCACGGAGGTGGGAAAGACAACAAATTCGGATATACCCGGAATAGGGGTAGGGCCTTCTCACTTAACCCCCATACATGCAGTCCTTCTAATGGTTGTAAGGTACGTCTGACAAATGCTTCTGATACCAATCTTGGAACATAATTGTCACTTGAGCCACTGTCTAATATAGCTCTTGTAGACACTCCGTTTCACCTTTACAGTGGTCTCCATGGAGGACCCACTATTTCTGGACCAGTCTGGAGAGGCGGTAGTGGGGCCTGGGCAACCTGACCTTGCCACAAAAGGACGTGAATTAGCATTTTGAACCTCACTGGGATCATGTCGTGCACCTCTTAACCACTGATTTCTTCTCGAAGCTCTCCTTGTAGCCTATATGCAACTTTGTCAGTGTCTTTTGGGGACTGGCATTCCTTTTCATGTGCCCATCTTTCCCACAATTATAGCAAAACATACTTTCTGGAGTTTGAGCTGGCGAGGCGCCACACTGGGAGCCAGGGGGGGTATTACTAACTGGAAACCTTGGTGCCATCTCTGTCTGCGCGTGATAAGCATTTGGAGACATCTCGTCAGTTCCTCCACTTCCATGGTCAAGGAATCGAGTTCGGGCTGTTATCAGCAGGAACCATGGGTGGGTACCCCACCCCACTTAGCAAAATACGTCGGATATGAGTCAGGCCCGTACTTGCAGGCGTGGCCTTCATAAAGGACTGTTTTTGAATTCCCGGATCTCTCTCAACAGTTCAGCCCCATTGTGACATATCTTTTTCCTTGTCAGAGCACTCATTGACTGCCAACCTCTGCCCCTGAACTTCACTTGATGGGTCACCCTCAGTCACTCGGTAGTAGCCGCAGCTATTGGTGCAGGGTCCCTCCGAGGTCGTCTTTTCTCAACTCCTCGAATTTCTCTCATTAACTCATCCTTGGGAGGTGGGGATTCCAGTCGATCTGCCAGGTGTAACTGGAAGCAACAGCAGTTCTGAGAAGGGGCAGACTTAAGGATCCTGTCCAGCCTGGTTCGGTCCAGTTCAATCTGCTGGCAAACTACCTTTTCTGAGGCATTCTTGCAACAATTTTCCAGCGAGATACATACACAGACAACAACTCCCTTGGTACTGTTGTGCATCTCTTACTCTCCACCATAGGTCCTCATCAGAATCTGGGCTCCCATACACATTCTCCAAGGCCTCAAGATAGGCCTGTGCAGTCAGCTTCAGGGTTACTGGCCCGTTTAGCACGGATGGTAGCCAGGGCAGGACCTCGGAAGCTCTCACTAACCCTCTTTCGCACTGCCTTCCAGCATTGCCATTCTAGCACTTGGGGGCAACATAGTCTATCCAGGTCTCCCAGTCATCCTCCCTTTGGGGGTGGGAGAGTGCCAGAGAAGATCCTCAACCTTGGTAAGAGTCGTGACTAATGGCAGGTGCAGAAATAGGAGTCTGCATTGGTTCAGCCACCATTACGGGCACTGGAGCAGGAGAGGGTGTTGGGGAGGAACACCCCAAGTGGCAAGAATAGTTTCTTCAAGTCCTCCACAGTTTTCCCTCCCAGCAACCATTCAGCAAATTTCTCCTCAAAGTTTCAGATAGTGGTGGGGCTGATTCCCCAGGTCTTTACTGTCCTAGTTATCACTCTCCAAGCAGTGAGGGCTCCCTCTGGGGTAATGGGTCTGTGGCACTTTGGAGCTATCTATGGGATCCTTAAACTCTACTAGGGCCAGGAAAGTGTGGGTGAGCAGATTAGCATGCCGACCCACCACCACAGGGTTTTGTAAACCTTCCACCTTGGAAAGTACTCCTGCACAGTGTCCGTATTGATACCAGGGGATGTCCAGGATAAGCATAGCATTTTGGGGGTCGATCTCCTCCCAGTACACCCTCCACCAGCGGTGCACACACTTCTGTCGGGTACCCATTTTTTCTTAACAGTGGTTAGTAAATATGGCCACTAGGACACACAATCCCAGCGGTGAGCCTCCAAGATGTAACCCCTAGATGGCGCTATCCCAGGGGCTACTACCCCTGCCTGATTTGCCACTAACAGGTTGAGGGGCCTGGATCAATGGCCGGTGCCTCCACCCAGAGTCAGGGTTGCAATAGTTAAACTAACTTGGTCACAGCCCTCTGGGACACTGCAACCCTTTCTTCCCACTAGTGGCCCACACAATATATCAGAATTACCTTCACAGTATACACTTACCCCCAGGTCTGGTTCCGGCACTGGGACCTCCTGAAATGAGATACAGTGCAACAATCACAGTACAGTACTTTAACATAGACAAATACCTCAGGCAGTATAACTTTGCTGAAACAAGCCGCTCTGATTTATTTAGGGATATAACAAGGACAGGGGAAATCAGGTTAATTAGCTTATCACTCTAATAATCTACCTATGGCTCTGTGCAAGCCTATCCTATCAGTTACTGTCCCTGGGTACCCAAGCCCTAGTGGCTAGTCCAAACCGTGGCAGCTGGTAGGGCCTTTCACACAGAGAAAGGAGAATTAAACAGTCAGCAGTACAGTAATTCCATTTGGATTTAATGTGGCAATTCAACAGGAGCAACCCTGAATTAGACTCACGACCTCCAAATAAGATAGGGTCCTTCAATGTCAGCAGGGGCTCACTTGAGGTACACAAACCTTCACACATCCATATAAAAGAAAGTACTATACCAGGCAGGCTGCATCTGTATCCCGATCGCAATTACTGCACAATACCGGAGAACACACAGCAGATTCAGTTCCTGACAGACCGAGTGCAATTTTCAGCAATTCTTCCAGTCTTCTACAGGGTGAGCCTGGTTTCTACTCTCAGAGATCCTTTGATTCTTTTCACAGGACGGATTCAGTCCTAACAAGCTGTTACACAAGCTGCAGACGGAACTCTGGGCCTTACACACGTTTTTGACTAAAACTGCACACTGAAAAGCACAGGGCTCCTTCCTTCTTCACTGCCAAAGCTCAACTGAACTCCAACTGGCGAAACCGGGCACTTCCTTTGAGTTCCTCCCAGTTCTTGACTGGATTGGCTGTCACTCACAATAGACTGCTGCTGTTGGTCCAAAAGGCACTGAAGTCTAAACTACATCTCCCAGAGTCACTGCCCATACAATCCTCTTGTGGCTGGCTCAGATTATGAGTCACAAGTTCTGATTCGTCAAGGCATCATTTTAGAGCTAGTTACCCACACTGATTGGTCCAGTTCAGCAGTTCAAAACTAGAATGGGAACTAGCAGACACAGTTCTGACTGCAAAGAAAGCAGGTTAGACAAACTGTAATTTCATTATTACTCTAAATAATTTCTGGCAAACAGTTACATCTTTCAGATAGGTTCCCTTTGCACTCCTAGTGACTGCAAAATGAAGTGAATTGGCAGCAGCTCGAGTGGTACTCAGAGAAGCACACAGTCCCCCATACAACTAATTATGTCTGCAAGCAGACAGCTCTAAAGAGACAGTACCAGAGGCTCTAAAACACTCACTGATAAATGGCTTAAATGCCAAACACCATTCAGGCTTGGAGCATTCAAGCAAGCTCCTGGAAGTCTTTTGGGAACCCCCATTTCAGGGGGTTACATTTAGTTTTATTGACCGGGTAAGTGCACTAGACAAATCCTGCCTTTTTTCAGGCACGACTGGGAGGGGGATACAGATGAATGCCAACTGACCTTAAATCAGATTAAGCTGTTGGTGGTATTTTAATGAATGAGGGAAATTTGGCCAGGACACTGGGAAATTCCCCTACTCTTTTCGAGAAGTGCCATGGGATCTTTAACATCCACCTGAACTACCAACAATCCAGGCAGATGGGACCTTGGTTTAACGTCTCATCTGAAAGACGTCACCTCAGAAGTGCAGCATTCCTCTCATGCTGCACTACAGTGTCAGTACTGGTATTTTAACCCAAGTGCCAGATGTGGGAACTGAACCCACAGCCTTCTGATCTCCCGGCCTCAGAGGCAAGTGTGCTACCTACTGAGCCACTGACATTATGACTGCAATCCAGGCAGCTCTTAAAGAGACAGTAAACAGAGACTATACAGGCACTCTCTGGCAATACATTTAAACTGCTAAAACACAAGACACCAGCCCGGCAGTGAGGATTTAGGCAAGCTCAAGGAAGACTTTTTGGGAACCCCATTTGTAGAGGGGTTACACAAGCAAGCAAACATTCAGCATTGACAAATAAATGCTTGTTTGTTCCCTGTTTCTGGTTACTCAGCCAGGCATAATCGGATTGTGGAATAGCGGTTTTGTTTTCACTCTTCTTTTAATAGACTTGGTCTACAGTAGGGTCCCTAAAACCTCTCTTGCCAGAGTGGACCTCCTTTTTCATTCTTTCTACCACTATGTTTTAGATTGCCCCTCTCGTACTCACCACTGCTGTCTTTACTCAGCTCTCCCCTCTCTTGATGCTAGAAGCCTTTCCCATTATGCCTCTTTTTTGTCCAGATTTTGGTTTGGAACCCTTCCCTCCTGTCTTAAAGCCATTCTCTTCCCTCCTCCCTCTTCCCTCTTCCTCCTACTCTATTTGTAACTTTTCTCCTTTCTCTTAGTATCCCATCTTGAAAATGTGTTGTCCAATCTGCTTTTTCTTACCGCTTTCCAAAACTTGGTCTTCTCTTCCCCTTTCTATTCATTTCTGCCTCTTCTTCTTCTTCCTTCCTAAAGTCTCTTCTCTCTGACTTTTGTCATCCTTCCTGCAACTGCCTTTGACCCTTCCTCTTCTTCTCTGTTCTCTAGCCTTGCCCTTTTCTTGCTGTTCCTATTTTGTTTTCTTACAGTATATACCGAGAGTGTTTTATTTTTCTAGTTGTCGTCATTTGCAATTTTTGCCTTTAAGATTTATATTTCTACTTGTATTTATTGTATTTTACCTTGTTATGTTATTGTTAGCTATCGCCTTCTTCCCTCTTCCCTCTTCCCTCTTCCCCAGGACTCATCTGGAAACAAGCTGTTCTCAGCTCAGTATGTACTTCCTGGTTAAACTTTTCAATAAATAAATAAGAATAGCATTTCCATTAACTTCCCCACCACTGACGTTAGACTGACTGACCTATAGTTGCCAGCCTTCTTCCTGCTGCTACTCTTATGGAGCGGGACTACATCTGCCCTCCTCCAGTCCTTTGAAACCACTCTTGTTTCCCATTAGTTGTTAAATAGGACTATCAGAGGTGCAGCCAATACCTCCTTGCACTTCCTTAGCACCCGTGGATGTCTTTTTCTGGCCCCAAGGATTTGTCCACTTTAGATTTGCAAGTCCTCTCAGGGCTCTTTCTCTCTGTGAATGGACCTGTGTCCACCTCCTCCCGTAGTGGTTCTGCCACTTCTGTGCAGTCCATCTCCCTCTCCCTCTTCCTCCACTGTGAAGACTGAGTAGAAGTACCTGTTCAAGATATCTGCTTTTTCCTTATCCTCCTCTACACAATCTCACCTTGCCCTTCTTATCTTCACAATCCTTCTCCTTGTTTTGTTCTTTTCACTTATGTATCTGAAGAAAGTCTTGTCCCCCTTATCTACCCCTTTGGGTATCCTTTCCTGTGTTTGTGCCTTTGTGCCTCTCACTACCTTCACTGCTTCCCTCTGCTTACCTGGTATACTTCCCTATCCTCTTCCCTCTGTGTCTCTCTGTACCTCCTGAATGCTGGGTTGTCTCTGAGGAGTTCACCCTTTTCTTTTAAATCTGCCCTCCTGAAGGCCAGGACCACTGTCCTTGTGTGGTTTGCTTCTGTCACCATCTTTATGTTAAATCACACTTTATGACAATCGCTGGTCCCCAAGTGATATCCCACCTTGACATCTTCAACAATGTCCCCATTTGAGAGCACCAGCTCCCATATTACCCCATCTCAAGTGGGTTCTTTGACTAGTTGCCTGAGAAATGCCCTCTAGGGAGTTTTGTATGGCCCTGCTTAGCTAAGGCTGCAGATGGGAAGCTCCATCTACGTCTTGCAGACTGAAGTCCCCAACCAGCAGCGCCTCCCCTTTTTTGCCATCATACTGATGGCTTCTCCCAGTGCCTTATCCAATTCTTCCCGCTGTGTAGGAGGTCTGTATATCACCCCAGTTTGAATAGTTGCTCTGACTACTGTCTCCAGGGTGACCTGCAGCACCTCTAACCCACCTTTTACCCCAGATTCACATGCACTTCTGTTACTCTGATGGCCTCCCTCACATACGGCACAACCCCTTCACCCTTCCTCCCCTCCTTATCCCTTCTGAACGGAGTGCAGACTGTTATGGCCATGTGTCAGTCATGGCTATCAGGGCACTACAAGTCAGTTATAGCCACAACATGCAGGTTTTCTCCTCCTTGATGGCCTCCAGGTCTGGAATTTTATTTTCAAGACTCCTTGTGTTGGAACATATGACTCTCCACACCATGTTCTCACCCTGCCTGCAGCCCCTTCCCTCAAGATAACCCTCAAACAGGAGTGTTATAACAAGAAAACTTTCAAGAAATATCTGCTCTGTTCCAGCGGAAATTTCTTCCATGGATAAAATGTTGCACCAAGAACAAAAATACATCATCTGCACAATGAAACTCCTTATAGTCACAAGCATCCAGCACTTTCAAAATGGAGGACAAACTCTACTGACACAAAGTACACAATTAAAAGCCTGTACGAGACAGGAGGAATCTGTGACACCTGCCCCTAAGAAAAGTAAGGAAGTGCTAGTAGAGCAGGTACTTGAAGAAGTTGCAGGTACCACTCACAGAGGTATTGAAAAATCATCAATGTTAAAGTCTTTTGAAGTTCATGATCATTCCACAAGGTCTGTTAGCATTGGTACTGCTAATAATGATGATGATACTGAGAATGATAAACAGGATACACTGGAAATTGCGAAAATCCCAGCTATCATTACTGAAAATAAAACTGCAGTTAGTAATTGTCAACCAGATAGTCTGAGTCATTTCCAGTCCCAGCTTAAGACTGATTGGGTTCCGGAAGAGACCGAGTCGGAACAGATGTTCTCATGCCCTGCACAAAAACAAAGAGTGCCACTCAACCCAGCTGGATTTTAGTGACCTGGTGGAGTTGAGCGGGTTGTTAATAGATCCTGTCCTCAGGTTTGGGAAGAGTTTAGGTCAGTTTTGGTGGAAGAGGTGTGTGGGTTGTCTCAGAACTATGACCCATCTTTGTGAATTGGACCCTGGCCCGACACGCTTCTTGGTGAGTGTGTGGGTTTCAGAGTCCATTGTTTACTGACTCAGTCCATTATTCCTCTCAGAGGGACCTTTCTGAGCACATTGAAAGATGGAGATGGAGGTGGAGGAGGGGAGGGGAGGAGGAGGAGGAGGATTTATTTAGTGCTTTTCATACACATTGTACCCCAAAGGGCTTTGCAAGCAATGTGAGACTGCTGGTGAAGTGACTGAAAGTGTAGTGGCAGCTATTCACACATCAACACCCACAGACTGCCTTGGACAGTTGCATGAACTAGTTTTATGGGAAGGGCACTATTGTCCATGGCACAGAGGAAAATCTCCTACTCTTGTGAAAACTGTTTTAGTTTTTTTCTTCCACCTGGACACTCACCATGACAGCACCAGAGATGGGTAGAAAGGACTTTGGTATAACATCCCATCTGAAGGACAGCACACCCTGACAGTACAACACCCCCGAAGTACTGCACTCAGGTGCAAGCATTTTTAAGGTATGAGCCCAATCATGGTGTGGGACTAGAACCCACAACCTTCTGGCCCAGAGGCGGATGTGCTACCAACTGAGCAACACTGACACTGTAGACTCGCTGGTACTGTCATCTGCCAGTTTGAGTCCTTCCTCATAGGTAGGATACAGAGGGTGATGATTGGAAATTTCTCCTCACTCCCAAAGCCCCTGCTCTGTGTTGTACTCTAGTGGTTCAGCCTGTCTTCCATGTTGTTGGTGGTGTACATGCTACTCCTGGTAGGGATCATTACATAATACAGCTTTGATTTCCACTGCTATGCAGATTATACCGAGCTGTGGTTGGGGTATTTACCTCATGCCTGGCTGAGACCCAGGACTGGATGCCATTAAGCTGGCTAAGGCTCAACCCAGACAAGATGATTGAGCCTGGTTGGAGGTGGGGTGCAGATACCACTGGGGAGACCTGATGCTTGGCTCCTCTAGTTTGGTGATCTCTGTTATGGTGAGCAATCTGGTGGCCATTCTGGATGAGAGGCTGATGCTTGAGGCTCAGACATCAGCTGTAGTCTGGAGTGGCTTTTACCATCTTAGAAACATTGCCCAGATAAAAGCCTTGATCCTCTTGAAGACCTACCTTCACTAGTACATGCATTTGTGACTTCCTGACTCAAAAACTGTAATGCTGTATATCTCAGGGTGAGTGGAGGTGTTCTGTGGCCTCTGCAGCTGATACAGAACGCAGTGGTCAGGTTATTGATGGGCCTTCCCAGGTCCTATCACATAACCACAATCCTGTGGGAAATGCACTGGCTGCTGGTGAAGTGGTGTATCACCTTCAAGGTCAGTTTGTTGACCTAAAAGGATCTATAAAGACTGGGTCCTGGTTACCTGAGAGACCTTCTGACTCCCTACCAGACCTCTCGCACTCTCCGCTCTTCTGAGGTGGGCCTCCTAACTGTTCCCAGGGCAAGGCTGAAATCCTTGGGTGATTGGGCTTTGAGCTAGCCAGCTTGGCTCTGTGGAAAAGGCTTCCAAGATCTTTAAGGAGGCCCTCAGTGGGGCTTTTCAGAGGGGTCTGAAGACCTTTTTTTCAAGAGGCTTTTTCTCTGTGCTTACATAGCCTCATATCTGATGCTACCTGTTTTTACTGCTTTTAAATATGATATTTAAATAGGTTGTTTATCTGATTTAGTTTTATGTATTTAACTATCTTTCTGTTTTGTAATAGGCACTGAGCCCCAGGGAAGGGGCACTCGATAAATAAACACTACTACTAATACTACTACTACCTTGGTGTGGAATTAATTTCATCTTGATAGAAAAAATGAGTGTCATCCTTTATATGTACTAGCAGAGGCAGGAAAGTTAGCAATCTAGGCAGGTCAGCTATGATAAGGCACTTACTCATCACTGCCAAACCTGTGGACCAAGCTAAAGGCAGCAGAGACGGGAGAGAGGGTGAGAGAGGAGCATACAGTATAACCCATATGAATGACTCGATCAGAGACTCACCATTTCACAAAATTGACTATTTTATAAATTCTCAGAAAGAGCCAGAAGGTGGGTGGTCCAGCTCATAGAGTAGCACTTTCTTTTTCTCTGGCCTTGTGGATCTTCAGACCTCACTGGGTCAGACTGCATCGGTCAAAAGACAACTTTTACTCTTTCAGCTTCAAGTACCCCAGTAGCCCAAAAACAGATAGGCATGACAGACTCATTTAAAATGTCTTCCGAATGTGATGCAAGTCATCCAAGTGGCACAAAAATTCACCAAGGAAACTGTGATGATGATAGCTATGGATTTGTGCCCTTTTCATGTGTAGAGGCTGCTGTTTTCAGCACCTGATGCTCACTGCAGTGCCCACTACCAGGAGCCATCTAGATGATTTTTCTCCACAAAAATAACACCAAATATGTAATGTTAGTTGTGCCAACAAGTTAATCATGCTTTTATGCAGACATTTATTTCCAAAATGCATCTTACAACTGCTATGTGGACAAATAACCACATTTTTGCTTACATAACAGTGACTGCCTACTGGGTTTATTTTGGCTGGATATGTGCGTGTGTGGCCTTTTATATTTTCTTTTCTGGAGGAACTACAACCCTTTCAGAGAGGTACTAGCACAGAACTTTTTTATGAGAGCTTTACCCCTGCAGGTGCCACAGAAGTGCATTCCCATAGCTGAAAGTACTTCAGGGAAGAAGCTCCAAATCTCAGAGACAAATGCAATGAAAACTATTGGACATCATTCCACTAAGGAGTGAGTGCAGGCCATAGCTGTACTGAGTGAAGGAGCCATCATCCGAATCCTAACCCAACCAGGAGGTACAACCCAGACTACCTATCTAAATTTTATGACCTTTGTATGGAGAAGAGGAAAAACCCTTGTGGAGGAAACCTCTGAGGAATCCAAGTCTTTAGGTCACCATCTCGCCGTGTACTTGGAAATGCAGAAACTGGATATGAAGAAGATGAGGAAAACTGGACAACTTGTAAAGCTTGAGCTTTGTGCAGTTGAGGGAGGGACAGGGAAGTGGCATACTTTGGAGGATTAAGGAACTCTCTCCATCCATGTACAGTAGTGGGATGATCATCCTCAAAGGATGAAGATGACCCAGTTCCCATAATGTGAGCAATTCTTCAGTGAGGAACTGGACTCTGCTATGGAGGAATGCCCAACCTGCAAACCTGTAGAAAGTCTAAACCTAGGTGGGTGATGCAGAGTTACAGTCGCATGCCTAAAGGAGCCCAAGGCAAGAGGGTTCCACCCTAGTGGTTATGTAGCATGGTCATTAGGGAGCAATGTCCCACTAAAGGAAGGAATACAAGTAGAGACTGGACATGTACATAACAAGTGCAGCAGTTGAATCAGTGGCAAGCAAAAATGAGCTGCCCAAGTGCCTCCTGGGTTTGAAAGGTTGAGGGTGTCTATAACTAGTTGTTCTTTAATTTTTATACTTTTTTATTTTAATTCAATCTACTAAGGTGACAGAGATGTGCTGGGAAATGAGATTAAAATTGTTGCCAGAGGCAGATTAGCTGGCCCTGGTGAGTAATATCAGACCCTTTGTCCTTGACAACGGGACCCCTGGTCAGTTAAAGAGGAAGAAACCTTGCAGGCATCACACAAAAGTGAAAGCCCATGTAAATAAATTTCAAACTGGGTATTGGACTTATTTGTATGTATGACCCCCCCCATAGGTGGGGTTTACCTTGATTTGCCCCTGACCATTTATCCCGCTAGTACTGGTCCTGTATGGGGGCCCCTGGATGCTCCTGTTGGCCCCTAGTGTCAGAAACTGGGAAGGGGACTGTAAGAGCAAAGTAGAAGTGAAACCTCCCACTTGATGGTTCGCTGATCACTGCATAGCTCAGTCTGAGCACATTGGAGCTGGATCCTGCTGGAGTGTGCAGGCTGACTGGTTGGCTCGCAGTCTGGTTTAGTGTTGCAGTACTTAGTGTGCAAGAGCTGCTCCAGTGGCTCCTTGCCAGCTCTCTTTGTGTGATCCAGCCTCTGTGGACATAAAATTGTAAAGGGGATCCAGAGGTACAAAAGTAGGGGGTACTTTTAAACTTTAAAGAAAGTGCTCTAGCACTATATCATTAAAGGAGCACTATGCCTTTAAGAACAGCTGTGGCTGCTATGACTGAGTGGCTGTACCTGACACCTAGGAGATAGCACTCGGAACTTGCAACAGGTAGAGGAGTTCTTTGAAAGCACCATTCTGCCAGCGGGCACCAAAGCAGAGGCACTGCTACTAATTGCTGGGGGCAATTACATTTAAAATAATGCTGTTTGCCTGTAAAATGGACTGAAAGTTGAGACTTTACATAGACTGAACTACAGCAACCATATTTGCTACCTTTGAACTGCGCTGCAGCCAATGAGCAAACCAGGAGCCCAGGAGGATTTAACAAAGGGACTTCTGGAAAGAGGCAAGGACAATGTTTTGGTGCCAGTACAGGCAACCAATCAGGCACTGAATGAGCCTCATGCATATTAATGTTACATATGGATAGTTCTGTCAGTCAGTCAGATGCTACCATGATCTTCTGAAACTCAGAGGACAGATTCAGCTTGAGTCAGTTCTGCTGGGCCCCTCCTGAGGGAGGGGGCCCGCTCTTGTTCCTGAGAGATGAAGAAGGCCTGCCTGGGAGGCTTGCACAGCCACCAGCCCAGGAAGTGCTCTGTGTTTCCTTACAATAGCTGGAAGGAGTTGTTACCAGAATGAAAGTGTCATTTCTGCTGACCAGTGTCAAGGCAGTTGTCTGGGGTCTCAGAGAGAGAGAAGAAATTCTGTTGCGAATTCTGAGAGACATTTGGAGGCCTACTTGGGACTTGCACAGCCAAGCAGCCAAGGGAAACCTTTTTAATGTCTCCAATAGATGGAAAGTTAGTGAGAAGACAAAAGCTGTCTCCTGTTTACAGGAAAACTGTCATAAACCCTTTTGTCAATTACTAGGCTGGAGAAACATCCGCTAAGCACAGCCTTTGTTTTTTTAAAGTTTGCAGCTAACATATGGTATTTAATTTGATGCTTTTTCGCCTTGATGGTGGTTGCAAGTGCTGTCCTTAAAGTGCCATTATGAGGTGCCACGCCAGAAGATTAAGATTGATCTTATGGGTGAGTCAGTGAGCTTAGTTATCTTCCTGGTGTGGCCGGAACGCTCGCTCATGATGACTGGGGACATTTTCACGAAGCAAAAGAAACGTGTCTTGTAGTGTTCTTGGAGCAGCACCTTTAGAAGCAAACCCCATTAAAAACAGAGCAGTCTAACCTATTTAATTTTGTTATTGAAAGTGTGTAGCCCGAGTTTGGGCATACGCAGTAGCGCTTTGCTGGTGGGAGGAGGCACTGGGAATGGTTCTGGAATTATAGACAAAGTGATTGATTGGTGTTTCCAAATGCTAAAAGTTGCTTATCCTCCACATCCTTCTCCCATTTCCCCTATACCTCCCCATTAATAAATTGCTGGTTAACCTTTTTACAATTGTCTCATGAGCATATTATTAGTGAGCATGTTATTAACTATAGTCCTTAATTACATGTGTATTAAAATTTAGTTTTGGTTTGTGGTAATCCATATGTGGGGTGACTGTGAGGGGAGGTGGGGAGGTACAGCATCCTGGGGATTGTACCACACCAGTATTTGGCCAACTATAATTTACTCTGGGTGGAAGCACTGTGCTGCTTATTCTATATATGGGAAAGAACCCTCACTTTTCATCTGAAACAGAGTCCAGGCTCCTCAACCTAAACTCGAGAAAAATTGAGGTGTTGGTTGTGGACCCAGGTAGTGGACTGGTCAGGGCATGGGGAGGACAACCCACTAAAATAACAATTGGGGGAACCCCATTATATGTTTCAAGCCAGGTCTGAAACCTTGGTGTGATCTTAGATGAAGGCTTGACTTTAAAATCTCAGGTCTCTTCCTTGGTGAAATCTGCTTTTATCATCTGAGAAATACCACCAGGGTGAATCACCTGGTCCCGCCGAAGATCTTTCCACACTGGTCCATGCCTTTGTCACCACCTGGCTTGACTACTGCAATGCCCTCTACCTAGGGCTACCGGGGGTAGATATCCGCCGATTGCAGCTGATGCAGAACACGACGGCCAGATTGTTAACTGGAATCTCTAGATCCAGCCATATAACACCTGTGCTGTGTGAACTGCACTGGCTGCCAGTACAGTGGCAGATAACCTTCAAGGTCATGTTGCTGACCTATAAAGCCCTACACGGCCAGGGACCCCATTACCTGCAAGACCTTCTGCATCCTTACTGTCCCTCCTGAACACTCTGATCCTCCAAAGAGGGATTGCTGGAGAGTCCCAGGGTACACTTAAAAACATCTGGTGCACAATCTTTTGCCTTTATGGCTCCTACCCTGTGTAATTCTCTGCCTCGCCGGATATGAGATAGCTTGACTATTGAGGGTTTTAAAGCTAACCTTAAAACACATCTTTTTCTTCAGGCTTTTAATGGTACTTAATCTTCTGCTGTCCATGTATCTGAATTAATGTATAAATAGGATGTACCTGTTTATAATGTTATTGGATTGTTTTAATATATGATTGCTCAGGTGCCCTGAGCTCTGGAAGGGTGCCTTGTTATAAATAAAAAATTATGATGATGATGATGATGATGAACCTTAGCAAGCCTACAAGGCAGGGGTAGTAACCAAAAGTTACATGGTGACCAGGTTCCAAAATGGAGGCACTGCTGGGATCTCCTGTTCGCCTGTCACTTCCGACATGAAGCTTCTTGCTCACTAAGACAGTGCTGTGACCCCCAGACCCCAACTATTGATGGACATTATGGCTTATAATAAGTTAATGGACTGGTGCACTGAGGAGGAGATGAATCCCCAGAAGACCCTCTTGGTTATGGAAGTCCCACTGAGGACTGATAAAGAGGAAAGCGAGAAAGACCTGTCTGTGATTAAAAACCTAGGACAAGTCGTTATCCGTGGGCGAAGATTGGATGTCCCTACTCAGTCCCTAATGGTGCTGGTTGGATGTAGGAATGTTGTTGATGCCACCAGGGACCCAGATGTACTGACCCCAGGAGGTTCAAAAAATGCCTGGACCATAGTGACTCACGCTAGCATGACTCCCCAGTCTTATGTCTCCCTCAAGTCTGAAAGTTTCAAAGAAGAAATTTGCAGAAAGTGGTTGCCTGTAAAGGGGATGTGTTTTGAGGAGCCTAAAGGAGAGTTGGATGTGCCAAGGGTGCCCCATCCCAGCTATCATGAGGAGGACCTGCCTATGGGACCACTGTTGTTTAAGATTCGCACCACAGATTGTGCCTGTTTTACTATTCATTCTCTGAAGGCCATAGATCCCGATGCCACTGCATTGCTGTAACAGTGGAACTTCTAACAACCATTTGTCAATGCTGAGTGTTTGCTTGCTGGTATTACAATTGGAAGTGCATGAGTTAGACAGATGCAGAATAGGAATGGCAGTGAAGTACTGAAGTGACAGCGACCCCACCCCCACCCTGCAGAGATGGACAGGCATTAGGGTGTGCTTTTGGATCAGCGACCATAATGCTCACGGCATTTTACCTCACCTTGTCCTGCAGACACTGACAAGTGTTGAGGTATACGTTGGGGTGTTTGATTTTATAGTCACCCCATTCCATAAGAATATAATCAGGAGGTAATCAAGGCCCTGTGTTTACTGCGGCAAAGTGGACCTACATTCTGCAGCAGGACCTCATACTTTCTGCAGCACAACTGTTGATTCAGCAGCCATTCTATGGCAGATGAATTGTGGCTAAACAGCATACCTTCAAAGGAATTAGGTCTTAGTTAACCCTTTGACTGCCTTTGTGCAACCATTGTGCTACTGTGAAAGTGGAACAGCAGGCCATTTAACAGTGTGTAGTCTTCTTATCACAAATATTAAACATCAATAACCCAAACCTGGCACAGCCATAGGCGTCAGTGTTCTTTTTTAATGAATTCTCCCTCCCACCCCAAATTTGAAGGCTCGTCTGTTCTTCTTCTTCTGGAAATTGGTGGCCTTTGCTGTTCTTCTAGGTTATAATCAGAGGAGGACATACACACTTAGCTAAAACTACACAGAAGACGAAAACTGCTTGAATTTCTTCTCATTTATATTTACAGTTAGCAGATATAAAGCCTCCAACTTGAAAGCCTTTTTTTCTGATTTTGATCCAACATTCTTTTAGATTATTATTTTTTTAAACTAGGAATACCCCAACTGCCTTGCAACAAAAATGTTGAGTGCAGTGCGCAAATAAGTGAGTTGGGGGTGGGGGATGGGGGCTGTCTTCCTATAACAGTGAAGGAGGGTGTAACTTGCAGTGTCTGGAGGATTTGTTGACTCCTGATTTTTCTTTTGGGGACACACTAAAAAATGTAAGCACGTCATTCTTATTAAGCTGGAGTAACCTTGGCTAGCATGTTCTCTTCTCCTCGGAACTCAGGGCTGTGGTGTTCTTCAGTCAGTGGCCCTCATCTCACTTATGTATAGCATCAATCAAACTTTCCATTCTAATTTTTTTCCACACCTGCTTGCTCCAGTTCTAGTATACTCTGGTCCCCAACTCTGATACAGCTGGACAGCTTGACCCTCCTTAAGAATTGAGCTTGATGACACCACTTAGACTGCAGGTTCAAATCTGCGAAGAAATTACTCTCACGCTTGCAGGTACAGAACTGTGACCCACAAATCAAAACTGTGATAGGCGTCCACCAGTGGGGACCGAGTCCTTTGTTCAGTCTGCTGCCAGCCCTATGTTTCTGAAATCAGCTCCTCCTCCAATACCTGTCACCACACTGAGATCAGTTCCACCTCCACGGGCACCACTGAATCTTCTCACTTCTTGACTACAGCTCGCCTTCCAGTTCTTCCTTCCAAATTCATCTTCCAATGATTCAGCATGCACCATGAACAGCCTCACAATGAAACAGTAACATGGCTGAGCTACCCACACCTACACAGCAGCAAATCATAACTGCCGTGGACCTAATCAAGCTCTGCTACTCTTGCGTCAGCTCCCCCCACCCCCAGTAGTGCTAGCTAGCAGGAGTAATGTAACAAGAGCCAGCAAGAGTCAAGATGTCATGCGCCACTAGCATTTTGGCTTTGTAGTGGGCTGCATCAGTTGCTGTCTTTCTAATGAGCATGTATGCATTAGCATACTTAACATATATCAATAGCTATGCCCTTGCCTTGTGTGATTGCATAGCATAGCTAGCATTCTGTGGCTATATGGCTGGTTTTCCTGATTTCTACGGCAAGCACTAATTTCTGCGGTCAGCCCTGATTTCTGTGGCCACTGCTGCAACCGCAGAATCGCAGAAAACACGGGACCCTGACTGTAATGGGTGCAGTATAGGAGAATGGGGTGAACTTGAAGGGCGAAGAGTCCAATGCACACCTCTATGCCTGTCACTGACTGCAGGGTGGGGGTAGGGGTGGAATGGTGTGAGCATTACAGCTAGCAATCCAAAGGCATACCCCTGATGCCTGTCACCGTACAGGGTGGGATGTTATGGTTAGAAACCCTAACGCCCTGGGCGTTTGCTGGTATTTGCACTCACATTTTCAACATGGCCTTTTGTGACCCCCCACCTCATAAAAAGCATTTTGGACCATCTCATGAACAGTGGCACTGTGATTTTGTTAATCTGTCCTGAATGTTGATTTCCCACAGCAACTGTGCCATTCTGCACCATATGTGTGAAAACACAGTTCAGACAGGATGTGAAAATGACAGCTGTACCATTTATAGGAAGTGTGAAGAGATGGCAATGTTGAAAATGTGGAGTGAAAATATGAAAAATCTCTGGACTTTGGAGCTTACGTGGAACTGTGCAATGCACGCCATACCACAGTGATTTCATGGACTTTTCATCAGATTTTCAACAAAGGCATTTTGTGACCTCTGCTCATGAACACTGTCACCATGAGTTTCTCAATCTGTCCCGAACATTGATTTCCCACAGTGACCGCTCCTTTGTGTGCCAGATGTGCGAAAACACATTCGGGAAGTAGTGTAAAATGACAGTTGTACTATTCATAAGGAGGTGCAAATGTACAATGTTGAAAATTGTCAGTGAAAATACTAAAGATTTTTAAAGTTATGAGTGTGCGTGGAAACTGCGCAATGCATGCTCATAACATAGTCATTTTATGGACTTTTGTCACCAGATTTTCAACATAGGCATTTTAGGACCTCTGCTCATGAACAGTGTCACAGTGATTTTCTTCCTCTGTCCCGAACACTGATTTCCCACAGTGACCATGCTATTTGTGCCACAAGTGCGAAAACACATTTTGGCCAGAATGTGAAAATTACAGCTGTACTGTTTATAAGGAGAGGTGAAAAATGCCAGTGTTGAAAATCTGGGTGAAAATATTACAAATTCTGAAGTTAGAAGTGCACATAAAAACTACGCAATGCACGCTTGTAACAGTTATTTCTTAGAATTTTTTCACCAAATTTGCAATATAGGCTTTTAAGAGTCCTCCTCATGAACAGTGACACTGTCATATTGTTATTTGTCTTGAAAGGTGGTTCTGCGCAGTGACCGCAAAATCACCTTCGGGACCAATTATGACATGACAGTGACTGAATTCATAAGGTGGGGTCCCATGAACCCCACATTGAAAATCTGGTGCAAAAATTCAGAAAAATGGCTGAGATATCCTCATAAGTTGAAAAAAAACCCCATTTATGCCATTATACAGGTTACCGGCATTTCTTCAGTTCTCGGTCGGATTTGAAGAGTGCAAACGTGTTCCCGGTCCACCAAAAATCATTGCGCTAGGCTCTGGAGGTAAGTATGGGGTGAGGGGTGCGGGATGTTAGATGCAGAGGGTGGTGCAGGTTGGGAGGGGCACCAGAGGAGCGAGGGACCCTTTCTGGTTTACAGGGGAAAAACCCAAAACAACAATGCGGGAGGTTTTTGCATGTTGGTGGGCTCCAGCGTGCCACCTAGGGTGTTTGTTGGCAGGGGGCTGGAACTGATGGGATTGGGCACCCCTATTGTCCAACAGTGTGCTAGGGGTGCGATGAGCATGAAGCTGGGGTGGACTCAGCATGCCACCTGGGTATTGTTGGCTGTGGGTTGGAGCTGATGGGGATTGGGCACCCCCTTTGGCCACACAGTGTGCTTGGGGGGCGCATGAGCCGAGGGGGATTGGGCATTCCCCCTTGGCACACAACAGGGAGGACAATAATGAGGGAGCCAGGAGGACAGCAGCAGAGAGAGGAAGTGGCAGGGATTTTGAGCAACGAGGGAAACTGGTGACATCAGTATGCAAAATATACACACGTTACCACCGCTGATTGCAGCGGTGGTTTTCTTTAAAGTCAAGACCGCTGCAGCTAAACTGTTGTTATAGACAGCTTGGCATCTATTGGCATGGTAGGGTCGCACCTGCCACACTGAGCACTACATTGGTTAGGAGGGTCACAAAACTCCAAAAGGTCGTACTGTAGCAAGATGTTCCTTGCATGTGCGCACAAGTGAATGCAAAAAAGGGTGGTGATGGGAGGTCAAGTACATTCCTTGGAGGTCAACCTCCCTCCAAAACTTTTTGCCAATTTTACATTACCTACTAAAAGGTTGATAGATTTTAAAAAGGAACCAAGATTGAAATTATGAAAAAAAGGGGGGACAGGGGAGAAGAGGAAAGGAAAAAAGTGTAGGAGGGGGGCTAGGAAAAAGAGACTAGGGTACCACTTCTCTTCCAAGAAGTAAAACATGTCTCATGGGTAATTTTCTTAAAAAGGTTTTTTAATCCTTCAATTCTCACGGCCACCTTGCACATATCTATTTGGGGAAAAGAAAAAAGATGGCATATTAAGCAACAAAAGGAGTTTTTACTCTAATGTGTAGATATGATCTTTCAGTGGGATCCTTTGATAGGTAATGAATTTTTGATAAAACCTGTTATGTATAAACAATATAAAACATGAAATGTGAATATACTAACATAAATATGCAAGTTTTCTTATATGTCAGGTATAGAGGGTAAATATTTCCAGGGTGCTCAATTTCAAGAGGGCAAATTTCGAGAAGGGGTATCTTAAGAAGGGAGCTTGCAGGATCAAAAGAGCTGGATGGGGTAGAGCAACTGTGGGAAGTATAATTAAGGGAGGAATACTTAGGCCATGGAGCAATGCATCCGAAAATCAGCAGACTTAAAAGAAGAAGAAAACCACTGTGGTTTACAGCAGGGGTTGGGGGTCAAGGAGAAGAGAAAGGCCTTTAAAGCCTACAAAAGGACACAGGTGATGGAGGACATGAGGATCTACAAGGATAAAATCAGGGAAGCAGGAAGAACAATTAGAAAGGCAAAGGCAAGCACAGAGGAGAAAATAGCTAGGGAGGTGAAAAGGGGCGACAAAAGATTTTATAGGTGTGTGAATGATAAGGGGAAGAACAGGCAGGGGATTCCAAAACTTAGAGGGATAAAATAGTTGTAAGAGAGGAGGAGGAGAAGGCAACCCTCCTAAATGAATATTTCACATCAGCTTTAATGACAGAGAGGGACGGAAAAGGGTCAGAACTGAGCAGAAAGGGAAGGGAGAGCATGGAAGGGGACACATGTCCCTTCACAGTGGAGAGGGTGATGGAGGAGATGCGAAAGCTAAAAATGGACAAGGCTATGAGGCCTGACCGGATACACCCAAGGGTGCTTTAGGAGCTAAGGGAGGATCTGGCAGGGCCTCTGTCTAGGCTGTTTAATCTATCCCTGGAATCAGGGAGGGTCCCAGGAGACTGGAAAAAGGCAGCGGTGGTACCAATATACAAGGGAGGGAGAAAGGAGGAGCCAGGCAGCTACCACCCAGTCAGTCTCACCTTGGTTGTGGGCATGTTAATGGAGACTCTCATAAAGGAGAGACTGGTAAGGTACCTAGAGGAGGAGGGTCTGGTCAATGATAACCAACATGGGTTCACAGCTGGCAGGTCTTGCCAAACCAACCTAATAGATTTCTTTGAGGGGGTAGCAGAGGTGTTTGATCAAGAGAGGGGGCAGTTGATATGGCCTACCTGGATTTCCGTAAGGTGTTCGATTCCATCCCACATAGAAGGTTGGTAAGTAAGTTGAACAGTCTGGGGGTGGGGACTAGGCTTACAAAATGGATGGAAAATTGGCTGGATGGGAGGACCCAGAAAGTGGTGGTTAATGGTAACCACTTCAGGGAACTAGAGATGAGGAGCAGGGTGCCACAGGGGTTGGTGTTGGGGCCCATACTATTTAATGTGTATGTGGGGGGACTTAGCAGAGGGTCTGAATGGAAAGGTGTGTTTGTTCGCAGATGGCACAAAGTTATATAATAGGGTGGATGCTCTAGGGGTGTGTGGAGAGGATGAGGCATGATCTTGCGAGGCTGGAGGAGTGAGCAGAACAGTGGCAGATGCAGAAAAGTGCAAAATAATACATATAGGTCGAAATAACTCAAGAGACACTTACTACCTGGGGGGGGCGGTATCACTGCATGCCATAGAGCAGGAAAAGGACCTAGGGATCTGGATCATTGACATGTTAAATGCTAGGAGGCAGTGTGAGTGGGCAGCTGGGAAAGCAATGGGAGCACTGGCATGCATTGGGAGGGCTTCACTAGTAGGAGGAAGGAGGTGATCATGCCATTATATAAAACACAGGTCAGACCACAGCTGGAGTATGGAGTTCAATTCTGGAGGCCCCACTTGCAAGGGGGACAGGGACAGGTTGGAGAGGGTACAGAGAAGGGCAACCAAGATGATCCAGGGGATGCAGGGAAGAACATATGGGGAAAGGTTGGAAGAACTCGGTCTTTATAAGCTGGAAATGAGGTGGGGGGGCATGGTGAAACCCTTCAAGTATATGAAGGGAATAAACAGGGTTAAGAGGGATGACATCTTCAGGCTGAGTGAGAACAAAACCACCAGGGGACATGCTTATAAGCTGGAGGGGGGCAGATTTAAGGAGGATGTGATGGGGCATTATTTCTGAGAGAGAGCTGTACAACCTTGGAATAGGTTGCCGGAGACAGTGGTGGAGGTGGACACGGTGGAAAAATTCAAAAGAGCGTGGGACAACTATATGGGACTAGGGAGGGGTGGGAAGTGGGGGCGGTGGGAGGGAAGGTAAAAGGGAGGAGAGGGGCTATATTGGACAGACTAGATGGGCCATGTGGTCTTTTACTGTTGGGGAAAATTCTATGATTCTACAGTTCTAAGATTCTTATGCTGTCTGTCCTATCCACAGTTTTTGCCACTATAAACTCTAGATAAGTACATATTATGTCCTACTATAAACAAGATGTATGGCATCTTAATGTGGAAGAAAAACAATGTTTATATACATGCTGTAAATGTAAAAGAGGGACATGGTGGAGGTTTTTAACTGTGAATTCTAAACACATGGGGCCCGATGCCAGAAGACGTTACGCTTGATGCAAGGCGAGTTATGCCACACCCAATGGAACAAATCACACCTTGCACCAGGCATACTGCAAGTCGTGATTCCAAGTCATAGCTTGCATCTTGCCGTATGCAGGTTGTGCCAAACGTGGGCTATGCCACCAACTACATCTGTAACCCACAGCAGTATGGTGCAAGGGTGGGTTACAGCAGCAACTGTGCCCTATTCTGGAAGGGCAGCTACCGTAACCCACCTATGCCATTCCAGACATAGTGAGGTTAGATAATTTTGGAGGTAGTCTATGGGGCATCCATCCTGGCACATCGATGGATGCCCCTCCACAGCCCTGCAGAAACACCATGCTGTGCCCCATGTGCCTCCCTGCTGTGTCATGCCCCATCCACTGAAATTCGAGGATCCCTGAGGTCCATTTTGTCACTGCCCCCAAATGCATGTGTAACTGGCTAGCCCCAGTGCCCCCAGTGGTTGCTATTGCATTTCAGGGTGGAGTTAGCCTCCGGGGCAGTAGAATGTGTGCCGTGACTTGTGGCACCCAGGTTCAGTGCGCGCCATTCCTTTGGCACTAGCCTGCAGTTGCCGCAGGTCATAGATAGGTGCCAGGACCCCGCTTGTCCTGGAATACAGTGCGGGGTCCCCGGCGTAGCACCACATGGCACAACTCGCAGAAGCCTGCTAGTTGCACCATGTGTTTTGGAATCAGGCCCATGATGTCATTGTAATGTTGCAAATGATTAATCGATAACAGCTGGAAGCCTATTTAAGCACGGTTGTCCTAGAGAGCACAATTTCTTTGATAAAACCAGCTAGGTGAAACATCAGGATCTTATCTGCTTTTGTGCTGTGCTACATTGTTCATCTGCATGTCTTGTTCTGCATTAAATGGTAAAAAGAATTTCCATTGTTGGACTGCCTTATTTATGAGTCAAGTGTGGCATGACTTTTTCTACAGACTGTGCTTAGTTGTCACTGGCACCCAACCCTCTGAGAAGCTCATAGTATCTGGAGAACCTCCTGGGTGGAGGGGAACTGGAGGGAAGCTAAACATATCTGAAGGAGAGAGGGAGGCAGCTGGAGGTTGGTCAGGAGGGGGCTAGCTGGGTAGGGCACAGGTGGCAAAAAAATGGTTAGAGAAAGGTGACATTCTGAAAATCGGAGACCAGTAAGCTATCTACTAGAAGGGGAAGGGGAAAGAGAAGGGGAGTGGGAGGGGGAGGGAAGACTGGGCTGGTGGGTTGAATAAGGAATGCAGCACTTTTCAGAAATTGGCTGGACAGCATAGGTTGGACTAAAGGCTGGTTTTGTAGTGAAGAGCCTTGGCTGTTTGAACTACCTTGGTGCAGGAGTTTCTGAGTGACCTGTAGAGTTGTAAGTCAGCTGCAGTGCGGGGGAACTTGAAATTGGTCCACACTGGGTCACGGTATCTGAACATTTAGATGAGGTTGGTGATCCTTGGGTAGTGGAGGTGTTTGACTCTCAGTTTTTTGAGAGGGGCATGTCTATTCCTATATCCTATTGAAGATAGTTGTAAAATGGCACAGGGCCTTGTCAAAGTTGTGATGTTATATAAGGCATGCCTCTGTGACTGAATCTTTTGGGAAAGGGTTAGCTGCTGGTATTGACACATCCATGATCTGTCTCTAAAGAGGGAAAAGATGGCTACAGTTACCATATTCAAAAAGTGAAATGCTTTCTTAGGAGTGAGTGATAGGAAGGCCATTCGCCATTAGTCAAGTGCTTTCTCAGGAGTGAGTAATAGGAAGGCCATTTGCCATTAGCCAAAGGAGCACTGTACTGTGTTGCCAGTGGCTCTGGTGGGATGTGGACCAAGAAAGTCTCCAGGTAGGAGAATCACTTCTGGGTGGTGGCAGCTACTGAGGTGCCCCTACAGGTGTGGAGGGCTGAGAAAATTGGCAACCTGTTGCAGACTGTGTCCTATACATGGACAGATTGTGACAAACTGGTGCCAGCAGTGTGGATTTGAAAATGATTGTCAGTGACCTAGTAAACTATGCAGTCACAGAACAGGATATTACAAAGGTAACAGTGTACACTACTACTTTTAGTTTTGTTTTTAGCAAGAGTAATTAGAGAGAAGACATTATGTCTGGACCATATGGAAAGTTAACGTTGCTAAACTTGCAAGAGTTGTGCAAAAGGAGAGGGGTGGGTTATGAGGAAAGTCAATCAAGGGCAGAACTCATAAACATCCTAAAGGAAAGTGACCACCCTTACGAAAATGGAATATATTGCAATATATAAAAAATAGGTGTTAATGTATGTCAATAAAATGAGAAATACATTGTCCCAATGTAACATATTATATAATATATTATGAAATGTATTTTAAATATACTGACATAATATATTTCTAACCCATGGTATGCAAAATATGTCACTATATTGAGAAATACATTAATTCAATGAAATATAGTACAGTGTATTTCAGCATATAATGAAACCACAAATTCCTGTCCCATGTTGCTAATATTTTTATGTATGTTACAGATATTTTATATATGTTACATATATTTTATATATGTTGTATATATTTTATACATGTAACATACATGTTTTATATATTTCACATGTATTTTTTGTAAATGCTTAGTTCTGTTTCGTGTGTACATTTGCATATTTCAGAAACCTAGTTTATCAGCCCAAATCATGATAATTTCTAGTTTTACAATACTTTTGAATTTACAACACTAGCTTACAGACTGAAGAGAAAGATGCAAGTTAGAAAGTGAGTACATGTAGGGTCTCCCCTGACCTAAAAGTAAAACAAAATATGGTGGTATAAATACCAATCTGAGCCTTTTACAAGCATGAGCTTGTGAGGTAAGTCATATGTGTAAATAAAAATGTATAAAATGTATGTTTGAGTTCAAGCTGCACTATAAAATGATAATTCAATGCAAATATCTCCATGATTAATAAGATAGAAACATAGAAGTTGATGGCAGATAAGGACCGCAAGGCCCATCAAGTCTGCCCATTTCTTTTCTACCTTATCAATATGCCTAACGGCCTCGTTTCGTCAATGGCCTATCTCATTCTTACTTATCTGTATTGCCTCTTATGCCTGTCCCATGCCTGTTTGAAGCCCTGCACTGTATTTATATCCACCACTTCCTGAGGTAGGCTGTTCCATGCATCCACCACCCTTTCTGTGAAAAAGAACTTCTCACATTACCCTTAATCGGCCTCCTCTAATCTCGTGCTGTGTCCTCTTGTCCTGCTATTTTCTTATATTGAAACATTAGACTCTTTTCACCTTGTTAATACCCTTGAGTTTGAATGTTTCATCATATCACCTCTCTCCCTCCTTTGCTCTAGGGTATACATATTGAGCTCTGTTAATCTGTCCTCATATGTTTTCTGATGCAGTCCCTGCACCATTTTGGTTGCCCTTCTCTGGACTGCCTCAATTTGGTTAATGTCCTTGTGAAGGTGTGGCCTCCAGTTCTGCACGCAGTACTCCAGATGGGGCTTAACCAGTATCTTGTAAAGAGGGATTATTACCTCCTTCTTACGACTTGTGATACCCTTACTAATTAACCCCAACACCCCCCTAGCCTTACCTACTTCTTTAGTAGTCTGCTTGGGTGATTTCAGGTCATCTGTGATGATGATGCCCAAGTCTCTTTCTTCCCTTGTGACTGCCAGCAACTCCCCTCTCAACCTATAGGTGGCTTCAGGGTTTCTCTTCCCTATGTGCATGATCTTACACTTCTTTGCATTAAACCCCAGTTGCCACTCTTCTGACCATTTTGCCAGTTTATCGAGATCTCTTCCTTCTGCCCACCCCATCTGGATCATCTACTCTGTTTCAGATCTTGGTGTTATCTGCAAACAGGCAAACCTTACCCACCAGTCCATCTGCAATGTCACTGATGAAGGTACTGAAGAGGACTGGCCCCAGGATTGATCCCTGAGGTACCCCACTTGTGACTTGCATCTCTTCTGACTGTATACCGTTTACCACCACACGCTATTTTCTGCCCGCCAACCAGTTTGCCACCCAGTTGACCAACTTCTGACTCACCCCGAGCCTACCCAGCTTATTAATCAATCTTCTATGTGGAACGGTATCGAAAGCTTTGCTGAAGTCAAGGTAGGCGACATCAACTGCTCCCCCTTGGTCCACCACCCTGGTTACCCAGTCAAAGAAATCTATGAGATTAGTTTGACAGGACCTTCCTGTTGTAAACCCATGCTGTCCTTGGATCCTGTGTTCCTATGGATTCCAGGTGTTGCCCTATCCTTTCCTTAAGGAGTACCTCCATAATCTTGCCCACTACTGAGGTAAGATTGACTGGTCTGTAGTTCCCTGCCTCCTCCCTGCTACCACTCTTGTGGAACGGGATCACATGAGCCCTTCTCCAGTCTTCTGGGACCTCTCCTGTGCTCAGAGACTCACTAAACAGTTCTGATAATGGCTCTGCTAGTTCCACGCTTAGCTCCTTTAATACCCTGGGATGTATGCCATCAGGTCCCATTGCCTTGTTCACCCTGAGCTTATCGAGCTCTTGTAGGACCCTTTCTTTTGTGAAAGGACTAGTGCAACCCCCGTGTCCATGGTGCTGAGTTGTGGGCCTGCCTACCTTCTCTTCAGTAAATACTGAGCAGAAGTATCTATTTAGGATAGATGCTTTTTACATGGTCCTCCTCCTCACACGCCTCTATCCCCTTGATCTTAGCAATACCCTCTGGACGTTTTCCTTTCACTAATGTATCTATAGAAAGTCTTGTCACCTTCTTTTACTGTTTCTGCTAGTGTTTCCTCGGTGTGAGCCTTTGCCTGCCTTACTGCCTTCCCCTGCTTCCATGCAGGAAGTTTGAGTATGCCTCCCTATCTTCATCCCACTCGTTCCCTTATATTTCCTGAAGGAGAGCCTTTTGGCTCTGGCTTTTCTGCTACTGTTTTTGAGAACCAAAGTGGTTTCCTTCTTCTTTGCACTTCCTTTTGTTGCTTCTTGTATTGAATCTTTAATGCTTGCCCACTTTGCCTGTACCTCCTCGCCTGTATTTCTTTTGCCAGGGCTAGCTTAACTCTGTTGGCTATCTTATCAAAGTCAGCTCCTCTGAAGTCCCATATTTTGCCTTGGAATGGGATGATTTAGTTGTAGGTGGAATTGAACCATACCATGTGATGGTCACTGGCCCCCGGTGACCTTCTACCTGGAGATCTGTGATCCTTTCCCTATTAGCCAGTACTAGATTTAGGATAGCCCTGTCTCTTGTGGGTTGTTGTACCAGTTGTTTGAGGCCCTCCCCCTGCAGGGAATCCACTATGTGTCTAGTTCTGGCAGATGTTCCTGCTGGTATTGGCCAATCTGTATCTGGCATGTTGAAGTCTCCCATTATCAGAACCTCCCCTTTAGCTGTCATGTTTTGTATATCTTCTTTGTCTGGGTAAGTTAATAGTTATATTAATATCTATTACACATGTATTGTATATTATATATAGTTATAAATAAATAGGAAACAATGTTTGAAATGTAAGACAAAATACATTTATACATATATTGGCAATATACCAGTAACATATATTTACTATCCTTATTTCAATATATTTAGAATTTTATCAATATATTTTTCAATATATGGAATATACCAAGGTGGCCATAACTTATATATTTACAGTGCATTGTAATATATTTGCAAATTTAAAAAAATATTGAAATATACTGATTTTTCAGTACATTACAATATATTATAAAACAAGTAGATTGGAATATATTTCACTATATGAAAATGTATTGTTAATAATATATTTTAAAATATATTTCATTTTAGTATGGGCGGGGAAGCACTGTAAAAGTGGTCATTGCCAGCCAAAGTCATGAGACAGAGGCTGGATAGCATGAACGTGAGCCAGAGCTGAGCAGTGGGAGCAGCTTTGCAAGTCCAAAGTTTGAAACAGGAGCTTGCCTTGGTGCAGTCAAAGGCTGAGGCAGAGCTGTAGAAAATGAAGATGGAAGCAATGGAGCAAGAGAAGGAGGAGAAGCAAAAGGCTGAGGAGGAGAAATGAAGGTCTGATGCAGAGCTGGTGATGATGCAGCTAAAAGCAGAAAGAGCGAGAAAAGTGAGAGTAAGAGTGCCAGCATGAGATCCTACTGAAAGAGCATGAGCACAAAAAAAACAGTTGGAGATTCTGCACCAGAAGGCAATACCACAAACTATGAGTAATGGCATGAGTGGTTTGACATAGGAAGCAAAACATTTATTCTAAAATAGTTCCTAGATATCAGGAGGGAATGATCTTGATTTGTTTTTAGATCTTTTGAGCAGGGATCAGCCTTTAGTTTTCTTTGCACCAGCCAGCAGGACATGTTGATTCAAAATTGCACTAGCTCGCAGATGGTTGCACTAGCTCACAACAGTAATGGTAAATTTTAATACTAATACAGGAAAAAAAGCAAGCCAAGAAAATACTCAGATTATTGCACATGTATCCTGCTCCTACATTGCTTCTAACCCCAGCAGAAAAGAAGACTGTGATGCCATCACACACAGTGTGCCTCCTATTGTTCTGTACTATGGCCTCCTCTCTTCCTCTTTCTTCACTCCCCTGATCCAGAGGATACCACAGCAGCAAATGTTCAGTCAAGTAGACCTAGCTCTTCACACACACAATAGCTGACATCATCATGCACCTCACCACACTTTCACCACCACCCACAGGGCAATGAACAGAGTCAGGCAGAGAAAGACACTCTCAGCCCCTACCCTGTGATCAACTGGAGCCCAGTATTTCTGGAAGTTTTTGTGCAGTGTCAAGTGATCCAGAGCACATCTAGGATTTTGGGGAGTGGCACTACACAAACCTAAGGGGTGTGGGAAACAGAAAATATTATGACATTTTTATTTTTAAATGTATTGATTTTAACATGCTATGCCCCAACAGTAAGAGAATTTTTTTTAAGCATGCTCCTTTCATCAGGCCAGGGTAAACAGTACACAGGCTGATAAATCGATCTCTGCAGGATGGAGTAGTCCCTAAAATATGGAAACAGGCCCATGTCCCAGTCCATAAGGGTGGAGCTAGGGAAACTATAGGTCACTACAGACCCATCTCTATCCTCTGCCCCCTTGCAAAGATCCAGGAGCAGCTCATGTACTGCCAACTAAAGGATTACATGGAAGTTAACCAACTTCTGTCACCCTCCCAATATGGTTTCTGGCAAAAGCATGGGACCGACACTGCCCTTATCAGGTTTACCTCTGACGTCCTAGCCGCCTTGGACAAGGGCACCCCCACAGGAGCAGTCTTTATTGACCTAACCAAGGCCTTTGACATTGTAGACCACCCCCTCCTACTAACAAAGCTGAGTAAATTTGGACTGGACCAACACTCCCTGAACTGGTTCCACAACTACCTGTTTGGCCGCTCCCAACAGGTCAAGTGGAGAGGTGCAATCTCTGGACCACTAACTTTAAATGAGGGGGGTACCATAAGGGTCTATCTTGGGCCCACTCCTGTTCTCCCTGTTCGTCAATGACCTCTGTCACCACTGTGGGAACAGCTCTGTGGTGCAGTACACTGATGATGCCATATTCTACAGAACTGCGCAGCACCTGGATGACTTAAGGACCCTGCTCCAGTCAGACTTTACTAAGGCCGAAGCTTGGCTAGTCAAAAACTGTCTGGTCTTTAATCCTAACAAGACCAAAGTGCTCCTGTTTCGTCTGAAATCCCTAGGTCTTTCCCGGGCCCACCTTCTTTCACTTGTTACTGTTTCTGACTCCACTATCGAAGTGGTCCAATCCTTCAGATACCTAGGCCTTATACTAGATCAGGGACTCACTCTGAAGCCACATGTGGACTTGGTAACAAAAAAAGATACACCCCACCAAAAACATGGCCTGCTCTATCGACTAAGTGCTAACATGATACCAGATACTACAGTGGCAATTGCACAGAGTATCCTCCCCCCTACTCTTACCTACGCTGCCCCAACCCTACTAGGCATAGGAAAACTTGACCTCTCTAGACTACAAACATTGTACCACAAAATTGCATGATTTGTTCACCCGAGGACCCACCATTGTGTAGCCGCCTCGCCTCAACTGGCCCTCCCTGACCCATAGGCTCCAGTACCCCTGTTATGCTGGACATATAAGCTTCTCAATGCTGACCTCATGCAGGGCTAACCAGACAGCTTGCCCCTAAGCAGTCCATCAGACTACTCAGGACCTCAGGCAAAAACACTTGGAACTGCTCAGGGCCTGCTCCTCAGCTGGCAGTAAATATTTTACCCATACAGCCCTGCTCATTGCAACAAGCTTCCTGGCACCTTCGAAAGCCCCTACTTACCCACATTCAAGAAGGGATTGCATGTACACTTCCTAATCCATAGTCCCTGCTCCTGTCCTGAAGGCTAGCCATTCTAGTCCCCTGTGGTTTGGCCACAAAACATCTAATGCCTTAATTCTGTCAGCTACCACTGTTGAACTGTTTAATTGTGCTGCATGTAATGCACTCTCCTCTATAATAATTGAAAACTGTACACTGCCATTGTATTCCTGTACAATATGTCCTGTACTGTATCACTTGTATGTATCTACACTGCTTTATGTAACTTGTACAATATGTCCTGCACTGTATCACTTTTATGTGCCTGCACTGCTTTGTGTAACTAATTCTGGGTTGCTCCTGAAAAAAGGACCTTCGAGACCCAGTGGGCTTGCCCAGTTAACAAAATGTAATAAATAATAAATAAATAAATGGTATTATACTGAACCTGTTTCTATATAGTATACTCTATGCACCCTGGGAATGCTTATTTTAACCTTTCAAAGTATGTGTTTTACTAAGCTATTTTGTACAATACATGCTCCAAAGCTTTGTTTTAGGATGAAGGGGCATGCTGAGTGGGGAGTACTGTATGGACAGCCTTGGTTGGCATGGTCCATTTAGAAGAGCAGGGGATCCCTACACTTGCCAGTAATGGCAGCTATGGGTCTATGGATAGTCATTTCAGAGTATGGTCTGCAGTGGTGTCCAGGGAAAATGCAGAATTGGCAGATTTGGAGGGGAGAGCTAGCAGCTATGGTGAGGCTGGGATAAAACCACCACCTGCAGAGCAGACCCTGTATATCTCTTAACATTTTGTCACTGAAATGTTGGATACAGACACTCAAACTGTAGGAAAATGAGGGGCACTGATCTTAATAATGTTGGACAAATTGTCATATAGAGACACATTCAGAAAACTGGAAACTAGTGACCTAACAGCTTCTACCTTTGATCACATCCAAGAAGGCATGCACTGCAAGGCTTGCATTAGAGGTGAAGTGCTGGAGCATGGTGGACGAGCAACATGCTGGTGAGAAATTAATTGTAAGAAGTATAAGCTTTGTATATGTTCTACTGAAAATAAGTCTTCAACTTTTTGAAAATTATTGGGCAAATTTGTTTCTTTTGGAGTGCATGCCTTCTTGGATTGATTTATGGCTTACAGGGTTAGCTACCCCATAGCTTGCATCCAGATCCCGATAACACTATTGCATGCATTACCTTCTCTTTGGGACAATACACCTTTGATCTCACCCTGGACACTAACTGAAAGTTCTGACAGTGGAGTGATAATTACTTACATTGAGCCTTTGTAGGATCCCTTTCTTGAACTGCCAGATGACTGCAGCTGTTAATGAGCTGTTAATCACACCAGGCCATCTGCAACACTGAGACTAGAGCCTGCTAAAGTAGGGACATTTATAACTTCATTAACAGCCATGGAAAACCTGTACTAGTCAAGACAGACAAGTATAGGGTTAACTGTACTAGCCTGGCCAGTTTGCACTAGGTTTTGGGCTAGTAAAACAATGTTATAATCAAACCCTGGTTTTGAGAGAATCTGTGGGTAACTGGAACTGGACGGGGTCCCTTGGCTGACTCACAGTTTGCTGCTGGTTACAAGCAAGACATTAGAAACTTTTTGCCAGAATTGACCATGAGGACTGCATGGACTATGATAAAGTGAAAAATGCCTTGCTAAAACATTTTGAGTTAACCCCCAAGGCCTATAGGCAAACATTTAGAGGGTTAAGACTATACTATGGAGAAATTTATGAAGTTAGACTTTTCTGATTGTTGTAAGTGTCCTAAATGTGATATTTAGATTCCAAATGTATCCTGTCTATTGTGCTTCTGTCCTAAAATTCTGCTGAGATGGGATAAAAGTCATCAAACTTGAAGCTCTTGTTTGGGCAAAATTTCCTTTTGACCCAAGGGTATTCATTTTAGGAGATAATGGAGTTGCTTTTATCATATTGACAGAATACAACAAAAATAGATAATATCCACAGCTTTGACTTTCAAAAGCCTTATTCTCCAATCCTGGCAAAATAAAGGTTCCCTTTACACAGAGAATGGTTAGAATGGCTAGGTTCTACTGCTAACAACAAAAAAATAAGTTATATGCTGACAAATCATTTGGAACTTTTTCACAAAATATGGAACCCTTTCTTAGAATAACGCAGATAGTTGTTATGAATCTTTTCAATATTGCAGATATGTTTTTGTTATTATGCATACATTATATGTTTGCCCTTGTATTGTACAGTGATCATTGTCTACTGTGGTTGTATTTGTTATACCTTAACTCTAATAAAAATGTATGTTCAAAAAAAGCAAAGCACTGGAACATAGCTATGCTGAAATGTGTGTGCAGATAAGTAATTTGTTAAAATGTTGCTGAGTAAAGGGTGCAAAAGCATTCTCTGTAGAGGAAATAAAAGATTAATTTCTTCTGGAAAAGTTCCTAAAAACTGTACCTGAGGAACTGAAATAAGGTTGTTGGATAGAACTCTGAGTTTCACGAGGGAGGCAGCCGAGAGGGTTGATCAGTTCATATCCAACCAACCATACTCTCATTGCAAAAGTAATGCAAGCGGTACATCAGGTGATTTTTAGGGAAACCCAAGGAGGACAATCTAAAGGAAACAAGACTGTGCCCAACCCAAAAGGGAAGCCAAGTGGTTTAAGGGGTAAAGTGTCAGGGGATTGCAAGTGCTACATCTGTCAGAAACTGGGGCATTTGTCATGGGATTGTCCAAAATTGTAACAAAAGGGCTAGTTCAGTGGGAGGTGGGAGCTCAGGAGCTCTCAGCAGATAGCGAACTGTACTCTGAGTGCAATGTTCTCTAACTCCACTGCATATATGCACCCAGTGGTAGTGAATGGATTGGTAACCCAGGGATTGAGGGGCATGGTGCCTGCATTCCTATGGTGTAGCAGAATTTGATTAATGAGAAACAGATACTGCCTGGGCAGTTTCTCAGATTAAAGGGTGATGAGTCTAGTGGTTTCAGTGCCAATGTTCGGATCTCCCCAAGCTGGGAAGATGATTGAGGTATATGGAGGTTGGTGTACCATATCTGCCCGTGGATGTTATTATGGGGAATGACTCCGAAGCAATGGCAATATTGTGTGTGCCACTATGTGCTGAAAGGTGAGGGAATGGGGTTCTGAGATTGTAAAGGGGGCAGGGCAAGGGAAGCCACCCCTAGCTTGGTAGCAAGGGAAGTTGTAGCTGAAGGACATGCTTGGAACAACAGTTCTGAGCCACAGCTACAGACACAGGAGAGTCCAGCCATGGGTGACTCTCCCATAGGACAGTGTGTTTTAGGGAAGGTCAGGCATGCAAAGCTGGGGCGAGCTCAGCAAGGTGATCCATCCCTCCAGAGATTAAAGGAGTTAGCCACCAGTGTGGAAGGCGACTATCCGGATTCTGAAAAAAGGGAGCTTTATAGTATAACCCCCTTGTTCCCAGGGGTTACGAGAAACCCACTTAGAATCAATGGCAGGCAGAGAGAGGCAGCTTGTGAAATGCCAATTAAATGGATTTCACACTGTCACACTGTTTTCAGTCTCAGCTGAGCTGGAGTGATGCTGTCACTTTAGAATTTTTGCAGCAGCATAAGCCGCATCGGAATGCTAGCTGGGAAGTTAGCTATAGAATGTTGAGTTAGAGCTGAGTAGTCTGTGGAGTGGAGTTCGAGGAGGAGTGCTGCAGTAGGCAGCTCCTCAGTTTTTAGCTCTGACAGAGAGCTACCACTGTAGTTTGGGTAGTCTGTTCTCACCCTAGAAGAATAAAATAGAAGACAGAGAGTGAAGTGGTGGAAACCTTTTCCAGTGGGATTTCCAGTGCCCCATCCCTGGAGGGCTGGGAGGAGGAAATTCCAGGATTCAGGGGCAATCCCCTGATCCAGCCTGAACTGTGTTAAAGCTACCTGAGATTCATCTGCTCTGTGAGTACTTAAGACTTTTGTTTGGAAAAGCCCTGGGGCACTTGCATTCCTGTGGTGAGTTTTTCTCTCACAAAGGGACTCTGTCACCTAGACTGTTTTCTATTTAAAAGTGTCTGCCTACTATGGGGTCCAGAGAGAGAGACTTGCCAAGTACAGAACTTTTAGTTTGTGTCTGATTTAAAGTGCCTCACTAAAGTTGGGGTCTAGTGAAGAGACATTGCCAATTACAGAACTTTTAACTTCAGGACACCTCAGAGGTGTGTAAAGTAGTATATTAAATGTGAACAACATTTCAAGATAGCATCTACAAGTTTTCTGTGAAGGGTGTTATTAACCAGATGAATGGCCAAATATAAATTTGGAAGCAAAAGGTGGGAGACCCCCCATCTGCAGTAACCATGTTTACCTCTCTAGGTTCAGTTTGGGCACCTGTGTTTTCTCTCAGTGCATTTGGCCAGTGCCTGAAGAAAATAGTTTACCCAGATGTGGGTTGGATTTTCTGTGAGCCTGTATGTGTTCTTTGGTGGTCAAGGGTGCCACCAATAATGCCTCATGAAATATGGGAAAGTCTCCTACTACTGGCTGAGGGTGCCTAGTCAAGGGAAGCTTACCAGATCTGGCCATGTGTGCCAATCTCCATTCAGAACCAGAGAGTTCACTGTGTAATTCAGAACCAGAGAGTTTGCTGTGTAATTCAGAACCAGAGAGTTCGCTGTGTAATTCAGAACCAGAGAGTGTTCGCTGTTTCCTTCAGAACCTGAGGGTTTGCTCTGTTGTGTGCTCTGTACCTCAGTAATCTGCATTACCAGTGGGAGTAGGCCTGTGGGGGTCCATCTTCACTTTGTGATTATTCTCTGTGTATGTGAATAAAAGCCACACTCTAGAATCCCAACCTGGTTTCGACAGTACTGTTATTGCTTCCACTGTGTCTGCATTTACTTGGGTGCCCCTGACCAGAAGTACAAACCTAGCATAATTGCGAGCAAACATTTTCTCCCAGGGACCCAGATTGATGGCCATGGTAAATGGTCCCCCCCAGGTGTGAGCCAGGTAGTTGCCACACTTGGTTGCCCTGTCTGAGGATGGTAGGCTCCAAAGTACATGTATTGGTAAACTGAACTGTAGTGACAACCCCCATCCCTCTCGTTGGTGCCATGTGTGAGGAGGAGCAGCCCTGCAGTTGAACAAGGGGGCCGGGGTGGGTTACAATAGGAAGAATGAGCTCCTGTACCATGTGTGGGCTCCTAAGGGAAGACTGAAAGAAGGGGTACTCCAGAAGATTGTGGTTCTGAAGGAGTATAAGAAGCAGCTTCTGGCCTTCGCCAATGACATACCCTTTTCTGGACACTTAGGGATCAACCATACAGAAAGGTGGCTGACTAACAATTTTGACTGGCCCATTATTTTAAAGACATGACAAACTACTGCCAGATTTATTTGTAGTGCCAGAGGGTGGGAAATTTTAGGACAAGGCTAAGGTGACTTTGATCCCCCTGCCCATTGCTGAAGAGCCATTTAGATGAGTTGCCATGGACATTGTGGGGGCCACTTAGCACCACAAGTTGCACTGGCACCTGGTACATTCTGGTAGTTGTAGATTTTGATACAAGGTACCCTGATGCAGTGCTCTTGTCCTCCATTGAGACTGAGAAAGTGGCCAATGAACTGCTGGGGATTTTGAGCTGGGTGGAATTTTCACAGGAGATTCTGTCAGCCCAGAGCACCAACTTCATGTCTGATTTGATGTTTAGTTTTTCGAGAAGTGGAGTGAGGCAGCTCTGGGCCTTCTCATACCATCCTCAGACTAATGGCTCTGGTCGAGCGATTTATTGTGTCTTTTAAGACCATACTGAGAGCATTTGCTGACCAGCATGCAAAGAGAGGGACAAGTACTTACCACTATTTTCAAACAAGGAAGTTCCAAGGAATCACATGGCTATCACCCTTTGAACTCCTTGGCCACAAGATGAGGGGCACCCTTGATTTGGTAAGGGATGAGCAGGGGGTGAGTTTGTTCCTCCAAGGGGAGTCTGTTGTGGAGTATGTCCTGAATTTCTGTGCTAGGCTTATAGTTCATGGGGGTTCCTAAGGAGCACCTAGCCTCTCTGCGATCAGACAGAAGATATCAGTACATCCATGGGGCCAGAGCCTGGGAGTAATGAGTCAGGTAATTGGTGATGGTGCTCATCCTTGTCTGGCAGAGTAAATTTATTTATTTATTTATTGAAAAGTTTCACCAGGAAGGGCACACTGAACAACATGCTCATCTCATGGTGCGTCTTGGGGAAAGGGGTGAGGGGAAATTTATATGCTACACCATCAGAGTAATACAGGATACAGTATACATGACAGGCAATAGTACAGGTGGTTACAACAATACTGACATATAATATCTCATTGCCTCCACAGGCTCACTCTGAGATTACACCACTTGTCTCCTGAATCTCCTGTACACTTTTAACAGTGAATCCTGGGCCTTTCTAAGCAAATCAAGCCATAGTCGGCATGTCACAAACAAATGCTAATAGCTCAATAACCGTACATGCTAGACACAAAGTATGAGTGGCAGAGTTATTCAGCACAAAATCGCCTTTCCAATGGTGGTATGCATGTAATAAGTAATTTAGTTTTTTTCTATGCTGGTCGAAACCGGAAAAAAAAATATTTTTTTCACTAAAAAAAGGCAACATAAGCCATTTTTTATTGGAAAATATGTCAAATATCAACACCAAATTAAGCATACAGACATTAGATGGTGTTTTACTATTATGTTTGTTAAAAAAAAGATATATTTTTACTATGAAACATAATTTTGCCCCATTTTAGTCAAGGTGCTTTGGTGAGATTTGAGGGATGAATCTCAACCACACACACCATATCATAAACAAATGCATATAACTCCAAAAGTATACATGATACACACAAAGTATCAGCATGAAAGATGATCAGCACAAAATTGCCTTTCCAACGATGCTATGCGATCAATTGTAATCAATACGTTTTTTTTTATGCCTGCTGAAGTGTCAAAAAAGTGCATTTTATTCAAGCTGCCTAGGTGAGTCTTGATAGAAAAAATGTCAGCCATACACACCATACCATAAACAAATGCATATAACGCCTAAAGTATACATGACACACACAACATATCAGTGGCACAGTTGTTCCACACAAAATTGCCTTTCCAACGGTTCTATGCAATCAGCTGTACTCAATTTGGTTTTTGTTTTATACTGGCTAAGATACCCAGAATGTGTGTTTTTTTCAAAGTGCTTAAGTGGTTCTAGATTGACAAAATGTCATAAACAAATTTGAATAACTCCTAAAGTGAACATGATACACAGAAAATGTCAGTGGCAAGGTTGTTCAGCACAACATTACCTTTCTAATGGTACTATGCAGTCAATTCTAATCAATTCTGGCTGACAAGTAATATTAAAATATGTGAGTGACTTCTCCAGATGTTTCTAGGGCACACAGGAAGTCTGTAGGTGACTTCTGTAGGTGTTCTGGGACACACTGTGGTTACATTTGCTGACGCCTACAGACGTTTCTAGGAGGCAATGAGATATTACACACAATAAAATGTGCATTAGAATTTGTGTATCTTGAGAGATCAGAGTGCTAAAAAGTGCTAGAAGCTTGCGAGACATACTCCAAGGTGATAAAATAGTGCATTAGTTGACAAAATCATGGGGAGTGGTTAAGGAAGGTAAGGTAAGGTAAAAGTAAAATCATGGGGGAGTGGTTAAGGAAGGTATGATAAAGGTAAAATCATGGGGAGTGGTTTAGGAAGGTAAGGTAAAGGTAAAATCATGGGGGAGTGGTTAAGGAAAGCAAGGTAAAGGTAAAATCATGGGGAGTGGTTAAGAAGGTAAGGTAAAGGTAAAATCATAGAGGGAGTGGTTAAGGAAGGTAAGGTAAGGTAAAATCATGAGGAGCAGTTAAGGAAGGTAAAGGTAAAATCATGAGGGAGCGGTTAAGGAAGGTAAGGTAAAGGTAAAATCATGGGGAGCAATTAAGGAAGGTACGGGTACAGGTAAAATCATGGGGAGCAGTTGAGAAGGTAAGGTAAAGGTAAAATCATGGGGGAGTGATTAAGGAAAGTAAGGTAAAGGTAAAATCCTGGGGGAGTGGTTACAGAAAGTAAGGTAAAGGTAGAAATCATGGAGGAGCGCATAACAAAAGTAGGTAAAGGAAGGGGAGGGAGTAGTGAATGGGGGGAAGGGGCAGGGGGAAGGCAGGATGTAAGGTGAAGGAAGGAAGGGATAAAAAGTAGGAAAGTGAGTGAGGAAAAGTGGAGCGGAGATTTAACCACAGGTACAATTTACTGAAAGGAAGTTGTGGAGTGCCGAGGAGATGAAGTGGGGAGAGAATAAGTGGTGGATCTGGTGCAGGACAGCATTCCATAATTTGGGGAAGCAATGAGAGAAGACTGCCTGGCCAATAGTGGTGGACCGACAGGGGACTGCCATTTGTCGAGAATCATAGGATCTTAGGGAAAGGGCAGATGGTGGAAGGGGGATATTAAAGGGGCTTGACATGGAGGGAGAGATCCGAGCCAAAGCTTAGATGCAAATTTAGCACAATGGAGGTGTCTTTGGTTTTCTAGAGATGAGAAAGTGTGGGAGTGGTAGAGATTGCAGTGATGAGTGAGAGGGGAGGCATCCAGAGTGAAACGACAGAAGGAGTTAAAAAGAGTACCCAGTCTGGTTAGGGAAGACTTAGGAGTGGCACTGTAGACCACATCACAGTAGCTAAAAATAGGTAGTATCATCTTCAGGACTAGTTCTTGCCTTGTCGGTAGCGGGAGGCAGCTGCTGTTACTGTATAATGCTCCAAGCTAAATGGCAAGCAGCTTGGGAGGGTTCATACTCTGTGGTCAGGAGGGTTACGTAGTGGAGCCACCTATCAGGAGGCACATGCAATGGATCTACATTGTTAACATGTTAAAGTTCTACCATGACTGAGATGAGATGGTCTTGGCTGTATGGAGCTACCCAGAGGAGGAGACAGAGGTGGACCTGCTGGTGGATACCTTTGTAGAGGTTAAAAATGAATCCTTAGTGGACATAGTTATTTTCTTTGAGAGGCTGATACAGGCCTAAGCTACCAAAATGTGGAGGGTGCAGTGAAGATTTGATGGGATGGTCATGGGGAAGCTGGGGTGTACCATGCTGGTGGAGCAACATGTGGATACAGGGCCATGGGCCTCCCAAGAAAGCCAGCCTGCTGAGTCCCTCAGGGTATAAAACATGCCAATAAGGGGGAGATCAAGGAGGTGCTGGTTCTCTGGGTGATCCCAGTAGTCACTGGGCCTTCCCAGTGCTGCTACTGATCCCCAAGAAGGATGGGACCATGAGGTTCTGCATTGACTACCACAAGCTAAATAGCTGAATGGAGTTGGATGCATACCCCATACCCAGTAGAGATGAGGTCTTAGAAAGGTTGGGGGGTGATGTACCTGACCACCACAGACTTGACAAAGGGCTATTATCAGGTGCTCCTGACCCCTGAAGCCAGAGAAAGGTCGGCCCTTGTCACCCCATTTGGGTTATTTGAGTTTAGAGTAATGCTATTTGGGATGAAGAATGTGCCAGCCACCTTTCAACAGCTTGTGACCTGCATTCTGAATGGGGCAGGAGCTTTTGTGTTGGCATACATGGATGCCATTGCCACCTATAGTCAGACCTGGGAGGATCACATCAGGCACATGACCAAGGTATTCTGCTAATTGCAGGCAGCGGGGCTGACAGTCAAGGTGGAGAAGTGTTAGATAGGAATATCTGAGGTGGAGCCTGATGCAGCAGTCCTATAATTTGGACATTAGGGACCACAGTGGGTTGCAGCATGGAAATGCTGATGGATTGTCTAGAAAATAGCTAGGACCTAAAAATGGTGGGGAGGTGCTGTGAAAAACTACTGTGGCGTGGGGCTCTCACACAGAGAGTGAACCAGGGCACAGCAGGGTAGAGCCAGCTGGCCTACATGAAAAAAACAACATCCTTTAAGGGTGCTAAAGGAATGCATTTTCATTGGGGGATGCAACAATTTGCTATTTAATTTTGTACTTTTTTTCTATTTTAACTCTGTCTCCTAAGGGGACAGAGGTGTGCTGGGGAAATTAGACTAACACTGATGCCAGAGGAAAACTAGTTGGCCCTGGTAGGTACTTCAGTCACTTTGTCCTGTAATAAGGGGACCTCTGGTCAGTTAATGAGGTAGCTTCAAAGAAGTCAAGGTCTTTCTTGTCAGAAAACTGTCATGGCCATGCAGTGACCCCCTGCTGGGGAAGACATAGCTCAGAACAATGAGAGGGTCTGTGATTTCCAAAACCCATGATTCCAGTTTAGCCCAGTTTTCCAGAGAGGAAGTACCAGGAGACAAAGAAAGTGTTGAATTCTTGATGTCAGAGTGACATATTTGATGATTCAGCATGGGGTCTGGCAGCTAAGGCTTTAGAGGTCTTGCCAGATCCTAGCAAGTCAGTCAGTGTTGGGGCTTCATACTTTTACCATCTATGGTTGGAGTCTGTCATGGCTAACAAAGATATCTCTTGATAATAAGACCTTTTACTTGTTAGATTTAAAGAGCTAGTATAACTAAAATAGTAGACAGAAAAATGTTATAAATTTTAAGAAGCAGTCAGTTGTAACTTTATTTCTCAAGTATTTTTATTTCTGTTTACTCATTAGAAAGTTCTCTGTGTGGCAGTATTTTGTGGGATGTGTGGAATAGCACTCTGCCTGGGAGCTGACATATCTAGTTCTATCTTCCCAGCCCCCACTACATCATCGTCAGCATGACCTCACTGACTGTGACATCTCAGGTGGTTGACATGGCAGCTACTGAGTGGCTTTTTCTGAGTAGCTGTGATGTCACAGTCAGTGAGGTGACAATGCTGATGATGTAGTAGAGGGAACAGAACTAGATATGTCAGCTGCCAGGCAGGATACTGTTCCACAGATCACACCTATTAGTGTCAGGTAATGAATCTTCTAATCTCTTGGTGGGGAAAGAAAACGACCTCAGATACAAAAGGCAATAATCGACTGTTTTTAAAATCTAATATTAATTTTAGGCAGTACACTAGCTCTTTAAGAAGGATTGGGGAGTTGAATGCAAGGTTGGTAGAATGGTGTCAAACTAAAGGATACGGGGTTGTGGGCGGCTGGGGCATTACCTGGGATAATAACAATCTGTTTGCAAGGGATAGGCTTCACCTGAGCAGGGAGGAGAAGGAGGTGTTAAAACAAAGACTGGGGAGGTATATTGCAACAAAGGTGGATTTAAACTAGTTAGCGGGGTGGCAAGTGGACAGCAGGTAGGCAAGGATCCAACAGAGTGGAGTCAGAGCCTACCCCCCAGGCTAGCAGGGAAGGATTCGGGGTGGCTGAAAAGGGAGGGAGTAGAAGGGAGGAGATGGAGGATGATGAAGGGAAGGGGGCATGATGGAGGGTGGTCTCGCTGAACACGAGAAGCTTAGGCAACAAATCAGCTGAGCAACAGGCACTCTTGGCAGTGTGGAGGGTGGTTATTGCAGCTGTCAAGGAAACGTGGGCAACCGAGCACTGGGACTGGGATCTGGCAATCTCAGGTTACAAATTATACTGGAAGAACCGTGAGGAGGGAGGTAGGGTGGGATGGCAGTCCATGTGAGGGATGGGATCAAATGCACAAGGGACTTGGGGAGAACAAAGGCAATCTGGCTGCAACTCCTAAACTCAAGGGGCAGGAACTGAGGTTTGGGTGGTATACAAGCCACCACCCCAGTCTGAAGAGCTTGACAGGGAATTAGTGGGACAAATCAGAAAGGTATGTAGAAAAGGGAAGGCGGTCACCGTGGGGGATTTCAACTTGCCGAGGGTTGACTGGAGCATTCCGATCACCTCCAGTGCTAGGAAGCAAGTGCTCCTGGACACGATCCAGGAGGGTATCCTGACACAATTGGTCAGTGGACCTACTATGCTAAAGAACACTTTAGATCTGGTATTGTCAAATGGGAGGCGATAAGGGAAATAAGGGTGGAGGACCCACTAGCTGACAGCGATCACCAAATAGTGTGGTTTAATATCACAATGTGCAGGGAGCCAGAGAACTCAGTAACCCGGGTGGTAAACTTCGGGGGGGCGGATGTTGGGAGGATGCCAGAAGTACTGAAAGGGAAACTGAAGGGCATAAGGCAGGAGATGGACGTAGAGCAGAAATGGGATATTATTAAATGGGGGATTACAGAGGCAATGGAAGCCTGCACCAAGACACAGAGTAAGAGGAGCAGAGCAAGGAAACCATGCTGGTTGAACAATGAGGTAGTGGAGATGGAGAGGGCAAAACGAGGGGCACACCAGTGGTATAGGAGGACGGGGAAGGAAGGGGACGGGGAGGAGTATGCAAGATGGTCCAGGGAGGTGACCAGAAAAGTGAGAATTAAGGGGGGGGGAGACTTTTTCAGATACATCAGGGAGAGAAGAAGTGCAAGGAGACAATAGTGAGGATAAAAAAGGTCGGGGAGTGGACAAAAAAGGGGGAAGCACTGAATGAATACTTTTGCTCAGTGTTCACGGAAGAAGGGGGGCCGCTACTGCCATGAGCTAGGAGGGTGGGGATGGGGGGAGAGGAGATGACAGATGAAAGGATTGAGTGAGGTAGAGTCCTAGAGGAACTGATGGCACTGAAGGTAGACAAGGCACCAGGGCCGGGTCGTATCCACCCCAGGGTGCTGAGGAGATGGTGGAGCGTGTTGATGGAGCTGCTGATAAATCTGTACAGCACCTCACTGGAGTTGGGATATGTGCTACTGGAATGGAGGATGGCACATGTGGTGCCATTACAAGAGCAGACCAAAGGAGACGAACTGGGTAATTATTGTCCAGCAAGTCTTACCTCCATAGTGTGCAAACTCATGGAAATGATACTAAAGGAAAGACTGGTGTCATACCTGAGGACAACAGCCTCCATGATGTGAGGCAGCATGGTTTCATTTCAGGAAGTCCTATTAAAACCAACCTGATACAATATTATGACTGGGTGACAGGTGAGCTGGATAAGGATCATGCGGTGAATGTTCTTTACTTGGACTTCAGCAAGGTCTTTAATTCAGTGCCTCATGGGTGGCTTGAGAGGAAGTTAACTGGTGTAGGGGTAGGGGCAATAATGATGAACTGGATTACAAGCTGGTTGAGTGGGAGGCTGCAACGGATGGTGGTGGGAGGGGAGCTCACAACTCCAAAGCCAGTGATGAGCAGGGTGCCACAGGGCTCTGTTCTGGAACCAGTATTATTTGGGCTCATCATATCAGACATTGCACATGGGGTGGTGAGCGAGATAAGTCTGTTCGCAGATTACACCAAAATGGGAGCAGTGGTGGATGGAGCGGACGGATGGAAGCAGCTGCAGGGTGACCTAAGCAAGCTAGTGGAGTGGTCAGAGAGGTGGCAGCTGGGGTTCAATGCAAAGAAGTGTAAGGTTGTGCGCTTCGTGGCAAGGAACCCAAGAAGAGAATACTGGCTGGGATGCGGGGCTAAGCTGGGGATCACTGAGGAGGAGAAGGACATAGTGGTAATGGTAACAGTGATCATGAACAACACTGCCCAGTGCAGGAGAGCAGCTGCAAAAGTGAACAAACTGCTGGGGTGCATAGCAAGGGGAGTTTCTTCCAGGTGAAGAGAGGTGATCTTGCCCCTCTACAGGTCACTGGTAAGGCAGCACTTAGAGTATTGTGTGCAGTTTTGGAGGCCATATCTGAAGCGTGATATCAGGCTACTGGAGGGGATGCAGAGGAGGGCAACAAAGATGATATGTGGAATGGAGGGGAGAGACTATGAGAGCAGGCTGGGAGACCTGAATATGTACACCCAGGAGGATAGAAGGGAAGGGGGGGGACATGATAGAAACATCCAAGTATCTGAGGGGAATCAATAAGGATGGGGCAGATGGGGTCTTTAAGCTAAGGAGGGGAGGGACCAGGGCCACAGGCTCAAGAATAAAAGGGGAAGATTTAGGAGGACATGAGGAGACACTATTTCATGGAGGGGTGGTAGCAAATGGAATGCACTACCAGGATGGTGGTATCATGCTAATCTGTGAACAGCTTTAAAAGGGCATGGGACAAGAAGCAGGGGAGAGGAGGGTGGGTAGTTGGAGGGGCTGCAGTGGGATGATAAGGGGAGGAGGATGGGGCAGCTGCAAACTAGGGGTGATAGCTGCACACTTGAGCAGACGTAGATAGACCAGGTGGTCTGTTTCTGCTGGCACATTTGTATGTTCTTATGTAAGAAGCGATAGGAAGGTTTTTCTATTTGTTCTGCTGTGTGCAAACCATTTTCTTTTTAATTTCTGTAGTAATCCTGTAATTTCCTTAGTCTTGCATATGTGTGATATTGTGTAGATTGTGTAAATATTGTGAAATAGCAAATATTATTTTTATATACTGTACATCATGCCTCTGTGACTGAATCTTTTAGGGGAATAGATAACTGTTGGTATTGACAAATCCATGAACCATCTCTGAAGAGGGAGAAGATGGCCACCGTTACCATTTTCTAAGAAGTGAAGTGTTTTCTCAGGAGTGAGTGACAGGAAGACCATTGCCCTTAGCCAAAGGAGCACTGCACTGTGTGAGCAGTGGTTATTGTGGGATAGGGACCAAGAAAGTCCCAGGTAAGAGAATCACTTCTGAGTGGTGGCAGCTACTGAGGTACCCTTACTGGTGTGGAGGGCTGAGAAAATTGGCAACTTATTGTAGACTGAGTCTTGAGCGTGGGCAGGTTGTGACAGTGTCACAGAGTTACAGCCATATGATGAAAGGAACCCTTGTAGAGGGTTCCATCCCTACACTATGCTCAGACTGAAAACCACAAAAGATAAAGCCACAAACAAAAGAGAGCAGGGAAAGAGAGAGGTGGGCAGGCAGTCCCCCCAAGGAAGATGAGGATAGGGGCAGAAACAGCAAATTGGAAAAATGAAGGGCCTTCAACAGGCAAACGTTAGCTGGAGGTAGGAGACAGAAGGCACTTGAAGGCAACCACAGGCAGAAGGCACCCCTCAACACACGCCAAGGAGTGGTAGCAGGGGAAACAGTACACCAGATACGGAAGACACCTGGCCAAGCCAGTGGAGGTGAGGAGTCCCCAGAACCCTTATCACCTCACTGCTGCAGCTTCAGAACCAGCCAATCTTCGGTGTGACCTCTTGCTGAGCCACTGGAACATGAGCCACCTATGGACAGTACAATCATGGTGTGGCGACCCTCGGTGTGGCCTCTTGCGTGGGCCACAGGTACTTATGCCACCTCGGGGGATGAGGTACAGAGCCTGGCAATCCTCAGTTAGGCTTTGCTATGGGCCACCGGTACTACTGCCACCTCTGGGGGAAAAGCGAGGAGCTTGATAATCCTTGGTGAGGCCTTGTTATAGCCACCAGTACCATTGCCACCTTGGGACATCTATATGCAGGAGACTGGGCAACATGACTCCGAGTTCGGTGGATGACTGAAATCCCTCAAGCTAGAGCTGGGGTGGCTCCTAACTTGGCTCACTTTGTTGGGTATCAGCTAACAGCTGACTACCTATTTATGACCAGCAACTCAAACCTGGGGCATCGTGGTGAAGACTTGGAGTTGATGAATGTCATTAGAGGTGGGTGCAGGTGATGCTGGGCTTTCTGGGGACCCTCACTGGGTCAAAGATGAGCACTGGTGGAACCTTCAATAGTGTGTGTGCAGGAACCCTGGAAGAGAACAAAAATAAAATTCTGAAAGACAATCCCCCCTTCTTTATGACCGACAGCCTACCACTTTGGGCGGGGTGGCCCCCACGCTGACTCACTTTGGGGACCCTGACTACCAACTGACTCACACCACGATTGGCCTCAATGTCTCTCAGAGGAAGAAGCAGCTCGATGAAGTCCACTTGGATCTAGAAATAGCTGTGACACCCTCTGGAGCTGGAATGCTGGAGTGGAGCAGGGGTCATACTCCCCTGTGGTTCACCAGGTGGAAATGGCACCATGATAACAGTTGCCTTTGGGTTCTGGTGATGTCCCTTCAAAGCTTGCCAGCTGGGAGCTAGGCGATTGCTGCAATCATTGCCCTTAGGGAAGTGCAGTCACATACTGTAGGACAGTTGAGCAAATAGGGCAATGCAGTCATGATACATGAGGAATAGGGTAGATCTGTCACTTAGAGCTCTTCAATTGAATACGCTCAGTTCAGTCACAGTAAGCAGTTCAGCCACTTAAAACAGTTTGATTAAATACAGCAGTTCAGACACAGCAGCAGTGGGTCCAAGCAAGCAGAGAGGAGAGCAGGCAGATATAAAAAAAATACAGTTCACTCCATGGGCATTGAAACAGTCTGATGACCCACCCCTTTATTAATAGTAATCAGCTCTGGGTGCCTTCTGAATACTGAGGAGGCCAGAGGTCCAAGTCCCTTTGTCCCAGTAATGGGCTGCCCCGCCTGTCTAATAAATATGGATAAGGGACCAAGCTTCCCCTTCTCCCTCAGCAAAAGAAACTCAGAACTATTATGGGGTACCTCAGGGATCAGTCCTGGGGCCAGTTCTTTTCAACATCTTCATTAGTGACCTTGCAGATGGACTAGAGGGTAAGGCTTGTCTGTTTGCAGATGACACCAAGATCTGCAACAGAGTAGATGATCCAGATGGGGTGGGCAGAATGAGAAGAGATCTGGATAAACTAGCAAAATGGTCCGAAGAGTGGCAACTGGGATTTAATGCAAAGAAGTGCAAGATCATGCACATAGGGAAGAGAAACCCTGAAGCCACCTATAGGCTGGGAGGGGAGTTGCTAGCAGCCACAAAGGAAGAAAGATACTTGGGCATCATCATCACTGATGACCTGAAATCATCCAAGCAGACCTCTAAAGCAGTAGGTAAGACTGCTAAGGGTGTTAGGGTGTATTAGTAGAGATTATCACAAGTCGTAAGAGGAAGTAATAATCCCTCTTTACAAGACACTGGTTAGGCCCCATCTGGAGTACTATGCAGTATTGGAGGCCACACCTTCACAAGGACATTAACCAAATTGAGGCAGTCCAGAGAAGGGCAACCAAATGGTGCAGGGACTGCATCAGAAGACATATGAGGACAGATTAACAGCTCTCAATATGTATACCCTTGAGCAAAGGAGGAGAGAGGTGATATGATCGAGGCATTCAAACACCTTAAGGGCATTAACAAGGTGAAAAGAGTCTAACATGTTTAAATATAAGAAGAAGTAGGACAAGAGGACACAGCATGTGAGATTAGAGAATGTGAGGAAATTCTTTTTCACAGAAAGGGTGGTGGATGCATGGAATGGCTTACCACAAGAAGTGGTGGCTATGAATACAGTGCAGGGCTTCAAACAGGCATGGGATAGGCATAAAGGAGCAATACAAATGACTATGAATAGATAGGCCACTGACAGAGCAAAGGCCGATGGCACATTTATAAGGTAGAAAAAAAGAAATGGGCAGACTAGATGGGCCTTGCGGTCCTTATCTGCCGTCAACTTCTATGTTTCTATGTTTCTATGTTATGGCTCAGATTACACTGGGACTCTGAGAGCACGATTCTCTTATCAAGCAATCAATCAAAGCTTTATTTATCTAGGCGAAACATCATTGAGAAGAACTCATTTCAAAGACGGTCCTGGGCACAATACAATTAACACATTATAAACATAAAATGAAATAATACAATAATCAAGGATACAAATATGGATGAAACAGTGCAATAATTCCGGACAATAACTGTAACCTATATGCCTAAACTGTGACCTTTTAAAGTGATTTTCTGCTGCACCTTAATTCCAGTCTAAACTGTAACCTAGTATGCCTTTATGCCTAAACTGTGACCCTATGAGTGATTTTCTGCTGCACCTTAATTCCGGAACTGTAACCTTGTATGCCTAAACTGTTGAACTTAATAGTGTTTCTTGCTGCTCCCTAATGCTCCCTAAATCTAAACCATTGGATCCTGACAAAATTGCAACCCACAGTTTGTTCTCAATTTATCACCTGCCTGCAGAGCACCTTACTACCACGTAATTGGGACGGTCCCTCTTAGCCCGTGGTTCTGCGTCACCGTGAATTGCTTTGGTTACATCTCTAGGCTCCCCATAGCACAATTAATTGGCAAAGTGCAAACTACAGGAAGCGAGTGTTTTTAATTAATCCCTTAAACCAGGCAAGAAATCTCGTGGGTAGCACGCCACTCAGCTCCTCGCCCTGCCCCAACTGCCATGATTGTACTTAATTACCTACCTCTCCTTTCCCTCCTGCTTGCTCCTGGATCCAAGTTTGAGGGTCCTAGTAGAGGTCGCGAGGGTCTTGGGCGAACCCTCCCCACCCCAGAGACTGCATACAGGTACGGACAAACAAAAGCGGCTCGCTGAGGAGCACCAGAGAAGAGTGTGTGTGTGTAGGGGCCCCCACCGCCAAGCGTCGGCTCTCCACCGCCCCCACCACCACCCTTGGTGAGCACGCCCTTTTATAGGGCCTCTGGAGGCTTCAGGAACCAATCAGCCCACTTCTCCATCTGCAGCCTATACTACTCAGCAACTAGGGGCAATGCTGCATCACTACACCTATTGCTGGTTTCCCTTGGCCCTGCTTCATGTACTAGCTGCTATGCTACGGTTACTCCTCCTGCTATACATACAACTACCCCATCTAGTCACTCCCTCTGCCACCCTCCTGGGCCACTCACCACTTCTGTGTTCCCAATGGCTGCCTGACTGGCAGTCGCCTCAAACTGTAACCCCTGAGACCTCCTCTAGTCATAAATCCATAGCCACCTACACCTTTTGTGCTGACTGGTCTCTCCTTGCTGCCCTCCCTTTGTCTCTTTTCTCCCATACTCATCACCCCATGCATAGCACCCTCTGCTCCTCCTGCAACTCCTGTCAGCCTCGCCACCTGTGACCCCAGTCCCTGCCTCCTGTCTCCTAACCTCGGCTCCTATTATTGGCCACACCCCACATAACTAGCCTCCCCATCCCCACATTCCCCACTATGAAAGGGCACCCTGGCTGTAGCATGCAATCTCACAAAGCCTCGAAATGGCACCCAATCTGCAGGTTCCTCCTCCTCCTCCTCTTCCTCCTACTCACATCAGAAAATGTACACCCCAACCCTGGCCCTGCCACAACTACTGCACCTGCCCACCCACCAACTAGCGGACTGCGTATGACACACCCTTAATGTCTGTAGCCTTCTAAAAAATTGGGACTCCTTCCAGGGCTGGGTCCACCAGCACCAGCTTAACATCATTGCGGTTGGTGAAACCTGACTTTCCCCATCGATTCCAGACTCATCGCTAACCCTCGCTGGGTACAACTTATACCGTGCAGATTGACAGAGTAAGCGAGGGGGGGCTGCGCCGTATATACTAAAGATATCCTACGTGGGCAGCCACTTCCCACCCCCCAGCTACACCCCAGACCACAGGCCCTCACTATAAAAATCACACTGGGAAACTCCAAATCCCGCCCCCCCCATCACTACGGTCTACATTCCCCCAGGGACCAGAAGGCGGCCTTCCACTCTGTATTGTCCTACCTGACCACTCTTCCGCCACAAGCCAAGAAAATCGTACTTGGAGACTTTAATATTAACTGGCTTGACAAAGCTGCCACACCCCGTTCATAGACGCGGCCACTGCCCAAGACCTTACACACGTCGTCTCATCCCCTGCCCGACTGAACCTGAGCTCTGGGTCCTCCTCCCTGCTGGATCTGGTATTCACCAACCGCCCCCTTAAAATCACTAGTACTACTTGTAACCCCCAGGGGGCGCTACCCTTAGGGCTACTACCCCTGTCTGCCCCCACGGAGGCAGGGTGAGGGGCCCAGATCCGTTGACAGGTGCCTCCACCTAGAGGTTGGGGTTAGTACAGTTAAGACTACCTTTCGGTTACAGCCTCTGGGCTACTGCAACCCCCTTTCATCCCATGAGTGACTCACACTGGTGCCAGCAATTTTTTCACCAGTACACTTACCCCACGGATAATATATTCCAGCTCACTCCGGGACCCCGTAAAGTAAGGTACAGTTATATCACAGTCACCATGCAGCAGCTCATCAGAAGAGTACAAACCAGCCAGGTGTAGTTATAACACAGCAATCTGATTTATTACAAGGGCAGATAACAAGGAAAAGGGGGGGAAAATCAGGTTGATTGGCTTACACTATTCCTACACACCTAGGGCTCTATGCACAGGCCTAACCCTATGATTTACTGTCCCTGGGTACCCAAGCCCTAACGGCTAGTCCAAACGTGGCAGCTGGTTGGGGCCCTTAACACAGACAAACATTTCAGTCCTGAGCAGGTCAGAGTAGGAGGAAAGTTTAATTAGGCAGTCAGCAATACAATAATGCACTGAAACCACTGTGTAAACACTCTGCAGGGAGCTACCCTGGATCAGTACTCACAACCCCAGCAAATAACGATTCCTTCAACGCTATCAGGATGGAGCCTGACCTTCACCAGCCTTCTCACACATTTATATGGCAAACAGCAACAGAGGGGTACCACACCAGGCAGCTGCTTCCAAGGCTCCCACGAACTCACAACCACTGCAAGGCTGCAACGGCAGCTTCAGCCTTCCCATGAAATGAGCGAAACTCAGAAAATCCTCCAGTCCTCCTACAGGTCGAGCCTGGTGGGTAGCTATACAGGGCACAGCCTCCTCTGATCGCCTGCCGGCGGATTTTAGAGCAAACTCGCTCGCGGAGAAAACGGCCGCCTCAGGCCTTCACGCGCTTCCCGCGCGAACACTTCCCAGCGCAGAAGCACAGAAGCTCCTCACTCCTCACCAGCCACAACGCATCTGCCCTTGGCAGCACTGAGCACTCCTTTCAGATCGGGCGCTACCCGTTTTCATTGGCTGGCTGCACATGCCAGTCATTTCCTCCTGCTCTCAGTGGTGCGAAAAAGCGCCATAGCCCATAATGCCTTTCCCAAATACAAACAGTTCCTCTATTGGTCAGCCAGCTCTGGGGGGTCCCAAGGTACTGATTGGTCCAATTCAATAGTTCTGGACCAAAATGGAGGAGGCAATCAAAACCATCTGTGCTGCAAAGCAAGGCAGGTTAGAACAACTACACTATCATTATTATTTTACAGCATTTTAAGCAAACATTTACATCCTCCATCAGAACTCCTGTGCACCAATAGCAATGACAGCTGGGAGCGCTTACCGGCAGCCCGGCAGGATTCGAGCATTGCAACACTAAACCCCTCCCATTTCAACTAATTATGATCACCAGGCAGCCCTTAAGGGACAGTATACTGGAGGCCTTAAAAGAGCACGCAACGGATCCCAATTTAAGCGGCTTCATGCCGATCACCAACCAGGCATAAGGCACATTAGGAACCCCCATTTGCAAGGGGGTTACACCCTCCCTGGCCTGGAAAAGCTTGGCGTCTGCGTCAAGCAATTACCCTTGAGGCTATTTAGGCGAACATCCCAATTAACACTATATCACATTTTACCTTACATACATGAATATTAGATTCACAGTGTACTATAGTTTATACACATTATACATATAAAGTCTTATTCCTCTTTAACTCAGGTCATGGGTTCCTGCTCGTGACACCAGGACTAAGGGAATCCCTCTTCTCCTAGTTACTAATGGGTCCCCTGAGGCAGGGACACCACACTCAAAGGGCATTACTAACAATCTGGAGTTATCCCCAAGGCTAACTTAGGCAAAGAACTCAGGGACACATATACCCCTTGTGAACCACATTTAAGGCAGGTCCACTGGGCTGACCCAGAGATTCATAGCTCAACTTTATTACTGGCCGTATTTGTTGGCCGGATCGTCTAGGGGTCTCGGGGATCCTAAACCATGCCCTGACTCCACTTTAGTATCAGTGACATTAGCAACGGAATCTCCTCAAGGAGAACAGGTTCAGTGCTCATAATACTATTAGGAGCTTGACCTTCTATCCTGAACCCACCTGACTGGGCTCATCTGGGGGTTTAGGTACTAGAGGGAACCATCAGGGCATTCAAAATATTCTTCAGATTAGGGCATATCACTGGCTTGTTCCCCATCTCTCACTCTCTTCTTCTGAAAAGTCAGATAATTCAACCAGGCCAGACAGTTTAGCCAGGCCTAAGGACTCAGCCCTTGAGCTTGTCTGCTACCCATTCATCTTCTGGAGGCATTGCCTCCGGGACAAAGTAGAGGGCTCAATCAGCAGAGGCGGGCCAATTTCAGTTCCGAGTTAACAAGGGATTGCCCGAAACAATTGACTCAGTTCACTTAAAGAGGATAGTATTCAATATCACCTTAGCTATCTTCCAACACTGAGTGTTGATCATCTCCTTCTGCAGGAGGGGTGGGACAAGGCTCCTTGGTGGACTTGTTGGGCTCCACAGGCTTGGTTCTTCTCTTAGCAACAGATCTAGTCACAGGCCGGGAAGGAGTGGCAGTGGAAGGTTCAGCTTCAATCAAGATCTGCCCAATCGGCAGCAAATGATTTCTGTGTATGGTTTTCACATCTTTTGAATTGTTTTCAGGCTGCACTTTATATACAGGTAGGTCTGCCAGCTGTCCCACAACAATATGAGGGAGGTGATGCCATCTGTCGGCAATCTTATGTTTGCCATGCAGCCCCAGATTTCTCAACAGCACTCTATCTCCTTCTCTCAACTCTACTGTTTTCACTTTTTTGTCATATCTCTCCTTGTTAGCCAGATTTCGTTTAGCAGCCATGGTCTGGGCCAGTTGGTAGGCATGGTTTAATTGGGCCTTTAATCTCTGTAAGTACTATAGATGGTTTTCTGCTCGTACCTCATTGGGGGAAACCCCAAAACACACATCCACTGGCAATCTAGCCTCTCTCCCAAACATCAGTCGATAGGGGGAAAACCCTGTGGCATCACTTTTTGTACAATTGTAGGCGTGAACTAAAGTGCTGATCTGTTGGCTCCATCTCGATTTATCTTTTGATTGTAAGGTGCCCAGCATATCAAGCAATGTAATGTCGATTAAATCTTTCAGGCTGAGGTCTCCTGTGGATGATAGGGGGTGGTTCGTGATTTTCGTACCCCACAAAGATAGCATCTCTTTAATCAAACGACTCTCAAAGTCCCTTCCCTGGTCTAGATATGAACCGCGCGGGGCCCCATAGTGGCCTAAAAGTTCTCAACAAGTATCTTAGCCACCGTTGCTCTCTGATCCTTGGTCGGGAAGCCTGTGCGTACGGGTAAAATGATCAGTGACCACCAATATGTTGCTGACACTTTTCAGATCAGGCTCTAAACTCAGGAAATCAATACAGATCAGTTCCATAGGAGCACTAGTGGTAATGTTGACCAGGGGAGCAGCTCTCCGGAGTAGCAGCTTTTCTTCTGAAACAACAACCACAGGCCTTGACATACTGTTCCACATCCGTACTCATCTTGGCCAATAGAATGCGAGCCGTACCAGGTCAAGTGTTCGATCTATGCCAGGTGCCCCATTTGATTATGCAATGACCTTAGGACTAGTTCTCTGAAGCTGATGGCAACACCAGTTGTTGTCGGTGTACAGCCTCCTTATTCACAGTCTCTATATAGTAGTTGGTTGATCAGCTTTATTGGGCCCTTCTTTATACAACAAGGTAGTCCGTAAGTCAGTGGAGCGTAGTTTGGATACATCCCTTCCGGCCCGCAAAACCTCTACGACCATTCTTATCATAGGATCACAGGATTGAGCCTGTTGGAGATCATCATTGTTGAGTTGCGGCAGGGAGCTGGTGTCCAATGCAGAGAAATGACAGTAAGCGGCAGGTATTCAGTTTTCGGTGACCCCAAACAATCTCACACAGTCCACCATGTCAGGAGATGCCTGTTTTCTTTATCAAATTTCTGGCAGAGGGCTCTTATGTCAGATTCGGACAACCGGACCCATTCAGTCTGGGGCAGGCCTCCGAGAGAGAGCGTCCGCAGATCTGTATGGTTTAGGCTCGCCCGGTATTCTACAGCGTAATCATAGGTGGCCAAGGCAGAGAGCCCCCTATGCAGTAGCATCCAATTTGGCAGAGGTCTGTACATAGGTCAGAGGGTTGTTATCAGTCTTACTAATATCTTGGCACCATACAAATAGTCATGAAACTGATCAACAATGGCCCACTTAAAGCCAAAACTCTAGTTTGTGCAGGGTAATTTTCTCTGAAGGTGTCAGACTTCTACTGGCAAACGCTACAGGTCTCAGCCCATTCAAGTGCTCCTGGTATAACACAGCCCCCAATCCTTGTAGACTGGCATCAGTATGAAGAGTGTAGGGCTTGACTGGGTCAGCATAGGCCAGTACTGGAGCATGGGTAAGTTGATATATGATGTCGTGAAAAGCTTCCTCACACTCAGCAGTCCACCAATCCCTGAACATATTGTTTGGCTGAAAATACTTCTTTTCTATGTCAGTGTGCACACCCTTCTTATACTTTTTGTGAGTAGGCGGATACCCCTGAGTGAGATTAATGAGGGTAATCACTCTGAATAGTCTCTGACAAACCGCCTATAGTATCCACAAAACCCCAGGAATTGTTCAGCTCTTTTAAATTCCTGGGTTGAGCCAAGTAGTCAACGTCTCCACCTTGCCAAGGGTCAGTCTCTATGCCCTCAGTGGACACTATGGCCCCTATATTTCACGGAAGTCTGGAAGAATTGACACTTGTCGATAGACAACTTAAGGTGAAATCCTCCAACCGATCCAGGACTTTGAATCATCATTGCTCGTGTTCTTCAGTGATCGCCAAACACTATAATGTCATCTAAATAGACCAAACACTAGAGTGAGTTCTATGTCCCCACAGCTCGTTCCATCAAGCACTGAAAAGTGGCTGGGGCACCCAAATTCCTTGAGACATCCAACAAACTCATAGAAGCCTAAAGGGCAAATGAAAGCAGTCTTCTCCCGGTGGTCTGGGGCCATCGGAATTTGGTAATATCCGCTCCGAAGATCCAACACAGAGAACCACTTACTACCATTTAAACAATCCAAGGCGTCTTGTATGCGTGGCATGGTATATTGATCCGGAATGGTCCGGCCTATTCAAAGTGCGGTAGTCTACACACATCCGAACTGCCCCATTCTTTTTCCTTACTACTACGATGGGGGAGGCATAGGGGCTCCTAGACTCTTGAATTACACCAGCAGCCAACATCTCTGCAGATGCCACCTCATCATCTATGTCAGCGGGAGCCAGATTTCGGGATCTCTCTCGGAAAGGTCTTTCGTCGTGCAATCGAATGTGATGCTCAGCCCCTTGTACACATCCTACATCCCACTCCTTCAGGGAAAAAACCTGGTCCCTCTTGGCAAGCCTCTCACTGACCCTTCGTTTCCAGTCGGCGGGCAGCGGGGAATCACCGAAGTCAAACAGATCAGGAGTAACTTTATCATCCGTCCGGGAACTCTTTCTATTTGGTAATACAGCAGCATCTGCACAATGAACGCTAGCTAGGGTACACCCTCTTCTTATTCGAATCTCTTTATCAGACACATTGTGCACTTGAACCATCACCCTCTTAACGTAAGCATGGGCTCTAGCCGGCAGAATGCTGGGTTTGAGCAACAACCCCTCAGGTAATCCCCCTCCACAGGCATATCCAGCATCAACAACTTATTCTTGACATCTGTTTTTAGTCGTACCTCTCCATGCAGAACACATTGTGCATTTGGGGCAAGTACCATGGGGGCTGGATCCTTTTTCCACACCACCCCCACAGGGCCTTCAGGTTCCTCCAGACTACCCTTCTTCTGAGTGGCCCTGACCTTTTGAATCACAGCAGGTATGCTCAAAGCTCACCCCATCTGGAATGCTCACTTCTCTGAGCACAATTGGGCCAATCGTCCAGACATGTGTGCATTTGTCCCAATCAACAAGGGCACCTCATCGTACAGTCCAGTGTGGGGGCAAACTAAAACTAAGGTTTCCACTTGCTCATCTATTCCATTCACAGTTGTAGGGAAGGATAACCAGACATGGATGTACCCCAAATACGGATAGGCCTTGTCGTCCAACCCCCATACATGTAGACCAGTTAGAGGCTGCAGGGCACCTCAGATAAGTGTGCTTGGTACCAGTCCTGAAACATGATGGTCACCTGGGAGCCACTGTCCAGTACAGCTGCTGAGTGGAATTCCATTTACCCGCACCGGGTCTCCATGACGGCCCGACCACATCAGACCAGTTGGGGGTAGCAGCATTGGTAGCCCGGCGGGCATGGGCCTGAGTCACAAAACTTTTCTTGGGGGCCAGAGACTGGGCCTGGCGGTGTCGGGCGATCAGTCTGCTGTTAACTTTCCTTAAATTCTCTGGCCTCTGGCACTCAGGCTGGAAATGCCCATCTTCCCCATAGTGGTAACAAAACTTGGGGTCCCGGGGATCACTATTCTGAGGGGGGCCCTGAGGGGAGTGAGAAAGCTCTCTAGGGCTAGGGTTCGGGGCTCTACATGACTCAGGGGCCCCGGGCTGAGTAGGGTACACAGTAGACTGCTTTAAGTCCCTCACCAGTTCCGTAAATTCCTGATCTCAGCCCTCAACTCACCCTTCACGTAGGGGTCAGAGGAAACAGCTTGCATCCCCACAGTACCTGGAAAATCTGGGGACCCCTTGGACCCTCCAGGTGAGCCAGTCTCCTCAGGGATGTTAGACTCAGGGGTCCCACTAGGGTTCACTGCCCCCACACAGGGTTCCCACCCCTCTTCATCAGTTTCCACTTTCCGAATTTCCCTCATCAGCTGACAATATTCAGGTGGGGTGGCCCGCCGATCATGCAACTTGAGTTTCAGCAGCGTTACACTAGAGAATCTGGCAGACTTTAAAACATGTTCTAACCGAACCTGATTCAGGGCTGTAGCAGTGATTCCCCCTTTTCTATAAGACTTCTGCAATGCCCGCTCCACTCTAGTAACAAAAGCGGACAGTTTTTAATTTCTCCACTGCTTAGCAGACCTGAATTTACATAGTAAATCTTCACCAGTCTCTGTACTCCCAAAAACCCCTTCTAATGCAGAGAGATACTCTGCAGCGGTGGCTTCCGGACAGGTGGCACAGAAGAATCTAATGGCTTCTAAGGCAGGACCCCGCAAACTCTCCATCAACCTCTTCCTTTTCTCCCCCTCAGAGCATTGCCACTCCTGGACTAAAGGGGTGGCACAGTCCATCAAGCTTCCAGGCCATCCTCCCAGAGAGGCACTGGTACCGTGCCAGAAAAGTTTTAACACAGTAGGAATCAAGCTGTATGGATGGGACTGCCAGGGCAAAGAAGCCAGCACGGAACTTTTAGGCGGGCAGGGAGGTGCCGGGGAACCCTGAGGGTAGTATCACTGGACAAATCCAAGGCTTGCAACAACTCCTGGGTAGTCCTCCCTCCACAGCTAACAATTTAAGCAGTTTTTCTTTAAACTGTTCATCTGGGGACCCCCAGGGTGACTGACCCACTTCGGATATGAATTAGCCTCCACCCCTGGGACGCACCCTCCAGGTAAATCACAGGAGGTACCTTCTCAGGGTCAATGGCCACACTGCATAGGAGTAACACCTGCAGTGTCTGGTCAAGCAGATCAGCCATACGCCCTTTCACTTCAACCTTACCCAAACACTTTACTCACTCAGCAACAGAGACAATATCAACAGTTGAGGTACCCAGGGGCACATCTAACAATAATACAATCTTCTGGGAGTCTAGCTCTTTGACTTCACCCCAACCCAACAGTCTGTGTACCATGGTTTAATGGGTTCCAGTTTAATTTTTTCCAACATATCCCCTTCCATTTTTTCCATTTCTGATGTATTTCCTCACTGAGCCACTAGGGGATGCAAATCCCAGTGGTGCCTCCAATTTGTAACCCCAAGGGGCGCTACCCTTAGGGCTACTACCCCTGTTTGCCCCCATGGAGGCAGGGTGAGGGGCCCAGATCCGTTGACAGGTGCCTCCACCCAGAGGTCGGGGTTAGTACAGTTAAGACTACCTCTGTTACAGCCCTCTGGGCTACTGCAACCCCTCTTTCGTCCCACGAGTGACTCACACTGGGTGCCAGAAATTCTTTTCACCAGTACACTTACCCCATGGATAATATATTTCAGCTCACTCCGGGGACCCCCTGTAAAGTAAGGTACAGTTATATCACAGTCACCATGCAGCAGCTCATCAGAAGAGTACAAACCAGCCAGGGTGTAGTTATAACACAGCAATCTGATTTATTACAAGGGCAGATAACAAGGGAAAGGGGGGTAAAATCAGGTTGATTGGCTTACACTATTCCTACACACCTAGGGCTCTGTGCACAGGCCTAACCCTACGATTTACTGTCCCTGGGTACCCAAGCCCTAAAGGCTAGTCCAAACGTGGCAGCTGGTTGGGGCCCTTAACACAGACAAACATTTCAGTCCTGAGCACGTCAGAGAAGGAGGAAAGTTTAATTAGGCAGTCAGCAATACAATAATGCACTGAAACCACTGTGTAAACACTCTGCAGGGAGCTACCCTGAATCAGTACTCACAACCCCAGCAAATAACGATTCCTTCAACGCTACCAGGCTGGAGCCTGACCTTCACCAGCCTTCTCACACATTTATATGGCAAACAGCAACAGAGGGGTACCACACCAGGCAGCTGCTTCCAAGGCTCCCACGAACTCACAACCACTGCAAGGCTGCAACAGCAGCTTCAGCCTTCCCACGAAACGAGCGAAACTCGGAAAATCCTCCAGTCCTCCTACAGGTCGAGCCTGGTGGGTAGCTGTACAGGGCACAGCCTCCTCTGATCACCCACCGGCAGATTTTAGAGCAAACTCGCTCGCGGAGAAAACGGCCGCCTCAGGCCTTCACGCGCTTCCCACGCGAACACTTCCCAGCCCAGAAGCACAGAAGCTCCTCACCCCTCACCAGCCACAATGCATCTGCCCTTGGCAGCACTGAGCACTCCTTTCAGATTGGGCGCTACCCATTTTCATTGGCTGGCTGCACATGCCAGTCATTTCCTCCTGCTCTCAGTGGTGCGAAAAAGCGCCATAGCCCATAATGCCTTTCCCAAATACAAACAGTTCCTCTATTGGTCAGCCAGCACTGGGGTCCCAAGTACTGATTGGTCCAGTTCAGTAGTTCTGGACCAAAATGGAGGAGGCAATCGAAACCATCTGTGCTGCAAAGCAAGGCAGGTTAGAACAACTACACTATCATTATTATTTTACAGCATTTTAAGCAAACATTTACATCCTCCATCAGAACTCCTGTACCACTAGCAATGGCAGCTGGGAGCACTTACCAACAGCCGGGCGGGATCTGAGTATAGCAACACTTAAACCCCCTCCCATTTCAACTAATTATGACTGCACCAGGCAGACCTTAAAGGGACAGTATATGGAGGCCTTAAAAGAGCACTCAACGGATCCCCATTTAAGCGGCTTCATGCCGATCACCAACCAGGCATAAGGCACATTAGGAACCCCCATTTGCAAGGGGGTTACATACTGTTCTCCCAAATGCCCTTAGTGACCACTCCCCTGTCCTCTGCTCCTGGACGTGCAAATCACCCAAATTCCCCCCCCCCCCAAAATAATCTATCAGCGCAAACTTGGCCCAGGCAAACTTGCACAACTCAAAGCATATCTCAGGACAATGGACTGGTCCTTCATTACGAAGGCCCCGGACCCTGACAGAGCCCTTGACCTCTTCATTTTCACCTTTAACACCATTTGTGACAAATTTGCCCCCATCACCAAAAGGGTGGCCAAAGACAATCCGGCACCGTGGATTACTGAACATCTCCTGGACCTCGTGTGGACCAGAGACTCCTTATGGCACCTCTCCAATGAGACTGGCCTGCCAGCCAATAGACAGAGCTATAGAGAGGCTCGGAACAAATGTACTTGGTCCTTGCACAAAGCAAAAGCAGAGTACTACAAGACTTCCCTAACCAACTCCTGGGGTTTAGGCCGAAAGTTCTGGGCCAATATTAAGGACCTCTGTGGCAACGTTCCCAACACTACCCCTAATCAGATTATGGTTGATGGGTGCCTTACCTCTGACCCAGCTCGAATGGCCGCTGCCTTCAATGACGCCTTCTCTAACCTCAGCAAGGTTCTCCCCCTAAACTTCTTTGACCAACCCGCAGCCACCTCCCCCTCCCCCCAATAGCCCCTCCCTTTTGTCTGCGCAGCATTACACCTAAGTGCGCTGAGCCTTATCTCAGAAGGGCACTAAGTCACTCCTGATATATAAGAGTGACACCTTAGACCTGAAACTCCTTCGACTCTCTCTCCCTGAGGTGCTCAACCCCCTCACCCATATACTAAACCACTCCTTATGCCTGGGGAAATTCCCCTCCTGCTGGAAATCTGCCCACATTATGCCGATATTTAAAAATGGGGACCGTGCCCTTACTAACAACTACCATCCTATCTCCATTCTCCCTCCCTATCCAAGGCCCTTGAGAGGATGCGTCTCGGATCAGCTACGGACCACCTCAACAAATACAACCTGCTTAGCAAACAGCAACACGGCTTCGGAAGGACATAGATACCCACTGCCTCCTAGACCTCACCACTCACATTCCTCCGCATTAGATAGAGGTCAAACCAGAGGGCTGTCTTCATTGATCTCACAGCATGCTCAACACCGTTAACCACCCGCTCCTGCTATCTGCACTGACCAACACTGGATTCTCTCAGGATGCCCTTGGCTGGTTCTCTGATTACCTGTCTAACCGTTCCCAGCAGGTCAAATTGGGAACACCCTATCTAGTAGGCTACCTGTTCTCTCTGGTGTCCCGCAGGTCCATCCTCGGACCACTACTGTTAAGCCTCCTTCTTAACTCCCTCCCCAGTACTTGCCCTGGGAACCTACTCCTCTGTGCAGATGATGCCGTCCTTTATACCTCCAACTCTGACCATTTGCAACTCCACCTCTCCCTTCAATCCTCCTTTAGTAGCGCTGAAAAATGGTTAGCCTCTGGCGTCTTATCCTGAACTATAACAAGGCTAAGGTTATGTTCTTTCCACCACTCAACGCTAGAAAGGAACTTTGCCCTCAATTACAGACAAGCCTGGCCCGCTGGAGCAAGTGGACTCCTTCAGATACCTGGGTATTACCCTTGACCCCGCACTCACTTTCCACCAACATATCCACCTCCTATCTACTGCCCCTCAATGTGCGGCTCAGGCTCCTGTATGCGCCTCAAACACTGCTTTACCCCAAAGCGCATTGAGGCTTGCTGTCTCCTCCTCTGTCCTCTCCCTGCTAGACTATGGCTTACTCGTCTATGGGGCGTGAACACCTCGGCCCTCCATGAACTTTAACGTCTCTAAATAGAAGCCTGTACCAAGCCTTACCTGAGCTGTGACCACCTAACTCACACATGCTTTCTATACAATGACACCAACTGGCTGAACCTTGACAACAGGATTAGGTTCCACACCTGCCTCATGGCAAAATAAATTGCCCTAGGCCTGTGCCCCCATAGGACTCACACCATCAATACGACCGGCCCTGACACTTAAGCAAACTCTTAGCTCTGGAAAGCAACTCCTCTCTGTCCCCCGCTGCCGTACCTCCCAATTCCATAGGTCCTTCATCTACAGAGCCCCTTCCTAGATGAACAGCCTGCCCACCCCACTTGCAAAAGAGATCAGACTTGGACCCTTCAAAACCTCTCTTAGAGACCTCTTACAGACCTCAAACCACTGCGATTGTCACTGAAATACCTCACACTATTCTGTCCGACTAAGGCCACTGGCCGGCTTCCTCTACCCTACTCGCCACAACCTGTGTCCCCCTAGCCTAACTCTTCACCTGTGTGCTATTTGTATTGTGTGTTGCACTAACTTTTCCCTAGTTTTTTTCACTGTTAGCCTCACAATTGCTCTTGTAACTACCTGACTATGTACTGATGTACTGCTATGTAACCTGTATGTCTCTGTATGTAAATTATGTGACGTGGAACCTTTGTGAAGGAGTCTCTGACTCAAAGGTATTTCCGAACCTCCAATAAATAAATAAATAAATAATCAAGTATACAAAACAATACAGCAATACAGTAACCAAGGATACAAAACATACACTCATCATGTAATTATGTAGACAGTGGTACAACTGGAAACATCAGGTTAACATAGAATACACAGGGACAATTTCAATTAGGAGATGATGATACGCGCAGGGCCGCAGTAATGGGGGGGATAGTGGGGAAGTTGTCCGGGGCCCAGAGCTCAGGAGGGGCCCACCTGAGGAGCTGGCATTACCCTTGGCATTAGCTGGTTTGGGAAACAGGGGGCCCATTTCCATTGACTTGTCCTGGGCCCCAAAATCCATAGCTGCAGCCCTGGATACACGCAGAATGAAGCTGAGATGGGGTGGGAAAAAGGAATAGGTGAAAGGAAGGGAAGGGACGGATGGCAGTACTGAGGTGAAGTAAGGTTAAGTTCTTAAGTTCTACAATTGCAAGTTTCAGTAATGGCTCGTTTGAACAGGGTTTTAAAGGTGGACAGTTTTGGGCAGGATGACCATTTTTAGGGTTTTCTGCAATTTGTTCGATGTGGAAGGGAGGGAATGGCTTAATGCTGACTTACCAAAGCAGTTTTGACTTTAGGAATAACTAGAGATATATAAGAAAGGTTTCTCAATGCATAGCTTCCAGGAGAACAAATTAGTAGGCAATCGGAAATATATTGGAGTAATTTGAATGTAATGGTTCTGAAGGTTAAGCTGGCTGCATTTCTGTGGCGTCTGTTGTGTTTGGTGGCGGAAAAAAAGTACCTTAAACACACAAGGGACTTGGTAGTAAGAAAAACAAGCCACACTGAAATCTAGGCCTTCTCTGTTTACTTCCATTCAGCAGTACATACAAGAGGAAACTGAACTGAAAACACAGGCACACTTACAGGAAGCACATTCTCTTAAAGCTGTACTGTCTCTAACATTTCTTAAAGATATACTACACATAACAGTGTCTGTAGCTGAGTGAAGTCCAACCAACTAGTGCATATAGAGAGCAGTGATGTGTAAAATAGGGTGCTCCTGTAATGAATCTTGGGGCCAGATGATATAAGGTGTCAAGCTTTTTTAAGGTAACGGAAGGGCCTTGACCATAAAGAATATTTGCATAGTCCAGAAAGGGGAGAAAGGTTGACTGGACAATTCTGGTTTTTGCTTCCACTGTTAGTAAGTGTTTTATATGGAAAAATATGCTGAGTCTCTGCTTGAGCTTTTTTGTGAGTTCCTCAATATGCTCCGAAAAAGACAGTTTGTGATCAGTTCATACTCCCAGATATTTAAATTTGACTACAAAATCTAGGGGTTCACCAAGGATGGTTGATATCTGAGGTGCAGCACCCAGGAGGTAGTGTAAGATGACTTGGAAGAAGAAGAGAAAAGCATCACTTTTGTTTTGGCATTTAGAAGCAACTTTAGTTGCAACAGGCTTTTCTGCAGGTGACTTGAACTTGAGTTGAAGGTCTAGGGCAGTTTTTCAATGGATGGCCTGAAGACATACAGAACTGTGTCATCGGCGACTAGGTGAATGTTGGCGATTGTATTCCAGAGTGTATATTATTTATAGAAGTGCGAAGAGAAGAGCCCAGGATAGAGCCCTGTGTACGCCTCTTGGAATGGTTTTTAGTGGGGAGAGGTCACCTTCAGCCTTTACCTGCTGAGAATGGTCAGTGAGGTAGCAAGTAAACCACTTTAAGGCCATTCTACCCAGTCCAGTATTACAGAGGATGTCCAGGAGCAAGGCATGGTCCACCGTGTTGAATGCCTTGCTCAAATCCAGAACAGGGCACAGTCATAGTGTTTGTTATCAAGGGCATTCAACCAGTCACTGATTACTTGCAAGCACAGTGACTATGCTATGGTTCAATCTGAACCCTGACTGAAAAGGTGTAAGAAGATTACAAGAGTCTAGGTTGTCTCTAATCTGCTGATTCACCAATTTTTGTAACAGTTTAGAAAGGATAAGAAGCAGAGAAATAGGCCTGTAGTTGTTAAGATTGCTAGGATTACCAGATTTAAAAAGAGGGATGACATATGCGGTTTTCCAAATTGTCGGAAGGGTACCCTGTGTGAAGAACAAATTAAAAAGGTGGGTAATGGGTACAGCTAGGATATGATGGTTTATTTTTAGGAAGAACGGAGCTATAAGATCTGTGCCTGCACTTTTTCTAGTGTCTAGCTTGAGAAGCAAGTCCTCCACTTGCTTCAGTGAGATTGGGGTAAATAAGAAGGCAGATTCATTCCCAGTGGGAGCACGAAGAGCAGAAGCCTTATCCTGCCCACATAACTGGTTTCAGAAGTTGTTAGCTGGTGATAAGTTGAAAGCCAGCCTCATGATGGAAAAATGGTTATTTAGAAGATTTAAAATATTGTGCTTGTCTGTGTGGGTAGTGTTACTGGTTGTAATGTTTGTAGGGGAGAGTTGGAGGACCTGTGTCCTTTGACCTCCTTGAGAGTCTTCCAGAATTGAGAGGAGCAGTTTGTAGATGCATCTGATTTGATGGTATAGTAACTAGCTTTTGCCGTCCTAATAAGTTTTGTGCACAGGTTTCTAGCTGTCACTGAAAGGCTACCCAATCGGTGGGGAGTTTGATCTTTCTGTTTTTACCAAAGGGCATCCCTATGGAGAAGAGCTGCCTTAAGGCTGGTTGAGAATGACAGACAGGATGATTTCTTGGTCTGTGTTTCATCCAGGGAGCATGCCGTTTATCACGTCAGAAGAATCTTGTGGAAAATGTCATAGGCTTCATTAATGGTAGTGGCAAGATAGAAGTCTTGCCAGCAGGAATATTGTAAATCAGATAAGAAGGCATGAATGTCAAGGTTGCGGTAACACCTTTTAAATATATATCTGGACGTTGATATTGACTTTGGTGGGTACCTACCGCAGGTAATGGTACAATGATCGCTGAGGTAATTGAAGAAAACACCCGAGTGCGAGAACAGGTGAAGTTTGTTAAATAGTATAATATCGAGTAAGGTACAGTGGGCTGGATGTTTTGTATTAGGGCGGGTAGGTTCTGAAATAATTTGCGAGAGTCCAGATGCTTTGCAAAGGTCTTTAAGAGGCTTGGAACAAGGAGAGAACCAGTCAAGGTTTAGTTCACCCAAGACTACGATCTCTGAAGGTGTCTTATCGAGTACTGTGTTCAAATGGTTTAATACCTTGAGACTGGCTGAGGGGGGCTGATAGCACCCTATTACAAGGAAATATTGAGTTGGACAGTGTTGAATCTTGATGGTAAGGCATTCAAACTCCTTAGGCTGAGTAATGGAATTAATAATTGATGCTGAGTATCTATCCTGTAGATAAATAGCAACACCACCCCGTCTAGCCTGCCTGTCCATTCTAAAGACCTTGTAGAAGGGAATATTTATTTCAAAATCCTGAGTAGAAGGTTTTAGCCATGACTCAGTGACTGCAAGCACATCGCGGGTGGCATGAATTAGCCAGGTCTGAATAGAATCAGATTTCTTTATGAGACTGCAGGCATTAATATTGAAAAAGCTCATCCCTTTAGATTAGCTACATCTGTGGGAGCATTGATGGGGCTGAGGGGCCAGGTTTAGCTCAATGTCTCCTGCACAAAGTAGCAAGATCAACAGAATATTTTAAAGGCACTTAACAGCAGTTTCAGCAGACTATTGCGCCACCTTTTGAGGTAGTAAGAGGAGAGAGTTAGGGAGTCTATACGGGGTGGTCCAAAAGGTTTCACGGATGCTAAAAGGAGCACCCGAGTCTTGAAGGTAAGAGAACATTGGATGTAGGGTGCTGGTGGAGCTGCAAAATGGAATGAGTGCAAAAGGTGGTTGATGTGGCGCAAAAATAACAGGCTGGCTTGCAGGGGTGGGTGCATATGACAGCAGGAATAATTGAAATAGAATAGGCAGGTGCTGTTACACTAAAGGGGCTCAGATGGGGGAGTTTGGTTAACACTGTAGCTGGAGTTGGTTATCATAAAAAACAGGCTGGTTAAGTGGCAGAAAAGATAGATGATGGGTTTCATTTTAGTCCTGACAATCTGCAGTCACCCTTAATGTTAAAAGGTGTCCTGAAGCAGCGTATCACTCTTCTGCTTGTGTTACTGGAACCACCAATTAGAAATCCCTGTGATGAGGAGTTTAAACAGATGGGAGCACCAATAGGAGTTCCCGAATAGGAGGTAGGCATGGTGAAAGTGTATTTAATTTGGTGGAGGAGGGGCAGGCCAAATTAATCCCCAAAGAAGAAGCCAGAGTCTGAGGCCATAGAGGTGGGGGCAGAAGCTGATTCACTGTGCCCCGTAGAGCCACTCTGCCCATTCCAGTCTGTTTGGCCTCTTGCTGTACAGCCTGAGAGAAGTAGCCAATAGTGGCTGCCTCTGATTGCTTCACTGGCCAATGGAAACTCCGGTACACAATCCAGAAAAGCAGCTGTACCCGGGAGTGTGGGCTGTTGGCTTCTGGCAGAGAAAGTGTCTGGGCGGGGTGGAAGTGTGGCTGGTGAGTGGCTCCTTCCACAGTTGGTCTCAAGGAGGTGCTACCAAGCCCGCTTGGGGTTAAGCCTGGGGAGGAAGAAAAGGACTAAGTTAATAAAGAAAATGAACAAAAGACATCAGAATTTAAAGGGAAAAAGAACAGTTAAACTTGGCAGATCACTATTTTAGAATTGTAGGCGGGGTGGGAAAGTACTCTAATCACTGCTCAGTTGAAGAAAGGAAGATTAGCAAGTCTTTAAGTTCTGCCTAGATTACAGAGGTGAGGAACACACACAAAAGAATAAGTTAAGGGCAATTTTAAGTGGAGACAGATAGGTATGAGAGCAATTGTCTGGGTGCCAGCAGGGTTTAGCTTCAAATACTTTGATGCCAAAAGTAACATCCAGTGGCCAGCAAGGAAGCAGACAGAGGGGAGGTAGGTTAGCTATTCCAAAAATTAGAGGTTAGCACGGAGAGAGAGGAAGTGGGGCAAGCAGCACTACTAACACAACTTTCTTGCTGGCAGCCCAAGTCAAACACTGCAGTTACAGATACATTTTTAAATGCTAAGCTTATGCTGCAATTAACTTATGGCTAAGTAATACAACTAAATTCACTTGCTAGCACTAATTAAGTCACCGTACTGATTGCAGATACAATATTTCAGTGCAAAGGTTGTGCTGTAATTAACTTAAGCTCTAGAATTTAAGCCCTAGAGGGAAATTATTTTTGTTAGCTGAAATAAAACACTGATCTGTAAGACAAATTTCTTAAATGCTGAGCTTCTATCTGTACTTAATTAATACCCTGCATCATCTTTTCCTAACAGGTAAAATCAAAAATACAGTAATGCAACAGCAGTCTAGCAGATTTCTCAGTTGTGCTTCAGTTTTGGTTAGGAGACAGATTTACAATTAAAACCAAATTAGTTCCAAGAAGGAGCCAGGGTCTGAGGCCATAGAGGCGGGGGCAGAAGCTGATTCACTGTGCCCTGGAGAGTCACACTGCCCGTTCTAGTCTGTTTGGCCTCTTGCTGTACAGCCTGAGAGAAGCAGCCAATAGCTTCTGCCTCCGATTGCATCACTGGCCAATGGAAACTCTGGTACACAATCCAGAAAAGCAGCCTTACCTGGAAGTGTGGGCTGCCGGCTTCAGGCAGAGGAAATGTCCGGGCAGGGTGGAGGTGCGGATGGTGGGTGGCTCCCTGCCACAGTCGGTCACAAGAGGGCGCTTCCAAGCCCACTCGGGACTAAGCCTAGGAGTGTGGGCTGCTAGCTTCAGGCAGAGAAGTGTCCAGGTGGGGTGGAGGTGTGGACGGCAAGTGGCTCCTGCCACAGTCAGTCAAAGGAGGTGCTTCCAAGCCCACTCGGGGCTAAGCCTCTTATGCTCTGCTTTGTGCTTCAGGAATCAGTCCCTCGCAGCTAACAATTGAAAATTCAGCATGGAACTTCCCTCCTCACCAATAACACTTTGAGCTGGCTTTACCCAGCAATCCTCTGACTCTTGACTGAGAGGGGGTGCCTAAGTCTCTATATGGAGCACAAACTGCATAGAATAAGTTAGACTAGCAGAGATTCCTCCAGGAGTGGGGTTCACAAACACCTTTATTTTTGGTCTGGAAATTATTTAGTTTCAAGTCTCCTAGCTTCTGCCTCCTCGATTCTTCACTTACTCTCTTTTCTCCCTGTCTCTATACAATTGGACAAGATAGAGCTTCCCTCACCCTTGCTAGGGACTAGTTGAAGAAACAATCCTCCCCTGGCTGGAGAAGGTCTAGCTATGGTTAATTATTAAAGGAAATACTGGCCAACAAGCCTACTCACCCTGGAGTTCAACAAGGATTTCTGTACCCTGGAAAATGTGCAACCACAAAGGAATGATTAGGCCTCTTCTGCTGGAGCCTGCTGCATAGAAGATTCACTGGGGCTATTTCCTGGCCAAATAGACTGACTCGCCACACTGGAGGACCCAACTAGATGGCAAATTTCTGCTGAAAACTGGATGAGGCAGCTGCTGCAGATCTTCTGGAAGGGAGTTACACCAAAGGGGCCCAGGGATTCGCTTCAACCTCCTACCAGGGAAGCCAATATCCACTGCCCAGTCCTTCACCCTCCCTGGTCAAACTCTTTATGCTCTCTCTAGCCTATGCACAGTCTCCTTTAGGCTCAGGGTGGTCCTGACTACCTACCAGGGGACTGGGCCATTTGTTCAGGAGTCAGCCTCCTGATGCTGGGTCAGTGTCCTGAAAACAGAAGTCTCTAAGTTTGAATCCACACTGGCCTGGAGAATTGGCTGGGAGGGCTCAGCCTGGCCTTCTACTGCCTGGGACAGGAATGTGGCCAAACTGATTTGGCCTGACTAGGTGTCTATCTTGGATGAGAGAAGGAGAACAAAAAGAAGGAAAAGAAAATGTTGGTTTTGTTTTAAACTGCAGATTTAAGCTGCTGGGACTGTCTGCAGGATAGGGGCTTGTTCTGTGCTTCAGAGGTCCTTAGCTTTCCAGGGTCCCCAATAAGCTGCCAAGGTCCCCATGGCTGCAGACCCTTCATGTCTCTAGGGATCCTATTTTCTTGGTGCCACCAATTTCACTATTTTCTGTGGTGCCCCAAATTCCCTGGGACACTACATTAGGGGCAAGGACAGTTGGATGTCTGAGTCGAAAGGGAAGCAGGAAAGTTGCCAAAAAGCAGAAGACAGAGCTTAACTAGAGCCATGGCCAGGAGGAACTTGGAGGCAAGCAGGTGAAATCAACCCAGGCAGAGAGAGGGGGCCCAGGTTGCACCCCTACCAAGATAGCAGAGTGGGGTGGGCGGGCACAGGCAAACAGCTGGACCAGTCATAGCAGGGAGAAAGCTCAAAGGCAGCAGGAGCAACAGAAAGACCCCTGCAACAAGCAAGAGCATTAAGGCATGTAGAATGCACCTCCCCGGCAGACAGCAGGAACAGGAGTCAAGATCTGAGCCAAGCCACAGCACAAGTAGCATAGGACAGCAGGAATGAGTGGACAGGAAGAAGCAGCCCTGGTGGAGCATAACAAGCAGCACCAAGCTAAGGAAAGAAGGGCCACCAGGTGATCACACAAGAAACAACTCAGATCCAAAGCAGAACACAAGCACAACTGGATAGAGGGATCAGGAAAGGCTCTGCAGGGACCAAGGAGGTAACCAACCAAGCTTGCCCCACCTGAGCAGGTGAGGAATGCTAGCCAGACACCTGGAGGAGAACCACACAGAGTTGCAAGGCAAGGAGCCTGGAGTGCTGGACTAAAGTGACACCAGGATGGTGAGCAGCGGTCCTAGAGCTGACTAGGAAGAACAGAAGAAGGAAGCCAGGGCTGCAGCTGCACGTTGAGCTAGCTAGGAGGATGAGGAGGGTGGGAAGCAGCACTGGCAGTTGAGCAGCTGCAGCAAGTAAATGAGTCCAGAGGATGCATCAGGGCATGCATGTGAAGTAGCACTTGATGGGGAGCATGGTGAGTACCACCTACTGCCCCACTGAGCCACAGGCTTAGCCTTGCAGATGGAATGTGCTACATTAACATGCTCATTTTCAAATCTTTTGTGTGGGATCGGGGTTAAGGGAGGTTCACAGGGGCAGGCCTGGTAGTGCAGCACTAGTGCTATCGCTCACTACACGGAGCAAACCTCGAATCAGCAGGGGTCAGTCAGGAAGAGGATCAAACATCCATGGGGCTGCTGTCCTCTCTTGGGATTGGGTGGAAGTTTGCACCTCCTGCATAGTGCCTACCAACTAGTGGAGGCTGGGTATCAAGGCAGATGGGCGGCCTAGAAGGGTGCGGATGCTGACAGATGCTCCATGTCATTGCATGTTGATTTCCATGGGCTGAAAAAATGGAGAAAAAAATCCCTGACAAAGTGCGTTGATGGATGCCCCTCCACAGACCTGGCACCACTGACTTGGAACCATCTGGATCTTGCTGCAGAGGAAAGTGCATGCCTCTCTGACCCTGCCATGAGGGGTAAGTCTTGGGGAAACAGGGTAAGTTCCAGGTGTGGTGAGTGACTGGGCTGGAGGGGCTGTCAGATAGCAGCCAGCAGGTAGGGAGATAAACATTAAGTGAAAAAAGAGGTCACCAAGAAGCGGAATTCTGGGCAGGTGAGGGTTGGGTTCTTTTAGAGGCAAATTAGTCCTAGCAGTTAGGTTTTAAAGGGACGCTGTCAACCTCCTTAGACCTCAAATTGTCCCTAGATTAACAAGCATTTGTCAATGCCGAATGTTGCTTGCTTGTATGTGCTGTTTAGGTATTTGGAAGTGACAGTTTCATGCCTTCCTCCCAAGACATCCACTGTGTCTTTCCGTTCAGTATTCACAGAAGAGTGGGAGGGGCAAGGGCCACAGCAGTACAGCAGTTGCCAAGGGGGTGAAGAGGTGGACAATAGTCCATTCAAAGGCAAAAGAGTCCTGCAGGAGCTCACTAAATTGAAGGTAGACAAAGCGATGGAACCAGATGGCATACGCCCAAGGACATTAACAGAACTGCGAAGGGAGATAGCAGTACCTCTGGCAGCCATGTTCACTGAGTCATTCAACATGAGTGAATTGGAGGAGGGCACATGTGGTCCCTCTACACAAGTCTGGCAGCAGGGAGGAGGCAGGGAACAATAGGCCATTCAGCCTCACCTCAGTAGTGGGGAAGATCATGGAGACATTGCTTAAAGAAAGGATAGTGGGGCATCTAGATGCCATCAGACCCCAGGACCATAGACAACATGGATTACAGTGGGGACATCATGTCAGATAAATCTGGTTGATTTATTTGACTGGGTGACAAAGGAAGTGAATCAGGGTGGAGCAGTGGACAACGCTTACCTTGATTTCAGCAAAGCCTTTGACACCATCCCATATAGGAGGCTGATAAACTAGCTGGGTAGGCTGGAAATGGGGGAAAGGGTGGTAAACTGGGTTAGAAACTGGCTAACAGACAGGAGGCGAGAGTGGTGGTAAATGGTATGCAGTCTAGGAGGAAGAGCCAGTGGGGTGCTACGAGGGATGGTCCTGGGGCCAGTTCTGTTCAATGTCTTCATTAGTAATATTGCAGAACTCTGAAGGGAATTTTTTCACCAAATTTTCAACATAGCCATTTAAGACCTCTGCTCATGAACAGTGTCACTGTGATTTTCTTAATTTGTCCCTACATTGTTTTCACACACCGACTAAGCATTTATGCGCTACATGGTCGGAAACACGTTTTAGTGAGATATGAAAAATGACAGCTATACTACTCATAAGAAGGTGTGGTAAAATGGCAATGTTGAAAATCTGAGTGAAAATATTGAAATTAGCAAAAGCTTACGAAAAAGAGGAACTGTACAACGACGCCGTAAAACAGTCATTTTGGAATTTTCACCAAATTTTCAACATAGTCATTTTAAGACCTTTAACTCATGAACAGTGTCACTGTGATTTTCTTAATTATCGTACATTGATTTAGCACACGACTGCGCCATTATATGCATACATGAAAGAAACACATTTGGGTGAGATGTGAAAAATGACAGCTGTACTATTTATAGAAGGTGTGGCAAAATGGCAATGTTGAAAATCTGGAGTGAAAATGTTGAAAATTAAACTTACGGTATGCATAGGAACTGTACAACGCACGTCAGTAGAACAGTCATTTTTGGAATTTTTCACCAAATTTTCAACATAGCCATTTTAACACCTGAGCTCATGAACAGTGTCACAGTGAGTTTTAATTTGTCCCGCATATCGATCTGACAATCGACCGCGCCCATTGTGTGCCATATGGGCAGAAATACGCTTTTGGGTGAGATGTGAAATGGCAGCTGTACTATGCATAAGAGAGGTGTGATAAAATGGCAATATTGGAAATCTGGGTGAAATATTGAAAATTACGACTTACTCTGAGGTGTGCGTGAACTGCGCAGTGCCGCTCGTAAAACAGTCATTTTTAGGCTTCCACCACATTTTCAACATAGCCATTTTAAGACCTCTGCTCATGAACAGTGTCACTGTGATTTTCTTAATTTGTCCCGTACATTGATTTCGCACACCGACTGTGCCATTCTGTGCTACATGGGCGGAAACACATTTTGGGTGAGATGTGAAAAATGACAGCTGTACTACTCATAAGAAGGCATGGTAAAATGGCAATGTTGAAAATCTGGAGTGAAAATATTGAAATTTCGTGAACTTACGAGTCTGCCTAGGAACTGCGAAACGCACGCAGAAACAGTCATTTTGGAATTTTAGCACCAAATTTTCAACATGGGGTTTTGGACCTTTCATGAATGATGTCACTGTCATGGTGTTATTCAGGCCCGAAGGGTGATTTTGCGCAGTGACTGCACAGTGACTGCGAAATCACCCTTCGGGCCTGAATAACGCCATGACAGTGACATCATTCATGAAAAGGGGTCCCAAAAACCCCACGTTGAATATTTGGTGCAAAAATTCCCAAACATGCCTGAGATATGCAACAAAGTTGAAACCCCCTAAATAGCCCATTATACAGCTTACCGGCATTTCCTCAGTTCGCGGTCGGCTTTGAAGAGTGCAGACGTGTTCCCGGTCCACCGAAGATCGTCGACGGAGTATGGAGGTAAGTATGGGGTGGGGGTGTGGGGAGCTCGGTGCGCAGTGGGTGGGTGCGGGTTGTGGGAGGGAGTTGGGAGACGCGCCAAATCGCTTTTTTGTTTACAGGTTTAAAAAAAAAAGACCACGTGGACGCTTACACGCTGGGGAGGGCTCCAGCGCGGCACAAGGGACGCTGGGGGCGCTCAGCTGATGGGGATTGGGTACTCCCGCGCCATGGCATTTGCTGCCGCGGCGGGCCCCAGCGTGGCACAAGGACGGGCGTTTCAGCCGACGGGGATTGGGCATCCCCTCCAGCCAAGAGATCGCTTACCATGCTGGGGTGGGCTCTCAGCGTGGCACTTACTACTGGGGGGCAGCAGCTCAGCTGATGGGAATTGGGCACCCCATTGGCTATACAGTGCGTGCGGGGAGGCGGCGCCTGCGCCTGCGGGTGTCTGTGGGGGAGCTGCGTGAGCAGCGATTTCTTATCGGTGCTCACTGAAGCGTAGCTCCCCCTTTCAACTGTATGCCACTGCATTTTGGAGTGTGTCATAGACAGCTCCAAAATGCATTGGCTTACAGGAGCCGTGCCTGACGACACACTGACTGAATTGGAGGAGGAGGTGACACACCTCCGAAATCTCCGATGATGGCACTATGTTTCTTGCACATGCGTGCAAGCAACATAAAAAACACATGTTATGATTGCTTACATTCAGTAGAGATTGCTGATGTAGCTGGTAGTTTGATTTTTTATTCCCTTTTCCCTTTCTCTTAAAAAAAAAAAAACTGCCCACCATCCTAGTGTTACCACACAAAAACATGTTTGTTTACATTCTTTAATGAACTTCCTCTGCATCTTTCCTGGACTTGGGAACACCCCTAACACAATCTAGCCACTTATGATGGTGTGGGAGGAAAGCAGACTATTCCATCATGAGTGGCTGTACTTTTTTTTTGGGGTCCTAATGTTCAGGATGCAAAAAGAGTACAGCAAGGATTTAAAGAAAAACAAGACTGGGTATAATTTCGCCATCCCCATGCATTTTGGTTCTCCTAAGAAAGGAAGCAGCTTAAACAACCAACAACTTTAATGTGTAGAGAAAGTAAACAGTCATGGCTGTCAGTCACTGGCGTGTACTGTATACAGTACACGCCATTCAGAGCTCAGTTGTGACTGGCCATGGTGTGAGCGGTGGGCTGTGCCAGTGACTGGCTCAGTTTGAGGATGGGGAGTGGGGTGGTGGAACACTGCTGAGGGGCAGGGGTGGGAGCCACTATACCACCAATGTTGTAATAATACAGCATTACTGGGGATTGGGGCTTGGAGGGGGTGCTAGATCACCAGGAATACATTAATACATCTTGGGACATCGTGGATTGGGGAGGGTACACTAGACCACCAGGGACCTATAATAAACACTCTATTCATAGGAACATCAGGGAGGAGGGTCTACTAGTCCACCAGGGAAGGGGCTTATTTTACTAATTACAGTGCTCCCAGATCAGCCCAAGCATTTTCCTGTAGCAGTCCCTCATTTTTCCTGTATTTTCCCTGTAAAACCTTGATGAAATCCCTGTAGGTTTTCCTGTATGCCCCCGCCAATTTATTATTGCTATTGGCATCACTAGGATGGTAAATAAAATCACTACACCACATATTCTGTCTGCTTAGGTTTCCTATTTTAAAGGACCTACTGTATGTGAAAAAGCGTGTACACAGAAAGAAGACAGCAAGTATCATTTTTTAAATACAAAACTCAGCTGCACTGTTTGCTTAGCCTTATAGCATAGTTTTAAATGCAGGATATACCATGATAAAGCGGTAGATTAAAAAAAGTTAACTAACAACATTGTTCTGTTTTGTGGTTTCTTGGCGGAGTTGGATTTCAAAGTTCTGATCTAGGGGTCATGCATCTTGTAATAACTGCGAGATAAGAAACATTTTTGAGAAGACAAAGACAGTAACATTGTATTTTTTATCCTTAACCATTCCAGCATGTTAGATTTAGATGTACCAGTTACATGAACTTTTTACCTGCCTCAGTACAGTTCCGACTGCTCCCGCTGTGTCCACCACTCGCTGGCAAATACTGCTCTCCCTGTGGCTGGAAAGTAAACAAAATAACCAGTTCTGGTCCCGCTGTGACTCTCCGGATCGATCCCACGGTGGAGGTGAACTATTCCTCCTTTGCTGAGTGCGGATGATCTCGTGATTACGCTCTCGACTCCGACTCGCTGCTGTCCGCTCTGAGCTCAGACTCCAATTTAAACTTACGGTCACCGGCTGTGTTTTATAGTAGGGGGCTCAGTGGCTGGCTTATCGGGGTACTGTTGGGCAGTCCAAGCCAGCCTGGAGCCATGAGGGCACGCGTGGCTCTTAAATTGAAGCGTATCACCAGATGCCTCCCAGCACATGATCACGCAGCTCCCAGGAGTCTCAGGGAGGCGTTATCACAGCGTGAGAGTTGGGAGGCACCAATCAGAGACTTCTCTCGCTCTCTGTGAGACTCGGAGTCTCAGAGCGGCCAATTTTAGTGTGCACTGTCCCCGTAGCACTACCACAACAAACCCCGTAGATTGAGGAAAATACAGATTTCCTCCCTGTGAGTCTGCTTTTTCGCTTATAAATCCTACAAAATACGGGAATCCTCATGAGATATGGGAGCACTGTAATTAGTTATATGTGGGTAATCGGGGATCGGGATTCCTGGGGCTCCTTTTATATCATAGTGGGGGATCGGGGCTGGGAAGGGGAGAACTGCAGCACATTTCTGCAACAAGAGAACCTCTTCTGGTGGAGAAATTTCTAAATACCCCTAGACCAGCCCTGGAGGGTCTAACAGTACTTAGAAATGTGCCCACTGGGAGAGTTTTGTGAATCCCGATTCAATGGTTTTGGCAGCCTGTGTGTGCCACAAGCCCCTGGCACCATGCTACAGCCCAGTGTGTGGCTCAAGGGTTGTGCAAGTCCCATTAGGTGAAGACTGCCTATGGTATATGCAGGCAACCTTTGTGAATCGCTCCTAGGGCATTGTTTAGTGCAAGGGGCACTTTGTGCCAAACATTGGGATGCATAGATTAGGTGACAGTGCTGGGCCCTTTGGGATCCAGAAGCTGCCAGACTGCGTTGTTTGATATCAGACTGGAAGTGGCAAGGAATCAATCCCAGACAAAAGTCCTTGATTTTAGGAGGATTGACTTTGATTGGATGAGGGTGCTGTTGTAGGGCAAAATTGGAAGGGGTAAGGGGCAGAGGGGGAGGAAGCATAGTGGGAAGTAATAACAATGAGACAGCAGAAGTCAAATCTCTGTGTTTAGGATAATAGGGAAGAATAAGAGGGGTAACAAAATCCCTGTGGTTCAAAAGGGAGGTGGGGCAACTGTGAGAGCAAAAAATAAGGGATTTAATATATACAAATCCAGTCAAGAAGAGGGGGATAGGCTAGAGTTTAGTAACAGGGGGAAATAAGTTAGCAGGACCATTAGGAAGGATATAACTGATGCAGAGTTGTGAATTATTTATTTATTTATTTGAAAACTGGTAACCAAGGACACACTGAGCCAAGGCTCAAATCCGGGCATGACCTGGGGAGAGAGAAGGAGTATAGTGTAACAAAATTACAAGTCATAAAATACGGTTGCAATGACAAATTACAAAGTGCAAAAACAGAGTACAGAGCAATCAGGTAATCAAAACCTTAACAAATGGAGGAACCATAACATTTTATTTTATTTAAACATTTGGTTACTGGGAAAAGCCCACTGAGCTGGGGCTCATTTTCAGGTGTGACCCAGGGGGAGGGCAAGTAGGTGTACATACACTTTCAGAGAGACAGACAGCTTGTAACTGCTATACTTACAGATTAGATTAGATATACACAGTAGTGGCGCAGACATTTAGTAACTTACAATAGTAATAGGTATTTACAATAGCAAGAGGCAATTGGCATTATTTATACACAGTGGGCTGGATATTAAAAAGGGTTGCGCCATGGGCAATAGGGTTGCGCCTGCGCAAGTCCGAACTTGCTCCATTCTGCCATATTCAGCAGGAGGCAGTTGCGCCACAGAAAACATGTTGAGCAACAGCGCAATGCAAATGAATGCATGCTGAACTGGAGGGGGAGGAACCATGCATAAACTGCACAGCCCGATATTCAGCAGGGCTGTGCAGAGTTGTGCAGGCGCAACCCCCAACCTGCGCCTGCACAACTTTGAGCCAAAAAAAAAGTTGAAGTTGAGGGCCACCCACAGGTGAGCTGCTGCATTGCAGGGTGAAACACAGCAGCTGCCACCTGTGGCTGGCCCAACCCAGTCCATGTGCCCCCCAGGCGATCGCGGGCAGCTGACTGTAAATCTCCCCACCACCCCAACTGGCCCGGTCGCGGGCATGGTTTAATCACCCCCCACCAGCCCCATTCGTGCCAGGCCCCGAACGTATCCCTGGTGGTCCTGTGGATCAAAGCCCGATCGCGGGCAGTAGTTGTGTAAACCCCTCCCAAAATCATCCCTGGTAGTCCAGTGGACGCAAAGCCCGATCGCGGGCAGTAGTGTAGAATCCCCCTCTCGAATTCAGCCCTGGTGGTCTAGTGGCACATCCCGATCACGGGATGTAAATGCTGACAAATCCCCAACATTGCCCTGGTGGCTAGTGTCCCCCTCCCCACCCACCCAGCCTACCCCGCTCCCCCCCACAGCCCGGCCGGCGGCGAGCATCCCGCCTGCGCCACGCCGACTGACAGCCCGGTAAGGGTGCATGCCCATTGGTGCAGAGAAAGAGCTATTGGCGTAGTCTATACCATACATGATACAGTCTAGATTTGTGAATGATTCATTCACAAACTGGACTGTCATGTATCGTATGGGCTGCAAGTTCAAGTTTATTGCAGGAAGACTACATTGAGCAAGCTCATTCACAAGGAGGTTCTGATGGTTATACACATACAATGACACATTATATAGTACAGCACCTTGGTAACCAAATATACAAAGTGCACACAAGGCTCAAATCAGGTATTACATAGCAAGGTACAACGTTGAAAATATACGTACAGTTAAAGGGACATTTTGCAAAAAAATGTAGTCAATACAAGGTGAGGTTTAACACTTTATCACTGTATGATGCAATACATAAGCATAATGTGGTGAACACATGAGAAGAATACTAAGATAATTAGGGTGAACAGGGTTGGGGGGAAGGGGTAGGTTAGCAGAGGGTAATGTATAAGTAGGAGGCCTAGGGTAGGAAAGGGAATAGCAAAGGGTAATACGCTCCCTACATATTCGCTCCCGACAACTCGTTCCTGTCAAACTCGCCCCCCCTCTAACTCGCTCCTACTCAAACTCGCTCCCCCTCCCGCTTTGACCTTTGCCTTGCACTGTAAATCTGTGTGACAAGTAGTCTGGAGCACTTAATATTACAGTTAGTTAATTCCAAAACTGCCACATGGGTAGCGTGGAAATACAGAGTGATAGAAAGGAAGCGGGATATAGATCTTTCGGTTGAATAGCACCAATAATCTAGATAATTGCATTTAAATGCACGATTTATTGGTCTTTTATGATTATGAGGAGCAAAGCGACCATAACGTGACATACATTGTTCCAGTAGTTCGCCTTTTAAATTAGGTCCACTCTTTATGGATTTATGTGGAAGTATAAATAGCTGTGAGAAACGTTTAAAGTGAACCACATACATTTCTCTTTCTTCTGCACCACACATATACACACACTATATCTATATATTTTACAGTAAAACCTCGTTAATAACCTGGGAACATTCGAAATGTTAGCATAAACGGGGTTTCGGACAAACGAGAGCTCTATAGAGAGAATTGTATGGCAAGACAACATATTTCAACTGGCTATGACTGATACCTAACAGTGTACCTTATACTTCAGTACCTGTACTGTCTTAAACTTCATTTTTGGTACTGCTTGGTTTTGTTTAGGAGTCTGCCCACTCTCCAAAGATAATTGTCATACTGACACAGGGCTCATCAGGGTCAATACATCCCTGCATCATTTCACTGCTTAAATGCTTAAGTCCAGTTTAGGAATTACAGTGCTGTCAGGGAGCGTATTGTCGGGAGCGGGTAATTCAAGGAGCGAAATGATGCGGGGATGTATTGTCGGGAGCGAGATATCGGGGAGCGTATTGTCGTGCTCCCAGGAAGGGTGGGGTATAGGAACAGATAGAAAAAAATATCCTATAGATTAGTTAGCCATGGAAGACATCTTGCAAGCTTGAAGGTTTAAGATCTCAATACGGCAAGGGCCAATAGAGACAATAGACGAGAAGCACACATAAGGATGGGGGGGGGCTTAGTGGCAGTTACAAGTATCTTTTATTTTAGATGCAATTAGCACTCTGAAGAAGTTAACAAAACAATGCTAGTTAGTTTTAGTATAGATTGAAATTGGTTCCATATAGAGGGAAGGGCATACGAGAGAGCAAGTTTGCCAAAGGAGGTACGAGTCCTAGGTACATTGAACGTGCTAAAGTCAGTTTTCCTGAGGGAATATGCACTACGGGAAATGTGGATTAAAGATGTTAGGTGACATGGTAATTTCTGCAAAAGCAACTTAAGGGTCCAAAGACCAGTGTAGAACAGGCATCTAGTGGTGAGAGATATCCAACCAACAGCTGCATACAAATCACAATGTTGAGTACAGTAGGGGGAATTGGTAATGAATCATAACGCTCGGTGATAAAGGATATCCAGCTTGCTTAGCTTGAAGTTGAAGTCTGTAGTATAAATTAAATCACCGTAATCGAGTAGGGGAAGGAATGTGGCCTGGACGAGCCTGGTACGTGTCTCCAGGGGGAATAGAGACCTAGTTCCAAAAAAGAATCCTAGTCTTGCTTTGAGCCTCCTGGATAGTTCATCAATGTGGTCATTAAATGAGAGCTTATTATCTAACAAGATACCCAAGTATTTGAATTTAGGGAACGACTTCCAAGGTTCACCTAGTGTAGTAACAATAAAATCATTTGGTAGGACAGGGAGGGACCTGAGGAGGTACTACGAGAGAAAATCATTGCTTTCGTTTTCTTAGCATTAAGGAGAATCTTGGCTGGGTCCAGTCCTTTTTAATGTCTTTATAAGTGACATTGCAGAGGGACTGGAAGGAAAAGTATGCCTCTTTGCAGATGACACAAGATCTGCAACAGGGTTGATACACAAGGAGCCGTGGAAAGGATGAGAAGGGACTTGGCAAGGTTGGAGGAATGGTCAGAAGTATGGCAGCTAGGATTTGATGCACAGAAGTGCAAAATAATGCACCTGGGAAACAAGAACCCAGGGGAAGATTACACAGTGGGTTGGGAGGTAGTAACAACAACAAAAGAGGAAAGGGACCTGGGGGTAATCATATCAGATGACCTTAAGGTTGGCAAGCAATGTGAGAAGGCAATAGGGAGGGCTGGGGGGATGCTAGGATGTATAGGGAGAGGCATCAGCAACATAAAACAGAAAGTTGTTATCCCTCTGTACAGACAGTTGGTGAGACCCCATCTGGAGTACTGCATCCAGTTCTGGAGACCCCATCTCTGCAAGGACATAGACAGGATAGAGGCAGTACAGAGGAGGGCAACTAAAATAGTGCAGGGTCTGCAAGAGAAGCCATACAAGGAGAGACTAAAGGAGCTTAATATGTTATTAAATTGTGTCCCCTTGTTCTTGCACATCTCTTTTTCTGAAAGATGCTACCCTCTTGGACTTTGTTGATTCCACTGAGGTACTTAAAAGTTTCTATCATGTCCCCCCTCTCCCTCCTTTCCTCAAGGGTATACATATTAAGCTCCTTTAGTCTCTCCTCGTATGGCTTCTCTTACAGACCCTGCACCATTTTAGTTGCCCTTCTCTGGTCTGCCTCTATCCTGTCTATACTGTATATCTTGGATCTAATTTAGCTGATAAGTTTGTTATGGGGTTGAATAATGAACATCATATTCAGCAGTTACTTTCTGTAAGTGTCAAGAAGTCTCCTGATGAATGTTTACAGATGGCACTAATGTATGAGGCCACAGAAAATGAAGCACATGCTAAGAAGAACATTAAAAATGAGGTACAAGTAACTGCAGTAAACCCCAAATTGAAACAGCTCAAACCTAAGTCTAAGCCACTGCTTTCAAAGAAAAATTCAATGACTCCACAAAACTGCATGACCAGTACAAAAGTGCATCATGTGGGTCTTCTCAGCATAGCAGGGACCACGCAAATTCAGAGAAGTTCAGTGTCATGCCTGTAAATGACAAGGTCATATTGCTAAAATGAAATCTCTTGCCAGACATCACGATGGTGGCCTTCCATTGACAGAGACATATACCAGGTTGTGCAAAGATGCAAAGGTTGTGCTGTATTGATGGGAAATCTAGCAAGAGCTCCAGTTCACTATTGGGAACGACCTGACAAACCATGGCAAAGGTTGCATATTGATTTTGCGGGATCTTATTTAAATTCCATGTGGTTACTCTTAACTGATGCTTATAGTAAATGGCTAAAAATTCATCCAAATGTCTTCAACAACTACTGAGAGTACCATCAAAGTGCTGAACTCCATCTTTGCTACCCATGGTTTTCTGCAAGTGATTGTCTTGGATAACGGACCACAGTTCATGTCTGTTGAATTCCAAGCATTTTGCCAGCAACATGGTATCCACCATATTTTCTCAGCTCCTACCATCCAAGTTCAAATGGCGAGCGGAATGCCTGGTTCAGACTTTTGAAAAGTATGGACAAAGCTAATCCTACTACACCGATGGCAATACAAATAGCCCTTTGGACTTTCTTGTGATGTGTCAAACAACATCACACTGTGTCACGGGCATATCCCTTGCAGAATTGTTGTTTGGATGTCAGATTCAAACTCAATTGGACCTTCTTTACCCTCTAGGCTGTAAGTCAGCAACTGAAATGCTTCCTAAGACCAGATCCTTCAAACTCAATCATCTTGTGGGGGTCAGGATGTATGCAGGCCCGAAGAGATGGATAGAAGGCGTGGTGGAAAAAAAGTTTGGAAATGTTGTCTATAGTGTTCGACTGACTAACCAGAGGAGAGTGAAAAACATGTGGACCAATTACATACTAGAATTGAAGCAGAACAAAAAAGGGATACCCAGAGTTGGGGTAGTTATACAGCATTATTTGTTCCAGAACAAGAACAGGAAGAGACAGTGGAGCCACAGCAACTGAGACAAGATGTGGCTGCTGCTAATCAGATTCCAGAGCAACAGCCTCCAGTCCTACTACGTCAGTCACGACGTATAAGCAGGGCTGCAGCTATGAATCCTGGGGCCCCGGACAAGTCACTTGGAATGGGCCCCCGTTTCCCAAACCAGCTAATGACAGGGGTAATGCCAGCTCCTCAGAAGGGCCCCTCCTGAGCTCGGGGCCCCGGACAACTTCCCCACTTCCCACCCATTACTGCGGCCCTGCGTATAAGACGTCCACCAAAGAGAATGGACTTGTAGAGATATAGTCTAATGCCATAGACTAACTAAAAGGGACATTGCAGTAATAACTTTAATAGCTTCATACTATTTTCTGAATTATTGACTCAAGTACTTTCTAGCTAAGTCAGGAGGGATTGTTATATGTATTGCAGCTTTAGGAAATCTTAGACAGTACAGCTTTAGGGAATGTATTTACTGTAACTCTTCCTGTGTGTGTTGAGATCTGAGTGTTTGCTCTGTGTCTGAGCTGAATGGAAGTAAACAGAGAAGGCATACATTTCTGTGGTGCATGTTTTTCTTTCTACCAAGACCCTGATGTGTTTAAGGTGCTTATTTTCAGCCACCAAATATAATACTATCCTCCCATGATTTGTTAAAAAGGGTAGTTAGTGGTGTCATTAGTTCTCCCCTTTAGTTATTTTAGGATTCTGGGATGAATCCCATCAGGCCCCATTGCTTTGTCCACCTTCAGTTTTAGGAGTTCTTTCAGAACCCTTTCTTCTGTGAAAGGACTGGTATTGACCTCCTATCCAGAGTGCCTCTATTGATTGGATTAGGTACCTCCCCCCCTCATCTTTTGTGAATACTGAGCAGCAGTATTCATTCAGTATCCTCTTTTCACTGTCCCTCTGCCCACCCCCTGTCCCCTTTATTAAGCCTCACTATCCCTCCCTTGGTTTTTCCTTGCTCCCTAATGCACCTATAAAAGGTTTTATCCCCCTTCTTAACCAAGTTGGCTATCTTTTCCTCCATTTAGGCCTTTGCTATTCTAACTGCCCTCCTCATTTTCTTCTGCTTTAACTGGTACAGTTCTCTGTCCTGCTCCTTCTGTGTTTCCTTATACTTTATACTGGGGAGGGTGGAGGGTGGCCATCAGGTAGGGCACAGGAGGTAAAAAAATGTATTTAGGGTGTCATCAATGCTGATAGGGTTGCTGATAGGTTGGTCATTTTGCTGAAAAGCTGGGGTATTTGATTGGGCAGGGGATCTATAAGAAGTGCCTACTTTCCAGAAGTTGGAAGGTAGGGCATGTAGTGATGGGATCTGAAATAGTCAGCTTGTGCTAGCCTTGTGGCCTTGGTGCAGGCCTTGTGGAGGAGCTATAGATTTGGCTGGCTTGCAGGGTAAACTGAGAGTTGAAAAGTTCCAGGCCTAAATAGCTTACAGGGCAGCATTCAATGAGGACAGAAACTAAATAAAGTGCAGGGTGCATGTAGAAAAAGGTGATGGTGCTTCAGCAGTGCAGATTAGTCAAAAAGAACAGCTACAGTACACTAGTAACAGCCAAAATCATGGGAGGGGGGTAATGGCAGGTGGAGAGGTCAGAAGTGTGGAGAGGCGGTCAGGTGGAGGGCTGACAGGAGCAGGAAGGGACAGGGAGAAGTCTTAGCTGGTGTCTAAAGGATGGAAGTGAGGGGGAGAGATGGAGGGAGGAAGGAAGGAAGCAGGTTCCACAGAGAGGGGGACATGATAGGAGAAGGCAAACTGCCCATTAGAGGAGTGTGGGTGGGGAAAGGAGAAGGTGCAAGGGTCCCAGGAGTTAAGGGAGTAGGAGAAAGAGGGGATGGGTGACAGGAGTTAGGATAGGTAAGATGGGAGGGACCCAAACCAGTATTTTGAGATGAAGGAAGCACAGTGTGACTGGCGATGTGCAGGGAGAATGGAAAAGGAGGAGTAGAGGTAACATGATGACTCAGAGAGGGTGAATTGGTAGCAAAGTGGCAGAAAAACATTGCAAAGGTTATCCAGTATGGTGAAGGAGGAGGAGGAGGGGCAGTGCCATAGACCACATTCGCATAGTTGAAAATGAGGAGAACCATTTTGGTGACCAGCTCCCTGAGGACCAGGGAAGAAAGGCAGTCCTTATTGCAGTACAGGGCACCGAGTTTGGGACAGAGCTCAGCATGGATGGCATCAGTGTTGTCAGTGAAGTCCAGCTCACTATCTAGCCACACACCAAGGTACTTGAAAGTAGGGAGTACTTCAAGAGGGGTGCCATTCAGTGTGGAGAAGACAAGAAGGGTGGGGAGCTCTGCCAGTTTCTGGCTAGAGTCAAGGTCATGGACACTATTTTTATAGTACTGACCAAGAGTTGGTTGGTATGGAACCTGCACAGGACATTGTGGAGATCTTGCTGGATCAGACCTTTAACAGCCTGACTGAGGACTGGAGGTGTAAATGACTGTGTCTTGCATATATATGGATATGTGAGGTGATACAGGTTGAGGGCAGGTCATTGAGAAAAATGACAAGAGGACTGGACCAGGATGGAGCCCTGTAGAACCTTGGCTAGGATAGATGAGGACGGGGATGGGCACATTCTACCTATACTGACTGTTGGCTCATGAGGTAGTAATAGAACCAGTCAACAGCTGGAGCTGAGAGGCTGGCAGAACTCAGCTTACCCAGGAGGAGGGTGGGAAACTGAGTCAAAGGCTTTGGTCAGATCGATGAAGATAGCCACGGTGATGTGCCCCTTATCCGTCTCCAGTGAGGGTGGAGTCGCGACACAGCAAGGAGAAATAGTGGTGTGGTTCTTCTGAAAACCAGACTGGAAGGGGAGAGGTAGTTGGAGGTGAGGAAGAAGTCAGTAAGCTTAGCATTGAATGGTTTCTTCTGCAGCTTTAGAGAGAGGGAGGAGGGAGATAGACCAGAAGTCCAGAGGTTGCTGGGGAAGAGGTGTCACAACCTCTGTGCAGAGGTAAAACCTTAGCAATCCTCAAGGTCCTAGGGGCAGCACAGAGTGAGAAGGAGAGGTTCAGAAGGTGAGTGAGTAATGCCCCTACTCAGTGGCGCAGCAGTAGCCACTGCACACCACACTGACAACCCAGGATTGGGAGGGATCTTGGGTTGGGGTTAGCCAGGAGGAGAGGATTGAGCATCTGAAGGACTGCTCTCCTCTCCGGGGGGGGGGGAGAAACAACCATGCCCACCGAATGACTACCACCAGGTGCAGGCCTGGTGGTAGTGTGGGTCAGACAAGTGCCAACAGAGGGTGGATCTGCAGGTTCCACAGCATGCATGTGCCTTGACATGTGCAAGCCAGCATACTGCTCCAGCGCGGGATACAGGGAAAGAAATTGGTGGAAAATGGTAAGCAAGGTGGGCGTACGTGACCTGTGCATGCTGACCTTCACCCACTCAACCACCAGGACCCTGCCAGCCTGGATGCTGGATATATGTCTTGGGGGGATGATGGCCCTCCTCTTCCCATGATCCTGCCGCAGGGGCAATCTGTGAGGTTATCTGAGCAGACAGTTAAGCCTGTGAAGATAAGAGGCGATGGGGTTGGCAAGGACAGGGCTGAAGGGCCTGCCTGAGCCAGGAGATGAAATGTACAGTATATGGGAAAAAAGGAGGAGAGGGAGGCACGGTGGTAAACTCAGTAAAGTGAGCCACAACAGAAGGAGGGTAGGAGACTGGTGAGCCATCCATCAGTACGACAGAGGGGCAGAATAGGCTGGGGGTCAAAGAAGAAGTGGATAACCTTCCAGAATTTTGCTGGAGAATTAAGGTTATACTGGAGGTTGGATTTGAATAAAGAGCCTTAACAGTATGAGTAGCCATCATACAAGAGTTTCTGAGTGAACTGTAGGACAAGACATCTGGCAGGGAGCAGGAGAATTTGAAACAGTTCCAAGCTTGTTCTTGGGACTTGCACAGATCATTACGGTCTGGTGCAATCTGGCGGTGGTGTAAACATTTTTAACTTGGATTTTCTAAGGGGATGGGGTGTTCTTGTCCCACATAACAATAAATTTAGAGTGGACTAGAGAGAGGGCCACATTAGTATCAGGGACAGTGTAGATGGGGGACCAATCAATAGCTGCAAGATCATATAGGAGGGCACTAATGTCATGCAACCAGAGGGACCTAGGATAAATATACTTTGGGGGCTGATGGAGGGGGGTCTAACTTTCTTCATACAGAAGGTCATGCAATGGTCACTGAAGGCATCTGGCAGAATACCTGCTTCAATGATATGATGGGGGTGTGAGGAAAGCATCCACTCTAGAAAGGAGCGGTTGGGGAATGAGAATTGATCTGACTGGGTTTGGTGATATGCTGGGTAATGTTAGGAACTCAGTCCTGTGGGAGGTGGGCCTGGTGGCTTGGGAGAGCCAACTGATGTTGAAGTCCCCAAGGAGGAGGAGGTCACCCAAGGAGACAAGGGAGGCAAGAACTGAGAGAGTCAACCAGAGGGGAAGGAGAGGTTTAAGGGGAGGAATAGTAAACACCAACAAAGATTGGAATTATAGATGTGAGAGAGCAAGATGGTTAGGAGGAGCTTGTGAGAAGAGGGCACAGACTCTCTGAGTGCCATGGAACAGGATAGATTCTGATGGACATAAAGGGCAACACCACCACCCCTTTTACCACAGTCCTGCCTGGAGAGGTGGTAGTCACGGAGAGCCAAACTAGCCAAGTATCCTGGAGGACAGCCAATATTCAGAAATACACAGGAGGTCAGGAAAGCAATGAGAGATCCAGGCGTTGGAAGGTCGAGGTTTAGGGAGGAGGCTCCTAGCATTGAAATGGAAGATAGTGATGCCTTTAGGGAGAGGGGCCATTGATAGAATCCAAGACACTAGCTAGAAGAAGGAGATGGAGCAGGAGTAGAATGATGGAGTGGGACTTGTGCCCTCTTGAACAGAGAGGGAGAGGCATGGTGGACAAGTTTGAGGTTTAGAGAGGGGAGTGAAGTTGACTAGGGTAAACAGTTAGTGGGTAAGGAAGAGGAAGGGGGAAGAGGGCAAGGGCGGAGGAAGGAAGATTGGGGTCAAGAAGAAGTGGAGGAGGAAGCAGTAGGGTTGGGGAGGAGAGGGAAGAAAAGGTATGGGAACAGTGGGTGGAGGAGAAGGAGGAAAGAGGTCAGGATAGGAGGGATAAGGAGGAGTTAACAGTGCAGCCAATAGTCAGCAAAAATTAACGAGGCAAAATAGAGAGCTTAGGGTGACCCAAATCAGATGTTGTTAGGAAACTGCCATTTCAGTGGTAAGGAGCTTCAAAACAGCTACAGCAGGAAAGCAGTAGAGTGTAACTTATAGTCTCAGAAGTGGATGGAATAAGGAAGAGAGACAAAACCTTCTTTCTTTACATAGAATACTAATGAAGCAAAAAAATAAAGTGGGAAATGTCACATTAAAGAAGGGAAATCAACAGAAGGAGAAGGATAAAGAAAAGGTGGACATCCTGAACAAATATTTCTGTTCAATCTTCACAGTAGAGGGTTAGGGGTCATGCCTGACTGTACCATTAGGGCAAGGGTGGATGGAGGGGAAGATGCCAATGTGGATCCAGTCCCTGACAAGGCTACTAGAGGGCTTAACTGCACTGAAGGTGAGTAACTTTGTGGGTTCAGATGGGCTGCATCCACATGTACTAAAAGTGATTGGGCAGATCCTTGCAGAGCTACTGACTGACCTCTTCAACAGCTCTATCCTAGGGGCTGGCAGACAGCGAATGTAGTTCCTCTGCACAAGAGTTGGAGCAAGGATGAACCAGAAAGATACAGACCTGTCAGTTTAATGTCTGTACTGGGTAAGCTGCTAGAGACAATAATAAACAAGAGGCTCATAAATTTCTTGGGACAAACTTCAGGACATAAGTCATCATGGTTTCACAGAGGTACAGTCATGTCAGACAAACCTTTCTGATTTTAGTGATTGGGTGATGACAGTAGTGGACAAGAAGCAGGTGGTAGACATATTGGGCTCGATTTTCAAATGGTGATGCAGGGGTTGCGTCAAGCCTTACGTCAGCCCTATTTTGTGGTACAGCTGTGCCAAACTCCTTTGAAGCAACAGCACCAATTTTAGTACATCAGGCACAGTGGTGACAGTTTTCTCAATTTATGACAGCTTGTGGCAAAGCTTTGGCGCAAGCCCCATAAAAAGGGTCCCCCAAATGGTGCAAGTTAGAACAGGGAAAAGCTGGTCTAATTTGCAGCATTTGACACTCAGGATTGAAAATCTTGCTCCCTGGCTGGGAAAATGCCACAATCCTTGTGCGCCAAACAATCAGTGCGCCAGGGGATTGCAGCATTCAAGGGGCTGTGAAAATCAAGCCCATTGTACCTTGACTTTAGTAAAGCCTTCTTCTCCATCCCACATGGACAGCTGGTAAAGCAGATGCATGTTCGGGGGGGGGCACAAATTTCGCAAGACGGGTAGGAAACTGGCTGAGTGGTAGAACCCAGATGGTGGTGATTAATGGAAAATTCTCGGGGACAGAGTGGTCACTAATGATGTGCCACAGGGATGAGTCCTGGGATCGGTCCTCTTCAATATCTTCATGTACTTCAGGGAATCAGGCTGCCATAGATCATAGGTTTATCTGGTCAGCATTTTAAGCACTCAGTAGACCTTTAACAGCCTTGAGTCAGGTGGCACTGGCTGAGTCCTGGAGGTGGAGCCAGCAACTTGGGTCTGAACCACCCAGAAAAGTCAGTTGGACCTAGGCATAGAAGTTGCAGTCTCTCCCTAGAGTCCCTGATTGTTCTGCTGAGAACTCTTCTACAAATTTCCTTGGAATCATGGTGGTAGTCATTCTGCACTGTTTCCCTAGAGAAGTGGCACCCCTACAAGCAGCTGATTTCTGAGGGACAGCCAACAAAAGAATAATGAGAGCAGAGAATGTTAAAACATTTGGTAACTTCAAAGAGGGACAACAAAGACCCTACAATAAAAGTTGTAACATGTGAGCTAGCATGTAGCTGTGAAAATAATTCTATAATGGTTGCGTGGATGAAATCAGTGGCATCCCGTGCCCCATCCAAAGCTCCTGCAGCCAGGCAGGAGGGTTAAGCTGAAAAAAGTGTTTAATTCAGTCTGCAATCCTCTGCCCCATGGGGCCAGTGAGGCTTGAAAGTGAGGTGGCAAATCTTAAAGTACCTGCAGTCCTCCAGTGGGAAATGCCCCTTCGTGTTCATTCACTAAATGGAAGAATGAAAATCAGTAAGTAAATGTCTAAAGGCGAACTGCATTTATTTAAAGAGATAAGTACAAGGCAGAGCAGGGCTTGGAAAGGCACATAGCCTGAGGACCCCTGAGGGCATCTGGGTCTGGAGGAATGAGTACTATCTTGAGCTGCTGTAACCTATGGGAAACGCTCCTGTGCCTCAACTTTTGGGTAATTCTAGCCTGTAGCTAAAATGGCCTGTGTGGGTGGGTATACATTATCCTGAAATATGTTTACTTGAAAAAATTGTTGTGAGTACAAAAGCCCAGATATCGAGAGTATCTGCTGCAGGTGCTGTAAGAGGATCCTCTATAAAGTGATAATTTAATATTAATTTCTGCCAGAAATTAATATTCAGTATCATGTGGATAGCCAATAAACTCAACCTGCAATTTAGCAGCTGAACTTGATGGGACCTTAAACCGAGTAGCAATATATTTTCCCAAAATGGAGAAATGGAAATGAATTGGATGAAAAGAACTGTAACACCTGAAAGGGCTTGTATAATGCTTCTATGCTTCTGCAAAGCTGTAATGATATGCATATGAGTGAAATATCAATAAAAACTGTGATTGGACTTTCAAATAAGTTGTGGATGTTCATTTTTTTGGGGACAAAAGTGTGTTAATTAAGGAATAATGCACAACGGTGTGTTTCATGCTTGGGTAATGCGCCTCGGGTGATTGAGAAGTGACATTATCCCAGCACAACATATATCCCGCGTTTAATTCTGATTATACAATGGCTCATTTGTTAAGAAAAGAAGAAAAGAAGAAAAGTATAATTTAAAACTAGACTTTACTAATATTTTGAATGGGTAGGTATACTTACACAAAAAGTAGTGCTGATTTATTTTGGCCAGTACACAGAACTGCTGTGGTATAACTGTGTCTCTACCACCTCCATCCCCAACCTTCATCTGTAATTCTATTGAATGTTTCTGTGTCATGTCCCTTGTGTAATCTGGTTTCTGTCCCTCCTTATATTATCTGCAGCTTTCTTTTCATTTTTGTTGTGTGTGCTCGATTTATTTCCACTTGCATTTGGGGCAGGAGAGGTAGAAAACCAAAGAGTGGAGAATAGATTACTCTTCCACCACCACACACTGTGTTTAGCTCTCTGGTTCTCCTGGTACAGGCAGCGCGACTGGGAGAAGATGATAAGAAACACATTGAAGCCATCACCCAGAGCCACTGGTGCTGATCCATGAATATAGTGCAGCAGTGCTGTTTAAAAGCACAAGCACACATAATTTGGACTGTGCCATTAGTGAAGCCGACTGGAGGCATGAATTCATTTCAGTTTTCCTTTTTTTGGTGGTGGTGGGGGGGAGGGGTACCTGAGAAATGCAAGTTTCATTAATTGGCCAGTACTTGCTCTTTGACAAGTTGTGGCAGTTAAGGAGTTTATGCTTGCCGGGTGGGGTTAGTGAAGCCAGTAGCCAAGTGAGGGATGGTGAAGTCAATTGTGCTGATGGCTTCACTTTCTGTTTTTCAATTTTGGTGCAAGTTAAGGGATTTTGCATACTAATTGTATGGAAGTATTGACTGGGGAAATAAAAAAGAGGTATTTATGAGAGTTACGTGATGGCACACTGAAGGGAAGCCGCTCCTGGACCAGCTCCTCGAGGCGTGCTAATATTTTATACTTTACTGTCTACAGACCAAAAAGCCTCAGTATTGACCAGCTGATAATGTTTGGTAAGAGCTACAAAATGAAACCATTCTCACCTTGCTAATGGCAACAGAAGCAGATTTGATGGAAGTTGCCAGCACACCACTGCCTCTCCTGGCTTGACCCCAGCCATCAAAGCAGCACAAGGTGGACAAATTCCCATTCATGTCCCTAGCTCAAGAGGCTGACACCAAAAGCATGGACCCGTATGTTCCAAGAGCTGTGATCAAGCAAGGATGTGCTGATGGACCTAGCCGCTGATTTCAAAACAATGAAACTGGCTTTAGAGGAACTGACTTTTCAGAGTTTCTGATTCTGAAGCCAGAATCAATTTTTTAGAGTATCAGACAACCAAGACAGAACCAGAACTAATCAGCCTCAGAAGGAAAGTGCAGAAGTTTGAGGACAGCATAGAAGACCAGAAAGTTTGAAGCCGTCACAGTAACTTAGTGGTGGTCAACATTCCTCAGAGGGCACAGGGACCAGACTCTATTAAAGTCACACAAAAGGTTTGGACAAGGTGGTGAGACTGTCACCACATGGTGCCCATACGTCACTGAAAGAGTGCATAGAGGAAGAGGTTTAGGCTGCTTGAATATTTAAAGAGACAGAGGACGAATTTGATGTATTTATGGGAGACCCATTTGACCCCGGGGAAGCATCAAAAATTATCTAATGGAGGCTGATTTCAGGTTTATACCTCCTCATAAAAAATGGGAAAAAGGAGGGGAGCTGCCATCATGATACCATCTACTACTCCATTTATTTTACAAAATGAGTGTGTTGATCTTAGGGAATACATTGTGATCTTGACTGGCTTACTGTTTGGTACTGAAATGACACTGGCTAGAGTTTATTAGGCACTGGAAAAAAGTACGTGCATTCTGGCTGTATAAAATAATCTTCAGCTAAATAAGGTGAAGATAAGGTGCAACCTTGCACAATTCATACAAAGCTTTTAATTACTAGGCAGATCCTCCGTCCAATACAGTTATACAAAAAAAAAAAGAGCTAAGGAATGCAATAGTGCAGTAAAGTACTTAGCAGACTTCTGTTAAATTTATCATCTTCCATGTTGTTCTCTCAATTAGAATCAGTCTCAGAGCTTCTGCTTATTCGACCCTGTTTGTTCTGCAGTTCTGTTAACTTGGGAGTAATAAGCTGCTTTGTACTTTCTGTGGGCATTCTCGGATAGTCTAAATATGTAACCCAGAGAGAAATGTGTTCTGGTCTGAGCTCTCATTGATAAACTTCTGGTACTGATGAGATGTAAACTCACAGGAATCATTCTTTAACAATTTAAAATAAATAAGAATGCATCAGTGACAATAACTTACTAAATCTGTGAAATAATTGCCGATATTGATAAAGTACGCAGGCTGAGCCTAGAAATACACAGCAAACGACATTCAGCTACAGAGGACTAAGTTCACTACAGGCTACCCATAATTAAAAAGATTCTAAAAAGAAAAGTAAAATTCTAAATATAACACACAGCTTGAAAAAAGAAAATGAAGGATCTCCCCTAATGAAAAAGGATCTTTTTTCATGACTCGTGATATGAAAGAATCTTTTTTCATATTACAAGTCATGAAAAAAGATTTATAATCTTAAAAAAAAGCAACAGTTCAAGGGCATTTCTGCAATAGTTAAGTGCTGAATCCAGCTGAGGGGTCCCGATAAGCAAGCTGCCTGTGTTGGTAGCTCTCCAAAATGTAACTTTTGTGATGATTTTTCAAATTAAAATTTTAAGGGAAAAGGGAAAAAACAAGATGGCGGCAAACAAGAAAAAAGATTCTTTCCCTCATGAAAAAGGATTCCCATACGAAAACTTCATACAGCTATTTTGTTATGCTGATTGAGCATGCTTAGAACCCACATTTTTTTACAGTTTTTATATGTAATTTATGCTCCTTGTCTGCCCCCAGCTGCCCCTTCTGACTGACCTCCCCAGCCCCATGACGCCGGTATCCCAAGGACTTACCCTTGCCTGGTCGCTGGGAGGGAAGCCTGCAAGAGGTCAGTCTTCATCCACAGCTGGAGGTGTTTTTTCCTCCATTTTCGCCCTTCCCATTGGCGGGGTGCACATGCAGGATATATGTTCATGGAGGCATGTGCGCATCCACTGAAGTCCCGCAGTACCCTCCTTTCTTCTGGCCCCTCTGATCTGCACTACCTCCAGCCTCCTGGGGGCAGTTGTTTGGTGGGAGTGCCAATCCTCCTTCCCCAGGAGAGGAAAGCTGCCCTCCGGGCGCTTTATCCTTTCCCTCCTCTGCTGACCCCCGGTGGCCCGTGCTCATTCCCGAACATGGGCTGTAGGCGTGGAGTGAGGTGTGGCATCCAGTGCCTCAACCCTCAGCGTCACCGGGCCGGGCTGCACATTTTTAAAATTTAATAACTTTGGAATGGATTAATAATTTTTCACCAAGCCACCCCATCTTTCTGAGGCAAGCCCTTTCTACCCTGAACATTTCAGACCAAAATACCAAACCATCTGGGTGCTACGAGATGGCAAAAAAACAGCAAAAAAAATGAAATTTTATTTTTTACATATTTTTGCTCTGTGCAGCTCAGAATCCACACATCTGACTGGAATGAAACTTGGCAAGTTAAGAGGTCTACCCCACGAGACTGCACCTATAAACTTTCATGCAAATCCATTGAATGGTGGCAAAGTTAATAAAGTGCAAAATGTGGGGTTTAACATCGAAAGCCCTGATCAACCCGCACTATAGTGGTGCTACCGCACCACTATAGTCTACATATAGCCAGCAGAATAATGCCATTTGGTCTATCTAGTCTTCTCATATTGCAGGGTCCTCAACTTAAGCTACTGACCTTGCTCCCCAATCCCAACACAATAAAATTGTTCCAGTCAGTATTAATTATTCTATCCATGCCAACATACTGTAGGGTCCTCAGCTTAAGCTACTGACCCTGCCCCCGATCCCAATACATAATATAAATATGTAACACTGCATAAACAATGTACCAGTCAGTGTTATTTATTCTATCCATGCCTAATTGTGCATCTTTATCTGCACCATCCTGACCCACTCATTAATGCTCTATTGCCCCACCTTTGCTCCTCTATAACGCGTACCACCCTCCTTTATCCCTATATTAAGGCCCTGTTCCCCACCTTTATCTCTCTATTAAGGCCCTGCACTTCAACTTTATCCTTTGATTAAGGCACCTGTACCACCACCTTTATTTCTCAATAACAGCCCCTGTACCACCCACATTTATCCCTCTGTAACTGCCCCGTACCCCCCATCTTTATCTTGCTATAAGTGCCCCTCTACCCGTCACCTTTATCCCTCTATAACCGTCACTGTACCAGTCACCTTTATCCCTCTATAACCACCCCTGTACCTCCCCACATTTATCCCTCTAATAAGGCCCCTGTACCACCCACATTTATCCCTCTATAACCCCTCGTACCCCTCACCTTTATCCCTCTATAACTGTCCCTGTACCCGTCACCTTTATCCCTCTATAACCACCCCTTACCTCCTACATTTATCCTCGTCTGAATTGTATGGTGGCAACTGAGGCTCAAACATATATGGCTGAATGTTAACCAAACTGAGCCACTCAGCATTACAAAGTTTCTTCCATTCTCTTCCTCAATTTCTCGGTCACTTAAATTTGCAACATATGTTTCATGATCACTAGAACTGTCACTGAAAGTGTGTGACATGCTGCAACGATGGCCCAGTTTTGCCACATTGCTCTGTTAGCACTGCTGCATGGCTCTTCTCTTGATATCATTGCACATTGACATGGAGAACACGCATAGTGCTACATGAAGGGTCAGAGGCGCACTCACATCGCGGTTCTAAAAAGTAAATAAATAAAACAATATTTGAATAAAAACTTGCTGCAATGTGGCTAATACTAACTCTGGGAATCTAATGCAGAAAACAGAACAGGGCGCAGGTTGGTGGCAACTGTTCATTAAGTACAACTTACAGTACGTAATGAAAGAGATCATGCTTTCTGCAATTGTCCATGAACAGACCATAATAGGCAGGACCACCTTAATCAAGCAGCTTTACTGACACAGGCACAGATGGCTAAAGTTACTCTTGTGGTCTCACATATGGACCTGTCTAACACATCACTTAGAATGAAGATTCTGTAAGAAGCACAGATGGGGCTATCGCAGAGCAACAAGCAAAGGCCTTTGTTCCTTCTACTACTTCAGACTGTCTTACGCCAGTACAACTGCAGACTTCTCCAGGTACCGCAGAAGAACAAGAGACTCACAGAACACTAGGCTCGCAGTTCAAAGCCTGTTGCAGTACCTATGGAGGTAAGAGACATCTCCATTGAAAGGCTTGGGCCTTCCATGCAAGAGTCAAAGGAAACCGAAATGCCAGTGCTTTCTTAACCCCAGAATCTGCTAAAACCAAAGGCATCAGATGACAGAGATTTGGTAAACCAGCAGCCAAAATCAAAATCACAAAGTGCTAAGCTAGTCAAAACACAAAACAAGTATGAGCCACTACGACATATATCTATGTGGGCTGACTGGGAGAAAGAGGGGTCTGACACATGATCTTCAGCTTCTTTGAAAAGAGCAGTATCCTCAGATAAAGAGGATACTTTATCTGAGTCCACAGAACCTAAGAGAACAAGCATTTGTAAATGCCGAATGTTTGCTTGCTGGCATTGGCATGGGTAGTGTAGGAGTTATAGAGATGCATAATAGGAATGGCAGTGAAGTATTGAACTGAAGCCAACCCCACCACCACCCTGCAGAGACTGACAGGCATTGGGGTGTGCCTTTGGGTCATCAGGCATAGCAGCCTTGCCATTTCACCACACCCTACCCTGCAGACACTGACAAGTGTCACGGTGTGCCTTGGGAGTCTTTAGGCCTTATGCTCACCCCATTCCATAAGGAAATATGGTGAGATGGTTTCAGTATAGGAGAATGGGGTGAACTTTGGGGCCGAAGAGTCCAAGGCACACCTCGATGCCTGTCACTGGTTGCAGGGTGTGGGTGAGGGTAGAATGGCATGAGCATTACAGGCGACAATCCCAAGTCAGACCCCTGATGCCTGTCAGTCTCTACAGGGTGGGACATTATGGTCGGAAACCCTAACGCCCCAGGCGTTCGTTGGTATTTTCACTCCAAATTTTCAACATGGGTTTTTTGTGACCCCCACCTCATGAACAGTGGCAATATCAGTTCATTAGTGAAAGCTGATTTTACACAGCGACTACGCCATTTGGCACCACAGGTGTGAAAACACATTTTGAACAGGATGTGAAAAATGACAGCTGTACTGTTCATGGGGAGGTGTAAAAATGGTAATGTTGAAAATCTGGAGTGAAAATATAAAAAAACTGGTGAAGTCACGAATGTGCATAGAAACTGCACAACGCACACCCATAATGTAATTAGTTTGGGGATTTTTTACAGCAGATTGTCAACACAGGCATTTAGGGACCTCTGCTCATGAACAGTGTCACTGTGATTTTCTTAATCTGTCCCGAACATTGATTTCCCACAGTGACCATGCATTTCTGTGCCAGAAGTGCGAAAACACATTTCGGCCTGGGTGTGAAAAATGACAGCTGTACTGTTCATAAGGAGGCATGGAAAAATGCCAGTGCTGAAAGTCTGGACTGAAAATATTACAAATTCATGAACTTACGAGGGTGCGTGGAAACTGCGCAATGCATGCTCGTAACACAGTCATTTTATGGACTTTTTTCACCAAATTTTCAACATAGCCATTTTAAGACCTCTGCTCATGACCAGTGTCACTGTGATTTTCTTAATTTGTCCCGAACATTGATTTCACACACTGACTGCGCCATTGTGTGCTACATGCGAAACACATTTTGGGTAAGATGTGAAAAATGACAGCTGTACTGCCCATAAGGAGGTGTGGTAAAATGGCAATGTTGAAATCTAAATGAAAATAGTAAAAGTTCATGAATTACGAGTATTGCATAAAATTTCATAATACCTCTCATCAAAACAATGATCATTTTAGAATTTTTCACCAGATTTTCAACATAGGGTTTTGAGGAGCCTGCCTCATGAACTGTGACACCGTCTTCTTGGTCCCAAAAGGTGGTTCCACACAGTGACCGCAAAATCACCTTTTGGGGCCGAATAACAAAATGACAGTGACTGAGTTCATGAGGTGGGGCCCCAAAAAACCCCATGTTGAAAATCTGGTGAAAAAAATTCCCGAAAATGGCCAAGATATGCACCAAAGTTGAAAAAAAAAACATTTATGCCATTCTACAGCTTACTGGCATTTCTTCAGTTTGCGGCCGGCTTTGAAGAGTGCAGATGTGTTAACCCGGTCCACCGAAGATTGTCACGCCACCCTCCAGAGGTAAGTATGGGGTCGTGTGTGTGTGTGGGGAGGTGGATGCACAGAGGTGAGGTGCAGATTGGGGGAGGGGGGGCGAGACAGTCAATGAGGGACCATTTTTGTTTTACAGGTGTTTTTAGACTATGCAGGACTTTTGCCATGCTGGGGTGGGCTCCCAGCGTGGCAGCTGGAAGTTTATTTTTTGGGGGGGCAGTGGAGCCGATGGGGGATTGGGCACCCAAATTGGCCATATCAACCAGTGCCACACTGGGGTGGGCTCCCAGCATGGTGCCTATAAGTCTGTTTTCTTGGGGGGGACAGTGGAGCCGACATGGGATTGGGCACCCCTGTTGGCCATACTGACTTTTGCCACACTGGGGTGGACTCCCAGTGTGGCACCTACAAGTCTGTTTTCTTTGCAGGGTACAGTGCAGCTGATGGGGGATTAGGCACGTCCATCAGCCATAAGGACTTTCGCCACGCTGGGGTGGGTTACCAGCGTGGCACCGGAAGTCTGTTTGGAGAGAGGCCAGTGGAGCTGACAGGGGATTGGGCACCCCATCAGTCATACAGTGTGGGGGTGAAGGGGTGCGCATGAGCACTCTGGGGTGGGCTCCCAGCATGCTATGTAGGTGTTCGGTGGGGAGGGGAGGGAAGGGGAAGAGCTGTCTATGATAGTTCAGATGCAGTGCTGATGTGGCGGTGCATACTGCCACGCGTATGCAAATGCTACAATATCACTGCTGATTGTGAGTGTTTTGCTTAGAACTGTACCCCACTGCATCTGAATGGCTGTCATAGACAGCTCGGACATTCATTAGCATGGTGCAGCTGCACCTGCAAAAAGGAGCAGGGCATTGGAAGTGGGGGAGGCACACCTACGAAAACTCGTATGGTGGCATTATGTTTCTTGCACATGCGTGCAAGCAAACATAAAAAGCAAGCAGCAAACCAGAAGCTGGCCGAAAACTGCCATTAAAAGAATATTCAGTTACCTGAGACCTGCTACTTTGTGTGGTCCTCTTCACTCTATCTCAACTTATGGCAGAAATAAAACTAAAATGTCCTTCATTGAATACTAATGGTTTAAAAATTCTGAAACAAAGAGTAAGTATCTTTTCTGCATTACAGTCTTTTGAAGTGTTTTTTTTTTGTTCAGAACACAAGGTTACATGATACTTGTGACATCAGACAAATCCAGAAATTGTGGGAGGGGATGTTCCTTGATCACTAGTGGAAGAAGTGTGCCCTCGAGTGGGCATGGGCTTTAAAGGAATACTTTTTCAGGTATAGCAACTGATAGGGATTGTTCCAGGAAGAGCATCATCATTATTATTGGATGTCAGTCTGAAAAAATCACCAAATTAGAAAGATTAATGCACATGCACCTCAGCTAAAGTTCACTAGAATGGAGTTGTTTAAGAAGTTCAACATTACTTACAAACAGTCCATCAAAAACAGTCATCTTGGGGGTGGTACATTGCAGCTCAGATTCACAAAAACAAGGGCACAGTACTGGAATGTTTATTGTAACTATTTTTATGTTTGCTTCGCATGTGCAAAACATAGTGCCATCATACGAGTTTTCTAGAGGTGTCAGCCTCTTCCAATTCAGTCAGTGTGTTTGCAGTAGTGCGCGGTCGCCAATCACTGCTGCAGCTGTCTATGACAGCAGGAAAATGCAGCGGCATACAGTTGAAAGGGAGCGCTCCGCTTCAGTGAGCAGAGCTTCCCCCCACACACACACACGCGCAAGCACGCATATTGCGTGCTGATGCACTCCCCTCACGCACACACTGTGTGGCCAGAAGGGTGCTCAATCCCCGTCGGCTCCATGCCCCCAACAACAGCTGTCCAGGTGCCATGCTGGGAGCCACCCCAGCGTGGCAAGAACTGTCATAGCCAGCGGGGTGCCCAATCCCCATCGGCTTCACTGCTGCACGCCCTCCCCAAAAAAAGCTTTCCATGTGCCATGCTGGGAGCCCACCCAGAGTGGCAAAGCGTATTATGCTGTCGAGGTGCCCAATCCCCATTAGCTCCAGCCCCCAAACAGCCTTTCAAGCTGCCACAGCTGGGAGCCACCCCAACAGCAAACATCTTGCATCGTCTAAAAACCTGTAAAGAAGAAAACCTTCCCTCGAGTCTCCCGTCCCCCACAACCGCACCCACCACTGTGCACCCTGCCTCCCCACCCCCCCTCACCACATACCTCCGGAGCTCATCGACGATCATCGGTGGACGGGAACACGTCTGCACTCTTCAAAGCCGACCCATGAACTGAGGAAATGCCGGTAAGCTGTATAATGGAATAAATAGGTTTTTCAACTTTGTTTGCATATCTCAGGCATTTTGGGAATTTTGGGCCCAAATTTTCAACATGGGTTTTTTGGGACCCCTCCGCATGAATTCTTGCACTGTCATGGCGTTATTCGGGCCTGAAGGGTGATTTCGCAGTCACTGCGTGAAATCACCTTTCAGGACCCATTAACAAAATGACACTGCCAGTGTTCATAAGGTGGGCTCTCAAAAAGTCTATGTTGAAAATTTGGTGAAAAAATTCCTAAAAATGACTGTTTTACGAGCGTGCATTGCGCAGTTCCTACGCATGCTCATAAATTCACGAATTTTCAATATTTTCATTCCAGATTTTCAACATTACCATTTTACCACACCTCCTTATGAGCAGTACAACTGTCATTTTTCACATCTCACCCAAAACGTGTTTCAGCCCATGTAGCGCACAATGGCGCAGTCGGTGTTCGAAATCAATGTATGGGACACATTAAGAAAATCACAGTGACACTGTTCATGAGCAGAGGTCTTAAAATGGTATGTCAAAACTTGGTGAAAAAATTCCTAAAAATGACTGTTTTACGAGTGTGCGTTGCAGAGTTCCTACACACGCTCGTAAGTTCGCAAATTTTCAATATTTTCACTCCAGATTTTCAACATTGCCATTTTACCACACCTCCTTATGAGCAGTACAGCTGTCATTTTTCACATCTCGCCCACAATGTGTTTCCGCCCATGTAGCGCACAATGGCGCAGTCGGTGTGCGAAATCAATGTATGGGACACATTAAGAAAATCACAGTGACACTGGTCATGAGCAGAGGTGTTAAAATGGCTATGTTGAAAATTTGGTGAAAAAATTCCCAAAAATGACTGTTTTAGGAGTGCACGTTGCGCAGTTCCTACACACGCTGGCAAGTTTGTGAATTTGTAATATTTGCACACCAGATTTTCAACAATGTGCCATTTACCACACTTCCTTATGAGCAGTACAGCTACCATTTTCACATCTCGCTCAAAATGTGTTTCCGCATATGTAGTACAATGGTACAATCGGTGTAGGAAAACAATGTTTGGGACAGATTAAGAAAATCACAGTGACACTGGTCATGAGCAGAGGTCTTAAAATGGCTATGTTGAAAATTTGGTGACAAAACTCCATAAATGACTGTGTTACGGTGAGCATGCGCAGTTTCCACGCACCTCTTAAGTTCATGAATTTGTAATATTTTCAGTCCAGATTTTCACCAGTGGCATTTTCCACACCTCCTTAGGAACAGTACAGCTGTCATTTTCACAACATGGCCGAAATGTGTTTTCACACTTTCAGCACAGAAATGCGTGGTCGCTGTGGGAAATCATTGTTTGGGACAGATAAAGAAAATCACACTGACACTGTTCATGATTGGAGGTCCCAAAATGCCTTATATTGTAATCTGCTGTAAAAAATCCCAAACTAGTTACATTACGGGTGTGCGTTGCACAGTTTCTCACGCATCGTGACTTCACCTAGTTTTTAAGATTTTCACAGCAGATTTTCAACATTGCCATTTTTTACACCTCCCCATGAACAGTACTGCTGTCATTTTTCACATCCTGTTCGGAATGTGTTTTTGCACCTGTGGTGCCAAATGCCGTAGTCGCTGTGCAAAAGCAGTTTCCGGCTAACAAACTGATATTGCCACTGTTCATGAAGTGGGGGTCACAAAAAAACCACGTTGAAAATTTGGAGTGAAAATACCAATGAATGCCTGAGGCGTTAGGGTTTCCGACCATAACGCCCCACCCTGTAGAGAATGACAGGCATCAGGGGTGTGACTTGCGATTCTTGCCTGTAATGCTCATACCATTCCACCCCCACCCACACCCTGCAGCCAGTGAGAGGCATCAAGGTGTGCCTCGGACTCTTCGGGCCCAAACTTCACCCCATTCTCCTATACCGCACCCATCTCACCATATTTCCTGATGGAATGGGGGTGCGCATAAGGGCCAAAGACCCCAAGGCACGGTGACACTTGTCAGTGTCTGCAGGGTAGGGTGTGGTGAAATGGCATGGTTGTTATGCCTGACGACCCAAAGGCACACCCCAATGCCTGTCACTCTCTGCAGGGTGGTGGTGGGGTTGGCTTCAGTTCAGTACTTTCGCTGCCATTCCTATTATGCAGCTCTGTAACTTCTACACTACCAATGCCAATGCCAGCAAGCAAACATTCGGCATTGACGAATGCTTGTTTTAGGGGATGTACTTACAACAGCACCGTTAGCATATATATATAGGATTTGTCACAAAATGGGGGATATGCTTTTTTATAAAGAACATTCAGCTTCCTGTATTGAATATTTCTTTGTATCTCATGAGTTATTAGATTTAGGAGAAAGAGTAGCCTCAGAAACATCAGAGCAGTTTCTGCTACAGTGTAGCACTGAATTGCTGTCAGAAAACCCACTCTATAGATGCACATAGATCCTGTCCTTTGCAAATGATCAAATTCCTCCAAAAAAACACCCCCAAGGACTTCCTACCAGTGATCCCTCAAAAAAGGCTCCCTCCAACGATTCAAATATTACCTGCTAAACTGGGACTGGTCCTTGCTAGACACTGCCATTAATATTGGTGATGCCCTGGCCTTCTTTATCGCCTCCTTCAACTCTGCATGCGATTAGACAACTAGACAACAAAAAGCCCCCCTGCTCTGCTCAACATCAATGGTATCCTCTCCCAGGGCGCCCAGCTCATAGTCAACACATTCAATACTGTGATTACTGATCTTAGCTCAGTACTCCCCGATTTCTTTAACAACAGCTCCAACTTGCCAGCCCCTCCCATGGGACCCTATTTTGACTCAGGTTTATCTCACAGCAAGCTAAATTCTACCTATCTGGGGTCCATCAGAAGTCCTAATTGGGGACTCTCTGGATCTAAAGCTCCTGCATCTTGTTCTCGATGCTGTCCTGTCCCTCTAACAAAATATTCAATCTCTCCCCATGTCTCAGCCAATACCCTTCCCAGTGGAAATTGGCTGTGGTCACTCCCATTCCTAAGAGTGGTGACAGAACCTCTCATGGAAACTATCACTCAATTTCTATCCTTCCCCCCATCTCCAAAGCCCTTGAAAAAAATTGTCTCAGATCAACTCACAAAAGTATCTGACGAATCATAATTTACAATGTCCCCAACAACATGGATTTCGGAAGGGCCATAGCACCTCCACGGGCCTTTTGGAATTCACAGACTACATCCAGAAAACACTTGACCGAGGTCACTTAGTTGGGTCTGTTTACATAGACCTGACTAAAGCATTTGACACAGTGAATCACTCTCTTCTCATGGAGTCCCTCCTCTTCATGGGCTGATCATACAAAGCCACCTCATGGGTTGCCAACTACTTAAATGGGAGGTCTCAACAAGTTAAAATCAACAATACCCTCTCCACCTGTCTTCCTGTCAGGTCAGGGGTTCCACAGGACTCAATCCCTGGCCCACTCCTCTTCAGTCTGTTTCTGAACACTCTCCCTTCTGCCTGCTCTGGGAATATGCTTTTATGTGCCGATGATGCGGTCATTTTCTGCAGCCACCGGATCCCACCCTCCTACAAAAGACCTCCAAGGTTTTTACTGAGTCTGAACTCTGGTTCTCCAGACATTAGTTCATCCTCAACTATCAAAAAACAAAAGTAATGTTGTTTGCTCAACCGCAGAACAAACATAAAGACTTCCCCTTAATATATTTAACTGTCAGCTCACCCCCTGGAACAAGTCCACAAGTTTAAATATCTTGGCATCACCCTTGATGCTTCCCTATCCTTTCATGATATAGAGGATAATGGCTGGGGATCGGGTGATAACCACACTGTAATCACCGCGAGTGGTTGCTAGGGCAACATGGTAAACCTCGAGAGCGCAGCTCGAGAGGTTTACTGTAGCCCTAGAAACCACAAGAGGTGATTTCAGCGTGGTTGTCATCCAATCACCAGCCATCATCTTTTATAGTGTATGGTCAAAAAGACACTGTTTGCATTCTATGTGTGAGAATTATGGAACTCTGGTGCATTCTTTTTTCTTATGCCACTGTTTGGAAGTTCCGAAGTGTGGGTAACAACTTTTAAAATTCTAAACAGAGCATAACAAAGCTGTGTAACTGCTGATTATGGTGGTTAATAGGCACTTACCATACATTATAATGTAGTTTGCACCACTGTCAATAGGAGGATTGGCCTACTTAATAGGCACAGATCTAGCCTGCTCCTTATTGCCCTCCACTTAGCTATAACATCTTCGGTCCTCCCTTTAGTTGAGTATTGCATTATTATCTATGGGTCTGCAGCTAACACTACTCTAAATGGGATAAAGGTCACACTAAACAAGGCCTGTCAGCTTGTGGCTGGGTGTGGTAGGCTTACACACACATGTAAGCTCTACTCGCTGACAAATTGGCTGAACTTTGAGGGATGGCTCAAATATCAAACATGCCTTTTGTCAGGAAGAATGCCTTTGGGTCTCTGTCCCCTTCCCTCAATCATCTCATCTTACAGGCGCCCCAGCTAGGGCCACCAGAAGTGCTGCTAAGTCTCCTTGCAAGTACCCCATTGTAGAACCTCCCTTGGCCAGAAGAGCATTCATGTACAGAGCCCCCCAGTGGTTGAATGCCCTGCAAGGAGAGATCTCTGTCTTAGCCAAATTGGGGCAATTTAAACCTAGTCTTCATCAGCTTCTCCTGGCCTCAGGATGCTGTAACTGTCTCTAACCCACTTTCGCCTCCTGGTCTCATGTCTACTACCCCCTTCTTGCTGATATGACAAAGTCTATCTCAGACTGCTCTCTAAACTCCTTCGGTATTGAATGATTTCTCTTTGCCTACTATAGTACCTGGGGAACATGTCTGTAATTTACAAACTGCGTTTTTTACTCAATTTATGTTATTATATTATGTTATTATGTATTGACATCTATCTAATTTGTTGTATCTCAACCTGTCTGTAACCATTTATTGTCTGATGTGGAACCTTAGTAAAGGAGTCTCTGACTCAAAGGTTTGTAATTCCGACAATTCAATAAATAAATAAAAACAAATACGATAAGCATAGTTATGTTAGCAGTTTTTGAGTCTGAAAGAAAGGTAGTTACATGGAGAATGGATGTCGTACCACAGGTTAACCAATATGCAGCTCTGCCATTGTCAGAAAATAAGGGAAATTTTCAGGGATATGGGAGTTTTTGATCAGATATACAATGTTGCAGTTAACAGAACATTTGAGCAAAGTGCTAATTGGTGAAATCATGACAGAAGACGATATGAGGACCATCCTTACATTGCAGACAGGAACATCCCCAGGAAAGGATGGATTAATAAATGAATTTCATAAAGCTTGATTTGAATATATTTGTCAAGATCTAGCTGACTTGTATAATGAACAATTAGATTACCAAGTACCAACCAGCATTTTTGATGCTATGATTTTTTTTCTGTGTGTGTTAGAAGGGAAAATAAAAGCGAGCTGGGAATGGGGGATAGATATGCCTACTGAAAGTGGATTTTAAAATCTTGTCACAAATTATCAGGAAATGTCTAGAAACAGTCCTGGAACATCATGTTGACCCCTCATAGACATGCACAGGCAGAGCCAGCCTTAGGGTATGTGGCACCTCTAGGCGAACTTGCCAACGGTGACCCCCTTGGAATTTTTTTTTAAATCTTCACCCCTGCCCCCTCAAGAAACATGCCATTTTTAATGGTAGTTAACTTCCTTTAAAAAATACTAAATTAATTACCCAGTAGGAGAAGGGCTATGACAACATGGAGTTGGAAGGATAATTTTAACAACCAGACATTGCAACAAATGTGGGGCATTTTTCTAAACAAGGTTATATACTTAGATCAAACCTATATAACCTCTAGAATTATGTATAGTAGGGCATCAAAAAAATGTGCCACCCTGGTTAATACCAAAAGATCAGGAAATCGATCAAAAGGAAAAATAGAGCTTTTATTAAGGCCACAAAAGTAATCATCAAGCATGCTGGGAAATAGATAAAGGGGTGCTGAAGAGACCAAAACCTTATGAAGCAGGCAAATAGAGCTCATGAGTTTAGACTGGCTAACAAAGTTAGAGATAACTATAAATCCTTTTATTCCTCGTCAACAACAAAAAGGGTCAGCAAGGAAATTGGTCCTCTAAAGAATTCAGATGGGACCCTTATCATAGAAAACCAGAAGATGGTAGAACAGTACAACTATTTTGTCTCTGTATATAATATTAAGACATATAGAACCATGGCACATCTGCACAACAACACTGATTGGAAGTTGGTACTAAAGGTAACTTACATTACTAAAGCTCCAGAATTTGAACCAGAATAAATCCCGGGTCGGATGGGTTGCACCCAAGAGTTATTAAAGAGCTCACTGAAACCCTGGCACCTCCATTGACATCTTTATTTCAGAAATCAATTGATCTGGAGGAGGTTATTGAGACATGGCAGAGGGCCGAGGTAGTGCCAATTCACAAAAAGGGTTCTAGACAAGAAGTTGGCAACTACAGACCAGTCAGCTCAACATCAATACTGGGAAAAGTTCTTGAGGGCATGATTAAGGAACACATAATGGAATTTCTGCAGCAAATGGGGGCAGTGGACCCAATACAACAAGAGTTTACCAGAGGATGATCATGCCAAACAAATCTTTCAGAGTTCTATGGCAAGGTTAGCAAGGCATTGGATGACAGACAATCGGTTGATGTTATTTTTTTAGACTTTGCTAAGACTTTTGACAAGGTCTCACATGGGGAATTGATTGACGCCTTGATAGAGCAAGGGATCCAGGGACATTTGTCCCAATGGACTGAGTCATGGTTTTCCAATTGAAAGCAAAATGTAGGTGTTAAAGGTGTATATTCAGAATGGGCTGAGGTGACCAGTGGGGTGCCTCAGGGCTCTGTGCTGTGCCATGTTTGTTTAACATCTATATATCATTCATGAGCACCAGAACAGGAGTATGGCATTCAAAGTTTGCAGATGACACCAGATTAGGGACAGTAGTTAATAATAAGAAGGAGATATATACTGCAATCTGCATTATGTGGTTCTAACAGTGGGCAAGACTAAACAAATTGAGCTTTAATACAGACAAATGTACTGTAATGCATGTGGGTAAGCACAACCAAAATTTTGATTATATGCTGGGATGGGTAGCACTGAAGATAGTATCAGATGAAAGGGAACTGGGTATTAGAGTTAGTAATGATCTTAACATTAGCATACACTGTAACCAAGTAATTAAGAAGGCTAGCAGCATTTTGCATTGCATAAACAGGCACATAAAAGCAAGGCTGAGAGGTGCAACTCCCACTTTACAAAGCACTGGTGCGGCGCATTTGGAGCACTGCTCTCAGTTTTGGGCACCTGGTGGAAGGGAAATAAAGCTCTAAGAAATTCAAAGAAAAGCTACACAACACATTAGAGAAGCAGTGGGCAAACTGTATGAAGGCGGTTGGGGTGCTGTGGCTTTACTCTTTGGAGTTCCACAGGCTTGGGGGGATATGTGCCTCATTTTTAAAGCACTATCAGACATTATCCTCTGGGACCATTAGGTCTGGTCCTTAGGGACCAAGTTTACAACATGAGGGCTCACCCATTACAAATATATAGGGAAAAATTTAACACAAACAAGAGGAAGTGTTGGTTTAACATAAGGGTGGCAAGGGTTTGGAACAGATTACTAGTGGAAGTGGTCGCAAGTAATAATATGACTCAATTTAAATCAAGATTAGATAATCATTTAATTAATAATAATATTTCAAGGTACAATTAATATAAGAGCAAGCTGTAATGGACCTCTTGTCTTCAAAAGCTTTGTATAAATCTATGTAATATATGAGGGGTGGGGGTGCGAAATGGCATGAAATCCCTTGCAGCAGAGAATATGTTTCTCCAATAAGTTAACAGATGCTTTTCAAAATATTTGAGAGCTGCTGCTGAGTAAACATTGTTCATCTAATCTTAAAATTTGTTATGCAAAGATTATGTCCATTTACGTTTTCTCTTTCTTTCAATGGTATAATAAATATTTGCCAAATTCATGCAAATGCAGTCAATGGTTACTTTCTCAAAAATCTAATTCAGTAAAATACATTATGTTGAAAAAACAGTGTCTACAGTGCCTGTCTGTGTTAGATAAATAATATTACCATCAGCTAAATCTCCATTGGTAATGTCATTGAGCAGCCTAAACATAAACTCATTTGATATGTTCAGTAGCATATTACTTCTCAGCATTATTTTTTAATTTTTCCATTTCTTTCAAGGAATTCTTGATATGTCATCTAAATTGCAATTATTATTTTTTTGCAGCAAAGAAGATCCCATTTGTGCATGTGCATCCCCTGTTGAAATTATAGTGATATTTTGAAATCTGGCTTTTATAAAAATAAACACCTCTGAGAATATTTAGGGTATCCTCTGTGTAGCCAGCAATGTGGAATGACAAACTATATAAGGGATATGTGTGGGGGGGTCAATGTGTGATAACCAATTTATCTTGTACAGTCTGCTGTGACATCGAGTAACCTCACGAGTGGCGGCTGTACAAGATAAATTGGTTATCACACACTGACCCAACCCCCACCCGCATATTCGATTTATGCAACAGGCTCCTTTATTTTACATTTGTTTTTGGGTGTTTGTTGGGTGTTTCTGTATTTATTTTTGTTTGTTTCTATGGGTGCTATTTCTTTGCCCGGCAGTTTCTTTCACGATTGCATTGTTTTGTTGAATGGGTGTTGTGTGTGTGATTTTATTGGTTGTCTCTGTAGATGGGATGGTGTGTGTAGGTTTTAATTGCCTGCAGCTATGTAATGTGTGTATTCTGATTGGTTATGTGTGTGTGGAAGGCGTGGGTTGCATAGCATTTCAGTGACATGTGATTCTTGTATGTGATTGGTTAGGGGGTGTGGCATTGGTGGAACGTTGCCTTTTATTGGACGGTGGGCATGGCCTGTGTTTGTGGAACAGTTCAGTTGGTGGCAGCAATGAGGATGGACTGGAGGGCGGTTGCAGAGCTCAGTGGGCCGTGGTTGGATGGTCTGGTTGGATTGTATGGTGATAAAGAAGGTTTGGTTGTCGGTGTGGAGTGCTTTGAGTGAGAAAGTCTTTGTGGCCTGCTGAGGAGCTTCACAGAGACTTGGACATGGAGTTGGTCTTTGAGGAGTCAGGCATGGTTTGTTGCTTGTGCTGCGGAACTCGATTTGGTTTTCTTTCCTGGAGGAGTCTTGATTTCTGTGGTGGAGGTGTTCGATCTACCCTGGATTTTTCTGGATCTGGATTTTTCGTGTTGTACTTCTTTTTTCATTTGGATTAGGACAAGAATAGTCCCATTGTCAAGTCTTCTGGAGTTCTTTCTTGGATATTTCTTCAGTTTCCTTCTGTTTTGGGGTATTTTTCTCTATTTTGTGTGGATTAGGACATGAAGAGCCCTATCATGTTTACCCTTGGAAGAAAGACATTAGGTTTTATTTGGAATATGACATGAAGAGTCACTTCGTTTCTAGTCTTCTGTGTTTTTTATAATTTTTTTTATTTCTGGATTTTTTTTTTGCAGTTTTTACTGGGCAATATTCACCTTTGGTTTTATTTATTGTATTGCTTTCTCAGAGACAAGGAATGCAAGGCAAGACAGTTTCAAAAAATGTATTCTAAAGTAAACAAGTAACACAGCATTTTTAAAGTTTTATAACTGTAGTTTATAACAGTAAGGATTTTTTGTCTTTGCTTCAAGTCACTTTTAAATCTGCATACTGTGTATATCAAGAGATAGGGGAAGGTTGCTTTTATTTGTAGGCTGTTGCACAGGGAGAATTGTAGATAGAGTAAATGGAAGAAAAAGGGTTGTGTTGTCAGAACAATAGGTCAGAATAGCACTTTTACTATAGGCACATGGATCTATCTCGAGCCTTACACCACAACATTTAAAAAATATATAAATAATTATAAAATTCAAATATTATACTCTGCCCATTGTAAAGTTCTAGATAATGGTAAAAAACATTTCTGCCAACCTAGAAGTATGAAAATAAATTTACTTACCTGTACTAAATTCTAAATATCCCTAATTAGCACACATATACCTTGTAAACATTATACAACTGTAATGTAAACACAACACAATAAAGGTTTCAGAAAATCAAATAAAACAAAAATAAAAAAAAACAATTTTCAGAAAAATAAACAATACAACCAAGAAATGAGCAAGGTTCAACATAACAAATGGTATTGGATATATATACTATTCTTTCAGCATGCTTTGTATTTAGCATAACCTTTTTGTATAAAAACTTGCAGACTCATTACCTTAGTATCTCAGATTATATTTCTGTATAAAACTTGCTTTAATTCTTTATAGCATGCAAAATGTATTTATTTTTATGTAAACTTAAGCTTAATGTATTTACCCAAGATTTTGTAATTAAAAGTTAAGTTAACTTGGTTACGTCCCCAAATAAGCCAAATTAAAATATTAAAAATTCTAATAATTAAAAAAATACTTAAACTTTTGGTTATTGGTAGAGACTTGGTCTTCTTTCCTTTTAACTTAAAAATCTTGGCAAGTATCTTCTTTCTTTCTTTTCCTGGATAGCAAAGTTGTTTTTGGTAACTGGATTTTATGACTGTTTCTGTTTTTCAGTTCATTTCCACTCGAACCCAGGACTCTGGACTCATCTGTTGTCAAACAGCCCTGCAGATTTGCACTTTTGGCTGACATATATCAATAGGCAGTCTTATTCCTTGATTTGGTCCAATATTAACAGGCAGGCATGGCTATCAGGCTTCATGCCTAGTAGACATCTCAAAACAATAACACTGCCAAGACCACAGATGTAGATGTTAACCAGTTGAAGGTTTGGGAGATTCTGGGTGTACCTGAAAATTGTAAGGCATATTTCTTTGGCCTAAGAATGCTGCCTTAACATCATTTCCTACAACTTTTCCCAACTCTGACTGGATAATGCAAATGAGGTAGGTGTGGGTCTCCACCCTCTTTAAGGACTGCCCTTTGCTCAGAGTCCACTTTCAAACACAAAATTATGCAAAGAATATCATTTTCAAACAGCCATTTTTTAACTTTTCTCATTGAATCCAGTCTTTTAAAGTGTCTCTAATGTTTCTAGGGCCAGTATTTCCTGAAATAATGTAATTAGGGCTATAACTTCATTTTCTTAGCAAAATGTCTTAAAACAAAGTGATACTTTTGTTGCACATTTCCTAGGTTTTAGAATAATGTAGGATTTGTCCATAAGATTTTTCAGGAAGATCCTTAAAACATTAGATATCTTTACAAGCACATGCTTCCTTTGTTCTGTCCAGAGACCATAAATCAAAATTGTATACTAAAGATCTTTCAGTCGGTGTACAGGTATCTTCTTATGTCAACAAATTACATACCCAAAAATTATAACTTTGGATTTGTCATGTTGTCAGTTTTTTTTTAATTCATTTTTATTGACAAATTAGGGTACAGATCATTAGATCAGAAAAACATCATCTTACAGAGATTTCGTATCATAACACTGCCCTGCTTGAATTTACCAGTGCAGTGCATAGTTCCTTGATAAGCGTCTTCTTACTGGGGCTGTCTTCATCGACATCTCAAAGGCATTTGACGCAGTCCATCATCGGCTGCTGTATGACCAACTACTCCTTGCTGGCCTCACTCCAGACCGAGCCCACTGGTTCAGAAGGTACCTTGACCACCGCTCTCAAAGAGTAAAAATTGCCAATGCTATCTCGGACACCTTGCCTATCCGCTCCGTACTCCTTCAGGGGTCCATACTGGGCCCTCTCCTTTTCAGCCTCTTTTTAAACTCCCTACCACAATCCTGCTTGGAACAAATCATCCTGTATGCAGAAGATGCTGTTGTCTTTTCTATGCACAAGGACCTTTCACCACTACAACACAGCCTCCAACTCGGATTCAGTGCCATTGAAACATGGTTCTTCAATCATAAACTAGTCCTCAATCACAAGAAAACCAAGTCATTGCTATTCTGCAGTTCACATAACCATTACAAGCAACACCCCCTTGCCATCTCCACCAAGCAGGGGACTGTCCTCGAACAAGTTTGTTCATTCAAATACCTAGGGATTCTGCTTGACCCCAATCTCACCTATATGGCTCACATTGACAGCGTGGCTAAAGCTGCCAACACACGCCTTGGATTACTGTACAAGCACAGGCAGCACCTCACTCCAGAGGCCCTTAAGATTATAGTCCAGAGCTCTGAGGTGTCAATTATTGATTATAGCCTCATTATCTATGGCTCCGCCACGATGTCCACCCTCTGATGTATAACAACTGCACTTAACAAAGCATGCTGACTCACAACTGGTGCCCACCGCCTCACCCACACCTGTGCCCTTTATGAACAATCCGGATGGCTTCAACTCTCCAACCATATAAAGTATCTCACATGTGCTATGGCGGGAAAACTCAACCTTGGCCTCACACCCCCCAGTGTTACTGCCTTGTTACATCAAAACACCAACCAACAGTTCCCCAGGAGCTCAACAACCCAGATTCTACAAGTTCCTCACTGTCGAACTATGCAGGGCCAACACTCCTTCACCTATAGGGCTCCTCTATGGATGAATGGTCTCAGCCACACCACCTCCTATGCCTCAACACTAGGTCTGTTCAAAACCAGGCTCCGGGCCATCTCATTGCCTCTAGCTCCTGTGACTGCCTCTCCTAGCTGATGACCTACACAGCTTTAATCCTAACTTATATACTACTTAACCCCATGCCCCCCCAGTACCCCTCCCCCAGCTTCTGAGGTGCCACTTCAAATCTCAGGTCTTCATACCACCTCATTAGTCTCTCCTTGCCCCATTATAGCATTTATTTCCCCCCTCACCCTGCCTCCTTTTTCTCTTCTATTACTTCTTCCCATTTATTTTTCGACAAATGCCTCCGGCTGCATCTTCATCCTCCACCCTCTCCTCTCATCCCTGTTTCTCTGCCACCCTGGGGCACCTGACCCTACCCATTCCTTGTGGGCACATGCGTTCTAGCTGTGTTCACCATTTTACTATAGCTTCCTCTGTTAACTACCTACACTTCTCCTCCTCCTCTACACCTTACTCTTCCTATAATTGACCCCTTTCAATAGCACTGTTGTACATGAATTGTTTACTGTTATTTCACTGTTGCTTCCTTGTTGTTTGCTATTTCTGACATGGAACCTTTGTAAAAGAGCCTTGGCTCAAAGGTACTTGTAATCCTAGACTAAATAAAATAAAAAAAATAAATAAATAAAACAGCTATTTAATACAATGTGATAGGCCAGGAATCCAGCAATTCATCACCAATAAAATCAGACAAACCATAATTTAAGGAGTGAACCAGTCCCTGTGAGGCCCCCAACAACACATCGAATCAACATATAAGTTGTAGCAGTGGACCGGAGTCACAGTGTGCGAGCTGGTTCTCATCTCAGGGTGTGCGTCCAACCACATCTACCACCTGTTCCACCTACATATATAGACATGAATTTTTTGGTTCACCTTGCATGTCATCTCTTCCAGGTCTGAGATCTGCTGGACTATTTGCACCCATTGGTGTACTGATGGGGGTCAATTTTCAGCCAATTATGGGTGATAGTTTTGTGAGAGACTGCAATTAATATGCCCCATATATATAGGAGGTCTGCATCCCTCAACCCTTGGAGAGGGAGTCCTAGGATGCTGTTTGACATTTCTAGTGGAGAGTCCAGGGTGAAAAGGTCCATTAAGGTAGTGTTTATCTCCTGCCAGAAGGTCCAGAGGGTGGGACAACCCCAGAAAATGTGTGAGTGATGTGCTGTCTGTTCTCCACACTGTCTCCAGCACACCGGCAGGTGAGAAGGATCCCTCCTATTCTGTAGGGTTGGAGTGAGGAAGAAACGGACCTTTACTTTCCACTCGAACTCTTGCCACAGAGGGGATGAGGTGGTTTTAGTACTTACATGGAAGATCTTATAGCAGTCAGCCATGTTGTCAGTTTTCATCCAAGACTAAACTTAAGGGGCAGGATTCTGAAAGTACTTGTGCTCGGTGCATTCCAGATGTCCCGACACAAATGAGATGTGCTGAATACCAACTGTGGTATTCACAGAAGATGCACAGGGCCTCCTGGCACATCACCTCTGTGAATACCACAGTTGTGCTCAGTCTGGGATGCATTGGCACAACCCCCTGGTCAGGCTAGGAATTCAATGGGGCTAGGCATCACACGATGCGCTGCACCCAAAGTTGCCATTCACAGTCATCAACATGCAAATGGAGCCATTAGGCATGCAAAGTGCAATGGAGCCATTTGCATGTCATTATAGCCCCATTTACGGGCCTCATGCAGGGATGCACTCAGTTGAATGCACCAGGCACCCTGCAAGGGCTGTGGTTTACAAGTACAGCCCCATGTAGACAAGGAGAACCCCCATCCTCCCTGGCCCGACTGCATCCTGTGGACAGACTAAGATGTATCCCTGGTGGTCCAGTGTCCCCCACCCATCCCGGTTACATGCCACTCATTGCAGCAGAAGTCCTGTAGGTAATGCAGATCCCCGTCCCTGCCCGAACCCCCTATCACATGCCCTCTCTGCAGTGATACAGTATTACTATGAGAGCCCCTCCTGTCCAAATCTGCTGTTGCATGCCGCTATCTGCAGCGGTACAGAATCAATAGCAGACCCTCCTTCCAGTCTGAATTCATGTTTGAATGTCCTCACTGTGGCAGCAGGAATGTAATGAAAGAACCCCCCACCTCTACCCGATTGCACTGCCGACTGCACTCCTCAAGTTCCCCTGGTAGCCCAGCAGACCCCCCATGCATTCAGACACCCCAACCCACCCTCACCCTCGTCCCAGCATAGTTCCACTGTCAGCTGGCAGCTCAACTCACCCAAGAAACTGTCACGGCTGCCCGCCGACAGAGCTGTCTGTGAATGACTGCTGCTTTACACCCTGAAGCCTATTGGTGGACCCTGTCAACCAATGGACTTGCAGTGTGTACTGTACTCTGTCATTCACAAATTAACAAAGAATAGCACATCCCCTTAAGCTTCTTTTAAGCAGAATGAAGTAAAAAGAAAAAAAAAAGTTTATTTTTCTTGCCAGCAATCTTTCTTCTTGCTTTAGAAAACCTATGTAGAGGCTGGCCTGGTGGCGCTGATGGTTGAGGTGCTGGAAACCGCACCTCATGCCAAAGCAGCGACCTGGGTTTGGGAATAAGCCTGGGTCACTGGGGGTTGGCAGGAGGAGAGAGGATTGAGTGTCTGCAGGACTACTCTCCTCTCTCGGGGGTGGGGGGGACTAGTCATCCAGCTCACTGACTGCCCTCTGGTGGTGGCTGGAGGACAATACACAGGTTGGGAGGCTCTAAGCTGATGTCCTTGCATCGGCGGGGGATGGGTGATAGGAAAAGCTAGCTCAGGCTTGATGATGGTCCACCGCTCCTGGAAGCAGTCCCCAGATTTTGGATTAGGTCTCCAGGAGGGGGAAGAAGCCAGCAACCTCCTCCTGGCCCCACCACATGGGGCAGTCACAGGGTAATACTGGGGGCTGCCTAGCACAGGAGTGGCGGGACCGGAGAAAGAGTCCCTCCAATCAGTGGGCCGTAGCCACCTGCCAGGGCTCAGGAGGGAAAAACTACAAATAAAGAAAAAAAGAGAACTTATGGAGAAAGCAATTTTGACCAGAGGTTTATAGTTTGCCTCCCATTACAAAGAATATAAAATAGCAATTAAAATAATGTAAATAATAACATGATAAAAAATATAATAAACTATTTTACTAAGTGTTGTTCCTACAGTGAGAGTGGTAATTTTTACTTTTCAGGACTGTTAACAGTTACTATTTAAAAGCTTTTACACATCTATTTATTGAGAAAAGTATTAGTGCTGAATCAATCTTCACAGTGCAGTAACAAGACTCAATCTTCCCAGTGCAGTAACAAGAATAATTCTTTACTGTTCAGTAGTCTGTGAATTTTTTGCATAGAGAAGTTGGTTTACAATGCCTGTTATGCAGTCTTTGCATTTTTTCCCCTCAGAACAGTCTTTTGTCATGAGTTTGCTTTTTTTTATAGGGTACTGTATGCTTTGTAGTTTTCTCATGTTACCTTAGAGTATGTAGTTATTCCAGTTCTGTGACCATATGGTCTGAAAAGTCTTTTCAGGTTGAGGTCTTTTCTTCATGTAGGAGTCATATTTGTTAACTGTTCTGAAGAGAGAGAGACAAATAAAGAGCTATGTTTTTTCTTGTCAGTTCTTATTTGGGGGCGGGATGCTGTTATGTTCTGTATTACGAAATAAACAGTTGACAAGTTTTATTTTTTTTTTACTTTAGCTTACCTTGTATAATTATGAAGTTAAGGGTTTTGGCTTGTATTGATGGCTTGTAAAAGCAGGTTCCTAGTATGTCTGCATAGTTTTCTGGGATGGCTGATAGAGGTGTTTCTTTACCTTTTTGTGTCATCTTTTGACTGATTGATTCGCAGCTTAGTATATTGGATGTGTATTTTTGTTGCTCCTCGTTGATTTTAGAGTAGTCGTTTAAGCTTTGGAGTTGCCTATGTCCAGATATACGGATAATTTCTGTCGGGAAGGGGATGCCACTGTCATTAAAGTTTTTGAGTTAAGTGCTTTCACACAGAATGGTTGGTCAGTCTTTTGTCTGACTGTATTGTTGACTTGGAAATCTTTGTTTTTACCAGGGATGCGAGTTTGTGGATCCCCACTGGTTGGTTTTTGAACCAAGAATTTGGTGGGCCTTCTCTTGCATGGTGGTTTGTTGCCAGAAAGAAAGGGGAGTCTGGTGAGACACACTGTGGTGATCTTTTTTCCTGGTATATGTGGTAGTTTTGTACAGTTCACTTGTGTGGGTTGGTGGAAAACTGGCAGGCCCTTGGACTTTAGTTTTCTACACTCCTTTGGGTTAGCACCCATTCTCATTTTGTCTGTTTCTCTTGATCATATTGTATGTAGTTTTGTACGATTTTATCGCTTTAGTGTCACGTCTCCCCATTTTAGATTCCACATCTAAGTGTTACCACTGACACCAACGTACATACTGTACTGACAAGGAACCACATGTCACTGTCAGTGGCTCAGTAGGTAGCTCTCTCACCTCTGAGGCTGGGAGATCAGAGGGCTGTGGTTTCAGTTCCCACATCTGGCACTTGGGTTAATATTCCAATACTGACACTGTAGTGCAGCATGAGGGGTGTGCTGCACTTCTGAGGTGCCTTCTTTTGGATGAGATGTTAAACCAAGGTCCTATCTGCCTGGATTGGTGGTAGTTCAGGTGGATGTTAAAGATCTCATGGCACTTATCGAAAAAGGGTAGGGGAATTTTTATTAAAACTTGAGAGGAAAACATACACAATAGTGTCACTGCACACACAATCATAATGCAAAAACAACGATAAACATAAATAAGTATTTCATCATACATTCAACACAAAATTTCATGTTTAGAGTCCCAAAACTTAATAATAAATGCTGACACCCCAATTAAAAGAGTAGGGGAATTTTTTTGTTTCCATAACAGATAGTACATACAGAACAAATCAAATTCAAAGCATACATCTGCATAATAGACCAACCTACAGTAAGATACCATAACATCACTATCATATATCACCAAAACCGTATTAACTGAAAATAGAATGACCCTCCCCCCTACTTAGCAAGAAGGGGAATGGTAGTAATACTTACAGAATATCTATAAAAGACTCACAAATACATCATGACAGGAAATAAATCACTAAAGTAAATAGTCTTACAATATCTAGGCTTCTATTGTCTGGAAATAAAACCAAAAACATGAATGGAACTACATCCTACACAGAACCTCATTTCAAAACAAGCATTTGTCAATGTCGAACGTTCGCTTGCAGGTATTTGCAGTGGTATTTGGCACTTGGACATGGCTTAAAAAAATCAGTGACAAAGAAGTACAAGCATTTGTCAATGCTGAATGTTGCTTGCTTCTATGTGCTGTTTAGGTATTTGGAAGTCATTGGAGTGCAAATATTGAAAATTCGCGAACTTACAAGCGTGCGTAGGAACTGCGCAATGCACGCTCGTAAAACAGTCATTTTTAGGAATTTTTTCACTGAATTTTCAACATAGCCATTTTAAGACCTCTGCTCATGAACAGTGTCACTGTGATTTTCTTAATGTGTCCCACACATTGAGTTCACACACCGACTGCGCCATTGTGTGCTACATGGGCGGAAACATGTTTTGGGCAGGATGTGAAAAATGACAGCTGTACTGCTCATGAGGAGGTGTGGTAAAATGGCAATGTTGAAAATCTGGAGTGAAAATATTAAAAATTCGCAAATGTACAAGCATGCGTAGGAACTGCACAACGCACGCTAGTAAAACAGTCAATTTTAGGAATTTTTTCACCAAATTTTCAACATAGCCATTTTAAGACCTCTGCTCATGAACAGTGTCACTGTGATTTTCTTAATGTGTCCCATACATTGATTTCGCACACCGACTGCGCCATTGTGCGCTACATGGGCGGAAACACATTTTGGGTGAGATGTGAAAAATGACAGCTGTACTACTCATAAGAAGGTGTGGTAAAATGGCAATGTTGAAAATCTGGAGGAAATATTGAAAATTGCAAACCTACGAGCGCCGGCATGAACTACGCAATGCACGCCTGTGAAATAGTCATTTTTAGGAATTTTTCACCAAATTTTCAACATAGCCATTTTAAGACCTCTGCTAATGAACAGTGTCACTGTGATTTTCTTAATGTGTCCCATACAATGATTTTGCACACCGACTATGCCATTGTGCGCTACATGGGCGGAAACACGTTTTGGGCAGGATGTGAAAAATGACAGCTGTACTGCTCATAAGGAGGTGTGGTAAAATGGCAGTGTTGAAAATCTGGAGTGAAAATATTGAAAATTTGCGAACTTACGAGCCTGCGTAGGAACTGCACAACTCATGCTCGTAAAACAGTCATTTTTTTGAATTTTTGCACCAAATTTTCAACATGGGGTTTTGGGACCTTCTCATGAATGATGTCACTGTCATGGCATTATTCAGGCCCAAAGGGTGATTTCACACGGTGACTGCGTAGTGATCTGAAATCACCCGCCGGACCCGATTGTGAGGGGGGCCTGGGAGAAGCCGAGGGACCGTTCAATTTACAGGTTTTAAAAAACAGATGATGTGGAACATTTGCCACGCTGGGATGGGCTCCCAGCGTGGCAGAAGAGATGCTGGGGGCCTGGAGCTGGCGGAGTTGGCACCCCGTCGGCCGAGAGCAAGACAGGGGCGTTAATGCGCTGGGGTGGGCTCCCAGCGTGGCAGCAAAGACTAGAGGCGGCGTGACCGCGGTGCTGTGTATGACAGTGGTGGTTTTCTTTGAAGAGAGACCACCACTGTCACTACAGCACCACGTCCGATGGTGGGGCTGCCACGCCTGCTCAATGGAGCAGGGGATTGCAGGGGAGGGGCACACCTCCAAAGTGTCCCATTCTCCTAAGACGTTCCTTGCGCATGCAATTTACCATGTAAGGACAACCATAAGACGTCCCACATAAAGTCTGGAATGCGTGGGGAGGTCAATGTATTACCTATGGAAAGCTGATGCTGGTGAGGCTAGGCATCAAAATATGCCAAATCTCGGAAATATTTCTGGATTAAAAAATCATACAGTTTTTTCCGACTAAATTTTGAAACATGTTCTTTAGCTATGCCCCCCAATTTGAGTTTTCCAAAACAAACTTTCAAAGTATCAGGTAACTGTACAATATGCGTCTGTTTGGGCATAGCAGTCTGGGTAGGCCAGGCCATAAAGATAGTACCCAAGGAGTCCAAAACCCAAGGCATCCACTGTTTATTACTCAGGGTTAATATGGGATGCAAATTTAAGTAAACAAACATCGTGAAAAAAAAACACAATAGGTTGTACCATCTTCAAGCCTCCCTGTTTCCTATCCCTCAATAATAAAGATATTTTTATTGGATTTAGCCTACTACTCCATATACAGGGAAAAAAACAACTATACATCTGTGTTTTCAGATGCGGTGGGAGGCTAAACACCGTACCCAGATATAAAAAAACTGGTAACAGAAAAGTTTTAACCATGAGCACCCTTTTTAATTTAGACAATCTCCAGGTATTCCATACTTTAACTTTGTTTTGGGCTTCTTTACGTTTCACTAACCAATTTAATGAAGCCAAATCCCCAGCTCCAAATAACAACCCCCAAATAGTGCATGTTTCTCTTACGACAGGTACACCAATTATATGTGTAACCTGTAGATCCGTAATTCTAAGTGGGACACAATTACATTTCCTGTCATTAATTCATGCTCCTGTATGCCCCATAAAGTCCTGCAAAACTTGCTCTAAAAGCTTTGCAGAGGGCAGATCACCCATAATGAAACAAATATCATCCGCATAAGCTATACACTTTATTTCTGGATCACTATTTGAGAAGGAAAGTCCCTTATATCCGTCTCTTGTTGAACACATCTTATTAGTGGATCTATACTAAACAAGTACAGGAGTGCACTTAAGGGACTGCCTTGCCTGACCCCTTGTAGTATCTTACACTTCTGTCCTAGCCATCCATCACAGTATGCCTGAGCAGTTGCCTTATCATACCATGTCTTAATCCATTGAATAAAGAGACATGGTACCCATATTGCTCCAAACAATCCCAGAGGTAAGCATGACTCACATTATCAAAGGCCCTAGCCTGATCCAGACTAAAAATCTGACCTGTGATCTCCTCTGTAGGCCCCTTTTGCACGATTTCGAAGGAGAATGAGACCAGCTGTTGTCTTTCTGCCTGGTACAGAACAAGTCTGTGCAGTATGAAGTAAAAGGTCTGAATTAAGTAACAATCTGTTATTCAGTATTTTAGTTAACAGTTTAAAATCTGTATTAAGTAATGTTACGGGGCCAGTTTACCAGATCTTCTTGATTCCTTTTTTACACATAAAACCACTAAACCTTCAGTCATACTATCAGACAATATCCCAGTGTCTAAAATCTCATTCAGGACCCCGTATACTGCCTTAATAAAATCTTAAAAATGGTATTACATAATTCATATGGTATCCCATCCGTCCCTGGAGAAGTACCTTTTCTAGTTTGTAAAAGTACAGTGAAAACTTCAAGAGGTGTGATGTGAGCCACTAGCATCTCTTTACTTTGCGTAGTAAGTTGGGGAAATGTACTCTTAGTTAACCAAGAGTAGTGCGCATCAACTGGAACATCTGATGGACCAAACAGCTGACATATATGCTCATCAATAACCTTCATAATATCTTCTTTGGTTGTACACCATTTTCCTGTCGGATCTCGTATGCCTGCCATATATTTTTGTTGTCTTTGGTATGCACAGAATTGACAGGGGTTCATAAAAGCCTTACTTCCTGTGAACCAAATCTATGTTCAGTATCTAAAGATTTAAAATGGATATACTGAGCCTGATTCATCAATTTCCTCATAGCATCTAATTCTGGAAGGACATTTTATTTCCTTGTGCGCTAGGAAGTGTAACTCCAGGAATTTTACTCTATATTCTTGGTATGTGTTAGATTTATGCTTGCCGTTAAGTTTGCCTATAATTTGAAAATATCTCTTAACATCATCTTTAGTATCCCCCACCAGGCCCTGTGGGTATCATAATGGCATAATACAGATTTCCTAGCTTCTAAAAGAGCAAAACAAACCTCTTCTACTGACGGAGAGAAAGGAGCTCTAAATTTAATCTCTAATACCCTGGTCCTCGGTGCATGACATCATGACTAGAAACTGTAACTTCTATAACAGCATGGTCAGAAGGAGCTACTGGTGTGGTGTTCAGAGACATAACCTTCAAGGAGTCAGACAAAAAACAAAAATCAATCCTTGTAGCTTTGGTACCATGAAAAAGGTTTTTTTTAGGAGTACCTGTTAAGGCTAGGACATCAATCAGCCCTGTCTGTAAAATCAAATTGTTAAGACAATTGGCATCACAAAACATTTTCTGAGTTCGAAGACCCTTGTCCGTTCTATACCTACTACAATTAAAATCACCCCCCAAGAATACGTATTGAGATGTAAATAAAAAAGGTTGGATTGTCCGAAAGACATCAATTCTAGCAGATTTCAACTGAGAAGCATATACATTAATGAAACAACAGTGCATACTACAAATAATCATATCCAACAACAACACACATCCAGGAATAATATCTATAAGTCGAACCAGCTGGGCCATTGGATTATTCACAGCAATTCCCACACCACTACATAGTTTCTTGCCTAAAGACTAATAGGTAACCCCCCATTTCCATCCCGCTGTTGCCTGTTCCATGTCCACCCAAGTGTGTAAACGTGTATCTTGAAAAAACACAATATCCTGATCCCCAGTTTCAAATAATGAGTATATCAACGCTCTCTTCCTATCTGACTGTATACTATTAACATTCAGGAGGCCACTGCAATTTTATAAATCCCAACATACACAGGAAGTAGTTAAGCACCAGACACTACTGTCCATCAGAAATTTCTAGAGATAATACTATGCCCCTATCCCTTATTTCTTCTTCGTCCATTTCCTGATCCCTAAACGGGATTTCTTCTTTTTAACAGTGTCAGGGTTCTCCAGAGGTTGATCCATGTCAGAAGCCCCTCTGGTTGTGAGGAATGTACCGAGGTAGAATCAGACTCTGTACCTCCATCCTCTTGAAATACCTGATAGGTATTTTGCAATGGGATTTGTGCTGTAACAACTGCACTTTTTCCTGTGTTTCTGGGTTGCAAACTACTACACCTATTGGAGACAACTGTAAAGGCCTCCTCTGGGGGCAACGGTGGGGGCATGGTGTTAACAGGTACCAATGGGATCTCTGTGTCAGCATCTCCATCTGGTACATTGGAGTCAATCGTGACTACTGTGACGTCATGCAACTCCTGCTGGGAAACTTCTTTTTCTTTCACCACAGGATCCAACTGACCAACATGTGTAGGCATCGAGGGTCTCCCAAAAGGGGGAGGTGGAGGCCTCTGTCTTTGTACTGCATGTACTGCAGTATTAATAAAGAAATCTTGCACACAGAAATCACCATTTGTTTTATTCTGAGCTGCCCATGGGCATTCCGTATAAGAATGGTCTGCTTCACATAAAGAACATTTAGCAGGGTGGTGGCAATCAGCCATCATATGTCCTAATTCACCATACTACACACATTTCATTACATCACAAGTCCTACTGAGGTACCTAGCTGAACCACACTTGTAACAGTAGCGAGTTTGGCCAGGATAGAAAGTGAAACCTTTGTCTCGACCCACATAGAAACAACTGGGTAGATGTTGCAACCTTTCATCAGTCTGTGTTAAATTGACTTTGTACCTCCACCCTCCATTCCAGAATCCTTCAGTATCGAGAATAGGGTCAGAATTCCCTGGATTTTACACTTTCATTCTAGCCAATATTAGTATCTTCAACATTGACCCCATCATTCCTGAACAGGACGGTAATAACTTTAAAGGATTGTTTCATCAAGGGAATTGCCTGGAAATGTGTCCAAGCTGGATTTGTTTTAATATTATGTATTTCATCCAAAATCTGTTCAACATATCTGGTGTTCTGAAATTGATATCATAGGTATAATCCCCAGGTGTGTGGATAAGGGCATAGACTTCACTGGGAGAAAAGCCCAGCATTTGCTTGATCAATACCTTGCCACATAAAACCTATCTGGCATGTCGTCAGTGGGCCCCAAAAACACAGAGTCAGTACTGCATTCCTATGTTTTGCTAGAACCAAAGGTTTATGAAACAAACTAGCAAATGTGGCCACAGGAGTCGCTGGAGCTGTGTAACCTCCTGGTGTGAGGCTAGCTCTTATGTCCTCATGATTAGCGCACTCTGCTAGCAGAATCAAGAGCTGCAATTGACAAACCTTCCATTGGGAATAATTAGGGCTTTGGGAGGTTATGTTGTTTAAGTCCACCTCCTGGGCAGGGAGAACACTAATAGATATCTGTTGTGGCTTACCAATAAAAGAAGTAACCTCAGGATTGTGGGGCTGTGGATCAGTTTGGGGCAGTCTACCCTCCAGCAGCTTTACCTCCGTTGCCCTCGAGTTATGCACTGTCTCATTCTTTTTTTAAATTCACACTTTATTAAATTTTATATGTATACAGCATGACATCATAATGTACAAAGACTCCACATTGACATAAACATCAATAACAGGAAGAAACTGTCATGCCACCCCTCCTTCCCTCTACACCCCTTCCTCCCACTGGCTTTGCATTTATAGTTTGTGATGCCTAACAGAGAGCATTCCATTCCTTCTACCATGGATTATCCATATCTATGCCTTTGAAACTAGATTCCAGGTTAACCCCTCATCGAGGGGCCTTGTTGTAAGGTATATAGAGAATGAAAGCCCTCCCATACTTTTTTGTATCTAGCGAGAGAACCCCATATACTGGCTCACATCTGTTCTGTCCTGAGATTGAACAATAGATCCTGTAGCCATTCAACATAAGGAATGCTCTTCCCATCAATCCAGTGTTGCAGTACCAGTTTCTTTAAGGTTAGTGAAATCAGTGCCTTGTGGTATCTTCAAATTTTCACTGGAATCAAGGAGAAGAGACCTAACACATACATTTTTAGTGCGAAAGATCTTTCAACCCCAGTAAAGGATCGCTTTCACCTTAATGGTATCCCATAGACCTTTAATAGGAGGGCATTCCCAAAACATATGTAGGAGCTACTCTCTGCAATCTACACCTGGTACAGAGTGGGAAGGGGACCCAACTGTCTCATTCTTCTCATCCACCCCAGATACCTTGGGAAGTAGGACAGCAGGATTCGCTATCCAGTCACCTGTTTCAAGTTGAATCCACCCCGCTCCTTCAAGGGCCTTTTGTGGGGACCACTGTGCATTCATAACACCCTCATGGGTGATTGGGGTCTGGGGCAGGGATAACAGTTTTCCGATCTCAACAGAGTCAGTACATTTAAAAACTTTAGTGCCGGTACCTGTAGTACCTGAGGGAGAATCAACCTCCGGGCATTTCCTCTTCTAGTACTCTTCCTCTGCAGGCAACTGTGCCAATCTCAATTCCTCCATAGCCGCCTCCAAGAGCCTCCGTTTTTCTTCCAGCCGTGAAGCAGTATCCTCTTGTCCCAGGACTGAAGCAGCAGTATCTGCTCCTTCACCAGACTCCACCACAGTAATTGCCGAGATCATCTCGGAATCCGCCCATATAATCAGGCCCTCTGTCACCATACCGCTCTCGGTGATGTCTGCACTGCTAAACAATAACTCCTGCTGCGGGGTGTTCAGTACATTCTGCTGGCCACCTCTGTGGTGCAGTCCAGCCATACTGTTTCCCCCACTCGCTGCTGACTGCAGCGGTTGTACAGAGCAACCGTCCTCCTCCACTGTCCTCATCCATCTGGCGCCGACCTCTTTTCTGGCTCAACAGCACCACCAACCCGAAAAGAGCAGGGGCATTCCTGGTGTCCTGGCCAATTTTCCCTCATTCACTAAAAATACCATCAACTGCTTAATCTGGTTCAATCTCAGTTTCTTACCATCTGTATCCCCCTCCCAGTTGCCCCTGAGAAAGGGACTTCTAGGCCAAGGGGGCTTACCGGGGCAACAAATCTAAACAAACAAACAAACATTGTATTTAGCAGTGACTCAGAGGTGTATGGTCCTAGTAATTTCTCTTCATATAGTTTAGCTATTATGATGTCAGTCAATTCATCAGCGGCTCACTGTTTCGAACCCTTGCCTTTGCTTTTAAGATTTTTTTGTTTTGATTGCAGAACATGGCAAGCTTTTTCAAATATTGGCAAGGTGGAAGTCACTGTGGGCTTTGTTTTTCAGATACCGTTTGATGCTTTGGAAAGTGGCCCTCAGCATCAGCAGCTCATACTCTGTCCCATCCTTTTTTTCTGCAGTTTATAAAGTAATGGTATAGGTAGTGATTTAACTCTTCTGGACATATTTCTTGCAGGCTTTGCTCTTCTCCGAAGTGATCCTTAAAATAATTTCTGTAGATGTTGACGTCAGTATGTGTTTTTCTTGCAGTATTTATGTTTCATGCCTTGCCGCTGTAGCTTTGAATGGCTTCTTCGTTCTTTATTGTATGTGTTTCTGTGGCTAGTTTTGTAATGGAGCACTTGTGCATAGCTAAGGGTTGTCCACTTCAGTAGCCACTGTGTGTTGTTAAAGTACTTGGGGTGGTTTCAGCCTCTGTGGGTTCTTCTAGTGGGTCTATGTCATTCTCTAGTTGTGTCATTAACTCTTCCATTTCCACTATTGCAGCTGGTATTGACGTCCTCTAGCTGGACATTTTATTGTGTTCTTTTGTTATTTTTGAGCAGTTTATGCAGTCATCTCCTGTATCTCTTTGATTTGTGCCAGTAGTAAATGTTCTCCATATCAGATTGTCTTGCCGTCTAAGACTGCACAAGTATTTGCAGTTTTTTAACGTTGCTGTGCACAAGATGGCAAGGACAGTTTTGCCATCATGGCGTCAGGGAGATTTTTTTAGAGGTGTTTGCAAAGTAGCCCGGCTGTGGTAATGTGTGATGTAATCACTATGTACATAAATGGGGTTTGATGTAATCACTATGGTAATAACTAAATTTATCTACACAGTGTCTCAGATAAATGGATTTATCACACTGTTTATCCAGACGCCTGTTGCATAAATATGTTTATTACAATTGTAACCCAATTTTTTGTACACAAACTAGCATATAAAGAACATTGAGATCCCCAGGTCAAGTTTCTTACAGTTAATAAATTATTCAGTGGATTCCAAGGCATAGAGACCCCCATTTGGTCTACCAAATGTGGATTTTTTTTTACTGCTTTTGTTTCCCAGCAATGGTATCCTTCTGATGTAAAATTTTCATTGTTTGGTAGCAGTGTTTCTTGAAAGACCATTATGTCAAACTTTCTAATACATTTTTACCAAGTCACCATCATTAGGTTTTGCTTGAAGCCCGGCCATGTTCCAGACAATAAGGTTCAGCCATTCCTGGCTTTTTTTCTCTATTTTTGTACCCTTTGGTTCTCAGATGAAACAATTCCGAAATTAAACAACCAAAGTTCCAGCTCCTGGTACACAGAACCTTGTGCACTTGTTCCAATATAGCAACAGATCTAAACAAGCTAGGAGGCTACAGACAATTGCTCCTCAGTTGGGTCCAATACCACAGGTACTGTGCAGAACCAAGTAACTTTCTGCTTAAAAGCTTAAAGCATTACCATTTGATTATAGAGCATCTTGGATCCCAGGTCAGCACAAACACAGACACAATCCAAACTAACTAGTAAAGTGATATATTAACTAAATAAGCAATTGCTTGACTCAAGATATACAACGTATCACTTGTAAGTGGTAACACTTTCATAATTCACCCATGGCTCTATCACTTGTAAGTTATGGTTTGTCCCCCACACACTTGAAGATAAAATGCATTTTGAATCAAGTCATTACATATCCTATTTATTTCTCATTTGTCCCCTCTTATGCACATACTCGTGACTACACCACTAAGAGACCCAAATACACTACCTGAGGGCCCTGGCGACCCACCCACCCTTCATATGGACGGATTGTCAGGTACAAGGTGGGGGCATCCCAGGCCCTCCCCAAACACTTACTACTTATCCTACCAAAGTGATGCTGTTACCACCAGAGGACTTTGAGACTTACCCCACAATTCCCACATACAACAACTTGAAAACATTGACAGTTTAACCAGTGCATCCAAAATGGAGGGCTCATAAACAGGTAGCACACTTTAACACTTTAAATGTGGTAGGTATTATTGCAGGATGGATAGTCATCACCCACGCACATGCGTATACACACACAAACACACACACCTGTTCAGTGTTATTACAGTACCACAGTGCTAGCAGCTGAGCAATTTTCTAGAGTCCCTCTTATTTAAAGTCTGTACCAGTCTTAAATAGGGTAATACCAGCCCACACTGTGGAGGCACACATAGACTTGGCTTGCCTAATGGCATTTGACTGATTCGGTGACTGGTCTGAATGGCTCACCTTCCAATGCTACCTCACTTTGTTCAGGGCACCTTAATACCCAGTCCCCTCACGGTCCTTCATAATATCCCAGAGGCATTCACACAGATAGGGATAGTCCTCTCCATGGAACACCTTCCTTATTCTGTGGCAGACCCAGCGTTCAGCCTGGGACCAGTCAGGGATACGGACACTGATCTTAGGTGCCATCCCTTGTGGCAACCAACTCCCAGATGTATACTTTAGGACCTGGGTGTCTGAAGGTCTAAGACTGTCCATAACTTTTCACTGCTTCCTGCTGTCATTGGCCAAGAAAGGGACCATATTGGGGCACCGTAGCATGGGAAACTGGTAGGGCTTAAGGATGTCTCACTCTATTACTGGGTTCTCATAGAGTAGGGAGGTCAGTGTGGCACCTGGAGCAGCTGCCACCACACGTGTTCCTTCTAATGTCTCGCCTTCCATGCTAGCATCTTCATCCAACATTACCACCTCTATTTTCACATCAGGCCTTTCATCTTACTCAGTGCCAGGTCAACCTTCAAGGTCCGTTTGAGGATCACTGCCATCACAGGGGCTACATCAGGCTTTTTAGGGCATTTAGCTTTGGATGCTGATGCCCAGACATGGCCTCTCCTTCTGCCTCTGGGAGGAGCAGGATCTGGTGGTAGGGAAGGGCTAGGCAGATGTCTGGTGCCTTTCTCCACAGGTGTTACCTCACTCAGCACTCTGTTGACCTCCTCCCGTGTTTCCATGCTGGTAACTTGCTGTTGAGCTGAATGGAGTAGTTGGCACAGGACACCTCCAGGACAGAACATAAGGCTGTAGAGGGATGTGAAGCAGTGAGTGTGCACCACAGGAGCAGTTTAAACATATTGGCAGGTTCCTCACATCAGTTTCAGAGCTGCTACATATGACACACCCTAACCCTGGCCCTAATGTCTCTAATTCAGTCCATGCCACTTCCACCTCATATGCACAAACCTCTCATGCCCCAGTAGTCCTCCTTAATGATCTGAAAATCATTCACTTGAACATCTGTAGCCTAATATCAAAGACTGACCTCTTGCAAACATTGGTTGCCTCACTCACACCAGACATTCTAATCATAACGGAAACCTGGCTTAATGACAAGATCCCTGACCACTCCACCTCCATCCCTGGCTACTCCATCTTCAGACAGGACAGGGTCAGCTGACAGAGGTGGTGGTGTAGAGATGTATACCCCTGTCTTCACTCAAATACTCCTTCATTTTCTCAGCCTCCCTCCCATTTACTTATGAAGCCCTAGCTATTAGCATTACCCTGCCCTTCTCTATCCTGGTCTTCATAGCGGGTATCTACTGTTGCCCGAGTATCCAGCCTACTGCCGTGTCCGAACTTGTTACCTCCTTAACTTCCCTCTCTCACAAAGGTGAGCTATATCTACTGGGTGACTTCAGTTTAAACTGGCTGTATCCCTCTACATCCAAGATGCGGAAGGACACTACAGCCCAAAATCTCACCTAGCTCATCCAAGAACCCACTTGCCTCAATCACAAAACACATAACCACTCCCTCATTGACTGGGCCCCTCATGTTACACCCTCACAGAGTCATTAAATCTGGTATCCTTCCTGATACCCTCAGTGATTATCACCCTATCTTCCTGGAAAGACAGATCCACAGGCCCAAATCCCCACATAATATCCTGCAGTTTCACTCTTTCAGTTCCTTAGACCTCGACCTCCTCCTACAAGATCTTGCTCTCTCTGACTGGGCCCTCCTTACAACAGCCTCCTCTGTTGACCATGCTCTCGCCTACTTTAAAGATAAAAATTCCTTATAACCTGGAATACTTTTGCTCCTTTCAAAAGAATTAGAGTTCATAGCAAACATCTTCCCTGGATTACCCCTGAACTGCTGGCCTGCCTCAAGGCACATGATCAATCCTGGAGGACGCCTAAGGCATCCCAGCTACCTGCGGATTATGCAAAGTACCACATGCGAAGAAACTCTTGTACTAAAGTGACTAGACTAGCTAAGTCTGAATATTTTAGATCAGCTTTCCTCACTAATGTCTCTACCCTTTCAAAAGTCCGGAAAGTGGTCCAAGCCCTCTTCCCCCGGTCACATCCTCCCATATTAAAATAAACAACTCCCTTGTATCTGATCCCTGTATAGTGGTCAAGTAATTTAACTCCTACTATACCTCTCTTGCTTCCTCCTTTTTAAGCCCCCTTCCTCCTCTTACCTTCCCCTCCTTCTCCTTCTCTGCAGTCACCCCTGCTGAAACTCTAAAAGCCCTTTTTCTTTTAAGCCTTCCAAAGGCTCTACACCCAATGACATTGACCCAAAGCTCCTCTTCCTCTCTGCCTCAGCCATAACCTTCCCGCTTCTCCTTAATCCTCAACCTCTCTTTCTCATCCTCAACCATCCCTCTGTCCTGGACACATGTTGTGGCCCTCCCCCTTCCCAATAGCGGTGACCGTAACTCTCCAGGAAACTTTTGCCCTATCTCCCTCCTACCCACCCTCACTAAGCTCCAAGAACACTTGGTCCTCTCCCAACTCACCTCCTATCTAACTGATGCATCCTTCTTCACCTTGTTCTAATCTGGTTTTTGGAAAAATCACTCCATCATCACCTCCCTACTCAGGCTCACTGACTCCATCCTTTCCAGGATGGATAATGGCCTCATCACCTCTGCCATCTTTGTCGACCTCTCCAAGGCCTTCAACACTGTCTCCCACTCTCTCTCCTTCTTGACTCACTCACGGCAGCCGGAATGTCTACAGCTGCCTTAACCTGGTTTATGGATTACCTCACAGGTAGAACCCAATCTGTCATGGTCCAAGTATCCATTTCGCCTCCCTTCCCCTCCCTATCACCAGAAGAGTCCCTCAGGGCTCAGTGCTTGGTCCCATTCTCTTCTTCATATTCCTTAATGATCTGCCATCATTCTGCTCCCCCCGCCTCATACACATTTATGCCGATGATACTGTCTTGTATTCCTCTGGAAAATACCCAGCTAATGTTGCAGCCACCCTGCAGCATGACTTCCACCAGATTCAGCTCTGGTTTGCCTCTCATCAGCTCTTCCTAAATACCAGGGAGAAAGTTTCCATGACCTTTGGCACTACGTAGAGACTCTCAAGGCTCCCTGGCCTGCCCTCTTTCTACATCCTGGACGGGACACTCTTAGAGGATACCACCTCATTTAGATACCTTGGTGTCTGGCTGGACCAACACCTCAACTTCTCTGGACATGTCGATGCTATCCTGAAAAATTGTGCCCCAAGCTTGGTGCCTTATATACAGGAACCATAGCTGCATCCCTCCTACGGCCAGGCATGAAGTTGTCCAGAAGTTAATACTCCCTATTTTTGACTACTGTGATGTAGTCTATGGTTCCACTCCCAAGTCCTCCCTGACCAGATTGGACACATTCTTTAATGCCTTCTGTTGCTTCGCTCTTGACGTGCCCTCCCAAATGCATCATTGCAAGCTCTATCCTTCCCCCCACTTGCTAACAGGTGCATCTCCCATTGTACCAAACTCACCTCCAAATATTGGTTGGGTGAACTCCCTCCCTACCACGCCTCTTCTCTCTCAACCCCTCCACCCATTGTACAGACACTCGTACCTTGCTGGTTCCTCACCACTCCACACTCATTGAACAGTCTGGCTTTTCCTATCATTTCTCTAAGGTCTGGAACTCCTTCCCCCCTCAACTACACCACTCCCCTCCTCCTACTCCCTCGGGTCTGCCTTACACAACCACCTCTCCTCTAGCTGTTCCTGCTATAATCCTCTTTAATCTTCCTCCTACAATTTTGCTCCAGTGCTTTCACTCCTACTCCACTTCACTCACTATCAGCCTCCAGCCCCCCGTATTCTGTTACTTACCCTCTCTTCCTATTCTCCCTTCTGCTCTCCCAATCCTATTTTGTCTTCTCCCCCTTACCACTAATTTAGCCTAGTTCCATCCCCGGCAGGGTTCTCAGCATTTCTAAGGGGTCAGTTCTTGGAATGCTTCACACCTCTTCTTCCCCTTCTTCTACAGCCCCTTCCCCCTCCCTCACTGCACTCCTCTCTACTTAAAGAGATTCATTAAGTTTATACCTTGCACCACATATAGTGGTGTCTTACCCCTGTGATAAGCATTTGGTACTGATGGTTCCAAAAAGAAGACCATATTTTCCTTGCAAAATCACTCATAAGATTTCAGCCACCGGGTCCTGTTACTTCCCAGTATATAGTGCCACTCCTCCACACAGCCACGTTATGATGCAAGATCAGGGAGAGCGTGGTGATGTGCTCCGTTCTAGCCTATGGGGGTTACTTTTTGATCAATTTTGTATATTGTAATGGGCAACTGGTTATCAATCAAGGGCACTGATCAACTAACAGGATTAACCCATGACAGGGTATGGGTTTACTGAGCATTAATCCACACCTGGGGGTGGGTTGGAGTCACGTGGCGAGGCTGGGTGACCTCAACCACCCAGGCATGGATTAATGCTCCGTAAACCCATACACTGACATGTGTTAATCCCTCCTTATAACATGGTTAATGTTATGTTATGGGTCAAACAATAGAAATAGTAAAATGAAAGAGCAGCTCTCGACTAGCCCGCCCACTGACATATATAATACAACTGACCTTGGCAGGAGTCATTTTCCAAAAATGTTTTCTTCAGGGAATGCCATTTAAAAAGTGTATCACTCAAAATGTTTTACCAACACTGTAGCAAAAACGAGCAATCTCGCCATGTTCCATACCAGATTAGAAGTCTGCCCGTTTGTAATGTCAACCAAACGAAAGCTGCATGAGCTCCCATTGGCTTGAGTGGGGGATTTTGAAAGGTTTCATGCATATTTAATGTCTGGATTTTAGGAAATTAAAGTGACTGCTTGACTAACAGGAACCCTGTTAGTTGAGCGGTCGCTGGATTGTTAACATCCTGACATTAGATATGTATAAAACCTTGGAGAAATAAGCCACCATTCAGGTCAATGGGTGTATATGCAGCCTTCGTTTAGTGCCATCACAAAAACAGCTGAGGTAGGTGTGGAGGCGTGGGTCAGATAGATCCAGTACCGTTCTGTTGTTTGCTGCGGGTGTGGGAATAAATTTACTAGGGGATATAACTTTTTAAATAACAGTCCCCAAGGGAAAAGATTTATGAAAGTTACTCCTGGCGGAGTCAGTGTGTCTAATCGTGAAGGGCAACACATGAATGTAGTAGCTGTTCTTTAAGCCATGTTATAAAGATTATACAGTGCAGGTCATAGGAAAACTAAGTAATGCAGTTTTCAGCACAGGCAGTATTTGTAAAATGCATCATGAGCGAAACCTATAGGTGCATGTCAGACTCCAGAATGAAATGACACTTGTTGTTATCACTCTTTTTTTTTGTGTTGAGCACCATAAAGTGACGACATCTGATGCACTAAATGTTTATAATCCACGTTTTTACAAAGATTTCTTTTTTATTCTGTTGTGCTACATCATATGTTCTGTATTACCATTCCAAAAAATTCAACAAACTGTATTGTAAAGTAAACGTTAACATTTTTTCTGAGTGTAATTTTTTTTTTTTCTTCACACATGTTTTCATATGTGGTATACCGCCATTTGGTGAGGTGGTGTTACAGGTGGCTGGGTCACTACAATAGAGTTCCACTTCCTACTTGTGCCATTGAGAAGATCCATTCAACATTTCCAGATGACAACAACCAATATAGCGGGGTTCAGTTTGCTTGATTACAGACCATTTTTTCCCTTTGTAATCATACTTTTTACTGTTTGTGTTTTTGAATCTACCAATGAATCTTGAAATGGCTTCTTCGTTATTTGGTTGATTCATTCCAGAACAAAGTGATGGCAGAACTGACTCCCTTAGTTCTTTGATCCATGTCTCCAGTTTTCTTGGACCTTCTGAATAACTGGCTACAAGTTCCATCTTCAGCCTGTTCACAAAGTCTACAATTTAAAAAAAAGGACAACTGTTAACTTGAATAGTGTACTTTTGAATTCATTGTTTGTCAATGTGTTTTGGCTGGCATTATAGTGTTAAAATTATGCAGGACTGATTCGCTGACTGTGTTTCTGTGCAAGAAGCCACACAATACACCTGGCTGGTTGATGCAGGGTTTGCAGACAATATAATACTGTTATCTGTCACATTTTTCTACTGAACTTCTTTCATTCCATCTTATCCTGTAGTATGTCCTAGCCACTGAACCGTTGTGTTCACAGAATCGTGTCCTTCACCGATGCAATCGAAATTGATGTTCTGTCATTAACACCAGATAAAATATATGCTCATCACAGCCATGTGTACTGCATGGTCTTGTTTTTGTAGGTGATGCAATATTGTTATACTGTTTTGGAAAGTTCACAGATTGTTATTCAGTCACTTAAAAGCAGGTTCATTAACTCCTATCTAATTTACCCTAGCAGCAATAGTCAGATATAATATATGTCACTTAGGCAGGAGTTGGTGTCAAGAACTGAGTTCATTTCTTAGAAATATATAAATTCCCCCAAAAATGATATATATGTTGGAAAGTAAGTGTCCCAGCATGAACCACTTGGGAACTCCACCCATCCAACTTTCTTCTTGTAAGTGCACCTCATTTAACACCATCTGTGTCCAACAATCCAACCAATTCTCTACACAGTTTAGAGGCTTGCTCCATGCTCCTAAGTGGCCCAGTTTGCCATCCAGACTCATGTGGTGATAGTGTCAAAGGCCTTCATGAAGTTTAGGTAGGACATTACCATGGCAGCCCCCCTACCCTCGGTCCCATACCTCCTTAAGCCTGTCAATGATTTCAATCTGGTTGATCTGGCAGGATCTTCCACCTGTGAATCCATTCGTTTTCCCCACTACTGAGGCAAGGATGACTGGACGATAGTTTCCTGGCTCCTCCATTCCTCCCCCTTTGTGTGATGGTATCAGCCTTTCTGGAGTACACTGAGACCCTCCCCTTGTCCGCTGACTGATTTAATAACCGAGTGATTGGTGCCACCACTTACTTACTCCTGTTGCATCAGCTCTGTTAAGGGCAAATACCTGTTTGAGCATTCAGTATGTCTGTGTCTATTCCCACTCCTCTAGAGAATGCCAAATACATGGATTACATGCCACTTGTTGTCATACTGTATGTGTTATTTTTCTCACTTCATTGGTATGGGTAGTATGTTTAGTGTGTATCATCAAGTTGTTGTGAGATTCCATTATTTCTGCCACATTCCACTGACTTTGACTACTCGTAAGACTTGGCTTTCAATTTTATAATGTAGAAGCAATGCATGAGCCTGAAGCAATCTAAAAACAACAAAACAATATGACAATTATGTGTGTTTTGACAGTATTAATACAGTATTAATACGTCCTACAGCCTGCTCCTTTCCTAGGATGACTCTCTGTTTCTGTAATGCTTCTGGCTATTTTCAATGGTAAAAGAGGGAGACTGCCTGTCAACAACAAAGTACAGTAGGTATTCTATGCAGATTATTTATTTCATGAAAATAATCAAAGAAAGATAGGGAGACCAAGGTTTCACCTTGTAATTTCTTGTGCTTAGTAAAAATACAACTGGAATATCCAACGATGTGGTGTGATTTTGGGTTTGAATTAGCTCCTGGCTGGAAAGATTGTTCATTACAACTGGTAAATCAAGACATATCCACTCCATAATTTTGAAACAGGATTTGCCAATCTCATAGACATGTACTTGACCACACATGTCCCATAGTTCTGTCACTATGTATTGCAATAATATTGCTAATGTGGTCGATCACTTGCCATAAGTCGCCGTCAGCATTCTTTCTTTACAGTATATCCTCCCTTCTTGAATTTCAGGAAGAGTACAGAGTACGAAGTTTGCCCTCAAGTGTAATGGACTGCAGACAAGTACTATTCTCATTAAGGTGCATGGCTGATTGTATTAGCCCACACATGGGAAAGAAACAAGAAAAAGGGATGTAAGCTATATGGCAATGTTTGTGTACGTTATGCATATGCAGTCAACATCCATTACCATTAATTACTTTTAGAACATGGGGAAAGGATTTCAAGCAATCTGATTGGTTGTTAACTGTGCATTAGATGTGTCTAATGCACAGCTAAATGTAGAAACACCATTTTCAATACACGTACCCAGTTTATAAGTGCAATAAGCCACCCTGGTGATGTGCATTGGACAAATGAAATGCATGATCATTGGACTAGACAGACTCAGCCTGCAGCCTCGTGCCTCACTATGCCCACTAGCCATGTGTTAAAACTGTGTAATGCACACCCCATTGTGTCTTATTGCTTACATAACAAACTTCACGAGCATTTGGTTTATATAACCAGCATTATTTTCTGTACTACCCTGTTTGCTGCAAAGGCATGTATTGCTCATTGAAGATAATTGCTGAATATCACTTACATCTTCAAGATACTGTATATACTTTGGCAGTCAATGTAATTATCAGTGCTAGCAGCTAGGTGATGCAACTGTGCATTGGTAACAACATTCAAATATTATTCACCTACCATGCAGATAGTCTGTTAATGATGAGCAACAAAGATGGTGCATGGATTGCATCACAAGTCCTATGAGGACAGGTTGAAGGAACTGAACATGTACTCCCTGGAGGAGAGGAGGGAGAGAGGGGTTATGATAGAGACATACAAGTATCTTACAGGGAGGAAAAGAGTGCAGGAATACACTATTTTTAAGTGAAAAAGATGTTCCAGGACTAGAGGGCATGGGATGAAGTTGGAGGGAGGACAATTCAGAGGAAGCGTAAGGAAGAATTTCTTCACAGAGCGGGTGGTGGACAAGTGGAACACCCTGCCAGAGGAAGTGGTGGGGGCTGAAACAATTACAGGATTTAAGAATGCATGGGATAGACATAAAGGAATTCTGGAGGTCAGGGTTAAGAGGCAACAGACTTTTAGGAAAACATAAACTGAAGTTACAAACTCAAATGGGCAGACTGGGTGGGCCATATGCCCTTATCTGCCGACAGTGTCTATGTATCTATGTATCTATGATTATCATGAATGACATGCCTTCTAACAGCACATCACATAGTATTTTGCTTACCAGTCTTTATGTATACAGTCCCATGTCATGTTATACTTGTCATTTTGCTGCTACACTATTCCTATCATAAAAGTACACCAATATGTGTTGCACCATCGTTATTGGGAACAGTAGCAACAGAATGCTGTTAAGTAAAACAGTTGCCATATATGCCATAGAAAAAAAAAACAATCCTGTTTAATGTACTACTAAGTGATTCCCATGAATGCTGGTCCGAACCTTGGCTGCATTCCAAGATATGAGAACAGCAGCGTGCTTTGCAGTGTAATGCAGAATGAGACTATGGAATGCCTCAAGGGATGAGGTTTGATGCAGTGATGATAATTTCTTTATGTCACACAGTAGTAATCTTTGAATCTATTATGCATTCCAGCTGGGCCACTGCCTTTGAGTCTGCAAAATGTTTGACATTAAGAATAGAACAGAATAAGGAAAATTTGTGGAAAAAACATGGAGCACTGCTGCTGTGCTTCAGTCCGCAAATGTAAGCCGAGATATGCTGTGGACATGCCAGTTCCTGACACTTTCAATTTATAATGAGTCATCACAGTTAAAACAAATTGTAAAAAGGTTCTCAGAAGTTCTGCAACCTGGCTGGTTGTTAGGATTGCAACAGTCTGACATTAATGCATGTTACACCGGCATGTATGGTATGGTGACAATGGCACATGCATTCTTCCAGTTAGAATTCCATCCTTTAGCACTGCTGAATGAGTGACGAATGCATTCTGAATTGGAACCATCAGTTGAAAACTGTTGGTGGAAGATCTAATTTATTAAAAAGCTCACTCTAGAGGTGGAAAACATTCAGCAGTTTTCCTGTAGCACTACAGTTTTCAAACTGTTTATATACTAGAAATGAAGCACTCTATGGAGTTAGATTAATAGTCACTTAATCATCCAGTGGGGGCAATATGGCACTCTGATGCACCTCGTGCCACACCGCCCCCCTGTGGGGTGATTAACAGATTGTTAATGTAACCACTGATCATGCCTTATTCTTTAATATATGGCCACGCAAACAACATTGTATAAATATTCCATTTCATCTTAAATAAAGAGCAAGGTACAATGTTTCTCAATATATACATACAGCTACTGTGTTGCAGGACTACTATTTCAATGTTACTGTGAACCTCGGTGGTGCAACACAGTGGTAAGAGTAATGTGCTATCCAGTTTTCTGGCATAACAATATATGGCAATGTTCATCACTCTTACATATCTGCACTGATTACAGTGAAACCTGGCCTGTCATATGGCACCACCATGATTTGTGACAGTGTTGGACTTGTGTAATTAATGTTGGCTGTCATATTCATGCTGTTGAAAATGTGACTTTCAGAAAGTGCCATCATGTAATGACACAATAAAATTAGTTTACTGTGTGGGAGCCACTGCTCCATCCGCTCTTCAGCCTCAAGTTCACCGTGTGAGCAGTTTGGGTACAACGCATTGAGAACATCGATATGCACATTTTTAATGTTATGCATCAGGGATTGCTATTTGGCCACAATTAAATCACCATTACTTTGCTCTGTGGACACAACTGACCAATACATGTGGTTACATATCTGCACTGATTACAGTGAAACCTGGCCTGTCATATGGCACCACCATGATTTGTGACAGTGTTGGACTTGTGTAATTAATGTTGGCTGTCATATTCATGCTGTTGAAAATGTGACTTTCAGAAAGTGCCATCATGTAATGACACAATAAAATTAGCTTACTGTGTGGGAGCCACTGCTGGTTGTCAATGGACTACAGGACCCAAGGCAGCATGGTTTCACCAGGGGGAGGTCATGTCAGACCAACCTCATTGAAATTTTGACTGGGTGACTAGGGAGGTGGATCAGGGGAGGGCAGTGGACATGGCCTATCTGGACTTCAGCAAGGCCTTTGACACTGTGCCATAGAAGACTATTACAAAACTGGGAATATGGGTGTGGGCAGGACAGTAGTGTGGTGGGTAGGTAACTGGCTGGGTGGCAGGACACAGAGGGTGGTGGTAAATGGCTGTCACTCCACAGAGGGAAGAGTGACCAGTGAGGTACCACAGGGATCAGTGCTGGGACCGTCCTATTCAACATCTTCATCAGTGACATTGCACAGGATATAGAAGGCAGAATTTCACTGTTCGCTGATGACACAAAGCTCTGTAACAGAGTAGACACACCAGAGGGTGTAGACAGAATGAGAAGGGACCTGCAGAAACTTGAAGAATGGTCAAGGGGTTTGGCAGTTTAAATTCAATGCAAAGAAGTGCAAGATAATGCATATGGGGCACAAAACCCTGGCACAATATATCAGTTGTGGGGTGAGGATAGCATGCACCAAGCAGGAAGGGATCTTGGGGTTGTCATCTCTGATGACCTCAAGGTAGAAACAGTGTGACAAGGCATCGGGTAAAGCAAATAGGAGTGCTGGGATGTATAGGCAGGGGCATCACCAGCAGGAAAAGAGGTCATAATTCCGCTCTACAGACACTAGTGAGGCCCCACCTGGAGTACAGTGTACAGTTCTGGAGACCATACCTACGTGAGGACATAGACAGGGCAGAGAAGGTTCAGAGGAGGGCAACAAAGATGGTGCATGGGTTTGCATCACAAGTCCTATGAAGACAGGTTGAAGGAACTGAACATGTACTCCCTGGAGGAGAGGGAGGAGAGGGGATATGCTGAGAGACATACAAGTATCTTACAGGGAGGAACAGGGTGCAGGAAAACACTATTTTTAAGCGAAAAGATGTTTCAGGACTAGAGGGCATGGGATGAAGTTGGAGGAGGGACGATTCAGAGGAAACATGAGAAAGAATTTCTTCACAGAGCAGGTGGTGGACAAATTGGAACACCCTGCCAGAGGAAGTGGTGGGGGCTGAAACAATCACGGGATTTAAGAATGCATGGGATAGACATAAAGGAATTCTAGAGGTCAGGGGTAAGGGGAAATAGACTTCTAGGAAAACAAACTGAACTTACAAGCTCAAATGAGCAGACTAGGTGGGCCATAGGCCCTTATCTGCCGACACTGTCTATGTATCTATGTATGTATCTATGTATCTATGTATCTATGGTTAACTATGGATTGTTTCCATAACGCCACATCTCCGCATTCCTTCAATGCTGCCACATGGTCAGTGTTTCCATCAACACCTGCAAAGTTCAGCAAAGGAAATAGGAATTGAACAATGCTGAACCATAGCCATGGTTTCCATTACCACTTCAAAGTGTGCTATTCAGCCCTAGAATCATAGTTCATGGTGAGAAAGAAATGTGGAATTACATGCCCTATGTAACATTTCAACCAGTTAATTCTGCTACTGTAAGATAATTTCAGCAATATACCACGAGAGGGTGTGGGTGATGGCAGTATTTATCCATGCCTGGTGTGGTTCAGTCATGAGGCCATCAGCTGAGTGAGTAAACCACACTAGAAGTGGGTAAATCCTGCCATCACCCACACCCTCGAGGGACATATTGTGATTATACAATGCCTCCCCCCCCCCTTTTTTTTAGATGGAAAAAGAAATAATAAATAAAATAGTTTGGGATCATTTTAATTTACTTTTATTGCATTTGTTACTCCGGCAGGACAAATAGTCCTGGATTGCTATGCCTGCTGCTATGCCTACTAATACAACCCCACAAAGAGACATGCAGTGATGTTTTTTTGTTTGTTTCTGTGTTAAAGAGACAGCATCCAAGTTCTGGGCTAATTTGTGACTAGATAAGAAACCATGCACACTAAAACATCAAATACAAATGCAACTTAAATCATTCTCACTAAATTACTATAAGATTACCAAGATCTTAATTACTATCTAATTTATTGAAAGGCTTTGCCTGTAGTTCGGTGGCCAAGCAGCCAGTTTCCCTCTTCCTGAGCTATATAAGCAGTTCCTCTCAGCCTCACTATGAAGCATTTTGTCTTTGAAGCTGAAAGCTATGTTGGTTTGTCCTCTGAGCAGGCTGGGGCCTACCCCCCCTCCCCAGCTTGCTGTTTCTGTGCGTCTTTGCTGGACTTCAGTGTTTGTTTCCTGCTTCTGGTTTGTAGCTTTCCTCAGGCTGTGTGCTTCCCTGTGTTTTTGTTCTTGTTTTGGTCCTTTCCTGTTTCTGTGTTGCTGCTTTGGTTTGGTCTTTTTTTTTGGGGGGGCTGTTATTTTTTAAACTCCTAGCATACTGCTACTACAGAGCTCATACTGCTTGCTTTCAGTTGCAACTCTCTAATTACTTGCACTGCATTGCAGACCTACTTGGAGCTCATGCTACTGCTTTCAGTTACCTACAATTGCAGCCACTGCTGTTTACTTTACTTACTATTGTACCCAGTGCTTGTGTTTTTACACTGTGCTCACCATGCTCAAACTACTGCAATGCAACTGCATTAATTACCTGTGTGTTTCAGCTCTGCCATGGCTGATTCATGTTGCATACTCAGTTCTTTTCACCTGACACAGTTTACTCTGACCCTACCTGTGCTTCTCATTTTACTTGCAGCTTCTCTGCACTGAAACATAGAAACATAGAATTTGACGGCAGATAAGGACCGCTTGGCCCACCCAGTCTGCCCATTTCCCTACCTACTGAATAAGCTGCAGATCCTAGTTAACCAGCAGTCTACTTCTTTATACCCCCACCCCCCAGAATTGTCTTATGACTGTCCCATGCATGCTTGAATTCCACCACTGATTTTGACTCCACAACCTCCTCCGGAAGGCCGTTCCATGCATCCACAACCCTCTCTGTGAAAAAATACTTCCTTACATTACCTCTGAGCCACCCCCCCTCTATCTTCAAATTGTGTCTCTTGTTCTTGCACACCTGTTTATTTGAAAGATGCTACCCTCTTGGACTTTGTTGATTCCCTTGAGGTACTTGAAACTTTCTATCATGTCCCCCCTCTCCCTCCTTTCCTCAAGGCTATACATATTAAGCTCCTTAAGTCTCTCTTCATATGTCTTCTGGTGCAGACCCTGCACCATTTTAGTGCCCTCCTCTGGACAGCTTCCATCCTGTCTATGTCTTTTTGAGATTGGGTCTCCAGAACTGCACACAGTACTCAGATGGGGTCTCACCAGCTGTCTGTACAGAGGATAATAACTTCTGTTTTCTACTGGTGATGCCTCTCCCTACGCATCCCAGTAACCCCCAACCCTCCTTGCTGCCCTCTCCACATTGCTTGCCCACCTTTAGGTCATCTGATATGACTACCCCAGGTCCATTTCCATTTTTGTTGTTGTTAGTATCTCACCCCATTGCACTCTTCCCTGGGTTTTGTTTCCCAGGTGCATTACCGTACACTTCTTAGCATTGAATCTAAGCTGCCGTACACTTGACCATTCCTCTAACCTTGCCAAGTCCCTTCTCATCCTTTCCACCCCACCCTGTGCATCAACTCTGTTGCAGATCTTAGTGTCAACTGCAAAGAGACATACTTTTCCTTCCAGTCCTTCTGCAATGTCGCTTATAAAGACATTGAAGAGGACTGGTCCTATTACTGAACCCTGCGGTACCCCACTAGTAACCCTCCTTTCTTCTGAGTGGACTCCATTTACTATTACTCTCTGTGTCCTATTCACTGCCTGGCTATACCTGCTTTCAAGCATTGTCTCCTTGTTTTATTGTACTTATAACTCTGAGGTCAGCCAACTAGCTCCTCCTGAGGCTGTTAATATAGCTTGATATTAAAAAATCTGTCTTTGCCACCGAAAATCCTCAGTCTGTCACCTTGATTTGGCTTTGTACTGTCTGGCTGGCTTGCTACTAATTCAGTTGTTTAATTGCTATATAAGTTTGATATGCTGGTTCACCTATCACGACTACTGCTTACTGGCCTATGTGCAGGTCTACACTTGCTTCTGCAGCTGTTAGTCCTTGCTTACACAATCCATTACTTAATGCATACTGCCATCCCTTCCGCTTTGGCCTGGGATTCTGCTGCATTCGACCTTGCAAGGTCTTAGCACTCAATGCTCATTACGATCTCAGCACACTGTGCTCATTCAGCTCACCAGCTTTACAGCTCTCAATCGATCTGGGGCATGCCAGCCATTTTCTTTTGGTGCAGGGTTCCTGCAGCCCACAGTTTCACTCTGCTTTAAGTCTGCATCATCGAGCGTGTCCAACTTGGGGTGGGATCCTTCTCACCTGGCCCATAGCTAGGAATGTCCTCGCCTCGGGTTTGGCTTTACCTGCCTGCTATGCAACAGCAGCTCCTGGTGTAGAATATAAGACTAGTGGTGAAGGGTGGAAAAAGTTACCTCCTTTGGCTCTAGTGTTCCACTATAATGGTTGGCCATTGACTTTAGTGGTTTCCCTGGCGAGGCACCTTCACCGCATTCTACCTATGACTGCCTCTGGTTCACCTGGTTTGATTAAGGGCGGGTAGGCCAGATGAGTGCCTCAGCAGTTGTTACTCTCCTCCTGTGCCTTGGATTCATGTATTATTGCAGAGTTTTCTTGCAACCTTTCACAACGTTCCTGCTAGAGGGTTTGAGTGAGAGCCTCCCTCCAAACTGGATTATTTTCCACCTTCCTTTAATTGGGTTTTCCAAATTGCAGCTGCAGAGCCATCACTAAATAAAGTTTTCCCAAGCCTGGAGGGAAGGCGACCTAGGCCTTGGATCCCTAGAGATTTCCTCCTCATAGGAATTTTTTCTCTCCTCCGTTGCCTCAGGTCATTACACTTTGTTAGCATAGTTGTTTTCCCTAGTTTCTTTAGGTAGGTTCCATTGTTGGATGAGGTGGAGGATGTCCTGCCATTCCCTCTCTCCTTAGGGGATCCCCTTCTCTCAAAGTAAGCCATCAGTATCATGCTACACAAACCTGGGCTGTTACTATGACAACTGAGCATATCATTGCATTATCAAACTGCCTGTACTTCTGTATTACTACGTTACAGTTACTGCTTCTACATCACTTTTACTGCTTGCCTTCTGCTTTCATGGTGCCTCCTTTTTGGGGATGATACTACATTTTTTTGGGGGGGGGGATTCTTAAGGTACCTTTAGCCATGGGAACTGTCCCGTGGCACCTCTGGGATGGAACCCTCTCTGAGAGTTCCTTGCTTTCGTACCCCTACAGGGTGGTAATTTCTCTGGAATAGAGAGTGCGAATGGTCACAACCAAAACTAACACAGTTACACAAGCATAACACTATACTGGCTGCATAGGTCAGTGAATTGAAAGGCTTTGCCTGTAGTTCAGTGGCCAAGCAGCCAGCCACTCCCACTTCCTGAGCTATATAAGCAGTTCCTCTCAGTCTCACTATGAAGCATTTTGTCTTTGCCCCACCATCCTCCCTCCCTCCTCCTCCTCCTCCTCCTCCAGCAGAAGCACTCTCTCCTTGGGGGATTCCTATGGTACTTTTAGACATGGGAACCATCCCGTAGCACCTCTAGGGGCGGAACCCTCTCCGAGAGTTCCTTGCTTTCGTACCCCTACAGGGTGGTAATTCCTATGGAATAGAGAGTGCGAATGGCCACAACCAAAACTAACACAGTTACACAAGCATAACAATATACTGGCTGCATAGGTCAGTGAACTATACATTATCATGCTTGTACCATTTATATATCTGCACAGCAATATCTTTTTTGACATAAGCCACGAGGCCACAGATGAGTGGTAAAACCAGGTCTGCCTTGTGTAAATCTCAGCACAACCCACACCCTGTGGTGGTTTATTGTGATTATACAATATCTCACTGTTTCGTGAAAAAAAAGAGTTTTTCTCCCACACTTCCATTTAATATAATATTTAGTGACTTTGTTGCTGTGCCAGACAAAACACTGCTCTACTGCTAGGGTGTTGATAAGGGGCAGTATAGTCTAGAAGTTACAGTAACAATCTTTACATGAAGTTCATTGAATTCAGATTCCCGTTCTCATTCAATTATTCTTGGAGGCAGTGCTTTTTGTTTGCAATAGTAGCATGTGATTGTTCACATTCCGGGCCTGTGATTAGATTGAGGGATTATCAGTACTGCAGTTGTTTGAATGTTTGGCTGAACAGTACCTTTTTTTTCATCACCAGCCACAACTGAGTGGTAAAGCGGGTACGAGGTACTGAAAAAAAAAAGATTTTCTGTATTTTTGCAGGCTGGTTATTTTCAGATAGTGGTTTCCCCTTTTCAACATTTGAAAGTTATGCTGTCGTGCAATAGATTCCAGTTGCTGTTGTACCTTAGCATCGCAGCATGATTCGAGGTGGAGGGAGCACAGATAATGTTGTCACTACACAAGTAGTCACTGCTGGGAGAGACAGCACTGCCATACTGCTAGCTGTGAGAGTGGGAGCCAGTGAGGCAGCACAGTCTGGCATCCAACGAGCCTGAAAGTGGGGTGAGACAGTATCGCTTTTAATGATAAGCAAGTTTGGTCCAGAGAAACTTGGTTGATTGGCTACCAGAGATGAGAACCAAGGGATCAGGTACTGGTGGTGGGACCTGAGAATCAGAGAACAGAGGAGAGTGACATGGGATGGGATAATGAAGAAAGAGAGACAGAGGGGTCACCCCTCCCAGGAGCATCAGCACCGGCTGGAAGCTGACGCAGACACGCAGCAGTATCTGTACTGAAAGGAAAAAGCAGTTTGTTCCATTGTAAATCTGGACAGTCCTCTGCAAAACAGCTGTCTGGCTAATGCTCAGCCTGGGAGAGAGCAGCAGGAGCAAACCATGTGTCCGAGTTTCTGTCTGTATGATTTCAGCTGTGCGTATGCTGTCTGGGATCCTTTCTAACAACGTGTATTGTCCACGCAGACATTGCACCCTCTCTGTCAGTATGGGATATGTCCTGCACTGACGGCAACACACACCCTCCCCTCCACTCTCTGTTGTTTGCAGTGAAAAGTGTCTCACTCTGGGCAAGCTTTTTGGCAGTTGTGGAGTGGTCGTTTGTCGGTGATGTAAGATGGCAGCATTAGTTTTGAGTCGGGTGACCGAATAGATTTTTGAGTCAACTTGACTGACTGACACTTTTACCCCTTGGTGTATCATAGGATGTACCATGGGTGATAGATGCCAGTCAGCCAATCAGGTTGTAGTATTTTAAGACCCATTGTATAGTGTAACATAAGTAAATGAACTACATCTGAGATGAAATAGAACGTTATCACAACAGATGCATGCCACAAACAGAAAGCCAGTAACTACATCTTGCAAAACAGTGTACCTTTGGCCACGTGCCAAATATCAAAGTAGTGGGCGGTGTCCTTGAGATTCTTCTTTATCCATTTTGTATTTTGTCTGTTGGTTACGATGACATCAATGGTAAAACCCTTCTGGTCCTTCTGGAATGCCATGACTCATTTTAACCCCTCATGCTCATACCATGTGCTGTTACGCATGTCATTACTGTAAAAAAAATTGTTGTGTTAGCTGTAATGAGTCACACATGACAGATGTGTGTACACTACCTCTAAAATCTCATTACCTGTGTAAGTTGGATATCAACAACTTTTTAATGTACTGTTCGATGACAGTGAATGCGCCATACTTTGAGCAATGGCCAGGGCTGTCTGACCGTGCATCTCCCACCAATACCAGTCCACCTGTCATATGGCCCAGCTCCGCAATCATTCCCTGTTGCTGTTTTTTCCATGTGTTCAGCATTGTTGGCTCCAAGTATTTTTTTGCTGTCTGAAGTAAGTGCTGATGGAAATACATGCTAAGTTTTAAAAAGTTAAAGAACTTTATGACTTTGGTTGGCAAGTTCCCTGAAAACAAGATTGTGGCAGACAACATCAAATTTCTGGCTGGCATTTGTCTAATAAATGGTTGACTAAACCAGTTGTTTATGTTTCCACATTCGGTACAGCACAGGGAGATCTCAATGGCCGTACCATTTGTCTTTGATATATAATAACCTTTACATGGTCCCAGGCAGCTTGGGCAAATTATAAACAGACTCATAAGCTATGATTCATACACTACTGTAAGGCAAGGCAAGGCAAGGCACATTTTATTTAAGAGATGCCCATCCCGGAGGCTCTGGCATTCAAGATAAAACAAAACATAACAATATATCAAATAGAACACAATAAATATATATTCAGTAACTTAGGCAATGGAAACCAATGCCTAAAAGCCAATACTAGCCTAACAAAATTTCTAAGAACAGCAAGGACTATAATACAGAATCTGGGAAAGCCTGGTTATACAAGAAGGCCTTGAAGTGGGCTTTAAATACCTCCATAGAAGGGGCCTCCCTAACAGCTGGAGTAAGCGAATTCCACAGGACTGGAGTGGCGACACTAAATGCTCTGTCACCAGCTGTTTTTAACCTCATCCTGGGAATCGCAAGAAGGCCCCTAAAGGAGGAGCGGAGGGGGCGGGTCGAGACAGCAGGAATAAGAAGGTCCTTCAGATAACCAAGGCCCAGGCCATGTAGGTCCTTAAAGGTGAGTAGACCCACCTTAAAGAGGACCCTCCACCTAACTGGCAGCCAGTGCAGTTGACGCAGGACCGGAGTGATATGACAGTACTTAGATTGTCCAGTCAAAAACCTCACCGCCGCATTCTGCACCAGCTGCAGTCGGTGCAGGGTACCCCCAGAGATCCTAAGATAGAATGCATTACAGTAGTCCAACCTGGAGGTCACAAAGGCATGTACCAAGGCGGGGAGGTCCTGCAGTGGAACTAGGGGCTTTATCCTGGCGATATTCCTCAGGTGATGAAAACTGGTACAGACAGTGGAAGACACCTGAAACTCAAAAGTCAATCCACTATCCAGAATAATGTCAAGATCCCGCCCCTAGAGGAGGCCTTCAGTGGTACAGAGCCAAGAAAAATCCCTGTCTCCACACCAGAGGCCAACCTATCACGCCCTCTGTTCGACTCTACCACCAGTACCTCCATCTTATCGGGGTTCAGTTGCAACTAGCTGGAGGACATCCAAGCATTGATTTCGGCAAGGCAGCTATTAAGCACCTCCACTGCGTGAGATGTTCCAAGGGCAGAGGAAAAATACAGCTGGGTATCATCAGCATAGCAATGAAAATCCAGACTGTACTTCCTAATGAGCTCTCCTAGGGGCAGCATGTATACAGCAAACAACATTGGCGACAAGACCGTACCCTGGGGAACTCCGCACAGAAGGTGGCCAGGGGAGGAGGAAAAATTCCCCATCACCACCCTCTGTCTCCTGTTAGGTAAAAAGGACTCAAACCAGCAGATGATCTTGATGGCAAGTCCACAGAATTCCCTTAGGCATTCAAGCAATACCCGACGGTTGACCATATCAAATGCTGAAGACAGATCACGGAGAACAAGAATTGTCCACTGTCCTCAATCTCTAGCCCTAAGGAGGTCATTATGCACCTGAACCAACGCAGTTTCTGTGCTATGCCTTGTGCGAAATCCAGGCTCACATAAATCATGGGCCACAAGATGCTCCTCAAGCTGGAGTGCCACCACTTTCTCCACAATCTTACCCAAAAATGCAAGATTGGAGATAGAACGGTAATTTGCCTTGATCTCAGGGTCCAATGATGTTTTTTTCAGAAGGGGTCTTTCCAATACCTCCTTCAAGACATCAGGGAAGACCCCCTCTGACAAGGAGCACCGGACAATCAAGGCAAATACTGGGCCAACGGAGTCAACACATCTCATTAAGAAATGAGTTGGCACCGGGTCCAGTACACAGAAGGTGTGCTGAAGCTTGGAAGCAATCTCAATGACCTCAGCCACCTCCACCGGTCTAAACTCACCCCAACCAGGTGGAGAGCTCTCTGGATGCCCATGGTGACCACTGTTGGCCAAACATTAGAAAAGGCTACCTTCGGCTGAAGACAGGAAGGATGGAGAAGCCTATCCACTGTCCAAAAGAGCATAGTAGGTCGGTTCCTCCCAGCAGCAATCTGTACATACTTAGGTTCATCAAACCTTTTATGGTTGCTGCATGGTGTTTGACCTTCAGTGCTGTACAAAAAACAGGAGAAATACAGACACTGTGCTGTTGTCAATTGTTATGATGCATGAAAAAAAAGTTTCATTCAGTATCATACTTGGGTTGCAACTGTCGCCAATCCCCCAGACCAATTTTTCCTATCTTTTAACATAATACCAAGACTATTCATTGAAGCCACAGTACCACATTATAAAAAATGGGAACATTTCAATAAGAGGATCAAATGGGACATGATCTTATCTAGAAGACTGACTACTTGAAGATACATCTGTATCTGATCCATCTGTAATACTGTGTGTTGGGGAATAGTTGGGGTCTGTGACATCTTGATAGAAATAAATATCATAATCCCTCTCAGAGGTATCTGTGTCACTGCCATTTTCAATCCCTTGGCACCGGATATCACTTAGTCTGCTTCCTATTAGGTTGCAAGTAACTCCCTTATCTACCATTATTGGTAATGATTGTACGTATTAAAACAAGCATTTGTCAATGCCGAATGTTGTCTTGCTGGCATTGGCATTGGTAGTGCTGGAGTTAGAGACGCATAATAGGAATGGCAGTGAAGTATTGAAGTAATGCAACCCACCCCCACCCTGTAGAGACTGACAGACATTGGGGTGTGCCTTTGGGTCGTCAGTTATAATGCTCATGGCATTGTACCTCACCCTACCCTGTAGACACTGACAAGTGTTGTGGTGTGCTTTGGGGTCTTTGGGCATTATACTTACCCCATTCCAGAAGGAAATATGCTGAGGTGATTGCAGTATAGGAGAATGGGGTGAACTTTGTGGCTGAACAGTGCAAGGCACACCATGATGCCTGTCACTGGCTGCAGGGTGGGGGTAGGGGTGGAATGGCATGAACATTACAGCCGATGATCTCAAGTCACACCCCTGACACCTGTCAGTCTCTACAGGATGGGGTGCTACAGTTGGAAACCCTAACACAGTAGGCGTGTGTTGGTATTTTCACTCCAAATTTTCAACATGGGCTTTTTGTGAGCCCACCTCATGAAAAGCGACACAATCAGTTTGTTAGCTGAAAGGTGGTTATGCACAGTGGCTATGCCATTTGGCGACACAGGGGCAAAAACACATTTTGGGCAGGATGTGGAAAATGACAACTGTATTGTTCATGAGGAGGCGCAAAAAAATGGCAACGTTGAAAATCTGGTGTGAAAATATGAAAGTCATGAGCATGCATAGAAACTGCGCAACACGCATCTGTAACCTAATTATTTTTGGGAGTTTGTTAGCCACATTTTTAACATAGGCATTTTGGGACTTCCCCTCATGAACAGTGGTACTGTGATTTTGTTAATCTGTCCCAAAAGTTGATTTCCCACAGCGACCATGCCATTGTGCGCCACAGGTGTGGAAACACATTTTGGGCAGGATATGAAAAATGGCAGCTGTACTGTTCATAAGGAGGTGTCAAAAAATGGCAGTGTTGAAAATCTGGCATGGAAATATTGCAAATTTGGTAAGTTACAAGGGTGCATGGAAACCACACAATGCATGCTTGTAACACAGTCATTTTATGGACTTTCAGCACCAAATTTTCAACATAGGCATTTTAGGACCTCTGCTCATGAACAGTGCTACTGTTATTTCCTTAAACTGTCCCAAAAACTGATTTCACACAGCGACTGTGCTATTCTGCATTGGACGTGCGAAAACACATTTCGTCCAGGATATGCAAAATGACAGCTGTACTGTTCATCAGAAGTGTGGAAAATGCCAATTTTGAAAATCTGGCATGAAAATATTACAAATTCACAAAGTTACGAGTGTGCGTGGAAACAGCGCAACACACGTTCGTAAAACAGCCATTTTTTAGGACTTCTTTCACCAAATTTGCAACATAGGATTTTTGAGAGCCCCCCTCATGAACAGTGGCATTGTCGTTTCATTAGCCAGTCCGGAAAGGAGATTCCGCGCAGTGACCGCAAAATCACCATTTGGGACCGAATAACGCCTCTGACCTCAGCCACATGATAACTGGAGGTGGGGCTTAGTCAGAGTTAAAGTAACAAGCAGAGGTTTATTTTCTCAGAAGAAGCCAGAAGGGGAAGGAAGGAAACATATTCAATTCAGTACTTTAGAGTAACTGGTAATTGCTATTTTTCTTTCAAACTTAGATTGTGGGCGTTTAGTGACACTATACTTTCTTTGTTGTCTTTACTTATAATTGTTTTTGGGCTGTTGAAAATTTAAAACATAATGGTGGTGTAATTCTGTGCTGTCTTTAATTGCTGCAATTTTGCCCCCCCTCCCTTCCTTCCCCAACTCTTAAATTATATGCCCTGATAAATCTGATTGACAGGAGCTAAACACAGGGAATAGTAAGGGGTGGAAGTAGGAGGGGCATAAGGGGGAAGAAGCCCACCCTCAGCACAACAAGTGTTTTGACTCATTTATTAATTTATTGGTTTCTTTTTCCTTTAAAAAAAATATCTGAGGATTAGTGACAGGATTTTTAGTACAGTAAATTAATAAAAAGAGAACTAGGAGAGCTTCAGTAGCAGACAAGTAGTGGAATTGCAGTATAATGTGGGGAGTGGTGCAATGCAGTGGCTGTGGGGCAGCCATATTCAGGCAGACCTTCTGGACACTGAGGTGCTGCCCTATCTGCATGCATCTCTCTGGACTGCGGGATGAGGTAGCCAGACTCAGAGTGGAAGTAATTGGGTCAGGAGTACCATCACCCCTATCCAGGGACCACCTAGTCCAATGCAGCTGCCTCAAAGGATGCCGAGAACGAGGAGCACTTGGATGACAGTGGGCTCAGGGAGGGTTAGAGCAGTCAGGCAGAGGCACATCCCAGATCCTATTCCACTCAAGAACTCATATGCCACACTGGCAAACGAGGACAACCAAATAGAGGTACCCAGAGAAGTGGAAGGAAAGGATGTGGAGGTTAGCCAAGGAGGTGACCTCAGCGGGGAAAGCAGTGGACCCCAGAGGAGGAGGAAGCGAATCCTGGTGGGGGACTCCATCGTAAGAGGGATCCAGCTAGGAACACAGGAGGGGGAGGACAGGGAGGTGAGGTGCCTACCAGGTGCTACGGCATGGAGGGATGGAAGGAAGATCCTGGGGATCACTGAGAAGGCAAGACGGGAGGGTGAGCTGGATGTCATTATCCACCTAGGTACTAATGACCTGGCAAATGGGGAGCCAAAGGAAGTTCAGGAAGAGTTTAGGAAACTGGGGAGGGGTCTCAAGCAAGTAGCTACTTCTGTCACTTTCTCAGAAGTACTACCTGTAAGAGGCAAGGAGAGACATAGGAGTGCATGCACCAGGAACTTTAACTCATGGTTGAAGAACTGGTGCTGTGAGGAAGGGTTTGGATTCATTGGTGACTGGGGACCCACCTGGAGGGATGGAGGTTTGTTCAAGCCTGACGGCCTGCATCCATCCTGGAGGAATCAAGCACTAATGATAAGTTTAAATGCTACATTGACAAGCATTTAAACTAGCAAGGGGTGGCAGGCCAGCAAGGAGGGTACCTACTTGCTCACCCCACAGCTAGCAGTGGAACCAGTGACCCAGAGGAGCAGCTTCTCTGCAAAGCAGTGTGCAAAAGATGGAGATTAGTGCCCAAGAGGTGGATAAGCAGAAAAGGGGCAAAATTCAGCAGAAGGCAGACAGCAAGGAGAACCAGGGATAAATGACAACCAAGGAAGGGGCAGGAGTAGAACAGTGAAGCAGTCTAGGAGGTCAAATCATGGAAAGCCATGTGCAAATGCCAGGAGCCTTAGCAACAAGATGGAAGATCTGAGGCTGTCATGGTACAGTCAGACCTGGACATTGTGGCCATCACTGAAACCTGGTGTAATGATAACCATGACTGGGAGATGGCCATACCTGGCTACAACATATTCAGAAGAGACAGAGCAGGCAGGAAGGGAGGAGGAGGCATTGTATGTGAAAAATGACATAAGGGCCACAGAGATCCAGAGGAACAAAATGGGGAGAGATACTGTGGATTGCTGGAAAGGAAAAGGGGACAGCCATCCGCACAGGTGTGGTCTATAGACCACCAGCCCAGGAGGAAGAAACAGATAGGAGTTGATGCTAGCCATCCAAAGGATGGCAGACAAGGGTGAGGTAGTACTGGTTGGAGACTTCAATATTCCAGACGTGGACTGGAGCATCCCAGCAGCAGCATCAACTAGGAGCAGATTTATCCTGGACTCCCTTCAGGGTGCCTTCCTCAAGCAACTGGTCATGGAACCAACTCGGCAGAAGGCAATACTCGACCTTGTGCTCACAAACAGGGACAGTGTGATGGGGGTAACAGTGGGGGAGCACCTGGGTAACAGTGACCACCAGTCATTGTGGTTTGAGATCACAGAAAGAGCAGAACCAAACCACACAAAAACACGTATCCTGGATTTTAGGGGGTCAGACTTTGGGAAAATGGGGAGATACTTAAAAGAGGCATTAAGGGGAATGGGACAGGAATCAGGGGTTGAGGAACAGTGGGCAGTATTTAAAATGGGATTACAAGAACAACAGAATTATGCATTAAGCAGGTTAGCAAGAGGAAAAGGAAGAGGAGACCATTATGGTTTTCCAAAGAGGTAGCAAAGAAAGTGAAAGCCAAAAAGATTGCATTCAGGCAATACAAAAAGACACAGGCAGAAGGGGATAGGGAGAAGTACCAGGAGAAGCAAAGGGAGGCAGGGAGGTCAGTAAGGAAGCCAAATCTCAGACAGAAGAACACATTGCAAAATCAGTGGGTAGAGGGACAAAACCTTTACAGGTACATAGTGAAAAAGAAAGACAAAGGGAGGATAGTGAGACTGAAGGGGAGGATGGGAGCCGCGTGGATGATGACAACAGTAAAGCTGACATATTGAACAGGTATTTCTGCTCAGTCTTTACTGAGGAAGAGGGTAATGGGTCTGAAGGAGTACAAGGGGTGAGAATGGTGCAGAAATGGACACAAGTCCCTTTACAAGAAAGGGTCCTGAAGGAACTGGAAGTAATAAGAGTTGATAAAGCAATGAGGCCAGACGAGGTGCACCCAGGGTCCTTAAAGAACTAAGAGAGGTGGTGGCTGAACTCTGGCTATCCTGTTTAGTCGATCACTGGAAACAGGGAGGTACCCAAAGACTGGAGGACAGCAGATGTAGTCCCTTATACAAAAGGGGAACAAGAGGAAGCAGGGAACTACAGACCAGTCAGCCACCTCGGTAGTGGGGAAGATCATGGAAGCCTACTGAAGGAGATTGGTGGAACATCTGGTTGTCAATGGACTACAAGACCCAAGGCAGCATGGTTTCACCAGGGGAGGTCATGTCAGACCAACCTCATTGAATTTTTGACTGGGTGACTAGGGAGGTGGATCAGGGAGGGCAGTGGACATGGCCTATCTGGACTTCAGCAAGGCCTTTGACACTGTGCCACATAGAGACTATTACACAAACTGGGGAATATGGGTGTGGGCAGGACAGTAGTGTGGTGGGTAGGTAACTGGCTGGGTGGCAGAACACAGAGGGTGGTGGTAAATGGTTGTCACTCCACAGAGGGAAGAGTGACCAGTGGGGTACCACAGGGATCAGTGCTGGGACCGGTCCTATTCAACATTTTCGTCAGTGACATTGCACAGGATCTAGAAGGCAGAATTTCACTGTTCACTGATGATACAAAGCTCTGTAACAGAGTAGACACACCAGAGGGTGTAGACAGAATGAGAAGTGACCTGCAGAAACTTGAAGAATGGTCAAGGGTTTGGCAGTTGAAATTCAATGCAAAGAAGTGCAAGATAATGCATCCGGGCACAAAACCCTGGCACAATATATCAGTTGGGGGTGAGGATATAGCATGCACCAAGCAGGAAAGGGATCTTGGGGTTGTCATCTCTGATGACCTCAAGGTAGGTAAACAGTGTGACAAGGCAGCAGGTAAAGCAAATAGGATGCTGGGATATAGGCAGGGCATCACCAGCAGGAAAAGGAGGTCATAATTCCGCTATACAAGACACTAGTGAGGCCCCACCTGAGTACAGTATACAGTTCTGGAGACCATACCTACGTAGGGACATAGACAGGGTGGAGAAGGTTCAGAGGAGGGCAACAAAGATGGTGCATGGATTGCATCACAAGTCCTATGAAGACAGGTTGGGGAACTGAACATGTACTCCCTGGAGGAGAGGAGGAGAGAGGGATATGCTAGAGACATACAAGTATCTTACAGGGAGGAACAGGGTGCAGGAAAACACTATTTTAAGTGAAAAAGATGTTCCAGAACTAGAGGGCATGGGATGAAATTGAGAGGAGGACGATTCAGAGGAAACATGAGAAAGAATTTCTTCACAGAGCGGTGGTGGACAAGCGGAACACCCTGCCAGAGGAAGTGGTGGGGCTGAAACAATCACAGGATTTAAGAATGCATGGGATAGACATAAAGGAATTCTAGACATCAGGGGTAAGGGGCAACAGACTTCTAGGAAAACAAACTGAACTTACAAGCTCAAATGGGCAGACTGGGTGGGCCATAGGCCCTTATCTGCCGACACTGTCTATGTATCTATGTATCTATGACAGTGACAGAATTCATGAGGAGGGGTTCTAATAACCCCAAGTTGAAAATTTGGTGCAATAATTCCAAAAAATGCCCGAGACATGCACCGAAGTTGAAAAAACCCTATTCATGCCATTATACAGCTTACGACATTTCTTCAGTTAAGTACGACTTTGAAGAGTGTAAGCGTGTTCCTGGTCCACCGAAGATCATTGTGCCAGACTCCGGAGGTAAGTATGGGGTGAGGGGGGTGTCTGGGGAGGGACGGTGTGCAAAGGGTGTGTGAGGGTTGTGGAAAGCGGGTAGGGAGACTGCGAGGGACCGTTTCCTTTTTTCACAGGGTTTAAAAAGAAAAAAACCTCTCAGGACAGTTTTAATTTTTCAGGGTGATTTGGCACACTGAGGTGGGATCCTAGCATGCCACCTAAGTGTTTTGGGGGTGGGATGCTGTAGCCGATGGGGGATTGGGCACCCCGTCTGCAAACAATGAAAGCGGGGGGGGCAAGAACCGAGGGGGATTGGGCACCCCCTTGGCACATAACAAATGGGGGAGGTGCATGATGCCAACAGGGAATGGGCTCCCCCGTCGGCACATACATTGTGACAGGGCATGCTGATAGGAGGATTTGGACACCCCCGAAGTCGACATTATGGCAGGCAGTGTGCCACCATGTTATGTAATTGTTTCACCAGGGAAAGCACGTCGGGAGGTCCGCTGCGTGGAAAGCACTTCGGGAGGTCTGCTGCATATGACTATCTTTGCTCGCACTGCAGCCAACCTTTCGTTTGATATGATCACCACATTAAGTATGCATGGTGTGGCACCAGCATGCAGGCTGATTGGGGAATGAGGGACGCACCTACTGATGCATGCCCTGCATTCGCCCAACAGTGACCACGCTTCCAAATCTGTTACTACCGCAATATGTTGGCTGCGCATGTGTGAGCCAACATAAAAATAGAATTACTTATTTTACAAGAAGTATTGCTAACATCACATGAAACATTTCCTGTACAGTCCATCCTGAATGCAATTATTTTCTTGTAAGGACAACTGATGTGGCCAACATTCACTACATTCAGATTCAATGCAAAGAAGTGCAAAGTAATGCACCTGCCAAACTAAGAGCATGCCCTGCCCCTCTTAAAATTACTGGTGCCAAAGGCACCCTTTTGCAGGTTGTCGACTCTTTCAAGTACCTGGGGGTAACCCTCGACTCCCAACTTGATCTCACCTTGCACATACAAAACATATGTAAGGCCGCAAATTGCAAGTTAGACTTGGCCTACAGGCCCAACAATTGCCTCACACCTGCAGCAAGACTTGTCCTTGCTAAAGGGCTTCTACTCCCTACACTCTGCTATGGACTCATCTCCTTTTTCACCCTCCCAAAACCTGCCTATCAAAATGAGACATGGCATACAATAACGTATGTTGGTTTGCACTATCTGCCCCCTGTCTCATGTATTACTGCGTGTTGTACTCCATTCTTGAGTGACTCGGTCCCTGACAGCCATTGCACCTTTGTCATGGGCAACTTCATTGACAACATTGTCGGAACAGCCACCCCTCCGCACTTTCTGAATTACTCAAGCTCACACACCCTCCCTACATGTTAAGATCCTGTGACTCACAGGTATTCCAGGTTCCTAAAGCACGCTGTCTCACAGGGGATCGGGCTTTTGTTGTCCTTGCTCTCAGACTGTGGAACTCCCTCCCTGCCCATGTACGTTCTGCCCACTCCCATTCCTGCTTCACATCCTCTTGTTGGGACTCCCAAACAAGCCTCAACTTGTCTCTGCTCTGACCCCCGGGGATGTCCTGTGACACTTGGCCAGTTCATGGAGCAGGCTGGTGTCAGTGAAAATGAGACAGTTGGATATACTGTGTCTCTTTCCTTGCTATGCTTAATGCCCTCATGTTTATATATGTGCTATGTCAATGCCCTTAAGTCTATGTATAATTATGGTCAATGCTCTGTATTATTAGGATACACTCTGTTCAGGTCAAATGACCCTTCCTGTCATATAACTCTCTAGCTACGTTCTACTTCATTTGCCTTGCTGTTTGTAGAATGCTCTCCCACTGTTATGTAACCTCATAACTAGTATCCTGTTCCACACACCCTGCTGCTGTATGTTGCTATGACTGTTTTTTTACTGTTGTATCATGTTATGACCATGTATTGTTTGCCTGCATCTTGTAATCCTCCCAGGTCACACCTGAAGATAGGCACTTGCATGGCTTCCGTTAACTCCATTTTGGGAGTATTTGACTCCCAAAAATAAGGCAAAAACTTCCAAAATAAAGGAGGAGGAAGTTATTGACTTCCAAATGTAAAAACTAAATTGGATGACTTCCAGAACTGAAGACAGGCTAAGAAAGTATTGTTTTTTTTTAAAGAAATTGTATTTTACCTTTAATATTTGTATTAACATCCATAAACTGATCATTCCCAGAATATTGGCTTTCAAATAGTGGGATCTGGGAAGTATTTTGACTTCCAGAAAATTGGAATGACTTCCAGATTTTGACTCATGGAAGTATTTTGACTTCCACTAAAAATAAATTAACTAAACCCCTGGGCACTTGTCTGTCTAGTGTGCTTACCTGGTAAACAAAACCTAAACAAATAAAAAATGCACCTGGGAAACAAAAACCCAGTGGAAGAGTACACAATGTGGGGGGAGGTACTAACAACAAAATGGAAAGGGACCTGGTGGTAGACATATCTGATGATTTAAAGGTAAGCAAGCAACGTGAGAAGGCAGTAAGGAGGGCTGGGGGGAATACTGGGTTGCATAGGGAGAGGCATCACCAATAGAAAACAGGAAGTTGTTATCCTTCTGTACAGACAGTTGGTGAGACCTCATCTGGAGTACTGTGTCCAGTTCTAGAGACCCCATCTCTGCAAGGACATAGACAGGATGGAGGCAGTCCAGAGGGGGCAACTAAAATGGTGCAGTGTCTGCATCATTCAGAGACCATATGAAGAGAGACTAAAGGAGCTTAATATATATACCCTTGAGGAAAGGAGGGAGAGGGGGACATAATAGAAACATTTAAGTACTTCAAGGGAATCAATAAAGTCCAAGAAAGTAGCATCTTTCAGAAAAAGAGATGTGCAAGAACAAAGGGGCACAATTTGAAGATGGGGGGAATGACTCAGGGGCAATGTAAGGAAGTATTTTTTCACAGAGAGGGTAGTAGATGCATGGAATAGCTTTTATGAGGATGATGTGGAGTCAAAAACAGTGGGGAAATTCAAGAATGCATGAAACATAGAAACATAGATTTTGACGGCAGATAAGGACCGCTTGGCCCACCTAGTCTGCCCATTTCCCTACCTACAGCATAAGCCGCAGATCCTAGTTAACCAACAGCCTATTTCTTCCTACCCCTCACAAGAATTGCCTTATGTCTTTCCCATTTATTCTTGAACTCTCCCACGGTTTTAGACCCCACAACTTCCTCAGGAAGGCTGTTCCATGCATCCACTACCCTCTCTGTGAAAAAATACTTCCTCACATTGCCCATGAACCACCCCCCCATCTTTAAATTGTGTCCCCTTGTTCTTGAATGTCTCTTTTTCTAAAAGAGGCTACCCTCTTGGACTTTGTTGATTCCACTGAGGTACTTAAACGTTTCTGTCATATCCCCCCCTCCTTCCTTTCCTCAAGGGTATACATATTAAGCTCTTTCAGTCTCTCCTCGTATGGCTTCTCTTGCAAACCCTGCACCATTCTAGTTGTCTTCCTCTGGACTGCCTCTGTCCTGTCTATGTCCTTGCAGAGATGGGGTTTCCAGAACTGGACGCAGTACTCCAGATGGGGTCTCACCAACTGTCTGCACAGAGGGATAACAACTTCCTTTTTCCTGCTGGTGATGCCTCTCCCTATGCATCCCAGTATACCCCCAGCTCTCTCTACTGCCTTCTCACTTTGCTTGCTAACCTTAAGGTCATCTGACATGACTACCCCCAGGTCCCTTTCCTTTTTTGTTTTTGTTACTACCCCCCCATTGTGTAATCTTCCCCTGGGTTTTTGTTTCCCAGGTGCATTATTTTGTACTTCTTAGCATTGAACCTAAGCTGCCATACATTTGACCATTCCTCCAACCTTGCCAAGTCCCTTTTCATCCTTTCCACGCCTCCTTGTGTATCAACCCTGTTGCAGATCTTTGTGTCATCTGCAAAGAGGCATACTTTTCCTTCCAGTCCCTCTGCAATGTCACTTATAAAGACATTAAAAAGGACTGGACCCAGTACTGAACCCTGCGGTACCCCACTAGTAACCCCTCTTTCTTCAGAGTGGACTCCATTTACAATTACCTTCTGTGTCCTGTTGTCCAGCCAATGTTTTACCCAGGCTACCACCCTGGGACCCACTCCTAGGCTGGTTAATTTCACTATTAATCTTTTGTGTGGGACTGTGTCAAATGCCTTGCTAAAGTCTAGGTAGGCCATGTCCACAGCCCCTTCCTGGTCTACTACTTTAGTCGCCCAGTCAAAGATATCATTTAGATTTGTCTGAGATGACCTTCCTGCTGTGAACCCATGCTGCCTTGGGTCCTGTGCCCCACTGGCCTCTAGGTACTCAACAGTTCTTTCCTTCAGAAGTGATTCCATCACTTTCCCTACCACACAGGTCAAACTGACAGGTCTGTAGTTTCCTGCCTCTATTTTGGTCCCACTTTTGTGAAGGGTAATCATATCCGCCTTCCTCTAGTCCTCGGGTACCACACCATCCTGCCATGATTTGTTAAAAAGGGTAGTCAGTGGTTTCACCAGTTCTCCCCTTAATTCTTTTAGAATTATGGGGTGAATTCCATCAGGCCCTATTGCTTAGTCCACCTTCAGTTTTAGGAGTTCTTTCAGAACCCTTTCTTCTGTGAAAGGACTGGGATCGACCCCCCTATCCACAGTGCTTCTGTTAATTGGACTAGGCACTCCCCTCCTCTTTTGTGACTACTGAGCAGAAATATTCATTCAGTATCCCTGCTTTTTCACTATCCCCCTCTGCCCACCCACCGTTCATTCTATTCAGCCTCACTGTCCCTTCCTTTGTCTTTCTACGCTCCCTGATGTACCTATAAAAGGTTTTATCACCATTCTTAACTGAGTTGGCTATCCTTTCCTCAGTTTGGGCCTTTGCTATTCTGACTTCCCTCCCTGCTTCTTTCTGCCTTAACTGGTACAGCTCTCTATCCTGCTCCTTCTGTGTTTCCTTATACTTCCTGAATGCTATCTTTTTCTCCCTGACTTTCCCCACCACCTCTTTTGAGAACCATAGTGGCATTGTCTTTCGTTTTGATTTATTTGCCTCACACAAAGGCTTGTTGCCTCTGTGATGGCAGTTTTGATGATTCCCCATTGTTGCTCCACTCCTCTTTCTAGCCTGTTTGCTAGTGCTTTTCTGAGGCACATTCCCATCTTGCCAAAGTCAGCCCTCCTGAAGTCCAGTACCCTCACTTTTGTATGGCTTAACTCTGTAGCTGAGTTTAAAGTGAACCACACTGTTTGATGGTCACTTCAATCAATCAATCAATCACTTTATTTAAACAGGCATAAACACCATTGAGCAAGCTCATTTTCAAGGTGGTCCTGGGCATTGATACAATACAGTACACTTCATGAGATTACAATTACGGTGGACAACGGTGCAAAAAAAAGCACAAGGTGATCACTTGTTCCCAGATGGCAACCCACTTCTAGATCTGAGATCCTCTCACTGTCCCCATTTGAGAGTATGAGGTCTAAGATTGCTCCCTCACGAATGGGTTCTGAAACTAGCTGTCTGAGGCATGCCACCTGTAGGGCATCGAGAATGGCCCTGGTCTTGGATGTGGCTGCAGCAAGTGTGCTCCAGTTAACATCTGGCATATTCAGATCTCCCATCAACAGTATCTCTCCTTTCTCTGCCATCCTAAGAATGCCTTCTATAGTCAGATCATGTGATGCAGAGTGCTGAATAGATGCTCCTCCACTAAGCTCCTGCCTTCTGAATACAAAATCGTTATTTAATATCGTTAAATTTCATTTAAATCTTCTGCTCAAGAGTTTTCTTGTCTCTGAACAGTGTGCTCCTGTTGTGGGTTCCTGTGTGGTAAATGGAGGCTTACATGAAGGAAGCCCCACAGAAACACACCCCCCTGCCACCCCCGAGAAGGCCTCAAAGAAATCCTGAGCCTCAAGTGGCCCAGACAAGCCTGAACCTGCGTGTCAAGCTGGGGACCAAGAACCCCTAACACTTAATAGATTTTTAGTGGAATTCAAACCATTCCGGGAAGAGATGAAGGATATGGCAATCGACCTGAAGTCCCTCTCCAGAAAGATAGAGGAAGTCTCCATGATAATATCAGACAACACTGCCTGAATATTTTTGATCGAGAGAAAGCTGGAAAGCATGGATCCTGAGCTTCTACTAACAAAACAGAGGTTGTCTAGATTAGAAGTAAAACTCGAGGATCTGGAAGGCCGTAGTCGGAGAAATAATGTGGTAATCCTCGGGCTCCCCGAGGGGGAAGAAAGCCAGGATACCGTTGTCTTTATTCAGAAGTTGGTAGAAAAAACTTGCTGGCCCCTCTCCCTTTGGCTCAAGCTACATAATAGAATGGGCTCACCGATCTTTGCGACCAAAACCTCCACCTGATGCACCTCCTCGCCCCATCATTTGCCGCTTTCTCAATTATCTGGAAAGGCAACATTTTTTACAGAAAGCCAAAGCTTTGCAAGAAGTCAGATGGGAGAAGGTGAAGCTAAGAATTGCTCAGGATATCCCTGGTTCGGTTCGACTGAAACGGGAAGCCTTCCACCCGATTGTATCCAAGATTATAGCGGCTGGATTAAAGTTCAGGATAGGGTACCCAGCAAAATTACAAGTCTCTGTAAGTGGCTCATGGCTTAATTTCGAGGATCCTGATGCTGTGTTACTAAACCTTAAGTTAGTGTTGCCAGACATATTTCGCATGACCTGAGAGGGCCTCATGATCTTTGGGGCTCACTGCAACTTCAGAATGAACTGTTGTTTGGATCTTTGTGTGGACAGTGTTCTTTCCAGAGACAGACTTCACTCGACTTATGCTTCCTAATAGATCTGGTCTACTAGTAGAGGCCCAACCTTACTTTTAACAGGCCCTGGCCTGTTAATGGGAATAGTGTTACAGGGAGAGTCCTAGGGGGGCTTCTACGGGGTTTGTTTTGAACTGCATCACATATAACATCATTTACTCAATATTCAGGGGAAACACACAGGGCTAGGTCTCAGGTTATGCCTCCTGTTTAGTCCTTGAAGGATGGGAACTTAGATTTTCGAGCAATTCCGGGCTTTCAGGGCACCTTTGAATGATGGGATGGATCAGGTTATGTCCACAAGAGGGCGCGGCTCACTCGTTTAATGCATTTCTGGTCATCTAGCCTCGAGAGGGATTGCTTTTGTTATTAAGTAGTACTGGTTTCATAGGGGGGGCTTCTCAGAGCTAGGGGTACACAGCCCCTAAGTAGTTTCTCCCTTGGATTTCCCATCTCTGGATTTTATCTCACTTCACACCCAGTTCTGTTTTTTCTGGTTTTTATCTCGATGATGGGCTCACCCCTCCATGTTATTTACCTCTCTCGTTCTGGTTCAAGAAATAGTTCCCTGCAGGGAACAGGCTTTTTTCATCTCCCTCTCAAGAGTTGAGTGACATTTTTTCACACTCACATTTATGGCATCTAGTTCTATTTCTCTTTCTCGTTCATTAGTGGATTCACCAGCAGATGTTTGTAGGCCCTGGAAGCCCGTGATCGCCCGTTGACACTATGCCCTCAGTAATGCAACCTATTGACTGCTTTGTATTTTGAATTATAAGGGTGAGCACTTGCAGAGGATACATTCGAAGGGCGGGAGGGGGAGGATAAGATCCAGTGCTGTGCTAAGTGTTGCTTGCGACAGTTTGGGGGTTGGGAGGGGAGAGGGGCACGTGCTCTTGTTGGGGGTGGGGGTGTACCTGAGAGGGTTTGAATTGGGGCTTTCTGGGGGCTAGGGTGGTGGGAGGACCTTACAGCAGCAACGGGGGAGGTTAGACTATTCGGTTACACACCCTGAGTGCAACGCTGATTCTAGTACCCTTAGAATCCTTAAGTAGATGGCTAAGGAGGTGACTTTTGCAACATGGAACGTCAAGGGGATCAGGAAAAAATCTAAACAATACCAGGTTCTCAAACACTTAAGTCTTTTACGTACCCAGGTTACTTTCCTCCAGGAATTGCACTTACTTGAAATGGAAGCCTCACAAGTGAGGAGGCAACAGGTGGGGATGGTGTATGAGGCGCAAGACTCCTCAAACAGCTGTGGGGTTATGATAATTATTAACAGGAGCATACCATTCATCCCAACTCATACTATCAGGGACCCCAAGGGTAGGTTTGTTTTAGTTATAGGTAATCTCTGGTCAATACCTCTGCTACTGAGCAGTGTATATGGTCCCAAGCTGATGACCCTGCGTATTTCATGAGACTTACAAATTCAATTCTGCCTTTCCTTCCCATATGGATTTGTCCGATATCCAGCCTAGTAAGTGAACAACACACAGGCACACAGTATGTGCACAAGGCCAAGGGATAACAAAACATTATTTGGTGGTCAAAGTTGTGACAACCGGGGAAAAAAAGGCTGTCATTTTTTTGAATGCCCCAGCCCCAAGCCCAACCAACTCGAAATAAACAGTAACAACTAACTGCTGCTGCTGCTAACTACAACCAGCATCTCAGAATCAACATATTACTGTTATTATTACTAAAAAGCAACTGTGTCTGTGTTACATCAAAGATGCTTCTACTACACACATAGATAGGAGTTACTGGGTCACTTGAAATTCTAAACTAGGTCTTGACTACAACACAGTACTTCTGAGTAACATTCATAACGTAATGTTCTGTTGTAAATCACAAGTGATTATAATCATTCTTGTTTCACTAAACAGTCTGTTTGCGAGAGGAATTTACTGGCTGCTGCCAGTAGATCCTTCACCTACCACGTTCCACAAAAGCAGTTCAATAAGTTCACGTGGTGGTGGTGGCTGATGATATCGTCAAAGCAAACGACTCTGAAGTCTTCGGTAACTCTGCTGCACTTCATCTGATGTGCCTGCTACAGGTCTTCATTCAACAGCAGGGAGATCTACCAAGAAGTGTTGTCAGTTGTTGATCTCGGACGATTTTAAGTTTGTTGGACTCTGACTCTTGACACAATAATGGTGTGTTAGCGAGCTGGAAACACCTGCAGAAAAGGGTAGTCTCTGCATCTGTGCTGTGCCTCTGCCAGTAAAGAAACATAATATTAAAAAAAAAAAAAATCTAAAACATATTGGTAACAGAAACTAGTTGGAGCAAGAGATTTGGTGCTGCAAACTAAGCTCCCCAAGTCCCCATCCCCAACCAAGTATAGCAAGCAGCTGCGGCAGTGGTGGTGCAGTCAGAAAGGGCAGCTGTAGCTCAGCCCAGAAGTAAACAGCAGAAACAGTGACATACTTACCCCATAATGCAAAGCTGACTGCACTCAGTCAAACATATATCCGTCAGGCCCTACCTCTACTAATACTATATATTTTGTGATTGCATTTATTGCTAAGAAGTAATAGCCTTTGCTTGGTAGCCACATTACTACTCACCTTGGCGCTTTAGAGATGAAACCCTTCATCAGGAGGCATCGAGGGAGGCAACAGAGTTTCCTGCTGAATGTCAGCTAAGAGCACCTTTGGTGAGGCGATTATTATGGAAGGCATTGTACGTCACCATTACAATTATATAGCAATGAATGCTGTTTAAAATCGTTATTCATTTAAGTCGATGACAGTCGGAATCAGGAGTGCAGTACAGCACCACCATTAAGTTTGTATCTTCACTGTCTCCTCAGTCACCAACCCCTCGGGCAGGCTCCAATCAGTCTGGGTGATGCGAGCAACTCACAGCAGAGGGGAGCTTATGGTTGGGTGCACTACATACATAACATACAATTGCAGACACACAGAGCTGGTGAATAGTAGTAGTAGTAGTACACTTTGACTTACTGTCTTTTGCTGCACCTGGCAGCAGCACGCCTCTGTCACTCACACGGAGGACCGTGAGTCACCCACCTCTGGACTTGGCTCCGATTATTGAGTGCTGCTGCTTCCACAAAAAAAACATGGAAGCATAAAACCTAAATGAAGGAAAAAAAATTTTTCATCAGCACTGCAGACTGAAACATAAAAACAACAGTGACAATGTAGTGATGTAGTCTACTGTCGTACTGCTCTTTTCCACATCCCGCCTCCCACTTCACCACCAGCCTGTTGCCTAGCTATCATTCACACTCAGCAGGGTCAAATAGATTAGTAAGAAGTATTGAACTTTACTTTAAATATAATTAATCATAATTTTAAATCATCATCACAACTCAATTAATATACTGTTGATTTGTAACTACTACACACACAGTGGGTGGGAAGCCCTGGGTGGGGGGAGGACTCGCCGAGCGAGGGCTGAATCTTACTGGTACAGTGTGTGTGTGTGTGTGTGTGTGTGTGTGTGTGTGGGATGGCAGGGGACAAAGGGAGGCCCGCTAACACATACACACACACTGGTTAGGGCTGGGTGGCTGGCTGGGAGGGGAAGGGAACTGGTGTTGGTGCTGGCCTAGGGCACAGTGTGTGGCAGTAGAACTAAGGTAGGTTGTAATTGTATTAAGATACACACACACGGGGTAGGGCTGGGAAGGGGCATGGGAAGGAGGGACTAGGGCAGGTGACCGGTGGAGTTTTATTTAACTCTAAAAATTGATTAGCGCTTTGCTCATTCTAAAACATTGAAAATGCATAGCACTTGCCTCATCACTGTGTTTAACAAACATAACACTTATAGAAAACCTACATAAATTATTTTGTAACAGATAGTATTGTCCCAAGGAAAAAATTATAATCAATTATTTAAACCCGGAGGGGAGGTTGTTGTAATATACACTGAAATGGGAAGAGCTGAGGGGGAGGTGGTTTGGATAGAGGTACTGGTGGTGCTGCTGCTGTTACAGTGTCAGAAGTCTGAAGAATGATGTTGTAGTTGTATATACTGGGTAGGCGGGTACCGGTAGGACAGATAATGAACACTTGGTCTTGGTCCGCGTTACACCAGCATGCCTAGTCTGGCCATTCCATACCTAGGCTACTATTGGATAAAATAGCAGTAGCAGCAGATCCTTCCTAGTTAAAACCATCTATCGTCCTACTCTACCGACTCCTAGTGCACCCCACCCCACTAGAATTGTTATGCGACTCCCACAGTGGAAAAATACTCAGGTTACCAGAGTCGCAGGTCCACTCCTGTTAAAATGTTCAGCACAGGCTATTTTGCTGAACAGGGCTTGGTGGCGGCAGGGTGGCTTGATTGAAACTAAAGTAACCCAACAAGACTTTCTTTTCTACCCATTCCCAATGTACTCTTCTCTCTCTAGTAAGTCTCTCTCTATTATCTATACTTATAAAGTTAAATCAACCAAGCTGCTGCATTAAAATGTTTTTCAATTAACCTTCCCAAAAATGTCATGTCAAAATTGTCAAGACCACATTACTACAGTAAACTAGCCAAGGAAAGCAATGCTTATACTAGCCAAGGAAAGCAGTGCTTATATAGTAGCTTAGTCAAGTGATTGAAAATGCCAAACCAGACAGCTACTCAAGTCTGACCTCAACAGCGGATGACAAAACAAAACTCCCACTTAGGTTATTGTTACCAAAGAACAAACCAGTGGAACACGGAGCCTTTGGAAGCATACAGTCAAGCTATACTAGTCATCCTCCAGATTCAGGATCTGTTCACCTTCCCAGGAAATGGAAAAAGGGTCTTGCAACTCTTGCTAGTGCTCCAGTGAGAAAACTTATTGGCACTGTGAGCCCTGGCAAGCATTCAGGAAGAAACAAGTGGAAAGTCATCAGCACTCTGTGCCCTGTCAAGCATTCAGGAGAAACACAAGGACAATTTTAGAGGAGAACCACGACCACCTACACAGAAAATGTGCGAGTGGTCCAACAAATCCACAAAGTCTACTAACCGCTGAGGCTGCAGTCTTACCCCCCACCCCCGGCTGTAGCCATAAGAGTCCCTGCCAAGTGAGACATGCTGGACAGAAATGTTGGGGGGAAGAATTCAAGAGGGCATGGGACAAGCATATGAGGCTATCGGGGAAGGGTGGGGGCTGGCAGGGAGTAGGAGATGTAAGGGGGGAAAAAGGGCAGAATACATGGGCAGCATGGGCTGCTATGGTCCTTTTCTGCAGTCAAGCTTCTATGACTCTGTGATATGCAGGAGCTCCAGGGTATGCCAAGCTGCAAGCTGCTGCCCACTCCATGGTGAATGAAGCGGCACTGAGGCACATCAGGCTGGATGCTAAGGCCTGATCCCTGCAGCAGAAACAACTAATGTTGTTCTCAAGGACAGAAACACATGCCAGCACCTGGTACTGCAGGAGGCTGCCTGACCAAAGTAGAAACATAGAAAGATAGACTTTGACGGCAGATATGGACCGCTTGGCCCATCTAGTCTGCCCATTTCCCCACCTAGAGGATAAGCTGCAGATCCTATTTAACCAACAGCCTATTTCTTTCTATCCCCCACAAAAATTGCCTTATTTATGTCTGCCCCATGCATTCTTGAATTCTCCCACAGTTTTAGACCCCACAACCTCCTCAGGAAGGCTGTTCCATGTGTCCACCACACTGTGAAAAAATTCTTCCTCACATTGCCCCTGAGCCGTTCCTCCCCCCCATCTTCAAATTGTGCCCCCTTGTTCTTGCACATCTCTTTCTGAAAGATGCTACCCTCTTGGACTTTGTTGATTCCACTGAGGTACTTAAATGTTTCTGTCATGTCCCCCCCTCCCTCCTTTCCTCAGTGGTATACACATTAAGCTCCTTTAGCCTCTCCTCGTATGGCTTCTCTTGCAGACCCACCCTGCACCATTTTAGTTGCCTTCTTCTGAACTGCCTCCATCCAGTCTATGTCCTTGCGGAGATGGGATCTCCAGAACTGGATGCAGTATTCCAGATGGGGTCTCACCAACTGTCTGTACAGGGGGATAACAACTTCCTGTTTTCTGCTGGTGATGCCTCTCCCTATACATCCCAGTATCCCCCAAGCCCTCCCTACCGTCTTCTCACATTGCTTGCCAACCTTAAGGTCATCTGATATGATTACCCCCAGGTCCCTTTCCATTTTTGTTACTACCTCCCCCCCTCATTGTGTAATCTTCCCCTGGGTTTGAAGGAAGCCATCCTGTATTCTTAGGTGGACATGACCCAATAGGAAAAATCATTATTCTACTGATGTTTCCATATACTTAAGTATGTACTTGTGTTAGTAAAGCGCCTTGAAAACTTCTCTGGGGTACATCCGAAAAATCGGATTTTTAAAACGTAATGTCTTAAACGGCCCCACCCATGGAAGTCTGATGCTGCTGCAGACACAGTAAATATGAAGTAAATATATGCTCAGACACATTTGGGGGTTGAAGTGCATCTAATCAGGGCAAAGTTGTGACTGGGCAACTGGCAAATGTCCGATATAGACCGTGCTTTTAGGTGTTTGTAGCCACTGGGGTGGGTCTGTTAGAGCCCCTATGCAGAGGATTTTATTATGTCTATTGCCGCTGCGGTCTGCCCTTAAGTAAGCAACACTGTACTTCCAAAAGAAGAAAGTATCTGGATGGAAAAAAAACACTTAAGATGTGACTGTACTTCATAAATGCAGCGCAGCAGATTATCATCTAGGATACAAGGTCTATAAAACACCACTCTTTGTTCTCTGATAACGGAGAATTTGATGTTACAAATCTAGGTAACAAGACCCAAAACCATTAGTGCAGACAATCCTATGGACCACAGCATGTTACACTCTTAGAAAGCGGTCAATTACAAAAAAATTACAGGAAACTGGTATACCATTTGTGCAGAATGCAGCGTCTATACAGAGCAACAATGAGACAAAACACCCTACTGAAGGAGTAGATGCGACTCAACATGCTATGCCTCCAGGTCAAAGACTCTATAGACGAAGAGGAGCCGGAATCACTAGCGTGTCGGCTCTTGCTCGTTAAATGACTGATCTGTGGTTGTTAAAACTTTGAACGTTTAAAAACACCCTATCCGCACTAGTGGGAACACGTGCCCTTCCCCACAACCCTATCGCGCTCAGAATCCCCTGGTTTGCGGCACAAGCCACTTTGAATTGTGATTTACAAACGGACTCCGCCAAGTCATAAACTTCAGTCCAACTCTCAGTAAATCCTCACAAGCAGGGTTCTAATGTAGTGGCATAAAATAAAGGCGAGTTTCCTGTCGATCAACGCGGGGTTACATCTCCTTTTTGCACCGGGGTGCTGTGAGGACGAGGATGCTTCTGCAGGGCTGGGGCGGGCCGGCTGGGACGACAAGACATAACAGCCCAGCGACTGTCTCTCTTCCCTCCTGCCTCATAAATCAGGGAGAAGGCTTAAAAAAATCAGGGACAAAGCAAAGGACTAAAATCAAGGACACTAGAGAAAGCTGGTAGAATATGGGGCTTAGTGCAATGTGCGCAATGCATTTTCTAAAGAATAACAAGTCTGTAACTTTAAAGCTTGACATCGTTTGTGCTTACACATGACTGCAAGGATGTCCTTTCCTTTGTTACCCCCCTGCCCCCAACTCCATGATACCGTCCTGACTTGGCTCAAAAGCCTCAAAAACCCCGGCAGCAGTGGTCCGACCGTCCGACAGGTGTTAACAGAGGAGCGGGAGCTGGCATGATGAAGGCTGACGAACAGTGATCACTCGGGCCTTTCCAAGACAGCTAGCCTAGCTTCCCTTGACTCAACCGATCAGGCCCCATGCTTCCCTCTGGTGCTCAACACAGTAAGAATATATTTTTCTATCCATATCGGATCCGTCCTAGACTAGTTAGTAGGCTGTGACTGTGAGGGAGACAACACTTATCGAAAATCATGAACGTACCTCCTCAAGACTGCAGCCGCTGCTTGGTACGAGTGAGGGGATGATGTGATGATGATCTCCTCCTGTTCTGTGGTGAGAGCGCGGTACTGGGCTCTGGGGAAGACCTCGCTTCGTCGCCGTTCTTTTGGGCCTGCAACATTCATCCTTTTCGGATCCACCAAGGGATACCATGTGCTCTCCTTCCTCAATGGTCGACCTGGCTGAAAAGAGGGAGAAAATGGCGCGCCTACACATGCCACTGAACCCTGGCAGTTGCCACAGCTTACAGTGATTGGTGGGAAAAAAACAGCTTTTTTTGACCACCAATCACAGTCACAGAATGTAACAAAATGTAACAGTTTTTTTTTAATGTATGTGGAAGCAACTTGAAATCGGAGCAGTCCGCCCAGAATTTTTTAATGTATTTAGGAAGCAAGGAGAAATCGAACGCCACGGTCCGCTCAGACTGCATGCATCGAGGCTACTTCTAATATTGTGTTAAACTAAGGCTTTTTCCCTTTGGGACGGTAGCGCGGTCTCTGACCAGACCTGTAGCTTGCTTTGTGAGGTTCAGTGCACCAGACCAGTAGCTTGCTTTGTGAGGTTCAGTGCACCAGACCTGTAGCTTGCTTTGTGAGGTTCAGTGCAGCAGACCTGTAGCTTGCTTTGTGAGGTTCAGTGCAGCAGACCTGTAGCTTGCTTTGTGAGGTTCAGTGCAGCAGACCTGTAGCTTGCTTTGTGAGGTTCAGTGCACCAGACCTGTAGCTTGCTTTGTGAAGTTCAGTGCACCAGACCTGTAGCTTGCTTTGTGAGGTTCAGTGCACCAGACCTGTAGCTTGCTTTGTGAGGTTCAGTGCACCAGACCAGTAGCTTGCTTTGTGAGGTTCAGTGCACCAGACCTGTAGCTTGCTTTGTGAGGTTCAGTGCACCAGACCTGTAGCTTGCTTTGTGAGGTTCAGTGCACCAGACCTGTAGCTTGCTTTGTGAGATTCAGTGCAGCAGACCTGTAGCTTGCTTTGTGAGGTTCAGTGCAGCAGACCTGTAGCTTGCTTTGTGAAGTTCAGTGCACCAGACCTGTAGCTTGCTTTGTGAAGTTCAGTGCACCAGACCTGTAGCTTGCTTTGTGAGGTTCAGTGCACCAGACCTGTAGCTTGCTTTGTGAGGTTCAGTGCACCAGACCTGTAGCTTGCTTTGTGAGGTTCAGTGCACCAGACCTGTAGCTTGCTTTGTGAGGTTCAGTGCACCAGACCTGTAGCTTGCTTTGTGAGGTTCAGTGCACCAGACCTGTAGCTTGCTTTGTGAGGTTCAGTGCAGCAGACCTGTAGCTTGCTTTGTGAGCTTCAGTGCACCATAACTGTAGCTTGCTTTGTGAGGTTCAGTGCAGCAGACCTGTAGCTTGCTTTGTGAGGTTCAGTGCAGCAGACCTGTAGCTTGCTTTGTGAGGTTCAGTGCAGCAGACCTGTAGCTTGCTTTGTGAAGTTCAGTACAGCAGACCTGTAGCTTGCTTTGTGAGGTTCAGTGCACCAGACCTGTAGCTTGCTTTGTGAGGTTCAGTGCACCAGACCTGTAGCTTGCTTCATGAATAGTTCTGTGGGCTGCTTATGAAGAAGCTGCATAATACCTTTTATAGGTACATTAGGGAGCAAAAAAAAAAGACCAAGGGAGGGATAGTGAGGCTTAATAAAGGGGAGAGGAGGTGGGTAGAGGGTGACAATGAAAAGGCAGAGATCCTGAATGAATACTTTTGCTCAGTATTCACAAAAGAAGAGGAGGGGGACGTACCTAAACCAAACAATAGAAGCACTCTGGATAGGGGGTAGGGGTATAGCCAGGCATTTCAGATTTGTACACCAACCTGCCACACTGTTACCCCCCCCCGACTTGAACCCAAGGTTCCTGGCTCCACTCAGATCATTCCCACACTAGACCTGCTGTCTGTCTGTCTGTGCTGCTATTGTGGTGCTCGCTGCTTGCTGGTAAACGCCACTGACTGCACCACGAGTCCAAGACCATGGCAGAAATTCCTTCTCTCTCCCCTGCAGATAGACAGATTGTTTCACTTGCCACTCCACATGAAGTAGTCATTCTTTTAGCTGGCTCGGAGTCTGTTCTTCTGTCTGCTGCTCCTCAGTTCTTCTACTGCTTCTCTCGCTCCCAGTACAACTGAACTAATGCATGGCTTCTAATTTTACTGGGGCATTTAAACTCACTGCTCCAGACTTGCCACACCCTCTACCAGATGCCACAGCCAATCACTATGCAGGTGGACCATGCGGACCTATGAGACTTTCAGCTTCAACATAGTTTTTAATCCCCCAAAACAAAGCTGAAAAAAAAAAGAAAAAGCCTGCGATGCCAAACAAAGGAATTTAAACGTGACAGACTAGAGAGAGCAGAGCAATGCCGGCTGGCTTGTTTGCTACCCCCTGCTACTAAACTTGGTACTCAATGGCTTACTTGGAGTACCAGTACTTATGCCCTTGTGGGGGGGGGGGTTGATACCAGTCCATTCACAGGAGAAAGGGTCCTGAAAGAACTCCTAAAACTCAAGGTGGACAAAGCAATGGGGCCTGACAGGATTCACTCCAGAATTCTAAAAGAACTAAGGGGAGAACTAGTGATACCACTAACTACCCTTTTTAACAAATCATGGGAGGATGGTGTGGTACCTGAGGACTAGAGGAAGGCAATTGTTATTCCCCTCCACAAAAGTGGGAGCAAGGCAGAGGCAGGAAACTACAGATCTGTTAGTCTGACCTCAGTGGTAGGAAAATTATGGAATCACTTCTGAAAGAAAGAATTGTTGAGTACCTAGAGGTCAGTGGGGCACAGGACCCAAGGCAGCATGGATTCACAGTGGGGAGGTAATTTCAGATGAATCTAATAGATTTCTTTGACTGGGTGGCCAAAGTAGTAGACCAGGGAGGAGCTGTGGATGTGGCCTACCTAGACTTTAACAAGGCATTTGACACAGTCCCACACAAAAGATTAATAAACACTTTAGCCAGCCTGGGAGTGGGTCCCGGGTTGGTAACCTGGGTATAAAATTGGCTGGACAACAGGACACAGAGGGTAATTGTAAACAGAGTCCACTCTGAGGAAAAGGGGGTTACTAGTGGGGTACTGCAGAGTTCAGTACCAGGACCAGTCCTCTTTAATGTCTTTATAGGTGACATTGTAGAGGGGCTAGAAGGAAAGGTGTGCCTCTTTGCAGATAACACAGGGATCTGCAACAGGGTTGATACACAAAGGGGAGAGGGGTGGAAAGGATGAGAAGGGACTTGGCAAGGTTGGAGGAATGGTCAAATGTATGGCAGCTTAGATTCAATGCAAAGAAGTGCAAAGTAATGCACCTGGGAAACAAAAACCCAGGGGAAGAGTACACAATGAGGGGGGAGGGGTATTAACAACAACAAAAATGGAACGGGACCAGGAGGTAGTGTAGTGCCCCAGGGAAATTGGGGCACCACAGAAAATAGGGGATCCTCAGAGATATGAGGGGTCAGACTATTATGGGGACCCTGGCAGCTTAATGGGAAACCCTTGAAAAGCGTTGGTGACCCTCTGAAACACAGAACAGGCCCAACTCCAGCAGACAGTCCTAGTAGTCTAAATTCAGGGTTTTAAAAGAAAACCATTTTTTTTCTTTCCTCTCCCTTCCCCCCCCTGCTCAAGACTGACACCCAGCCAGCCAAAGCCAAACCAGTTCGGCCACGTTCCTGTCCCATAGTGGAGAAGGAAGCCAGGCTGAGTCCTCTCAGCCAATCCCTGTGGCCAGGGTAGATTCAAATTTGGAGACTTTGTTTTTAAGCCACTGACCCAGCTTCAGGAGGCTGACCTCTGGATGAAGGAGCCAATCCCCTGGCAGGTAGCTAGGACTGCCCCAGACTAGAGGAGGCTCTGCACAGGCTGGAGAGAGGTGAGAAAGAGTTTGACCAGGGAGGGTGAAGGACAGCAAGGCAAAGGATGTCAGCTTCCCTGTTAGGAGGTTGAAGCGTATCCCCTGGGTCCCTTCGGTGTAACTCCCTCCAGAAGATCCCCAGTAGCAGCCTTGGTCAGTTTTTGCAGAACTCTGCCATCTAGTCAGGTCCCCCAGTGCATCGAGTCAGTTAACTTGGCCGGGAAACAGACCCAGTGAACCTTTCATGCAGCAGTCTCCAGGAGAAGAGGCCTTATCACTCCTTTGTGGTTGTGCATTCCCCAGAGTACAGAAATATTTGTTGAACTCCAGGGATGAGTAGGCTGGTTGGCCAGCATTCCCTTTAATAATTTGTCCTAGATAGACTTGCTCCAGCCAGGGGAAGGATTGTTTGTTTAGCAATTGTATTGTTGCACTGTGTAATTATTGTTTAGAGTTGTTAAATTGCTTCCATTGTATCCCCCCCCCCAGGGTGGAGGAAAGCTGCTTACCTTGTCCAATCAAGTACAGTGCCGGTAAATCCAATGCAAATGCTGATGGCCTGTCAAGGTGATGACATGCCCGAGACATTAAAGGAAACCCCTAACTATGGCAGCAGATCCAAGACCACAGTCCAGTGACCCGACAGCTAAAGGCCTTCATTAGTAACCAGCAGACCCTACCTCTGGAGGGCAGAAAGCATGCTGACCCAGAACTTGTGAAATTGTGACAGCATGTGGCTCGTATGACAGTTGTGGATGGAAGGCTTATCCACACCATCACTGACCCAAGGACACATGACCAGGTTCGACAAGTTGTCCTCCCTCATGGAACTGCAGATGTTGCCCTAGAGGCATATCATGACAAATCTGGACACTTTGGCTGTAAAAAGACAGAGGCTCATATGAGAACCAGATTATATTGGGTTGGGATGCATGAGGACATCCAAGAGTGGTGTGACAAATGCCTGACATGTACCCTCAAGAGAGCACTGGGGCAAAATCAAAGAGCCCCATTACATCCGATCACTGTTCATGCACCCCTTGAGCTGGTGGCCCTGGACCATCTTAAAGTAGAACCTGGTGGGAATGGCCTTAACTACATTCTCACCATGACAGGCCACTATTCAAAGTTTGTCATTGCTGTACCTGTCCGTGATCTTTCAGCCTGAACCACTGCTGAAAAGTTCTGGAGGCAGTTTGTTGAACCCTATGGTCACCCTACCAAAATCCTGACTGACCAAGGTTCAGCAATTGAGTCTCACTTGTTTAAAGAACTGTGTGCCTTGTATGGAGGGCAAAAGATCCACACCACTGCCTATCACCCTCAGGGCAATGGGCACTGCGAGAGGGTCAACCAGACTATCCTTGACATGCTAAGAACCCAACCAGAGTCTCAGCTACTGCACTGGCCAAGACTTCTCCCAGAGCTAGTGTACATCTACAATAACACAACTCACAGCAGCACCGGGTACTCACTCTACTATTTGATGTTTGGCCATCATGGGAGACTCCCTATGGACTTGGTTCTATACGTAAAACCAAACCCAGTGAAACCCCCTCCATACCACTACCAAGTGGGTGACTGAGTACCATCAACGATTACGAGATGCTGGAAAAATAGTGGAACAAAACATGGGGAAAGCGCGGGAATGACAGAAAGCAAACTATGATGTCCAAGCCCATTCAATGCCTCTGGCCATTGGGGAAAGGGTACTACATGTATTAACTCATTGTCTCCTAGCAGACGCCTGTAGTCGTCAGTAAAAAAACACTGGTGTGTCCCGAGGACGTCTGCAGAAGTCGGCTACTGACTCCCAGTGTGCCCTTGCAACGACTGAAGAAGTCACTTATATATTTTAATATATAGTGTAACAGAATATAATATATACAGTATTTGACTGCATAGCACCGTTGGAAAGATAATTTTATGCTGAATAACTTTGTCACTGATATTTTGTGTATACCATGTATACTTTAGGAGTTATTTGCATTTGTTTATGGTATGGTGTGTATGGCTGACATGTTTTCCATCAAGATTCACCTAAGCAGCTTGAATAAAATTCACTTTTTTGGCACTTCAGCAGGTATAAAATAAAAACCATATTGATTACAACTGGTTGCATAGCACCACTGGAAAGGCATTTTTGTGCTCATCAACTTTCATGCTGATACTTTGTGTGTATCATGTATACTTTTGGAGTTATACGCATTTGTTTATGATATGGTGTGTGTGGTTGAGATGTAGCCCTCAAATCTCATCAAAGCACCTTGACTAAAATGGAAAAAAATTACATTTTATAGTAAAAAGATATCTTTTTTTAACAAACATAATATTAAAACACCATCTGATGTCTGTATGCTTAATTTGGTGTTGATATTTTACATATTTTCCAACAAAATATGGCTTATGTTGCCCTTTTTTAGTGAAAAAAATATTTAGTTTGCTCTTTCGACCGGCATAGAAAAAAAACAAAATTACTTATTATTACATGCATGCCACCATTGGAAAGGCAATTTTGTGCTGAATAACTCTGCCACTCATACTTTGTGTCTAGCATGTACAGTTATTGAGCTGTTAGCATTTGTTTGCGACATGCTGACTATGGCTTGATTTTGCTTAGAAAGGCCCAGGATTCACTGTTAAAAGTATACAGGAGATTCAGGAGGCAAGTGGTGTAATCTCAGAGTGAGCCTGTGGAGGCAATGAGTTAAGAAAGACTCACTGCCACAAACTGGATGTTAAATGGGAGTCAGAACCATATTTGATTGTTCAGATCCCGTTCCCGGACTTACCTGTTTACAAGATCCAAGAGGAATCTGGTAGGAAGCAGCCCCAGGTTGTTCATCGCAACAGACTTAAACCCTGCAACTTCAGAGCAGCTCTGCCATCTGGATGTCACCTCATGGACAGTAATCTGGAGGAGAGGCGGGAACTACTCCCAACTGAAGAAACCACCCCAGAGTCATTTCTCACCCTGCTACTAACCCAATGGCTGTATCCAATGGTGCCACACACTCCAGTAGCCACTATTGCAGAGCCCCCGCAACGTAGATCCCAGAGGTCAAATTTTGGGGTACCCCTCAGAGGTATGTGACCGAAGCTGTACAAAGTATGTCCCCATATGAGTAGAAAAATGAAAGAAGAGCCAAGACCATTGCCCAGTTGTAAATATGGTTTATTGAAATGTTCTACGATGTAAATCAGAGCCTTAAAGATGCAAGGAGTCATAAATGTTTTCTCATACACTGACAAAACCACTACCATAATGCTTAGAATATTACTAAAATGTAGAATTAAGGATGCAAAGTTTATAATCTGTAGGCTGTTAAGAATGTCTTGTTATCATAACACGAGCGAGGAATATGTCATTGCTTATGGATGGAACTGTGGAATGCCGAGGATTGCAAGGCTCTGTGTCCCATTCCCTCAGGTGGCATAAGTACCAGTGGCCCACGCAAGAGGCCACACCAAGGGTCGCCACACTCTTGATTGTACTGCCCATAGGTGGCTCATGTTCCAGTGATGCATCAAGAGGTCACACTGTAAATTGTTGGATTCTGAAGCTGCAGGGGTGAGGTGGTAAGGGTTCCGGGGACCTACCCAGAGGTCATCCAGTGGATCATAGCACCGAGCATCCTTTCCTCAACTGGAGATCACCTGCCTGAGGTCACCGCAGCCAACATCCCCAAATGAGGTTCTCTTCCCCTACAACCTTGCGTTAACACCCATCCTTGACCAGGCGCTTCCCTGTCGACGTTGCCTCAGCGATGCCAGAAGTCGCCTTCTTCCCAGGGCCAGGAGGTCTACAGTGTTTTACTTGGTTTTTGGTTCACTGGGAGACGTCCCATTTTATGGCCAGTGTAGGAAGCGCTTCCTTAGGTTCACCCTCAGGAATTGGCAGACCAAAATACTAGAAACCTAAGCTGGTGCGTCGGATCGCTACACCTTTACGACTTGAATAACCTGGACTTTTGTAGGACGTTAGGGGGCCAGTTTGTGGTCCTGGTAACCTTATCCACTCTTTCTCATGTGTATAGTGTTAGTGAATGTTAAGTCTTTTCTGTGTACTCCAATTCATGCTAATAAACCTTGCATCTTGGCTCTAGAGTACGCCTCCAGCCTCTCCTTCCAGATTTATCTGGCATCACCCTAAACTATAGGGATACGAACCACCACAGCTCATCCACCACAAAAAAAACAGTCCATTCGCAGGAGAAAGGGTCCTGAAAGAACTCCTAAAACTCAAGGTGAACAAAGCAATGGGGCCTGACAGGATTCATCCCAGAATTCTAAAAGAACTAAAGGGAGAACTAGTGACACCACTGACTACCCTTTTTAATAAATAATGGAAGGATGGTGTGGTACCTGAGGACTAGAGGAAGGCAATTGTTATTCCCCTCCACAAAAGTGGGAGCAAGGCAGAGGCAGGAAACTACAGATCTGTTAGTTTGACCTCAGTGGTAGGGAAAATTATGGAATCACTTCTGAAAGAAAGAATTGTTAAGTACCTAGAGGTCAGTGGGGCACAGGACCCAAGGCAGCATGGATTCACAGTGGGGAGGTAATTTCAGATGAATCTAATATATTTCTTTGACTGGGTGACCAAAGTAGTAGACCAGGGAGAGGCTGTGGATGTGGCCTACCTAGACTTTAACAAGGCATTTGACACAGTCCCACACAAAAGATTAATAAACATGTTAGCCAGCCTGGGAGTGGGTCCCAGGGTGGTAACCAGGGTAAAAAAATGGGTGGACAACAGGACACAGAGGGTAATTGTAAACAGAGTCCACTCTGAGGAAAAGGGGGTTACTAGTGGGGTACTGCAAAGTTCAGTACCAGGACCAGTCCTCTTTAATGTCTTTATAGGTGACATTGTAGAGAGGCTGGAAGGAAAGGTATGCCTCTTTGCAGATAACACAAGGATCTGCAAAAGGGTTGATACACAATGGGGGGAGGGAGTGGAAAGGATGAGAAGGGACTTGGCAAGGTTGGAGGAATAATCAAATGTATGGCAGCTTAGATTCAATGCAAAGAAGTGCAAAGTAATGCACCTGGGAAACAAAAACTCAGGGAAAGAGTACACAATGAGGGGGGGAGGGGTATTAGCAACAACAAAAATGGAACGAGACCAGGAGGTAGTCATATCTGATGACCTAAAGGTAGGCAAGCAATGTGAGAAGGCAGTAAAGAGGGCTGGGGAATACTGGGATGCATAGGGAGAGGCACCACCAGTAGAAATCAGGAAGTTGTTATCCCTCTGGACAGACAGTTGGTGAGACCCCATCTGGAGTACTGCATGCAGTTCTGGTGACCCCATCTCTGCAAGGACATAGACAGGATGGAGGCAGTCCAGAGGAGGGCAACTAAAATGGTGCAGGATCTGCACCAGAAGCCATATGAAGAGAGACTTAAGGAGCTTAATATGTATACCCTAGAGGAAAGGAGGGAGAGGGGGAACATGATAGAAACATTCAAGTATCTCAAGGGAATCAACAAAGTCCAAGAGGGTATCATCTTTCAGAAGAAGAGATGTATAAGAACAAGGGAGCACAATTTGAAGACTGAGGGAGAATGGCTCAGGGTCAACGTGAGGAAGTATTTTTTCACAGAGGGAGGTGGAGGACACATGGAACGGCCTTCTAGAGGAGGTAGTGGGGTCAAATACAGTGGGGGAATTCAAGAATCCATGGGACAGACATAAGGCAATTCTAATGGGGGGTAGGAGGAAGAAGGCTGTTGGTTAACCAGGACCTGCAGCTTATCCAGAAGGTAGGGAAATGGGCAGACTGGGTGGGTCAAGTGGTCCTTATCTGCCATCAAAGTCTGTGTTTCTATGTATGCTATTCATTGCAGCAGACCTGTAGCTCGCTTCTTGCAGGGCCCTTTGGGCTGTATTTGAAGCATCAGTCCTACTAGGCAGGGTATCAGATCTGTTGCTTGCATCAGGCAGGAACATGTGGCCCTACATAAAGCAACAAACCCATCTGGCCTGGCCCTGGATCTATAGCTTGGTTTCTGCAGGTCCCTGTGGACCCCTATGCAAAGTGCACCTGTTGGTCAGGTTTGAAATTTGCCAATTGGTTGCTCGTGAGGAGGGATACTAAGTACCCTATCCCTCAAATTTGGTGAATAAAATACTAAAATGTAAAAAAGGTTATATTGTATTAAAAATGTTTTTAAAAAAGTTAAAAAATGAAGTCAGAAAAAAAAAAAAAAGTCCCTGCTCATGCACCATTTGCTTTTGATAAGAGCTAATTTCTTGGAGGGTCACTTTTTTCTAAGATCTATAACTTTTCTTTTTATTTTTAATATTTTTAAGCCAAATTTTAGGGTTCAGGTTCTTACCATTGCCACCCCCTCATGAAGACCCATTTGGCAATTTTCCAAGTTGTTCCTAAGTTTATTTTTCAGAACCCTCTTTTTTCCTTTAATAAAATGTTATTTTTTTTCTCTTTTGTATTTCTTTTTTTTTTCCACCTCCCGTGCTCGCTGGTCCCCCACTCCTTCGGGCTCCACAGGCTCCCTCCACCCCGCTGTCCTTACCCAGCCCTCCTCTGGTCCTCATATGGCAGCCGATCCCCGGGATATCCCGGCATATCCTTTCGCCAGGCGGGTCCCCCTCCTCCGAGGGGGAAGGCACCGGGGAGAGGGGATGGCCCCAGCACACACTACTAGGGCCCAGGGATGCTGCTGAGGAGCAGGAGGCCCTGGGAAGGCCTGGAGGCTCAGGGAACAGAGAGCCATCATCCGGCGGCCAGCGAGCAATTTTTCCCTTTTTCTGTTGGGGTAGCGAGGACGCCACGGCATACCGACGTCCGCTCCTCCCCAGTTAGGCATTTGGCTGCATCTTGTGATACTCCCAGCCTCTGCCAGGAGCCAGCAGGCACCGACCAGTCCCCTACCCTCCCCGGAGAAGGAGAGCTGTCCATGGATGCTCAATCCTTCTCCCCGGCCGGCCCTCCAGTGACCCGTGTCGTTCCCGAACCTGGGCCGCTGGTGGCACAAGTGGAAATCCAACCGCTGCATCAGCGGGCCGCTCTTTTATATTTCTTATGCAGAAAACCAAGAATGATGGGTCTCACTCCAATAAGCTTCAGTTCTTCAGAATGCCTTTGTTGAACCTGCCACACTAAAGAAGGCTGGTGACATTTTCTGGCCATGTGGCATCTCGTCAGACCAAATAAACTGTGTTCACTTGTTCAATATATTAACACAATCAAATTAAAATGAATGAATAGAGGCTGCTAAAATAGTACAAATAGTGCAATTTCATTTTCTAATAGAAACAAAGAAAATGTTGACAGGAAAAACACTGGCCCATCTAGTCTGCCCTATTTTACCCTCTTCTACCCCAGCACCTAATGTCTAGTTAGGGTGATTGCCCTCACCCCCCCGCTCTCTACCTTATTGTTTTCCCCGTGTGACAAACAAGCCTTTTTAATCAGTCTCAGCCATGTTCAAAACCATTAATGGTCCTTGCACCCACCACCTCTGCTGGTAGACTGTTCTATGACTGAATCCCTCTCTCTCTGTAAAATAAAATATTTTCTTTGGGAATATCCCTTTCATCAGGTCACACTTATGGAACTACCGCCTTAGGCGCCGGGATCACATGGAAGCTTTTTCTGTAGCAGTCTATTAGGAGCCACCCACTCCAACATCATACAGTGATGTTGCCCTACTATATATATGCAGGTGGCCCTGCTCCCTCCCCAGTTCTTTCCTGCTGTCGACCTAACGCACACAGACTCAGTGGAAGCGTTGTTGTCCAGTTGACTGCCAAACGTTTACTCACCATCTATTTTCATTTGCCTTCATAATCACTTTATTTTAAAGTGGTTTCCTTTCTTTTTGTGTGTTGAGAACTACTGTTTCTTCTGCTGTCTTCCATTGCTGTTGCTGCAGAAAGACTACCACAGTCTTTGTGTCTGCTGCCTCAGGCCTAGGCACAGCGCCCTTGCCTGTGAGTTCTGACTGAAATTCAATCTCACTACACAGTGAAGCCAAAAGAAAGCCCAGCAGGCCTTCATGGTGGAGCAGCAAGCAGCCAGATCAGAGCAGGGATTGTCAGCCCCCCCCCCATCACTGGCTTCTTCATCAGGGTCTCAGACTACCAAGGCATGGGACAAGCCTTTAGGGGAACACTCTCATCGGGACAATGAATGCTCCAGGGACCATCTCCCCCGGTGGTGTTTTTGGTCCCCATTGACTTCCTCCTCCTTATCGGGGTTAGCACCATCGCCAGGTTCAGTGACTTCCTCTCCTGCCACCCAGGCCTTGCCTTCGTCCAGGTCTTCCCTGGCAGCAAGTTCTTCCAGCCCTATATTAGCTGTTCAAGGCCATTCAATCTCCAGGTCATTGGTGCCCGCCCCGTTGCAGTGACCTCTGGCACAGCAGGGTCCTCAGGCACTGGGCCCCTCCAGCTCTGCCGTGTCAGGCACTGAGTCGACGGTGCTGGGCCCCATACCCCTGTCATTGCAGCCTCTGATGACAGTGCTTCCTATGCCTCTCGTCAGCATAAATTCAGTACTTACCTCCATTACTATTGCCCTTATTCAGCAGCTTGTTCCACAGCCAGCACCTTCAACGCTACTGCCATTGACAGCTGCCTTGGGGACAATTCCAGTTTGACCTTCCTGCTCGATGCTGTCCTAAGCATCATCAGAGTCTTGGCCATTGGTCCCTGTTCCAGAACAGGTGGAAATTGAGGAGCAGTACCACCCTGACCTTAACCTTCCTGATGAGAAGGATGAAGAGCCAGATGTGTAGGCTGTTTCCTCAGATTGGTCCACTGTCTCTTCATGGAGCGAGGACTCAGTGAAACACCCCCCAAGGCCCTCCCCCAGAGGACCCCTCCATCTTCAACATTGTGAAACAGCTCCAGGCAACTATGGGGTTCCAGACTGAAGAGGAGGACATCACCAGAATGAACCTGGTGGACTTCCTGGAGATTCCTGAATCTCCACCCAAAGTTATGCCTACACTTTAGCCAGCCTTACAAGATGCTGCCACTGCTGTCAGGCACAGGCCCAACATGATTCTGGCCATGCCAAGGAGGACTGACAAGCTTTATTAAGCCCCTCTGTGGCACCTCTTCTATGCTGCCCAACCAGACACTGACTCAGTGGTTATCAAGGCAGCTCATGACAGGTCCAAGGTGCCCAAGCACCTTAGCCCCCTCTCTCCTGACATGGAATCCAGAAAAATTGATCTTTGGGGTAAGAGGATCTTTGCTTCAGCCACTTTAAACCTTAGAATTACCAGCTACTTGTCCCACATAGTCAAGTACCAGAATACCCCCTGGAAGAAGGACACGGCTGCAGCACAGGCCTTCCTGAGGTTCCCCAGAGGCAAGTGTTCCTCAAGTCTTTCCAGGCTGCAGACAATGTCAGCAAACACCTCCTCAGGGTCATTTATGACATGGCAGATACCACTGCCAGGGTTGCTGCCACTGGCATTTGCCTTAGATGGCACTCCTGGCTGAGAGTCTCAGGCTTTGCTGCCGATGTCCAGTAGAAATTTCTAAATGCCCCTTTTGTGGGCTTCAAGCTGTTTGACCCTGAGATGCAGGATATTATGAATGACCTGCAGACCTCAGGCAGGGCCATTAGGTCTGTCCACTCACTGTACCACACACAGCCCAGGAGTCAGCCAAGACCCTCCTTTTATAAGGTCTCTCACAAATCTGAACTAGGGACCAGACCACAGGAAAAACATAGGGCCAGCTCTGCCTTGCCGACCCCCTCCTCCACCACTGGTGTTCCAGCTAAATGCCTCAGAGGTGGAGATGCGGCCCCTGCCATGAGCTTCTCTTCAGCCTGACTCCTGGCTGTATCCCTTCCCTCCTGTTCCAAGTCAGGAGGTGATAGTCGGGGGCTGTTCTTCCCTTCTTCTGACACAGTGGAGGGCCATTACTACAGATGCTTGGATTCTGCAGATAATCCAACAGGGTCACACTCTAGAACTTCTGGAACAGCCTCCGGTTGTTCCCCCTGTTCCTTTCACCCCTCTTCCAAATCACGTTTCACTGCTGCTGGCAGAGGTCACTTCATTGTTGAGAAAAAGGGCTATAAAACCAGTTTCCAGGTAGCAATGAACAAAGGGTTCTACTTTCAGTTCTTCCTGGTTCCTAAGTGCACCGGGGATTTGAGGCCTATTCTAGACCTGAAAGAGTTAAATTTTTACATCCAGTACAAAAAGTTCTGGATTGTCACTCTACTGGGCCTTCTTCCTCTCTTGAAACAGGGCAATTGGTTATGCTCCTTGGATATGCAGGATGCCTATCTGCATATCAAGGTCTGCTCCCCACACAGGAGGTTCCTTAGGTTCTTGTTCCGGGGGGGGGAACACTACCAGTTCAGGGTTTTGTCCTTTGGCATATTCGCTGTGTCACAGGTCTTTACCAAATGCTTAGTGACAGTAACTGTGGCCCTCAGATGTGATGGCCTGTAAGTCTTTCCATTCCAGGATGACTGGCTGCTAAAAGCTCAGTCCCCGGACATGCTGCTGCTGACCCTGGAGCGTACCCTGCATTTGTTCCAGTCCCTAGGGATAATTGACAACTTGCCCATGTCTGTACTGGCCCCATCCCAATGGCTGCACTACATAGAGGCGGTTCTGGATTCTGCTCAGGGAAAGGCCTTCTTCTCTCAGGACAGGGAGGAATGTTTAATGGCTCAGGCCCAATTTGTGGCCCAGAACTGTATGTTACAGCCAGGGAATTTCTAAGGCTTAATGGCAGCTGCCATTGTGACCATACCTCTGGCCAGACTGCACATGCAGGTTCCCCAATTGACATTGAGGGTCCAGTGGGACCAATGCACCGACAACCTGGATCAGCAAATTCTGGTCTCTTACCCAGGGTGCAAGGTGATTCAATGGTGGAAGGAACTCAGCAACCTCCCAATAGGGATTCCCTTCCTTATTCCATCTCCTCAGCAGATCCTCATCATGGATGCCTCGGATCTTGGTTGGGGAGCACACCTGGTCCATGATGGAGACACACCTCCATATAAATGTTCTAGAGATCTGGGCAGTCCTGTCTGCTCTTCAGGCCTTCCAGAACCATCTTTCTCCTGGTCCCTGACTGGTGCAGTTGGGCAACCTCAGCGTGGTCTATTACATCAACAGAAGGGAGGATTTGTTTGTACCCCCTGTGTCAGGAGGTGATGAGAGTCTGGTACTGGGCTCTAGATCATGACCTAGAACTGTCAGCTGTCCATGTTCCAGGTGAATAAAATGCCTTGGTGGACAGCCTCAGCCAATCACAGTGCAGAACGCAAAAGTAAGAACTGCTGTCCTCGGTCATGGAAGACCTGTTTGGCAGATGGAGTCATCCAGAGTTGGACCTTTATGTGTCCCCACTCAACACAAAACTGCCACTTTTCTGCTTACTAGATCCAGGGCCTGGAGCTGTCTGGTGAGACGCATTGTCCCTTTCCTGGAAAGGTTTCTCTATGCGTCCCCCCTCCTTCCTCTGATTCAGAGTGTGCTCATCAAGCTCCAAATGGAAGGGGCTACTCTGATTCTGGTGGCACCATTCTGGCCACATCAGATATGGTTTCCATTACTGCAACAATTGGCTGTGGCACCTCCAGTTCCCTTGCCCCTTTGCTGAGACCAGTTGACACAGGTGCAGGGAACCCTGATCCATTCATTCCTCAAGTCCCTCCAGTTGCATGCATGGCTTCTGAAGACATAGCCATTGCCTGGTTTTTGGTCTCTCAGAAGGTAGAAGAAGTCCTGATGGCTGCTAGGAAACTGTCTACCAGGGCCACTTACTTGGTGAAATGGAAGTGATTTGCTATCTGGGCTACTTCCCGTCATTTGTAACCTTTTTCCTGTCCAGTTAACCAGGTTATGGAGTACCTCCTGTCCACGTCAGTGGTGAGTCTCCAATACTCCTCTATTAAGGTGCATATGTCTGCCATTTTGGCCTTCCATGAGCCCACTGAAGGGCGCATCTTGGCCCAACTGGAGGTGACTCCTACTATTTCGCGAGGCATTCTTCATCTGAAGCTTTCTATTCAAAACCTTGTCCAAGCTTGGAACCTGAATTTTATGCTAGAGAAATTGACACTGCCTCCTTTCAGCCAGCTGCATCTTGCAAGCTATGCTTTCTGTCATGGAAAGCATTGTTTTTAGTTGTGATGAAACATATATATGTTCGTGGCCACTCAACCAGAGAAATGGCCACTTTGGTTGCCTGTTTCAGGAATATCTCAGTGGCAGAAATCTGTACTGCTGCTACTTGGAGTACAGTTCACCCTTTAACAAAGCACTATAGTCTGGGCATTGTTTCTAGAAGGCGGGCAAGAATTGGTCTAGCTGTGCTAGAAGGCCTTCTTTCTTAGGCTTTTGACCTCCTGCCACCCAGACTGTTTAGCTGTCAGAGCTGCTTGGGACTTGTTCCATAGGTGTGACCAGATGAAAGAGATATCCCCACAGATGATAGAGCAGTTGTGTAAGAACTTACCATAACAGTAGATCTTTGAGGGAATCTCTTTCATCAGGTCATGCCATCCCACCCTCATCCCCCTTCTATCTGTATTTCTGGACTGACTGTCCAGTTGCTCCAGCCTTTTCTGCAGTTGGGCACCTTTTCCTTTCTCCTTGGTTCCCTACTGGGAGGCATAGCTTGTTTGGTCCCTGGCGGGGAAAGAACTGAGGAGGGAGCAGGGCCACCCATGTACATACAGAAGGGCGATGTCAGCGTTTGATATTGGAGTAGGCAGCCCCTAACAGACTGCTACAGAAAAAGTTTCCATGTGCTCCTGGAACTTATGGTATTAGTTCCATAGGTGTGACCTTTATTTTTACTTTATTTTTGTTTTTGTTGACCGGGTAAGTGCACTAGACAAATCCTGCCTATTTTCAGGCACGACCCGGGGGAGGGGGATACAGATGAATGCCAACTGACCTTGAACTAGATTAAGCTGTTGGTGGTATTTTTAGTGAATGAGGGAAATTTGGCCAGGACACCAGGGAAATTCCCCTACTGCTTTGCTGCCAGTAGGGGGAGGTGTGGGAGTTTGTCTGCGAGATGGCAGATGGAGCTCAGCCTGTCGTGCAGCAGGACGTGCTGTTTAGTGAGTCTACTTCGCATATGTTAATAGTTGATGTCGAGAATTCTGTGCCCGCTATGTGGGAGGAAAATGCCTCTCTCCCTTCGGCTTTGGTGCTTCAACGAGATCTGCAGGATTGTACTGGTGATTCGCCAGTATCGGAGATGGTACCTGATTTGATGATGGAAGCGGGTAAGCAATTTTCTGGTTCCCCTGGACTTCTTTTTCTTTTCCTGCTTCAGTGCCTTCGGCTGAGATTGCTCCCATTTCCTGACCGGGACTTCCGGGTTCCACGCTTTTGCAGCAGTTTGCTGCACCCTCTGCTGCTTCTCCGCAAGCCTCTTGTTCTACGTCATAAGTTGTGTGACAGCAGTTTGGACTCTCATCGGGTTCAGGGGAATTTTTGACTGGATGGTCTGTGAATTCTGCCCTTCAGACTTCTGGCTGGAAGCGTGCGGCCTCTGGACAATGGATACCGGATCCGGAGTGGGGCTCTGGTCCTTCTATCAACTCTTCGATGCATGCCACCGTAGATTCTTCCCTGAGCTCAGGTATTGAACTGCCTGTTACTGTTAAAGCTTTTCTAAGGATGTGCATCCAGTTGGGGACCAAACTGCTGGCTGTTTTGTGCCAAGTACATCCTCGGGGCAGGGTAGGGGTACTGATTTGGGGAAAACTGGTCCTGAGACTTTGAATTTGGATAAATCAAACCCTCACAAACCTAATAGGGTACTGATGTCTGAACTGTTTAAAAATAAGTTAGATCAAGCACCTCGACGTAATGCTGTGAAGTTGTGGTATAGAGGTGGTCTTGTTGAACATCCAGACAGGTATTGTGTGGCTAAACAACTTTTGAGGGGCTCTATGCATTTTCTTTCTGCTGACATTTATGCCCTCATTCATATCTCTGGTGAGGACTTCTTTGATATTAGTTTCAAGCATAATAATAGCCTAGAAAAGTTTTGGGATAAATATTCTACCCTTAAATCTACTCCCCTCTGGACCCTGTTCTATGTAATTCCTCTTACAAAACCTCAGATTCGACATATTACTGTTATGTTTCATAATGAGGGGGTTAATGTCAGTGATATTTATCATTGGTTACAAAATCAGTGTGACATTCTAGGCCCTCCAGAAGCCATTCTTGATTTGGAAGGAATTTGGACGGGGGGTGAAGTTTAAAGTAAAGTTGTTTCAAGTTAACTCTGAAGTCATTAATTTACCTAACAGTTTTTTTTTGGGTAAGGATGGGGGTCTTGTTTTATGGTGGACAACCCAGGGCCTGCTATAAATGGGGCTAAATGCATATTAGCAGTTCCTGTGACATGCTTAAATGCTCTTTATGTGGGGATATGGGCACTCTGTAGATCTCTGTGAAAACATCTTTCAGTAACTGCTATGATGAAAAAGGCCACGCTTTCATCAATGTCCTGGGCTAAACGAAATAGGACAGAGGCTGGGATCAGGATGACCTTGTAATAGGGACAAAGGAGAAAAGAAGGATTCTACTTTCCCACCCCTTCTCATGGGAAGAGGCCCTCTTTCAGCTACTATAGCAGATGAAGTTTCTCCTTTAGACACTGAACCCCCCACTGTGGATAGTTCAGATGTTTCTCTTGCTACCTCTTCTGCAGTTTCTTCTTTTGTGAAGGTAACACCTACTAGTGACTCTATGCCCCCCTCCCATGTTTGAAACTGTTAAAAATAGAAGGTTTACCAGGGCCTCTCTTAAACGAACAACCCCAGCCCATATACCTACAGACAATATTTTTTTGCCACTGCAGGATGATTTAGGGGATTCTGATCTTGAATCTGATACTTCCCACAAATCTGAAATGATAACTGAAGATGAGGATAGTAGATCTACTGAATTATCTAAAGAAAAAAAAGGGAAAAAGAGGAAGACTAGCCAGAAAGGAGTTTCCTGAGTCTTAATTTTTTTTCTGCACTACCTGTAAATGGCCACTTTACGAACTGGGTCATTCAATGTGTGCAGTCTAAAGAATTTTAAAAAACAGATTTCTGTATTTTCTTTCTTTGACTCACTTAAGGTGGACATTCTTTTCCTTCAGAAAACCAGGCTTTCCTCTTTACATGATATTGATCAAGCTAAGAAACGGTGGCGGTGGGGCCCTTCTTTTTGGGCCTTTGGTTTGGATACTGTAGATGGTATTGGGGATTTATTTAAGTCTACACAGTACCATATCACCAGACTTATAGATATTTTACCAGGTCGTGCTTTACTTTTAGATTGCACTTTTGAAGATTTTTCTTTTCGTTTAATTAATTTGTATGCCCCACAGGTGAAAACAGCTCAGATAGAACTATTTGATAGCATTAAACCCTTTCTCTATACAAAAAAACATATTATATGGGGTGGGGATTTTAATTGTGAATTGGATCTTAAATTTAAGGGAACTTCACAGAAAAAAATGTACTGTGATTCTCATCACTTACAACATACTGTTTCCAGGTTTGTTAGATGTCTATCGATACCTACATACCGCAGTGAGTGGGGCCACATATCAGAGGCATATTTATGCTACTCGAATAGATATGTTTTTTGTGTCACAACACCTTAGACCGTCTTCTTGTGTTGCTGCACCTATGGAGTTTTCCGATCATAGGCTTTTATTATGCACCCTGGGTTTGGATAGTATCCCTACTAAAGTTTTTTCTATTATACAATGATGGAGGTTGAATATGTCCCTTCTGAGTTCACCAGACTGTTCTTTTTGCCTGGAAGTTTTTTTTGAGGCCCGTAATTCTACTTTGTGTTTTTATGATAATATTTATGAATGGTGGATAGATACAAAAACTGACTTAAAACAATTATTACTTAGTTTTGGTTGGAAAAAAGCTAATTCTGATTATTTGCAATATTTACATCTTTGTAATCAGTTGTATAAACTGATGTCCTTCCCTCCACGTGATAGTGCAAAATTTAAAACTCAGATTTTTAAAATAAAAAAACAGATGAAACAGTACCAATACGACAGGGCTAAAACACTAGAAACGGAATTTCGTTATGGTACAAATAAACAACCTGCTTCTGATCCATATCAAGCGTGTAAACAGCATTTGGACAAAACATTAATGTCCAGTCTTTTTACTAGTGATGGTACTTTGGTTACCACAGATTTAGGAATGTTATCAGTTGTACAACAATTTGTTACTTCCACTTTTCATGATTCTGGAGAACCTACTTGTGCCCCTTTGGATGATTTTTTTTCCTTCACTTCTCCAAGTAGAAGAATCTATGCAACGCTGCCTAATAGAGCCTATTTCTTTGGTGGAAGTTGAAGTAGTAATTAAACAACTATCCTCAGGTACTTCCCCTGGGATTGATGGGATCCCTAACAATTTTTATAAATCTTTTCTTTCTGTCATGAGTTTTTTTTGCCGTTAGTTTTTAATTTTATGTTGACGTCCCATACACAGTTTTCTGGCTTCAGTATGTCCCTCCTTCATTTTTTGTATAAAAAGGGTGATAAAAAATTACTTTCTAACTGGCGATCACTCAGTCTTTTGAATAGTGATTATAAAATATTGGCTATGATTCTTAATAAAAGATTATTACAAGTAGCTGATTCCCTTATACACCCTGCTCAGACATGTGCAATACCTAATCGAAAGATTCAGTATAATTTGTACATCTTAAGAGAACTCTTTGAGGCAGGTAATCTGGGCTCAGTTTCAGGTTATGTAGTAGCCTTAGAGCAAGCTAAAGCTTTTGATCAAGTGAGACATGGGTATCTTTTTCCCTTATTATTGAAATATGGTATTCCTTTACAGTTTGTACAATGGATTTGTCTATTATACACTGATGCTACTATAATTCCCACTGTTAATGGAATTTTTGGTACGGAGGTATCTCTCTTAACAAAGGTGTTAGGCAAGGTTGCCCTTTAAGTCCTCTCTTATACATTTTTGCCCTTGATCCTGTCATTCATCGTATTTACAGAGATCAATGTATTAGGGGTTTAGCCCCTTCACCCTCATTAGCACCTGAGAAAATTACAGCATATGCTAATGATGTCACACTGCTTTTACATGATGCCACTTCTTTACAGTTAGCTCTGGAAGTTTTCCATCATTATGGACGTATTTCTGGAGCATGTCTTAATACAGAAAAGAGTTTTATACTTTCTCTAGCTCACACAAACTCGGAGCTGGGAGTTAATTTGGCTATTCCTTTTATTTCCTTTTTTCAAAAAATCCTTTGTGTTTGGTTTGGACACAGGGATTTGGCTACCTATAACTGGGAACAACAATTAAAGGTGGGGGAATGTAAGGTGAACATGTGGAAACACTGGAAATTTGGAAAAAGAAAACTTGTTTTGATTATTAAGAAATTTTTGTTACCTATATTTCTTTTCTTAAGTTACTTGTACCCACCTCTGATAAATTTAGAAATTAGAATTCTTAGTTTATTCTTTCAAATGGTGTGGGGCAATCGACTGAACCCAGTAAAAAGGGAAATTATTTATTTACCACTTAAGAAAGGTGGTTTGCATATGATTAATCCTATTGTTTTTTTCCATTCCTTATATTTTTTTTACTTCCTTTAGTTATTTATGGACCTCTGTTACTCTGATTTGGCAAATGTGGTCTCATTTTCTTTGGAAAAGGTTTTTTGCTAAACGGACTCTTTTACCACCAACAATTTTGCTTTCTGATTCTATACCTTCTTATAGGGTAGCCACAATGAAAAAATGCAGCAATGGAAAGTTCCTTTTCCAAAATTAATGTCTTTAGATAGAAAGTCCTTTTACTCTTATGTTGTTGATGAGGTACAGCAGGTCCATCTTATTTTTCCTAACTGTGTGCCTACTAAAATGGTATTTGCTCTACACAAACTTTCAGATTTTAGGCTTCCTTTTCATATTTGGGATATTGTCTGGATTTCAGCTCAAGGGAGGTTGGGAGTTCGGGGTAATTTAAAGTATAAACCACAGACAAATAGGTATTTTCCTAGACTTCTATGTCCTAATATTGAGGAAAGTATGTTACATTTTTTTGTTGATTGTCCTCATAGTAAGCAATTTTGGACAGATGCTGCAATTCACTGGAATATTCCTTTTTTATCACTTATTTCTTATAATACTTTGATTTTGGGGGATTACATGGGAATGTGGAAGAGATATCATGCTAGTACGTTGAATGTATTTTTTGCCTTTCTCCAATATTTTTTATGGCAGGCTCGTTGCCAATATGTTTTGCAACAACAGATTGTATTGACTACTGTTATTATTTCACAAATAGAAGCAGGATTGTTCAGGGTTAAAGAAAATGATGAAAGCAGGTTTTCCCGATATAAATTCAACAAATTGTGGAAGAATTATTTTGTTTAAATCTATGATTTCTTCCTGGTTTTTCTTTTCTGTTATTAATATTGTGATTCTGTGTATTTATTTTCTGTAACTTAATTATTTCTGTGATGTTATGTTTCTTTTTGTTTAATAAACTTCCCTTACTCTTTTCAATAAGTGCCATGGGATCTTTAACATCCACCTGAACTACCATCAATCCAGGCAGATGGGACCTTGGTTTAACGTCTCATCCGAAAGATGGCACCTCAGAAGTGCAGCACCCCTCTCATGCTGCACTACAGTGTCAGTACTGGGATATTAACCCAAGTGCAAGATGTGGGAACTGAACCCACAGCCCTCTGATCTCCTAGCCTCAGAGGTGAGTGTGCTACCTACCTGATGAAAGAGATTCCCTCAAAGATCTAGTGTTACGGTAAATGCTTATGTAACTGTTCTTTTCTCACATCCCTCCTGAATCTCAACCCTTTTGGCTTCCACTCATATCCCGTGTTCTTGATTCACCAATCTTGCTGAAAATGTCCTCACAATCTACCAGGTTCATTCCTTTTTGGAATTTGAAGGTCTCTATAATATCTCCCCTCTTCTTCTGACCTCCTGCAAGTACATGTTCAGGGCCTTAAGTAGATCCCCATGCTGGCTGTGAATCATTTTGGTTAGGCTACATTGTACCATCTCTAGCCTGTCTTTGTCTTTTCTTAGATGGGACTGAAGAACTGGTCACAGTATTCCATATGCAGCCTTACCAGTGATCTATAGAGAGGCAATATCACCTTCTTCCTCCTGCTGTCAAACCACTTCCCAATATATCCCAGCATCCTTGTTTTCTACTTTAGACCTCATTAGATTGGCTAGATTGTTTTAAGGAGTCACTTATGATGACTTCCAGGTTCTTCCCTCAGTGGTAATGTCCAACTTAACTCCTACCATCCAGTATTTCTTCCTTGGATTCATGTTCCCCATGTGCATCACCTTGCACTGTTTGGCATTGAATTTCACCTGCCAAACTTTGGACCACCACTCTAAACTTTGAAGGTCCCTCTGCTGCTACCTAACCCCTTCCTTGCTGTCTACCCTGCCACAGAGCTTAGTGTTATCTGTGAAGAGACACAGCTTGCCTTGTATTCCTTCTCCTACATCACTGACAATCATATTGAAAAAGATTGTTCCCAAAACTGAAACCTCTAGCACCCTACTCATGACCTGTCTCTCCCCTGACTTGACCCCATTTACCACACACTGTACTGTCTCCACCCACAACCACCTTCTCACTCAGCTATCTAGATCATTCACTGTCCCTAGATCCTCTAATTTCTTCAGCAACCTACCGTGCAACAGACTCAAATGCCTTGCTGAAGTAGAAGTAGAGCAAATCCACTGCTTGTCATTGTCCACTGCTCTAGTTACCCAGTCAAAAAATACTATCAGGTTGGTCTGACAAGACCTCCCTGCCACCCATGCTGCTTTTTATCCTGGAGCCCATTTCTCTCCAGGTAGTCCACTAGGTCATCTTTGACTAGTGTCTGTATTAGTATATATATACTGTGGAGGCAAATGGGTTTTTAGTTTCCTAGTTGTTCTTTGTATTCTCCCTTGTGGAATGGGACTCTATCCACCAATCTTTAGAAACCACTCTTGACTGTAGTGAGCTATTGAATAGCCCTGCCAGAGACTCAGCCAATCCTGATGCCAGTTCCCTAATTGCTGTTGGATGCTTCCCAACCAACCCTGGAGCCTTATCTATTTTTAGGGCTGCTAGCCTTTTTCTGAACCTTTCTCCCATAAACATGACTTACCCCATTTCTGGGATCCCTCTTGCAGCAGCCTTTATGATGCTTTTAGGCAGGGCCCGCTACCCTCTACTGTGAACACAGAGCAAACATAGCCATTTAGAAAGGCTGACTTCTACTTGTCTTCCTTTATTACCATGTATCTCTCCATCAGCCTAATAATTTCTCCCCAATGTACCTAACGAACTGTTCCTCTCTCTTGATGCCCTCCACAATACACAACACTGTGTCTGCTTTTTTGTCTCTGACTACCTTCTTGGCCTTCTTTATCTACCTGGTATTTGCTCAATTCCTTATCCCCCTGTTTTTCTTTGTAGCGAATAAAGGCCCTTTGTTTGTCCCTTACTGCCTCCCTGACCTTCTAAGGGAACCAGATTGTTCTTTTTTACCTTTTACCCTTGATAAGCATTCTTAAGCATGATTCAGTGGCTTCAGGAATGGTCCCTTTAATTTCTCTCCATCTCTCCTCTACCCCCCTGATTTTGATCACCTCAATCAATTTTATCTTTACTAATTCCATCATCTGGTCAAAGTGTTCTCATCTGAATTCCAGAACCACAGCCTTTGACAAGGGAATACTGGTACCCTGGGCCAGTTCAAACCTTATGGTATTATGGCCACTGAACCCCAGTGGTCCCAGAACCTGCACTCCACCTACCATTTCCAAGTTGGTGAGTCATCATGAAGAATGGTAACCTGTGTTGTAGGCTTCCCTGACCAGCTGCACCAGAAGGCAGTCCTGCAGCGTATTCAGCAGGGACTGACTTCTGGAGCTCTTGGCTGGTGGAATGTCTCAATTCATGTCTAGTAGACTGACATCCCCAATCACCACCTTTACCTCCCCATTTTTGGACCCCTTCTCAGTTTCTCCCCATAGTTCCTTATCCCTCCCTCCCTCAGCTCCCTATCCTGGCAGTCAATTGACCACTCCCATGTGTATCTTCTTTCCTGATGCAGTTGTGAGCTGTATGCACAACAATTCTGTCTCTCTATGTCCTCCCCTGTGGACCCATCCTCTACTGGCTCTGTGTCTTCATTGACATAGAGGGCTACCCCACCTTCTGTTTCTTATCCTTACCTTTCTCTCTCCTATATATGGTATATCCTTCTACTGCCAGGTCCAAGTTATTATTTCTGGTGGACCATTTTTTTTGTAATGGCTACATGGTCTGTTGTTGCATCCTCAACCATCACCTGGAGTGCACTAATTTTGATTCCTAGCTTCTGTCATTTAAGCAGACTGCTTTCCAGCTTGACTCTCTACCATTACCACTCTTGTCAGTGCCTCTCCTTTTGTTCTCCTTCATCCTTAATGTCCTGGTTTTCCTACTCCCTGCTGGTTTTGAGAGCCCCGCACCCTTATTAATTTATCCTGGCTACTGCTTGCTGCTTTCATTCTCACTGCTACTAGCCCCTATTTTGAGGGAAGTCATAGCTAAGTTCCTTTTCTGAGCTCCATGACATCAAACCTCTGTGCAAGGACACTGGCCCCCTTTCTTGTTGAGTGAAGGACATCACCCTTGGAAAGCCTTCTGTCTCAGAAGACTCACCAGTCTCCCACAAAATGGTACCAATACTCCCAACACCATCCCTTCAATCATCCATTAAATCCTCAGTCTTCTTCCTCATCTTCTCCTTCCCACTCCCCACACAGGAAAGGCCTTGGAAAAGGCCAGTTAACCAGGCCAGTTAAGTTGTGTGCCTTAAATGTACCTCCGGCCTTCAGTAGTTATGCTTCACTGTCTCAGTAGTCTGGTTTTCCAGATTGTTGGTACCCATACACCAGCACCCCAAGCTCCTCACCCCTTCCTCTACCATCCTCCCTATCCTATACATATCCCAGTTGACTGATGCACTAGAATTTTCCTTGTTGCCTTCCTTCAGTTCTCTTCCTGGGTGCCACCAAGGCATCTTGTTCATGCTTCCCAACTGGCTCAGAGCTCTCCCAGAAGTGTCAGCTACCTGGGCCTCCTCCAGTCATTATTTGGTAAGTTTGGATGACCTTCTTGTGACTACCCCTGCACCTCCCTTCCCCTCCACCCTCCAGTCCCCTGGCCAGTGGGCTTCTGGGGAAGTGGGACATGGAATGCCTGTGGGTACCAGCTGAGCCAGTGACACAGCATGGATATCTCTTCCCATGCTGCTACCAGGTGTGACTGGAGCTCCACTAATCTCCTACACACTGGTGGTAAAACCACTTAGGACAACTGACACTTTGGACACCCTACCTTGCACTATCCTGTACCTGTCTTAATCCCTTTCAACTGCTCTTTGAACACCCTACCCTAGACATGGTATTGTCCAAATTACAATGTTACACAATCACACAGTTACACAGTTGCACACTTTCTAACTGATATAAAAGGCTACCTCGGATGGGGTATCTCTAGGACCCTTTAAACCCTCTGCTTTGCTACATGGAAATATACTGTCAGAAACCTATAACTTTCATTGTTCCCTGTGAAACTGTACTCACTTGCAGAAGATTGTCCTTAAGCAGATGCCACACTCCTGCTCTGGGGTACACAATGAGACACCTGGATCAGTTGCTTTATGCCTCTCCACTGCTTCCTGGATGCTCCTATTCTCTCTCCTGATTGGCTGGTGCCAACCATGATATCAGTGACCAGTAATATACAGTACAGAAAGCATTTAACTTCAGTTGGTGTTAGTTGCTAAGTCATTGTTTAAGGGGTTTATTTCTGCTTTTTTTATTATGAGTTTTTTTAAAGTATTGGATTTTTAAATAAATGTAATGTATAACTGATGATATATTTAAAGTACTGTAGAAAAAAATGATGCAGAAAAGCTGACAATTCATTAGCAGCTGGTGTGGAAAATCACTGAATGTTATGCCTCAAACCCTTTGATTTTGGGTTTAGACAATGGATTAACATCTCAGTAATGCTGAATTTGCTTCAAAGTTTAATGTTGACTGTCTTGGAGTATTACCTTATTAAAAATGTTCTAGCTGTCTCAGTCAGCTGCCTTCTTGCTCCAATAGAAAGTTCACAGTTGAACTCTGCCAATGATCTTCATCCAGTGCTCTGTATGATTCACCTGAAAATAATGAATACTGTCTGTGGACTTTACTGGAATTCTCCAAGGAGATCAATTATACCTAGCAATACTACGGTAACATAAAGTGTGGGTAACTACTAAAATAAAGAGCTGGATTCTCAAAAGTCTTGATGCAGGCACAGTTCTTAATCTTGAGACACGTCTGCATCCAAATAATTGCGCCAAAATGTCCAAATGCTATTTTCAAAAGTTTGGGCTTTTTTTTGTTCATTCTTTGGAATCCAGATAAGGCTTATTAGGCACAAGTGCCTGTTTTCAGGGGTGACCGGGGAGCAATGGGGAGGTTACGTGACTTGCGCAGACTCACACAGTATGCAAGTGGAGGAATCAAACTCAGTCTGCTGGATGTACTAAGCTCATTCACAGCTCAGCACTCTAACTTCTATGCCATTCTGCCTAGAGGTTAGAGCAATGTTACTTACTCTGCGGCTCGTGAGCTGCATGCGGCTCTTCATAGCAAATACTGCTGCTCTTCAACACATCAGTAAAGCATTAGCAGTTGTAGCTCTTTCATTGTTGTGCACTACCAGATCATGCTGCGAGGTGTGAAAAATTTTGTCACTGTGCTGTGAACACAAGACAATTTTGTTTACTCTGCTAAAGACCTCCTGGGCCTCCGTGATAGGAAAGTGTTAAGTGAGGGAAGTACTGCTACTGCGAGCTGTGGAATGAGTATCTCTTTCATTTGAAGGGTAACTCTCAGCTCTCCCATTCAGCAGAAAAGTTTTATTTTTTTTAAATCTAGAAAGCACAGTTTATAGGGATGTGTGAAAACAAATTTCCATTGGTGGAATTTCAGCGAAAGTGCAAATTTCACTTCCATGAAAGTTCAGAAATCATTTTTGGAACTTTCTCAGAAATTCCACCTTAAAACTGCAGAAAAAATATATACAAACTGCGGGTTAATTTATTAAACTGAGGAAAAAAAAATCTGCAGAAAGGTTCACTGCCAGTGGTCAGTTCTGAGGCTCTTTTTAACTGCAGTTTAATTCATTAATCCATCCCCACTGATCAGGGGTCCCAGTAAAGTAAAGACCGGGCAGTGGCCATGATCCAGCCATAGCACCTCCATGGTGCTAGGAGCCTGATCCACCTACCCCCAAAAGAGATAGATAACGTGCCACTTGCCCCCTAGGGCAGTGGTCACGATCCAGCCATAGCACCTCCACGGTGCAAGCAGCCTGATCCACCTACCCCCCAAAGAGATAGATAAGGTACGATGCTTGAAAAATTGCCACGATTTCTCTGGACTGTGTGAACACTGAACCAGATCATCACTTGCAATTTTGTGTTTTCAATTTCAGTGCCTTCTCAGGGTAGCGCTATTGGCTCCACGCCTGTGTAGAGCTCCCTGATTGGCTGGTCTCACTCACCTGAGACAGGAGCATCGGAGACGTGTGGCTTAATGTAGGCCTCCATCCCTGTACTCAGCTTCTAATTTATATATTTTAATTTAGCCTGTTCTGCCCGGCCTGTGTAAAGTAACTTACCATTTCCTCCCTGCTGCAGTTTATCTCCAACTGTATGTGCACTGATTCAGTGCTAGCTCTGCAGACTTCCCCTTGATTTTTGCCTTGAACTGAGTTTGTAAAAAAGTTTTACTGGCTTTGTTAATATCTTTTTTTAATCCTATTTAAGACTGGACTGGGTTTACTTGCTTACTGCTATGGACTTAGAAAATTCAGTGAATTGTAAAATCTGTGTAGCCTCTGTCTTGAGTCTAAGGTTTCTGCCTTTGACTTTCATTCTTAGTCATCTTTCTTTGTCCCCCTGTCCTCCTCGGTCTCTGTTCTGTCCCTCCTGCCTTCCCCCATTAGTCTGTTCTTTTGTGCTTGTTTTGGATTCCCGAATTAGCCGGCACCTTGCCTCTGTCTGAGACTGCCCCCTGATTTGTCTTTCAAGTTGGTGCTCACCTCTCTTTGTGTGTCTCTGTTTAGACACATCCCCCCATCTGCTCCTATTTAATCTGCTGTTGTCTTCCTTACAGGTGCCACTTGCCCCATCGGGCAGCGGTCACGATCCAGCCATAGTACATCCACAGTGCAAGAAGCCTGATCCACCTATCCCCCAAAGAGATAGATAAGTTACGATGCTTGAAAAATTGCCACAGTTTCTCTGGGCTGTGTGAACGCTGAACCGGATCATCACTTTCAATTTGCTGTTTTCAATTTCAGCGCCTTCTCAGGGTAGCGCTATTAGCTGCATGACTGTGTAGCGCTCCCTTATTGGCTGGTCTCACTCACCTGAGACAGGAGCACCCGAGACGTGTGGCTTAATGTAAGCCTGCATCCCTGTACTCGGCTTCTAATTTATATATTTTAATTTAGCCTGTTCTGCTCGGCCTGTGTAAAGTAACTTATCATTCCCCCCCAATGCAGTTTATCTCCAACTGTATGTGTACTGTTTCAGTGCTAGCTCTGCAAACTTCCCCTTGATTTTTTGTCCCACCTCCCTTCCCCCTCCCAGGCCTCCTTTAAATGCACACAGTCTCTTCCCACTCCTATCTGATGTTTCAATTTATTTGGTTACTTACTGTCAACAACTGCAATTCCTCCCATCCCCTTTTTGCAACTAAGCCTTCTAGCAGCTTTATCTCATTCTGTCTTGCTGAGGCATACTACTTTGGTACTTTAGGTTTGCTTATTGCTGACTAGCATATCCTGTCCTGCTGACTAGTATATTCTGTCTTGCTAAGGCACTGTTTTACTTGAAACATCCCTTTTACTGAAAAAAACAAATTACTGAACTGTGACTGATTTGCCAAAAAACTGTGTTTATCGTCTAAAAATGTTCCCAGCAACCAAGTGTTACAGCCCCTTCGTGACTTTGTAACTCTTTCCAGACTGCAAGACGCCAAGGAAAACGGTGAGGCCTTCAGTTGCTAATTGAGCTAAGCCACAGACTGCTAGTCTTTGTGTTGCCCCACTATTAATTCGAGCTACTTTCTCCTTTCTCTAGCCGAGGGCAGTATACATTTATCTTGCATAACTCCATTTTTAAACTTCTCCAAACAAGTCGCATACGGAACAATGACCCCTGGGACCTATATAATCTTCCATTGGCCCACTCCACTCTGCACAGGCACCTGTATCAGCTCCCACTGAAGAAATATATATCTTGCAATCCAGACATTTTCCTTCTTCCTGTCCATTCTCCTTCCCTTAATGAGGAACCCACATCAAATACATTTTGTTCAGAGACGTGCCACTGTCAGG